>CM061276.1:28505000-29911250 GCA_030848825.1 Tadarida brasiliensis | reverse complement strand
TTTAAAAGAAAGAAAGGAAGGGAGGGAGGGAGGGAGGGAAGGAGGGAGGGAGAGAGAGAGAGAGAGAGAGAGAGAGAGAGAGAAAGGAAGAAAGAAAGAAAGAAAGAAAGAAAGAAAGAAAGAAAGAAAGAAAGAAAGAAAGAAAGAAAGGAAGAAAGAAAGAAAGAAAGAAAGAAAGAAAGAAAGAGAGAGAAATGAATGAATGAATGAAAACCAGAGAGGACAGCTGAATAGTGTAATGGGCTCTGAGGAAGAATTACTAGTAAGTTAGAAGATAGAACTAAGTAATATCACCAGACATTAGCACATGAGCACAGAGAAATGGCAAGATGAAAGGAAATAATAACAGGTGTTGGTGAGGGTGTGAAGAAATTGAATGCTTTGCTGTGGGATTATAAATAGTGCAGTCACTTTGGAAAACAGTCTGGCAGTTCTTCAAGTACTTAAACATAGAGTTACCAAGATTCAGCAATTTCACTCCTAGGTATATACCCAAGATAAATGAAAACATGTCCACAAACAAAAAATCTGTACATAAATGTTATGCAGCATTATGCATAAGAGCCAAAAATGGAAACAACTAAAATGTCCGTCAACTGATGAATGGATAAATACAATGGAAGATTATTTGGCAATAAAAAGAAATGGAAATGAAGTACTGATACATGGAACACACAGATGGACCTTGAACACATACATACTAATTGAACAAAGCCAGTCACAAATGGCCACCTATTGTATGATTTCATTTATATGAAATGTCCAGAATAGGCAAGCCTATAGAAACAGAAAGTATATTAGTGGTGCCTAAGTCTAGAGAGGATGTGTTAGGAGGAAACAGGGAATGATTGTTAATGGGTACAAGGTTTCTTTTAGGGAAGACGAAAATGTTCTAAATCAAATAATTGTACTATGAATGTGTAATTACAAATGAGATACGTGCTTTGTGAATATACTAAAAGCCACTAAAATGTACGCTTTAAATGGGTGAATTGTATAGAATATGAACTGTATCTCAATAAAGCTGTTTTTTAAAAAATGACAGGAAATATAAGACATAAAATGTAAGTCAAGAAGTTCTAATATTCATCTAATATGAGCTCTTGAAATGAAAAAAAAAAAAAAACCCAAGATAATAGAAGGAAGAAAATACCCTACAAAGTAAAAATTTCCAGGGCTATTGGAGAAAGAGAGTCTTCTAATTGAAGGAACTTCTTTGCCAAACAGGTTGAATGAAAGAAAAGACTCACATCTAAATACATGAGAACAAAATTCCAGAAAACTGGGATAAAAGAGAAAGACCTAAATTATTTGAGAGAAAATAAAGGAAATAATAATCACAATAACATCTGTTTTCTCCTGGCAACAATGAATACAAGAAGCAATGGAGGAAGCTATTCAAACTACTTAGAATGATTTTCAATCTAGAACTCAAAACTATTATGAGGGCAAAATAAAGACATTTTTAAATATGCAAGGACTCAAAGTAACCCACCCATATACACAATCCCTGAAGGAAGTACTACTAAATTAAAACTTTTTAAATTAATAAAACTTTAAAAATAAGTAAATGGCCCTGGCTGGTTTGGCTCAGTGGTTACAGTGTCGGCCCGCGGACCAATGAGTCGTAGGTTCAATACCAGTCAAGGGCACGTACCTTGGTTGTGGTTCATCCCCGGCCCTAGTCGGGTCATGCGGGAGGCAGCCAGTCAATGTGTCTCTCTCGCATGGATGTTTCTCTCTCTCTCCCTTTCTCTCCCTCCTTCCCACTCTGTCTGAAGATAAATAGAAAAATATCCTCAGGTGAGGATTAAAAAATAAAATAAAATAAGTAAATGAATCCAAGAGGAAAGTACAAGGATACAATGAACAAAGAATCTAAACTAAAATGATAGGTAATTTCAAATAATTGTTGAAAAGCAATCTGAAATACTTCATATGACCCAAGATAGGAAATAGCAAGGGGAGGAATAAAATAAGGCAATGAAGAAAAATGTTCTCTTTCTGTTAGAAGCAAATAGGGAAATAAGAGATATTTTTTCATTTATAGAGAAGGGTAGGGAGAAAATAGAGATATTCATAAACTGTAGATGTGAACAGAAAGATATAAATAAATATATGTATTAAAATATAAGTGTAAAGACTTTTGAGTAAAAGTCACAGAATCTCTTTACAGTAATATGTATTAAAATTAACAATAACAACAAAAAATGTTTTTTAAAATCAACAATAACAACAAAAAAATTGTTTCAATCAAAAGTACTTTTGGTTATGCCTCCCACCATGAAAAATAAAGTAAAATAAAACTGAAAAAAATTTCTGAGGCAAGTCTTCTCGGTCATTGGAAAATAGGCAGTACAATACTGCAATTCATCCAAGAGAAGGAACTTTATGAGATGAGTCCCCATGATTGTCCTGGCTCTCTGCCCAGGGACAATTTCCTGACCACAGTACACTTTGAGCAAAGTACAGCAGCCTGGGTGAACCAAGGAAGTAGAAATCAGATTTCGTGCAGCTGAAATAGCTGGTCTCTACAGGGGAAGGCACCAGAGAGGAGAGAACAGGATATGGAGGGAGTGGGAGTACAAAAGCATGCATGGGAGTTCCCCTCAAAGTCCTTGGCTGAAGACTGGACTGCACATGCACTGGAAGAGACTGCATGAGATTTATCAGAGAGCAGCTGCTACAAGGATGATAAAGGAATAAAGGTACACTACATTAATCAGTGCTGGGGAACATTGGAGGTCTGGCCCAGCCAGACTGGAGACGCTGCATTAACAAAACCCTGAGAACCCAGTTGAAATACCAGAAAGGCCAGAAGGAAGGACCATGTCCTTAAGATAAGACCTTTTATAGACCAGCCTGAAAAAGCCTTAAACCAGGGTTGGGAAACTGTTTTCCTTCCAAGGGCCATTTGGATATTTATAACATCATTCACAGGCCATACAAAATTATCAACTTAAAAATTAGCCTGCTATATTTGGTTAGGCTAATTTGGTGAGTTGTGTGATGTTAGCTGGTATTGATTTCACAGGCCTTATGGCTCACGGGCCAGACGTTCCCCACCCCTGCTACACTAAGCACCTACAAGATCAGCAAGGAGGACAAAATTTGGAGACTGAATCCCACCAAGGTCTTGAGGAACACCTTGAGTTTTCCACATATCTGTTCTAACAAAATGTAAAACCAAACCTATACAAGTTTAAGGTGTTAGTCAGTGATTGAACTGCCACCTAGAATAAAATCAACACTCTTATAAGGAAGATGACAGAATCCAGAATCTCTACAATGATCATCAACAGTGTCCAGTACACAAACAAAAATTACTCGACTTGTGGAAAAGCAGGAAAATGTGACCCACAGTCAAGAAAAAAGCAGTCAATGGAAACTGATTCCAAGATGGGCCAGATACTGGATTTAGCAGGCAAAGACTTCAAAGAAGTTATTATAAACATGTTCAAGAACTAAAAGAAAATATTTTACATAATTAACTAAAAGATGGTCTTAATGAGTGGACAGATAAGGCATCTCAGAAGAGAAATAGAAACTATTAAAAAGAACCAAATGGATATTCTAGAAATGAAAAGTACAACAAACTGAAATGAAAAATTCCTTGGATGTGCTTAACAGCTGATTAGAGACATAAGGAGGTTCACTGAACTTAAAACAAATCAATAGAAAGTTTCCAATCCAAATAACAGAAAGAAAAAGCAATTGAGGAAAAACAACCAGAGCCTCAGGAACCTGAAAGAAAATATAAGATGGTCTAATACATGAGTAATATGAGTCAGAAGAGAAGAAAGTGAGAATGGGGTGGAAAATTATTTGAAAAAATAATGGCTGAAATTTCCCTGACTTGGTTTTTGTAAATGATTTACAGATCCAAGAAACTTGGCAAACCACAAGCAGGGAAAACACAAAGTGTTTTCATCATAGTAAAATTGTACATCATAGTAAAATTGCTGAAAGCCACAAGATAAAGAGAAAAGCTTAAAACAATCAGATTTAAAAGATTTATTACATACAGGAGACGACAATAAAAAGTGACCACTGACTTCTCCTCAAAAATATTGGAAGCCATCTGCAAAGTGCTGAAATAAAAAGAAACTATCACCTAGAATTCTTTATTCACTGAAAATATCCTTTAAAATTGAGGGTGAAAAATAATTATAAAAAAATAAAACTGAGGGTGAAATAGATATTTCCATAAATAAAAAACATGAGAGAATTCATTGCCAGCAGACTTGCATTACTGGATGCATTGGCATTATTAGAATGCAAATAGGTGTTCTTCAGTCTGAAGGGAAATGATACCAGATGGAAACTAGGGTCTGCTGGGAGGGAAGAAGAGCACCAAAATGGTAAATAAGTAGGTAAATATTAAAATATGTTTTTCTTCTCATAACTTTGTTTAAAAGACAACTGACAGTTTATAGCAAATATAACATTGTAAAGTGGATGTTCTTATATACACAGAAGTAAAAGATATGACAAAAGCACAAAAATGGGAGGGATAGGTCAATGAAATTATACGTTGATAAGGTTATTACATTTGTGTCGTGGGAAGTGTGAGGTAGGAAGCACAAACGGTCAGTTGTAAAGTAGAAAGTGGTAAAATACTAACTAAATTTTTTTTTAATCCTCACCCAAGGATATTTTTCTATTTTATCTTCAGGTAGAGAGAGAGGGAGAGACAGGGGGAGAGAGAGAGAGAGAGAGAGAAACATCAATGTGAGAGAGACATATCAACTGGCTGCCTCCCGCACAACCCTGACCAGGGCCGGGGACGAACCGCAACCGAGGTTCGTGCCCTTGACCGGAATCAAACCCTGGGCTCACTGGTCTGCGGGCCGATGCTCTAACCACTGAGTCAAACTGGCCAGGGCCTAACTAAATTTTGACAAGTTAAAACTTCATGTTGTCAGCTCTACAGCAACCAATAAAAATCTGTTGTTTAAAAATATAGCAGAGAAGCCATTAGAGGAAATAAAATATATTCCAAAAGATTACATATTGATCCAACAGAAGGCAGGAAAGTAGCAACAGAGCAATGAAAAAATAAGGCCAATGGAAAAGAAATAGCATGAGGGCTATTTAACCCAAACATATAAATAATTATTTTAAATGTAAAAGACTGAACACTCCAATGAAAAGACAGAGGTTGAAAGTAAAAAGCCAGATATGTTACGAACTATTACCACCTAATAATAAGATAAACAACCGAAAGTGTTAAAAAGGGCAAAACACTTCAATAGACTCTACTTCACAAAGTAGATACGTGAATGACCGACAAGCACCTGAGATGTTCAACATCATCAGCAATTTGGGAAGAGAATGTAAAGCGGTGAGCAGTTTGTCAATAACAAGTCAGTTGGAGGAGTGAGGGGACAATATACTGCAGTTACAAGTGAGAGCTCCGGAATCCGTCCAACCTGGGTTCAAATCCTGGTTTTGACACGTCTCTGCATGTGACCCTGGTCAAGATACTTAATGTTGCTAAGCCTCATTCTCCTCATCTTTAAAAAAAAAACGTTAAGGGGAATAATAATGTCACTTACAAACTTTGTAATTAAACAATTAAGTACATCTAGTGCCTGGCACACAGTAATCATTAAGTGTTAGATGCTATCATCGCCATCATCATCATCTTCATTACTCCAGCAACAACAGGAATAGGAGTGAACCTCACTGCAACATGAACCTCTCGAGGTTTTGCTTGTTCTTCAGGGCCATTCACCTGTCCCCACTGAGGAGACCTTCACCTGCAGCACTAGGCAGGGCTGCTCTGGCCTCTTCCAAAGCAAATTCAGGCTATGTAATATACTCCCACCTGGGAAGAGCCAGATTAGAATATCCAAAGAGAAAGGCTGGCTGGCAGGGACTCAGATAAGCTGGGAGGGCCCGTGTCAGCCTGGGACCCCTGCTTCATGGGTCCAGGTATGGCTCACAGACAGAAGGACCCTCGGCTCACTCCTCTACTCTGCCCTGCTTCCTCCCGCTCTCCTGTGTACCCAGGTGATCTTCCGAAACGAGGTGACCAATGAGTTCTTATACTACGTGGTGAGTTTCAGGGTCATCCCTTCAGGCATCATCAAAGTCATTGAGATGGTGAGCCCTGTCCGGCAGAGCACATCAGCCTCCGTCAAGGTGGAGAACCCCCTGCCCTACTCGGTGACCTTCGCCACGGAATGCAGGGTGCCCGACATCAACCTGCCCTCCCAGTTTGTGGTGCCCGCTAACTCTGAGGTACGACCCCGACTGCCAGCCCTGCCCCCGCCCCAGCTGTGACAGAGGCTCTGCCCATGGTGCCTCTGGATCCACACTCCGAATCCCTGAGGTCAGGCCAGCCCTGGTGGTGGTCTACAATGTGCTTCTGCAGAGAGGACCCAGGACCTATTTTTAGATTCAAAGAGATTCCAGACTTAGAAATACCTGGACTAGGAGAAGTGAGAAGGGGTATAGAGGTTCCCTGGGCTCAAGATCAGTGTCAGTACTGCAGGGTAAAGCAACATTTCTGCCACCAGCCTGCTCTAAGATCACTGGGTGGCAGGGGATAAGTGGGACCTTCAGCATCACAGGGGCCTCTGTCTTCCCTTGCAGGGCACATTCTCATTCGAATTCCAGCCCCTGCGAGCCGGAGAAACCTTCGGGAGACTAGCTCTGCACAACAGTGATTTGGGTTACTACCAATATGAGCTCAACTTGAAGGCTATGCCAGCGCTGCCTGAAAAGCCCATCTACTTCCAGACTGTTCTTGGCAGCGGCCAGAGCATCTTTGCCAAGATCATCAATTACACCCGGCAGAAGACAGAATACTACTGCAGGGTGAGCAGCCCCCGCCCCACCCGCTTGCCCTTCCCTTGCCAGAAGTCTGACCTCGAGAATAACGGGAGGAGAACATAGTGGGTGCAGAACTGTGAAACCCAGGAGAGGCGGGTACCTCATCGAGCCTGGAAACTCCCAGCCATAAGTAAATAGTACAAGGTCTGCGTTCTTCCTTAAAGACTTTCTATCTTAATAAACCGGAGGAGGTGGGAGGGTGCTTCCTACGGCATGCTCTGTAGTCAGTAAATGAGGACAATGGAGCTTAACGGTCATGAGTTTAGGCTGTGGAAGCCAACAGACCTGGATTTGAGTCCTGGCTTTACAATTTACCCTGTGTATGAATAATTTACATAAGCTCTCTAAGGTTATCTATAAAGGGCGATAATACCCTAACCTCACAGGATTGCTATGAGGATTTAAAAATACGTATATAAAACCATTTTCATAGAGCCTGGCCCATAGTAAATGCCCCGTATATGTTACCTAATATATCAATTGGAATACAGGTTTAATTCCTGAAACAGAAACCTAAAATGACAACAAAATAAAAGTTTATTCCTCTCTCAAATAACTGTGGGCATAAGCAGTTTGGGCTGGAATGGTAGCTCCATGACATTAGGCCCCCAGACTCCTGTCCTGACATCTTCCTTCTGTAGAGAGAGAGTTTGGTCTCTACAGCTTACCATGACCTCCACATTCTAGCCAGTTGCAAGGGAAGGGAGGGGCTGCATATAAAATTTCCACTCACATTCCATTAAACAAAACTTCATAGGACCTTACCTAGCAGCAAGGGGAGCTAGGAGCGGGGCCATGTGCCTAGTCAACATCAGGGCTATAGCCCTGGCCGGTTTGGCTCATCAGTTAGAGCGTCGGCCTGTGGACCAGAGAGTCCCGGGTTCGGTTCCCGCTGGGGGCACGTACCTCGGTTGCAGTTTGTCCCCGGCCCCGGTTGGGGTTGTGTGGGTGGCAACCAGTCGATGTGTCTCTCTCACATCGATGTTTCTCTCTCTCTTTTCCTCCCATTCTCCCTCCTGCTCTATCGGGGGGAAAACAAAAACAAAAAAAAAAAAAAATCAGGGCTATAGTCAAGAGGCATAGGCTCTGCCTGGCCCGTGTGGCTCAGTGGATTGAGTGTCGTCCCATAGACTGAGAGGTCTTGGTTCGATTCCCGATCAGGGCACATGCCCGGGTTTCGGGCTCGATCCCCAATAGGAGGTGTGCAGGAGGCAGCCGATCGATGTTTCTCTCTCACATCGATGTTTCTATCTCTCTCTTCCTTCCTCTCTCTCTCAAAAATCAATAAATATATATAAAAATATTTAATAAAAAAAAAAGAGGTATAGGCTCTTGATCAGTCCTATCCGTCAGGAGAAGCTAGGTTGTGCTGTAGTAACAAAGAACCTCACTATCTTGGTGACTTAAAAGCACAAAGGTTTGTCTCTCATTTGCACTGTCTATCCAGTGAGGGTCAGCAGGGGACTCTGCTCATCACAGCCACTCAGGGATCCAGGCTGAAGGGCAACCACCATCTCCCAGGTTTCCGGTCATAGCACCAGAGGGGTGAGAAGATCCCACAGGGACTTGCACTGGCACCTGAATGCTCTAGTGTGGAAGTGACTCCTTTCACTTCTCGCAAATAATTGTCCAGAATTCGTCTCAGCCACCCATGAGGATCTGGAGTGTTTGGTCTTCCCTGTGCGTGGCAGGGAAGAGCCGGAGGTGAGGGAGCAGCACCCATGGCTGCCATACCAACATAGGCCGGCGTGTGTCTTTGGGCAAGTTATTCAACATCTCCTGGCCTTGGTTTCTTTGTAGTAAAGTAGCGATAATAATTAGTAGTACCTATCTTCAGGGGAGTTATAAGGATACAGCTTTTTTATAACCTGCCAGTGGAGAGTGGCGGGGCTGGGGACGGACCTGGGCTGTTGGTATACCCTTCAGGATCCCGTGTGAACCAAGTGTATTTGTTCCTCTTTCAGACCGACTGTCTAGACTTCCACACGGAGAAGGTCATCAGTGCAGCCCCGGGGGCTCAGGGAGGCACGGAAGTCAGTGTGGAAGTCTATTTTGAGCCCAGCCACCTGGGTGAGACCAAGGGCATCCTGAGCCTGTCGTCAATTGCAGGCGGGGAGTATATCATCCCCCTCTTCGGAACGGCTCTGCCTCCCAAGCCGCAAGGTCCCTTCCTGATCCGAGCCGGGTACAACATAGTGATCCCCTTCAAGAATGTTTTCTACCAACCGGTCACCTTCTCCTTCATGGTGGAGAACCCAGCCTTCTCCATTCGTGCCATAGACTCCGTGCGGCCCAAGAAGGTCAACAACATCACAGTCTACTTTGACGGAAACCCATCGGGCAGCAAAACCCCCATCACCAGCAAGCTGATTGTGGCATGCCCTCCTGGGGAAGGCAGAGAAACAGGAATTAAATGGGTTTATTATCTGAAGGGGATCACCCCTTAGTGGTAACCAGGGTCAGATGCATCAAGAAAAAGCCATCTCTTCAGCCTTAATATCTGTGTATTGTTCTAGCCTGGCAAATAGAGAAAATAATCAGAATTCTAAAGGTACTGTTTTATCCTCCTCATTCAATTATAGGGGCATTTATTTCCATACTGTATGTATTCCAAATATATATATGAAATATATATATTCCATATTAAATGTGGTAACTATACAAAACAGCTATATTTTACTTTGCAAGGGCAAGTCTCTGAATTTGGTTTCTTAACATACCACCAAAGCTCAAGTACTATGTAAATAATCCCCATTTTTAATAAGACGACACAGGTGTCACTCTCATGGCCTTCTACCACACAGTACTTAGTGCATGACGCCGGGGCACTACAGTTTTTAAAAAACCCATGATAGCTTGAAGAGCCCTTAGACATGACTCTATTTTGGCAGGGTATTCTATTCTGCTTTCACTAAAAAGCCAAAGAAGTCACTATTTTCAAAGTGACTAACACATAAGGGTAGGACAATCACTGCATGGCCAGGGGCCAGGGATGCTCCCTCCACCCCAGCCCTGTGCAGGGCAGTCAGCCTGTAGATCCATGATTCTCGACCCATTGGCACATCAGAATCACAAACTCTGGTCCAGACCCCCCTCCCCAAATTCTGATTTGGTTGATCTTGGTTGGGGGGTTGTGGGCATCATTTTTTTTAACTTGTACAACAGAGTTGAGAACCAGTGCTACAGATCAAAACACCCACTTGGCCATCAATGATGCAACTGAGTCACAACCCAATTTGATATGTTTGAGCTGCAGCCATTTGTATGCATGTGATGGGTGTCTTCTAAGGCAGTGCCTTTCTTCAGAGGGAGGGCCCTACAGAAGCTCCACCTCCAAGGAGGAATGGGGCATCTGCCTCTTCCCCTGGGGCCTGCAGTGTTGAAATTAAGATGATTGAAGACTGGCCCTTCTTATTGTACCAACTGGTAAACTATTAAATGCCTATGAAACTTTAAAAAAAGAAGACTGGCCCTGGAGTGGATTTTCTTCTGCCCACACGCACACATACCCAGGCCTGAGGGTTCCCTTACCTCCACCTCCTCCCCGCTTCTCATCCCCTACAGCCTCCCTGCAAGAGAGAGAGGAGGCATGAAAGAAGGTAGCCATTTGGGGATGAATGTGTTAAAGAAGTGGTTCTCAAAAATAGCAGCAGCAGCATTACCTGGGAATTTATGAAAATGCAAATTCTCAGGCCACCCCTGGCCTACTGAGTCAAACTCCAGGGCTGTGGCCCAGCAACGTGGGTTTTAACAAGCCTCATCCTCCTCTGCAGACCAGTACAGTCTACACACAGCTAGGACCAAATGAGCTTTTTCTAAAGTATTTGCAGACCGATACTTAATAGTTCATTCTTATAAACATGAAGGATGCTGCTAATGGGCATAAAGACAAAGAACTAGATGACAGATTTTCCCGGTGGTGAAATGAGCAAAGGAAGCACTGACCAACAATGTGAGAGGATGCGGAGATCATCGAGCTGTGCTATGACTAACAAATACACAGTCTCAATAAACCAGTGGTTCTCAAATTTTAGTGTCTATCAGAATTGACCAGAGAGCTTGCTAAGCCACAGACTGCCAGGCCCCACCCTTAGTAGGTTTGGGTGGGCTCACGAATTTGCATTGCTGCCAAGTTCTCACTGATGCTGTTGCTGCTGGCCTGAGAGTCCCACCACAGTCAGCACAGCTCTGCAGCCTCAGCCTCCTGGAATCAGCATCCCATGGGAACTTGTCAGGAAGGCAGGATCTCAGGCCGCCCCAGACCTACTGAGCCAGAATCTGCATTGTAACAGCATCTCTAGGGGGCGATGTGCACACAGCCTCTGAGAGCACTGATTTGAAGGCCGCTAGCAGAACTTGAGGCTTTGTTGAAGCCACAGCCCCAATACTCTTCCTTAGAGCCTGAGAGAGCAGTCTCACCAAGTCTGCTTATGGCCCAGTTGATGAAATCAGCCCTCCCCCAAATTCTTCCCACCCACTCACCAGAGGCATAGCTGGGGGTAGGAGAGCAATAGTCTCATTACCACTTTCTTCAAAAGGGGCACCATGTTTTAAACCTAGTCTGATAAATGATTGTTAAAACTGAGGAAAAGATGGAGGAAGCTGTGTAAAACACCAGCAGTCAGAGCCCAGGGAGACTCAGAGATTCCTCTAACTGAAGGGCAGCACTTGGCTATGTTCCCTTGCGGCTGGAGGACTCCCAGCCACAATGCCAGATACTGGCCGCTACAGAAACTGACCACTTCCCAGTGTCACCGCAGGCAAAAGAGTGCCTTCAGGTGGCCAGGCACAACTCCCCCACCTCAGCCCTGCTCCAGCTCTCCCCAGGCCATTGAGTCTAGAGCCCAAAGCCTTGTAGGCCCGGAGCAAGGAAGGAGTTCCTTCTCCCTGGGTCCAAGAACCCAACTCAGGCCCTGCTGGGGTGACTTGAGATGGGTTCATCTCTTCCCTTGGGGTTGTTCTCATGCTTCCTTGGCCTCAAAAAGACAGCAACAAAATCACTTCGTATTGGCACGTTTGAAAAGGCAAAGTAGCTCAACAGAGGGCTGGGGGAGAGGCTTGGTGAAAACTAGCATTCTGACAGAACCTAGTTGAAGTTACCTTTGAGAGAATACATTCTCAGCAAAGCAGACCAAGAGACATGTCATTGGGGGGAGGAGGGTGCTGAGAAAACATCAGGGCCACCAGATGCCACAGTGCTAGGGAGCAATGTGCACAGATTATGAGGGCCTGCCAGATCTCAAGAAATCCCAAGTGTAGGATTTCCCAAACCTCTTATACCCTCAACATGTTGCCCTGAAACTCCTACAGAATTACTTTGCTGTTGGAGAAACTACTCAGTTCAAGATTTGGGTATAATTTCTTAGTGTCACTAGCATCCTCTTGCTACAATATCCGTAAGTTATGTAAACAAGGCATCACATAGATGCAGATAAGTTACAACTGTGAAATGATGGACAGTGTGCAACCAGGAGTATCAATTATCCACTAGTCTAAAAGCACCTGGGTATGGCAGGGCTGGGCAGAGCTGGACCCCACAGTCAGAAGAGAAATGCGCACATAGAGAAGGCAACGGTGGCCACTGGGCTTTATTCTCGACACCACTCCTAGTCCAATTATGCATAAATAACCTCATTTAGTTGGCATTTTCAAGATAGAGAAAAGAAGCCACTTCTTTCTGGGAACTTCTGAACCAAAGGTAGGACAAAGCATTGTTTTGGGCCTTGAGTAAGAAACTGGTTTCTTAGCAACCTAGTCCAGAATGTGATCTCGGGAGTAAAGAGCTCCTTCTGGTAAAAAACATTTCCTTACTGTTTGTTATTAAAAACTGTATCACATTATGACCTTGGGGGAATTTGGTTCACCTTTAAGAAAACGTCAAACCAAGCAGCAAAAGAAACAGATGAGATATTATATTAGATATGGGTCCAGTGGAAATGAATACACACTGGAGAAATATATCCAAACCATTCCCACTGATTTGATTTTTTTTTTCATTGTTTTGTATGAACCATCATCAGAATCCTAAAGACATAAACCCTACAAGATATTTGGAAATGTCCTTATCAGTGCTGCTTGGTGACAAGGTAGGAGGTGGAAACCATTAAGTGATACATTTTCTCTGAAGATGAATCTTCATTCATCGGATTTTGTTGGCAAGGGTTTTAAAAGCTGTGAAAACCCCACTAGTAAAGGAAAGCACATTTTTCACAGATTTTTCTAGACACGATTCCTCCATGACTTACTGAGTATGGATTAGCTCCTGTATTTGTTTTATATGGTTACATAATAGATTGCCACTTAATTAACAGCTTAATTAACAATTTCTTATCTCAGTTTCCATGGGCCAGGAATGGATTGAACTGGATTCCTGGCTCAGGGTCCCCCAGGCTGAAATCAAGATGCCAGCTAGCTTCATCCTCATCTGGAGGTTCAACTAGAGTACGACCCACTTTCAGGCGCCCTCAGTGTGTTGACAAAATTCATGTCTTTGCAGCCATATGACTGAAGTCCCCATCTTCTTGGCAACTGACAACAGGGGACCACTCTTAGCAACTAGAGACCACCCTAAGGTCCTCACCACATGGCTCATCATAGACAGTTCACTGTTGTTACTGGTTACTCTTCAAGACCACAAGGAGAATCTCTCTCTCACTTTAAATCTCTTCTAACTTCTTTTAAGGCCTCACCTGATAAGTCAGACCCACCTAGGATAATCCCTCTTTTAATCAACTCAAAGTCAACTGATTAGGGACCTTAATTACATCTGCAAAATCCCTTCTACTACATAACATAATATAATAATTGCTAGAATGACAGCCCATCATATTTACAAGTCTTGGCCACACTCAAGGGGAAGATGTTATATAGGGCATGTACCCAAAGGGGTGGGAATCTTGAGGGTCATCTTAGAATTCTGCCTACCATAGCCCCTCACTTGTATCCCATAGGTTCTAAACTATGGATTGAGGATAATAATCCATTTTCAAGATTGTGATTAACTTTACAGGCACACCTTCGCTCATAGAAAAGTACCACCATGTGTTATGTTCATATTTAATGCTCATTGGGCCCTACTGTGGTCTAGCCCTTGTCCTAAGTCCTTGTTCACTGTAGAAGGTTACAATAAGGAACTCTGATGCATCTCCCTGAAACTGCATCTTTAGACACACTGAGTCCATAAGTGCTTTTAAAAAATTACCACGTAGCTTCAATATATGTTCCACCATTTAGTGTGACACTCATAGCACTTGGAGCGGCTGCTTTATAGATTCATCTGGGGACCTACACCCAACAGATTTGGGGCTTCTGCTGTCTGTAACCTAGCCCTTCCAGGTATCAGAGCATGGTAAACACATTCCCAGTCCCAATGGTGGGGTGACAGCCACTGTTGGTACCTGAGATTTTAGGTGGTAGACAGGTAGTACTGTTTTTTATTGAAAATTAATTTTCATGTTTTAGAAAAATATACAACTATTCAAACTCGTGATTTTAGGGCATAAGCAAGAATAAAGTAGGAATTTAAGATTTTAAGGGAGTTGATTTAAGAATAATAGTTTTAAATAACAGTACAAGTGGCTAGAATATGGCAAGAATCATGATGGTGTCACTCCAAATTTGGGAAACATCGACATATGCGAAATTGGTGACTAAGTAGTGAATGAACTGGTGGATTCAGCAAGTGTTCAATAAATTATGCTAAGTTATGCTCCAAGACCCCTTCCTTTTCAAGAACGTCTGCAGAAGCCCACTGTGCCCCAAGCCTACCTCGTGCAGGCAGTTGAGCGCAAATGATACCCACCCCACCGAGCAGGTCTCAAACCAGACTCAGGCCAGGGCGGGTGGAAGGCGGGAGTGGGCGAGGAGGAGCTGGAGCCTTGCGGGGGCGTGGCCAACCCACAATCGGCCCGAGTGGGGGTGTGGCTGTCGAGGGGTGGGTCCTCGAGGCGGAAGGCGGAAGGCGCTGCGGGGTCACGTGATCCGTGCAACATGGCCGCTGCCCCTTAAGCACGGCAGGTGCCGGGCTGGAGCTAGTCGCGTGAGTCCTTGGGATAAAGTGTGCGGGGGCGGGGTCCAGGCTCAGGTTCCAAGCGGCGCGCGGCGGCGGGACGAGGCAGGCGGGCCCGGGGCTGCGTAGTCCATGAGCCGGCGCCGGAGGCAGCGCGGAGCCGCAGACTCCCCTGGCCCCCGGCGCAGCCCGGGCAGTTGCGGGCTGAGGAGTCGCGGGGCTCCGGGGGACACCTCGAGTTGCCACCATGAACCCCGAGAAGGACTTCGCGCCTCTCACGCCCAACATCGTGCGCGCTCTCAATGACAAGCTCTACGAAAAGCGGAAGGTGGCAGCGCTGGAGATCGAGAAGTAAGAGCCGCAGGCATGCAGGGTTGGGCGTGGGGAGCTGAGGCGGGACCCGGCCCTGGCTGCGCAGGGTTCCTGCTCCCTGGGGGAACGGCTCCCGCCTTTCCAGCCAGTGTTGCTGCCCCAGGTTTAGCCTTTAGCGCTGTGTTTAAGTGCAGGGAATTGGGAATCCCAGATTTGCTTCTGACTGGCCTTGTGACTTGGGCCAAGTTATTTAACCTCCTGATGCCCTGGTGGGAATGAGGTGATACAATGTATGTGTAGTGCTTAGGGGTGCAGTGAGAATGAAGCGACGTGATGTATGCTCAGTGCTTAGCACAGTGACTGGCACATGGTGCATCTTCAGTGTGGTCTCCATCAAAACCAGCAAATCAGAGAGTGGCCTCTGTGATGGGAGGGAAGTGAGAAGCATGAGAATTTGCTAATGAGTTGACCTGCCTCATTTCTTACTGTTTCTGAGAAGTGAAACGAACTGGTAGGTGACCAAGTGGAGAAGTCAGGTTCAAAACCTGAAGCCCTCAAGGCTCAGAGGGCTGTTTGTTTTATCACTGTCATATCACCCTTCCCGGCAAGTGGAAGTAGGAGTAATTTGACCTTTCTTGCTTCTGCAGTCTTATTACATGTATGTGGAACATTATGCTTTATTTTCCAATGTACAAAACAAGGTCTTAAACTGGAAAGGTTTTATTAAGATTTTTCTTGTACTGTTTTACATTTTTTTTTTTTTTCCAGTCAGATCTTGGTAATAAAGTCAGGTGGCTGGGTGTGTGATTTCAGAAGAGTGGAAAGAAGCAGGCTGTGAAATTGAAAGAACAACAGTCTGGGAGTTAGGAAATATGGATTATATTTCTGCCCTGTCCAGTGGGATAACCACTGGCCATATGTGACTATTTACATTTAAATTATTAAAGATAAAATTAAAAATTTTAATTCAGTTCTGCAGTCACACTGCCCATATTTCAGATGTTCAATAGCCACATGCATCTGTTGGCTACCATAATGGATGGTGCAGATTTTAAAACATTTCCATTGCTTTAGAATACTGTTGGGCAACTTTGATTTAGTCCATGGTGTGACACTTAGTCTTTCTTGTTTCACCTGAGGATATTTTTTTAATTGATTTGAGAGAGAGAGAAATCGATCAGCTGCCTCCTGCACACTCCCCAACCGGTATCAAACCTGTAACCTTTTGGCGTACGAGATGACGCTCCAACCAGCTGAGCTACCTGGCCAGCGCATGACACTCTTCCTTTGACCTTGGACAAATTCTTTAACTCATGGTTTCTTAACCTCAACACTATTGACAATTATGGGACAGATCATTCTTGGTAGTGGTAGGCTGTCCAGTGTATTGTAGTAGTTTTAGCAGCATCCGTGGTCTCTACCCACTAGATACCAATAGCACTCCATCCGTTGTAACAACCAAAAATGTCACCAGACATTGCCAAATGTCCCCAGGGGGGTGCAAAATTGCCCAGATTGAGAACCACTGCCTTAACTGCTTTGGGTTTTAGTTTCCTCCTCAATTAAAGAGTTGTACTTGGCTAAGAGGACCCTCCCTTTCAGTTCTAACATTCAGCATGTCCAAAACTACCTAGTTTCTTCTCTCATCAAGGACTACTTTCTTGACTGCTCTCTTTCACACTACTTCTTGTTTATACCCTGGCTCTCACTAATTCCAGCAAGTCTCAATGATGATGACTATTGCTATTCTGAGTAAGAGAGCCGAGGTGATGTATAGACCTGCCTCCATGACCATGGGTTTTATTGGCTTTGAAGATAACATTGACACCCAGTTTTATCCATCACCTACTCTGCTTCTCAGGAATGTCTGGTTTTATCATAGCTTGAATCATCTGTTGAGCCCTTGAGTAGAGGTCTTTATCTCAGCATTATTGTGGCCTCCAGCACAACCTGTGTAAGTGCTTTCACTTGGCAAACTGTCCTGTAAGGGTTTTGTATTTAATTGGGTTCGATTTGTATTTGACATTGCCCTTGTTTTGTGGAATTCAGAGAAACCCCCTAGAGCCTTAACTGTACTAGGAACTCCTTAAGAGCAGAGACCCTGTTGTATTTATCCTCAGCACTTAGCACAGTGCCTGGTGGCATTTGACAATTGGTGTCTAAATGAATGGATGACCATGCATTTTCAGTGGGGAAATAACATTGCAGTCTAAGGGCTTTACTATTCAAAAGCGTAGCCCACAGACCAGCAGTATTAGGCTCACCTGGGAGCTTGTTAGAAAGAGATTCTCCAGCCTTACCCCAGACCTATGAATCAGAATATGCATTTTCACAGCATCCCTGTGTGATTTTTGTGCATATTAAAGTTTGAGAAGCACTGGCCTAGAAAACCCTACAGTAAGTTTCTAGCCTTCAGCCATGTTTGGAATGAGGAGTGTCCTGTTAGATATGTTCCTTAGGACAGTATCCCCCTACTTATCCACGGGGGATATGTTCCAAGACCTCTAGTGGATGCCTGGAACCTCAGGTAGTACCGAACTCTATATGTACTAAGTTTTTCCTGTACATACATACCTGTGATAAAGTTTAATTTATAAACTAGGCACAGTAAGAGATTAACAATAACATAATAAAATAGAACAATTATAAATATATCCTGTGTAAAGTTATGTGAATGTGGTCTCTCTCAAAATATCTTATTGTACTGTACATATAGCTTGTATACACCAGACAAAGGGATGATTCACGTCCTGGGTGGGACAGCACAGGATTTCATTACTACTCAGAAATCCCTGAGTAGTTTAAAACTTATGGATTGCTTATTTCTGGGATTTTCCATTTAATATTTTTGGACCACAGTTGATCAGGGGTAATTGAAACCATGGGATGCAAAACCGTGGGTAAGGGGACCACTGTACAGTCACGGTGGGATTTAGGGCTTCATCATGTGAATTGGGGGGCACATAATTCAGTCCATAACAGTGATTATTTTTTTTACAAAAAGTGATCACGTGTAAAGCTCTGTTTGCCTGATTTGTGGGGAAGAGGATAGAGAAGCTTCCTTTTGTTTGGCCATTGTACACCCCTCATTCATTTTGCTGACTGCCCTGTGAGCTAGGAAGTGAGTGTTACCCCATTTCACAGATTTGGAAACAGAGGCTCCTTCAGGTTAAGTAATCTTCCCAAGGTTTCACAGCTAGAACCTCCATAAAAAACCCAGGTTCATGTGTCTCAAAAGGCTTCCCCACCACAGTGAGTAGCCAACTCCCCACAGAGCCTGAGGACAATGGGAAAAGCTGACAGACCATGTGATGGGAGCCAGTGGGTGAGAGCAAGGGTGGAGCGAGATGCAGACCCAGGCAGACAGGGCGTCCGAAGCAGGTGAGAACCCTGGGCTTCATTCTCACTGCACCTGGAAGCCAGCAGCGTGTGTTAGGAAGGAGAACGACTAACATTTTCACCCTCTCTCTGGACACTAGGGAATGTCAAGAGGGAGACCAGGTAAGAAGCCTCTGCAGAAGTCCAGGTGAGAGATGCTGCAGGTGGCCTCGACAAGGGTGGTAGCAGCAGTGTAGACAGAGAAGTGGATGTGCAGGAGACACGCTGGGAGATGGAGTTGATGAGACTTGTTGGAGGGGCAGCCGTCAGGAAAAGGGGAGAATCAAAGATGACTTTTTTTATTTTTTTATTTTTATTGTTAGAGAAGAGGAAGGAAGAGAGAGAGAGAGAAACAAAGATCGACGAGAGTGAGAAACATCGATCATTGCCTCCTGCACATGCCCCAACTGGGGATCAAACCAGCAGCCTAGGCATGTGCCCTGACTGGGAATTGAACCTGCCGCCTTTTGGTGTATGGGATGACACTCCAACCAAAAGAGCCAAACTGGCCAGGGCAAGGATAATTCCTAGGTATCTGTGGGAGCGACTGGGTGGAGGGTGACATTTCCTGACATAGGGATCTAAGGGGTGACTGGGTTTAGGGTGTGAAATCAGTATTCTAATGCTCACCTAGGGATAGTAACACTGTTCATTCACTCATTCACTCTGCATTGACTGAGTGCTCTGTTCTTAGCACTGAGAAATCAGCTATGAACAAGACTGCCTTAAGGGAGCTTCAGTGTGTGCGGAGCAAGATATTGTGGGCTGGGGGCTGTCAAATGGGGTTAGATGGGAGCGTGTAACAGGGAGACCTGGCTTTGTGTGTAGTGTGTATGTGTGGGGTAGTGGTTAGTGTGGGTGTTGGGGAACGCAATGTGTACCCATTTTGATGACCAAGTGTGAAGATGGGTGAAGCCTCACCTCCAGCTGAGTCTCCTTCTTGAGGTTGATTGGTTTGGAGGATTGGAAGTGCACTTGCAGGCTATACTCAGCCTTGGTGACGATGGTGCCCTGCAGCATGGACACAGAGAAGTCATCACCAGGTGCTCCAGGCTGGTGATCCGCCAGGCCACGGGCAGGGCTGTGATGTTGCGGAGAAGAACTACTTTGGATTCTTTTCCGCAGAGACCAAAGGACATTTATTCAGTTTCAAATGAGTTTGATTTATTATGGCAGGTCGGAAAAAGTACTTCTGGTGATTGCAGTTATTGCTTAGTTCACTAATCAGCATTTATCAGGGAATAGGGCCTGATGGTATTAATCAAAAGGGGTACATATATTTAATTTTTAAAATTTCACTTGAACATCTCCATGATTGTTTTAACTGCCACTTTCAGTTTTCCAGAGTCCATCTGCTCAGGTGACAGAGCCAGTATTGCATATGGTGTTCCAGTGAGGGGTTAAAATTCCTAGTAAGAGAGGGTGTTTTCTCTTGATGGCAGACCTCTCAGACCCTAAAAATGCAGAGAGATGGATGCTTGGCTCAACTGAAGGACTCCTGGGCTCTGGAATCTCAAGACCAGGCTTTGTTACATGACCGGGATCTGATGGCTAAATGTGTAAGCCTGTTGTGCACAGTCCCAGAGAGCTTTTACCCCCACAGGCTCGCTCTGACATTCTCCACACAGTTTTCGATAAGGCACTTGGGCTAAGATTTTAGAGTGGCAACGTCACTCTAAATTGTGGGCTCTCAATTTCAGGGAATATAGTCTGATCAGTCCTGATGAAAGGTTGGTAAGACCCCAGGCTGTGCTCTCCAGGAGAGTCTAGTATGGGGAGAAATGCCAGAAGGCACTCTAATGAATGGGGTGATGCTTGTTCTTTTGGGGATGCCTCTTGCTCTGCTTGGGGTACCATGTCCCACACGGTGGTGCCAGAGCCTCCTCACTGCAGACTGAGAGAGATGATGCCCTTCTTGGTAACCAGGAATGCCAAGTCTCTAGTGTTCCTGAACTTTGAGTTCCAGAAGCCAGCAAACATAGGTGCCTGGGCCATGCGCTTTGAGTACACTGAAGCCCAGGCTTGTAGGATTAGAACTTCTGAATCGTGGGTTGTTGCCTGCTGGGGGAAGGGTCGGGGGAACAGGGATCCCTGGCACTCTGTGATCAGATAACGATTGAACCTTTGAGTTTGACCTAGTTCTTTGGAGCCTACCACTTCTGTGGGGAAACATACTTATTACCAAGTGGCTTAAGGTGATTTTTAGAGTGTGGGTCAGAATTCCACCCAGCTCAGCTCTTTATTAGCAGTGGGACTCCCAGCAAATTGCTTAATCTGGAGGTCACAGACTGGCAGCCTGGGGCTGTGTCCTGCCAGCAGACCTGTTTGGTTGGGCCTGGATCACAGGGTATTTTAAATTGAGAAATTTCTCCCCTGTGGCTCGGTGGGGCCCACATTCCCAAACAGCAGATCTGGGAACCCAAGGGCCTCTGCCCTCCGCTTCCCTACCAGGGCATGGGCTCCCCAGTTTGCTTCCTTGTGGGCAAGTTCGCCACAGCCTGTCTTACGTCCCTTGGCCTCCTCACTTGTATCTCTAGCCTGGCGCCTGCAAGCATGTGAGTTTGTGATCTCTGGTTTAACCTCTCTGTTCCTTAGTTTCCTCCTCTTTAAAAAATGCACCTTGAAAACATTATGCTAAGTGAAAGAAGACAGACACAAAAGGCCATGTATTGTATGGTTTCATTTATATGAAAAACTTAGAATCGGCAAATCCATAGAGACAGAGAAGATTAGTGGTTGCCTAGGGCCTAGGGGAGGGGGTTAAGAGGAAATGAAGAGTGACTTCTAATGGGCACAGGGTTTCTTTTTATTTTTTTATTTCTTAAATATTTTTTTATTGATTTTTAGAGAGAGAGAAAAGGAGAGAGAGAGATAGAAACATCAATGAGAGAGAACATCAATTGGCCGCCTCTTGCATGCCCTCCACCAGGGATCAGGCCCACAACCTGGGCATGTGCCCTGACTGAGAATCAAACTGGCAACCTCTTGGTGCATGGGTCGACATACAACCCTGAGCTACACCGGCCGGGCAGGGTTTCTTTTTAGGATGATAAAAAATGTTCTAAAATTGATTGTGATGATGGTTGCACAACTTTGTAAACATACTAAGAACCACCGAATTGTACATATTAAAAGAGGATTTATGATGTGTCAATTATATTTCAGTTTTAAAAAATAAGAATGCCTGTAGTGTTTCGTTACAGTGTGAGCGAAGCACTCATTAAGGGGTCCTAGTTGTCACCTGAAATCTAAATATTGCTGTCTCTGACTCAGTTTGCCTTTATAGTTTTCCCACTGATTATATCCAGTGGATGCTTAGTATATTTTGTCAGTCAACTCTTAGGCCTTTCCTCAGAGGCAAATGTTCTGCATTTCCCATTCAATTATTGGAGATTAGTGAGCAAGTGGAAACCAAATGGCTTAAATTCTCAGCAGATGGAGGAGATGTTTACCTAGATTCTCTTTGGGAAATTACTGCCTGGATATGCCATCTGAATATAGCATGTTGCATAGAGAACTGAGATGGATAATTGGACTTGCCAGAGGAGAAAATGCAGCAGCCCCAAATCCAAGCTGTAAGTTTTATAACACAGAAGTAAACACAACTCTGAATTTATCTTTTCTGTCATTTTTGGAGCCAGAAGCATAATAGGTTCTCAGTCAACATTTAGTAAATGAACCTGACCTCATGTTGTGTACATAGGATCATGGTTTGTCTCTCTGCTTCTGACTTTGCACTAATACTGATATATGAGCATGTGCAATGCAGGGCACATTACATGTGCTGTCTTAATTCTCCAAACACAAAATCATTGAAATTATTACCCCACCGTATGGCCAGAGATGTCTCCTCTGAAGACATAGGAACATGAGTACAGCAGCTGAAACCTCTGCCACCAACAAGCTGGGACATTTGGACATCACCAAATGGGATGGGATTGAGGTTAAATGAGATAATCAATGTAAAGTGCCTGGCACCCAGTAGGCATCCAGCAGATGGCAGCTCTGATATTTGAGGAGGGGGATAGTATAACATAGTGGGTAAGATTTTAGGCCTTGGAGCCAGAAAATCTAGGTTTGATGTCTGCACCTACCATCTATAAATTGTTTGACCCTGAATGTTTCTGAACATCTCTGAGCCTCAGTTACCCCATTTGTAAAATGGGTATACTAGTACCTACTTCAGTGGCCGTTTGAAGGTTTAAATCAGGTAATGCATGTAAAGCATCTAGCACATTACCTGGCATGCAGTAAGTGCTCAGCAAATGGTTACCTATTTCCTGCCTTCACAATAGAAATCTAGTTCTAGAGCTTCATGTTAAAAACATCTTGAGTGCCCTGGCCGGTTTAGCTCAGTGGTTAGAGCGTCGGCCTGCGGACCAGAGAGTACCAGGTTCGGTTCCCGCTAAGGGCTCGTACCTCGGTTGCAGTTTGTCCCCGGCCCCGGTTGGGATCATGTGGGTGGCAGTCGATGTGTCTCTCTCACATCGATGTTTCTCTCTTCCTCCCTCTCTCCCTCCCACTCTATCTGAAGATAAATGCAAAAATGTCCTCGGGTAAGGATAAAAAAAATCTCGAGTAAGACCTCATCTATACTCCCTGAACAGTGTGGGGAAATGTTTAGGGAAAGCTGTGTCTCACTTGGACTCTGTAGGTGTATCAGGGGTTCAGATCCTCTGTGACCTTAGGAAAGGGACTTGGTTTCCCTGAGGCTGTGTTTCATATCTGGAAGATAAGATCATAACTACAGAAGGAGGTTGTTCTGAAGAATAACTGAAATACTTAGCATAACGTGTGTTAGCAAGTGGTCCACTCACCAGTCCTTGTGTGGCCTGTGATTGTCCCTGTGATGTGTCATAGAGGCACAGGGTTCCAGTGAGGGACTGTGGTTGTGTTGCTGTGATGGTGGCCCCAGGCTCTCCTTTGGCTGATGACAATTCTAAATGTGTCTTACCCTGTCTGTGGCTCCTCCTTCTATCAGGGAGGGGGTGGTTGGTATGGCACTTTGCAATGTGATGTTGGGATGGTGTCACAGGCTTGGAGTTGTCCAGCATTGGGGTTTGTACCTCTGGGGAAAGGTGGTTTCTGCCATCCTGTGACACTTCTGATCAATTGAGAATGGAGGCTCTTCACAGCCTCTAGAGGGCGCTTCGTCAGCCAGGGTTCTCAACACTTTCAGGAAGCCAAGCAGAAGCAGAGTCTCTCCTCTGATACATAAAACAGTGGTACCTGTGACCTTTACATCAGTGAAGGTCTCAGGGATTTGTGAGCGGGAGAGTTTCTGAGCCAAGTATTAACTTCAAAACTAGTTTGGCTTCAGACCCCCACCTGTGGCTCACAGCCTAGAGATGAAAGAGGAGACAGTGTGGTCTTTTGAAAAGAGACAAGGCCTGGCACTGGGCCTTTGTGGTTGCGCTTTTCCCTCTACACGTGCCCTGTGAAGCAGAGAGGCCAAGTCCTGCTGATTGGGGCTGCTTTGGAGCCCCTGGAGAAGGCTTAGAGCACTCCGCCACCCCTTGGCAGATGCCATTCTTAGTGTGCATTTTGGGATCCCAGTAAAGGTAACTTGAATTATAACACTGAGGGCTTAGGACCATCTAAACACAATTCTGACTAACCCAAAAGGTTAGGTTTAGCTTAGCAGACACCCCCCTACACACACACAATGTCACCCATAGGGCAGCAGGGGCGTTGCCTGTGTTTGTGCGGCCTTCAGCCTGCCGACCTTCACAGATCCGTCCCCGGGTGGGTGTTGACTGATTCCTCACTCCCTGTGTGTCGAGCACTAGACTCAGACTCAGTGAGAGGGCTGGCTTTGAGATGCAGAGTATCGTGGTACTGGTCTGTGCTCAGGGGCTTTATCAGAGAGCCGCGGAGACAGAAATGTACACATGAGAAGGAGTTGGTGAGGTTGCCAGTGCCTTGCTGGGTCCAGAATGAGGAGTTACTGAGTCCTTCAGTGTTCCGAGGAGTGATCTCTTCCTGGGATGGTCAGGAAAAGCAGGGGGTTGGATTTGAGCTGAGCTTTGAAGGTGGATAGGATGTGGGGCAGGCAGGAAGTATATACGGAGAAGGATGAGCAGGGCCCAGTGAGAAGGTGGGTCTGGCTGGAGTGGAAAGTTATGCTGGGCAGCCAGGCATTGAGACTAGAGAGGTCAGCCTGGCCCTCTTTGAGTCACCCTGAGTGCCAGGTAAGGAGTGTGGGCTTGATTCATGGTACAGCTCTTCCCGCTGTGGCCCAGGGTTGACCCAAAGGGCCTGGCCCAGAGCCCTCCGAGCTGATGGTATTGGTGAGAATGTTCTCATGCCCCGCCCCCCACCCCAATGGGAACCACTGTCAATTTGTCTTGTCTTCCTGGACATGAAGACTATTCTGTCCCTAAGTATAAGGGTGCAGACAGTAGAGACTTGGGGTTCCGGGGCCTCAGAGTTTGAACAGCCATCATTTCTGTAGTGGCCTGGGTGTCCTGAGTTCAGCCCTGGTAGGATTCAGGGTGGGGGTAGAGCAAATGAGAAGGGTGCTGCTGGGCCTGCATAGTCAGGAGTGTTGAGCACAAAGACCCCCCTTTCCCATCTCCTCCCTTCCAGAGATGCTGTTACTCTTACAAGCTGTCACCCTGACATTAGAGCCCTGTTCCTCATACTCTTTCACCATTCAGTCCTGTAAGCCTTTGTAGTCCTCAGAGCTTCCTAAACACCATTCAAATCCATACCACCCACCACTGCAGATCACTCTTACCTTCCAGGGCTCCTTACTGCCACCAGAATTCACTGCCGGTTCCTTTGCCCAGCACATGGCTGGGAGCAGCTTCCCCAGCCCTGTCCCCACCTGTCCTTCACCTGTGTCCCTCACTTTGCCAAACCAAATGCCTCTCCCATCTTCTGAGCCTTTGTTTATGCTGTTCCTCTGTCTGGGCTGCTTCGTCCTGAAAGCTCCAGAACGAACCACCTACTCATCCTTCAGAACCCCATTCAAATGCTAACCCTCATGAAGCCCCACCTAATGCCCTCCCCTCCAGAGATACTAGTCCTTCTCTCTCCTGCCTGCTCCCTCCTCACCTTGCACTTTTCTCACCAGAGTTTTTTTTTCTGCTTTGCACGAGAGTTCTTGTGTACTCTTGTGTTTCCTCTCCTCACACCCACACCACACACCCCGCCCCAGCAGAGAGCCCCTCGAGGGCAGAGAATGCATCCAGAGGCTGGCCCTAGAACAGGGAAGAGTGCCCTTGCCCGTCGCTTAGGGACTATTTGTGACCTGAAACAAGGAGACAGGCTACAGGGGGACTCCAGGATGGCCTGTGCTGCTGGAGGGCGAGGTTATCTTCGGATCCCCTGCTGAAACCTTGTGCGTGTCCTCACTCCATGCCTGCTGCTGCCCTAACCCGTGTGGAGCAGAAACAGCCTGGCTCCGCTGGGAGTGTGGTTGGCAGTCAGAGTGCCCGGCAGGCGGCAGGGCAGGAGTAGGAGGCACGGCTGCTCAGTGGCCTTGGTGATTTCCCCATCCAGGACTCCTCAGGAACAAGGAGACACAGGTTCTAGACTTTTGTGGAATACAACTCATTCTCAGTTTTCAGACTATTTACAAAATCTTTAGGTAGTGTGAAATCTCAAATTCAGTCTCTTAGGATTTAAAAAAGTTTGCTGCTGCATTGGCCGGGAATCGAACCCGGGCCTCCCGCGTGGCAGGCGAGAATTCTACCACTGAACCACCAATGCTCCAGCTGTCAGCAGCTGTGTGAGAACCTCCCTTTAATTACAGTCCTGAACCTCCTTGTATACGTACTGACTCAAAGGATAAGGCCAGGCTCCAATGCTGCCACATCAGCACAGCTGCAAGAACAGAAAGCTATGTGAAGGCAGAAGAGAGAGTGTGAGTGTGTGTGTGTGTGTGTGTGTGTGTGTGTGTGTGTGTATTTTTGATGTGCCTTCGGGCTCAGGACAGAAACTAGAGCTCAAGTCCTTTCTTCTCAGTAGCAAAAAGCACATTGAGACGTTGGGTGACTTTCTCCCCTCTGATGTCTTTGATGTGTGGGTCCTCCCATTCCACATTTACATGTGTGCTGAGCTGTTTTACAGTTCTCAGGTTTCACCTCAGCTCCCTGCTGGAAACTGGCCAAGGGTGAGGGGGTGCAGCAGGAGTCCCCTCACCGGTGAAGGGCATGAAGACCTTGGTCCCATGCCAGTGGTGCCTCTCTGGAGAGCCCATCTGCTGTTCACACGCTCACTGAGCAGGGAAGTGTGGTTAGAGATTCGCAGCACCTTTGGCTGCTGCAGGCCTGGCATGGTGGAGGAGACTGGCTTCTCCAGCCGCATCTCTGTGAGGAGGAAACCTGCCAAGGGAAGGCAAAAAGAACTGTGTTGCATTGGCCGGGAATCGAACCCGGGCCTCCCGCGTGGCAGGCGAGAATTCTACCACTGAACCACCAATGCTCCAGCTGTTTACTGACGCATCTTCAGGGCTTTTCTCAAGGGGCTGTATCTGTTGACACTCAGAGTCTGAGTCCTGGCAGATGATGGCATCATCTGGCCGGTTTGTCCGGTTTGAAAAGCCAGATGAGTTTATCTAGAACCATTCTTGCTAGGCCTTATTATACTGTTTTGGGAGTGGTGGGGGCCTATGAAACTGACATTGAGCTTCCACCCAGAGGCCCTTCGTTTATCAATAACCCTCAGCCCCTGGGGTGGGCTTGGTGCAATTTCATTCTATAAAGATCAAAGAAAGAGGCACCTCCCAGGCCATCTGTGCAGCCCCTTCCTGACATCTCTGCTCTCACATCCACCAGCTCAGGAGCCAGGCCAGTCTTGTTCACCTGTTCGTGCAGTGCCTGGCTCAGAATAGGCACCCCATACGGCTTGCTGTATTAAATCTTTATCCAGCCCTGTCCAGCCCCTCACTGAAACGTTTTTGCAGGATTGGTCACTGCCTCATAGGATGGCGCATTTATCTCTGATTAGCTCTAATAACTAGTAGGTTCCTGACACTGAGCTGGAGCCACATAGACTAACTGATACTTCTTGGACTTGGCGGTCTTTAAAATTCTTCAAGCAAACTTGAGACCCCCATTTATATAGCAGTGCACCTGCCATGATGGACACAAAGTGATTAGACAGTGAGTCAAGGCAGCTGCTTTGAGAAGTCCATAATCTCTAGACCGACCGCCCTCATCATACCTGCGTCTGCTACACTGGATAACGGATATCTTCCCCTCCCCATCCATCTCTAGGCTTCTTAAGACACTCTTTCTGGAAGGTATAGTGTCTCGGTCTTTTTGTCCACTGGGCTCTGAGAACAGAGACTGGGTCCCTGGTGGACCTGAGCCTCCCTCTGCTCTCCTCCACTCAGGGCGGGGCAGGGCCTGCCTTGGGGGCATCTCCTAGGTGACCACAGGTGCCACCTCCCTTAGACCTCGCTTCTCCCTGTTAGCATCCCTCCCCGGGTAGGTACCTCAGAGCCATATCTACACTTTCCTCTCCCATATTACATGGGCGTCTGCTGCTTTTCTGTTCAATTCAAAGAGTCCTTTCCTGCTCTTTCCCACAGCCTCAGCCCTTCTTCAGCCTCTCCTCCCTGACCCTGGTAACTGTGGTGGTCTCCTGCAGGGACTTTTCTGTCTCCTCCTGTCAAACCAGCCCCACCCCAGCCCCTCCTCTCCCAGCTGCCACCAGAAGTACCTAATTAAAACATAGAACTGAGCGTGTCACCCCATTGTTGGAAAACTTCTACCAGTTTGTCATTCCCTTGAACCATCTCTAGCCGCTCCTTCCACAGGCCAGACTCCTCGGCCTTCCTTAAACATGCATGTTTTTTCAGAGCTCCTTGCCTTTGGCCAGGCCCTTCCCTGTGCCTGAGATGCTGTGCCATGCCTTCCTTTTTCTTTACCTGAAAAATGCCTATTGATCCTCCTAAGATTTAACTCAAATGGCACTTCTCAGCCTAAGAAAGTTAGCACGTGGCATTTTTCTTGCTTCTGTTCGCGTCACTGGTGCCAAAATGATACAATTTCATACTTGTTTGTGTATGGATCTTGCCCACCAAACTGGGACCTGGTTCAGCATCATCCCTGGAAATAATGACATAGACCTAGAGAACCCCTGGGGTACCCGAAGGGAGGGTTGAGCAAGTGTTGAATAAAGATGGTTGATCAACTAATAATGCATTGTAGTTTTTGTTCCCCAACAGGTCTTGCATTCTGTCAGATTCCCAGAAATGAAATAGCTCCATTGTTCCTCATTCTGTTGTACACAAAGGGAAACTGAGACCCAGAATAGGGAAACAACTGTGACCCAGCTAGCGCCTTCCAGTCAGCAGCAGAACTGGAAGGCCTACCCTGAGATGCCTACTCCCGATTCCTCTTTCTGAACAGGTCCTCTCTCTCCCTCCTCCCAACCCCAGGCCCTGGAGCCAGCAGCTAGGGTAGCCTGATTCCACTGGTCCTGCAGCCCCTCTCCCCTCTCTCTTTAGGCTGGTCCGGGAGTTCGTGGCCCAGAACAACACCGTGCAAATCAAGCATGTGATCCAGACCCTGTCTCAGGAGTTTGCCCTGTCTCAGCACCCCCACAGTCGGAAAGGGGGCCTCATTGGCCTGGCTGCCTGCTCCATCGCACTGGGCAAGGTGGGCCTCTCTCCTGGAGGGACAGACTCACCAGCCATGGCCTTGACTCTGACCGGAGACCCAACAGGGCTTTGCAGACCTGTGTTTTATTGCCATTCTCTCCACACCTAAAGCAGCAAGGTCTCGCAGCCTTGTTCCCTGGCACGGCCCCTATCCTGGGAGGCCAACCTGCCAAGGGTCTTTAAACCCAGCCCCACACCAAGACCTGAGCATCTCTAAGGGAGCTGGGGTGTCAGCTGGCACTGGGGGCTAGGGGCCTGGGGTCTGGCCCCTTTTGAGCTATTTCTCCTCCTCCCCACCCCAGGACTCAGGGCTCTACCTGAAGGAGTTGATCGAGCCGGTGCTGACCTGCTTCAATGACGCAGACAGCAGGTTGCGCTACTACGCCTGCGAGGCCCTCTACAACATCGTGAAGGTGGCGCGGGGCGCCGTGCTGCCCCACTTCAACGTGCTCTTTGATGGGCTGAGTAAGGTGACCGCTGCTCACTGGGCTGAGCTCGCTCCACCCACCTAACCTGACCTCCCGGGACTTGAGTGCTTGGATCCCTTTTCCCAGATGCAGGCAGAGCAGATAAACACGTGGCTGCCAGGGACGCTTGTCTGTTCAGTCTATTAATTTTTTTAATGGGCTTGTGTTTACATTTTTTTCCATTTCTCTATTTATCCTTACTGCACTTTATGAAAGTATCAGTCTACCACAAATTGGAGGGAAAAAAGCAGTTTGAAGAGCGCTAAGCTCCCCTATGGAAGGAGAAGATGGCGCATCCGTACACAGACTGTATTTTCCCTCTGAGAAGAGCACTAGTCCCTAAGTGCTAGGAAAAACTCTACTTAGAAAGACTTTGGAGTCCCTGAGACCCTCCTCAGCTCCTCTCAGCTTCATGGCGCTCCCCTCCCAGGGACCAAGCAGCCCGAAACTGTGCTCCCCACCAATGCCACAGTCGTTTCTAGAGTATCAGCCTCCCAGCTGCCTTGGTCCCCTCCTCCAAGAGTGGAGAGAAGACCAGCAAGTTCAGATTCACCCTGAGGAGGGCCGAAGGAAGAAGCCCCTGAACAGAACAAGGATGTCCGCTGCATGGTTCCTTAGCCAGGTTACACTTTGCCCGTCCCCACTTCCCCTACTTTCCTTCAGTTTATTCACCGAAAGAGGTGCCCGTTCAACATTCTGAGCCACACCAGGGCCTCAGCCGTGGGTTTTCAGTAGATAATCTTGACTTCTGCCATCTCTCTCCTTCTGTGTGTCTCGTAGTTGGCTGCTGACCCAGACCCCAATGTGAAAAGTGGATCTGAGCTCCTAGACCGCCTTTTAAAGGTATTTGTACTTGATTCCCACTTTTGTTTTTAGAATCTATTTCTCAACATCTGTCTGTACAACTTATAAATTCTACACAGGCCCTGGCCAGTTTGGCTCAGTGGTTAGCACTTCGGCCTACAGACCAAAGGGTCGTGGGTTTGATTCCCAGTCAGGTGCGAGTACCTGGGTTGCAGGTTCAATTCCCAGGCCCCAGTCAGGATCGTGCGGGAGGCAACCAATTGATATGTCTCTCTCACATCAATGTTTCTCTCTCTCTCTCCCTCCCTCCATCCTTCCCTCTCTTCTACTCTTTCTAAAAATCAATGGGAAAATATCCTCAGGTGAGTATTAACAAAAAAATTCCATCACTGGGGACACTCTTCTTAATTTGTTTAAATTTTTTCATTTGCATACAGTAAAATTTACTCTTCGATGTACAGTTCATTAACGAGTGTATAGACTTATGTCACCAGCACAATCAAAATGCAGAACCATTCTATCACCCATTTTCCTCTGTGGCCACCTGGCCCCTGGCTGTCACTCAGCAGCTCACATGCCTGTGTTCCATAGGACATCGTGACAGAGAGCAACAAGTTTGACCTGGTGGGCTTCATCCCCTTGCTGCGGGAGAGGATTTACTCCAACAACCAGTATGCCCGGCAGTTCATCATCTCCTGGGTAAGGGCTGGCCCCAAGGCACTTTCCCAGCCGTGCTGAGCCTCTGCTTTAGGCATATCTGCTCTTTGACCCACCCTGGGCAGGTCGTGTGGCCGAGAGGAGGCTCGTTGTTGTTCTAATGGCCAGTGACACCAGACAGTCTGAAAACACGTTTATTCAGCTTGCCCCTGGCGAGGATACGATTCTTTCCTTTCCCTGGGAAACCCCAGTTTCCCTTGAAGCCAGTAGTGCTACTGGCAGTCACACCTCTTCTGGCCGTGTCAGTCCTTTCCCTCACACTCCCTTCTGCCATGGCATCTGATCTCCTTGCAGTGAATGTACTATTCCCCTGCACCACTAACCAAAGCAATCGCTGCTAGCATCCCTCTCCACCATGGGACACCTGCAGTGCCGTGAAATGCTGCCTCAGCAGGGCCCCTTCTCACTGCCCAGGCCCAGGGGGTTGGGGAGGAGGAGGCAACAGTTCTCAGGCTGATGTAACTTTCCCTCCTGGTTTCTTCCCCTGGGTCAGATCCTGGTTCTGGAGTCCGTGCCAGACATCAACCTGCTGGATTATTTGCCAGAGATCCTGGATGGACTCTTCCAGATCCTGGGCGACAACGGCAAAGAGATTCGGAAAATGTGAGTGGAGGGGGGAGGGGCAGGCAGCTGCCACTGCCCCAGGCCCCTCAGTCCACACATATACCCCACACCAACTTATGTGCTCCTGACTTATGTGCTTCCCACCATGAGGAGCTAAGTAAGAGCTCATCAACCCCCAGTCTCTGAAAACCGTTCATCTGACAAGTTCAAAGTGTATTCCCCTCTGGGTGGCCAACCCAGAGCAGCAATGGGCCCTGGCTGGCGTATACGGTATCCCTTCTCCTTCTCTCATTGGCAGGTGTGAAGTGGTCCTTGGAGAATTCTTGAAAGAAATTAAGAAGAACCCTTCCAGTGTTAAGTTTGCTGAGATGGCCAACATCCTGGTGATTCACTGCCAGACCACAGGTGAGTGTGTGGAGGCCCATGGCCACTGCCACCTCCTCAGAAGCTCCTTCCTCTCTCACTGTCTCGGAAAGAGTCCTGGTGGGAGTGTGAACCTGTGCAACACTGGGTCCCAGAGCAGTGGAGCGGTGGGTCTTTGTGAGAGAGAGATCTGGATTCTCTGTTAACATGGAGGCTCATTCACTTGGTCTGACCCTGGAGGGAAGTAAAATTTGGAGACTCTCTTGGTGGCAAGCCCAGCCTTAGAACTCTGAATTGAAATGCTTGGAGGTTAGGATTGTTCCTGTTAGCTTCTGTTGAGTATCAAACCACCACAGAACGTAATTGATTAACACAAACAGACTTCTTATTTGAGTCTGCGGGTCCACTGGCTGGTTCCGCTCACCTGGGCGAGGTGTGGCTGGGCTTGATCAGTCAGCTGGAGTGTTAGCTAAGGCTGGGTGGTCTAGGATGGCCTCACTCATGTTTGGCAGTTGGATGGCTGTCACCTGGGGCAGCAGGGACAATTGGTCCATGTGTCATCATCCAGCAGGCCAGTCCAGGTGCACGCATATGGCATCAGCGAGGTCCCAGGAGACATGGTAGAAGTGAGCAAGGCCTCTTGAGGCCCAGGCTTGAACCAGGCACACCATCACTTTGCCACCTTCTGTTGGCCAGGGTCAAGGAGTGAGGAAGTGGACTCACTTCTTGATGAGAGAAGCCACAGAGGCCCACTGTAGGACGCACAGACACACAAAGGAGTAGAGAATCATGGCTGCCCTTACAGCCTGCCACAGATTGTTGTTCCAGTCCAACCTGATTCTGTATGTACCTGTGGGAGGCAGAAAGCAAGGGCGAGAGAGTATTGGTGAGGCCAGAAGTGGTGCAAGCCCTCGGGTGCCCTGCAGTCCCGTCCTGTGGGCATTGTCAGTGGGAGGGAGCACTCCGCTACTCATGTTGACCCTCCTGGAACTTGCCCCTCCCTCTTCCAGACGACCTGATCCAGCTGACAGCCATGTGCTGGATGAGGGAGTTCATCCAGCTGGCCGGCCGGGTGATGCTGCCTTACTCCTCTGGAATCCTGACCGCTGTCTTGCCCTGCCTGGCCTACGATGACCGCAAGAAGAGTATCCTTTGCTCTGGAGACAGGAAACAAGAGTGGCCTTAAAGGAGGCTATGAAGTTGCAGGACCCTGGAGTGGGGATGGGGCTCCCTTAGGATGGGGCATCTCGCAAGAGTCCCTGGGATCAAGAGAACAAGAGGCGTTGCTGAACACGGACTGGGAGAGCCAAGACAGCACCAGGGACACAGAGTAGATGCTGCTGTCCCCAAAGCTAACCTGATTACTTACAGACCTGAGCAGCTCTCCTGGGTCCCACGGTTTCAACCCCTGAGCTCACACTGCCCAGCCCTGGGTGGGGGAAATCCTGTTGGTGGGTAGTCCACCAAGAAGGAGCCCTACAAGAAGGCACCACACAGCATCTTGGGGGGACACCAGTGTGGCAGGAGAACATGGACTCTGTTCAGACTGCTTGTCTGCCCACCAACATACCTCTGAGGAGGACCGAGCCCCTGACCAATGCCAGTGACCTTGGTTTTAGAGATGACCTCCTTACATCAGTGGACCCAGGCATCAAGGAGGTGGCCAACGTGTGCAACCAGAGCCTGATGAAACTGGTCACCCCTGAAGACGATGAGCCTGATGAGCCAAAGCCAGTGGTGCAGAGGCCGGCAGACCCCAACCCCGACGACTCCTTGGCAAAGCAGGAGGGGACAGTCAGTGGTGAGTAAGCTCTGCCTCCTGCCCCTCACCTCCCAGAGAGGACACCAGGGAACCAGAGGTCGTAGTTGACTTGATTTGGGGCCTCACTAACTACTTTCCATATGTTAACTCATGACAACCTAATGAGGCAGGAACTGTTATTACCCCCATTCTACAGATGGACACAGGGAAGATAGATAACGACCAGGATCTGGCAACAACTCAGTAGCAGAGTTGGGATATGAACCCTCACGGTCTGTGTGCAGAACCTCTACTGTTAACCCTGTTGCCTCAGAGATCGTGTCTCCTCTCTTTAATCTTTTCCTGGCTCAGCTGCAGAAACAGTTGTTTTCAAAATGGGAAGGTTTGGAGCGTGGCAGGAGCACAGGTCACAGGGTCTCTTGAATCTTGGCTGTAGACAAGCAGCCACCCAGAAGCTGGCTGCCTTTACTGTGCCAGTCATCCTCAGGGAGGGTTAGGAATGCTCCGGTGGCAGTTTATTCAGTCCGTGGGAACTCTGTCAAAATCAGTGTCTTTAAAAAATGAAATGGCTCTGCTCTCCTTTCAGACTCCTTTAACATTATTGTCTTATTTATTTGTAACATGAAGTAAGTCATGTTTATGTCCACTGGAGTCAGAGTTTGACTCTAAATGTTATCTAGACTTTTTATAATCTCTTGGACATCTAGCTTCACTGAGAGGTCACTGATCAGCTTTGGGGTGATGTTCTCCTTGGCAGAATCAGCCAGAGAGTACATTGATACAGAACCTACTCAAATCTTTAAGGCTGACAGACTAAATTCTAGGACTTTCCCCAGGAGCCAAAAGAATTACTAAAGCATTTTCTCCCATTGCCATTCTTGGGTGTCTCTTTTAAATATCTGAGAATGTCAGGCACACGTGCCCAGTGGGCCTCCTCCCATGGGTTTGGCCCACTGGATTGTTTCAGGTGTCACGTTACAGCTTGCCTTGGCCTCTGCGAGCCACAGTAGCAAAACCGCTGGAGGCAGAGTAGCATCCAGCTGGAGCATTGGTGGTTCAGTGGTAGAATTCTCGCCTGCCACGCGGGAGGCCCGGGTTCGATTCCCGGCCAATGCAGCAGCTGGAGACTTTTTGGCAGCTCCTTGAAAAAGAAAACTTGGGGAAATAAGTTAGTATGGGCCTCCTAAGGCAGGAGCTTTCTTTCTGAGAGATATTACAAGAATCTCATGCATAGACATATTTTATGAACTTTCACTAATGTATAAGTATTTTTTATCTTTTTATTTTTTTATTCTCATTTTAGAAAATTTGGAAAGTGTAGGGGAAGATATAAAGAAGCAGTACTGTTCCCATCATTTTTTTCATTATATATATTTGAGATCATACAACTTATACAGGGTGGAGCAAAAGTAGGTTTATAGTTGTTCATATGGAAAATAATACAATAATTGTTAAATAATAATACAGGAATAAACTCTGTTTCACATACAACTGTAAACTTACTTTTGCCCCACCCTGTGTAATTCCACATCCTGCTTCTTTTGCTTGGGTGATCGGGGTTTTTTTGTCGGGAGGTGGTGGGGTGCTGTTTTGCTTTGTTTTGTTTTTGGCTTGACAAGTCACAACATGCAGAAGTTTGGAATATTTTCTACTGATTTTAAAAGTTAGTGCTACTTAATCCATAGCATTAGAAAGTGGAATAATGGCTGCTGAGTGGAGGGAAGGGGGAATTGGGACTGACTATTACAGATAGACCTGGTTTCTCTTTGGGGTGATGGAAATGTTTCGGAATTAAATAGTGATGATGTTTGCACAACTTTGTGGATGTAGGAAAAAAATACTCAATTGTGCACTTTAAAACGGTAAACCTTGGGTCAGGAAGTTTTATGTTATATGAATTATATCTCAATTTTTTTTTTTTTTTTAAAGTTAGCGCCCCTTCCCCTGAAGTGGACCCAGCAGCCTGTGCCCCGCTCTGTGTATGTGGCCACAAGCCACGCCCTCTGGAAAGGAACTGCTGTGTCCAGTGGTCGTGGCAGCTGCTAAGAAACCAGCTGGATTTGGGTGGCTCTGTGGTAGAATTCCTACCTGCCATGCAGGAGGCCTGGTTCCATCCCTGGCCAGGGCAGCATATTTGTTTAACTTCTTAGGTAGTTTTCCGTAGCTTTCTTGAAACAGCTCCCTGCTCAGGAGAACCTAATCCTAACCAAGACACATGCAGCCAGATTGGCTTCGGATTTAACTGCCTCATAAACCGCATTTCGGCAGACACAAAGCTCACTTGATGGTCGTTCCCAGAGATGGCAACAGCTGATTTGGGGCTCCACATCCATTCCAGACCCGCTCAGCTTGTAACTAACCACCACTTTACCAAGGTGCCAGGAGAAGGTGCCAGCAAGCCGAAAGAGGGCTGATTTAACTAGTCAGTCAGCAGGTTCATCCCAACCTCTCCTGCTTCTTCCAATTATTCTGTTCCACTCTTCCAAACTGCGTCCTCCTGGAGAAGGCAGGAGCCTCCTGCCGGGTCTCCCTCACCAAGCGTCCCCCTCACCTAGTGTCTCGTCTCCCTCACCTAGTGTCTGTCTCCCCGGTTCAGTCTGTGTTGCTGCATCCCACAGCACATCTCATTCTTTACGCACACCTCTGGGCCAGACCTGCAGGGAGGCTTGTCAGCCAGGTGCCCTGTGCGTGAGCACGTACTCACACACATGGGTGTCTCCCTCGCCTCCCACGGGCTCCGGGCAGGCCAGGCTCACGTTTGTGCCATGCTGCTCCCAGCCCTCTGCACTTGCTCTGGCTCTCCCTTAGCCCTGCTGCTTGTGGGGTCCGCAGTGCAGGGTCCCTCTGACTCTGAGTTCCTGTGATTCGATATGTCCTCCCTGCTCTTCTCCATGACATTCCCTAATTGCCTCATGTGTCGTGACCTGGATTCTGGGGCCAGAACCGCCTGCCTGTGTCCTGGCTCTGCTAACTTCATGTCTGTTCCCTTGGGCAAGCCACTTGGTCTTCCTAAGCCTCAGATTCCTTGTTTGTTAAATACAGCAACAATAATAACACCTAGCCACCGTGTGACGGTGAGTTTCAAACAAGACTTTTGCATGTAAAGCTCTTAGCACGTGGCACAGGCCAAACACTCAATTACAAGTGTTTAGTGTCTGATTGTTTGTTGTTGTTTTTTTATCCTCACCAGAGGACACTTTTTTTTTTTTTGCATTTATCTTCAGATAGAGTGGGAGGGAGAGAAGGAAGAAGTGAGAGAGAGAAACATCGATGTGAGAGAGACACATCAAGTGGTTGCCACCCACACGACCCCAACTGGGGCTGGGGACAAACTGCAACTGAGGTACGTGCCCTTAGTGGGAACCGAACCCAGGACTCTCCGGTCTGCGGGCTGAAGCTCTAACCGCTGAGCCAAACTGGCCAGGGCTGGTTGTTTTAATACATGTTTATAACAGATCCATCTCCATAGCAAGGTTCTCAGGACAGGGCTTTTTTATCTCCAGCATTGCCCAGGTGGTGATAAGCCCCTGGTGGGTCCTAAATGAGGGATCAAAGAGGGTCAGGGATTGAAGTTCACGTAGCAGGTGAGCAGTGGAGCTACAAATAGGGTTGCTAGTGGAGGGCTGGTGACTTCTGTGGGGCACCCTGTGATGGACTCCATCCATGACAAAGTTTCGATGGCATTGGGTGTTTCAGCACTTCTGTGGGCACTGCAGATGCAGGTGAATGACACCGACGACCTGCCTGCAGGGAGCTCAGGGACAGATCCACAGAGGAGTAACCATGTGACTCTGGTGGTCACAGAGGACAGGGCGCCAGGCCAGGCTTCAGGGAGGTTGTTCGAACTGGATCTTTTCTTTCTCTTTTGCTTCCACTCTTCTTCCCCAGTCTCACCTCTGTTTTTTTCTCTCATTTCAAAGGAAATATATGTTCCCTATGGAGATCTTGGGGGAAAAAACAGAGACAAAAAGTAAACCACTTAAATACATTGTCTGGAAAATACATTTAGCAGTGTGTATCAAAAGCCTTAAACATTTAAGAATTTTTTCTTAGGAAATGAATATGGATGTAGGTAAGGTTTTTCCTTTTAAACGCCTAACAAATGGTAGCTCATTTATTGTTATAACAAGCCTGTGGTGTCGGCACTGTCATTACCGCATATACAGGTGAGGACATAGAGGCAGAGTCAAGTAACCTGCCCAGTGGTTACACAGGCAGTAAGTAGGGGAGTCAGGGCTCACACCCAGGCCCAGGGCCCAGAGTCTCTGCTTGTAGCAGCATTTACACTACGGGTCTCTGAAGAGGAAATTAATACAAAAGGGCAACCGAAGATGCTTGGCCTGACTGGGAATCCAAGAATTGCAAAGGAAAACAGTGTAGGATTTTTATTCAACTTGGCAAACATTTAAAAGATTACTGATATCCCTGTGTGGGGCTTTGTGGGAATGATTACTCCTCCATTCTTGACTATAGATAGGTAGAACCTTCCTAAAGGGCAACTTGGCCATATCTGCTGAAGTGTCAGGTCTGGTCCTTTTACTCAGCAGCCCCCGAGTACATGGGATCCTGGAGAAATGCTCACACTAATGCATAAGGAAGCACGAGAGAGATGTAAATGAAATTAGGAAACAATCAAAATTAATTTGAAGCCAGTTTCTGACATCACATCATTTCATCTATACATGTGTGTATTTATGAAAGATGGGGGGAGGCCCCCAGGGGCATGGAGTCCCACCTGCTTTTCCAGGCTGCTGGTCCAGGCTGACCTGCCCAGCCTTCCCCACATGTCCTCCTCCCCTTTCCCTGGGGCTGCTCAGCAGGCCCAGCTGATGCCCACAGCCCTTCCTGCACCCACCAAGCTGTGCCATACCCCTAAAAGTTCTCTGGGACTCGAGGGGACAGGGGGCAGCTCAGAGATTCTCTGTTTAACGTGGAAATAAAGGTCCCCTTACTGGGGGTTTGGAGGTAGCTTCATGTGCACACCTAGAATAGCACTGCTCTAAGACAGTACAAAGTGGAAAAAGCAAGTAACAAAAGACATTCTCTGATTCCATTTATGTTTACAAAAGAAAAAGTAGGATCAGCAAAAGGATGAGGGGGTACCTGCCTAACTGGTAGAAAGGGGCTATGGTTTGTTTTTGAAATTGTTAGAATGAGAAAATGTTTTACTTGTATAATTTAAACTGTGTAATGTAAATAATAGTAGTTTTCATTTGTAACCCACAGAATAAAATAAATATTTATGGTCCATAATGATACGGATAGATGGAGGGATAGATGAATAGATGGCTAGATAAATGGTGGAGAAAGGACAGCTCTTCCTTATAGAAGAGTTACAGTTAATAAATATAGAAGGAAAGAGGAAAATGGAAAGTTATCACTAGGCAAACTCCACAGTAATCATTGTTATAGGCCAGATCCACTAATAGGTGTTAAATATCAGTGGGGGAATGTTTGAGGGGAAAAACTGAGTATTTGTCTAATCTCAGCTATCTTCCCCAAGATATTTATTAATTACTAAAAGGAAAATAGTACCTTTATAGGGGAGAAACCCAGGACACACCACCTTAATCAGGTGACAAGGCTACCATCCCCAGTAATGAGACAGACGTCATGTTTCCCTGGTACGACACACTGAGAAGGCCCATGACTTAACCTGAACCTGACCATGAGGAAAGGAGGCATCCCAACTCAGGAGACATGCTACAAAGTAACTGACCAGGGCTTCAGAAGTATCCAGTTCAGAAAAGTTACAGAAAGACTGAGGAACTGTCACAGATTGGAGGGAACTAAGGAGACAGGACAACAAGATGCAATGTGGGGTCCTAGGTTCAATCCCGGAAAAAGGACCTGAGTGGAAAAACTGGTCAAATGCAAATTAAGTCTGTAGTTAATAGTATTGTATCAATGCTACTTTCCTGGTTTGATAATTAAAGAATAGGTGTGTATAATGTTAACATTAGGGCAGCTGAGCAAAGGATATTCAGGGAATTCTGTATTACTTCTGCAACTTTTCTGTAAACCTAAAATTATTTCAAAATAAAAGGTTGTTTGTTTATTTTTATTTAAGAAAATAGCTATCACACCCTATTCCCCCATCCCCTCTAACCCTTGGCAACCTCTGGTCTACTTTCTGTCTCCATAGACCTGCCTATTCTGGACACTTCATATAAGTGGAATCATACAATATGGGATCCTTTGCAACTGGTTTCTTTTCTTTAAAATAACATTTTCAAGGATCATCCATGTTGTAGCATGTGTCATTAGGTTCATCCATGTTGTAGCATGTGTCAGTACTTCATTCCTTTTTATGACTAAAAGTCCATTGTATGGCTCTAACACATTTCATTTATCCATTCATCGGTTGGTAGAATTTGGATCGTGTGCAGTTTTTTGCTATTTTAAGTAATGCTGCTATGAATGTGCTGCTCAAGTTTTGGTGTGGACATAAGTTTTCCTTTCTCTTGGGTACACTCCTAGGAGTAGAATTGCTGGTCATCTGGTAACTGTGTTTAGCTTTTCCGGAATTGCTAGGCTGTTTTCCATTCCCACCAGCAGTGTCCAAGCCTTCCAGTTTCTCCACATCCTCACCACCACTTGTTATTATTAACTCCCTTTCATTTTAGCCATCCTAGTGGGTGTGAAATGGCATCTCGTTGCAGTGTTGATTTATGTGTACCTGATGCCTGATGGCTAATGATGTTGGGTATTCCAGAAGTCATTTTTAACATCCATTGCCATCAGGCCAGCAGTCCCTGCTGAGATTTCCCAGATGTGTTCAGCACTGATGTCTCTCTCCTTGTGAGATCACTGTACCTAAAATCTTACAAGCATAGGTCCTATCCCAAAAGCTTTGGGGAATGAGTAGGCATTGGGTCCTCAGGGCTCCAGAGCCATGTTCCTTTTCAAGGGCCGAATTCAAGGTGTAGGGGACCAGAGAGTCTGCGTTTTTATAACAGGGATCTTGTTCAGTCGAAAGACTCCAAGCCCCTTTAGCATGATCCATTATTCCTCTTACTCTCCCCAGGAGGCCCCGATGGTTCTTGTGACTCCAGCTTTAGTAGCGGTATCAGCGTCTTCTCTCCAGCCGGGTAAGTGGTTTGTTCCAGCCAGAGGTGTTTGTGGAAAGTGAGCAGCCTGGATCTTTCCTGGGTGCGGGAGACAGGAGACTGCAGTGAAGACCAGAGGCAAGCTGTTTGGGGCCACTGCTTATGAGGCACAGGAGGTGTCTGATGAGGGAATCTGAGGAATACTGAGCAAGCCTAACCCACCTAGTTCTGATGGACAGATGGCTTTTGGGGGGGGAGGGGGGTGGTTAGAAGCCCCTGGAGATCAGTAAATACAAGTTATAAAAGTATACCTGATACATGGTGACTACAGTAAGACACTTATGGACACCTTTTCCCAGCACCTTTTGCTTGTCCGGGATAATGTGGAGCTGACAAGACTGACAAGGGGTAGGCTGTTCGAGGACAGTCTGGATTACAAGCAGTGTTTGAGTCTAAGTACATGGACTGTGTGGATAGCAGACAATGTCCTCTCCTAGGCTCCTGGACCAGCTGTAATAGCGCAGCTTTCCACATGGGGGCAGTGCAGGCCAAGCATCGAAATAATCCCCTTCCTTGCCAGCCCCCTCCATACTCTGCAGGGTGATGGCATTCCCCTGGGGAAAGAACTGTCACCATGCTGTCCTTGCCTGAGTGCCGTGGACGTGGCCCATCTTGCTTTTTCTTTGGGTGGAATTGGCACCAGTGGGGCCAGAATGAATGGTGGTTCTCGTACAACTGGTTTCTTCCCTTTGAACTCAGCCCTGGGGAACCAGTCGCTCAGGAAGGGAAAAGGTGCCATCAGTCCCAAGAGGCTCTGTTCTTCGCCAGACCCTTAGGATCTTTCCTCCGTTTATGTCATTTTTATTTATTCTTATCCCTAAGGACCCTGTGCATGTTTTCAAAGTATGCAAGTACTGATTATAAACAGGGACTCCTGCTCTTAGGACCGCTTGCACAGTGCTCAAGCAAGCCAGTAAACGTTCTTCACTCATTTTAGTTGTCACACACTCCAGAGCACCTGCCTGTGTTCAACCCTACCGCTTCCAAGATGGAGATGGGGCCCCTGACCTTGAGGTTCTCTGTGGGACAGCAGAGAAATAACCAGGAAGTTGCCAGAAAGGGTAGTGATTGCTCTCACGGGGAACTCAGGGTGTTGGGGGCAAGCGATGGTGCCTGAACTGAGGCTGGACTGGTCACTGGCAGTGATGAACACTCGGTGGGTGAGTGCTTCCTAGGCCCTTGCTATGCCAGATACTTTGTGTCGCATCATTAGACTTTGCTGATGTTTAAACCCCACAGGGTCAGTGGTATGATTATCTGCTGAGGAGGGATAGGAGATCCGGGAGCTGCTGCACAGAGAGCATATGTAGGAAGGACTCACGTGGGTGCAGGCAGGTTAGGAGAGGTGGAAGTTCAGACTGAGGAGGTGGCAGAATAGGGAGGAAGATGGATAGATTTGAGATCTGTTTTGAAGGTAGAACGGACAGAATTTGCTAATGGGATGAAGTGAAAGGAGAGAAGTGAGAGAAAGAATAACTTCTAGGTTTTTGGCTTGAGCCAAATCAGGATATCCTGGTATCATTTCCCAAGCTGGAAGGAGGGACAGGTGTGTGAGGGGGCCAGTCAGGAGCTCTGTTCAAGGTGGCTCAGCATCCCCAGGAGCGGTCAAGGGGGCAGGTTTGGGTAGTGGATCTGGAACTCGAGGGAGAGGTCTGGATGGAGATGCAGGGAAACTGGTGTGTACCCCAGAGGAGATAGACTTGTTCTGAAGGCTGTGGGAGCCAGTATTATAGGCGGGAGTGAGGGAGCAGACCTGTGATTGAGAAGACCCTCTGGCGGCCCTGGGAGGATAGATGAGGGAGAGGGACGAAACTGACAGCAGAAAGTCCTGTTAGCAGACTTGTCACTATAACCTAGGCTACAGGGAATTGTCCTGCTCCATGAGAGTCAGTTCTCTCTCTCTCTTTTTCTCTCCCTCTCCCTCCCTCCCTTTCCTCTTCCTTCCCTCCCCCCCCCCTCCCCCATCTCTCCTTACTTATTGCACCAGGCAGGGTCCTCCTCTCTTGTGAATCTGAGTAGGAGAGTTCCACTTTCTGGGCGTACATCCTGACTCAGCCATGCCTGACTGTGTGACCCTGGGCAAACAGCTTAACCTCTCCCTGCCTCAGCTTCCTCATCTGTAAACTGGGTGTGACCATAGTACGGACTTTATAGAGGTCTAGAGCTTAAATGAACTGAACTTTGTTAAGAGCATAGAATGGGGCCTGGCCCACAGAAAGCACTTTGCACGTTCTAGCTACAGTTGTTATTGCAAGAACCTTGTTGTTATCCCCAATTTACAAATGAGGAAACAGGCCCAAAGAGGTTAACTTCTTGCCCAAAGTCATTCAGCTAATTAGTGGCCAAGTTGAAATTCAAGCTGGCCTGACTCCAAAGCCCACACATTTAACTTCTGTTATTCATAGTTGGAGAGGTGCAGAAGCTTTGCGTACTGGCCTCTTTAACTCACCCGACGCAGGAGCCCTGGACAGGCGTTGCCATATAAACAAACTTCCACGCTGGTGCTGAGGGCCATGGTGTCACTGGTGACATTCAGTACAGGTCTCCCCATAAAACTGGCACCCTGTACTTAAGACAAGCAGATAGATCTAGAAATCAGTGTTTGCCAACTTTTAGCATCTGCTGATTGAAAAAAAGTTAGAATACTTTATAAGAAAACAAATCTGAAGTCAGAAACAACTTTTTTTTAAGATTTACCCTCCTGCCCGGCCAGTGTGGCTCAGTGGTTGAGCTTTGACCCATGCACCAAGAGGTCGCCAGTTCGATTCCCGGTCAGTGCACATGCCCAGCTTGTGAGCCAGATCCCCAGTGGGGGGCATGCAGGAGGCGGCCAATGAATGTTCTCTCTCATCGATGTTTCTATCTCTCTCTCCCTCTCCCTTCCTCTCTCTCTAAAATCAGTAAAGTAAAAAATAGTAAAAAAAAAAAGATTTACCTTCCTATTGATTTGATTAGACACGTGACATACGAGTACTCTAAGGTGTTAGACGTTACAGAAATAAAGTGCTGCCTCCCAGAGAGAACCACTGGAGTTTCTCATTATTTATTGGTAGTATCAGAAGCATTATTCAGTAAAGAGGTATTTTAATAGCCATAGCTGCGCCATGCATTTGGACCTTGTAGTACATACACAAGTAAGACATTCGTTATGAGATGCTTTATGAAAAAATGCTCAGTGAAAATGGGGTTTTACAGACACCTTGAAATAACTCAGAAGCCCCAAGAGTGACTAGTCTAGACTTTTTGGAACCTGTGCGGAAATGTATTTCAAACTGAATGAGCTCCCTTCTGTTCTCTTTGAGTGAGGTCAACCAGGGCGGAGGGTGCCCATCTCAGGCTCCAGACCAGCATGCACTCTCTAGGAAGGGCCCAGGTTTCCAGAGTCCTAGCTCTCCACTGAGCATGCTCGAAGCCCAGCACACAGCAGCCCACCCCACCTGGTGGAGCAGTCCAGAGCTGCCTCAGAGGCGGTGGGATCATCAGTCCTCCCTTTCCTGGGCACTGAGATCTGGTGTGTGTCTGCTTCCCTTGACTCTCACCTCCAGCCAGTGAGGGAAGTAAGACCCAGGGAGAGAGTGTCTCCAGCTGAGAAATGAGTTCTCTGTGCATGGCCTCACGGCCTTGGATGGTCCGTTCTATCTCAGCCTGTTTCCTCATCTGTGCATTGAAGGATCAGGTTACATGAACCATGAGGTCCTTTTGGTTATATAGTTGTGGTTGACACCTTCCCCACCAGCAGTCTGAAGGTGCCCGTGTCTGGGAGGTGAGCTGTGGCTGGCATTTGCTGTGGGAAAGTCAGAGACTCAGTACACAAGATGCTTGCCAGTTCACACACCAGCTCCCTGAAATCCTTCCTTTGTTATTTGACCCTGACACAATGCCACCTGAGGGAGATGCCACCGTAGTCGGGTTCTCGCTTTCTGCCCTAAGAGACATTGAGCTGGCCAGAAGTATCTCAGAGCCACTGTGAATTAAGGAACCCAGCGGGCCAAGGGACCACCGAACCTGGCATCATGGGGCCCTCTTTGGGTCACTAGATTTGGAGTGTCCCCCACAGAGCTTGCCAGGCTTCCGCAGGGTCCTCTCTCCCTAATGGAGACTTCGTCTGCCCTCCTGGCAAGAAAATACATTGCAAAGTGTGTGTGACAACCCCTTTCTCCTCCACCACACGGGGCTGGCATTCTGCTGCCCCTGCCAGGGGACAGTTGGAAATGGTGCCACCATGGACTCTCCTGAGCTTGGCCCTTTAGCCTTTAAAGAGGCAGTGCTGGTGGTTGGTGAGGCCAGGCTGGACTTGGACTGCTCAAATTCAAATTGCCAGCTCCACCACTTCCTGGCTGTGCAGCCGTGGATGGGTAACTTAATGTCTGTGCTTCGGCTCCCTCATCTCCAGAATGGGAATAACCTTGTGCAGGGCCTCTGAGGGAAGGAAGTGACGCTCTGTGGGCACAGTGCCTGACACAGTATTTATCCAAGGAACATGAGTTGTTTTAAGTACCACCGTCATCATCATTATTATCAGAGTCCTGCATCTCTCCTTCCCCCAGCCCAAGGTTCAGACACACCACGGGGCCTGAACTGCAGAGTGTAAGTAGGGGAGCTGGGCTGGGCACTGTCTTCCTCCCCACCAGCAGCTCAGGACAAGGTCACTGCTGATCAGTGCAGCCCTGAGTCCCCAGGAAAGTGAAAACAAGGCCTTGCTCCCTGGGGGTCATTTTAACTAAGAATGTGGCAGGCACAGGGTACTCCTTCAGTGTCTGGAACTGGACTGCCCTGCCACTCCTGCTGGGGAAAGGGACTGACCGAGGCCTGACCTCAGGCTCGGAGAGTTGGGAAAGAACGGGCAGGTGCCAGGGTGGTTTCTGTTCATTCCCCACTGCCTCCGAGCTCCTGCTTTGGTGAGGCCTTGGACTGTGTAGACTCCTTGAGCTCCTCCAGCCCCAGGATCCCTCTGGCCCAGGGAGCTCCCCAGAAAGAGCTCTGTAGGAGGCCAGCAGAATGGGGAAAATGGGGCTAGGAAATAAGACAGTAAATAGATCCTGGAAAATGCTTAGAAAGCCCTGGGGTGGACTGCAGCCCGCTGTGTGGAGCTGTGTGGTCCCAGCGGCAGCCAGTGTCACCCGGGGCTCCCAGGTATATGCAGTGAGGCTAGTCGGAACTGAGCTGACTATCAGCATGAAATGCACCCTGGGTTTCGAAGACTAGGGCACAAGAAAAATATAGGATATCTTAGTGATCTCTATATTTTATATCGATTATATGTTGAAATGATAGTATTTGGGGTATATAGGGTTAATTAAAATGTATCATTAAAAATAATTTCCCTTGTTTCTTTTTTTTTTTTATCCTCACCCAAGGATATTTTTCTATTTATCTTCAGATAGGGTGGGAGGGAGGGAGGGAGGGAGGGAGGTAGAGAGAGAGAGACACCAACGTGAGAAGGACACATCAGCTGGTTGCTTCCCCCACAACCCCAACCAGGGCCAGGGTTGAACTGCAACTGAGGTATGTGCCCTTGACCAGAATCGAACCCGCGACTCTTTGGTCCGCAGGTCGATGCTCTGACCACTGAGCCAAACCGGCCAGGGCTCCCTTGTTTCTTTTTACGTTTTAATATAAAACCAAGAAATGTAAAATTTTATATGTGGCTCGCGTTATATTTCTCTTGGACAGTGAGCTTGAGAGAAAGGTTGAGTGAGAGGGTGATGGGAGCCCGTGTGTGCCTCCCCAACTCATCTGTCTAAGGCTACCAAGGACCTAGATGTTGGATATCCTCGGAAGACCCCAGGACCTTCCAGCCCCAGGGCTCCCTGGGAAATCTCAGCGACAGCCCTGGCCAGAGGCTCAGCCCTTTTGGCCACCAGAGGATAGAAGTGCCCGCTGTAGCCCCGAAACGAGCACCATGGGGAATCATCGAACCATATTAAGTAGCAGTTCCGTTTAGCACTTACAAAGCTCAGAATCATGCCTTTAGGAATTCACATCAAATGAGCTTCAGAGAAGCTGCAAGTGAATTAGGAAAGCACAGGCATTGAGTTCCTGATGCAAATGAACAATTGAGCAGCCTGGAAATACTGTGAAAGACCATTTTGTACAGGCGGGAACTGAAGCACCTGGCCCGGTCCTCAAGAAACAGCCCCTGTCCACACCCGTCATGGCACCTTTGAGCGAATACAGTGTGACGCATGGGTAGGACATCCTCGGGTTTTCTGCCCATGCCAGCCCTATCCCCAGAAACTGTGGCCTCTTTGGGGCCCCATGCTTTGGCAGAGGGCTGATGTCAGTGTCCCAGCAGCACCCAGCCCCTCGGGGCTGCCCAGCAGGACTCTGCCTGCAGACGAGCAAGGCTTTGGCCAGTAAGGCCGGAGCCTGTGCCCCGTGTTCTAAACAGCTGTTTCTCAGAGGCAGAGGCTGACTTCCCCAGCTGACAGGAAAGTTCCAGTTTCAGAGACAGCTCTCAAGGTTTCTCAACCAGGCTGAACCCTGTGCCCTGGAGTGTGACAGATAAAAAGCCACGGTCCCACCCTGGCCAGTTTGGCTCAGCAGTTAGAGCATCGGCCCACAGACCAGAGAGACCCGGGTTCAGTTCCCGCTAAGGGCACGTACCTCAGTTGCAGTTTGTCCCCGGCCCCGGTTGGGGTCGTATGGGTGGCAACCAGTTGGTGTGTCTCTCTCACATCGATGTTTCTCTCTCTTCCTCCCTCTCTCCCTCCCGCTTTTTCTGAAGATAAATGCAAAAAACATCCCCGGGTGAGGATAAAAAAAAAGCCACGATCCCTGTCCTCACTTGAGAAATGTTCTTCAGGTGCCTTGTGAAGGCCCTGTGAGTTTAAGAACTATTATCAGGGCCTTCCCCTGGACCTTCTGGACATGGTGGTTTTGTGTTATCACGGAGGGTCTGGACTTAATGTCCTGAGGGTGCTGACTGCCCTTTCAGCCCGAGGTCTGCTGGGGTCCAGCTCAGTGACACCGGAGAGGTTTTCCACTGTAAAAGCCAGGCTAGTGCTGGTAAAGAAAAGGGGCAATGGGTGGGTGCCCAGCAACCTGGCCTTCTTCCCCCCAGCGTGGTCATCACAGAGAGAGAAGCCCTCTGTGAGCTTGGCAATGGAGTGTGCCATCTGTGCTCTGCACCCAGGAGAGCAGGGCAGGAGGCAGGGTGCGTGGTTCTGAGTATGCAGGGCCGGGTGGTGCTGGGCTCGCCAGGGAGAGCTACGTGGGCTTGAACTCCTTGGTCTTGCCCACAGCACTGAAAGGGCCCCGGTCACCCTCCACCTCGATGGGATTGTGCAGGTCCTGAACTGCCACCTCAGTGATATGGCCATTGGGATGATGACCAGGATTGCCGTCCTCAAGTGGCTTTACCACCTCTACATCAAGACTCCCCGGAAGGTGAGCCCCCAGGCCCGTAGGCCCAGCAGCTCCCTCCCAGCCAGGGGCTTTCTCCGGGTCCCCCTTGGTTTTTGAGGGCCTGCCCAAGCTTGGTAGGGTTCTGGTCATTGCAGTTCTGGAGGAACCCTGACAAGCAGAGGAGTGATAGGTGCTTGAGGAACCTTTGGTATCGGGGGGGGGGGGGGGTAAGTGGTCCATGCAGGGGCCCTGTCTGAGCGGAGCTCAAGCCTGGAGCAGGGAGGGCTTACGGGTGCCCTGCCTCTCTGCTCTCCAGATGTTCCGGCACACAGACAGCCTCTTCCCCATCCTACTGCAGACGTTATCGGACGACTCTGATGAGGTAGGTCCACAACACCGCCTTCCCTGTGACATGGCTTTCTGGCCTTCCCTTTTGAATGACTGATGGGATCTTGTAGCTGAGAGGCGCTTGTTTTGTTGTTGTTCTCTTAAATCAGCACCTGTTGGTGCTGATTTTGCCCTGCTCCTCATAGCTGGTAAGGTGTACCCTTTAAAGGGAAAGCTGTGTTTGCTGCTCTTGGCTTTGGGAATAAGGACTCTTCCTCTGTTGGCCCTTCTGAAGAGCACCTAGGTCAGGGCGTCCGCGAGGAAACCAGTCTGCACGGGGAACTCGCCGGTCCCTGGAAGACAGTGGAGAAGGCAGTAGGGGGCACGACTGTGAGTCAGGTGCCGAGTGAAGGCCTGGCCCTGCTTCATTGCCTGGACTTCTCGGCTCTGCATGTCTTTTGTCCCATGTTCAGTGTGGTAGTGACAGCACAAGGATGTGAGGATGAAATGCTGTGCGGAAGGTGCCCAGGTTCCGTGCTGGGCACATGCTGAGCACTCCGTGAGCATTGGTTGTGTTTTCACTTCAGCTGGACTCTGTTTTTGAAATTGGACCCTTCAGCTTTGCTTTGTTGGTGTCACCAAGAGCTGTTGGTGCAGAGGGGAGAGGCTGGCCCAGATTCCAGGCAGCAGAATAATCCTGAGTGAGAAACTGGCCGGGAAAAGGGGAGAGCTGGATTCTGGGTCCTTCTGCCATCTGTGGGCTCCTCCAGCCGCACACTGTTCCCCCATCGTTCTCAGCATCGTTCTGTTCCGTGGAGTTAGGGTAGGCAAGTTCTTGTTTAGGGGCAGGATTTACAGCTGGGCATTGCCTTTTGCCAGGGTGGCATCCAGTCTCTCTACCCATGCCAGCTCCAGGCTGCACGTCGGATGCTGGCTGCTGCGCCTTGACTCGCCCCTCTCCTTCCTTCTTCCAGGCTCTGGGCATCTGTGGGCTCTGGGCAGAGTTGTTGTCCTCCATGAGGCAGTGGGTCCATGAATCCACAGACCTCCCACACTGCCCAGTGGGAACGTGGAAGTGGACAAGAGCTGAAGGTTGCGGGGGAAGAGGGGACGTGGTTCACAGCTTCCTGTGGAGTGAGGCACCTTGGTCCTCCCTGGGCTGGTACCAGCCTTGTGTGGGGCCCAGGGCAGTTGTCCTGCAGCCTAAACCTGAGCTGAAAAGAGATGCAGACAAGCAGGTGTCTGCCCCTAGGTCCTCTAAGGTACTCTGCATTTCCAGAAAAACCCGCAACAGATGGTCTGGGAATCTGCCCTTGATCCCTCCTGTCTGCCCACCACATGCACACACATGCAAGCGCACACATACGTGTGCACACCCACCCTCTTTCCCTTCCCCACCACCCACTGCAATGAGAGGCCCAGATGGACTTGGCCCAGTTCTGCCTGAATTGAGGGTGACTCACCGAACAGTCACAGCCCTCATTTCAATACAGAAAGGAAGAGAAGAACTTTGCTGATTGGTTCCTTCCTTCAGACTTCGCTGGAAGCAGCTGAGTTTTCAGTCCTTTAGATTGAGTTGTTTAATCCCATCCAGCCCTCTGCTTGCAGTTGGTTTTGTGTGCATGTGTGTCTCTGAAGGGTGCGGGAGGAGACCCGGTCCATTAAACAGCTCTGCTCGGGTCGAGGCTGTGGAAATTCCACTTGCTGAAGCGCCAGACGTTGTCAGGGCTTTGGGGCACATGTGGGTCTCAGTGTGGATAGGACTGCAGCTGCTCTTGGGGACAGTTGTGGGGGTGGGGGAGTAAAGAGTCCCTGCTTTCCCATCTCGGGGAAGGAGTTGGGACCTCGAAAAACAGTGGTGCATCTGATTCTGCCACATCCTGCTTCTTCACCAGAATCACACTCCTAAGTGTCCCCTGCCCAGTCTCTTTGGCGACTTTGAGGACTTGCTGTGTAGTCAGCAATGGACGGATAGCGGTGAACAAGACCGGGTCCCTCTTCTCCTGGTGCGTCCTTCTAGGATATCTAGGAAATGCTGTCTGATGGTCTCTCCCACTATTTCCAAATACAGCCCTGATATTAAATCAGAGCTCCCTGGGGCTCAAGACCCTGAAGGCTATTTAGTCAAATCAGACCACAGCCAAATGGAGGGTGGGGGAGGCCCCTTCCTGTCAAAGGCTTCATGGAATCTGATGGACACTGCAGTCCCTGCGAAGGTCCTTCCAACCATCCTCGGGCCTCAAGGCACAGCTTACCCCATGTCTTGGATGATTCATAACAGCAGCATACTGAGTGAAGTATTACTGTGTTACACCCTTCGCTGGAGTATTTAGAGAGGCCTCAGCAGTTCCGTGGGGAAGGACTTCTTTCAGTTCAGAAAACAAAGGCCTAGGGAGGTTAGGTAACTTGCACACAGCTAGGAAGTGGTGGATTAAATGCAAATTCACATCCGTGTGACTCCAAAGCCCGTTCTCTTAACCACGTAACTCCATACCTGTGTTTCACCACATGTGGCCCTGGCTACCCACCCCCACCCCATCAGAACCGGCAGGGGAGATGGGGAGCTCATGTCTATTGTATCATCCTCCTCATGTCTGGCCACCTTCTCTTGTTCCACAAGAAGGGTTCTGTTTGGGGTGGAAAGGAGTGTGTATTCTGAGAAAGCTCTCCCTTCAGCCCCCACAGCCTTTGTCCACTTATTGATTTCTAGAAGCTCTTTGTATTTTGGGAACATTAGAGTCATCGTCTTATTGCAGGTGTTTTTCTCTCCCAGTATGATGGTGATAAACACACATGCTTCTGGCCTTGGTGAAAGCCACTGGCCTCAAGGTTGCAGTGTACGCAGATGTTAATGATGCAAGAGCTGGGCTCAGGGAGGGGCAAGGCTTCAGAGACCTAGCTCTGCCCCTGCACCACGTCCCGTTGGCACCAAGGGGATGTCTCATCTGCCATTGCTCCTTAGCTCCCTCCCGGCGACAGCTCAGTAGTCCACACCCTTCGGTACCCTCAGTTGTCTCTGCTTTTCCGTTGCTCAGGATAAGTGGCTGTTTGCTCAGTGCTGCCTGCTCCTCGCAGACTTTATCTGAAAATCCCTTCCGTCAGAAAGAATGTACACGTGTCAAATTGATATTCCTAGCACCAGAATAGAAATTCTCCCATTAGCTAAAGATCCAATTACTTGTTTTTAAGTGACAGTGTGCCCTGATTCAATAGTGTGGAATGCAGGGCGCGTGCTCAGAGCTTCCTGTTGGACCCTGGTGGGGAGTTAGGACCACTTCTTCCCCTGCTGGGAAAATGCCAGTCGTTGGCTGCCTCCCGAGCCTGCGGCTGCCTGAGTGAGCTCTACCCATGAGCCCCAGGGGACGGGTCCTCTCCGTGTTCCTGATGGTGTGTCTGGCCTGGGAGGGGCCTTGGGTCATTCCTTACCCCCACCCCAAACCCAACACAACTGCTTCCCACCCTGCATTTAAAATCCTGAAGGTGTAGCCTGTCCGGTGTGGCTCAGTGGATTGAGCGTCATCCCATGGACTGAGAGGTCCTGGTTCGATTCCTGGTCAGGGCACATGCCTGGGTTGCGGCCTCTGTCCCTAGTCGGGTGGCGTGCAGGAGGCAGCCGATCGGTTTCTCTCTCACGTCGATGTTTCTCTCTCTCTCCCTTCTTCTCTTCCTAAAAAATTAATAAAAACATTTTTTTTTTAATGTAAAATAAAATCCTCAAGGTGTGGTGGTGGTTCTGTGTCAATATACATTTGTCCAAACCCACAGAAGGTGCACCAGGGGTGACTCCTAATGTAAACTGTGCACTTTGGGGGATAACGATGGCATCAGTGATGGGGTGGTGATGATGGGAGAGGCTGTGCAGGCAGGGCATATGGGACATCTCTGTGCCTCCCATTCAGTATTGCCGTACACCTAAAACTGCTCTGAAAAATAAAGACTATTTTTGCCCTGGCCAGTGTGGCTCAGCGGTTGGAGTGTCGGCCCGCGGACCAAGGGGTCGTGGGTTCGATTCCTGGTCAAGGGTATGTACCTGTGTTGCGGGTTTGATCCCCAGCCCGGTTGTTGGGGTTGTGTGGGTGACAACCAATTGATGTCTCTCTCACATCGATGTTTCTCTCTCTCTCTCTCTCTCTCTCTCTCTCTTCCCCCCTCCCTCCCTCCTTCCCTTTCACTCTGTCTGAAAAGTCAATAGAAAAGTATGCTGACATGAGGGTTAAAAAAAATAAAAATAAAGACTATTTAAAACAAAATTATAGGACTTTTTTTTTTAATCTCAGTCTTAGAAGAGACCTGGAAGGAGTCTGCTTCCCCTCTGACCAAGCGTAGCATCCAGACAGTTGGCCTGCAGACCTGAGCTTGAGTCCCAGTTCTCACCCTTTCTTTCCAGGGGCCTTGGGCAGGGAGTCCAGCTCCCTGGTTTGATAAGTGGACTAGTGATGTCTGCCTGTGCCTCAGAGACCATTGACTAAAGGGGTAGTGAAAGCTCCCGCCCAGATCCCGGCCCAGCAAACCACCTGTCTGCCCTTGCAGGTTCTTCAGAGAGAAAGTGGGGGATCGGGCTTTCTACTGTGTTGAACGCTCCCACCCAGGAGCAGGACTCACCCCATTTACGTATGTTGACTAGTCAAGTTTCAGGGTCTTTTTTGTAGGTCTTATTGTAGAGTTTGCTTTCGTATTTTATATTTTTGTTGTGATTTTGAGTGGCATCCCTTTCTGGTAATATTTACTCTACAGTAACAGGGCAGCCTGGTGGTGAAGAACAGGGACTTTGGGGTCAGGAAGTCCCAGACTCCAGTCCCTAGCTCTGCCACTTACTCAGCTGGTTGGCCTTGAGCAAGTGACCCAGCCTCTCCTAGCCTCGTTCCCTTATTCAAAAACCGAGAGTAATAGTGGAAGCGCCCTCCCGGGTTTGTCTTGAGGATCAAATGAGATCATGAGTGATAAATGGTCAGCACAAGGCCCAGCACATGTAAACAAGTGGTAAACATGGGCTCCTCTGCTGCTGGAAGTCATTTCTGTGGAAGGGCCTGATGGCAGAGACACACTGAAATCAGGAACATGGGCTCCGTGTTGCCCCAGATCCTTCCAGCCTCAGTTTCAGCAGCAAAAGCCAAGACAGAAGCTGGTCTCTGTCCTGTGCCCCTGCCTGTCTTTAGGACCACGCAGGACCCGTGCACATGGCCAGGGTGGGCAGGGTGTCTGGGGGCTAATTATCCATCGCCGAATCTTAGAGAAGACACGGGGAAAACAGTGGGCAGCAGGACCGGCGCCCTTCTCGGTATTTTCTCCCCTTCCCAACCTTCCCCCCATCCCCCAGCACCCGAGTTGGAGCTTCCCCAGGCAGGGAGCAAGGCCCCACTGTCAGCAGGCTGTGTTTGCAGCTGGCTTCTCGTCCAGAGAATGGAGGAGAAATGACAGCAGTGCAGAGGACAGACCTACCTCAGGGCCTCTCGCTGCCAGACTCCTGCTCAGAAGCAAAACCTTCAGGTTCCATTGAGATCCAGAGGGCCCTCTGCCCCGGACTTTGCTCAGCATTTCAGCACTGGGGTGTCCTTGACACTTACGGCAGATGTTTCCAACCTAGAAGCCTCCTCTCCCCTAGTTTCAGAGTAACCATGAAGAGAAATTGCTCATGGAAGTTTATAGCTTATGTGGCTGGTGTAGAAGCCGAAAAAGAATGAGAATCACCTGGCTAGAGAATTTGGAGGGTAGGCAAGTGAGGGCACTCATCACGGCAGTGCTCGAACTTCCAGCTCAGGAGCCTACTAACTGCAGGGAGAGCAAGGCCCGGCCATCGCTCCGTGTGACGTGCAGCCGTGGCTTCGGAGGCTGGGCGAGTGGGGCCGGTCTCAGGGGTGGTTTGGATGGAGGCACCTAACAAGTACTTGAAGCCCAACACGGCAGGAGTGATGGAGCCCTGTCTGGGCCAGGCCTGGTGCCTTCCCTGTCCTCAGCCCCATGGCCTGTCTCAGAAGTGCCCAGACCTGTAGGGCAGGAGCCCAGGGGCTGCTGCAGCCTTTGCTGAGTGCTGAGGGAAGAGGGCCATCAGCCCTGCCCGGTGGGGTAGAACTCGTCCATTCACCCACTCTGTCTTGGGCACTCAGCCCCTCACCAGGGGCGGGCGGGGGTGTCGCAGGGGAACAGACATGGCTGCATTTGAGGGATGGTTGGCTTGGCAGGGGCCTGCCTTTGTTTTCATGGTTGAGGTCCCAGGAGAAGTGGAGCAGCACTGAAGAGTCTCAAACCTCTCATAGGAGAAGGCGCACCAGGGCCAAGTTGACTGCCCAAAAGAGAGAATCAGGCCGAGGCTCGCGTGGGAGACACGCGGGGCGCTCTGGGCTGTGCTGTGCTGCGCCGTCCGCACGCACTCCGACTGGCAGCCGGACCCGGCGACTCATCTGTGCTTTAAGGGGATTCAGTTAGTGACCACAGGGACTGCAGCGTGGGCTCCCACCGCAGGGAGACCCAAGACCTGAGAGCTGTGTTGTGAGGAATGGTGGGGAAGGCCCTGAGTCCCCACAGGTTCCTCCTCTGACTCCCGTCCCAGGGTGACTGGGGCTGCCCTCTGCTGTCCTGGGACACGGGGCCTGCGTCCCTTGTGTCGGCCCCAGAAGTGAGGGCTCCCACTTCCTAGAGGCCCCTTCGTTTGAGGGCAGCTTTGAGAGCCGGTGACAGCCCGTCCAACACCCCCACTGCTGGCTTCGTTTGGGAACCATGGTGGGTGCTGTGGTCGGACCCCACGCGTCTATGGGCGGGGACTGGGACAAGGAGGGGTGAAAACCAGACCTTATGAGTTGGCTGCACTGTTCAGGGTGCACTGCGCCTAGTGTCTTAACGAGTCTGCGGCGCTCCTGGGGTGCTTTTTATTTTCCCCAGTGTGACATCAAAGGAAATTCAGGCTTGAGGAGATAGCTTGCCAGGAGCCAGAATTGACCATCATGCCTGTCTGATTCCAGAACACCTCAAACCCCACGCAGGGTCCAACGTCACTGCAGAGCAGGGGTCCGGGCTGGGGCACTGCCTTAGCGCATCGTGTCGATGGTGGTTGGTCCTGACTGAGCTACAGTTCTGGGTGCACCTTCTCTCGGAGCAGTTGACTGACCTGCCCGGAGGCTGCCCTGGGCTACTCACTGACCCAGGCCCCCAGCTCCCATTCAGCCCCATCCAGCAGGAGTGGGCCCGTGGCTGGGACGCTGAGGGGCAGTGTGGGAACAGGAGGGCAGGCCTCTGGTCCATGATGCCCTGCTCTGTGGGACCAGCAGGTCCACAGTGTCTCCTCACCTTGGTTTTCTCCCCTGAAATTCGGTTGGACTGGATTGGGTCAGTCCCATCCAGCTCCAGCTTTGTGTGGTCTAGACCCCACTGCCCGGAATACGAATGCGGCCTGCTCAGAAGTGGACAGTCTTCAGTAAGAATGGGGCTGCTTCTTCTCACATCCTTGCCTCGGCTTTTATTCCACTCCAGTTTTCATTCCATCCACTCTCCAAAACAAACCAGAACCACCCCTCAGTTCTGAAGATTTCTTTACCGTCAGATGGCTTGACTGGGTCAGATGCCAGCCCAGAGAGCTGAGGGGTAGATGTCAGGGCTCAGAACTTGGTTCTTCTTGCCAGTGGCCCACCCCAGGTGGGGAAACGAGCTGAGCCCCCGCAGGAACATCCCAAACAAGAGGTGGGGACCCTCTCCTGCCGCAGCCCTCCAGGTCCTGCCAAGGACACGGAACGCTTGTCCACTCGGCTCTCCCTGGGGCTGACCTGCAGCAAGGGACAAAGGTGGGACCCGGTCACAGTGCCCAGAGACGCCAAGCCCCTCGGCCCAGCAGAGACATTGGCAGTCACTGCTAGGGGTCCCAGGAGGACTTGGGTCTTCTGAAAAGAGCCCTTGGCAGGGAGGAGAGGAGAGCAGCAGGGTAACAGTCCCAGAATCACGCCTGGCGAGAGGGCTTCTGCTTGCTCTCGTTCGTCCGTGGGTCTGCCCTTTGCGTTTTCGGTGTCCCACCTCAGCCACCCTTGAGTAAAGCGGGAGACCCACGATAACCGCAGTTGGCCTGGTGGCATTCCACTCTGGGGAGAGCAGGTTTGTGTGCTGGGTGTGTTTTTGGTATTTATCTCTCTGGATTCCTCCCAGTGATGAACAACTAAGGACCCGGAGCCAGCACGGTGACCGGCATGAGTGGGTTGTGCTGGAGGGGCCTGCTGCCTGACCCACCGGGCTCCTGCTGAGGACAGAGGTGGGACTGAGGGTAGGAAAAGAGAGGCTTGCTTCCCCGGGTGGGGCTCATCGGCACAAGAGCGATTCCATGAAGGGGAGCTGGACAGAAGCCCTACGACAGAGCCACCAGACCAAGGCTGCTGTCAGAATTCTCTGGAGCTTTTGAAAATCCAAGTGCTTGGACCGCAGCCCGGACCTCCTGGATTGTTCCCTCGGGTGGGCCTCGCTGCCTGGGCGCTGGTTCTCTCCACGAGCTCCCAGGTGGTTTCATGCACAGCTCTAGTTGAGAACCACGGGGAGGACCAGCACTAAGATCCTACTGGGAGACTACAGCCCCTGCCCCTAGCACTCAGCCCTGATGCCCTCCCTCCACGGGCCTCAGGGTGGTAGCCAGGCCATGACCCCCTGTTTTCACCCTGCACCCTACTCAGTGTTCATGGCATCTTCAGAAACCAGAATCTCTCCCAAAATGTATGTCAGTTTTTTTTCTTCTCTGGAGATGGCCACAGCTGAATTCCCCTGACAATGTCCTGTTGGCAGTTCACAAGGCCCATAGTCGTGAGCCCAGAGATGCTGAGGACGGTCGTCTCCCCGCTGCTGGCAGGAGGGGCTGCCCCCAACACTCGCTTCCTGTGCGGGGCGTCATTGGACGTGCACGATCTTGGTTCATCTCCACAACAACCTTATGAGGGTGGATTCTGTTGTGTTCCCCACTTTACCTAAGAAGAAACTCAGACTCAGAAGTGAAGTAACTTGGTCAAGATGCTCAGGTGCTCCATGAAACCTTATTTGCCACGCACACACACACACCCCAACTCTTCCTGCACATCAAGGCTGGGCGGGTCCCCATCTGTCGGAAGTCCCCTGTGTACTCTCATAGCTCTTGTGCCCTCTGTGGGGACAGAGGCTGTGCCCAGCACATAGCAGGCGCTCAGATACATTTTATGAGAACATGAACAAATAGGAGGTGGGGAGGATGGAGGGCTGATCCCACTCCGGCCTGCCCCACTCTCCTGGGCCCTCCCCTGCTGGGACCTGGCCGAGCACGCAGACTGGGCCTGGAGAGAGGCTGCCTCCTCGGCTGGAGCTCAGTGTAGCTTGCAAGTGCACTGGGATTAAATGGAGACCTACAGGCAGGCAGGAGACCAGGGAGCCTGCTATTCTCCTGTTGCCATGGACCGGTGCCCTGGAGACAGCTGGCCCATCGGCTCATTGCCTGGTATCCGAGCTGTGATGGTGTGTGTGCTGTTCTCGTGCTGCCCTCAGCACAGCAGGCCCTTCCCCAGCCCCTGCCTAGCTCCCAGGGAGAATGTATACCGCTGAGTGCACCCTCCTAGTCAGGGGTCTGGCTTCCTGCGGATGAGCAGTGGTTGGCATCAGCAGGAAGGAGACCCTGGGAGTGGGAGGGAGGGGAGTTGAGGGGCGGTTGGGAAACTGGCTCCAAAATTGTCTTGCCCCAGGCTGGCCTTTCTCTTCTCTACCCTCAGAGAGGGTGGCTGGAATGCTTTGAGCTGTCAGAACCCACTGTTATCACTGTTAGTGGAACTTAACAATAAGCATTAGGTGTGGGCCTTTTGCGTATTTCTGCATAAATGGTGGAGAACTAGACACTTAGGGAAGGATTTAAAGGTTTATAAAAAATGAAAAAGGAGAGAGAAAGAAGAGGGAAGGAGGGAAAGAGAGAGAAAGTAGTCCTGATCCCTAAAGACATGTGCTCAAAGTTAGGCAACCCAAACCTTGATATAATTTTTTGTTTGTTTGTTTTTGTTTTTATTCTCACCCCGAGGATGTGTTCATTGACTTTAGAGAGAGAGGAAGGGAGAGAAAGAGAAACATTGATCAGTTGCCTCCCATACACGCCCCAGTTGGGAATCGAACCCACAACCTTTTGTTGTACCAATGATGCTCCAACCAACTGAGCCACCCAGCCAAGGCAAATTTTTTTTTAATTGTTTTTGTTTTACTAAAACAAAAGGTTCTGAATCAGGGTGATGTTCTCCATGGGAAATAAAGCAGGTCTAAACCTGAGCTGTCCTTCTCTCCCAGCCTAACTTCAGTTGTTCTTTTGTCGGTGCTTTTCCTTGCTGGTTGCAGAAGGCGGAACTGGGGACACCCCCCAACACACACACATACACACAGGAGACGCTGGGCATGCCTGTGACCCTGTTGTAGCCAAAATCTGAGAATGCCACCCTCTCCAGGCCAGGGCTTGAGTGCTGCTCACATTTAGTCTGTGTCCAGGTGGGGCCTGCAGCCCTGGTGCTGTCTTCCAGCTCCATGGGGTGACTGCCCTGTGGCCTGCCTTCAGCACCCCCAGGAGACCCCTCCTGGGACAGCAGTCTGGCTTCTGAGGGTCTGTTCTCTAGCTAGTTCCACCAGCCACGGGAGCCATTCTGTGTTTGGTGTGGACTCATGAGGCCCCTTGTGAAGGAGCAGAAGGCCCCACAGCTTTCGTGCCTCTGCCCTTACTCTCAGCTCCACTTGCAAGCGTCAGGAGCAGCCCGGTCTGAGCCAGATCTCAGGCTCCGTCACCCCACTGCTCTGGGAAGCAGCATCAGAGAGCCCTTGGCATGGCCTGCACGGGCCAGACCTCAGCCTCCAGGGCCTTTAGCCTGAATTGACCTCTCCCGCCAGCACCTAGTGTGTCCCTTGGAAACACTTTTGCAGCTTCCTCCTGGCCGGGACTGGAGAGGGCCCAACTTGGGGATTTCCTTCACTCCTCACAGGGCTGGCTTGCTGAGCTAGTGGACGTCTGGGCATAATCACTGACTGGTGGCCTAGCCAAACTTTTGACAAAAGTGTCATAGAGATAAGTGACTCGAGTGAAGTGGTAGGCACCTCTATCCGTCCGCTTGGCAGAATCTGTTCGGAACCATCCGTCTTCCATTTCCTGCTTGGCACTGCAGGTCAGCAAGTAGGGATCCAACATCTGCTGGTGCCTTGCCTGGGGCTTCATGGTCAGGAGTCCTGGTGGGAGGTGAGGGTGGGCCTGCCAGCCTACGGACTTGGCCATGCACAGCTCTGGGTCTCCAGCAGGTCCCAGGTGGTGGAGGAGCAGATAGTAGCACCTAGGGGACCGAGAGAAGGGACCTCCTGCCATGAGGGGTTTTCCAGGGCTGGTCTGTGGACGAGGTGTTGGGACAGGGAGTGCCTGGATGGACCATTAAAAGAAGGAAGGGAAACAGCCACCATCCCAGAGAGACTGTCCCTGCTGGAATGCAGTGGGGTGACAGTCTGCAGTGGCCCTATCCAGATGACCCCTCACACACTGAAAGGTGCCCTTTGCTGGTGTCAAGTCACCTTCTACACAGAAGGGCTTTCTCAGGAATGCCCTGGCTTTCTCGTTTTTGCTCCTCAAGCTATAGAGGGTACGAAGCCCCTCACCACCGCCCCTGCAGCCTGCCCCACCGAGTTGCTTTATCAGATGTTTTCCACACCCGGTTGCCACTGACCCTCTCACTCTGAGATGGCCAGCTAAATCCACCACAGGATGAGGAACCAGCTGATGTGCCCCCCCCCCCCGCCTGTTTCCATGGTAATGGCAGGCACTCCTGTTCCTGCAGAATATTGCTTTCTTGTAACCCTCCTCCCTCCCTCTCTTCCCCCCTTCTTTCTCTTACACAAAAAGAAAGCACAAGTGTTTTATATTCGTTTTGCAAAAAGCTGTGTAGTGCATACTAATTGGCATGGCTTCCTCCTGCTTTGAGCCTTTCCCGTTTTCGGAGCCAGGATGTCAGGCCAGCACAGGCCTGGGCCCAGCCAGCCCGTTCATCAGAAGGAGGGCTAGCTCTGATCCAGAGGCCCAGCAGCACGTCTGTAGCTCCGGGCCTCTCGTCCAGGCCTAAGCAGGTGCCTCATAAGCAAGGCTGCTGAGTTCACCGTGTCCTTGTCCTAGAGCTTCCTGTGGGGTCTGCAGGGGGTAGAGCACCAAAACCCTGGCTTGACACAGACTCAAAGCCACGTCCAGCTGGAGGGTTGCCTCTCTGTTGCCCAGTTCCAGGCCCCCTGTTGACGTTGCCTCCCAGGGCCTTCCCTCCCAAGGGGCCTCTTCTGGCTCCTGAGGCAGTCCTGGCCTAGGCCTGCGTCAGGAGTGTTGATCTGAAGCCTCAAGTTCAGCCCCTGTGCTGAGTGGGGTGTCCTGCTCAGCTGGAGAGGGCCAGTGAGCCTGCAGGTCAGAGAGCCACCCGGAAGCCCCAGAGTGGGACCCCACAAACTCCCAGCTCCCCTCTTCAGGACATTCCTTGCCTTACATTTTGACAGCCTCTTCCCCTTCTTGCCTGTGGGAGGCTGAAGGACTTGGTGGTGCTGTTCTCCGGCTCTCACTTAAAGGGACTGGAAGGGCAGAGTGTGTGTGTGTGTGTGTGTGTGTGTGTGTGTGTGTGTGCGCGCGCGCACCAACACAGGTAGTGTTGCCCCAGGCAGGGCTGTCTAGGAACCAGAGAAACCCTTTTGGTATGTAGGCACCAGAGGAGTGGCTGGGATTGCCGCAGGAACCTGTAGACATTTCCTGTTCTAATTGTGCAATTGAAGTGTAATTTGCATTCATTTGCCGGTTGGTGTAAAACTTCCTAAAATTGGAGAACTCAAAATGTAAAATATGCAGCTTTGCTGGCAGCACTCTCCAGTGGCAGGGAGGAGGTGGTACAGAGATGGTGAGGCGCAGATTCTCTGGTGAGGAAGTGCGGTCTGAAGCCCTGCACCATGTCGCTGTCCCGCGCCCAGTCCCTAGCCAGGGCCCTGGCCGGCGGCTGGCCGCCTGGGACTTTCCTCACTTGCTGCATTTGACCTCCAGGGTTTGCTGCCTGGAGGATGCTGCCTCTGTGCACCTGCACCGCCAAGCCTGAGGGGAGGAACCTGTGGGGCTGCAGCGGGGCTGGCAGGTGCCAAGAGATATAAAGACGCGCAGATTGCCTCCTCAATTCCCTTGGCCCTCCTGTGAGTCTGAACCAGGTGTGAGTTCATGGGGCGGGGTGTTCAACGAGGGTTCCCCCCTTTTGGCCGTGGGCAGAACAAGAGCAGGTTGCTCAGCAAGTACCATTGGATTGGGAACTAGGTTGTCAGTCTGGGATTTTGAATTGGGGTGTTTTTTAAGATAGAATCCACATACCATAAAATTCACCCTTTTAAAGTATGCAACCCGGTGTTGTATACTTTATCAGTATACTTTGCGAACAAGGTTGTACAACCCTCACCATTATCTAATTCTAGAACATGTTCATCACCCCAAAAAGAAACCCTGCACCCATTAGCAGTCACTCCCTGAGTCCCCTCCTCCAGCCTCTGGCAACCACTAATCTACTCTCTGTCTCCATGGGTCAGCCTGTTCTGGACACGCACATGGGATCATCGCACAGGATGCAATCTGTGCACCTGGCTTCTTGCACTCAGCTCTCGGGGCTCCTCCGTGTAGGGGGTGTGTCAGAGCTCCGTTCCTCAGTGTCGCCAGTGACGTTCCTGATGCGGAGAGCCGGTTATCAGCTGATGAACATTGGGGTTGTTTCCGCTTTCCGGCTGTGACGTGTGCTGCTGCCATGAGCGTTCCGATGGCAGTTCGTGTGTGGACATGTTTTCAGCCCTGCTGGGTAACTACTGGGAGTGGGAGTAAACCTGTGCTAGCCCTGTGTTTCACTTTTTGAGGCACAGTCGGCTTGCTTCTGTCCTCACTGTTTAATTTTGGACAGGCCACTCCCCCACCCGGAATCCCTAGTCTCCTTTCACCTCCCTGACCTTTAGACAGAGACTTGCTGGGGGACCCGAGCATCCAGAGTGCATGTCCTATGCACCCCCTGCGAGGCGGGGCTCAGGTTCCCCGTCGCACAGCGCTGCACGGCCACTGCTCTGCTCTGTTCCCACACCTCACCCTCTGTGTCCTTTCTGCCACATTGGAGCAGACAGCCTTCTGGGAGCCTCCCTCGATGACAGCAGAGGCCTGGGCCTTCCAGCTTCTGGGCCTAGTTCTTCCCAGGCTCCAGGCTCTCGGCCTGGGCACCAGGCAGCCCTTGCTCCTGCCATCCATCTGGACTGCTTAGCCTGCACTTTTCAGCAACAGGGATGCATTCCCTGCAGGCCCAGCAGTCACAGTGTTCCAAAAGGCACAGAAGGGCAGGGAAGTGCAGGCTGCCTCCAGGCCAAGGGCTGGGCGGGTCTGACACGGCCTACAGGGCAGGGACAGCTGGGAGATGGCATCTGTATGTGAATGCCATGTCCAACCTGGGTGAAGGTGGAATGTGGCAGGGCGGGGAAATTTCATGCTGAACACACCAGGCTGCTGGGAGAAGAACGTGGGGCCAGAATGGGCCAGCAGGTGGGGCTCAGCTGCAAGTTCCAGGCTGCAGAGGGGACCCTGGGAGAAGTGACAGCGGGGACAGGGTAGGATGAGGTGCTGGCACATTAGTTGCCTGGAGACAGGAACTGTTTCCAAGCTTTAAGGAGAGGTTAGTGGCTTTTTTTTTTCCTTTTGAGATAAAATTTTCCCTTTTAAAATATACGATTCAGCCTTGGCTGGTGTGGCTCAGTCAGTTGGGTGTCATCCTGGTCAGGGCATATGACCAGGTTGCAGGCTTGATCCCTGGTAGGGAGCGTACAGGAGGCAGCTGATTGATGTTTCACTCTCACATCGATTTCTCTCTCTCTCTCTCTCTCTCTCCCCCCCTCCCCAGTCTGTTCCTCTCTCTTAAAAAATGTTTAAAATCTTTTAAAAAAAATCAACTAAAATATACAATTCAGTGGTTGTGTAACCATCACCCCTATCTAATTGTAGAATGTTTTCATCATCCCGCAGAGAGCCCTGGAGTAGCTTGACCTTAACTATAGTCATCATATTCCACTGGCTGGCCTGTCATGGTATCTGGGGCCCACCCAGAGCTCTGTGTTAATTCCACTGGTCCAGGGCTCTGGATTGTGGGGGCAGCCCTGGGGGACCATGTGGCACAGCACTTACTTGAGTGCACATTCTGGACTGTTCTCTGCATTCAACTCTGCATCTTCCTTGGAAGAGCTTGGCAGGCAGGGGTCAGGTTCAGGCACCCCACTACACCCGCTTCTGTGTATAAGCACCATGGACGCAGCCGAGAACTGAACAGTGTGTCTAAAAGTTAGGATGTCTTCCATCCTGGAGCCCAGAGTCACACCCCAAATGTGAAGGGTCCTTTGGGATCTGCCGTGGTTTGGTTTCCCCTCTGCCCAAGGATCTGTCCTGTGACCTGGTGGTGGGCTGGGCCATGGCTGCCACACCCAGAAACATGGCCTGGAGGGCACTGCCGAGTCATTGTCGGGCACGGGCAACCCAAGAGCCCTGAGGTGTATGCTGCACAGACTGTGCCCTGGTGCCTGAGTCCCACATCTCCTGGGGTCCCCTCACATCCACTCCAGGGACCAGAGAGGAGTAGTCATGAGAAAGCTGACTGCTGGGCTCAGATTCCAGCTGCTTCCTCCAGTTGCTCCTGTCCACTGCCCGTCCACTGAACTGTTCTCTTCAGTTCAGTCCTTCGTAGACCTTTCAGAGCACTGTTATAGCCATGGTCTTGGCTGCTCTCACCAGCCCGTCATCCTCTGCACACCCCCCACCTCCTGCAGGAGGCTGTATCTCCAGCAGTAGCTGCCTGTGGAGGTCCTTGTCTCATCCTCTGCTTTTCCCCCAGGTTATCCTGAAGGATCTGGAGGTGTTGGCAGAAATTGCCTCCTCCCCTGCAGGCCAGACAGAGGACCCAGGCCCCCTCGATGGCCCTGACCTCCGGGTCAGCCACTCAGAGCTTCAGGTGCCCACCCCTGGCAGAGCCGGCCTGCTGACCACTCCCAGTAAGTATCCGCTGATGCTCCCAGCCTCCGGGACCCTGGGAACACCAGTGCTCGGTCTCGTCCTGGACTGGGGCCATCCTCGGTGCTGTCCCTCTCCAGCCTTGGAGTTCTGCCAGGCTGTGAGGGATCAGTGATGGCCACTCTCCAGGAGGCAGGTGGACACTGCCTTCCTGCCACCTCCTGGCTCACACTCCAGCAGCCCCTCACCCTGTGAGAGACGCTCACATGCCTTTTCCCTCATCTCCCTGCACCTTTCATCCTTTTGAGCCATTGGCTAAATATAAAACCATCTGAGTCAGCTGATCATCTCTTTCCCTGGGGCGGCGTCTCCCCAGTCAGGAATCAAGGGGCTTTGGAGTCGGGGCGCACAGGTGGAAGACTAGGCAGCCATTTCCTTCCTCACTGAGAAGCTAAAAATAGCTCTCAACATGGCAGGCAGCCCAGGCAAGAGACAGCGTAATTCAAACAGCATGTTTCCGGGCAGTCCTTGGCCATGAAGGTGGCCGTGGCGTTCCTGGTACTCACCCTTGGAGTTCCTTCCAGACATCAGGCGGCCCTTCTGCCAGGCCAGTGTGACTCCCAGTGCCTCCCTCCTAGGCAGACACCAGTTCCCTCCAACGACACCATCCTGGAAAATGCCCAGGGTGCAAGTCAGTAGGAAAGTACCCAGCGAATCTGGGTGTTTGCCTAGGGTGTCTGTCCTCTGGGTGGCCCTTGGCATCCAGGCACAAGGTCCTAGACAGCCCCTCCTCTGATGCAGAAGCTAGGTATCAAATAAATTTGGGGCCTTCAGCGGCTGCTTCCCTCCTGCAGCCCCACCAGGCTGGGCCCAGAGAGCACCTGGGAACCCCCCGCGGGCCTGACTGCGCCCAGGGCTGTGAGGGCGGCACAGGGGCCATGCATTGAAGATGTCGCCCAGTGACACTTGAAGTAAGCCCCACCCACCTCGCAGCAGGGTGTCACAGAGGACCCCGGACGTTAGGCCACCACCACTGTGCACACTCCACCTGCAGCTGGTCTCGGGTTTCCAGCTGTTGCTGACTAAAGTAAGGAAGGAGTGAGGGGCTCTAGTGGCAGCCAGCTTCCTTCTCTTGTTTCTCCAGGATGCAGTGGTTTCCTTGCCAACAAGCCAGTTTCCTCTGGGCAGTCAGAGGCCATAATCAGGGAGGCTCCCACATCCTGACCCGGGACCCGTGCTGAGGTTCCCACCCTCTGTCCTACAGCCCAGGACTCCATTCTTCATCCTGTGTCCCCAAGTCAGCACTTGAGGGTCAACCTGAAGTCCCCAGGACGGATGGCAGGAATGCCGCAGGTTGAGTGTAGGGACCGAGCCTCGGTGTGAGAGGAGGGCCCTCCACGAGAGGGTGAGGAGCAGAAGGCTCTTCCTGGGAGAGGAGGGCCTGGAGGACAGGGACAGGGTGGCAGTCTGCATCCCTGACTGGAAGAGCGGGCAGCTGCAAGGGAAGGCACCGGCAGGGCTCAGGCCAGCCCTCAGATCCCCTTGTCAGACATCCTCTCTCTCCGTGGCAGAAGCAAAAAGCTGAGACGGCACAGCCCCAGGCAGGGAGAGGACACCTTGATCTCCCAGGACTCTACTCCATGTATAAGGTGGCTCTTCTCTTCCTTCGGGGCACAGAGAAGTGCCCCTGGAGCCCTGCGGGCCTGACTGCACCCCAGGGTCTGTTCAAGGGAACTCATGACTGAAATGCTTGCTTGCTAGTGGAGGGATGGACCAAAAAACTGGCTGTGGGTGGCCCAGGTCTGCTGGAGAGGGTGGGGTGCACCCTGGAACCATAGGGCCTGACCCAGGGAACCCCAGGAGGGGCCTGTGACAGCAAGCCCTTTCAGCTGCTTGAGAACAGCACCAGGGGTGCTTAAATGGCAAAGCACTCAAGCCCAGCTCCTGGCCCCACCAAGATGGGTGGGCCACTGACAAGGCTGAGGCAGTAAAGACTTGCCCAGCTCACCAAGGCTGTCAGAGTGGCTCACATCAGCCAGGGACTCACCCCGATTCACAGATAGACAACCAGGTATGCCAGATGGGAAGAAATCCCATCCTGGAAAGAACACCAAGGAAGGGGCCACGCGCTCTTAGCCCGAGACTCGTGTGCACTTCACGGAGTGTGGGGACCACGCATGAGTGTGTCCACAGCTGGTGCCAGATTTTTCAAATGGGTCCGTGATTTTAAAAGGTCCAAGTCAAGTTCACACCAGTAACAAAAGAGCTGGGGAAGGCAGAGCTGGGCCCCAGCTACCTTCGGGAGGGCACGCAGCAGGCACCAAGTTGGTGAGGGTGCGGCTGGTGGGAAGGCACAAGGTAGTTGGCACTCGTTCCTCTGCAGGCTGCTTCTTTCCATTGCTCTTAAGACATACACGCGAGGGAGTCGTTCTGTCTGTTCCATCTGGCTGTGCACGTGGACAGTGGCTGCCAGGCCAGACCCTCTTCCTGTTTGGATTCTGCTTTCCTCTGGCTCTCCAGGGCACAGCTCCGAGAACTTGAGACTGCAGTGCTATGTCCCTTTAGGGTAGATCACCCCACCTTATGAAGGAACTTTCTGGAAAGCCAAGGAGGCAGGGAACCTAGCAAAGATGAAATCGGCGGTGTCTGTCGGGAATCAAATGGCCCTGCCTGTGTGTTGGGTCCGGAAACTGAGATGGTGCAGCGTGAACGCAGTGGTGGGGAATCAGGCCCGTCACTCGCCTTGGTAAACAGCCGTCACCCAGCGCAGAGCTGTGTAGGCTGAGGCCGTGCTGTCGTTTCTCCCGTGCTCCCCTTCAGTCCTGACTTTTGCAGAGCCCCAGGCTGAGAAGAGGGCCACCTCTGGGCAGTCAGGAGGGGAGCTGTTTGGGTGGGTAGCCACGAGGGAAGCCAGTGGAGGGACAGCACGTTTCCCTGTCTCCCTAGATTGTGATTTGGTGAAATGAAACAAAACAAACACTTGGGTCTCCTTGGGTGACTTTGCAAGTTTTGTGCCTTCTCTGCCTGTCTCGACTCGGAGGGACGTCAGCTGAGGCTCTGCCAGGCTCTAGGAAGAGGAGATGATGAGCCCCACTCAAGCAGACATAAGGGGCTGGACCAGAAGGCTCGGCGGAGCAGGACGCCTCTAGGGTCATTCCCCGTTAGAGCCGTGCCTGGCCCTCTTGGGGCTTGGACACCCCAGCTGCAGAGCGGGAGCAGCCTTGGCCAAGCACAGCGACAGTGTGGCAATCTGGGGCCAGAGGTCACCCCAGGCCTGATGTTTACCCCTAAAACCCAGTTTTCTCTCTGACCACAGGGCCCATTCTTGGTGGGATAAAACTGGTTACATCAGGGTTGTCTGGTCCAAGGTGGAGTTTGATCCCAGCTCTAAGAACATGGGGGGAAAATGGAATGTTCTGATTCAGTTTTGTTCTTTATAAGCCCAGGCTGCTGTGGCCAAATGCAGAAAGATGTTCTAGAACAAACCTAGAAAGCAGTCCCTGGACATTTCCCCGATAGTAACAGTGACTGTAACGTGTGGAGCTCTTGTTAGGACCAGGCACTTGGGGGACTGTGACAGGCAGTGCTGACCCAGGAGCCTAGTCTGAGAGCCTGCTCACTTCACCCCCACACTCAGGACAGGAGCACAGGTGAACCCCAGCCTTGCCCAGCACTGGAGTCTTCCACCAGGCCAGCGGTCTCCTGTGGGTACTGGGTCACAACCCCAACCTGACAGTTTTGGGGGTGGCCCTTCTCTTCACAGTGACTTCAGGGACCCCATTCTGGCCTCAGGCCACCTCACACCTCATTTCTTGCACTTTTGCTTCCTCAACCACCTCCAGCCATACCCGACAGGGTCCCAGCCCCAAGAACCTTGCCTGTTGCTCTTCGAGCCTTCGAAGCCCCTCATCCCACACAGTTTTCAGGCAGCGTAGAAGAGCACAGGCGCTGGGTCAGGAAGATAGGTTCGCAGCCCCTCTCTGCCCCACCTGTCCTGTGACCTGGGGCAAGTGTCCTGCCTCGGTGCCGCCTCTCCCCTGTATAAATGGGATGATGGACGCTGGGACTCTGAGCTCTTGCATGGAGGGGCTAAGGCAGGTACGTGTGAGCTGCTGCCTTTGCCTCGCTCCTTACTGCAGGAGCTCATGCGGGCCAGCTCAGGTGTCTCCTCCTTTGTGGAGCTCTCAGGAGAACCCGACCATACGCCTCTCCCGCCTCTGTCCCTCCCACCCGTCACTGTATGCATGGGTGCCGGCGTTCACATCTGTTTCCCTCCTGGCCGTGACCTCTTAGACCCTTGCTTTTCAAGGTGCAAGTTATGCAGTCTCAGTGTCCCCTGGAAGGTCATCAGAAATGGGGACACTTGGGCCCCCCAGACTCAGAATTGCATTCTGTCAGGATCACCAGATGACTCGTGCTCCTCACAGTTTGAGAAGCACCAGCTCAGACCAAAGGGGCCTGCTGTACTCATCTCTGGATCCCAGCGTCAGTCAGTGCCTCTTTCAGGCCCATCATGACGGGAGGAGGGGCCAACAGAGCCCATCACCTTGTCACCAGTGCCAGGTCGGATGTCCACCCACACCGTTGCCCAAGCCTTTACTGGTCACCGGATGGAGAGCCTCACCCCCTCCAGCCCAGGCCCATTGCTGTTACGGTCTGAGGGCCCCATCCGCCTTCTCTCCCAGCACTGCGCTGGCCGCAGAGCTACTTGCTCCAGCAGCAGCCGAGCTCGCCCAGCGCAGCCCCTCCACTGCCACATCAGCTCCAAGCTCCTCTTGGACCCTCCTGTGGCCCCTTAGCTTATCTCACTCTGAACCCAGCAGCTGCAGACCTCTTGCATTTGAGTGGCTCCCTGGGGCAGAAGGCTCCCTGATCTCAGCTGGGCTGGCCATAGAAAAGAAAGTGACCACCTTTTGGATCAGGTCCCAAGGATGCTGTTGCTACAACATCTTAACCACCCTTTTGTCCGTGCAGCCATGGGATTCGGGCTCTCTGATTCCGCAGGCTCCACTACCTCCCCCCACCCCCCGAGACCCTGTTTCACAAGGCCTCCCTCTCTCCCAAGGAAGCTAGCCCTTTCCCACCTGTCCCCCTTGGTTCCAAACCAGCCTCCAGTCACACAGCCCCTCTTCCAAACACTTCCTCTGCCAGGAACCATTAAGCTCCTTCTCCCTATGAGGCTCACAGACAGGAACCGCCACCCTGGAGAAGGTGTCACTTCCTCGAGACTGCCCTGCCAGGACCTAGATCCCATCTAGGCCCTCTGGCCCTTCCCCTGCATTCTGGGGGCAGGGGGTCCAGAGAGATACCCACTGGAGGGGCCAGAGGGAGGTAGACAGGAGGGTGGGAGTGAAGCAGGGACCCTGCTGGGCCTGGGCTGGGCAGCTAATGTTTTCCCATCTGGTTTTGTTGAACTGTAACTCGCATTGTGTATTGAGGCCAGAGCTATTTTTATCCTGACATGTGAGGCTCCTTCACGTCATAGCCACAAAACTCAATCCAAAACATCCCAGGGAAGGTTGTTTGTGAGACGTTCTGCAGATTCTCATGTCGCCACATCAGGTTTCACTTAGCAACATCTGTGGTGCTGGCTCCCTGGCCGCCCACCCCACCGGCCTGGTTTTGTGTACTGAGTGCTCCCAACAGCATCTGTCTGCCCCTGGGCCAGCGGCGGTCACGTGCGCTTCCTGCCAGAGCCTGCTTCTCCAAACCAGAAAGGCAAGGCAGGCGACATGCGGCTCAGGACTGGTCCTCAGCAGGATTAGGGAATGAAACTTGCTCTTCTCAGCGCCCCAAAGGGTGCCTCGCCCCTGAGATCCATGGCCAGTGTGTTCTCTCCTCCCCACTTCCTGGGCCCCAGTCAGCTTGCCCAACCTCTCTGGGCCTGGAAGACTGCTGTCCATGTCACCTGAGGAAAAGCCACTCCGTCCTCAGCAGATCCTCAGCGCAGTGTAGAGGTGCACCCTGATCGGGACATGCTGCCCCCCCCCCCCCATGGACCAGCAGCAGGGCCCCACGGGAGGGCTCTGCGGAGTTGGCTTTTACCAGAACTGCTGAGAAAGGGGGCTGATTCCCAGCCGTGCTTGTCAAGTGCACGGACAAACAAGAGCCAGAGATGGGCAACGTGGCCTATGGAGGGAGGCACCGTGAGCTCCCCATGGGGAGGCTGCAGTTGGGCAGACGTAAGTTCTGTTGAGAGAGGCCTGTCATTCCTCATAGTAACCCCTGGCCTGGGTTTGTTTCCTTCTACCCCATCTCCCCCGTGCCTGCAGCCCTGCCTGAGAACATCTCTCTTTCATCTCGAGCCAAGTGGGCCTGAGGGCCAGTGAGGTCAGAAAAGAGGCCGGTGGGCCAGTGGGAGGCTGAGGCTGAGAGAGATTGAGTAGGCCTGCACCCTGTCCATGGTGAGCACTGAGACAGGCCCCAGCCTTGACCAGCCCACCCAGAAAGTGTTCCCCTCCTCCACTTCCCCACTCCCCACCGGGAGAGGACTGCCCGGCAGGCACATGTGGGAGCCTAGAGGGCAAAAGGCCCCACACCGATAGCTGGAGGCCTAAGCAGCCCAGGTCCAGACAGCTCCCCAAAGCTCCCACCACACTCTGGCCTCCTGCCAGCCAAGTCTCAGGGAAGGTGCCGTCCCCCAGCTGTTTGGAGTCTTTAAGTGGTGGGAGGGCAGAGTGGCAGAGGCTTTCCCAGCAGCCACTGCACTGTGAGAATATGAGTCACTTACTGTGCTTCTTGGTGATACGACTCTGCCCTCCTCCCGCCTCCCTCTGAGGTCCTCAGCTCCAGGGGCCATCATGCAGGCCTAGACTTTGAGAGTTGCTTGTGTGACCCAGAGGGGAGCCGTGGCTAAGGAGACTGGGACTGTGGTCCAAAGCAGCCCCATGGTTTCTCTTCTGCCATCTGTGGCCAGCCTGTCAGCTGCAAGGTAGCAGGTGTCCCTCCCTGAGTGTGGGGTTGGTTAGGGTTACAAGTGACCCCTTCTCCTCCTCACAGCCTCCCTGCCTCCTGGATCTGAAGTCTCCCCATTCAGAGACATCCAGACTATCCTCTAGCCCTCAGTCATTCGTTCCGAGACTCAGTGGGAAGAGTTTTCAGTGGTCTGGGTTATGGCATGTTTGCTAACAGCAGCCCCCATTTATTGAGCACAGACTATGCGGCAGGTCCTAGGCCCAGTACCTTAACATATTTTGTCTCATTTAGTAGGGGTTCTCATTGCCCTCATTCTGCAGATGAGGAAACTGAGGCTTAGACTTGGCCATAGTTGCACAGCCAGTTAGTGGTAGAGTGAAAGTCGGATCTGAACCCAGGTCTGATGGACTCCCAAGCTGAGCGCTTAAACACCATGCTCAATGCTTCCCACTGCCCCTCGGAGGCTCTCCCCACTGCCTGCCTATGACACCCAAGCCCCTGGGGAATGGAGACTGTGATTTTCCTTATGGTCGTGGTCTGTATTGGTTCCTTTGTCCTTTGGAATACTTTGGAGCCTAAATGCCACTAGGCCTAGAAATGGGGTGGGATGGGGGTGTACATACAGTGCAGGGGGACAGGGACACAAGGAACCATCACAAACAAGCACCCAGTGAGCTGGATTCCGGTCCACATGCACCACCAGTGGGTGTGAGGGGGTGGCCTATGCCTCCATCCAGGCCACCACAGGGCAGCCCAGTTCATAGCCTCAGCATGGGGACTATGAGGAGGGGCTGAGAGGCAGCCCGGCTGCCTCTACAGCTACACCTGTGGCCACCTCTTCAGAGATCAACTCCAGCTGGGCCTGGAGTAACTCGATCTCTAAGAATGTGACACTTGATTCTGCAAACAGCCCTGCTGGGCCAGGGAGCAGAGACTGTTTGCCATTCCAGAGTCACCCAGGATCATCTCCCAGGCAGGAACCCAGAACAACACACTGCAAACAGGCTCAATGAGGCCCCTCTTGAACTGGGCTTCTCACTGGAGACAGCCCTGCACGGGGCATGGGAGCTGTCTAGGAGGTGCTGAGGAGAGAACAGTAGTTTGAAGGTGTGACTCCTGATAAGAAATCCTTCCAGAGTAATTCACAGCTGCCTTTTCCAGTTCCCACCCACTTCTCCAGAAGGACCGTGAGTTCAGCAAAAAGACATCTACTGGGAGAAGGTTTTACTGCTGCTGCCTGGCCACTGGCATCTAATGAAGTCAGCCCTTAGGATCTCCTCTGTAGGCTCACTTCTAGTACTCTGGGTGGTTCTCGATTTGTGCTTTGGGCTCAAGCTTCTGGGAGCTCTGTCCCCTCGAACAGCCAAGCTAGAGACCCCACATCGTGCCAGTGTGTGGCCATCCTCTCCTTGGTCTGGGGAGGAAGTTATGACTGGACCAGAGAAAAGCCAGCCTGGAAAGTGGTGGCCCCAGATGGCTCTGTCAGCCCTCTGCTTCCTCCCTTGTCCTCCCTGAGCGCCAGACTTCCAGTTAGAAGTTGAGTAAGTTCTGGGTATCTAATATACAGTATGGTGATTATAGTTAATAATACTGTGTTACATACTTGAAAGTTGCTAAGAGTAGATCATAAATGTTCTCACGACAGAAAAAGAATGGTAATTATGTGAAGTGATGGAGGTGTTAGCTAATGCTATGGTTGAAACATTTTGCAATATATAAGTGTGTCAAATCAACAGGTACATGGCAAACTTACACAATGTTATGTGTCAATTACATCTCAGTAAAGCTGAAAAAAATTAAAATATAAAAAATACAGCATTGCCCTGGCCTGTTTGGCTCAGCGGTTAGAGCATCGGCCTGCGGTCCAGAGAGACCCGGGTTCGGTTCCTGCTTAGGGCACGTACCTCGGTTGCAGTTTGTCCCTGGCCCTGGTTGGGTCATGCGGGTGGCAGCCACTCGATGTGTCCCTTTCACGTCAATGTTTCTCTCTCTCTCTCTTCCTCTCTCTCCCTCCCACTCTATCTGAACAAAAAATGGGAAAATGTCCTCAGGTGAGGATAAAAAAAAACAAAAAATACAGCATCTACAACATTTTTTTAATATGGGACAACTGGATATCCATCCACATGCAAAAAAAAAAAATTAATCTGGATTCCTTCACACCAAATACAGAAATTTAAATGGATCAGGGACTTAAATGTAAGAGCTTTTAAAAAGAAAAATTCTTACAAAAAAACATATCATACATCTTTCTGACTTTGGATTAGGTAACGGTTTCTTAGATATGACACCAAAAGCACAAGCAGCCAAAGAAAGAAATAGATAAAATTGGAATTCATCAATTTTTTTTAAATTGTGCTTCAAAGGGCACCATCAAGAAAGTGAAAAAACCCACAGAATTGGAGAAAATGTTTGCAAATCATATATCTGATAAGAAACTTGTATTTGATATATAAAGAACTAGTACAACTCAACAATGAAAAGATAAATAACCCAATTTAAAATAGAGATAGGATTTGAAAAGACATTTCTCCAAGAAAGATATAGGATTTGAAAAGACATTTCTCCAAGGAAGATATACAAGTAGCCAATAAGAGCACGAAAAGATGTTAAACATCATTAATTATTAGGAAAGTGTAAGTCAAACCCACAATGAGATACTGCTTCCCATCCATTCAAGAGGGCTATCATCACAAAAAGACAGTAACAAGTGTTGGTGAGGTTGTGGAGAAGCTGGAACTCTCATACGTGGCTGGTGGGAATGGAAAATGGTGCAGCCTCTATGGAAAACAGCCTAGCAATTCCTCAAAAGCTAACACACAGAGGGTGACTATATGATCCAGAAATTCCTCTCCTGGGTTATAACCAAGAGAAATGAAAAGATGTTCACACAAAACCTTATATACAAATATTCACGGCAGCAGTATTCTTAATAGCCCAAAAGTAGAAACAACCAAATGGTCCACCAACTGATGAATGGATCAACTGTGGTATATCCAGACAGTGGAATATTATTCAGCCATAAAAACGAATACCAGGGGGAGGGGGAGAATACAGGGCTGATAAGTACTACAGCATGGATGAACCTTGAAAATAGGCCAAGAAACCACATACCCTGTGATTCCATTTATATGAAATGTCCAAAATAAACAAATCCATATAAACAGTAGATTAATGGTTGCCAGTGGCTGGTAGAGGGGGAAACGGAGAATGACAGCTCATGGGTATGGGGCTTTGAGGGTGATGAAAATGTTCTGGAATTAGTAATGATAAGTGTACAACGCTGAATATACTGCAGACCACTGAATTCTACACTTTAGTACTTTGTGGTTTGTGAATTATATCTCAGTTAAACTGTTTTCTTTTTAATGTCCTGCTAATGTGTTGGGCAGATGGAGCGAGGATTTCTACAGTCGCTAACACCTCTTTCCAGCAGTGCTATTGAGGTCAGCATGTGTTAGAAAGGAAAGAGGCCCTGGCCAGTTTGGCTCAGCGATTAGAGCGTCAGCCCGCGGACCGGAGAGACCCGAGTTTGGTTCCCGCTAAGGGTTGCAGTTGGTCCCCGGCCCTGGTTGGGGTCGTGTGGGTGGCAACCACTCGATGTGTCTCTCTCACATCGATGTTTCTCTCTCTCTATCCCTTCCACTCTCCCTCCCGCTCTATCTGGGAAAAAAAAAAAAGGAAAGGGGAACCCAGAGGTGTGTGGATTCACTGCCTTGGGATCGCTGGCCTTCGTTCAGCCCTTGTCCCGCCCCTCCCACCCCCCTTGTGCTGGATGCCTTGTGGAGGGCCATGTGGGGGAGAGGGGCTGCATCTGGCCCTAAGTGTGTTTTCAGCTGGGACACATCAGAGGGAGACCCCCAGTGCTCTTCTGGTTGGTTCTAAAGCCAACTCCCGGCTTTGAAAGTCGTCAGAGTATACTCTGTAAGAGCATCTCTGCCTGAAGATGAGGAAGAATGTCTGATTTCAAAACACTGAGTGCAGATGGAAACACGGGTAACATTTCGTAGTGTGTTTGCTGTCTTTAATCTAGTGGGTGTGGGCATAATTTACTTTCTGTGACGTCACGCTAGGAAAGGAGCGTGGCTTTTGCCTCTCAGGGTGTGTCTGTTTGGTTGACCCTTGAGATTGTGGGCATCTTTCCCCGTTTTTTCCCTTTGACTTGTCATTTGTCAACTGGCCAAATTAAAGCCAAGCATATTTTATTTATTGAGACGATGAGTAGAAGTTTATTTATTTATTTTGTTACACAGCACCGAGCAGCGGGCCTTACACAGAGGCGGTGTTCACTGAGTGGCTGGGCTGGCGATGGGGAGGGACAGGTCAGTGGGTATGTTTGCAGTGAGAAGAGTTGGATTTGCTTGTGCCTACTTGTATAGTCCTTGCTTTTCTGCTGTCAAACGTGGCCCCTGATTAAAGACTTTCCCTCATCTTGTTACACACAGACCCCCACCAGCAGCTTTTTGGCATTTACAGTTGTTTCTATTCGGGGGGTGGGTAGGTTCTCCTCACTCTGTGGACACATGGAATAAATCCTGGCTCTGTCCCTTTCTCTGCAGGTACCAAAGGCTTAGAATGTTCTCCTTCCACCCCCACCATGAACTCCTACTTTTATAAGTTCATGATCAACCTTCTCAAGAGGTTCAGCAGTGAACGGAAGCTCCTGGAGGTCAGAGGCGCCTTCATCATCAGGTGAGCGGCGACACCCTTTCCCTTCCTCACACACTGTCCCACCGTGCAGGGTGTCAGATCAACCATTTTCTCTTTCATGTCACTCGTCTCCTTGTCCTGATCTTTGTGTTTCTTCTTAAATGAAGAAGGTTCCTCCCTTCACACCAGGTTGCTGGTGCTGCTGACATGAGGCAGATCAATGTCACCATGTTTTCAAACAAATGAACGTTTTTTTGCTTGTGAGACAATGTTTTCCTTTGAGGTTGAATGTCGTCAGAGTCATTGGGGTGAGTAGGTAAGCCAGGTGGACCGTGAGCCGGGCTGTGCTCGGTGCCCCACTGCCAGCACAGGGCTTGGCCAGGGTTGCTTGCAGCTGAGGCTCTGGCAGGGCCAGATACTCGAGTCCAGTGAGCTTGGTCCTGGACGGTGCCTGGGCCCCAGCCCCAGTCACTCGACGCCCCTAGAACTGTCATCACCAGTAGTATGGCCGGGTCTGGCCCTTTGCCGCCTCAGCTCCAAGGAACAGGGTTACCAGAAAAGTGACCTTCAGACCAACAAAATCTTGATAGGACACAGGTTTTCCCAGGCTCCTCAACAAAGCCAGGTAGACGTCTCCAGAATAGTCTGGGTGGCAGTAGTTCTCAGTTCTGGCGATGTGTTAGGTCACCAAGAAGGCTTAAAAAGAAGTTGATGCTGGCCCTCCCCTGATCGGTAAAATCGGAACCTTTGGGGTGATGAGGGTTACTAAAGCCATCCAGAGTGCTTGGGGAATACACTAGGCTGATGTGGTTCCAGGGGTCAGGGAGGCTTCTGAGGCCATCGGGAGATGGGGAGTTGAAGGAGGATTCCCAGCAAAGCGCCCAGCCTGTACAGAGGTTTCAAGGCAGGGGGAAGCACGGAGAGTTTATTTTGCTGTAAACCAGAAGGCGAGGGGCAGAGGGGCTCAGCCTTGTGGACCATACTAAGGATTAGGGACGTTACCCAGAGGTCCCAGGAAGCCACTGGAAGGGCTTGAGCAGGGAAATGATGTGACCAGATTTCTGTTTTAAAACATTACTGTGTTGCTGGGGGGAATAGGTGGAGGGGGACAAGATGGATATATGAGAGGCTGTTGTCCAAGTGAGAGATGGTGGCAGCTGTTGAGGGACAGGAAGAAGCAAGGGATTCAAGAATTAGTAGGAAGTGTAATCGATTGGTGATTGATTGCATGAGAGAATGAGCGGAGAGGGAGTTGCGAGTGACACCCAGGATTTTGGTGTGACAGCAGGGTGGATGGTGGTGGCCATCCCTGGGATGGGAGCCCTGGAGGAGGAGCAGTGCGGGAGGAGGGGCCCATATTTGAATTTAAATTGCTTTGGGGACCTCAAAGGAGAGGTGTTGAAGAAGCAGTTTGCCATACCTGTCTCTCAAAACAGGGACCTAGACCTGAGATACAAAACTGGAAATTGATCATGTAGTCATTCACTCATTCATTTATTCAATAGATTTGACTGAATACTGATTCTGTGCGAGGTGACCATTCTAGGTGGTGCACTTGTGGAGTTTTCATTCTTAGGGATAAGAACAGTCAGTTGTAAGAGGGCAGAGAGGGAAGGGAAGGGGCCTGAGCTGAGCCCTTAGGAACTCCAGTTGTACCTGTTGGGGAAAGGAGAAGTCAGGAGAGAAGGCTGAGAAGAAGGGTCTGGGAAGTAGGAAGAAGCAGAGGAAAGAGGGGGGTGGCAGGAGGCAGTGAGGGGAGATGAGGCCCCATGAGGGTCTCCTGTGAGGCACGGGGGAGGGAGCCACCGGGCCCTACCTAGCTCGAGGGCTGAACATGGAGTTGAGGGACCTGGAGAACAGACCAAAGGATTGAGTCCAAGGAGGGGACAGGCTTGCCTTGCCAGAAGGACAACTGGCAGGACCACCAAGTCCCTGCCCTCTAGGAGGAAAGGTCTTCTGATGGTCTAGACTACCAAAAGATGTCCTGTGGTGGTGGCAGGGTGTCACCCCATTATTGGCATTTGGGGTCAGATCATTCCTTGTGGCAGGGACCATCCTGTGCAGTGTAGAATGTTAAGCAGCATCCCTGGTCTCCACCCACTAGATGTCGGTAGCACCCGCCCATCCATTTGGGACAATCAAAAATGGCTTCAGCCCAGCCGGTGCGGCTCAATGGTTGAGCATTGACCCATGCACCAAGAGGTCGCTGGTTCGATTCCCGGTCAGGGCACATGCCCAAGTTGTGGGCCCCATCCCTAGTGGGGGACATGCAGGAGGCGGCCAGTCGATGTTCTCTCATCGATGTTTCTATCTCTCTCTCCCTCTCCCTTCCTCTCTCTCTCTCTCTCTATAAAATCAATAAAGAAAAAAAAAATTTTTTTTAAATGGTTTCAAACATTTTTTTTTATCCTCACTCGAGGACATTTTTGCATTTATCTTCAGATAGAGCAGGAGGGGGGGGGGAAGAGAGAGAGAGAAACATCGATGTGAGACACATCGACTGGTTGCCACCCACATGACCCCAGCTGGACAAACTGCAACCAAGGTACGTGCCCTTAGCAGGAACCGAACCCAGGACTCTCTGGTGCGCAGGCCAACACTCTAACCATTGAGCAAAACCGGCCAGGGCATGGCTTCAAACATTTTAAATGTCTCCTGGGAGCAAAATTGCACTGAATTAGACCCAAGGTTAAGAGGTACAGAAATGGTTAAGAGGTACAGAAATGGATCCTTATCCTCATTGGCCAAAAGATTTCCACGGTTTTTCATCACATCACATTGGACAGTCGGGGATAGAAGTAGAGGTTAGATGTGGTACAAAAGACCCCCCACCAGGAAAATGACGGGCTATCCCCACATGAATGACAGTTAGCTTTATGTGGTTTTCTAAACTGCAGAGGCGTCAGCCCTCTGATGAGCCCTCCTTGCCTGGAAGTCTCAGGGAACCCGTGGGGAGAGAGGCCTTTGAAAAGGGCATTCAGAGCTGGTTTTCTCTCTGGAGAACTGGGCTGTAGTGGGTTCTCCCATCCTCTCTCAGCCTCGTGTGCCCCGTCAGGCGCTTGGGGAAAGGGAGCTCAGAGGAGTGAGCAGAGGCCCAGACTGCACCAGGCAGAAGTGTGGCAGCATGGGTTCTGTTCCTGCTGACAGCCTGTGGGGCAGTGAGGCTTCGCTTGCTTTGCAGTGTCTCCCGGGCATCCGGGGCTGATGAGAATCCTCATTTTGCAGAAGGGAAATGGGAGAGCGCCGTGTACCCGACCAGCTGGTTGGAGCTAGGCCGCCGACCCCTGCACTGTGCTGATTCTATAGCGGCCACTTTATCCTTTCTGTGAGGCAGTGCAGAGTCTGGTGCCGAGTCCCTGTACAACCTGAGAGCCGAGACCAGTTGGGGCCCAGCGTCTCAGAGGAGCTCCTGTCTCCTGTCCACAGGGGGCTCAGTATATCCAGCATGGTGATAGTTAGCTGTTCCGAGGCTCACACCCTCATGGACCACACCGGGGCCTCCCTCCCACCGCACACAGCCACAGAGGTCTCCTAGCCCTTGGCACTCGCACAAAGAACCAGGGCTGGGACAGAAGGAGCCTTGTGACTGGGCCCCTCACACATGTTGTCCCTCTTAGTCCTTTGCTTCATTTATCCAGTCTGCCATTACTCCAAGCAGCGCCAGCACCTGTCAGTACGTGTTAAAGCCGACAGCCACCTGGCCCTGCTTCCTCTGGGCCACGCCAGTTCTGTGAACCTGCTGCCTTTAAGCCAGCGTGCCTGGCCTCGGCGGGCCGCCCAGGTCACAGGCCAGGCCACCCAGTCTAGGCTGTCAGGGCACACACAGTGCAGCGCCAGATATGGAGAAGGCCTCCTCCTTCCCATGGTCAGGCTGAGGCCCGTCAGCAGAGATCGCTGGGGGTGAGCCCTCGGAGTGTCAGCCTGCCTGCAGGCTTCTCAGTTTATTTCCGTATGTTCTGCTGAGGGCTTTAAAGGAGCATAATAATGGTACATACAGACTACTGAGGTGAAGCCACGGGCCTGATAAGAAACACAGTAAGTGATTAAACCCTCCAGGTGTTACGAAAACTGTAAATTGCTCCTCTCAACCCCCAAGATTGATCATTGAGAAAAAAAAGGTAAGAGACGCTGGCAGACAATTTCTGTAGTATGTTTAGCTCACGGTCCAGGAGCAGCTGCCATATCGAGGACAAAGGCATCTGGAGTTCTTGAAGACAAACATCTGGTGGGGGGTCTAGGCGTTGAGGAAGGTGCCTGATTTCCCTCGGGACCCGGAGCGTTTCCTCTCCCCGACACAGCTTTCCCAGGCTGCAGCTCTGTGGGGGGTGGGAGTGGGGCCTGAACTCCAGCTAGGCCCCTGGGTGGGTTGGACATCCTTTCTGGATCCAAATGCCTGGGGTTTTTTGTGTGTGTGGTTTTTTTTAATATTTCTTCTTTATTGATTTTAGAGAAAGGAAAGGGAGAGAGAGATACAAACATTGATGAGAAAACATCGATTGGCCGCTGCCTGCATGCCCCCCACTGGCGATCGCGCCCACAACCTGGGTATGTGCCCTGACCAGGAATCAAACTGGCAACCTCTTGGTGCGTGGGTCGATGCTCAACCACTGAGCCACACCGGCCGGGCTAAATGGCCTGATTTTCTGATGGACATAACAGTGTAGACACATGTTGAGTTTGGGGAAGCCAGTGGCCCCAGAACCTCATCTCAGCCAGACTGGGATCTGCTCGTAAGCTTCCTGGAGGGAAGACCAGGACAGGGTTAGGGGTGATGAGAGGGGGCTGGTGCCAGGCACCCCCAGCCCTGCCCACATCCACACCCCTCCCCAGGACTCCACAGGCGTGTGGCAGATGGGCCTCCCACAGGCACTCAGGGCAGGCTTGGGTTCGAATCCCAGGTCCTCTCATTTCCAAGCCTGTTTTGCTTTGTCTGTAAGACGATGTGCTGACTGCCGTTTGTGGAGAGGGTTCCATGAGACCCCGCGTGTTACAGCTCAGCACAGTTTGACAAAGGGAAGCTGTTGTTCCGCCTCATGATATGGTCTCGGCCTCCCACTGTGGTCTGTGGGGAGGGAAAACTGGACTCGAGAGGGTGCAATAGTTGAACCTTCTGTGCCAACAGCTGGCTCTGGTGCACCAGGCCTGCTGCCTCGGCACCCAGGGTACCCACCAGCGGCCCGGCCCGGCCCCATTAAAACAACTCTGCCTGGGGTGGGTGTTCGTGTACATTTATTTCCCTCTTCCAGCCTCTTCCCACCCTCCGTGCAGTGCAGGCAGGACAAGCGCAGGCCTTGTTTTCCTGTGAACTGGTCCACTTATACTCAGTAGAAAGGCCGAGGAGGGAGAAACGCAGCCTCATTGATACACTGTGATAGGAACTCCAGCGTAATCCAACAGCTGGGAGCTTTACAAGGCCTGCTTCTGTGCCCCACTCTGCCGGCCAAGACAGCCCTCTGGCCAGCCGTCCTGTGCCTTAATCAGCTGAGCCTTTTCCCCTCCTCTTCCTCCCTGCTGCCTGGCAAAGAGTACTGGCCAGAGAATGCTTTCTTTTTAATGAGTGACTGTGCTGTGAACTTGAAGGCTCCAGCCCCAACCAGCCCATTTGATGGTGGATGAGGTCCCAAGCACCCTCCCCCGGGAAAGAGGTGCCCCTAAGATGAGGCGGGTGTTTGAAGAGCATGGGCTGGGGGCCCAAGTGAGAGTGGGGGAGGCAGTCATGAGGTTTCTTCCGTGAGATCCAGGCCTCCCCACCCCTCTCCCCAGGGTTTGCATAAGAGCCCTGTGTTGGGGCAGATGGAGTGGGGACTTGATTGGCCACCGAGGTGGGTGGTGGGGCATGGGAGCCAAGGCCTAGGAAGCCACTGGAACTGGACTTGTTTTTCATTGCAGGGGCTGGGGGGAGGGCCTCAAGAGAAGAAGCTCTCTTTCATGCTGTAATTGGGAAATTCCACTTTGCTATCCTTGTGCGTTCTGCCTGTGAGACAAGCCCTTGGCTGGGGACAAATAGTCACTGTGGCTGGGGAGCCCACACCAGCCGATCCGCCTGACTCTCCTCACTCTCTCTAGCCTCCCGGGCTCTGGAGTTCACTGACATTGTGTACACCCCCTTTACCCTGTCTGTCTTTATATGTGCCACCTTACCTGCCCCGGGGGCATTGGCCAGGCCCCCCAAAAGCCCATTGTGCCGATGCTAATAGAAGATTTATCAGAGTAAAGTGGCAAGACCCAGATCCCGGGTTCAGTGGCATCTGAGGAAAGCATGCTTTGCCTCCAGCCCCCAGCCTGCAGCAGAGGGCTTCTAAGAGGTCCCACTTGAATCTCTTCCTTTTATTCCTCAGAACAAAAATAAATTGCTGTGACAAACAGGTACCAACCCAAGTCTACCTGCTGGAAGAGGCCATGATCCACCTGCCCAGAGTGCAGGCAGGTTTTGATCGTGTATTAGTCTGTGGTCGTATCGTTGGGTCCCCGGCCGAAGGGGAAGGAGACAGGGCATGGAACGGGGCTGAAGGTAGTCTTCCAAGGGGCTTCCTCTGTCCCTCTCAGAAGAAGCTTCTCTTCTTGCTGGCTTTAAGTCAGTCTGCCCAGCTCCTGTGTGAATCTTCAGGAGCTTTCCTCAGTCACCCCCACCCGCCAGGGCCAGGGCTGGGGTACTTCTGTTGAGATGCAGGACAGCAAAGGGAGTGTGTGGCTTTGTACAACCAGCCCCTGGCTCTGATCTCATTGGGGACAGTGCTGAGGGAATGAATGATGGCAGGATGGTCTGATGCCCCAGAGAGGAGTCCTGCCCTCAGAGATAAAAAGATGTCCTTGTGAAGGGCAAAATTCAGAGAGCCCAGCCCACTCTGTTTCCGTTGTCCCCTAATCCACGGCAAAGGGCCAGCCTCCCAGCACCTCACAGAAGTGTCTGTGACCCAGGACTGATGGGGAGGGCTGGGGACAAGCCACTTGCTTTGCTCTGCCTCCTCCAAGCAGGCCGCACACTGCCCCTGTTGAGCCCACTGTCTTACATACTGGCCCTCCCTGTAGGAGTGGTGTTTTCCTCTGGGAAGTGGAAACGTGTGTTGAGCCTTGCTAGGCCAGGCAGGGATTAATTAGGTTTCAAGAAGGGGCGGGGGGAGAGCTGGCCAGAGGGAGCCCTGCATAGGGTGCTCTGGAGGTCCGGGCAGCTTTAGAGGGCAGTGGCCCCATGTTTCAAGGGTCCTCCTGGACCCCTGTGATGGGAGAGCTGCAAGGAGGCCAAGAGTCTACTTGCTCTGAGTGGGGCTTTCGGGAGGTTAGAGGTCACAGGTAAACTTGGCAGAGGGCGGCCATGTGACCCAAGCAGCCCTCCTCCCACAGAGCCAGCCCTTGGCCCCAGCGTCGAGCCCCTGTGGTGGGGTGAGGACCGAGGAACCATTCCATGCCCACCACACAGACATGTCTTTGGACTCCTCACACAGGTGCTGGTACCTGCTGGGCCCTCGCCAGCCTCTGATTAAAATGTATAGCTGATTGCCCGAGCTGTGTGGCTCAGTGCTTGAGCGTCATCCCGTGCACCAAAAGGTCACTGGTTCGATTCCAGTCAGAGCACATGCCTGGGTTGCAGGCTCGAACCCCAGCAGGGGGCGTGCAGGAGGCAGCCGATCAATGTTGCTGTCTCTCTCTCCCTCTCCCTTCCTCTCTCTCTAAAGTCAATTTTAAAAAAAAAACAGTTCTTAAAAAATGAATAGCTGATTAAAAAGCATCAGCTCCCCAGCCCATGGCTCAGGCAGCCCGCAGGGCCTGGAGGGTGATGTCAGGAACTCGTGCTGGGGCTAAGAACTTGATAGAGTTTTTCTGAAGTTGGAGGAGTCGTTTCTGGATGGAATCTGCAGTCGTCTGGGTTTGCTTATATTTGACCTTAGGATGCCAGCAAACTAACAGTTTTGACCTTGGTAGTTAGTCGGCTTGGTTAATTAGCAAGTAGCTGATGGGTGTTGTGTTGTCACTTCTTAACCAGACAGCGGCAGGTTTGGAATGGGCCAGAACAGACAAAGGGGTGTCTAGTTTTAAACGTGCTTTTAAATGCCTCTAGAGCAGCAGTTACAGGGTGTACCCGGTTCATCCACCAGAGGATGTGTTCCTCAGGAAGCTCTTTCATCCTGTCTCACTTAGCTAGGTCTCCTCGGGCGGCCCTTGGGGTTCCCTGTGCTCTCCCCACAAATGATTTCTTTTACCAGGTAGCCCCAAAGATCACACACACACACACTGCCTTCAGAACAATACCCAGAGGGTTTCTGTCACATGCAGTTTGTCAAAGGCTGTCCAGCCCAGCTGCCCCTTCCACACAGGAGAGTTGTGCCTTGGAGGACTCTGGCCTGGGGCAGCCTTGGCACCACCGAAAGTCTCTCGGGGTCTGAGGTGGATGATGGAACTTTCTTTAGAAGTTTGCAGCTTCAGCTCCCAGGAGAGCTTTGGGTCCGTTGCTGTCATCGCCGTATGTTGTAATTCCCCTGTAGCACCAGGGCATCTGCCCCCCACTCCCTCACCCCAGGTCTGGGGATAGGATTGGCGGTGCTGGGACGTGCTCCACGGGGGAGCTATGCACCCATCCAGAGACCCAGAGCTGAGGATCTTGGTTGTTTTCCAGACTGGTGGTGGAGACCATTTGGGAAAACGGCCCAGTTCCCAGTCTGGACTTGGCTTTTCCTCAGCCCTTGTTGGAAAGAAGCTGTGTTCTCTCGTGGCATCTCCCTTTCACCCAGGGTCATTCGCCACAGAAAATCCCACAAGACCTGTCCTGGTGTGACCTCCTCCTCCTCTTCTACCAGGGCTCACCCTGCTGCTGCCACCTCCCATGCAGAAGTGAAACGCTGGGTAAATCCGTGTCCTTCCTCGTCTTCCTTGTAGGCCCCCTGCCTGTCCACTACCCTGGCCTACTTCCGGTCTGTGTTTAGATGACATCATCTCCCTGGAACTGTCTGGCACTTGGACAGTGAATGCCTTTCTTGGTCTAAATCTCTGATTTGACTCTTGCTCAAGAGGACGTGTCTCACCCGGTCCTTCCTCCCAGATTATTTGTTTTTCCTTCTGCTTGATCAGTCGCTCACATCAGTCCCCGTTGGCCTGTCTGAAGCTGAGCTGAGATGGACTTCAAGTGCACTCCAGGGTCATCTCTCATTTCCCCGGGCCTCCATCGAGCGTCCTGTGCTGTTTGAGCCTCACCTCTCACTCTCCTCTCAGGTGCTGCTTTCCCAAGCACTAAGTTGTACATCTTCCTCCGTTCCTTCAGAAAGGGTGCCACATGCCCCAGCTCCAGCTGTCACGCGTGACCAGTTTCCCAAACTTGGGGCCCTCTTAGCCCCCTGTTTGCTCCTCCAGAGTGTCTTCTTTAGCCCGACAATGGCTCTCGTGTCTCCAGTTCACCCTTAGCCTTGTCGGTGAACTCGTGGCCCCGCGTGGGCCCGCGGCTCTGCCCAGCCCTGCTGTCTGCCTATCCGTCCTTCCCTGTGAAGGGAGAGCTGTCATGCAGACGTAGGACGCCCGGCCCTCCGTGTTGCTTCAGAGAAGAACGGGTCTCAGAAGCTCTGCTGTGCCCTCAGAAGTGTGGACTTGTCCTCTGCCTGAGTTTGGCATCTCTTTGGTAAAGCCTTCTCCCTTTCTTAACCACATAACACCTTTGCTTCAGTGCCCAGACCTTCCTCCCTTTCCGATCAGGGCAAGCTGGCAGCCTTGCCTGCCTCCACCTCGGTGCCTGTGATGCCCACGTCCATGACTCCTCCCAGTCACAGCCCCGCCCTCCTCCCAAAGGAGCCCCTGTCCTGACTGCTAGGTTCACTTTACCTGATTTTGAATTTTATATAAGTAGAATCATACAGTTTGTGCTCTTTACAAAGTCTGGCTTCTTTTGACCTACCTTATGTTTGTAAGATTCATTCATGTTAGATGTAACAGTAGCTCACATTTCTGTGGAGTATTCCCTTGTATGAAGACACCACGATTCATTTACCCATTCTGTTATCAATGGGCATCTGGGTTCTTTTCAGTTAGGCACTATTATGAATGCCTTTTGGTGAGCATACACATATGTTTCGCTTAGTTGTAGACCTAGGAATTGCTGGATCAGAGATACATTTGTCTAGCTTTAGTAGGTATCATCCGAAGCGGCTGCCCCAATTTCTACTCCCGTCCCAGCATGTGAGTTCAGCTGCTCACATCTCACCAACCCTTGGTATCACTGGGCTTTGATCTGAGCCATTCTGGTGGGTGTGTGCTGGTGTCTCCTTGCAGTTTTAATTTGCATTTCCCCGAAGACCAATGAATTGAAGAACTCATTGCCAATCGGCCTTTTGGATATCCTCTTTTGTGATGAGCCTGTTCGAGTCATTTCCCATTGGGTTTCATTGTTTTTCTCATTGATTTGTGGAGGTTCTTTCTGTGTTCTGGATTTGAGTCTTTCTCAGATGTATATGCTGTAATTATCTTCTCGTATTCTTGAGTGCTCCCTAAATGGTGTATTTTGATGACTAGAAGTTCTTTAACGTAGCCCAGGTGATCAGTTTTTCTGTAGCATTTTTTATGTTTTATGGTGCTTTTCCAAGGGATTAGGGGCTCATGAGAACTAACCGTAAAACTGCCTGATTCTGGTTGGTATTTGTTAAACATTCCAGTGAGCTGGACACTGAGTATAATCCACCTAAAACCCAGAGTCATTATTTCTCAGCTCTGGACGGGGTCTTGAAGGTCTCCTGGTTCAGGCTGCTTATGCTTTGTGAAAACAGATTCCTAGCTACCCTCCACCCCCACCCGACTGAACCCCGGGGGCGCTGGCGGAGCTGGGTTAGCAGTGGTCTGCGACCTGGAGCTGGGAACCAGTAATCTAACTATGTTGGTCAGCACTCTTTGGGTGGCAGGAGGCAAGAACCCAAGTCAAAGGCACCAAAATGAACAAGGGGCCTTGACTGGCCTGTCTGACCATACCAAGGCCAAGGACAGCAAGATCCAGGAACTCAGCATTCTCTGTGGCGCCGTCTCTCTTCTTGACCCTTTTTGGAGGTCAGCCTTGTTGTTTTGGTTTCTTCCTGTGGCAGAGACATGGCCACCGAGTCACATGGCCATCACCTCCCTGCAGGTTATGAGCTGGGGAAGCTTTGATTGGCTCCCTCAGGGTCACAGCAGCCCTGTGTGAAGCCCACATGCATGGGGAGCAGCAGCTCTCCAGAGCAAAGGGGCTGCTGCCCCAGGAGAAGGGGAAAGAAATGCTGAGTCATGAGCCACAGGGGCTCGCCATGGGGCTGCCTTCCTGAGCAGTTTTCTTAGTGAAAAATGAAGGCAGGGATCATCATGATCTCCTGTTAATCCTCGGGAGGGTTAAATGACATACAAAAAGGTGCTCGAAAGAGCCTGGCACCTGGTAACTGCAGTGAGTACCAGTCGTGACTGTGATGGGCATTGTGATAAGGAGCATCCACCCTCTCTCTCCAGTGTCAGGAGAAGGGAGACCCAGGAGGCAGGTGGGTGGGTGGTCTCAGCTGGGCCTGGCCCCGCTCCCTCTAAAGCCGCCCCAGGCTCAGCTCCTGAGAAGCAAGTATGCTGGGCCTCACTGTCACTTCCTCTTGTTTGTAGAGAATGGTAAGAAAGCTGTGAGCAAACTGACTTGACCCAGGTGTTCTCCCTTCCTCTGCCCACCCTGCCCCCACCCTAGTCAGAGCTACCCAGTCAGGACTCTTGATGGCATGTGCCCCAGAAAAACGGTTCTCACCCTTAAGTTGAAAAAAATAAAGGTAGTATTCAGTCAAGGACTAGGTCATTAAAAACTGAAAGTGTGCGACGAGAGCCCTCAGGCCTTACCCCCTCACCTCCACAGCTGGCTCTTCCTCTTCTGTCCACCCATCCTGGGCAGCTGTAGCCCTTTGGCATGAGGGACACCAGCAGCTCTCGCTCACCCTGTAGCTCAGCACCCCCACCTAAGCAGCAGGCCTGGCTGGAGGCCAGTGGACCTGTCGCTGTGGCCAGAGAACGCCGGGCCCCAGCTGTCCAGGACAGGGTCGTGTGCCCACTGCAGACACAGGAGGAGCAGTTCTTGGGAAAGGAAATCACGGTCTAGAGCCAGAATTACAGGCCCTGGACACTGGGGAGGAAGACTCAGCCGTCGTCCACTTCCTGGTCTCGGTTCAAATGTTGGCTGAAGGGGGTGTGAAGCAGGGCCCACTGTGGCGGTGGCAGAAGGAGTGACGCCCCCTCCACTCTCCAGCAGCCAGATCCTCCATCCCTCCGTGAAGGAGGAGGGGGGAGCTGAGTGAGTGGCCCCAGGCCTTCCCAGGGCGGCCATGGGAGCGGGGAGTTGGGTGGCATTCCCTCTCTAGGGCTTCCTTCCGTTTGCAGGATTGCACCTTGCCCAGACTGGAAGTTGTCTGCCCTGTCGTCGGTGTGGGGCTGGGGGTGAGACATAGGGCTGCTCAGGGCCTGGGCTGTGTGAAGAAAGACCAGGAGAGCCTGGTCTGGATTTAGGCTCAGCGCAGAGTGGCTAGAAGGGACCTTAGAGTCAGCTGAGTTCTTTCACACAAGGAGGAAACTGAGGCTCTGATTTTTCCAGTATTTACCACATGCTGCCTTTGTGCAGCGGGCTGAGCTGGGCAGACCCAGGTCTAGGCGCCTCGGTCCAGAGACAGCCCTCGGGTGTGACAGGAACATTGTAGAGCAAAGATTCAGTCCCCACAGGGTCGTTCTCTGACTGCCAGGCCCCCGCCAGCCCTGGGCTCACACGGGACTGAAAGCCGGTCCCTGCCTTCACCAAGGTGGCGGTCTAGTGAAGTAGGCAGACAGGTGACAAGTGAATAAGAAATGTGTGTCCGACTGTTGTGATTTGCGCTCTGGACGAAATGGGGAGTTGGTGCTCAGGTTGGGGCCTGCGGGGAGGCGGGTGCCTACAGCTTCAGCGGAGACAGAAAGCTGTGACCTGGATCCCATGTTTCTCAGAGCATAGACGTGCCCTAGTTTTCCCTCTCCTCGGGCTCAGCTGAAGCTACGCCAAGAATTGGCTTTTAAAGGCTGCCTGAAATGTGGTTTGGAGCCAAAAAAATCTATAGAGCCAGTGCATTTGTGACCTTGTTGAAAATGCTTACTGAGGAAAATCAAGGGGGTGGGGTTTGGGATTTTTCTTTTCCTTTTTAAGTTTTTTTTAACTCCATTTGGCCCTCCTCACCCCCATCCCTTTTCCTCTTGGCACATTCCCTTCCCAGCTATCTGACTTGTCCAGCCCCACGGTGCTCATCTCTTCCACTGTCCGCACCTCCCCCATCCCCAATCCCTCCATCCCCTGTGAATCAGAAATGGAAAATACCAGTGGGTAAAAATAAGGAGCCTGGGTATAGCCCTGGAATTAGGCCACAGCTGTCGGCCAGGAGAATCAGTGGTCTGAGAATGGAACTGCCAGGAGCAAGGGCTCGGCCCCTGTGAGGATAGATGACAGTCTCCCCGGCCCTCTGGAAGGGGCTCCTGCTGTGTGCTGGCCTAGGGAGGGCCAGGGACTGCTGTTTGTCATTGAGCAGACCTGTCCTGGTGCCCATGCAGCAACACCACAGTGGGCAGTTGGTCCCTGCCCTCCCAGGGACAGTCACTAAGGCAGTGATACGGAAATGTGATGTTGCTCTAGGGAGCAGATGGAGTGGGGGGAGGGCCCAGCCCATGAAGCGGTCCAGGAAAGCTTCTGGAAAGAGATGCTGTTTAAGCCTAGCCATGAACGATAAGTAGGAGCTCACTGGGGGTGGGGGTGGGAGAACAAGGTGTTTCTGACCAGTGACGAGTCTGCTCAGAAGCCCACAGACCAGGGCCAGCACCTCAGGACACTGGGACCAGGTCCCTGGCTGCCTCACAAGCAGCCCTTTGGAATCCAGTGAACCGCTGAAGGGCCTGAACCGGTTCAAACACTCTCTCCACCTGCTGTGGGTGCACAGGTCCCTGGGAGGAGAAACTGCTCACAGGTGGCCGCCTCGGCGCCTTCAGAATGGCACTGAGCCCCTCCTCCCCCAGCCAAGAGGGAAATGGGAGTCAGTGCAAGGCCTCACCTGAGGAGAGGGTCCCCCAGAGTTCAGTGCCCTGCTGACCTCCCAGAACTTCCAGTAGACAGAGGGAAGTGGGGCCCAGGGCACACAGGGTGGGGGTGGGGGGCTCTCACTAAATTGCTGTGACTTCTGTGGCCTTCTGCTCCCTCCCCCACTATCACCCTCATAAAACACCAAAGGCTAGTTAAGGAGTAGCTTAGGAAGCTTGCTGGATCAGGGGTCTGGCTGCTACATCATTCTAGAAGTGTCCGTGCTGCTGGGACCATCAGTTTGAGCAGATTATCTGGACCCAGTTTAAAACCTCCTCCACACTCAGACATCCCTGCCCTGACTTGTTCAGCTTTTTAGGGGACGCTGCTTTCAGCCAGTTCATTCAAGGTGCCTGTGAAGTCAGCTTTTTCCTTCCTCCCAGGAGCAGAGCCCCTCCCTCCTGACAGATCTAAGCCCCTTTCCTGAAGGAGACCCGCCCACCCGCCTCTGTCATTAGCGCCTGGCCCTAACAGTTGGCAGTTCCTAGGGTTACCTCACTTCCTTCCTGCACTTAAAGCCTGAGCGGCTGCCCCAGTCCAATTCCTCCAGCTTCTCCTGGCCCCCCAGTAGCATGGTAATTGCTTTCTCAGATCTTCAGCTGTGCACCCCATCTGTGAGGATTTCCCGGTCCCCTGACCCTCCACAGGAAGACTTGTGATCTTACTGCCTCAGGGACCCTGAGGGAGGGGCCGTGGAGAAGAGGCTGCGGTTCACTTCTCCGCCCCCTAGTCCCTCTGCTCCTGCTCCTGCCAGTGGACCTGAAATAGCAGCCACACCACCACTTTCTCCCACCCACCCCCGCAGCCCAAGGTCACACTCCCCCCAGGCCGTGCTCGGGGCCTGGTGTGATAGAGCAGCTGCCCGCTGAGATCTGTCTCCAGCTCACTCCCGAGATGAGTATCTGTAATTATAGCTCTTGGATGGTTGCAGCTTTCGTTGCATTTTTGTGGTGTTTGGAGAAAAGTTCAAGCCCCTCTTCACATGTTCAGCCTTCCCGAGCCAGCTAAGGAGTTTCTAGGAGAGAGAATACAGCACAGTGGCAGGGTAGCTCGGGGAGCTGGGCCCTGGGAGGAGAGGCCAGAAGGGAAGGCGGGATGGATAGGCCCCGGGCAGGCGTGAGTGCCCAAGGGGGCTGCGGAGGTGGAGGGTGGCACCCAGCCTCTGTCCTCTCGCCCACAGTTGTGCTGCCTTTCAAGGGCCCTGACGAGTCCTAAGAGGATGCCTCCCTGAGATTTCATCACCTGAGTCCTGCTGTGCTTGTCCCCGCCTGCTGTCTCCAAGGCTATCCCTGTTCCTCAGCGTGGACTTGGCTCTGTCCCTCCCCTCAGAAGGGCATCTGGAAAGGCAGCCCAAGACCCTCCGAACTTAGCATTGGAAGAGGGTGGTTACAGGAGGCAAAGTGATTTCAGTAGCAGCTTAGAAGGGCGGCTGGCCGTGCACTGCTGTGCGGTCTGCAGACTCAGGTCTCACCCAGGCGGCCCCAGCGCACCCAGACACCCAGGCCCTGGGTGCGAGGCAGCTTTTGTGCCCTGACTGAAGATGGCCCCATCTCCATTGAGAAGACTGTCCTCCTTGATTCTGTTTCAGGAGAAAGCCTCCTCTGGAGTAGGCACTCCTGCCTCTGAGCGGAGCCAGGCCTCTCCTGCTTGTATTATGCTAATCACTCCTTGCAAACAGGCAGACTTTGTAGGTTTGCCTAGTTTCAGATGAAACCTACGCCTCTGAAGCAAAGAGCCACAGTAGCTAAAAATACCATTTCCCTTCTGTTGATCCTGTCATTTGTAAAATGCAAGTTTTCATTGTTAAATCTGCAAATCTGTAGCAGCCCCCATGCCTCTGAGAGCGTCCCACAATGTAGAGGAGTCTAAAAAAAAAAACCACACACACCTTATTTATTGTTTTGAGAAAACTTAAATCATATAAAATAAAAACTGAAACGATGCAGAAGAATATAGCATAAAATATAAAAGACCCTGAACCACCACTTCCTCCCCCAAAAGTAACCTCTGTTTTCAGTGTCCTGTATTTCCTTCTAGAACTTTGTCTTTGCATTTATAAACATACAGCTTCGTTCGGCTTTGAATGTGGTTGTGGGTCTTCCAGCAGAGGATTCTAGGCTCAGAATTGTTCTTGCCTTGTTTCCACTCCCTCGAATGTTGTTGGACAGAGCGCCCCTCCCTTGGGATCCGGAACACGGTTGGACACTGCAGTCTAATCTCCAGGCCGAAGCAGAGGCTCAGGGTCGCTGTCCCTTATCAAGGCCACCACATCCATGGCCCCCATTTCTCTGTGTGGTGGCCTGGTCTCTGCTGGGGGCTCAGTGACCATGTGATACTGGGAGGAGGGCAGGATGGCTGTTCCTCCTGGCACAGCTATGGGGGGGTGGGGGGAGGGGCGGAGGCTCATCTGCTACTGGGTCTGGGACTCCTCAGACACCTGCAGGGCACTTTCCCCAGAGGGACTTCCACAGACACCTCACTTTGAGGGCCCTTTCTCTTTCTCATGCATTTAATCCCGTAAAGATTTCCTGGGCTGAAAAGGAACATTCGGTTGAAAAGCCCATTTCACGCATCTTAAAATTCCCTGAAAATGACTGATCACAAGAGGAATTTTCCAGCCTCCTGGCAGGGGGCGGAGGAGGGTGTGAATAAGAGAAACCCCCTTCCATTTGGCCCCTGAGAACTGAAGGAGTTCCCTCCATGCTGTCTTTGTCCCATCACTTCTGCTGTGGCCCCTCCACCCTCCCAGCCCTTTGACCCTGATCTTCCTACCATTTTCCGAGAGACTCCGCTCTGATAGTTACTCCTTGTTACCAGCAATGGTATTAGAGTTTCTCTTCCCATTCTGTTTTCTGATGTTTATCTCAGTGCCCTTTAAGTGGGTACTTGTAAAGAGCTACAGAAAACAATCTCAGTTCACAAGGCTTTATAAAATCTCCAGAATAAGATTTGAAGGCCAGAAAAGCACGGATCATTCTTGTTCCCTAGTCAGAGACAATTTTCTTCTGTGGAAGCCAACAATATAGCCAGAACTGCAAGAGTGGCATTGAAGCCACAAGCTGGGCCCCTCCCCCAGGGCGTGGAGGCTGGGAGACCAGCCCAGACACTGGCTCCTAGGACTCCCAGTGATGACAAGGCGAGGGTGGCCAGAAGGAGTCCTGGGCAGGCACGGGTCTAGCCTGAGAGTTCATCTCCTTTTCCCTCCGTTTGAACAAAGCTAGGCAGGGACTCGACTCCGCTGTGACCTTGCTGTGTGGCCTTGGACCAGTCCTTGGCTCCGGTCCATGAGTGCACGAACTCTGAGGGCCTCCTGAGCCTGGCTGGGGTGGGCAGGGGTGTGGCCGGACAGGCAGGTGTGGGGCCAGGACAGTTTGCCAGTTGTTTGTGTGTTGGCAGTGGGGCTGTTGTGGCCTCTTCACAGGCAGGGCCACCACAGTGGGGAGGCTGTGTGCATCCTGAGCAGGAAATCCCACTTGGAAGGCAGGAGCACAGAGGGTTCCAAGGGGACAAAGGTTCCGTTCGTGGTTCTCTCTCCAGCGGCCAACCCAGGGGACTCCCAGGCATGCGGGACTCAGAGGTGCTGTGTCCCTGGCAGTGGCTGGCCTGGATTCAGAGCACCAGCCGTAGAATTGGAACCACCCCCTCCCAGTCCCCACCCCAGGACCCACATGGACTTAGAGCTGTGGCTCCTAGCAGAGGTTTCTGGGAACCTGCTGATAGAGTCACCCCCGTAGATTTCCCAACCCTCGACCCCTGGGTCTGAGTTTGGGTCCTGGTTGCAGAGCTGTGGGTGCAGTTCCCAGATTCTGTCTCCTGCCCTGCCCCTTGGCAAAAACTACCACCCCAGCAGGGCAGAGCTAAGTGTGGGCACAGGTCAGCTCTGTCCCGGCCAGGTGTGGTCAGTGCCTGCCACCAGGGTAGCCCCAGGGAGAGGATGAGATAGAAGGAGCTGGTTTGCAGATAAGCTGCCTCAGAGCCACAAGAAGGTTCTGGAGAAACTCAGGTCTAGTGATACCTGTAGCCAGGGTGCCCCCAAATCATCTGCCTTCCAGAAAAAGTGCGGCCGAGTCCCTGTGCAGGTGGGCCCTGGAGCCTTCGAGCTGGGTGAGTGACAAGGCAGCAGCTGAGGCTTGGGTGCTGGGTCGGCTGGCCAGACCGGGACCTTGGCGAGGCTCTAATCTGCTCCCCCGCATTCTCTGTTAGAACGGGACCTGGCCCGTGTTAAAAGGATTTGAGGTATGTGACAAGCCTAGTGTGGAAGTGCTCACAAATCTGTTGTGTGGCCGTCCTTGGGAAGGAAGTGGTGATTCAGCTCGAAGGAAATCCCTGTGACAGGAGAAGGCAGGAACCCGCGCTCCAAGGACTTGGCATGTATTGGCGTTTCTTAGAGTTGATTGTCATGAAGACAATAGGATTTCCTGTAGTGGCCCGTCCTTTGTCTTCATTTGCTCTGAGGATTCAACAGATGACACACTCAGAAAGCTGTGGGCTTTCCCACCCAGTGTTTGAGACCCGCTCACACCGTCTTCCCGTCTTCCCACGCCAGCCTGGTCCTCCCAGCACACCTCAGCCGAGTCCCCAGGGTCTTCCCTGCCTTTCTCCTGGTGTCCCCAAGTCTCCTGTCATCTGACCTACACCCAGCCATACTCGAATATCTCTGCGTGGGCTGGAAGGTGTAGCCTCTTGTGGGATATACACCTGGACCTGGTCTGTAAATCAGACACCTACTGAGCCCCTCAGAGGCCCCTTGCAGATTGTGCACGTGCTTCAGACGCTGGACAGAAGCCCTGCTGCGTGGTGCAGACGCCGCCTGGCCCCCGAGGCCCCTGAGCTTGCCGTTCCCGTGCGAACTGAGTTCCACGACTGAGTGACCCGGGCCGGCTTGCCTCTCCCGGCGAGTCCTCTGTTCCACAAGCATCTCTCTCCCTGTTGCCCACAGGGACCCATCCCTGGGCCAGGCCCGATGGGTTTCCCACACCTCCTGCCTTGGGGAGCCTGAGACAGGAAAGGAGACACACTGCCCGGGGGTGTCAGGAGATGGAGCTCAGGAGGAGGGGGCATGCAGAGCTTGGGGGTGGAGAAGGTGGGGAACTAGCAACAGTCATGAAAGGCCCTCCCAGGGGTCGGGACCCGGACAGCTTGGGCAAAGACCCAAAAGGAGCTGGAGAGGCACCTGTGGGTGGACAGGGGACAGCCTCGGCCAGGTTGGTAATAGCACATGGGAAATGAGCCCAAGTAGGTCAGCCAGGCCATACACAGAGGGTGTCTCTGTCCTGAGGAGAAGCGGGCCCCTCACGTGGCAGGAAGGTCCACCTGACCACCCTGGGTGGTAGAGGAAGCGGTCACCTCTCCTGACTCCGCCCTGTCTAACCTTGGTCTCTAGAGAAAACCCTAAACCTGGAGAGAAGGGCCAGCTTGGCCAGCTTGGGTTTTCTTGGCCGCTCCTGCCCAAATGAGGCCTTCCTTGGAGGTCTCCGCATGAGCCCAGCCCAGGTGCCTGTGGCTGTCTGGAGTCTGGCCGTGCCCCTCTTGAACAAAGGGACAAAGAGCTAAGTGGCAAAGACGCCTTTCTTCCTCCTCTGCCTCATCCCCATCCTACCATGCCCCACCCCCCATCGCCTTTCCACCAGCTCCCAGCAGGACCCAGAAAAACAAGTCCTCATGCCTCCTCCTCCCACTCCCACCACCCTACCCCCTAAACTTTTAAGTGCACCAGACACATCGACCACATTACACACGGTGAATTTTTAAGGCATGAGTTGGCAGGGTTACCATGGCTGCCTCTGCCCTGAGGGGCACACTGCCAAGGATTGATTGAAATAAATAAAACAGATTTACAATTTTCATACTTGGGAAGCAGAGAGCTGGAAGGGAAGAGGAGCGAGGGAGGGGTGGGGGCGGATGCAGTGGAACCCCGGATCTTTCTGAACTTCAGAGGGGAGACCACGCCTTCCTCCTCCATCCTGATGTTACACCGACTGAAAGCTGCTTGCTCTGTACATTCCTGAAGAACCCAGCTGTCAGGCAGGGCAAGGCCGGGAGGGGCCTTTTCCCGTGGGAATGGCTCTGGGCCCCTGTGTTTTCTATATTTGACATCAGGCCGCACTTCAGCGTTACAGCTGTGAGACTCCAGGCCTCTCCCAGGAAAGCCTGTGTCCCATTGGTCTTGGGCCACTGAGGGGACATGGACACCAGCTAGTGGCTGAAGGAGAGGGGAAGTGAGGGCCTGTCTCTCTGTGCAGGGTTGGCCTGGTCGGGACACGGGCAGCAGACAGCTGGAGAAGGACAAAAGAAGGAGGCCAGCCCTGGCCAGTTTGGCTCAGCGGTTGGAGCGTTGGCCTGCGGTCCAGAGAGACCCGGGTTCGGTTTCCCCTAAGGGCATGTACTTCAGTTGCACTTTGTCCCCGGCCCTGGTTGGTCGTGCAGGTGGCAGCCACTCGATGTGTCACTTTCACATCGATGTTTCTCTCTCTCTCTCTCTTCCTCTCTCTCCGTCCCACTCTGTCTGAACAAAAAATGAAAAAAAACAAAAGGAAGCCAGACTAGAAGGAGAAGGGGACCTTGAACAGGAACACTCGGCAGGGGCGTCCGATATGATTTGGCCCTGCCCTCCAAGTGCCTGGAAAAGGGGCCCGAAGCTTGTCACCCCCCTCCCCAGCTGGTTGGCCCAGCCCTGATGCCAGCTGGTATAGGGCGATGGAGTCCCCCTCACCCTGAGCTCTCCTCAGAGGCAGTGTCCAGTTGCAGCCTCTGAGAAGCGGGAACCAGGACCGCCTGCCCAGTCACTGGAGCTGGCAGCGGCCAGCAGGACAGCCCAGCAGACCTCCCACCCCTCCTTCCCCCAGTCCACACCCCGCAAAGAGCTGAGCTCGCAGGCCCCCGGGCAGGAGGGCTGGACCTGCCTGGTGGGAGGCGGGAGGGGCGGTGGTCCTGATGAGGGACTGGGTGGGGGCGAGGTGGGGCGGGGGCTTCTGTAACTGTCTAGGGCAGTTCGAGGAGATGGCAGGCAGACCTTCCTGTGTCTGGGGAAGCCATTTGTCTGGCCCAGCCCAGCAGGAGGCTCCGAATGAAATCATCTACATGCCTGCCTCTCAGGGGCCCTGACCAGTGGGATTCCTGGGGGTCTGGACGGGCCCAGGAAACACTTCCCCTTGATCACATGGGAGATGGGGGCACTACGGAGCTGGGCCCACCCTGGAACCTGGCATGCAGGGCTAATTCTGGATTCTCTGTCACGGCAGTGAGCACTGAGAGGAAGGCAGGGCTTGAAGCAGGACTGGACTGGATTAATAGCAACTGGGAAAGACCAGGGTGGGCGGTGGGCGCCCCCAGCCTTTACACTGTCTGTCAACACTGACATCTCTTCCACTCACCAGCTGCAGTCCAGAGTCCCCCCACCAGGCCACCCATTCCGCACTGTGCTGGCGGCCACCCGTCAGCGCGGTCAGATTATTGCTTGGGACAGGCGAGAAGGGGACAGGCCTGGGAGGAAGTGATGCCCCAGCCTCTGTTTCCCCTCTCTGTAGTCACTGAACCAAGGGCTCAGGCCAGGGGCCTTGGTTGGGCTGACTCGCCTGTGGGGCTCTGAGGGCCACCGGGATGGGGGACGTTCCTGGGCCCTCTGAGCTGAGTGCTCACCCCAGGCATCCCTGCTATGGGTCGGAGGACACCTTTTGTCTCTCCTATAAAGGCCAGGCCCGAAGTAGGAGGGGGCAGGAGAGACGAGGGCAGCTCACTTCCCAGCCAGCCCTTGGCTCTGGGCTCAGTGTCAGAACAAGCGGGGGCGTCCACATGCCCTTACTTGGTGATGGAGCCGGAGGAGAGCCCCAGAAGGCCAACATTTCCAAATGGCCCAGGGACCTGGGAAGGGTCTGCTTACAGTGAGGGTGGGGGGGCTGTTTCTGGCTGTGGTGAGTTTGCTGTTTTCGGAGGGCGCAAGGAAGAAGGGACATGAAAAGGAGTCTCACATCTTTCCAGACTCCCCAGAGCCCACAGAGCAGGGAGCCAGAATGCGTCCTCCCCAGGAAGGGTACCCATGCTCAGGCCTCTGGAGCCCACACCTCACGGTGGGCCCCAGCTCCTGCAGCTGGGCCTGATTCTCCTCCGGGGACCCCAGTTGCCCCCCCCCCCAATCTCTGTGCCTTACCCAGGTCCCTGGATTGTATCTGTCCTGAAGGGAACTGTTCACACTCCCCCTTTCGCCACCCCACTTCCAAGACAGGCATCCTCAGTGCTGAACTCCCCTCATGCCCTACCTGGGCCCACAGGACCCACCTGTGACAGCAGGGCCTGAGCGGGCGGGGAAAGGCATCGGCAGCAGAAGCAGCCCCCACCTGCGCCCTTGGAGAGCAGTGTCCGGCAGCACCTCCTCCTGTCCACACTCAGCCCGGGTGGGGGCTCAGAGCCACAGGGCAGGTCATGTCCTCCAAACCAAGGCTTGGCCTTGCCCAAGTTGGTGGCCTGTCCAGATCCCTGGAGGAGGGGCAGTGTGTGGCTCCTTTCCCACACCCAGGACGGGGTGAAGGGGAGCACTAGGCTCCCTGTGGGCCTGGCGGGACCAGCTCTGCCCATGCCTGTCTCCCAGGAGATGGGCAGCAGCTGTTGCCTCATGGGCAGGCCTTCTGCCAGTCCAGGCCACATGGCCTCAGGGCGTGACTGGCCAGTCTGGAGCCAGTTGTCACTGTCTTCCTCCCACCCACTGTGGCCCACATGTCACCTAAAGCAGAGGCTGTGGGTGGGCGCCAGGTAGGGCTTGGGCGAGAACCTCCCTCCGTGGCTGGCACTGAGGCTGGTGGCCATCCAGGCTGGAGTCTGCTGCATGGTGGGTGCTTGGCCATTGTTGATGTTTGAAGGGGCAGTGACATGACGCTCACACCGTCGTTGCAGGTGTGGCCTTCACCATGGAGGCCACCCCAAAGGAGGCAGCAGCTTCTCAATCCATTAAGGAACGTGGCAGTCCCTCTCTGGGGTCCTGGGGGCTTCAAGGCAGACTGAAGACAGTTGCTCCCCTGAGAGTTCCTCATATATGACAGAGGGACCAAAGAGAGCTGTTCCCTCCCCATTGTGAACCCAGCCCCAGAAGTCAGGGAACAGCTGTCCAGACAAGTAGCTGGAGGCTCAAGGAGAGGAAGGCGAAACCCCATCCACGGGACTCAGTCTCACGGGAGGGCTCCGGGCACACACATGTGCACCCCTGCCAGCCCCGGCTCTGGGCAGATGTGCCAGGATGTGCCCTGCCCGACCCCAGCCAGATTCCTTCCCTCCCCACCTCTCTGCCTGGTCCCCAAGCATTGTCTAAGCCATTGTCTCATGAGTAGCACTTTAATATGGGTATTAAAAATATGGGCAAATATTAAATGCTTACAAGCTGTGTTCCGTTATGGATGCTATGCCCTGAGAGCCAGGCGGGCAGCTCAAGCCAGGCTGGGGCTCAACAGAGAAGTGATGACGCAGCAGCCCTGCATGGCAGCCATCTGCCAGCCCCACCAGGTGGTGGCGGCTCCCGGTGCCCGCTCATAATAGACACCGAGGAGGCAGAGCAAGAAGGAGGGGCTCAGGTTCTGGAAGTCGAATCTTCTAGGTCTGGAGCCTCCCTTCCTGCTCCCCTGGTCGGTGGTGTGACTGGTGGCAGGGTCCTCTGCATGGGTTATAGTGCCCCCTGCCCAGGGTTGTGTGAGGACTTGACGAGAGATCTCCTGGGTGTCCCTGGGCAGGGCAGCCAGGCCCTGGGTGACAAGAGGGAAGATGTAACCTCACGGTAGCTGCTCTCTGCAGACCAGAGTGCACACGACGTGCAGGGACCTGCCCAGGACGTGCAGAGGGGATGTGCTGGAACTGAGCAGAGGAATGTCTGCAGGCCCGTCCATGAACCCTTTGATCAATATAAGCATGGCCCTCCACACAGTAACTTCCAGCAGTGATCACTGAGTGGCTACTGAGTGCCAGGCCCTCTCCTTGGGGGACACGAGGCCCACAGACAAGTTCTGGTGGGAGAGGCAGCCAGGGACCAAGTGAAGCAGTGCATCAACCAGATGACCCAGGTAATGAGAACCGCTTGGAGAGAAATGGCTTTCCTTAGAAAGGGCTGGTGGGAGGAGGGTATGCATCGGGCCAGAGACCTCATCCAGGACTTGGTTGCAGCTGAGACCTTGATGGCTAGAAGGAGCCGGTCCCTAAGCAGAGTTTTCCAGGGCAGGGCAGAGGGCAGGAACAGAAGAAAAGTAGAAGAGGCCAGTATGTCATGCGGGAAGGAGAAAGTGTAAGAGCTGAGGTTGGAGAGGGGCCGACCAGAAAGTGTGGGGTCCTGGAGCCACGGTGAGGAGCTGGGTTCATTTAGATCCAGCAGGAAGCCACTGGGGAGTGCCATGCTCTGATTACCCTGGTTAAGGAGTGCCTGAGTTGGTGCATGGGGGTGAATTCTGGCAGTGAGAGAATAGGCAGAGAGACCTGTTAGCTGGCCTTGGAGTTGACCAGGCAAGAGATGACTGGCACTTCCCCCGGGGCAGGGGTGGCTAATACAGGGCCAGGAGGAGGCAGGAAGTGCCCTGAAGGCAGAGCCCCCTGCCCTGGCTTACAGTGGACCCAACACAGGGACCCAGGAGATCAAGGATGACTCCCTGGTTTGGGCTGGAGCAGCTGGGTGGGCATTGACGCCATTTCCTGAGGTGGGGACAGCTGGGAGCCCGAGAGTTATGCTGTGGTCCTGCCAAGTTTGAAATGCCTGTCAGGCAGCCATGCAGGGCCATCCAGAGCTCCATGGGGGTTCCAGAGGCACCCCCAGAGGCAGCTTTAAAAATAATCATGGGATCAGATGCAACCACCAGGAGACAGACTAGAGCGGGAGCAGAAGAGCCGACAGGGGGGGCAGGAGGGTAGGGCAGCCTGCGGCACCGGGGCCAGAGAAGAGCCTTTCCAGAAAATGTGCCACCCAGATCTTCTGTCACGCCGTCATGTTCCCAGTGCCTAGGATCACCAGGGAGCCTTGGTGCCCTCTTCTCCTCATTGCCACCCCTTTGCCTTCCCCCACACTCTCCCAGCCGTCCCCTCAGACCTGTGGTCCCTGGAGAGCGCTGCCTGGCAGCAGGCTCAGCTGTCGGCCCCTGTCATGGAGACGGCAGCAGCTGCAGGCGACGGGCATTTGTGACCGTTTGTCAGAACGCTCCTTCCTCCCCGGCCTGCCCTTCTGGAACATTTCTATCCCATGGCCCTGGAGACGGGGCTCGTCCAGGGCTGGGAGGACCCAGAAGGGACAGGAAGTGCTGTCTGTGCTCTGCCGAAGGGCCAGGCTTTCTCCTGTGAGCTGGCTGTTGCCTCACTCGTGTTACCACTGGGTTACCCAACCAGGGTCCCATTCGCTGCATACTGTGCACCCCACACAACTGCCCTCTGAGTAGCCCCTGTTGTACAGGGAGGTACTGCCTCCAGTTGGGAGGTAGAGACATTGCTGCATAGACGGGGTCACAGCTGGTCAGGAGCACCAAGCTCTGAGACCTTTGCCCACCCCACCCCCGACACCCCCCACCCGCAGGCAAGCTGGGGAGCCCCCAGGCGATGGCAGAACCCTGGGAGCCTACTCTTCCTCCGACACATCCCTCCCACCCCATCAGCAGCCCTGTTTCGATTGCTCTGGTGGCTTCTTGCCCAAGTCGGCTGGTTCCAGCTGGGCCTAGGCTGGAGCCTGCCTGTCCACTGTTTGCACTTCGTGGTTTGGGATTTTTCTGAGCCTGGGGTGGGGAAGAATCTTCTCCAGCCTGGCCCCAAGGCATGGCTGGTATTTAGAGGAAAGCAGGAAACCAGTTCCTGATAATGCTGAGTTTACTGTGAGTTCAGTGACCTGGGATGGACTGTTACCCCACCAGCCCCAGGCATGGTCTGTGGGCTTCCCTGGAGCAGAGACTAAGAGTCAGGCAGACAGACAGGAGACGGAGAGTCGCACCCCCACCCTCCTCAGCAACCACTCGCCCACCTCTGTGCCGCCCTCCCTGCTCTGCATGCCTGGACTCCTGACGGGGTCCTGCTCCTCATCCCCTCCAGGCCAGGCTCCGTGGGCACAGGGGCAAACTCGGGAGGTTGGCAGGCTTCCTCCAAGTCTGTCCTTGAGACCCACCTGTTACTGCTGACATCACCTTGGCCCAGGGACCCTGGAAAAACTGTTTCTCTTTATTCTCTGGGTTCTCTGTTTTCCTTTCTATAAAACGGGGACTTCTTCCCACCAAGCCCAAGTCGTATCCCCCCAAGACTCTCACTAGAGAAGAGACGGTGGGAAGGAAAAGTGGCCCTGACTAATCCCATGACCTTGGTCAAGTCACCTCCCTGTGCCAGGCTGTCGTGGGGTTCGCTCATTCACAGGCGCCACCTGAGCCTGGCTCCCTGCGGTGGCAATGTGAACAGCACAAACAGTTCCTGCCCCCAGGGGCCCTTGGGGACAGCAGGAGGTCCATACCTAGGCGACTAGCGTGTGTAGAATGTGTCCGGTGACGACGAGCTCCGTGCAGAAGAGTCAAGCTGGGAAGGGGGCAGAGGTGCCATGGTACAGGGGAGGTCAGGCCCACAGCCAGAGAGGCCCTGCTGTTTCTGAGAACTTCTTCCTGGCCTGGGGCAGAGCTGGGGGATAGATACAGTCGTCTGGAGTCGCTGGGCCAAGGTGAGTGGTTTGGGGAGGCATGGAGCCAGGCCCAGGAAAAAGCAGGGTTCCTTGGCACGTGAAAGACTAGGGAGAGTCCAAAGCTGAGGCGCAGAGATTTCCGTAACTTTTGCTGTGCCTGCCTCCAGGCAGCTGTGCCTCCTGCTGAATGCAGAGAACATCTTCCACTCCATGGCAGACATCCTGCTCCGAGAGGAGGACCTCAAGTTCGCCTCGACCATGGTCCACACCCTCAACACCATCCTGCTCACCTCCACGGAGCTGTTCCAGCTGAGAAACCAGCTCAAGGACCTGAAGACTCTGGTACTGGCCTGCACGGGCTCTGGCCTCGGGCGCAGTCCTGGTGCACGTGGGCGCAGTTGTCAGCCCACCCCTCAGCCCAGGGCGTTCTCGGGGAGGAGATGGGAGGAGGTTGGAGAGCTCCCTGGTCCAGTGTAAAATACGGCGCCCCCGGGTTGGCTACAGTAAGCAAAGCCGCAGGGGTGACTCACAGCCTGTTCCCGGAGCAGCGCTGCGGCGGTCTCTGCCCCAGAAGGCCGTTTGCTCTCTGGGGTCCACGTGCCCTCCCTGACCCATCAAAGGCTGTGCCTTTTCTGCCCTTTGACACCTCACACCCACCCTGGCACTGCCCTCTTGCACACAGAGTGGGTTCAGTTCTGGGCCCCTGTGGTGGGACCCAACGGGGTAATACCCTCTGGGTCCTACCGCCCTGTCAGGGTCAGGCGTGTGGGTTGTCACCCTGCCGAAGATCAGGGGTTACTGCTCTCTTCGCCTTCCTCCTTGCCCTGGCCATGCCCTCCCATAGCTAGACACGTTGTCTCGAAAGGCACTCTGTCGGCAGCCAGGATGTCGTGGTGCTGCCTGCCCAGGCTTTGGGTGAGGACCCACCCGGTCTGACCAGAGCCCAGGGAGGCGCTCACCATCCCACCGTCCTGCTCTGGGGGCCCTGGGCAGGGTCAGGCTCAGCTGGGGATGGGGCTAAGCTGCAGACAGCCTCCAGGGTTTGTTCTCCAATCTAGGCTGTAGCCACCACCTCCACACCCCCCTTCGCAGCCCAGACCCTGTGTCCGCCCCCTTTAAGGGAGTCTCAAGGACAGCCAAGCCTGGTCTGAGGGCATTTGGGGCCAAGAGACCCGGAAGGATCTGGGCCACACCCCTGCCTCCTTCCTGTGGTTCCTTTCAGACATTCGCAGAGGCCTTAAGAATTTTCCTCAGGGCAGGGGCTCCCTCAAATGTGGATTCAACTCCTGGGCTGGGTTCTGAGGGCAAGGTGGGCCCCAGGAGGGAGGGGATGTGTGTGAGGGAGAGGAGTGTGCTGCAGGGAACACCCCCCCTACCCGCAGTCTGCACCCTCCTCACGCCCCCGCCCACCCCACCCCCAGCCCTTGGCCACAGGGTCCTAGAGAGGACAGCGACTGTCATTTTCTGAGAGCAGAAATGCCAGCACAGAGGGCAGGCTCACTCCCCACCGGGCCCTGTCACCACCACCACATGGCCATGTGGAACCAGGAGTAATGACAGGGTCTGAGAAGGAGCTGTCAGCGTTTCCTTTGTGATGGACAGCACGATCCCAGCTGGGCTGCCAAACAGCTCGGGGTGCTGAGCTGGCTCCTGGCTCCGGAAGGGCCCTTCCCTCTGAGGTCCCCACGGGACCCTGGGCGGGGAGGAGCAGGGGCTGTGTTAACTGCTCGCACCTCTCCTCAGGAGAGCCAGGACCTGTTCTGCTGCCTGTACCGCTCCTGGTGCCACAACCCCGTCACCACGGTGTCCCTCTGCTTCCTCACCCAGAACTACCGGCACGCCTACGACCTCATCCAGAAGTTGTATCCTTCGCTTTCACTGTTCTTCGGTCCAGCCGCTGAAGGGCAGGTGCTCCCTTCCCGCCCAGGGGTGGGTGGGCCGACTGCCATCCTCCTGCCCGTGCCTGTGCCTGCCCCAGGGCCTGTGCCGTCAGGACCCAGTGGTGCCGTGAGGGATTATTTGCTTTGGGCAGCACACAGGGTCATCTGGGGCCTTGTGGAGGGGAGCTGGCCCTGGAGAAAGCTCGTAGGCTGGTGATTGGGGCTGAGCGGACCATCTGGCTGCGGGTGCCTGGGCAACAGGCAGGGTGCACTCTGCTCACAGCAGATTGGCCGGGCCCCGTGCTGGGAGCAGGCGAAAGAGAGGCCCGGGAGAGGCAAGGAGGTCGCTGGGCTACAGTAGGCAAACGGAGGTGAGGCCTGTGGGCTGGAGCTGAGCGTCGGTGCTGGTGAGGAGCTCAAGGACCGTCAGAACCAGAGCCAGCAGGCTCAGCAGGTGGCACAGTGGGGAGAAGCAGGCTGGACGGGAGGCCTCAGGACGAAAGACCCCCCCAAGCCCACCTTAGGGTCTGCCTCAGTGAAAGGCACCCATGGTCAGATTTTATTTAAAACACTGTAAAGCAAACCAGCCTCCTCTGCAAATACCTGGCGGGTACCCTGGATTGGAGAGCTACTTAGGTCCAATTGGTCTCCTTCCCGATGGACCTGGAGTTGAGGGTAAGGAAGGAGTGGTCCTGAGGTGTCTCCGTCAGGGGTCAGCTGTGGCCTTGCCTGGCTCCCTCCGGGCGCTTGCTCTCCTTCCACAACCCAGATTTGCTTCTCTCTGGTCATTGGTGTGACCCAGGGACCACAGGCCACACGTGCCATAGTGTTGACCTTGGCCGGGCTGACAGCATCCACTCAGGCTGGAGCAGCACCTTTCCTGCCCAGCCCTCCCCCCAGGCTGCAGGGCCCTGATAAGAGCCTTTCAGAGCCCAGAATCACAGGGGAGAGAGCTGCCAGAGCAGAACCTGAGTGCCGTGCAGGGGGCCAGCTGTGCCTCTTTTCATTTAGGGGCACAAAGGCGGAGAGGAGAATAGACTAATGTCCTTCGTATGCAGAATCCGGCTCAGGCAGAAGCAGGCTCTGCGCCTCGGAAGCCGGACCCAGAGGAAGTAGGGTTGCTCTGAGCCTCTGGGCCAAGCCCCCGGGCCCCAGCTCTCGTTGCTCCCACCCCCAGCTGAGGCCCCTCAGAGACAGGCTGTCCTGGCCCAGTGGGCGGACTTTCCTTGACTGCCCACCCAGCGGGGACCTGGAGGTCACTGTGGATTTCCTCACGGAGGTTGACAAGCTGGTGCAGCTGATCGAGTGCCCCATCTTCACGTGTAAGGGCCCTGCCTCTGGCCTCTGGCCAGCCTGGAGGGAGGCAGGGGTGAAGCCACGTTCAGAGAGGAGGGAGGAAGGGAGAGAGAGAGGGCAGTCACCCCAGGGATCCTCAGGAATGTCAAAAATGTAAGACTGGGGAGGACAGTCAGGGCTGAGGAGACCAGATGGAGCAGGGCTGGGGCACGAGGCATCGGAATGTGGGTCCTGCCTGTGGGCCTCAAGGTGGGTTTTGTGGACACACCAGCACTGACAGCAAAACCCACCTGAAGGTGAATGCCACCCCTGCCAGGGAGAACTAGAGCAGTGCCATCGGGACAGGTGGGCAGCTGTCCCACAGCTATCCCCGGCACCTTCCTCCAAACATGCCACCCTCTGCCTGGCCCTTGGAAGCTGTGGAGACCCTGGGCCCACCTGCAGGTGCCCCTGTGTGCCCAGGGGCCACACACTCCTCTCTCTGCAAAGCAGAGTCAGCATTTGCTGGGAGCTGATGGGAAGAGCTGCACACCCAGGGTGAATGTGCAGAAGTGGCAGCTTGCTGGGCACGCATAGCTCTTGGCGCCTCAGATGTGACCGGGTGAAACTCGTGTGCTTTCAGTACAGTGGGGAAGCCAGCCACCCAGGCCTCCTGCCCTCTGGAAGCACCTCTGACCTGTTAGGCTGAGCCCACCAGCCTTTACCCTGGAGCCCAATGGCAGACATAGGCACCGAGGGCTCCACCCCTGACTCCCATCCAGACAGAAGGCAGCGTCTGCACATAGCCAGGCACCGTGCTGCTGGGTCCCTGGGAGACACGAGAGTGGAGGGAGACCTCCCAGTGGAGCACACCTAAGCCTCAGGGCTTCCCAGGGTAGCCAGGCACATGCTCCCCTGAAGTCAGATCCACCTGAGCCTAGAAAAGCCACAAGCATCTTCTCTCCGGTCCCAGGGTTTTTTTGGGGCAACCACAGCAGATGCACCCTGGTCCTGCCCAGCACCTATTCCAACCTGGGCTGCCTAGACCCCACTGGTTGGTAGCTGGTTTGGCCTCAAAGCCCCAGCTTCCCCCACGGCTCAGTCTCAGATAGGCCCCGCTTCTGCTGGAGTTGCAAGGCTTGGGGATGACTGCTTAGGTCTCCACTGGGGGCTCCTGCCACCTAGGTCAAGGGGAGGGGCTGCGGGAGACCCCTGCTTCCTGGCTTATCCTGGCCCCCAAGGCCTGCTGCTCCCTCTGCCAGCATCAGCCCAGACCCTACACAGCTGTTGCCGGGTGGCATGGCTTCTCCTGGAGTGTGTCTCATCCTCCACAAAGGATGCCCCGGCTGGGCCTAGAGACATGAGAAGGTAGAAGCCAGTGACTCTCAGAGGAGAGAGGGTGGGCCTGTGTGGTTGGGATGGGGCTGGCAGGGCCAGGGGTGTGTCTCCTCCCGTCTGGTAGGGTGGTGGATTCCAGAGCCCCTACCAGACACTCCGGGGCTTGGTGTGTGTTTAAGCCACACAGGAAGGCATCTTCCACCCTGCCCTGCCTCAGGGCTGCGCTGCCATCTCTTTCCAGCGCCCTGTTCACAGCCCTCTGGTGCTGGCTCATGCGGAGCAGCCAGGGGACTTGCCAGGGAGGCAGTGAGCAGGGGGGCAGGGGCCAGGCCCGGCAGCAGGTTGGACCTCCCCAGGTTGAGGTGACTGCTGGGAAGATCACACGGGCAGGTGGGCAGGTGGGAAGAAAGAACAATGGGATCATGGGACAGCTAAGCGCTACTGGACGGGGATAGGAGTGCCTGGCTGTTTAGGAGCCCCTGCCTTGTTCTGTGCCGCGGCAGTGCCAGGCGCCTGACCCCACCCTCTGCCTCCCGCAGATCTGCGCCTGCAGCTGCTGGACGTGAAGAACAACCCGTACCTGATCAAGGCCCTCTACGGCCTGCTCATGCTGCTGCCCCAGAGCAGCGCCTTCCAGCTCCTCTCCCACCGGCTCCAGTGCGTGCCCAACCCCGAGCTGCTGCAGACCGAGTAAGTGGCAGCTGGGGCCTGCGCCCTCTGCCTCCGTGGGGGCAGAAGCACTGCTACCGAGCAAGGGCAGGTCCAGAGGGGCCTGGTGAGGAAGCGGTGCCTGAGGGAGTTGCAGAGGGTCTCCCTTGCCTGGGCATCACACCCCTCTGTCACCCCAGACCCTGTCTACCCCAACGCCACTTGCCTGTGGCCCTCTCGTTTCCATATCAGAACACCAGGCTGGGGGATTCTGGGAGTAGATGGAAGGTAGTAGTGATGCCTTCTCTAAGAACCAGGGTTGAGTTCATCTGAAAAATTAGAGGGCATGCTGGAGTCACCCAGACAAAGGTCCGTGGAGAGAAACCAGGAGGAGAAGAGTTCGTGCCCCAGCCCAAGGACCATCTTCTGGGTGGCAGATGGGCCAGACAGCTAGATAGGCCTAATCCCAGTCCTCAGGTGGTCCTCTCCTCCGTCTATGGCAGAGGCTCAGACATGGGCCACTGAAGACCCTGGCATCATTGGGACCTTCCAGCCCCTCCTGGGTGAGTGGGAGGTAGGGTGCACCCGTGGCTGCACTGCCTGGGTCCTTCCCCAGGGAGAACAGGTACTAGACACACCTCCACCAGGAGGCCCAGTATGGGCAGCTCTGGCAGGAGGGCTCCCGCCCAAACCCACTGCTGGCCCGGCCCCAGAGCCTGTTGGGCCTTGTCTATATTTGGTAACCCTTGGAGGCTTCGCCCCATCCACAGGCATTTGGCATCAGAGATGGAAAATTTCACTTGTCAGGTCGCCATGGAAACAAGCAGAGCCACTGAGAAGATTTACGCTGAATGGAGCGCGCCCAGCTCGCATCAGATGCCCTGTGTGTCTAGAATTCCCTCCCAGGCTGTTCAGGCCACTCAGCAGTCTTGAGATGGGCCTGCTGGGGACCCGGCCCCTGATCTGAGCCCCTGTGCCCTCCGTACTATTGAGCCAGGCTCCCACCACCCCATCCACCTGGCCTGGTCTCTCCATAGGCTGGGTGTGGGCACCTGGCTGGTTGTCTGCCCAGGCCAGCTGGAGGGGCTTGAGCCCTTGGCAAGAGTGGTCCCCGGACCAAGGCCCAGCTTCTGCCCCCACCCCGATCCTCTTCCCCCAACAGTAGCTCTTCAGGGTGGCAGTGCTAGGCACTATCCCAGCTGCTCATAGTGCCACCTGGTAATCCCCCAGGGAGCAGGGAGCAGCCAAGGAGTTGGGTTTGCATTTGGGGAGAGGCCCTGAAGCCACACTGCTTTGCTGGCCTTGCCTCTACACTGGCCTTTCCAATCCCTGATGGGTGTTTGGGTCACCCAGGCAGGCACTTAGGAAGGTGCAGTGGGAGAGGAGGAGGAGGCAGGTAGGCTGCTTCCCTGTGAACTCTGCCCTCCCCCCTTTTTGGAACCAGCCTGCTTTCTTGGGGGACGCCTCCAGGCCTGGCCATGGACCCTGTGCTGCTAACGTCAAGTGCCTTCTCCGAGCTCTGCCCACTACATCTCCTCCTTTCTCAGAATAGACGGGATTCCCTACACGCCCCAAGCCAGGGTAGAGCATGTCTGCAGAGGGAAGCTAGGAAAGTGACCATTCCTTCAGAATCTCCTGCGCTCAGCCAGGGAAGTCTCGGGACAGGGATTGAGGTCTCTGGGTGGCAGAGCCTGCAGGTCAGGGGACAGTTTACAGGCCTGGATGAGGGTCTGGACCAAGCTCCAACCTCAGGCAAGCTCCATGCTGTCTGAGTTTCTTCGTCAGTAAATGAGCATTTGGACTGTGGTTGCTTGAGGTTCTGCCCAGTCTCCAGGGCTCTGGGTTCCCAGCCATCCGTAGCAGGGACCTGGTGGAGCTACCATGGATACAGGCAGGGAGTAAGAGGTGAGGAAGGGGCCTCAGGAACAGCTGGGGTAGGGGTCAGATTGCAGGGCTGGGCACAGAGGGCCAGCTTGCACCCTGGGGAGGGGGCCGAGGACAGTCTCAGCCCTGGGAGGGGCAGGCAGCTGGAAGACAGCGTCAAGTTGCCTGACAAGCCTGCAAGCTGGGAACAGCTGAGGAAGTTTCTGCTGTCCTTGTCCCTCCTTCATTCTGTGTGCTTAGGCACCAGCAGGGCGGGGGACCCTAGCCCCCCTCAGGTTTCAGGGCCACTCCCCAAAGACCATCTCATTGAGGCTGGAGGGACCCTGTGAAGGAAAGGCTGATGACACCAGCACTAGCCTGGTGACAGGTGTGTGGGCGGGGTGGCAGGAGAGAGGGCGGCTCTGGGTTCTGGAGTCCCAGCTCTGCTGCTGGCAGGTGTCCTCCAGTCACTCACTGCATGAGGGTTGTAAACATGAGGCCGTGAAGGGCCCGAGCAGTGGCTGTGCCCACTGTGACAGCAGGGAGACAGGCCCTGGCCCCCATGCTCTGGGGATTCCACCTCCCACCCCCCTGGGACATATCCCTCCCCGCTCCCAAGACCTCAGGCCAGGAAGGGCCTACCTGCAGGGAGGCTGAGTTCCTGGAGGCAAGACTAATGGCCACCACAAGGGCCCAGAGAGCAAGGTGCAGCCCACTCCTCCTGACCCCACCCTTACTCTGGCCACATCTTGGCACATCACCCTGGGTTTGCCATTCATTGCTGGCATCTCCACAGAAATCCTTCATGTCACCTCCTCGGGACCAGTGCCTTGGCTCGCCAGGAGTGTTGAGGGAGCAGCATACAGACCCGTGGAGGCCCGGCGTCAAGCAACACACTTCACTGTCATCTCTGTGGCCCATGTTTACAGGCCTGGGTTGGGGTAGCATCTGGCCACCCCCTGAAGTTAGAGGTCTGAGCTCCAGGAGGTCTCTCAGCCTCCTCAGAAGCCCAGGTTTCTCTCTTGGGAGTTACTGTGACAGAGAGGTCCCTGCCCTGTTCCCAGGGGAGTTGAAAGCAGCTGCCAGAGCCCAGAATGCTGCCTGCAGTCTGGCCCCCTTAAAGCGGTCCCACTCTGTTGGTCTTTGTTGAACTCATGTTGCCTAAGGCCCAGGAAAGCAGCAGCACAGCAGCCAGCCAGCCAAGGTGTTTGCAGGTGATTCGTCTTTAACAGGAAGGCAGGAAGGGAACAGGCTGAGGAGGGGTACAGGGGGCCACCTCCAGGCTCCAGGTGGCATCCTGACCATGGGAAGGGTTCACGCTGCCCCTGGTCTTGCCCCAGCAGCCTGGTGGATGGTCAGCAATGCCTGTCAGGCTCAGACCATTGGTCGCCTATACCTTACCAGGAGCCAGGCTCACTGCTCGGGGGTCTGTTTGGGTGAAGCATTGTTGTCTTTCCCCAAAATGAACTGAGCCCCTCATGTGCCCCAGGCCTCAAGCTGCTGGGCCCTGGCTTGCCTCACCTCAGGGCAGCATTGTAGCCGGGGTGGCTGCCTTCAGTTACCTAGGCCGGGGCTGGGCACCAGGCTACGGTCTGCAGGAATCCCTACAACCGACTATTGGGTGGTTCCTGTGGCCAACCCCATTACAGATGAGGGAACTTAGTACATACCCAGGGTCAAATGGCTAGGAAGTGGTCATGTTACCACTGGACGTCTGTCTAGCTCCTGTGCTCAGCTGCTGCCCAGACTCCCCCTCACCCCCATATTGAGTCTGTTCATGAACTCACAGGACCCAAGGATTCTCATGAAGAGCCCAGAGCCTTCATGAGACCGTTACCTAGAGCTCCGAGGGCCTCGGGCGCTGGAGGAAGATTCCTGCCAGTCTGCGCAGCTCTTCCCCATGCCAGTGAGGTTAAGTGAAGGAGGAGCAGAGTCCATCAGGAGACTGCTGGAGGGAGGGTTAGGATGGGGCCTGTGGGGATCTACTCCCCAAGGGCAAGCTAACACTGGGTTTGAAGGGGGCAGCGGGGCTACTATATGCACAACCATAGGGAGCACCAGGCACGTTGTAACTGCACACAGCCGGTGCTGCTGCACAGAGCAACTGGGGAGGTGGCAGCGACGGGTGTGGGAGCCGTCAGCATGCCCAGTGATGGGACCAGCTTTCCTCCCTAGGGACAGGGAGTGCCTGCAGGCTTCTGAGCCCCAACACTCAAAAACAGATGTCCTGCCAAGTTGAGGGCTCAGTAGAGACCCTCCAGCCATCCCTGTTGGCCCTAGCCCTAGCCCTGCCCCAGAAAAAGGGCCAGGCTGCCTCCCGCCCCCCCATCCCTGGACCCTGTTCCAGGCCCCAGCTGGCTTCCTGGCTGGCTGCTAGCCCTGGCTTTCACCCCAAAGGGAGCCACTAGTAAACAGGAAATGCTTCCCAATGCGATGCCTGCTCTGGGCGCTGTTGCCAGCCCACAGGCTGGAGGCCATATCCAAGCAGCAGTGTTGGCTTGTCTCACCAGCTGTGGGGGAGGGGGTGCTCACCAGGCTCCTCAACCCTTTGGGGCTGTTGGGGAAGAGTTGCTGAGCCTGAGGCAGACTTCTTGAGGTTGAGTTCCACCAGCTTCTGGCCATTCCCTCCTTTGTCTGGTGCTGCCCCCCTCCAGCAGCCCCCACATGTGCCAAGACATTGACACAGCCCTTCTGCTTCCTCTCCCCAGAGATAGTCTGAAGGCAGCCCCCAAGTCGCAGAAAACAGACTCCCCCAGCATTGACTATGCAGAGCTGCTGCAGCACTTTGAGAAGGTCCAGAAGAAACACCTGGAAGTGAGGCACCAGCGGAGCGGGCGCAGTGATCACCTGGACCGAAGGGTTGTCCTCTGACAGGACTGGCATGGAGAAGGGCCCAAGGAGTGTTCCATGGAGCACTTGGGATCTTCAGGCCCGTTCCCCACGGAGCCTGAGGAGCTGCCTGGGGAGCAGGGCTGGCCGTGTCACCAGCCCAGGGATGAGGGAGGGGCGATGGAGGCTGTTCTGTCTACCCAAACTCCTCTCGCAGCCCAGCCCCTGGGACCCCCAGCACTGTCCAGCATTCAGATAGAGCTGGCTTCCCACCGGGGTGGGCCCACAGCCTCAGATGCCACCTGTCCTCTGGAATAGGTCTCTTTCTAATACCCTCTTGTGAAAGAGCTTGACCTCCGTAGCCCACCAGAGTTCTGGCCTCATGCAATGTGTGTAGACATACCTGTGTGCTCATAGGGGCCGGCACAGAGGTCCGTATGAATGATACATCCCCTTCCCCAATAAAGAAATGACAGAAAACCTTCAACTGCACCTGCTTGCTCCTTCCCACCAGCATCTGCCCCTGCCTGATGCTGCAGCTGCCCTAGGACCTTGCCACCTGTCCTGGAGACCTGGTCTCATGGTGGCCCCAAGGAGTGCTAGCTGTGCTAGGAGAGTCTGGTTCCCACACACTCACTTGACAAGTGTGGGCCCTAGGGGACCCAGCTCTCAGCCCTAGAACCTGCCCCTTCCTGGAGAGCACTAAGCACTCGCCTGCCTGGAACCCTGAAACCCCTCCCAGGCACCTAATCTGACTTCCATCCTGGCGGCCTCCAGGACAATGGGACATGTCCACATTGGACAGATGAACTGAGCTCACCTCAGGAGCTTCTGAATGAAAGGGCATTGCACAGGGCGAATTCTACAGACCACTGGGGATGGGAAGGAAGGCCCAGACCAGTGCAAGGAGGGAGGGGGCTTCCCAGGTGCCCACCCCTTGATTTGGCTAAATGAGCCTCACCTCACCACACCTGTAGGCCTTTGACCCCCACTTTGGGGAGCCTCAGATTGGTCTAACAGCTCAGGGCCCCTGGGATGGGAGAGAAGGAGCTTTTCCCCAGAGTCCCAGCCTCTCGGGGTGGATTTCACAGCCGGAGTCTCCAGGAGTCAGGCTGTACTGGCTGGCTCTGGCCCACGTGCACACATGTGCGTCCACACACGTGTACCCAAGCATCAGGGACTGGGGACGCGGCACACTTCTGCCCTACTGGTCCGACATGGTCCCCACCCCAAGAAAGGTTGCCTGAGGACCAGGACACTACTCCCAAAAGCCAGGCACCCCATCCGGGTGGCATCCGTGCGCCGCTTGGAAAAGGAGCCCAAGAACTTCTGGGGGAGGGTCCGAACTCGTCTGTGCCTGAAATGCCCCACGGCGGGCGGCCCTCGGGGCGCCTTGCGCCCCTGCTGTGTGGGGGCGTCCCATGGGATGTCCCAGAGGACCCGGCCCTCCGCGGGTCTGCGGAAAGCGCGGGAAGGCCCGGGCGGGAGACCGAGGCTGAAAGGCAGCGGCGAGCCCCTCACGCCGGGCGGGTCCCTCCCCCGCGGGGCAGCCGGCAGGCCCCGCCCCAGCGCCGCCCCCGACCCGCCGTGGCGCCCGCGCCGCCGGCCCCGCTCGCCCGACCAGTCTGGCCGCGCTGGGCTCGGATTTCAAAGCCGTGGTCCCTGGCGGCGAACGGGCCTGCGCCCGCCCGGCCGTTCCCACAGCCCCTCCCGCCGCGACCCTTCCCCCCCGCGTCCCCCCTCGCCGCGCCCACGTGACGCCCGCGCCGCGGCGGCTCCGGTTACCGCCGCCTCAGTCCCCGCGCCGAGGCTGCGCCGCCAGCTGCCCGCGCCGCGCCCCCCGCGCCGCCGCCAGCTCCGCCGCGACATGGCCTGCGCCGCCCCGCGGCGGCCCGCGACCCCGGAGCGCGGCGCGGCCGGCCGCTAGGAGCGCCCCGAGGCGGCAGGCCCGGCCGGGCCCGGAGCAAGCACCCGCCGCGGCCCGGCTCCCCGGCCGGCTCCCCGCGCCCCCCTCGCCCCGCCGCCGCCCGGCCCGAGCATGGAGACGGCGGAGAAGGAGTGCGGCGCCCTGGGCGGGCTCTTCCAGGCCATCGTCAACGACATGAAGGTAACAGGGTGCGCGAGCGCGGGTCCCCTTGGGGGCGTCTGGCGGGGGGCTGCCGTGCCCGCGGGGTCTGTGTGTCCTTGTCTGAGCGTGGCCGGCCTGCGTCTGCTGTGCGCCGGGATCCGGGCGCCTGTCTGGGGGTGTGGGTGTTCATGTGTCGGGGTGTCCGTGCGGTCCCCGGGGTCTATGCTCGGGGCCGCCCGGATCGCAGCGCCCCCGTGGGTTCGCGAGCGGAGCCTGCGCCCGCCGGGGCTCCCTGCACCCCAGACCACACCATGAATGGGGTTTGGCTCCCCGGGCGACTCTTTGAACCTTTAACAGGTCTCTCCGGCCTCCGCCCCCTCCCACCACCATGCCCTCCCCCCATACCCTTAAGGCTGGCCTTGGAGGCCAGACAATGTTGTCACCACCAAAGCGGGGGGGAAAAATAATAAAGCAGAGAACCGTTAACTCCTTCCCCACCGGCCTTGGCCACTGAGCCCAACCCTGCGACTGCCACCCCCGGCCTTGACCCCCCCACAACAAGCCCCAAGAAGCTATAGGATTCCAAGGTTGCTCCAGGCTGTGTCCCTGCGTCCCAATGCCTCTGTCCTTACCTTGGGAGGAGGAGCGCAGAAGGTTGGGATTGGTAGAGCAACCCCAAGGGAGGGCCTTCCCTACCCTACTTCCACTCCGGGCCTCAGCTCCAGCCCCTCCCCATGATTGCCCAAGGTCAGGCTGCAGCAGGCCACTCACTTCTGGCCCAGTACTGGCTCACCAGGTGGGGAAACTGAGGCCTGGGAATGGCTCAAGGTCATTTAGGAGACTGTTAGACACTATCCCTGACCTCACCCCTCCTTGTTGATCTAGGAGGCCAGAGGCATCCCTCCCCAAAGAGGCTGGGGTTTGGCAGCCTGGCTCAGGCTGACAGGCAGAGGAGGTCCAGCTCCAGTGACAGGATGGGGTCCGGAACCTGCGTTCCTACCCTTCTCTTTTGGGGTGAGGAAAAAGAAAGGAAGAGAACTGGGTTCCCCACAGGAACTCCTAGAGCCCCCACCCTCCCAGCCTATCACACATCCAAGTACACAACACACAATCCCACGGTGACATCGCGGGCCCAGGAGGAAACACCACTCACTAAGGTGCAACGTGCCCCACAGTGCTCAGGCAGGCCCTTCCGGGGTGGGGGGTTGCAGGCATGCTAGGGAACAGCCCCAGGGGCAACTACCAGATGCCTGCTCCCCAGAAGAGGCCTGAAGTTCCCCTGGCCTGGGACGATGGGTAGGCAGCATGTAGGTGCCCCCACCCCCATCTGGGGTGCTTCCCCTAATGTCTGCATCCCTTGCAAATCCACCTCTGCACCCTTCTGCTAGCCCGCAGAAGTGCCGGCCTCTTTCTGCCCTCAGCAGCTCCTCCTGTCCTGTGGACATCATAGCCCTGGCACCAGGATCTCCTCCTGGGACCGGGCAGCCCAGACCACCCTCCCCCAGCCACTCCCAGGGCCGGCACCCTCCTCCTACTGGCAGCCTCTCCAAAAACACTGCAGAGAGTAGCAGCTTTTGCTCGGAGAAGAGGGGTAAGATTGCCTCCTTCCCTCTCCAGTGTATTTGCAAGGAACTTTGAGATGAGACAGAAGCAAACGGGCCCAGATTGTAACAAGAAATTCAGGCAGGATTTTCTGACATGTAGAGGCAAAATGGGAGAGGTTTCACCTGCGGTGATACCAAGTACAAATATCCCCCTACCTATGGCACATGCATACATTCTGGCCAGGGACAGAGCAGGCGACTGGGTGACCTGGAGGCCCATCACCTGGCTTTAGCAGCTCTGGCTCTTCCACAGAGGGTGGCCATGTCTAGAGAATGAGCTTGCCCCATGCAGCTTCTCAACAGCGTGTCTGCAGGCCCCCAACAGCCCACCCTGGCCCTTCTGAAGGCCCAGACTCCGGCTTGAAGGTTAGAGGGGAGGGCTCCCCGGCTGTATCTGGAGTCTGACCACTCAGGGATGGGGAGGGGGCTCAGGAGCTTGCCCGGTTTGCTGTACCTCATTGAACTCAGCTCAGATGTCCACTGGGTGCCAGGCTACCCATTGAAGCCCAGAAAGGGGTGGGGACTTCCCCAAAATGACAGGAGTGGGCTCAGCACCTGGGCTCTGCCTCAGTCACCCCTGCCCAGGCAGCACATTCAGCAGAATGAATGGGGCCTCCACCCAGCACTGGCCCATCCAGAAAATGGGGTCAGAAATTTTGCCTACCCTCTCAAGAGTGGTGAGTGTCACCGAGACACAGAGACCCTGGCTGGGCTCCTAGCAGGGAGGCAGGGATCCCATGTCCCCTGTTAGCCAGCATTAACTGAGCACTTACTAGGTGCTGGCACAGTGTGCTTTCCAGGCAGTGCCTCCTCAGGCCTCTACACTGACCCATGAAGGAGTTGTAGTTCCCATCCTGATCTTACAGGTGAGGAGACAGGCTCAGGGAGGGGTCCCTGGCCCAGGGTCACCTGGAAAGCCCTCTCTGGGAGTGTAGCCTGGGTCACTCACCTGCACAGCCAGCATTAGGACTACAGCCACCACCCAGAGTCTCTGAGGGCCAGGGGCCCCAGCAGCCTCTTCATTGGTCTTATCCCATCCACTATGACACCTCTAGTGACAAGCATGTCACCTCCCCCCTCCAGAGTAGCCCAAGCCCACTGTGCCATCTCCCCACCCTGATCTCAGATACTCATCTCCCTGCAGCCTCTACCCTGACTGCAGTGACCAGTCAGACAGGGGATCAGATCCTGACTCAGCCATTCGGCAGCCTTGGGCAAGTCTAGCCTTAATCTCTCTGAGCTTCCTCATCTCTGGAATGGGGGAGATAAGTGTTCCTTTCACAGGCTGTTGGAAGGGTTCCGTGGATCACATGGTGACAGGGCTTAGCCCTCCGAAAGCACTTGATCACCAGTAGCTATCACTGTCCCAGTGAGAACAGCCCAGGGAGCCTGACAACCAGGCACAGGCCCAGGGAGGACTGAGCACCCTCTCCTGGGACACGGGCTGCTCCCGCCCCTCAAATCCTCATCTCTGGGGTCCTTTATGAGTTACCAGTGGGGGTGGAGTCCTCAGTGCATAGAGACCGAGGTTCTCGGTCCCTCTGCTGAGGAGGCACGGGGCCTGGCCTCCCCACACCCCATCTTGTCCCCTCCGCACGAGAGTGGGAGGCCATAAAGGTCTGAGATGGAGTGAGTCTGGCTGGGTCAAAGCTGTCGGATGGGCCTCAGTCTTAGGGAGTAGGGACTCTGCCCAGCTTCACCTAGTCCCTTGCTCTCTCAGACTGCCCAGAGGCTGCTGCGGGGACTGAGAAGGTTTCCTGGGGGCCAGACAGCTGCACCCCAGCATCATCTCTCCTCCCTGGAGGTCTCAGGAAGGCTTCGTTCAGGGTAGAGGGGTTGAGGTGGTAGGAGGGTGCTGCCTCTCGGAAGACCCCTGGGGGTGCCCAGGCGAGGGTCAGCTCCGCAGGCCTGCCAGGGATGACCTCCCAGGCCCCTTTCCCCTGAGCTGTGCCCACATGGAGACAGCCCACCCACAGCCTCCCCTCCAGCTCCAGCCTGTGTGAACTTCTCAAATATTTGCTTTCCCTGGGCATGGGTTGGGCTGGGCTGGGAGGGGAGGGAGTTTCTGAGGCTCCCAGAAGCTGCCCTGTCTCCTTCCACCCCTGCATGCTGTGCTCAGCTGAAGAGACCATCTCAAAGCTGGCCCTGGGGTTCTAGCCCACAGAGCCTCCCTCTGAGACCTGGGGGGCAGGGGTCTCCACCTTCTCTTTTTCCTTAGGATTAGCCTCGGCGCCCCATCCCATATGGAAAGGAAGGTTGGAAACCCCTTAGGGCTGGGGCTGTGCTGGCCTGGGGCTCCCCTTCAAGGATTGAGGCCTCCACAGGGCCCTTGGGCCAGGGCTGAGGTTTCTCCAAGACCCAGCAGCCATGGGAAGGCACATTAGCCGGAAAAGCCTCTTGATTAGACTGGACAACTCGGTCGCCAGGAGCCTGGCCTCCCTACTAGGAAACCCCCTCCCAACTAGGAGCTTTGGGCCAGGCTGGGATAAAGGCCACACTGTGTCCCCAGGAGGGGAGGGGAGCTGGGGGTGGAGAAAGGTGGCTCTGTTGGCTGCACAAGGCCCCATTCAGCCCAGGGCCCGGCTGTCCCAGGCAGGCTGGCTGGGCCCTGCAGCAGTCACACCCTCCCCGGGCCTGGGAGCCACTGCTGCTGGCCGGGGATGGCTGGCTGGCTGGGCTGGCAGCAGCTTCCAGGGCACAGAGTGGGGGCCCTCAGAGGCCCTGGTTCAGACCTGGAATGCCTTGAGCCCTGCCCCTATACATCCGTGCCATGTGGAGCATCCTGGGCCATGTCCAGGGGAACATCGTGCCCCTCATGCAGCTAAGCCCCAAGCCCCTGGAAAGCCTTGAGGACACAGGACCTGCCAGTTACTGTTTTCCTCTCCCATGAGGGAGGATGTGACTATGGACAGGAGGCTGAACTTCCTATTATCAAGGAGGGATGAGCAAAGGCATCTGTACCCAGGGCCAGGATTTCCTCCTGCCCCATGGCTCTGTCCTTGGTCCTCTGTCCCCCCAGAGGGCCCAGTAGCCTCCCTGTCCAGGGGGCCAGGGCTGCTCTCAGAAACTGCCCAGAGTCTTGACAGAGGCATGTGGGGAGCCCAGCCCAGTGGAGCCCTGCAGCCCCCTGGAGTCTCACTTCCTCTCCCATCTCCTCGGCAGAGCTCCTACCCCATCTGGGAGGACTTCAACTCCAAAGCCACAAAGCTGCATTCCCAGCTGAGGTGAGGCTGCTGAGGGTGCCCCAGCTGGGAAGGGGACGGGGGAAGTGAGGACACCTCACCACCGACCATCCCACTGTCCTTCTCCCCAGGACCACTGTGCTGGCTGCTGTGGCCTTCTTGGATGCCTTCCAGAAAGTGGCCGATATGGCCACCAACACCCGAGGTGGGGAGGGCACGGCTGGAGGCTGGGGCGGCCCCAGGCTAGGCTGGGAGTCTGGGAGTGTGAGCCGGGAGAGGACACCAGGCTCAGAGTCGGGATCTTGAGTCCTGTTCCCTAATGGAAGGGGCTGGTTATTGAGAAAGTGAGCCTCTCGCCACTGGAGCCAAGCAGGAGTGGGTGAACAGTGACGGGTGTTACCAGGGGCTTCCGTTCTTGCTGTGGGGTGCTCCTTTGACCCCTCGGCCACAGTTGTTCACCCTTCTGTACAGTGAGTCTGATTACGGCTTCTTCTCAGCCACCTCATCTGCCCTTCCGAGAGCACACGGGGGCAGGTGAGCCTTCCCTGCTGGCCCTGGCGTCTCCTTTGCTTTTTGGTCTGAGTAGCAGGGACCTGGGGCATCTGTTCCTTCAGGTAGTGAGAACCAAGGCAATGGGGGTGTGCTGGCACTCTCACGGCTGCATCTGAGCACACCTGAAAGGGGTTCCCAGTAGGGGGAGGGGATTGGGGCCGGCCTCTCCCAGCTGAGTGAGGGGCTCCTGGCCTGACCACCAGAGCACCTGCAACTGCAGGAGTCTGGCATGGCTGGCATGGGCAGGGCCTTGGTCCTGCACTGTGCAGGGGCTCGGTAACTATTGGGGAATGATCAAATCCCCCGCAGGGGCCAGCAGGATTGCGGGATGCCAGGGACAGTGCTCAGGCTGCGGCCCAGCCTTCGCGGGCCAGTGCGCCCCCTCGTGGCCTAAGCCGGGAGTGCAGAGGCCCCGACGGGCCCCTTCCCATGCCACGCGCTTGCCTCGCCAGGGGCCACACGGGACATCGGCTCGGCGCTCACGCGCATGTGCATGCGCCACCGCAGCATCGAGACCAAGCTGCGGCAGTTCACCAAGTGAGTGGGCGTCGTGGGCGGGCAGGGTTGTCAGAAGGAGACACCCCTGCGGGCCCTGACCTGCACACCCATGTCCACAGCGCCCTGCTGGAGAGCCTCATCAACCCGCTGCAGGAGCGCATCGAGGACTGGAAGAAGTCAGTCAACCAGCTGGACAAGGACCACGCGAAAGGTGAGGCTAGGGCTTCCGCCTGGGTTCCTGCCCCCACACCGCAGAGACCCCAGCATAGCGCTCCTCTCTCATCACCTGCACAGAGTACAAACGAGCCCGGCATGAGATCAAGAAGAAGTCTTCAGACACACTGAAGCTGCAGAAGAAGGCACGCAAAGGTAGAACCCAGAGCTGCCCATCCAGGCACAGCCCCAGGGGGCCCCACTCCATCTACCCCACTGCCCTCTGGGGTGCCCTAGGGCCTCGGCCTGGCCAGAGAGCCCTATCTTGGACACAGGACCCTCCAACCTGTTGGGTGGGACAGAGGGAGCCTCCCCGAACCCCAGACCTGGCCCAGACCTCCCTCTCAGGGAGGCAGCAAGAGGCTCCACAGGCCCAGGCACCCCACCCCCTCCCCAGGAGTGGCTCTGTCCATCCGGCTGTCTTTCACACATTCTTTCTTTCTCTGTCTCTCCTCCTCTTTTCCTCCCACATCCTTCCTGTAGAGCTACTTGGTAAGTCAAATGTCCGTCTCTCCAGCTGCTCCTCCCGTCCTTGTCGCATTTGTCTGTCTCCCCCAGCTCAGGGCCATTGGAAGGAGCTTCTCCAGGCCAAGGAGGAGGAGCAAGGAAGGCGGTTAGTCCAGTGAGGGAGGGGCCTGGGGCACAGTTCCCCTGGGGCCCTCATGGCCCCTGGCCAGGGATGAGTCCAGGGCCCTGCTGGGTCAGTCTGCCAGGTCAAGAGGGGTTGGACTGGGCTGGGTGGGAGGTACAGGCCTTGGCTGCCCTGCTTCCACTTGGCCACCCAGAGTTCTTACCTGTCACCTCCCTGCTTCCTGTCTCACCACTCCTCTACATCATCCTCTCGCCTCTCTCTGACTCTCTTGCTGCTTCTTGGTGTCACCATTGCTGTCCTTGTGCATTGCTCCCTGAGCTGAGTGGGGGCCCACACAGAGACACCCCCACCCCTGCTCCCAGGGCCCAGTTCCGGCTCTCCTTACCGGGGCCTGGAAGACAGCTGAGCCCCATGCTCTACTTTGTCCTGTTTCCACCCACCTCCTAGGAGGTGAGAGGGTACCATCTTGGGGGTGGAGGTCTTCTCTGGGCTCCCCTGAGCACAGCTGTTCCAAGGGCGGCCCTGGGGTTGCCCAGGACTCTGCCCATTCCAGGTCCTGGGTGGTTTTGCAGCTTTGGTGTCTTTCCTGTGTACATGTCTGTCTGTCCTCTTTTCCTGCTCTGGGGACTAGCCCTTCTACAAGCCCTGGAGGCCTGAATGCCCTCCCCAGTTCCCTGGCCCCCATGGCAGTACCCAGCCCCACAGCCAGGGACACCACCACGGGGCCTGAGCCACAAATGCAGCAAGCTGGGCCAGGGTCCCCAGCGCGGCCTCTCCTCCCAACCCCTCCAGGGAAAGGAGACCTACAGCCCCAGCTGGACAGTGCCCTACAGGACGTCAATGACATGTACCTGCTGCTGGAGGAGACAGAGAAGCAGGCGGTGCGCCGGGCCCTGATTGAGGAACGTGGCCGCTTCTGCACCTTCATCACCTTCCTGCAGCCTGTGGTGGTGGGTCCCTCCGGGCACAGTGGCGTTCAAAGCAGCCCACAGTTGGACTGGTTGAGTGGTCCCCTTGGGGTGCTACCATCACCACATCTCAAGAATCAGGATTTGGGAACTGCTGGCCATGAGTTATTTTTGGTAACTTGGTCCCAGCAGGCTGGGCCAGGCCCAGGGTTCACCCCTTGGCCTTGGAGAAAGGCCCCTTCTCAGTGACCCCTGGCTGGGTGCACTCAGTGCTAGATGCTCCGACCCAAAGGCCTGTCTCAGCTCATCACCACTGGTGTGGCCTGGACAGACGGTCATGCCAGCCCCAGGCTGTGCAGGCCCAGCCTCCAACAGCCCAGCAGCACTGGCTGGGGGAAAGGGCAGGAGGAGAGGCCAGGTGAGGCCTGTTCTTCCGGGGTGGGCAGCAGGGGCAGGGCCAGCAGCTCTGACTCGCTGCTTCCTCAGAACGGCGAGCTGACCATGCTGGGAGAGATCACCCACCTGCAGGGCATCATCGACGACCTGGTGGTGCTGACCGCGGAGCCCCACAAGCTGCCCCCCGCCAGCGAGCAGGTATGGCCAGCCCTGGGGACAGGACTGGAGGGAATGGCCTGCCCTTGTTTGGGGACAGTAGAGAAAAGGGGGAGACAGCTGAGAAGAAAGGATCAGGTGTCCTAACACCTACTAGGGTGCGTCCAGGGCCACCTGCCCAGGTGAAGGGTGATGTGCCTCAGACTGACAGCAGATGGACAGAAGCCCTGGACTGACCCTGAGCTTGCGCACCTCACCCCACCATGCTCCCACTGCGCCAGGGTCAGTCCCCTGGACAGCCCGGTGGCATTGCTCTTTCTAGGCACTTACATATGCCTGGCACTCTGCTGAGCACTCTCCCTGGGTCATCCCATTGAATCACCTGCAAGACAGGAAAAAGCGGAGGCTCAGAGAGGTCCAGAACTTGCCCGAGGGGCACAGCAGAGCCAGGATTTGAACCCCATTCTGTCCACGGTCACTCTCACCTGGCTCCCATGCCAGTGACAGAGTCCTCCGGAGCACCTGCTTCCCCCACACCCCCAGCCTAGCCTGGGCGGGGCTCCAAACTGACTGTGTGTGAACTGAGAGCGGGGCCCTGACTGGGCAGCGTCCCTGAGAATCAGAGAGGGCGGAGCGCCCCAGGCTTTCCCCCAGCCCTCTGTCAGCCCTGCTTCCTGCTCACCAGTAAGGAGCTTTTATTAGGAAAAGACTGGGAGGGCTTCAAACTCCTGAGGGCCGGGCTGGGCCCTGGTTCTCACTTGGGAAGAGAGTGGCAGGGCCCTGGGCCTACTGGCCCTCTGGGGACCCCAGGGAATGATAAGGCTCTCTGTAGGGCAGGCTGCCTCCCGTGATCTCCATTCACCTCCCTGTCCAGGTGATCAAAGACCTGAAGGGCTCGGACTACAGCTGGTCCTACCAAACCCCACCCTCGTCACCCAGCAGCTCCAGCTCCCGGAAGTCAAGCATGTGCAGGTCAGTGGGAGCGTGGGGGTGGGAGGGCACAGGGATAACCTGAGAGCGAAGGGGGACGCTCCCACAAAAACTGCATCCACAGTTTCAGGGCCCCACAATTCACACAAGTTCTGCGTCATCGAGGAATCTGCAAGTGTAGAGGGGAAATACACCCTCGGCGTGAGACGGCCGTGGGGCAGGCGTGTGTTAGCGGGAGGGGTCTGTGCGGGAGCGGCTTCGTTTCTGGAGCAGCGACCACGTGCCAGGCGCCGTGCTCAGCGCGTCCTCGTTCTCCTCACTGAGTTCTGACACCACGGTACTGGGCGTGGTGGTGTTCCCATTTCACAGAAGGGGAAACTGAGACCCAAGACACAGAGTCCCAGCATTTAACCTGCGGGCTCTGCCAGGCCCAGCCCCGCCTGGGGGAATAATAAGAACCTAAGAGTGGGGAGAGGCGTGGAGGCTTCCGGGAGCATGTGCTGAGACCACAAGCTTGCAGACACTCCAGCTGGCTGGTTCCTGGGAGCTGGCACCTGGGCAGCTGCCACAGTCCCGAACCCCAGCCCAGGCTGCCCCCAGGTCTCAATCACCGGGCAGGCTCAGGGCCAGGGGTACTTCCTGCGCTGGCACCAAGTCAGGATTTGGAGAAGATATTTAAGAATCAAGGCTCTTTGGGTGGGAAGGCAGTGAACACAAAGTGAGTTACTCATGGGAGAACCCTCTCTCTGCCTGAGGGAACCCCTTCTGTGCCTGGGGGAACCCCCTCTGTGCCTGGCACCCCTTCCCCAGCACCACCTCTGGCTTGGCACCCAGGGCATGGAGGTAAGCTGGGCACAACTACTCCTGCAGGGAGAGGAGGGCCCAGGCCTACTGGACCCCAGGTGGCATCACAGAGGGAGGATCGATTACAGGGGACACCCTTGACCAGGGCTGGGGGCTGGGCGACTTTAGGGTCACACTCAGGAGGATGGCACTCGTCATCGCCCAAGAGGGAAATAGGGCACAGAGGACGTGAGCTCAGGGCCGGACCCCTCGAGAGGGTGGAGGGGATGAGGCAGCGGTGGATCCAGGACCCACTCAGACCATCACCACACACTAGACATCCAGGAAACTGATGCCTAGTGCCTCAGTTTCCTCGTTGTTCTGAGGTGTGCCGTTCTGCTCTAAGGGTGGCATAGGAGAGAGACTGCCTCACCTGGCATGCCCTGCCGGCGGCTCCCAGAGCAGTGGGGTGCTCCAGAGGCAGGGGCTGGGCCACTCTTTGGTACTGTCCCCTGCCCAGACCCCACCCTGTCCATGGTCCCAGAACCCAGCTCCTCTGAGGCACCTGGGTCTCAGGACCTTGCAGTCTGACATTGTCTTTTCCTTCCTCTGCCCCTCACCCATCTCCCCCACCCTCGTCTGTCACCCTCCCTTCCACACACACCCGTGTCTCCCTGTCCGGTTGCTGTGTTCCCCCGTTCACTCCCCCAGCGCCCCCAGCAGCAGTAGCAGTGCCAAGGGTGGTGGAGCCCCATGGCCTGGGGGTGCCCAAACATACTCACCCAGTTCCACCTGTCGCTACCGCAGCCTGGCACAGCCAGCCACCGCCACTGCCCGCCTCTCCAGCATCTCCTCCCATGACTCTGGCTTCGTCTCCCAGGATGCCACCTACTCCAAGCCTCCCTCACCCATGCCTTCAGACATCACCAGCCAGGTGAGGGGGTGTCTGCAGGACCACCGGGATGGGGTGCAGTGGCCTCATGCCAGCCACAGGCTATCCGCGTGCGGGGCCACCTACAGCTGTTGACACTGGCCTGCAGGTCCCAGGGCCATCACGTCGGGGACCAAGCTGAGTTCCCTGTCTGAGGCTGAGGAGAGGTGGGAGGTCGTGGAGCAGCCACCGTGCCACAGCAGTGTCAGCAGGAGGCTTTTGTGGCCCCGCTTCCTCCCCGTGTTTCGATTCCTTGCCTCCTCCCTTCTGGCCAGAGGAGCTGGGGGTGGGCAGTGGGCCAGCTCTGACCCCTGGGACCGCCCCTTTCTCCACACTTGGGCCAGCTCACTCTAAACCCAGAGACTGGCCAAGGCTCTCCTCAAGTGCAGGCTCTCAGTTCACCATCTTCAATGAGATGGACAAATGGGAACCACAGAAGACGAAGGGTGGTCAGGCCCACGTGCCCAGGGCACCTGCAGGGAACGGGAGTGAGCCACCTGCACCTGCAGCGGGCTCCCGTCGAGGCCTGTCCACACTCTGCTCTCGCCTGAGGGTGTCCCCATGGCACTGACCCTCCCTGTGCCGCCCTGCTGGCATCGTCCTCAAGGCCCCTCCCCCACACTCTCCTCCAGCCACCATCCCCCACAGCAGACCTTCTCATCTCTGCCTCCTTCCCGCTCGCTCCGAGAGCAGTATCAGTGTGTTTCACAGCCACTCTTCAGCAGGCTGAAGAAAGTCCTTTCTGTTCCTAGTTTAAGTAGTTGTTGGGTTGTTTTTTTCATGACTAAGTATTGAATTTTTCCATTGAGTTTTCTACATATATATATATTTTTTTTTTTTTTGGTACGTGCCCCTAGTGGGAACCAAACCCGGGACTCTCTGGTCCACAGGCCGAAGCTCCAACCGCTGAGCCAAACCGGCCAGGGCTACATTTTTTTTTTTAATCCCCACCTGAGGACATGCTTAGAGAGAGGAAGGGAGAGAGTGAGTGAGAAAGAAAGAGAGAGAGAAAAAAACATCAATGTGAGAGAGAAACAGATCAGTTGCCTTCCGTACGCTCCCCAGCTGGAGACCAAACCCACAACCCAGGTGTGTGCACTGACTGGGAATCGAACCTGCAGCCTTTTGGTGCACGGGACAGTGCTCAGCCCTGAGCCGCTCCCACCGGCCTCCACATACTTTCCCATCAATTCTTGTTTGTTTGTTTTTGCAATTACATTGATAAAAATCTAAATATGTTTATTGTTTCCTCTGACTCCTCACCCTCGGGTGCTTTTTCCTTTTACTTTGGTGATCTTGGTTCATCATAAACTATAAAAAAATCCAGGGTCGTCCTGGCCAGTTTGGGTCAGCGGTTAGAGCGTTGGCCCGCGGACCAATGAGTCATGGGTTCGATTCCAGTCAAGGGCACGTACCTCGGTTGTGGTTCATCCCTGGCCCTGGTCAGGGTCGTGCGGGAGGCAACCAGTCGACGTGTCCCTCTTACATCAGTGTCTCTCTCTGTCTCTCCCTTCTCCCTCTCTTCCTCCTTCTCATTCTATCTGAAGATAAATAGAAAAATATTTCTATTTATTTGGGGTGAGGATTTAAAAAAAAAAAATCCAGGGGTCTAACTTAAGGATGATTTAGAGAATTTGACAGTATCCGGCTAGGGGATGCTCCTGATTGACCCCCTTTCGGGTTCCCCAGCCTGATTCGGGTCATGCAGAGTGAGCTCTGCACCGTGCACCTGCCAGCCCCACAGGGCTGAAGCTAGCATCTGCCTTGGGATCCCCAGCTCCTCTTCCTGCCCTTGCTTTTTTTTTCCTTCGTTCTTTTTTGTTGTTTTGAGGTGGGGGCTTCCCAAGTAGACTTCTGTTCCCACCATCCTACTGAAACAGCTCTCAAGGTGTACACAACGCCCCTTTGCCCTCCTCTGATGGGCCCCCTGCAGCTCCTTGTCACTCTCCTTTGCTGGGTCTTCCTCTTCTCAACCACCAAATCGGTGTGCCTCGGGGGCCTTAAACCTTTTCTCTGACTGCCCTCACTGCCAGGCGACCTTGTCTGTCTCACGGTTGCTGTGTTTGTGGCTCCAACCCTGGCTTCTCTGCAAAGCCCAGACCTGTAAATACAGTGGCCTACGTCGAATCCATGTGTAGATACCTCATAGGCAGCTCAGCTTAACAGATGCAGGAGGGGACTCTGGGCCCCACACTTCCCCCAGAGGCCTGCCCTTCTCAGAAAACAGCAACACTATCAACCCAGCTGCTGAAGCCAGACACCCTGCTGCCGTCCTTGTATCTCTCTTTCCCTTACCCACCACTTCCAGGCCATCAGCTGCAAGTCCTGTTTTTCATTCTCAAAATGTGCGGTTCTTGGGCTGGGCCGTAGGGTAGGTCACAGCTGATGGCGGGCGCTCGGGTGCTGCGTTCCCCTGCAGGCGCACTCGGCCGCGGCCCTGGTGGAGGGGGGCGCAGGGCGGGTGCTGTTATCAGACCATCCGCTGCATGCCGGCCCTGTGACCAGATCTGTTCTCTCCTCTCCTCTGGCCTCCTGCCCTGCCCGCCTGCCTGCCCTGCCCGCCTCTGCATGGCAGAAGTCCTCCAGCTCTGCGTCCTCCGAGGCCTCGGAGACCTGCCAGTCCGTTAGCGAGTGCAGTTCTCCCACCTCGGTCAGTGCTCCCCACCCTCTGCCGGACGGACGCAGGGAGGGCCCAGGTCCAACCAGAGGTGGTGCACACAGCCTGGTCCCTGAAATAAAAGCCCCCTGGGCACCACTGCAGCCACTCCCCACACACTCGTGTCTTCTTTCACTCCTGGGATCTGCTATCCTGCACCTGGCAGGACAGAGGGGTCATAGCACCCTGCATACTTGGTCCTTGACCACGATTGTGAGCCTGAGGCCCCACATAGACCAGAAACCCTGACCCTCAGCTACAGTGAGGGGCAGCAGGGCAGAGGGTCCCACTGACCTGCCTGCCACACCCTGCAGGACTGGGCCAAGGCTGGCCCCCACGAGCAGCCCTCCACCCTACAGCGGAGGAAGGACCGAGTGGAGCTCCTCCGAGACACAGAGCCAGGCCCTGCCAGTGGGGGCACCCTGGGCCCCAGTGGGGAGGAAGCTCCACGACCCCGCATGTCGCCTGCCACAATCGCAGCCAAGGTAGGCAGCAGCTCCCTTGGCATCCAGCCAGGGCCCCGCCTTCACTCCCAGGTCAGTGCCAGGAGGCTGGGCACGTGGTCTCAGTGCCAGCTCTGCCCCTGGTGGGAGCTCCCTGGAGTCCAGGCTGAGGAGGGAACTGGGGAGCGAGGCTTCAGCCTCCAGTCTTACTGTCCCAGCACGGGGAGGAGGTGTCACCAGCAGCCAACGAGCTGGCCCTGGTGCTGACGCGTGGGGGGACCTGGGGGGCGAGGCCTCAGCCTCCAGTCTTACCGTCCCAGCACGGGGAGGAGGCGTCGCCAGCCGCCAGTGAGCTGGCCATGGTGCTGACGCGCGGACTGAGCCTGGGGCGCCAGAAGAGCAGCCGGGACTCTCTGCAGTGCTCCAGCGGCTACAGCACGCAGACCACCACGCCCTCCTGCTCCGAGGACACCATCCCCTCTCAAGGTAGGCCCCGGGGCGGGGGCGGGTTCCTGGGCCAGCAGCCCCTTGGCCCTGGCCCACTGCATCCCGTGCCCCCAGGCTCCGACTACGACTGCTACTCCGTGAACGGGGATGCTGACGGTGAAGGCCCACCCGAGTTCGACAAGTCATCCACCATCCCTCGCAACAGCAACATTGCCCAGAACTACCGCCGCCTGATCCAGACCAAGCGCCCGGCTTCCACCGCCGGGCTGCCCACCGCCGGGCTGCCCACCGCCTCGGGCGCACCCCCTGGCGTGGCCACCATCCGTCGAACGCCCTCCACGAAGCCCACTGTGCGTCGCGCCCTCTCCAGTGCTGGCCCCATCCCCATCCGGCCACCCATCGTCCCCGTGAAGACACCCACAGTGCCCGACTCCCCCAGCTACGTGGGGCCCACTCGGGCGGGCAGCGAGGAGTGTGTCTTCTACAGCGACGAGGCCGCCTCGCCTCTGGCGCCGGACCTGGTGAAGGCCTCCCCAAAGAGGTTGAGCCTGCCCAACACAGCCTGGGCCAGCCCGGCCCCTGAGCCTGCTGGCTACCCCGGGCCAGGGGCCGAGGACGAGGAGCAGCAGCAGCTCGCAGCCAATCGGCACAGCCTGGTGGAAAAGCTCGGGGAGCTGGTGGCGGGTGCCCACGCCCTGGGCGAGGGCCAGTTCCCCTTCCCCACTGCCCTGTCGGCCACTCCCACCGAGGAGACACCCACCCCGCCCCCGGCAGCCACCAGCGATCCTCCAGCTGAAGACATGCTTGTGGCCATCCGGCGTGGGGTGCGGCTCCGCAGGACCGTCACCAACGACAGGTCAGCGCCCCGCATCTTGTGATGGCGCCACCCTCTAGACACGTGCGAAGCAGGTGCAGGGCAGGTGGCCTGGCTGTGGAGCGGGGCAGCCGCTCGGAGCAAAGGCACAGCCAGGAGAGCAGAGCCAGGCAAGCTTTTTTTTTAAGTCACATTTGGCAAAGCCACTTTATGGAAAGAGACACCCAGCTTGGACTTGGACATTTAAACAAGAAGTGACTTCGTTCACAGACCTCGCCTCGATGGAGCCTGCAGGCTTTGGACTGGATTTGGAGCCTATTTTATACTCTCTGCCTCCTCTGTCCCTCCTCCTCCTCCCTGCAGGCCCTGCCTTTCCCACGTCCCAGTGAGCCCGAGCCGCTCCCCTGCCCGCGGCCCAGGGGCTGGGCCAGCCTCTGCGCCTGGCCTCCTGGCCTGGGCCAACAGTGCCACAGCTGAGCTCGCCTGGCCCGGCTGCCCTTCAGGGTCAGCGGTGCCCTGGGCCTTTCCAGACTGAGCCCTTCTCCCTCCCTCCCCCTTCTCTGCGTCTCCCTTCCCCTCTCCGTCAGGGAGGCAGGGTGGCTGATGGGGAGCCGGGCGCCCAGTCAGCTAACACAGCGGATTTGACTGAAAAGGTGCCAAGTGGCTGGTGGTCGTGGGGGCTGGTGAAGTTCAGAGGCCGGCCCCCCATGGGGAAAGGGGGCCTAGGGCTCAAGTCAGATCTTGGGGAGAAAACCCAGGGAGCCTGCCTAGAGGGGGCTGGGGACCCTGAGGCAGCTTCCATGTCCTGGTTTCTCCTCCCCTGGGAGGTATGGCTGTGATTGGGGGGCAGGTGGGGGCAGCAGGGAAGGAGTCAGGCCTGGGGGTCATGGGGCCAGCCCCCAGGAGCTACTTTCCGATGTCTGGTCCTCATTGGGGCACGTCAAGACTAATTTGGGTGGCACTTTGCTCACAGTTTTGGCCACCTTTGGGTGTGAGGACTGGAGCAACAGAGGGTGTGGGGGGGGGGTATTTTATGACTATAATAAAACGGAGCTGACTGGACAAGGACTGTGTGTGGGGACAGGGTGGACGATACAGGGTGTGTCCGAGAGTGCCTGAGGGACAGGGGCCCACTGCGGCCTGGTGGACCCATGGCAGGAGGAAGAGGTCCGGTTAGCTCCCCAAAAGCCAGGGGACAGCTGTTCTCTGCAGCCTCTGGAGCAAAGCCAAATTAAGGGCTTCCTACCTGTCTGGGGACGGGAGGCTCCTCTGGCCAGGCCAGGCTGAGGGCAAATCCAGGAGGATTGGCTTTGACTCTCTGTTGCCAGAGGAGACGCCATCCCAGGATGCACCTACCTCCACCCCACAGTCCTGGCCCCATTCTGGCAGTGAGGACAGGGGTGGGGTGGGCTGGGGTGCCCTCACCCTCCATGCACCAAGTTGTGCCACCTCTAAGCAGGTAAAAGCAGGTGCGCCTCCAGAGAGTGGAGGCTTCCTGAGGTCCCGCAGGCCAGCTGAGAGCTGGGCTCAAGGGCGGCAGGGCCTCAGGGCAGGGGCCTCGGGTCGGGAGAGCAGGCTTTTCCTGGTCTACACAGGATGGGGTTGGTCTGAGTCTCCGAGCTGGAGATCTGGGTAGCTCTTGTGGGCTGAGGAACCAAGGGTACCCATGAGTGGATGGAGCCCCGGCTCCCCGGGTTGATGGGAGAAAGGTACCTGTAAGTTGTTAGGTCTGAGAACAACCTTGCTGAGTGCTCCGGCCACCCCCAGAGCCCAGGTTTGGGCACCTGGAGGGGCCCAGGTGAAGGAGGGCATGAAGAGGCGGAGAGCAGGTGGTCAGTTTGGGCAGCCCTGGGCTGGGGTTACAGCGCCCCTTCCCTCAGGGCTGCGCCAGGCTTTGCCAGGTGGGCCGACAGGAGGTGCAGGACGTGTGAGGGGCAGGGTGTGGAGCAGTGGGGCTGCGCTGGGTCCCAAGAGGAAGACCTGGCCTCCTGGGGTGGAGGATGGCTTTGGCGGTTCAGGGAGGGTGTGCCCCTCGCCTTGCTTGTCCCCCTTCCCCTCCCAGCCACCCCGGGGTTGTACATAACTCCTCATCCCCTTGGCCACCTCTCATCCATTTAGTGACCACCCCCGGGTTCCTAGCCAGCCATCCCGCATCACAGACTTTGGTTGGGGGACTTCTTTACATTTGTTTTATTTTTCATTTTGTACAGAGACATTCTTTTCAAAGTCTTTTGACTGAAGTAACTTTTCTGGTGCTGTTGTTAACTTGTTCCTTCTTTTAATTTATTTCCCCAGCCCAGGCCTCCCCTCCTGGTTCCCACTCGCCCTCTCTTCCCTTCACCCCCTCCACATCCCCCAGCCCATCTGAACCACTTTGTTTCTTTTCTGTCGGTTTTCTGGATAAATTATCCTCTCCGCTCCTCCCCCTCCAGCCCACCCTGCCCTTGATTTAGTCACTGCTACAAGTAACAAATGCACTGTGAAGATCCCAGTATTAATAAAGTTGTACTGTAATTAACACCCCTGCCTCCGCCTGGCTTCCTGGCTTCCTGCCCTGCTGTGCACGCCTACAGCCCCCCACCCCGCCCTTTCCCACCCGATCCCAGCCTGGGGTCGCCTCCCTGGGGCCAGGGCTCTAGCAGGGGCAGGAGTGGCCGGGTCTCATGCCAGGACCTACACCTTTGAAGGCGTCAGCTCTGTCCTGCTGGGGGCTGTTGTGGGGCAGCCAGAGGGAGGCCAGGAGGCACTGCGGGGTCAGCCCCACACCCCGGCCCTGCTGATGCCCACACGCTAGGGCCAGGCTGAAAGGAATTTAGTCCCTCAAATGCCCACCACTCCAGCCCCCTGGCAGGTTCTGTCCGCTTGGAGTCAGAAGCCTCAGGCCCAGGGCCCGCGGCGGGCGGCCCTTCTCCCACTCCGATGCACTTGCTGAGGGGAGAGGGAGGGGCGGAGTGCACCCTTGCAGATGCAAAGCAAACAAACCAAAACAAAACAAAGTGGGTGTTTAATAGAAAAAAATAACCTGGAAGAGCACCCACTGTGGCAAGATATGGCATTAGGCTCTGCCCTCTCCCTGACCTGGCTGCCCTGTCCCCTCCAACCCACCTGCCGCCCGCACAGCTCTGGCCTCTGTTCCCTTCAGGTAACGGAGGCAGCCTGGGTGGTGCCAGGAGGGGCCGTGAGCTCTGTCTTGTTCACCTTCAGGTGTCCCCAGGCCCCCACCACTCCAGGTGAGACCTTGTGAGGTACAGAGGGTGGGAAGCTGAGCCTTTCTGGGTACAGAATGCCCCTGAAAGGAGAAACATCCTTTCTGGGGTGCTTTTCCCAAAGGGGCTCCCACCACCACCCAGTGAAACTGGGAGCTCCTCCATCTGCCCCACACAAGCTGCCCCACGGGCTGCTTGGGGCAGAGGCCTCTGTGCTCTCAGTAGTTTCGATGAGCCAGGTCCAGCCTTGGATTCCAGGGAGTGGGCAGGGGGTGGGGCCGCTGGGCAGAGGTACAGCTAGGCGGCCGCACACTGCAGCGAGGGCTCTGGGCTGTGGGGCTGAGGGCTTGGCACCTCACAGTCCTGCCAGTTTAAGATGGAGCTTTGTTTACCTGCAGGGGAGAGAGAAAGAAACTATAGGAGTGGTCAACAACCACCTGTCCCCAGACCAAGCCATACTGTTCTTGTTCCCACACCCAGGGCCCATCTCGGCTTCCAGAAATGGCCTGTGGCCCTGGGGAGCGGGGGACATGCCCGGGAGGGAGCCAGCTCTGCCAGTGGGCTCAGACGCCCAGCCCCGCCCAGCCCCGCCCAGCCCCACCCCTCAGGGCTCCTCACAGCAGGAGCAGTACAGCAGCTCCATGACCCGAAAGCAGTTGTCCAGCAGGGCTTTGGGCCGCACCAGCTTCAGGCTCAGCCCAGGGGCGTGCAGGAGGGACAACACCGCTTCCACCTTGGGGCTGACCTTCACACCCTGGAAGGGAGGACACTGTTAGGACCAGGGCCAGTGAAGAGACAGGGCCACATGCCGGCACAGCTGTGGGGTTGTCACATCTGGCGCCCAGCAAAACACAGAAGAAAGACAAGACTTCCTGTGACCAGGAGGCCTGTGAGCAATTTCTCTCCTTCCTCTGGGTGCCAAGTTTCCCAGGGAAAGGGGGGAAGGGTACCCCTCAATGTCCCTCACCCAAGCACACAGCACAGAGACTTCTCTTTTCCCATTACTGGAAAAATGACTACCCTGCCCACCCGCTGGTCCTCACTGACCATCTCCTCCTCTCTCCCATTTCTCCCACACCCATCAGACAGGACATGCTGGCACTTTCCAGGTGTTCACATCCTCCCTCAGCAGCCCCTGGTCACCACACACACACACACACACGTGCACACACACGCGCACACGCGCGCGCACACACATACACACATGTGCGCACACGCGCGCACACACGCACACACACTGCCTGCCCACACCTCTGCCCAGCTCACCCTGAACACTTGCTGGACATCCACCAGCAGAGTATGTACATCCTCCAGGTACTTCCAGGACGGGTGCCCTTCGAGCAGCACCTTCTGCATGGCCTCTGTGGCACTGAGACTCACCCAGACCCACAGATACCGGAGCTCCTGCTGGCTCACCCGGGCCCTCTGCTGTGGGGACAGGAGAAATCATTAAAACCCCCAGACATGGGCCTCTGGGCCGTCCCCACAATGCTCCGACCGACCCCCCAACTCGCCCCTGTATTGGGAGCTGACCACAGGTGTCCACTGTGGACTGCAGACAACCTTGGGCCTGGGCCAAGGACGAGCCTGTTTGTGAGGCCAAGAAAGGCCCCTGGCAACAGGACCTGCCACACCAATGCGGCTCTCAGGAGAGGCTCCGGGACGTCCCAGGGGGCAGGGACCTCCCCAGCCCAGGAGGGGATGCTCACCAGCCTTGTGACGTTGGCCGCTCTGAGCACCCCCTCATAAGGCATGCTGACCCTGTAGTTGATGGGGAAGTAGTGTTTCTGGGGAGGTAAAGAACAAACCATGAGATCAGAGTCAGAAACAGCTCAGACGGGTTTCCCCAAACCGCCTCCCACCCCAGACAATTTGCTGTAGGGGGGGACCTGGGAGCAGCCCTGTGATGGCAGAGGTGGCCCTAGGGAGAATGCATTGGCTGCCCATCAGGCTGGCACAGCTCTTTCCTCTGGGACACAGGGAAGGATGAAACTAAACACCAAGGTGCTATTAAGGCAGAAGCTCCAGCCAAGAAATAGTATGGGGGACGCATGACCCTGAGAGAAACAGATTCCCTGGGGTGTGGAAGACTAAGAGAGTACTCGAAAACATCATGGTGACGGTTGCACAACTCTGCGGGTATACTAAAAACCACGGGCTGTACACTTAAATGAGTGAATTATGTGGTATGTGCATCATATCAATAAAGCTGTTTTTAAAAATCGTGCTATGTGGGCTTCTCCACTCTATAAACAGAACCTGTGTTCCAATTTCTAGGCCCTTATCTCCCCGCCTAATAATAGTGTCTGGGGTTCCCCCAAGGTTTCCTGGAGTCCATTCCTGAATCCCAGGGTGAGTGCCCCATGGAGGTGAGACAAAGGTCAGATTCAATGGGGGGGGGGGGGGCGTGGAGGCCCCCAGGGATGGCCAGCAGGGGGGAGAGGGAGCAGAGCATGCAGGCCAGGACCAGTCCCATGGGGGAGGGGGGGGATGGAGGAGGAGCCACACGGACTCAGGGCTGACACGGGTCCAAGGAGGGCCCTGAATGTCCAGATGCCAATGCCCCCGGAGCCAAGGGGCTTGGGATGGGGCCACAGCGGGTGCCGCATGGTTACCATGTACTGAAGGCGGTTCCTGTACTGCAGCTTGTCCCGAAGAAAGCCCGTGATGGCACACTCCTTGCTCTGGGTCAAGGGCCACACCTCCAAACCCTGGTTCCCCAAGGCCATGCCAAGGAGGATCCCGAGATCTGTGGACCGTGCCCAAGAGGAACACGTGAGCAACCCAAACCGCTTCCACACTGCCCAGTCCTCCCTTATCCCCGTCACAAGTCCCCGTGGGAGAGGCCGGAAGGGTGGGGGCACACAGCCCTGAGGAGGCTTCCCCCACCAAGAACGCTGTCTGTTGTCTGGACTCCAGGACAGCGAGGCCTGTCTACTCCTGGCTGGAAGCCGCCCCCCATCCTCTCCTCCCCACGAGGCAGCCACAACCTTCCTCCCAGCACCTCGTACAGTGCTGACATGTGTCCAAAGCCTGTTGCTGCATTTTCCACCTGGGGGTTCAGGAGATGTAGGTTCTAGCTCCAACTCTAGAAATGACTCTGGGGTGACTGAAACCATTTTTCTCCCTGTTCCACCTGACCTTGGCATCCATTTCAGTGAGATGTACCAGTGGGTTTGTAGCAGTCCTGGTCTGCTCATTCTGGGATGCTAAGGCAATCTCACTCAGGCGGTTTCTCACTCCCTGCTAACAAATGAGCGGCCGCCTTCTGAATGAACCACCCTTCACCACTGGGGGTCGCTGTGACTACAAAAATAGCCTGTGTGATTTCCGGTAACTGAACAGACTTACAAAAAATCTCTGAGAATTTGCAAAAAATATGAACTAGTGTTACGTCAATCAGAGCAGAAATAACAAAATATAAATGGACAAGAGACGTAGCCAAAAAATTAACCTCACTAATAAAGATAAAGGATTTCACATTAAAAAAATCAGATGCCATATTTCATCTATCAAAATGGAAAGTGATTTTATTAGTTTAATTCAATTTTACTTTAACAGCATTTGGTGCTGGCAAAAGTAGTAAGGCAGATGCTCTCATCCTGGAAAGAAATTTGGCAATTTTTGTTATTAATGAAATTAATAATGTCCATACCCTTCGACCTACTAAGCCTTCAAAATGTCCACACTCTTTGACACATTAAATTCATTTCCAGGAATAAACCCAAAGGAAAACAAAAAAGAGAGATATAGCCAAAAGATTTATGGACAAAGACTTCCATTACAGCATTATTTCATAATAGTGAAAATCTAAACGACCTAAATGTTTAATAACAATTAATGTAGCCAATAAAAGTCACATTATCAAAGAGTGCTTTACGACATGTTTATGTGGTAAGAAAAATAGTTATGATATGCTCAGGGCAGTGTTTTAAAAAGCATGATTTCACACTCCATCCCTGGGTGTATGATTCAAGCATGACATGAATTCTGGTCATTACATGTGTGTGCACAGAAGTGTGGTAGGAAGAACTGCACCAAATGTCGAGGGGACATTTCTATGTTCTTAATGTTTTACAGGATGTATTTCATAGTCTACAATCCATATCTATTATTATTATAGTCAAAAGCAATCTTTTTTCCCCCAAAAGGCTGAGTCATCTCCTGGATCCACCCTGGTTTTGGGTAGGACTTTCAAAAGGCTGGACTTTCCCCACTCACTTTCCTATCCCTTAGGAAGACGTTTGTTCTTAAACTCTACCAGTCTGGGCCTGCTCGGTCACTCCCTGCACCCTTCTCAGTCCCGCTGCCATCGCGTGCTCCTGCGGGGCCCTCGCCAGGAGCACCCTCAGGTCTTCTCCAGCCCCGTGTCCCAGAAGGGCTGCAGCCCACCAGCTCTGTCCTCTCACATTTTTTGCAAGGTCACAAATTTGCAGCCTATCTTACACTCCCTCGCTCTTTCTTTCTCTTCCCAAGTGCGCAAACCAGGATTTGGAGAAAGGAACAGACCTACACACTGAACCAGCTCGCTTCCTGTCTTGTCTCCAAGTCATTAACCCTCCCAGCTTGGCACCCCTGCAGGTCAAGATCATTCCTGCCCCAGAGCTTTTGCTCACACTTTTCCCTGCCCTGGGCATCCTCTCACATGCAGACCTTTCAAGGTCTCACCAAGACTCCTGCTCTGCACAGGTCTCCCCTGCGCACACCAGCCCCACCAACCCCCTCTCACACCATCTGTCCAACTCACTCATTATCTTCACCAGGCAACTCAGCCCCTAGTGTGTAAACACGATGCAGTAACCACAACCCTGGCTGTTTACTGAGCACTTTGGGGGTTCACCTCGAGCAGGGGAATGGTATCGTGCATCTGACTCTCCTGGAGGGCAGGCAGGGCCCCACCCCAGAGTGTCCGATTCAGTAGGTCAGGGTGGGGCCAGAGATCTCGCATTTATAACAAGTGCTCCAGTGCTGCTGCTGCTGCTGGTCTGGGGAACACACTTTGAGACCCGCTGACCTAGAGTGACAGTTGCAAATTAGTGCCCCAAGGGCCACATCTGGTTCACAGAGCTTTCACATAAAAATCTGAATTTCTATCTTTTCTTTAAAAGCATCTCTCCACCTTGGGTCTTCTTTCCCGTGTCACAGTCACCATTGACTGCTCACCCCAACCCACCCCCCAAGTCTGGCCCCAGCTGCCCCTATCTCTGTCCTGGTCCAGAGCCTTTGGGGCCTGGCAAGTGCAGGCTCAGAGGCGGGGCTGAGTCTCAGAGCCAGCGCCTACCAGCCTGGCGCTCCAGGGCTGCGCCAGAAACCCTGCCCACAGATAATCTGCCTCCCCAGACAGACTTGCGTCACGTTTGCGGTCCGTTTCCAGTTTTAAGCTACTTTCCTGTTGCCTCCACCCCGAGCAACAGGCCAGCAAACAGGAGACGAGGCAGGAACAGCACGACTGCGGCCTCATGGTGATGCGGCACCCCTGGCGCCCCACGGCAGGGCACACCTGACCCTGGTTGAGAGACCTGCCTCGCCCCACGCTCCTCCAGAGGTAGGAGGCCCACAAGACAGGAGAGGGGACTGAAGAAAGGGCAACATTGGGAAGGAACTCCCTGATGCCTCCCAGTATGAGGGACTGTGCCTCTCCCCGAACCAGCACTTCGTGCAGTGATAAATGGCACCTGTCCACCACCATGTGCAGGGGTGTATATAACACCCCCTAAAAGTATTCTTATTTACCCAGAACCTCGGATGTGACCTTATTTGGAAATAGAATCTTTGCAGATGTGATGAAGGCCCCCCCAAAATCCACTGACTGGCTTCCTTATAAGAGGAGAGGACACAGACAGACAGGGAAAGACCGCATGACGGCAGAGGCAGAGGTTGGAGTGATGCTGTCACAAACAAGGAACGCCAGGAGCCACCGAGGTTTGAAGAGGCAGGAAGGACCCTCCCCTCGAGCCTTCAGAGGAAGCGTGAGCCTGCCCACGCCTGGATTTCAGACTCCTGGCCTCCAGCACTGAGGCAGAATACATTTCTGCTGTTTCAAGCCACCAAGTTTGCGACGATCTGTTACTGCAGCCAATCCTTCGCCAACACCAGCCTCTCCGCAGGCACGGTCCACATCCCTGCCGCCTCTCACCCCACAGCCAATCCTTGTCCTACAACCTGCCTCCACGAGCCGTCCCCTCCTCCAGCTCTGTCCCCGATACCACGCCTTCTCAGCCTCACTCCCATTTCTGGAACTGGCCCTCATTACTTCCTGTCCAGAAGGCTGCAAGTTTGACCTTCCGAAAGCAGAGTTCCTCTCAATCGCAGCCCCAGCCCCAGATCAGACGAGGAACCTTCCGGGTGCCCCTGTTATCTCGTGAACCAGCTTTCCATCCGGCCTCTCGCTGTCCTGCCGCTGAGCCTCTGCTCACGCTGGTCCTTCTACCCAGAACTCCGCCGGCCACCTGTGTGGACACGGCCCCCCTTCAAGACCATGTCAAGTGGCACCTCACCCACGCTGCTCCTCCTGCTCCTCGTGACCTGGAAACTTCCAGAGCAGTGGGTCTCTGTCCTCCCACTGTTCTCAATGCTCTGACCCTGGGCAAGACCCTTCCACAAGGGCCAGGTTGGACCCAGCTCCTATGCCAGTTCCTCGAAGGACCAAGTCCTGACCTCGTCCCTCCAGCACAGTGCCCAGAGCCCGACTCTGTGCCAGGAAAGTGAGGCCGCGGCAGCCAGGTCCTCGTCACCAGCGGTAACTCTCCAGTGGGCACATGAGAGGCACCAGAAACACGTGTTGAATTTGATTCCGTTAAATTGAACCTGAGTCTGAAAGGATCTTGCTCTGGCCTCCTGCCAGCAGGCGTGAGAGCCTTCTCGGTCCTTTTTTATCCGTCCTCATTTCAACTTTTTTTTCTTTTCCCCAACAAACCGCTCTCCCTCTGCCTTTTAATTTTATTCCTTATGGAGGAAGGGGTGGAGGAAACAGGCTGCCTTCTCCAGGCACCTGGCTGTACTTTCCCAGGCATCTTGGGGCCCAGACACTTTCACAAGCTCCCACCGCCTGCTGGCCACACCCAGGGAGGCCAGGAATCCTTTCTCTGCCACCTCTGTCCCCACTGTCCTCCCAGCACCCGAATCTGGGAAGGTACTGCTGCCACCTACACCCAGTGCCTGCTCCGTCCTGTGATCACCACTGACTGCTCACCCAGCCCACGACTCACCCACCGAGCCACCTGAGCTGGGGTCAGCTGGAGACGGGGTGGAAGGTGGGCGTGGGAGTCCCCGAGGGCGCCTGCACTAAGCTGGGCAGCATCTCAACTTCTCACCAGCAAGAATGGCCCAGTTGCTATGGTTACGGCAGAGCCGGGCTCTGGGCCAAGGCCTCCCCGGGGCAGTCCCCATGGACCCCCTCAGTACTCACAGTGGAGCCAGGCGAATCCCCGGGGCATGGTGGTGCGAAGGGTCCCCCAGAGAGCAGAGGCGGTGTCCCCGGCGGTGTATCTATCCACAGAGGCCCGAGTGGGGCCTACATGGCATGGGGTCAGCACAGGTGGCCCAAAGTAGAAGAAGGGCTGGCCAGGGAGGATGGCCTGGCAGGGGGACACAGGTGCTCCTGGGGCAGCGCCACCCTTATCTGCCTAGCAGTGTGGAGGGCAGCCGGGGAGCCGAGGCTGCGAGTTCCATGGCCGCTGAGACCTGGCCTGAGATAGCGGCCTCAGGAGGAGAGAGTCCCCAGCAGGCCCCTCGGAATCTGAGGCTGGGTTGTGCTTTCTCTGATTTTTCCGTCTGCAGCTGCTCAGTGTGAAATCTGGCTCTGGAAAGAGAAAGGAGGAGAGAAACCAATTATGTAAGAGCAGCGCTGCCACTCAGCCATCAGCCACAGGCACCGAGAGCCAACCGTGGGTGCTGCACCACCGCCCAGCGGGAACCCCCAGGGCAGGCCGGAGGCACACGGCCCTGCCCTGCCCTGGCGGCTGCCTACTCGGGGACACAGGCTGGCACACAAGAAGTGACTTCAGAACACCCAAAGGGCAGCATCAGCCCAGGAGTGAGTTATGACGACACCGGCTGGCAGTCTGAACACACACAGGACCTAGGGGTGAATGGCCGCCTGGGTTAAATCAAGGGAGCTTCCTGGAAGGTGAAATTTGAAGGTAAAGTACAGGAATGGCTGGGGCTGCAGGAAAATTAAAAGTGCAAAACAATGCACCCTCCACTCACCCTCAGGCTTAGTCCCATGCTCCCATTACCCCCAATTTTTGCCCCCTCTTAATAGAGTGCCCAGTTAAATTTTAACTTAAGAAAAACAACACATTATTTTTAGTATAATTATGTCATGAATACTTTTTAGTATGTCTCAAATCCTGCAATGGACATACTTATACTAAAAATAATTCATTGTGTATCAGCAATTCCGAATTAAGTTGGCAGTCTCACATTTTTATTTGCTAAATTTAGCAAATCTATGATAATAATGGGATAGGCCTTCCTGAGTGCTTACTACATGTTAGGCCAGGGTTAAGGCCTTTGTATTCATTGAATCTTCACAACAATCTTATGGGACCCCAAAAAATCTCATTTTATCAATGAAGAAATCAGGGCCCAGAAGACACTTGTCCAAGGTCACACAGCTTGTAAGAAGTGCAAGAAGAATTCAAACCAGGTCTTCTGGTGGCCACTCCTGCAAGGCAAGGCCCACATGTGTTAGGAAGCCCCTGCCAGCTGGGCTGCCAGCTGGACATCTCACCTGTCCCTCACTGGATCTGGGAGGTACCGGCCATTGTCCCCATTTTGCAGATGAGGAAACTAAAGCTTTGAGAGGCTGAGTTAGCCAGCGGCAGAACCAGCTCTGAAATTCAGCCTGACTCAGTTCTGTTCCACGTCCTTGTCCTCTCTCTGTTTCCCCTCTGGCTGGGGAAATGGCCACAGGCTGATGGCATGAGGGGAAAGTAGATATGATTTGGAGGGTCTTCTCCACTGTGGGATCCATCCCTACAGAATGAACCAGAAGTGCTGGTCCTTGCGCTAGGAGTTTCCCAGCCGGCAGGCAGGGACTCACACAAAGAACGCGGGTTCCCTTCATCCTTCCTGCGAAGTCACCCCTGGGTCTCAATTCCTCCTCCGATTCAGGCTATTACACTGTCACCACAAATGCTAACTTAACTGAAACTTCTTGTCATCATTAGTTTAATATTTTTTAGTGTATTAGGTATAATTTATGTACACTAAAATTCACCATTTTTTAGTGTACAATTCTATGAGTTTTGACAAATTCATTGAGTTGTGTAACCAACCACTACAATAATCAAGACATAAAACATTTCCATCCACCCAGAAAATTCCCGGCGGCCATCGTGTAGTCCACCCTGCCCCCACCCCGGCCTCTGCCTGCAGCTGCGCCTTTTCCAAGCAGCCAGGTGGCCTGGAGCACAGCGTGACCCTCCACCCCGGCTGCTTTCACCCGGCGGCTGCATCTGGGTTTAGCCAGGGCACTGCGTGTGTTAGTGGCTTGTTCCTTTTTCTGGCTGAGAGGTATTCCGTTGTATACCCAAATCACTGTCTGTTTGTCCACCCACCAGTTGAGAGAGAGAGAGAAACATTGATGTGAGGGAGACACATTGATTGGTTGCTTTCCACGCGACCCCCAACCGGGGGTCAAACTTGCAACCCAGGTACGTACCCTTGACCAGGAATGGAACTCGAGACCCTTCAGTGCTCGGGCCGACACTCTAACCACTGAACAACACTGCCAGGGCTGTTTCCAGCTTTTGATGATTATGACTGAAACCCCACAGCCTCTGCACACAGGTTCTGGTGGGGCTGAAGTTCCATTTCCTCAGACCAATCCTCAACTCGAAGGTGCTCCACAGCCCTTCAGCACATCGGGGCTCTGCATGCTGACCACGGGGTCCAAGCACCGGTCTCCTGCCCTGTCCTGCTCCCACTGGCTGGAGCATCCCTCAGCCCAGACCTCACCAACTACATGCACACAGCAGGCTTCGTGCACCATCCACACCGCACAGAACCACGTGCACACATTCTATCGGGCTTCGTGCACCATCCACACTGCACAGAGCCACGTGCACACATTCTATCGGGCTTCGTGCACCATCCACACTGCACAGAACCACATGCACACATTCTATCGGGCTTCGTGCACCATCCACACTGCACAAAACCACATGCACACATTCTATTGGGCTTCGTGCACCATCCACACTCCACAGAACCACATGCACACAGCAGGCTTCGTGTACCATCCACACTGCACAGAACCACGTGCACACATTCTATCGGGCTTTGTGCACCATCCACACTCCACAAAACTCTCTTGGCAGCTTCCTCACTCAGAAACCTCCCAGAAAGGCCCCAGTGCTGAACCCCACCGTGGACCACACATCCTGGACCACCAGACCCTGATGGAGAAGCTGAGAAAGGGAGAAACGGCCTCATGGTTGCCTTTATGCCGCTCCACAGTCCTGAACCTGAGCTCCATCGGTGGGAGGATGTGCGAGAGCCACGGAGCACACAAAGAGGGAGTTACCCAATGACACAGGAGCCAGATCAGGGCAAAAGGGCAGAGGAAAGCAGACTGCACACAGAGGCTCTCAAACAGGCCCTCCAGGCCTGAGTCATCTGCCGAAACCAGTGGCCTCGCAGGTACTGGGGGAGCCCAGGAGGGAGGGGAGATTGTGAGAACGAGTTGCTCCCACCAGCCCCTCTCCACCCCTGGGGCGTGGAGCAGTCGTGAGGAAGCCAGTGCAGGGAAAAGTTGTGTAAGAAAGTAAACGCGAGACTACTCTTCTGCGTAAGTCATTTGTGAGAGGCATCTTCAAAGTCACAGTAACAAGTAAAAAGTGAACATTAATTTGACAGAATCGTGACTTAAGGGTGCTGGGAAGTCAAGGAGCTGCGGAGGGAGCAGGTGTGAGGAGGGAAGCGGGTGACGAGGAGCTAACCCTTCGGTGGTGGGACGCCAGCAGACAATGCTCAGAGGAAGATGTAGCAATCCGAGCACGCTAGTCGGAAGGATCAAATATACGGATTGCTTTTCTAAAAAGTTCAGAGTCCTGTATCTGGGGAGCAGGAACGGGAGGAGGGCGCAGACAGAAACCCGCTATTGTTTATCACAGCATCCTGTGGAACAATTTGATTCTTTAATTCAGGTGCAGGTATAACTTCAATTTAAATACATAAAACTAAACTTTTTAAAAAGGCATTTTGATGCAGGAACTGCGTTGCCATGTCCGTCTAGGTCGGCAGCAAGGGCCTGCTCCCCCCAGGGCCTTCACTGCTCCCTCCTTCCCAAGGCCACCTGCCTGAGAACCAGGAACCGAGTTGGAGTCCAGCAGTTCAGCTCCAGAACCAGCCCAGCCTGCAGGTTGTTCAGGACACACACATTCTGTCAGCTGTGTAACAAACCACCCCCATCTACAGTGGCTAAAACAGCAATCATTTCTTACTTTTCACAAATCTATAGGTTGGCTGGGACTCAGTCAACCTAGCCTGGGCTGGGCTGATCTAGCCTGGCTTACTCATGCTGGTGGGTTGGCAGAGTGCTGGCTGGCCTAGGGTGACTCAGCTGGGATGACTCCCTTCCAGCAGGCTAGCCTAGGTTTGTTCTTGTGGCAGAGGCAGGATTCTAAGAAAGGGAGCAAATGAGCCAGTGGCCTTATGGCTGAGGCAAACGACCATCACACCATCTCTTCTACCACATTCTGTCCCCCAAAGCAGATTGGCAGGGGAGAGGGGATAGATTCTATTTCTTGATGGAAGAAGCTGCAAAACATCATTGCAAAAGGCACTGATGGGGTGTGCATGTGAAGAATTGGGGCCACTTTTGCAACCAATCTATTATTACACCCACACAGAGCATTCTTCTCCCCAAAGCGGCCAGGCCCGACCTGAGGCCCAGGGGACACAGCATCGGACCACCTGCTCTAGCCTGACCACTTCCCTATAAGCAGGGCTGGGCCAAAAGGGCCTCAGAGACATTCTATGCAACCCCCACATCCTAGAGATAAGGAAACAGAGGCTTGCGGGGGGGAGAGCTGGCCCAGGCTGCTGGCCCAGGCTGCCCGCCCAACTTCATTCTCCTCTAGTGAATGAAGCCACTTTGTCCTTTGAGAATGTGAGGAGGGACAATGAGCAACCACCAAGACTGAGTCACAGATGTTCTATTCAGGAGGAGGTGGGAGAAAAGTAGAACTGAGCTTAGGCCATAGAAAAAGGGAGACAAACAAAAGCAGAAACAGGAATGGATTATTCCGGTTAATTCCATCAGCCCAGGATCCAGATTTCTGAGTAACATTCCACCCACCACCTCAGTTCTGTGAGTGGAAAGATTCTAGACCAGGGCCCACCCTTGGCCACATCTGTGAAGTCAGTCTCATCAGAGAGGCGGGCTGGCTAGCACCCATGGCTCCCAGGCAGTACAAGCCCAATCTGCAAAGGAGTCTCTATTTCTCCATCCCTTGAGTCTGGGCTTGGCCATGTGACTTGCTCTAACCTAGGGATGTGCTTGTGCCTTGGGGTTTGTCCTCTCTGTGTCTCGTAAACAATTCCTGGTTAGCCTCCTAGAGAGGTGCCGCTGGGAGAAACATTCAATGTTTGCTTTAAACCATTAAACTTGGGGTAGTTGGTTACAAGCAAAAGCCTGTCGGCACACGTGGAAATGCCTCATCTCCGCGAGTGCTCTGCAAGGAGCAGACCGACTCTAGCCCGAGTCTCTCTGGGTGTGGTTCCGGTGACTCGTCTCCTCAGAGTGAAGCTCAGTTCCAGGCCAAGAGGTCTTTGGGGACAAAGGTGTGTTGTCACTGCCCTAGGCCCCAGATCAGAACCTTCTGTCGGAAGAGGAACTTTCTGGAATTCAGTACTAACCAAGACCATTCTTTTTCCTCTCCCATACTTGACTTATTTTTTTAAACTTTTTATTGTAGAAATTGTTAAACCCAAACAACGTAGATTAGTATAATGGACCTCCATATGGCCATTACTCAGGTTAAAAAATTATCAGCCTTGGCCGGGTAGCTCAGTTGGTTAGAGTGTCATCCCGATACACCAAAGTTGTGGATTCAATTCTGGTCAGGGCATATTCAAGAATCAACCAATGAATGCATAAATAAGTGGAATAAAAAATCAATGTTTCTCTCTCTCTCTCTCTCTCTCTCTCTCTCTCTCTACCCCTCTCCCTTTCTCTCTCTCTCTCCCTTTCTTTCCCTAAAATCAATTAAAAAAATTTTTTTTTCTTTATTGATTTTTAGAGAGAGAAGAAGGGAGAGAAGAGAGAGATAGAAACATCGATGAGAGAGAACATTGACTGGCCGCCTCCTGCATGCCCCCCACTGGGGATCGGACCCACAACCTGGGCATGTGCCCTGACCAGGAATCAAATCGGTGACCTCTTGGTGCATGGGTCGACGCTCAACCACTGAGCCACACTGGCTGGGCCCTAAAATCAATTTTTAAAAATCAATCCTGTCACTTCTGTTTCACTCATCCCTAATTTTTTCTCTAGAACATTTTAAAGCAAATGTCAGACATGCCATTTTACTAGTATGTAAGCATTTTTTTAAAATATATAGTCACACTGCTACTATTGCACATTCTCAAATCAATAACTCCTTATGTCTTCTAATACAGAATCCATGTTCAATTTTTCCTGGTTGTTTTATTTCTTTATTGATTTTAGAACTAGAGAAAGGGAGAGGGAGAGAGAGATGGAAACATCGATGAGAGAACATCGATAGGCCACCTCCTGCATGCCCCTCCCTGGTTGTTTTATTTTTTATTATTATTATTATTATTTTTTTATCCTCACCCGAGGACACTTTTCCATTTTTTTGTTCAGATAGAGTGGGAAGGAGAGAGAGAGAGAAACATCGACGTGAAAGGGACACATCGAGTGGCTGCCTCCCGCACGACCAACCAGGGCCGGGGACAAACTGCAACCGAGGTACATGCCCCTAGTGGGAACCGAACCCAAGTCTCTCTGGACCGCAGGCCGACGCTCTAACCGCTGAGCCAAACCGGCCAGGGCCTCCCTGGTTGTTTTAAAAATGTCCTTTTTAAAGTTGCTTTGTTTTAATTGTGGACTAAAAAGGGGCCACAAACTAAACCTGACAAGCTCAGGGGAGGCCTGCGTCTCTGCCTTACAAACTCAGAGACTGAAAGTAATCACATAGGATGGTCTGAACATAAAAATTTCTAACTAAAAGCAGGTTGTGAAGGTCATCATGTCCTGTAGCTTCCTTGACAAAGGTCAGTCTTTACCTTCAGTGAGCCTGTCTATTTTCTTTTTGCAACTAAGATAACATACTTAAAAATTTTTTAATATGTTTTCATTGATATTTTAGAGAGAGAGGAAGGGAGAGAGAGATAAAACATCAATATGAGAGAGAAACATGCATCAGCTGCCTCCTGCATACCCCCTACTGGGGATCAAGCCTGAAACCCGGGCATGTGCCCTGACCAGGAATGAAACCGGGACCTCTCAGTCCATGGACATTCAATCCACTGAGCCACACCAGCTGGGCTAAGATAACATACTTTTGAAATGTCAGAGTAATTTCCTTTCCAGAGCACCAGGCCATAGAAACCTTCATTGTTGTCTTGTTCCTGAGTGCCATCTCCATGTGCTGTAACTTAACTATTCACCGTCTTGTACCCACCTATGGAAAAGAAGCATGCGTTTCTCTATTTTGCTTTTTTATCCAATCTCAGAGCTTTCCCTGCTTTGCTTTCTCCTGCCCCCTTAACTACCACTCACGGATTTCCTGTAAGCCCCTTACATCTCCTCTTTTTACTCTAAGGTATAAAATAAGCTGCAAAACTGCCATTTTCCGGAGCCTTTTCTCAATCTGTTGAGATTTTGCTTCCTGCAATTGTTGTCAGTTTAGCTCAAATAAACCTAAAAAAATCTCTGCAGGTTTGGACATTTCTTATGATGAGCCCCACATGGTGGCCCAGGTTGTGCTCTTGACTTTTTAAAAAAAAATAACTAAGATATAATAAATGCCATAAAATTCACCATTTCAAAGTATGCACTTTAGTGGGGTTTTTTTAGTATCTTCACAAAGTTGTGCAACAATCACCACAATCTAATTCCAGAACAGTTCCATCACCCCAAAAATAAACTCTGTATTCATTAGCAGTCACTGTTTATTTCCTCTTCCCCCAGTCCCTGGCAACCACTAATCTGCTTTCTATCTCTATGGACTTGTCTCTTCTGGCCATTTCCTATAAATGCAGTCATATGATTTGCGATCCTTTATGACTGACTTCTTTCATTTAGCATAATGGTTTCAGGGTTCATTCATCTTGTAGCACATTATAAATGGCATGCTTGTGTCTCCCCACACCCCAGATTCACATGTCAAACCCCTAACTCCCAATGTAATGGTATTTGGCAAATGGGACCTTTGGGAGGTAATTAGTGAGAGTGGGGGCCTCATGATGGGATTAGTGCCTTATAAGAAGAGACACCAGAGAGCTTGCTGTGTCTCCCTGCTCCCACAAAGAGGTCATGTGAACACACCAAGAGAAGGCGGCTGTCTGCAACCCAAAAGGAGAGTCCACACGAGAAACAAACCGACCCTGCCGGCTCACACAGACCCGGAGTCTCCAACTGAGAAACAAAACTGCTCTAAGCGTGCGGAGATATCACGGCAGGAGGAGGTGAACTGTACCCACATTCGAGGTCAAACTGAGCAAGTCTGCATTTCCTGGCTTCTGGATGGTTCCCTTTCATTAGCCAAACGGAACAAAGAAATTCCCTGGACCAGATGCTTCAAAGCCGAAGCTGCCAGGCCCAGCAAAGAAAGCGTTGAAGATATTTGCATCAAAATCACCCATATCCGTGCCCTCCTCATCCAGGTCCTGTCCACTGTCATGGAGTCTCTTTCTTGGGATCAGAGAGGATAGTAAAAATTTCTTCAACTTCCTTGAACTTTTTCTCCTCCTCCCTTCTGAGCTTCACACTGGCTGCTCTGTGTCCATCCAGATGGTGTGTCCAAGTCCTTTCCGATAAGGTTTCTGGATCTCGTCCTCAGAGGCTTTCATGTCCACTCCCAGAATCTTGTAGTAATCTTTCCTCTTCTTTTTTTTTATCCTCACCTGAGGACATTTTTGCATGTATCTTCAGATAGAGCAGGAGGGAGAGAAGGAGGAAGAGAGAGAGAGAAACATCGATGTGAGAGAGACACATCGAGAGGTTGCCACCCACACGACCCCAACCAGGGCCAGGAACAAACTGCAACCAAGGTACGTGCCCTCAGCGGGAACTGAACCCGGGACTCTCCAGTCCGCGGGCCGATGCTCTAACCACTGAGCCAAACCAGCCAGGGCTGTTTGTTTTTTTATTTTATTTTTTTCTTTATTGATTTTTAGAGAGAGAGGTAGGAAGAGAGAGATAGAAACTTTGATGAGAGAGAACATCAATTGGCCGTCTCCTGCATGCCCCCCACTGGGGATCGGGCCCACAAACTGGGCACGTGCCCTGACTGGGAATTGAACTGGCAACCTCTTGGTGCATGGGTTGACGCTCAACCACTGAGCCACACCAGCCTGGCTCCTCTTCTTTTTTTAAATTTCTATTTATGGATTTGAGAGAGAGAAACATCGATTTGTTGTTTCACTTATTTATGCATTTATGGTTGCTTCTTGTATGTGCCCTGACTGGGTATCAAACTCACAACCTTAGTGTTTAGGGACAACCCTCCAACCAGCTGAGCTACCTGGACTAGTAATCTTTCCTCTTACCCTTCTCCAGTTCCAGCTGTGCATCTTTTAGTTGCTCCTGTTCTTGTGTTTTTTCCACCTGACACACTTTTTCATAGCTCTCCCTACTTCTTCAGGCCCCCGACCGAGTACTCAGTGTCCACGCACCGCTGAGTGCTTCTCCAGAGGCTTTCACACACTCGCTGCCACGCGTCCCTGCATCGGCGCGGTCTCCTGGGGCAGCGCCGTTTCCTGAGCGTGGAGTTAACCATACCCCATTACAGTAGTTAGCATTTGTTTTTATATTGTTCGGGTCTATCCCCAGGACTTCTGTGGACAGTTCCTATGCTAGCTTGCAATTTCCTTCTTTTTTATTATTTTTTATTTTTTTGTTAATCCTCACCTGAGGATATTTTTCCATTGATTTTTTTTTTTTAGATAGAGTAGAAGGGAGGGGGCGGGGAGAGAGAGAAACATCAATGTGAGACAGACACATTGACTGGTTGCCTCCTGCACAACTTCATCCGGGACCAGGAATCAAACCTGCAACCCTGGCATGTGCCCTTGGCCTTGAATCAAACCCACAACCCTTCAGTCCGAGGGCCGACGCTCTAACTACTGAGCCAAACGGCCAGGGCACAATTTCCTTCTTTAAATGCTTTATCCTCATCTTTCTTTCTGTGCTTTAAGTGCTTGGAATTTTTGCAAGCAGTGGGGGCCTGCTCGTGGTCAGGGGCCATCCTGGGAGCCTGCACAAAAAATGGAACCACCTTCTCAATACAACCTTCATAATAAAGGCAAGGACCACGGACATACAGAGCGTCCATGTTGGTGGAATCCATTTGTAAAATGTCACCGGCCACAGACTGTGCTTCTGGAGGGTGACCCAGCATCGCTAAATATTCTGCTTCGAGGGTTCTGAAGCAATCAGTAAGGGGCAAATTCTAGGGCACAGGTCCATGAAAAAAGCAACCATCCAAATATCCCACTTCTCAGAATCCCTTTCTACTGTTTTCTCATGTTCTACGACTGCATTAGCACTCTCGAACTCCTGTTGCGCTGAGCGTTTTCCGATCCAGTTCTAGAGCTCTCTGGAAACTGTGACATGCTGCCAGTGCCACTCCCCACACACAGGTGGCAATTGCCCTCTTGTAGATTTCCCCAATGAAACTGTCATCCGACCTCACTGACTGCTCTGCATCTCCAAGAACCTGCTTCCCAGAACCTTCTGAGCATCGCCGGGTGGCCGCTCAATTCCCACAACAGCTAGCATTTTTAGGACACAAGTCTGTAGCTGTATAATAGTTGTAAGCTTCATTGTAATCTTTCTTGGCATAGTATGTATGCATTTCCTTATGTCTTGGAAGACTCTGCTTCTCTCTGCCTCTTTATTGTCCACAGCTCTGACCCAGTCACCACCATCACCACACTGCACCCCCAGGACCTGTACTCCATTCCTTCTTATTGTCAAATAATATTTCACTGTATGGATAGACCACACTTTTTCTATCCTTTCATCAGTTGATGGACATTCAGGTTGTTTTCATGTTTTGGCTATTATGAATAATATTGCTATCAACATTTGTGGGCCAGTGTTTGTGTAGACATATGTTTTAAAATCTGTTGGTATCTCCCTAGGAATGAGGTTGCTGGGTCCTATGGTTACTCTCTGTTTAACTTTCTGAGGAACTGTCAGGCTGTCTTCCAAAGCAGCTATACCACTCTCATCAGCAGCGCAGGAGGGTTCTGATTGCTCCACACCCTCACCAACACTTGTTCTTATCTTTTGTATTGTTCCCATCCTGGTGGGTGTGAACGGTGTCTCACTGTGGTCTCGATCTTCATTTTCCTAATAACTAATGATGTTGAGTATCTTTTCACGTGCTTATAAGCCATTTGTGTATCTTCTTTGGAGAAATAGCTATCCACATCCTTTGCTCATTTTTAAATTGGTTTATCTTTTTATTTTTGAGTTGTAAGAGTTCTTTGTATATTCTGGGTACTAGACTCTTTTCAGATATATGACTTGTAAATATTTTCTCCCATTTTTGTGGGTTGTCTTTTCACTTTCTCTCCCCCCCCCCCCGAGAACTTTTACATTCTGCATTTGTTCCACAGCGTTCTAGCTCAGATTCGGAGCTGACCCACAGCACCTGCAGACAGCTCAGGAGCCCTCGGCCACCCAGAAAAACAGAACAGCCTCTAGATCTCCATATACTCCCCAGGTAGGGGAGACCATTAGAACACACTAGACCTTTGGCATTTGGGGATTTAGCACTTACAGTTCTATCATCTGGGAATGATTCATTCCAAGAGTTCGTGACATGTTTTTGAAACTTAAGTGCTATGAGGGTGGAGCGTAGACAGGTCACTGAGCTGACGAAGAACAGACCCACTGTCAGCACAGCCTTGCTGCTTCATACCTGCCTCCACATGTCTGGAGACCATATTGTAATTGTACCTACAAATCTGAGAGTTCACAAAGGACTAGATGACGTACTGTCCATGAACCTTCAAGGGCAACTGGAAATTAACTGGTTCCATACACAGACAGGTTTGTTTCTAGGAAAAAGGGACCAAAGCATAAGATAAGAAAACTTTTCAGATGATAACCATGTTCTCATGACCTTCTCTATGTGGAGTCTCTTGTTACGGTCACAAAGACCTTAACCCGCATCAAGCATACACTAAAGGGATGTCACATACAAAGGGCAGGCACACGAGTCAAATAAAAGTAACAAGTTTGAAAGCAATACAGGGAACTGAACATAAAAAAATCCCAAGTTGGATGCAACAATAATTTGTTTCCAGAACAAGGAAATGTTTCTAACTACACCCTTTTCCGAAACTGTCTGTCACCACGTACACACTCACGGCTTGTGGTATGGCTTTGCCCCTCAGGCAATTTTCGCCAGCCATCTCTCCAAGTCGAGGTTGTCAGCAGAACCAGCGTCCCCTCCTCCACCCTTGGCACCCCACCCAGGAACTCCACCTGGAGGGGCAACTGTGAGAATTCAAACTCTTTGCCTGTCTTTCCCAGCTGAGCGGGGGGCTGCGCTGGAACTGTCCAGTGGTCTTTTCACTTTCTTTTCTTTTTTTTTTAAAATTTCTTTATTCGTTTCCCCCATTACTACAAATTATGCAGTCGTGTTTCCCACATTTGGGGAAATCACAGGGGTCAGCACATCCGGAGTGCAATGGATAAGCCTCACCCTGGGAAAACCACCTTCGCGATCATGGTATCTCCCCTGCCAGGTAAGTATCTCTTTTCACTTTCTTGATAGTGCCTCTTGATGTACAAAAGTTTTTAACTTTGAGGAAGTCCAATTTATCTTTTTTCTTCTCTTTTGGTTGCTTGTGCGTTTGGTGACATATCTAAGAAATCCTTGTTCAATCCAAGGTCACAAAGACTTACATGTTTTTTATTCTAAGAGTCTCATAGTTTTAGTTCTTATAGTTAAGTCTTTGATCCCTTTGGAATTAATTTCTGATTATGGGGTAAGAGCCTAACTTCATTCTTTGCCTGTGGACATCCAGTTGTCCCAGCACCACTTTTTGAAAAGACTTCTTCCTCCCATTGAATGCTCTTGGCACCCCCACCAAAAATCAGTTCACCACAGAGGCATAAACAGGTATGAATTTATTTCTGGACTCTCCATTCCATCTCATTGATTTATAGGTCTACCTTATGCCAGTACCACACTGTCTTGATTTCTGAAGCTTTGTAGTGTTTAGAATTCTTTAAAAAGACTTCTTAATATCTGATCATTTACTTTTCCTTTTTGTTGTTGTCAAAGAAACTGGGTCACTTGTCCATAGACTCTCCACATTGTGGATTTGGCGGATTACATCATTGGTATGTCATTTAGCATATTTATCTTGTGTTTTTAATATTCAGATTGAGAAGCTTCACTGGGCTCAGGTGTTATTTTCCTAGGAGGTATTACGTTGCACCAGGAGGCACAGAACATCTGCTTGTCCCACTTTCGTGAGCTAACATCATATTCTTTCTGACCCATCTGTCATAAAGTTCTTCATCAACCTTTTCCTTTCATCAGACACAGATGATTATAGCCTTGATCCAGTATCTCATTAGGTGGTGACTTTCTAACTCTCTCTTTCCTTTCACACGTGTTACTGTGATTCTTCTATAAAGTAGAACTTTCCTTCCTTGTCTATTTTCTTATCTCAAAGTTTGGTCTGTGTAGAAAAAGCAGGATAAAAGTTTGATTCTTCTTAAAAATATGTTTTTATTGATTTTTTTAGAGAGATAGAAACATTGATGTGAGAGATATATCGATCGGCTGCCTCCTGCACGCCCTGCACTGGGGATCGAGCCCACAACCCGGGCATGTGCCCTGTTGGGGAATCAAACCGGGACCTCTCAGTCCATGGGGTGACATTCAATCCACTGAGCCACACTGGCCGGACTCAATTCATTAACTTTTTAATTTTTCTATTTTAATCTGTTGAAGTTACTTTTAAGCCAGGTTTATTAAGGTATAATTGATATACATTAAAGTTCACCCTCTCTAGCAGTACAGTATGATGAGTTTCAACAAATATATACACGAGCACCTTATTCAAGACACAGAATGTTTCTATCACCCCAAAAAGTTCCCTTGTGTCCCTTTGCCATCAACCCCCTTCCCACCCCACACTTCTGGCAAAACCTTATCTAATTTCTTTTCCTAGAGTTTTTTCTCCCAGAATATTATATAAACAGAGTCACACAGTATGCCACCACTTGTGCCCTGTTCCTTTCAGTTGGCCAGTGCGTCAGGAATCCATCCACGTTGCTGAGCGTGTCGATAGTCTGCTCTTCTTATTGCTGACTAGTATTCCATTGTGCCAGGTTTTTTCAAGCATGGCTAAAGCTGCCACCCACATCTGCATACAGGTCTTTCTGGGAACATGTGTTTTTATTTCTCTTAGGTAAATATCTAGGAGTAAATTCCTGCGTCATAGGATAACTGGATATTTAGCGATAAGAAATTGCCAAGCTGTTTCCCGAAGTGGCTGGTATTCTTTTGGACAGTCAAATGATCTCATCCTGTGACTAGTGGGAGTTCCTCTGAGTAGGTTCCCATCCTACTGACACTATTCCAGTCGTCAACAGCTTCCTTGCTTTCAGGTCTGGCTGAAGGTTCCAGGCTCATCTTGTACATTTTCTGTCTCCAACTTGAAATCGGCTACTTTTCCAAGGAAGCCTTGTGGTGGGAAATGGTACTTAGAAACCACAGCCTGGATACTAAGGGTGCTCATTACTACCCAGTTGTCAATGTGTATAGGCCTTTTCAGGTAGACAGATGTAAGACATTTATATATTTTAGAAATAGAAAAATAAATCATTAGTTTATAGATAAATCATTCTAATTATAAGGTTTTTAACTTTAGATTATTTGCATCTCTTTTGTGCTGAAAATCTTGTTTCCTAATGACACTTAAGATAATTATGTATTTTCTTTTTTTTTTTAATGCAAAAACAGGTTTATTTGTACACACACTAATGAAGGAAAGCAGTCTTCTGTCAAATGGAGACAATTAAGATTCTTAAGTAGCTGATATTGGGACCTACTGCAATGGGAAGACTTGCTTTGCTGCCTTCAGATGTCTGTCTCTTTACCCGACACCTGAGCAGGCTTTTTAAATGGGTCTTCCTCCTGGGCCTGCTTTTCTAACCTCTTACAATATATAAGCTGGTGTTCCAGGTAGGCTGTGTTCCTCCTCTGTTCATCCAGGTACTTTCCTGTGAAGGGTAAGAAGTCGGTCTCCTCGTTGACAGAAGCCATAGTCTTCAGGTTTTGCAGGAGGTTGGTTAACTTGTTCTCCAACTCCAGAGCAGACTCTAGAGCTTGTATTCCAGTTCCCCAGCTATCTATGTCAGGCCTCTTCATCACCGGAAGGCAGAGTTTACTCTCACGTTTTCTTAGATATCTTAGAAATTGCATGCTCCCTCTTCACCTCAGCTTGGTCTTCGAAGACTACGGCAAAAAGAGGTGCTCCCATGTCTTGGTTGTAATAACAGGCCAGAGATAAATAAGCATCACTGATGTGCAGCTCATAAGATGCCCCGTGATTAGTAGCAACCCTACCATCTTCAGAGAGGAGGTTGTGGTCCAGGGATGCCATCTCAGCATTAGAGAAAACCAGGCATAAACAGTGCTATCCCAATTATGTATTTTCTTTATCCTTTTCTATATATAGCAGTTGCAAATTGGTAACAGTGATAGAACTTAACAATAAGATAAGTCTGTACAGTTTAAGATTTCTTTGTGGTTCTTTCTATCTTAGGTTATATTCCTACTGGGAGTGGATAGTCAAAAGATCTTGTATTTTCAGACCTGGCCAGGTGGCTCAGCTGGTTAGAACGTCATCTGGATATGCCAAGGTTATGGGTTTGATCCCCCATTAGGGCACATACAAGAATTTACCAATGAATATATAAATAAGTGGAACAATAAATCGATGTCTCTTTCTCTCTCCCTTCCTCTTTCTCTCTCTAAAACCAATAAATTAAAATTAAACAGATACTGTATTTTCATTTGTTTCTTAGTTTTAGGGATTTTAATTTGTAGTATGTGTGTTTGTTGGTTGTTGCTGTTAATCCTTACCCAGGGATATTTTTCCATTGATATTTTTTAGATAGAATGGAAGGAAGGGAGGGAGAGAGAGAGAAACATCAATGTGAGAGAGATACATTGATTGGTTGCCTTCCACATAACCCTGACTGGGACTGGGGATCAAACCTGCAAACCAGGTACATGCCCTTGACCGGGAATCGAACCCACGACCCTTTGGTCCATGGGCTGACTCTCTAACCACTGAGCCAAACTGGCCAGGGCTATTTGTTGTGTGTTTTAATTACATAAAACATTGGCCTGGCCGGTGTTGCTCAGTGGTTGAGCGTCGACCCATGCACCAAGAGGTCGCCAGTTTGATTCCCGGTCAGGTCACATGCCCAGGTTGTGGGCCAGATCCCCAGTCAGGGACATGCAGGAGGCGACCAATTGATGTTCTCTCTCATCAATGTTTCTATCTCTCTCTCCCTCTTCCTTCCTCTCTCTCTATAATCAATAAAGAAAAAATAAATAAAAAACAAAACAAAACATTTATATCATTCCAAAGTAAAAACTATAAAAGGTATGTTCAGAAAGGTCCAGCTTCTAGTTCCTATGTTTCTCCCCTATTGCCCCATCCCTGATAAATAAACATTGTTATTAGTTTTTGGTTTATCCTTGCATTGTTTATATTTTAAAATAGAAACATAATTTTTATAGTTCCTCTCTTTTTGCCTATAAAAGGTAGCATATTACACATATTCTTTTGCACTTTGCTTTTTAAGTAAAAAAAAAAAAAAAAAAAACCATGGATACATAACAGAAAACATATATATGGCTTAATAAATTATTATAAGAAAAAAAATCACACCTTATAACTACCACCCAATCAAGAAACAGAACATGGCCTGCCACCCCAAAATGTCCTCCATGAGCCCCATCCCAGTCACAGCTCCCCCAAAGCAAGCACCATCCTGACTATTGTAGCAATCACCTGGCCAGGCTTCTTTCTGGTTTTATCAACTAAGTGTACGTCCCTAGACACCACAGTTGGGTTTTTACCTTTGTCCATTTAAAAAAATGCATTTATCTTTTCTCTTTTGGTCTATGGGCTTTCCTCCTGCATCCCATTCTTTCCCTTACAGCTCATCTGCTGAAGAACCCAGGACGTCCGCCCTGCAGAGGGGCCCCAGTCCAGGCTGTGCTGACTGCACACTCCTAGTGCAATTCAGCATGTTCCTCTGTCCTCCTATTTCTGCACATTGGCCGTTGGACCAGACTCAAGGTCAAACCCTTTGTCTCAGCCGTGGTGTTAGGTTCTTTCAACAGGAGACATGTAAAGTCTGGTTTTCACTCTTTTCTGATGTTGGCAGCCCCTGATCTTAATGCCCAGACTCATTCATTCATCGAGGGTTGCCAAGTGTGTCCTTCCCACTCACCTTGCTTCCTGATGGAGCCTTTTCCCATGAGGCACGCAGAGGCAGTAGCAGACCAGCAGCTTGGCCAAGATGTGTGATATGAATGAAATACTGCGCTTTCCTCCCACATTAGACCTCTCTATGGAATGACAAAGGCTCTGGGCTCGTGTGATTTATTTTCAAATGCCTGCTTCTCAGAAAAGGATCGGCTGAGTTCCAGACATGCACTGCCTTACACCTTCTTCTCCTTGTAGCAACTGTGAATTCACCCTCTCAGTCTCTGAGAAAAGACGGGCTCAAAGCCACCTGAACAGTTTTATCAAGTAAGACCCACTCTTGCCTGGGTCCACGGGCCAGACGCTGGCAGCAGGCAGGAGCCTGTCTGGGATCAGTGTCACCACATCTGGGGGGCTTGTGCCCACACCAGATGCCTCAGGCATCCCCCAGGCTGGAGTTTTGTCTTAAGTGAAACAAAACACGAAGATACCTGCCCAGCGCCACAGACAGCAGAAGCACGAAACAGGAAGAGAACCTTCCTCCACATCTCCTAACCTAAGCCAGGCGTCTAACACCATACCATTGAGGCCATTGCGACACATCTTGAGATATATTTCTCTGTATTTGCTCACCTTCTTATTTAAGTTGATTTGCAAAGAAAACTTTATAACACTCTCATTGAGAGAAAAAGAGCTCTGCGTGCCATGCTGATCGCGCTCCTGAACACGGTGAGGGGTCCCCAAGCCCACGGGACTTCCTGCACCAAGCGGGGAAGCATCAACCCCCCAAAGAGGCACAGTACCAGAGGGGCAAGGATCCTGTCTGCGCAGGGACAGCGACCTTGTGACAGCAGCTGAGTGGCCACAGTGGGCAGACTAAGCTGATTTTCTGCAAAAAGGTTAAAACTACAAAGAAGGTTGTGCTGAGACTTGAATGCGTTGAGCCCAACTGCAGATCTGAGAGAATGCCGGCGAATAAGAGATGCAAGCGTTTTGAACTGGGAGGAGCTAATAAGAGAAAAGGACCAAGTGGTCCAGTTCTAAGCTTCATATTTTGTTTTCTTTATTTTTTTTTATTAATTTATTTTTGTTACAGATGTTTCTCCTTTTCCCCCCCATTGACTCCCTCCTCTCTATTCCCTCCCACCCCATCCCCAGCTTTGTTGTCTATGTCCATTGGTTATGCATACATGCATATAAGTTCTGTGATTTATCCCTTCCCTTCCCCCCGCCCTTCTGAGGATTGTCAGTCTGTACCCTACTTCTATGACTCTGGGTCTATTTTGTTCATCAGTTTGTTTAGTTCATTATATTCCAGAAATAAGTGACATCATGTGATATTTGTCTTTCTCTGCTTGGCTTGTTTCGCTTAGGATAACACTTTCCAGGTCCCTCCATGTTGTCTCAAAGGATAAGAGATCTTTCTTACAGCTGCATAGTACTCCATTGTGTATATGTACCACAGCTTTTTTATCCACTCATCTACGGACACTTGGGCTGTTTCCAGATCTTAGCTATTGTAAATAGTGCTGCTATGAACATAGGGGTACATATTTTCTTTCTGATTGGTGTTTCAGTATTCTTAGGGTATATTCCTAGAAGTGGGATCACTGGGTCAAATGGCAGTTCAATTTTTAATTTTTTGAGGTAACACCAGTCTGCGTTCCCACCAGCAGTGTACTAGGGTCCCCTTTTCTCCACACCCTCGCCAACACTTATTGTTTGATGATTTGTTGATGGCGGCCATTCTGACAGGTGTGAAGTGATACCTCATTGTTGTTTTAATTTGTATCTCTCTGATGATTAGTGATGCTGAGCATTTTTTCATATGTCTCTTGGCTATTTGTATGTCCCGTTTGGAGAGGTGTCTCTTTAGGTCCTCTGCCCATTTTTTAATTGGGTTCTTTGTCTTCCTTTTGTTGAGTTGTATGAGCACTCTACATATTTTGGAATTTAACCTCTTATCTGATGTATCATTGGCAATTATGCTCTCCCATATAGTGGTTTCCCTTTCTACTTTGATGGTTGTTTCTTTTGCTGTGCAGAAGCTTTTGAGTTTGATGTAGTCCCATGTGTTCATTTTTTCCTTTGTTTCTGTTGCCTTAGGTGATATATCAGTGAAAATTCTGGAGCGCATGATGTCTGAAATTTTGTTGCCTGCATTTTCTTCTAGGATTTTTATGGAATCATGAGTCACATTTAAGTCTTTTATCCATTTTGAGTTTATTCTTGTGCATGGTGTAAGTTGGTGGTCTAGGTTCATTTTTTTGCATGTAGCTGTCCGATTTTCCCAACACCATTTATTGAAGAGGCTGTCTTGACTCCACTGTATGCTCTTGCCACCTTTGTCAAATATTAATTGAGCATATTGTTTTGGGTCAATTTGTGGGTTCTCTATTCTGTTCCATTGATCTATGTGCCTGTTCTTGTGCCAGTACCAGGCTGTTTTGATTACAATGGCTTTGTAGTATAACCTGATGTCTGGTAATGTGATCCCTCCTACTTTGTTTTTCTTTTTCAAGATTGCTGTGGCTATTCGGGGCCTTTTTTGGTTCCATATAAACTTTTGGAGTATTTGTTCTAGTTCTGTGAAGTATATCGTTGGTATTTTTATGGGGATTGCATTGAATCTATATATAGCTTTGGGTAGTATGGACATTTTAATGATGTTAATTCTTCCAATCCAGGAACAAGGTACATGCTTCCACTTTTTTATATCATCCTCTATTTCTTTTTTCAATGATCTATAGTTTTCTGTGAAGAGATCCTTTACTTCTTTGGTTAAGTTTATTCCGAGGTATCTTAATTTTTTTGCCGCAATGATAAATGGGATTGTTTTTTTAGTTTCTCTTTCTGTGAGTTCATTGTTGGTGTATAAGAATGCCATCGATTTCTGGACGTTAATTTTGTATCCTGCTACTTTGCCAAATTCATTTATTAAGTCTAGTAGATTTTTGATGGAGTCTTTAGGGTTTTCTATGTACAATATCATGTCATCTGCAAATAATGACAGTTTCACTTCCTCCTTTCCAATTTGGATCCCTTTTATTTTTTCTTCATGTCTAATTGCTGTGGCTAAGACTTTCAATACTATGTTAAATAAGAGTGGCGAAAGTGGATATCCTTGTCTTATACCCGTTCTTAAGGGAAATGTTTTTAGTTTTTGCCCATTGAGTATGATGTTGGCTGTAAGTTTTTCATATATGGCCTTTATTATGTTGAGATATGATCCCTCTATTCCCACATTGCTGAGCATTTTTATCAGAAATGGGTGCTGGATTTTGTCGAATGCTTTTGATCATATGGTTTTTATCTTTCATTTTGTTTATGTGGTGTATCACAATTATTAATTTGCGAATATTGTACCATCCTTGCATCCCTGGGATGAATCCCACTTGGTCATGGTGGATAAATTTTTTGATGTATTGCTGGATCCTATTTGCTAATATTTTGTTAAGGATTTTGGCATCTGTATTCATCAGTGATATTGACCTGTAGTTTTATTTCTTTGTAGTGTCTTTATCCAGTTTTGGAATTAGGATTATGCTGGCCTCATAAAATGCGTTTGGAAGTGTTCCATCTTCTTGGATTTTCTGGAATAGTTTGAGAAGAATGGGTATTAGATCGTCTTTGAATGTTCGGTAAAACTCCCCCGTGAAGCCATCTGGGCCTGGGCTTTTGTTTGCTGGGAGTTTCTTAATTGCATCTTCAATTTCCTTTGTTGTTATTGGTCTGTTCAAGTTTTCTATCTCTTCTCGGTTCAGTTTTGAGAGACTGTGTGTTTCTAGAAATGTATCCATTTCTCCTAGATTGCCCAATTTGTTGGCGTATAATTGTTCATAGTATGTTTCGATGATCCTTTGTATTTCTGTGGTGTCAGTTGTTACTTCTCCTCTTTCGTTTTTGATTTTGTTTATTTGGGTCCTCTCTTGTTGTTTCTTGGTGAGTCTGGCTAAAGGTCCATTGATCTTGTTTATCTTTTCAAAGAACCAGCTTTTTGTTTCATTGATCTTTTGAACTGTTTTTTAGTCTCTATGTCATTTATTTCTGCTCTGACCTTTACTATTTCTTTCCTTCTACTTGCTCTGGGTTTTTCTTTTTGTTTTCTTTCTAGATCTTTAAGTTGTAGGGTTAGAGAGTCAATTAGGAATTTTTCTTGTTTCTTGAGGTAGGCTTGTAGTGCTATGAACCTCCCTCTTAAGACTGCTTTTGCTGCATCCCATAGATTTTGTGTTGTTGTGTGTTCATTTTCATTGGTTTCCAGGAAGTTTTTAATTTCTTCCTTGATCTCGTTGGTAACCCATTCGTTGTTTAATAACATGCTATTTAGCCTCCAAGTGTTTGAATGTTTTTGTGTGTTTTTGTTGTAATTGAGTTCTAGTTTCATGCCATTGTGGTCCAAGAAGATGCTTGATATGATTTCAATCTTTTTGAATTTGTAGAGACTTGCTTTGTGTCCTAACATGTGGTCTGTCTTTGAGAATGTCCCATGTGCACTTGAGAAGAATGTATATTCTGCAGCTTTGGGGTGAAATGTTCTGTAAATATCAATTAAGTCCAACTGATCTAAGTCGTCATTTAAGGACTCTATGTCCTTGTTAAGTTTTCGGCTGGAAGATCTATCTATCCAGTGGTGTAAGTGGGCTGTTAAAATCACCCACTAAGATCATATTGCTGTTGATCTCTCCCTTGAAGTCCTCCAGAAGTTTTTAAATATATTTTGGAGCTCCCATATTTGATGCATATATGTTTACCAGGGTTATATCCTCTTGTTGGATTGTTCCTTTTAATATTATGGAGTGATCTTCTATGTCTCTTATTATGGCCCTCATTTTGAAGTCTATCTTGTCAGATATGAGTATTGCTTCACCAGCTTTCTTTTCATTACCATTTGCTTGGTAAATTTTTTTTCCATCCCTTCATTTTCATCCTGTGTGAGTCTGTTGTGAGGTGAGTTTCTTGTAGACAGCATATATATGGGTCATGCTTTCTTATCCAATCAGCTACCCTATGTCTTTTGATTGGAGCATTTAAGCCATTTTCATTTAAGGTTATTATTGATAGATAGTTTTTAGTTGCCAATATTTTGTTTTATTATGTAACAATAAACTCTTGAGGATATGGTCGCTTCCAGGAAAAAAAAAAAGAAAGAGCCCTGGCTGGTTTGGCTCAGCGGTTAGAGCGTCAGCCCGCAGACCAGAGAGTCCCGGGTTCGGTTCCCGCTAAGGGCATGTACCTCGATTGCAGTTTGTCCCCAGCCCCGGTTGGGGTCATGTGAGTGGCAACCACTCGATGTGTCTCTCTCATGTCGATGTTTCTCTCTTCCTTCCTCTCTCCCTCCTGGCTCTATCTGAGGATGAATGCAAAAATGTCCTCAGGTGAGGATTAAAAAAAAAAGAGAGAGAGAAACACAGTTTTCACTTATCAACACCAAGGAAAGCTAAATAATGTAATTAAATTCTAGTGAGAGCCCTGGCCAGTGTGGTGGTTGGAACATCGGCTCACACATGCCGAAGGGTTTGATTCCTGATCAAAGGCATGTACCTGGGTTGCTGGCTCCATCTTCAGCCCCAGTCGGGGCATGTGTGCAAGGCAACCGATCAATGTGTCTCTCATATCAATGTCTCTCTCTCTCCCTCCCTCTCTCCCGCCTTCCTTTATACTCTCTCTAAAAATCAATGGAAAAAAATATCCTCCAGTGAGGATTAACAACAACAAAAATTTCTAGTGAGAAAGCTTTGCCTGCTAAAGGCTCTGAGCTAGGGATTTGCTCTCTTTTTGAAAAAGGGAGATTAGCAAGGGTTAAAGGGGTGTTAAAATATATCAGCACCCAACTGTCTTTCTCTTGGAGCAGTTCTCAGCGGGAGATGGATTTTGTTCTCCAGGTGACACCAGCAATGTCTAGACATATTTTCATCGGTCACAACCTTGGGATGGAGGTGCTACTGGCATTTAGTGGGCCAGGCAGCCCCCAACAGCAAAGAATTTTCTGGTCCCAAATGTCAATAGTGCTGAGGCTGAGAAACTATGTTTTAGAGAATTAAGAAGAATTGGAAAAGAACTGAAAAATAATTTCTTTGCTCTGGGATTCCATGTTATTTGATGCAGGATCCAGATATTATGTAACACCATCCAACAATGGCCAGGGGTGCATGACCCACATTTAGAGAAAACTGTCTAAATAACGAGATGTCGTGGAACCAAGGGTGGCACCAGCCACTGGAGCTAAAAGAACGTTGTTATCGGAATTCAGATCTCAGAGAAGTCCACAGTACTAGTTACGCTGCAGTGGATGCCATTCTTACAGCTAACATTTATCAAGCACCTACTATGTGCAGTCACTGTGCTAGGAACTAGTAAGTCGAGATTCCGGTGAGAGACACACTGGCCAGTGGGGAGGCAAGGAGGTAAATAAATGAGTAGAAAACAGTATCATGAGAAAGTGTGTGCAGCTAATGGGAAGATGAGAAACCACTGAGCAGGGGACCAGGGGCTGAGTTGGGGATTGGAAGCAGAAAAGTTTTCCCAGGGAAGGTGATGATTCCGGTTCTTAACCCTCCCAAGGAGCTCCCACTGGTCGAAAGCAGAGCTAATTCAAAATCAATGGATGGTGTCAGGCAGAGTGCATGGATCCAAACTCTTTTAACACTCATTTGTAATATGGATAAAAATCCATAAATATACCCTAAAATAATTTTTAAAAAAGGAAAGCTATACCCATGAAATATCCATTGCATTGCTATTTACACACTAAGAAAGAAAGCTGGAAAACAACCTAAAGGCCAAACTACAGGAAAGCAGTTAACATAATCTGAGAATTAATTGCTATGTATTGAGTGCTGACCACATGGCAATGAGTTCACAATCAGTGTATCAAATTGATTACACCTTTCCTCCTTGTAGCAACTGTGAGAATTAACCCTCCCATTCTCTGAGAAAAGCCAAGACGGGAGAAAGGAATCTTTTCAACCAATGCTATGGAAACAATTGAACATTCTTATACAAAAAACAAAAAACAACAATTAAGAATAACCCTTACCTCACACCATGCATAAAAGCAACTTGAAATGGATCATAAATTAATCGTAAAACCTAAAACTATAAAAATTCTAGAAGAGTCTGGTCGATGTGGTTCAGTGGTTGAGCATCGACCCATGCACCAAGAGGTCGCTGGTTCAATTCCTGGTCAGGGCACATGCCCAGGTTGTGGGCCCGATCCCCAGTGGGGGGCATGCAGGAGGCGGTCAATTGATGTTCTCTCTCATCGATGTTTCTATCTCTGTCTCCCCCTCCCTCCCTCTCTCTCTAAAATCAATAAAAGAAAAAAAAATTATAAAAAAAAATTCTAGAAGAAAACCTTAGAGAAAATCTTTGTGGCTTTGAGCTGGGAAAAGCAAACCATTCAAACATGATGAGGTTGGGTAGTAGCAACAGGAACAAGTTAGAACAGCATTATGTGGTTATCAGAGTATTCCTTTTTATGGCTGTCATCTATTTGTGACAAGTGATGTGGATTTCCTTCTTATGGGGGCAATATAAAGTTTCCTTTTTAAAGAAATGTGGTTAGGTTTCTAAAATGTGAATGACCTTATGGGAAAAAACGTGCAGATAAATACAGACTCTGAAAGTAGAGAGATTGGTTCAAATTCTGGCTCTACCTCGCCTTGGGCGAGGTGAGGATTCTCTTCTTGCCTCAGGTTCCTCATCAGTAAAATGGCGTCATATGAAATTCCGACCTCACAGGGTTAAGTCAGGATTTACTGAGTTTCTGCATCTAGAAAGCTTAGAACATGAGCTGGGTGTGGTACGCAGTAGCTCAGTACAGTAAGTTCTCATTTAGTGTCGTTGATAGGTTCTTGGAAACTGGGAATGTAAGCAAAACGATGTATATCAAAACCAATGTTACCACAAGCTAATTGAAATAAACAAGAGCTAAGTTCCTACAGCATATTTGTGGTCACAGAAAATCACTAAACTTCTTAAAAAAAAAACCACTTCTAATATTAAACACTGAAATAAGTATGAGCTATACATACATTTAAGAAAGATTATAAAAATAAGTAGGATAATTCTTTTCCAACCTGCTCATTCCAGTTCAGGCTCCTGGGTGGCCCGAGCCTCTCTGGGCAGCTCAAGCCGCAGGCGGGAATCAACCCTGGACAGAGGGGTGCCCTCATACACACACCCACACTCACTTTTAATTTTGAATGTTTTCCTTTATTGCTGTTGCTTTTGCACCATCAATAGAGATTTTTGAGGAAAATATTTGATTATGAAAAAAAGAAAGAAAGAAAGAAAGAAAGAAAGAAAGAAAGAAAGAAAGAAAGAAAGAAAGAAAGGAAAGAAAGAAAGAGAAAGAAAAGAAGAGAAAGAAACCCAATGTGCAACTAGTCACACGCGACCTTTGAATACTCTAAACAACTCCTGCTTCAAGAAAGCGGCTGATGTCCTTCTGAAGGGTCTGGCCTCTGACCTCCAACCTCTGACAAGCAAGGAGACTCAAAAGTGGAAGAACAGAGTGTGCCATCCTAGTGCCATTCTTGGAAAAAGGGACGGTGGACAAAGGGACCCCAGCAGACCTTTGTGTCTGCAAGCTTCCTTGGAGTGACAGGATAAAAAAACAAACAAAAAAAAAAAAAAGAAAAAAAGGAGTGAGGCAGATGTCAGTAAGTATCTGGAGGACCTTTAGTTCAACAGCTCTGTGGACAGAAACCTCTGCAGAGGGCTACCCTCTCTATGCAGCAAAGGAAATAACTGTCACCAAGAAAAGAACCACGTTCATAAGGATGTGGAGAATTGAAAGTCTCCCACATATCCTCGGGAGTGTAAATCAGGACAAAGCACTGATGAAGACTGTTTGGCAATTCTAATAAAGTTAAACACACCCCTGCCCTGTGATGTAGCAATTCCACTCCTAGTATTTAACCTGGAAAAATCAAAATATATGTCCACAGATGGATGAAGGGGGTCAAAAAGGATGAACTTCATAAGAAAAAAAAATGTTGTGATTTTGTATGGTGATGGATGTTGACTACAATAATTGTGGTGATCATTCCACAATATACACAAATATTGAATCATGGTGTTGAATACTTGAAACTAACATGATGATATGTTAATTATACCTCAATAAGAACATTTAAATACATATATACATCCACAAAAAGAACGAACAAGAATGTATATGGCTGCTATATTCACATTAAAAAATAATAAGCAGCCCATCCAGTGTGGCTCAGTGGTCGAGCATCAACTCATGCACTAAGAGGTCGCCAGTTCGGTTCCCAGTAAGGGCACATGCCCAGGTTGTGGGCCAGATCCCCAGTAGGGGCATGCAGGAGGGGGCCAATTGATGTTCTCTCTCATCAATGTTTCTCTCTCCCTCTCCCTTCCTCTCTCTCTAAAATCAATACAGAAAAAAAAAATTTTTTTTAATCCTCACCTGAGGACATTTTTGCATTTATCTTCAGATACAGCGGGAGGGAGAGAGGAGGGAAAAGAGAGAGAAACATTGATGCGAGAGAGACACATAGAGTGGTTGCCACCCACACGACCCCAACCGGGGCCGGGGACAAACCGCAACCGAGGTACGTGCCCTTAGCGGGAACCGAACCCGGGACTCTCTGGTGCGCAGGTCAATGCTCGAACCACTGAGCCAAACCAGCCAGGGCCAGAAAAATATTTTTAAAAAATAAAAATAGCAGTTCCAAAAACTGAAAACAATTCAAATGTTCAATAGAAAAATGGTTATATAGACTGTGGTATAATCACATAATGGAATACTACTCAGTAAAGAAAAGGAACAAACTACTGATCCAAGCATCATGGATGAATCTCAAAAACATTATTATGTGCAAAAGGCCAGACACAAAGAGCACACATGATGTAATTCCATATATGTGAATGCAAGAACAGGCAAAAAACGAATCTATGGTGATAGAAATCAGAACAGTGGTGCCTGAGGTGGGCGGTGGTGGTAGAAATTGACTGAAAAGGGGCATGAGGGAACTTTCTAGGGTGATGGAAATGTCCTAGCTCTTGATTGGGGTGGTTTTCACATGGGCAAACACAGTTATCAAAACCATCTGTACTGGGATAAATAGTGTCCCCCGGAAATTCAAGCCCACCCAGAATCTTAGAATGTAACCTTATTTGGAAATAGGGTCTTTGCAGATGTAATTAGTTAAATTAGAGGTCAGACCAGATTAGGGTAGTCTCTAATCCAATTACTGGTGTCCTTATCAGAAGAGAAAATAGGCAGACACGGAGAAATACCACGTGACAATCGAGACAGAGTGCATGACATGTTCACAAGCATGGAATGCCAGGAATTGCATGCAACCAGCAGAAGACAGGAAGAGGCAATTAAGGATCCTTCCCTAGAGCCTTCCAAGAGATCATGGCCCTGTTGACACCTTGATCTTGGATTTCCAGCCTCTAGATGCGAGAGAATAAATTCTGTTTTATCTTTTCTTTTTTTCCCCCCCCTTTATTGATTCTAGAGAGAGAGGAAGGAAGAGGGAGAGAGAGAGATAGAAACATCGACGAGAGAGAACATTGATTGGCTGCCTCCTGCATGCCCCCACTGGGGATTTGGCCCACAACCTGGGCATGTGCCCTGACCAGGAATCAAACTGGTGACTTCTTGGTGCATGGGTTGATGCTCAACCACTGAGCCCCACCGGCCGGGCTAAATACTGTTCTTTTAAGCCACCAAGTCTAGAGCATTGTGTTAGGGAAGCCCTAGGAAACTAACATACCATCAAACAGAACATTTCAGGTCTGTTTAATTAAATTAAATTAATTTATTTATTTAATTAATCCTCACCTAAGGATATTTTTTCCATTGATTTTTAGAGAAAGTGGAAGGGAGGGAGGGTGGGGGGAGGGAGAGAGAGAGAAACATTGATGTGAGAGAGAAACTTTGATCGGTTGCCTCTAGAACTTGTCCCGACTGGCAGTATTGAACCGACAACCCGGGTATGTGCTCTGACCGGGAATCAAACCACCACCTCTTAGTGTACTGAGCCAACCGGCCAGGGCATACCCCAATTTTTTTAAAATTAGAAACTCCAAGCTAGTGATGAAGGCTCCACCATCACTCTCGTTTCACCAAAGTTGAACAACTGAAGGAGAGGCACTCTGGTGCTGTTCAGAATTCACATTTAACGGGAGACGCTGGCACTGCCCAGTGGGACCCTCCCAGTGCTCTGCCTTCACCTTCAGCCACCATGCAGAGCTGTTCCCTCTGCAAAACTGCCCCTCCACCCTCTCATACACAAATGCTATAGGACTATGGGCAGAACTACCCAAGAGAGCCACCCTGCAGATGTCCCATTCAAAAGGCAACCAGCTTACTTTTGAGGGCTCACCCAGCCTCAGAATTAAAGACAGTAAAAAAGCCTGGTCAGGGGCCAAGAGCTGTGACCTAACCCTTCTTACTCATTCATAAATTTATTATCTGATCTAAAAAATTCCTTAAGATTAAAGAATCTTTGGCTCCATTCCTTTGCTTTCCACAGCCTACACACTGACAAAAGGAGATTTTTTTATTTCATTATTTTGCTTCATCTCAGAAGCCCTTGACCCTAAGAACTTGCCAATCGCTTGTCTAAGCACAAACCTCAACTATCTACATGAGGTTTAAGGTCAGTGAAGGTCAGGAAGGTCACTGAATGGAAAGACAACTGGCCCAATCCCCATTGGATATTCTAATCCCTATGCAAGGTCCCCTACATTTATGGGGTGCTTACCACATGCCTTGCATTAACTCACTGAAGCTTCACAGAGAGGATAGAGGTAGGAACTATCATACTCACTTTCTGATGAGGAAACTGAGGACCAGAGGGGTGAAGAAACTTGTCTGAGGTCATCCCAGCAGTAAACCACAGAGCAAGGATTTAAGCCCAGACAAACCAGCCTAGAAGCTACTGTCTTAACCACTGGGCTGCACTGCCAAGTGGGTGCCTCTTCTATGGTTTGGGCGCTGCATCCCCAGTGACTGAGAACCCAAGGGCTTTTCTCTGTTACAGATCCTGACTCTTTTAACTTCTTTTCCCCCTTGTTGAGAAACATTAGGGTGAAAGACCCAAGTTTAGTTTTATAATAATACAGAGACTCCAAAAGCCTATTGGGACATCCTCCAAAGCTTTATATAAACAAAACTGAGTGTAACAGGATAAAGGTTGTTTAGCTTGTTTCTGAGGTTTTGGCATGTTTTGTTTTGAAATGAAAGTTAACCAAAACAACAAAAGAGCTAAACTGAAAAAAGCTGAGATCAGAACCCTGCAGTTCTTTCTAACTCAGTGGAAAACTCCAGTTTCTATTGCCCATTACACCAGGAAGGAGTTTGGAAGAGGGTTTCCTATAAGAAAATCGAACCAATGGTTCCTCACTTCAGGAAAGGAAACTTCAGCCCCTATGTACAGACTCTGTACATGTCCCCAGAGGAGTCCACAGTAGCTGTTGACTCAGTCAAAGAAGCTTTGCCAGTACAGTCGCACAGTACATTAAAAGACCAAAGGGTGGGCCTAGCTGGTGTAGCTCAGTGGACTGAGCATCTTCCCATGGACTGAGAAGTCCTGGTTCGATTCCTGGTCAGGGCACATGCCTGGGTTGCAGGCTCAATCCCCACTAGGGGGTGTGCAGGAGGCAACTGATTAATGCGTCTCTCTCACATTAATGTTTCTATCTCTCTCTCCCCTCCTCTCTCTCTAAAAAAAATCAATAAAAATATATTCAAAAAAGACCAAAGGGTTTTATTCCAAGAGTACAAGATGGTTCAATATTAGGAAACTTCTTTTTTTTAAAAAAGTTTTTATTGATTTTAGAGAAAGAGGAAGGGAAAGGGAGAGAGAGAGAGAGACAGAAGAGAGAGAGAGTGAGAGAGAGATCGATGTGAGAGAGAAACATTGATCAGCTGTCTCCCCCACACATCCCCATGGGAGATCAAATCTGCAACCTGGGCCTGTGCCGACTGGAAATTGAACCGGAACCTTTCAGCACACAGGATGATGCTCAACCAACTAAGCCACAGTGGCCAGGGCAGGAAACTTCTTTTTTTTTTTTTAAGTGGGATGCTCTTTTTTTTTTTTAATTTTTTTAATTGATTTTTTTAGAGAGAGAGAAACATCGATGTGAGAGAGAAACATTGATTGGCTGCCTCCTGGGGATCAAGCCTGCAACCTGGGCATGTGTCCTGGCTGGGAATCAAACTGGGACCTCTCAGTCCATGGGACAACCCTCAATCCACTGAGCCACACCGGCTGGGCTGAAACTTCTTAATATAATATAACATAATAACGGATCCTAGGTGATCCATAAATGTTGAATAAGCATTTGACAAAAGTCAGCACCTTTTCCTGAAAAAAACTTCAATTAAGAAGGAATCAATGAATAATTCTTTAACATAATAAAATGTATAAATCTCAGATAAAAGGCAGCATTTTGCTTAACTGGAAAACATCAGAAACATTTCCACAAAAGTCAGGACCAATACACACACGTACACTATCATTGTGTAGGAGGTACTAGCCAATGCAATCAGATAAGCTAAAGAAATTACAGATATAAGAATTGGATAGGGGGATATAATGTAGAGTATGGTTAATAACATTGTACTGTAGGGTTCCGGTCAAGATGGCGACCTAGGTGGACGAGGAATCGCGTCCTCCCACAACCACATCAAAGTTACAACTAAATCACAGAATAACTATCACTTAAAGACCGCATGAAATCAAGCTGAATGGAAGCCCTGCAACTACGAAATTAAAGAAGCAGCCGAATGGAGACAACATACTGCCCTCCAGGACCCTCCTTGTCGCCTGAAAGGAAACGAGATCCTGCAGCCAGGGGCGCCTGCGGAAGCTGAGCGACCCCCCCACCATGGAGCAACCCAGGCAGAGCGAGGGAGCCGGGCGACCCCCACACCACGGAGGAACCCAGGCGGAGCGAGGGAGCCGGGCGACCCCCCCCCACCAACGGAGGAAGCCGGCAACACACAGGAGAACTGAGCAAACTGAACAACGAAATTGACCCAGAGACATGGAGGTGGAGTATGGGATGACGGGCCTCAGAGGAGGGGGGGAGGCGGGGGAAAGAGATAAATCACAGAGCCCCCTCGGACTTCCGGTCAAGATGGCGGCGTAGGTAAACGCGGTATCACGTCCTCCCACAACCACGTCAAAGTTACAACTAAACTACAGAACAACCATCATTCAAAACCGCCTGAAATCAAGCTGAATGGAAGTCCTACAACTACGAAATTAAAGAAGAAGCCGCATCGAGACTGGTAGGAGGGGCGGAGGCGCGACAGGCTGGTCCCACACCCACGTGTGGCAGATAAAAATTGGGATACCTCGGCTGGGAAGGTCCTCCCAGAGGGCTGAGTGGTCCCCGTCCCACACCAGGCGCCCAGCTCAGGGTCCCAGTGCCAGGAAGAGAAGTCCCCATAACTTCTGGCTGGAAAAACCAGCGGGAACTGAGGCTGAGGCGGCTGGAGCCCCCGGCAGCTCCTCTTAAAGGGCCCGCGCTCGGACTTACTCGGACTCCCACCCTCCAGGCTCCAGCGTGCGTGAGGCAGCCTGAAAGGCACCAGAGTCATATGGGGAAGAACTGAGCTGTTTGGCATTGGAGCGAGGGCTGGAGAGGCAGCTTTCTCCTGGACAGACGTGCTAACAGAGGCTTTTGTTCCTTTGGTGAGCCCTTCCTGAGCCGGCAGACGCCGCCATATCTGGGACTCCAGCAACCTGGCTCACACTGTTTGCCCCGCCCTGGTGATTCCCTGAGGCCCCGCCCCACCCAACTTCCAGGCCCACCCAAGCTGTTGCCAGTTGCTTCACCATAGGATTGGCCTGTCTTGGAGCCTGCTTCAGCTTTTCCTAAAATCATTCAAACAAGCAGCATCTGGTCTCAGCTAGCCCTATACCTCTTGCTAAGTAATACATAGGAACAAACAGAGGGAGGCAGCCAAAATGAGGAGACAAAGAAATAGGTCCCAAATGAAAGAACAGAACAAAACTCCAGGAAAAGAACTAAGTGAAATGGAGTTAAGCAACCTAACAGATGCTGAGTTCAAAATACTGCTTATAAGGATGCTCAATGGACTTAGTGAGAACCTCAGTGAACTTAGAGAGGGCCTCAAGAGCATAAAAAAGGACCAGTCAGATATGAAGGAGGCACTAACTGAAATAAAGAATAGTTTACACAGATTCAATAGTAGAGTAGGTAAAGCCAAGAAGCAAACCATCGATTTGGAATATAAGGAAGCAAAAAACACCCAATCAGAACAGCAAAAAGAAAAAAGAATCCAAAGAAATGAGGATAGTGTAAAGAGCCTCTGGGACAACTTCAAGCGTGCCAACATTCGCATCTTGGGGGTGCCAGAAGGAGAAGAGAGAGAACAAGAAATCGAAAACCTATTTGAAACAATAATGGCAGAAAACTTCCCTAACTTGATGAAGGAAACAGACATACAAGTCCAGGAAGCACAGAGAGTCCCAAACAAGATGAACCCCAAGAGGCCCACACCAAGACACATCATCATCAAAATGCAAAAGGTTCAAGACAAAGAGAGAATCTTAAAAGCAGCAAGAGAAAAGCAGTTTGTTACCTACAAGGGAGTTCCCATAAGACTGTCAGCAGATTTCTCAAAAGAAACTTTGCAGTCCAGAAGGGAGTGGCAAGAAATATTCAGAGTGATGAAAAGCAAGAACCTACAACCAAGATTACTCTATCCTGCAAAGTTGTCATTTAGAATCGATGGCCATATAAAGAGTTTCCCAGACAAGGAAAAGCTAAAGGAGTTCATCACCACCAAACCATTATTATATGAAATGTTGAAGGGTCTTCTTGAAGAAAAAGATAAAAAAATATGAACAAACAAAATGGCAATAAATACATATCTATCAACAATTGAATCTACAAACAAAATGAACAAGAAGAACAGAAACATTCTCATAGATACAGAGAACTTTTGTTGGTTACCAGATGGGTAGGGGCTGGAGGGAGGGGTGAAAAAGGTGAAGGGATTAAGAAGTATAAATTGGTTGTTAGACTGATTAAGAAGTATAAATTGGTTGTTAGACTGACAAACCTCAAAGGGAAGGGGGGTTGGGGGGTGGGAAGAAATAAACCAAAGAACTTATATGTATATATGCATAACTAATGGACACAGACAACAGTGTGGGGATAAGCAAGAGGGGGGCGGAAATGGGGAGGAGGGGGGCAATGGGGGAAAAATGAGGAACATCTGTAATACATTCAACAATAAAATTTAAAAAATAAATAAATAAAAAAAAATAAAAATAAAAAAAATAAATAAATCACAGAGCCTATGTGCATGGGTGCATAACCAATGGACATGGACAACAGGGATAGGGACGAGGAGAAGGGGAGGGGGAGGAGGGTGTCAACAGGGGAAAAAAAGGAAAAACATCTGTAACAAAAACAAATTAATAATAAAATAAATTATAAAAACAAACAAACAAAAAAAAACATTGTACTGTAGCCCTGGCCAGTTTGGCAAGCAGTTAGAGTGTTGATCCGTGGACAAAAAAGTCTTGGATTTGATTCCCAGCCCTGGTCAGGATTGTGTGGGAGGCAGCCAATCAATGTGTCTCTCTCACATCAATGTTTCTCTCTCTCTCTCTTTTATTTTTTTAAATTTTTTTCCTTTATTGATTTTAGAGAGAGAGAAAGGGAGAGGGAGAGAGAGATAGAAACACCAATAAGAGAGAACATCGATTGGCCATCTCCTACATGCTCCCCACTGGGGATCTGGCCCACAACCTGGGCATATGTCCTGACCAGGAATCGAACTGGCGACCTCTTGGTATATGGGTCGACGCTCAACCACTGAGCCACACTGGCCAGACAATGTTTCTCTCTCTCTCTCTCTCCCACCTCTCTTCCTCCCACTCTATCTGGAAAAAAAAAAAAAAATCAGTGGAAAAATATTCTTGGGTGAGAATTAAAAAATAATAAAATAAAATAAAACAATACTGTATTATATGTTTGAAAGTTGCTAAAAGTAAATCTTAAAAGTTCTAATCACAAAAAAAAATTGTAACTATGTGTGGTGATCAATATTAACTAAACTTATTGTGGTTGGTGATCATTTAACAATATATAAATATAAGAAATCATGCCCTGGCCAGTTTGGCTCAGCAGTTAGAGCGTCGGCCCACGGTCCAGAGAGACCTGGGTTCAGTTCCTGCTAAGGGCACCGTACCTTGGTTGCAGTTTCTCCCTGGCCCCGGTTGGGGTCGTGTGGGTGGCAACCACTCGATGTGTCTCTCTCACATCGATGTTTCTCTCTCTCTCTTCCTCCCTCCCTCCCTCTCTCCCTCTCGCTCTATCTGAAGATGAATGCAAAAGTGTCCTCAGGTGAGGATTTAAAAAAAAAAAGGAATCATTATATTGTATACCTAAAACCAATATAATGTTATATGTCAATTATATCTCAATAAAAATAAAGAATTGGATGGTAGGAGGTAAGTTATTTCCATTTATAGATGATACGATTATAAGACTTGCACATCTAAGGGAATCAACTAAGAAATGACTACAAACAATAGCTAGTTAGAAAAGACTCCACAAAAAAAATAAAACACCTATGAATAAACTTATCAAAAAATATGCAAGATATTATTAAAAACTATGAACAATACTGAAGGACACAGATTTAAACTAATGGAAAGACATATGTTCCTAGATAGGAAAATTCAACATTATAAATATGTCCATTCTCTGAAGTTAATGTGTAAATTTAAAGCAATCCCAAACCTCAGAGGAGGGGGGTGGTGGGGAGAGAAGAGATAAACCAAAGAATTTATATGCATATAAGCATAACCAATGGACATAGACAACAGTGCTGTGGGGAGGGGGCGGGATCAGGAGGAGGGTGTCAATGGGGGAAAAAGGAGAAACATCTGTAACAAAAATACCTTAATTAATAAAAAAAATAAATAAAGCAATCTCAAAACATTTCACAAAAGAGGATATTTAAATGGCCAATAAATATATATATTTTTAAAAGCACTGAACCTCATTAGTCATTAGAGAAGTGAAAACTAAAATCACAATTAATTACCACTAAACACACATACCAGAATGAAAAAAAGATTTAAACCAACAAAACCAAGTGTTGCAAGAATAGGGAATAACTGAAATTCTCAGAACTGCAGGAAGGAGGGCAAACTGTTACACGAATGCTCATGGAACACAGTTCGGCAGCATTTTCTGGAGTTGAACACACGTATACCCCATGGCCCAGAAACTCCTCTCATAAGTAAATATCCAACAGAAATGTGTATACATGGACACCAAAAGCCAGGTGTGACAGCCAAAACCAGAACAACTTAAATGCCCATCAACAAAAGAATGAACAAATAAACCTCATTAATACAATGCGGAGCCTGAGAAGAAGTGGTACATATGTACAATGGAATATGACTTAGCCATAAAAAAGAATGGAATCTTGCATCTACAACAACATGGATGGACCTGGAGGGCACTGTGCTGAGGGAAATAAGTCAGACAGAGAAAGATAAATGCCATATGATTCCACTTATATGTGGAATCTAAACAAACAAACAAAAATAAACAAGCAGAATAGAAACAGATTCATAGATACAGAGAACATTTTGACAGTTGACAGATGGGAGGGGGTTTGGGGGGACCGGGTGAAAAAGGTGAAGGGTTTAAGAAATACAAATTGGTAGTTACAGAATAGTCATGGGGATGTAAAGTACAGCATAGGGAATAGAGTCAATAATATTGTAATAACTATGTAGAGTGTCAGATGGGTACTAGATTTATTAGGGTGATCACTTTGTAAGTTATATAAATGTCTAATCACTAGGCTGTACACCTGAAACTAATATAATATTGTATGTCAACTGTAATTAAAAAATAAAAAACAATTTTAAAACATATATACTTAATGTTGAGCCAAAGAAGCCAGACACAAAAGCATCTATATATACAAAGTTAAAAAACAAAAACAGCAAAACCAATCCAGTACATAATAATCAAGGATAATGATTACCTTTCGGAAGAGGCTGGGGAAGTAACTGTTTGGGAGTCTTAGGAATGGGGGGCTCCTGAACCCTAGTAATGCTCTAGTTCCAGTTTACTCTGTGTTCACTTTGTGATAACTCAAGCTGTATACATATAATTTATTCACTTTTCTGTATGTGTCACACTTCAGTTTTTATTAAAGTAATTTCAATGAAAACACAAACACGTGCAATTAGACATTAGATTTTAAAGTTCAAATGGAAAAACAAACAAGAATAGCCTGAAAAGTTCTAAAAATAAGAAAGCAGCACTTCTATACATTAAAAATATTTTAAAATATTGTAAAGTTTAGTAAGCAAAACAGTGGGAACAGGAATGAACATGAACAGACAGAGGAACCCATGGAAAATCATAATGAGTTCATAAATAGACCCGCAGACGCATGAGAAAAGAGCTTGTGATAACCAACTTATGAAATATAAGCTTCGGTGGGGAAAAGATAACCATCTGTGGGAGGTGGGGCGCTGGATCTATAACCTCACCGCTTCAGGATGAATTTCAAATGGGTCAAAATTTGAATGTAAAATAATTAAAGAAAAAAATGACATGTCCTATTATGTTGAAGTAGGGATGACCTTTGTACTTGTGATTCAACATTCAGAAGCCATAAAAGAAATGACTGATCAATTTGACTGCATAAAAATAAAAACTTGGGCACACAAAACAAACAAGCCATCAACAAAATAAAAGAGAAACACTAACCTGGATGCAATTTATACCAAAGGCAAAAGGCTAATCTCCCTAATAGATAAACAGCTCCCAGAAATAAAAAAGAAAAAGGCAACAATCCAATTTTCTACATAAACAAAGAATATGGGTGAGACAGTTGAGAGAGAGAGAGAGAAGTGGTCCTTTTAAACATAAGTTTAGAACTTTTCATAACAAATTTAAGACTCAGTTGAGTCACTGCTTTTCATCTATCAGATTGGTAAAAATCCAGTACTGTGAAAATTTTAATGCATTGGCAAAGATGTGGGAAAACAACAACTTCTCATCCAAAACTGGCAGAAGTGTAAATTGGTACTATCCTTGGGCGAGACAAGTTGGCAATATATCTAGAAATTATATAGGCAGATATCTAGAAATACCATTTTTGGGAATTGATTGTACATATATAATACACACCTGCAAAATGCCACAGGTGCAGTGTCTGTGGCAGCAGATTGGAAACAACCTGAGTGTCACCACACAATAAAATAGCATGATATAGTCAGTGACACAAGCCAGGCAAGGAACAGGGTGTATTTGATTTTGTAAAATGTGTTCAGCAGAGATGGCAAAGCATTTTATATATATATACACATATATATAATATCTATATATATATATTTGTATTTGCTTGTATCTGCATAAAGAGACTCTGTATTAGAATAATTCACACTAAAGTGTGAAAGATTGGCTGCTTACAACCTCCCGGAGATGGTGCATCCTTAAAATAAGATGCTTGTTAACCCATATAAACCTGTCACATGATGGACCTTTTGGTCAGGGTGATAAAGTGAATTGGAAAAATGCATATGCTGCAAGTCCAGAGACTTGGGGGGTCATGAAGGCAGCCATACATCAGGATGCTTTAATTGGATTAGACCCAGTAAACTAAAAACAGTTTCTTGGAGTAGGAGGGTAGTGGGTGGTTATAAACTAGGAGTGAAAGAAAAACTAGTTAACTCCTACTTCTTTTTTATAGGACGTTTAAACCATATGAATGTATTATCTAATGTAAACACTAAACAGTGAACGAGAAGAGCTGAAGTCCTTGAGCTCCTAAGCCTTAGTGCAGACCCACAAGATCTACCAGAGCTCTTGTTCCAAGAGCCTATCAGTTATCAACAGGTAACATTAAATATTTACAAGGAGTTTTATTACTTTATAAACAGCTCACTAACTTTGCCAAAAACATCTTATATTAATATTGCTACGCAAGACATTGTGAGATAGAAAGACCTTGGGCAACTCACCTAAGCTCCCTTAAATATCAGCTTTCCCTTTGGCCGAGCAAAAGTGAAGACAAAATAGCGTCACATAATTGCTGTGAACTCCTGGCCTGTGAGCGGTTCAGGAAGCCGCAACGTGGCACTGAACAAGCTCTCCATACAACAGCCACTCCACAGACAATCCTCAGCTAGAATCGGTGTCAGGCTGGAGCTGCCGAGCTTCTCAAAGGTCAACTTTGCTTAACAGTCACCTGGAAAGGCTGTTAAAGCACAGGCTCCCGGCTCCGCCCTTCGCCATGTGATTCAGTAGGCGTGGGGCCCATTAGCCTGAACTTCTAACAAACTTCTCCGCAGATGCTAATACGCTGGTTTAAGGACCCCATTTGAGTAGCCTGGTCCAGAGCAGGGTTCCTCACACTGTGATGTACATATGAATGACCTGGGAATCTTGTTAAAATTATAGAGTCTGACTCAGTGAGTCTGGGGTATGGCCTGGGAGTCTGCATTTCCAACAAGCTCCCAGGTGTTGCTGATGCTACTGATCTTCAAACAGCTCCCAGAAATGGTTACTCCACACTTTGAGTAACAAGGGTCTGGAATATCCAGTTCCATTAATTTTACAGATGAGGAAACTGTGCCTGGGAAGAAATAAATGACCTGCCCAAGGCCACTCGGAAGGTAAGGGCACACACGGGGAGGCTCCTTCAAGGTGACTGCCATTCCTCAGGAGTGCCCCCCAGCACTGTCCCCAGACCAATACCACAAACCTTCCTGAGCCAATAAATGATGCCAACCCCTTGGCAAATGGTGTGGAAATTTACTAAATCACACACAACGCTCCACTCTTCGGAGAAATAAGCCACTTATTAGGGAGCATAGCTCAAACTACCAGTCTGTTATTTAAAAAAAAAAACTTCTGGCAAAATTATTTCTTTAGCTGAATCAGCTTCCCTTCCAGTGACTCACAACTTTGACAGGCGCCTGCTGTGGGAACCCGAGGAAGACACCGGAGCGTTTCTCAACACGTGTGGTCTGATTACGGGCAGAGGAGGGGGAGGAGCAGCAGCACCGAGGGTGGGGAAGCAGATCCTTGGGAAAGCTGAGGAATCTGCTGTATGCACTCCTTCATGACCTCCAAAACAGAATCGCACTGCATGCATTTTGCCAACTCATTTTATCATCCTGACAAAAAGTCCATCAAATTAAAAAATGTGTTTGAGCCCTGGCCAGTTCGATTCCCGGTCAAGGGCCCATGCCTGGGTTTAGGGCTCGATTCCTGGTGGGGGGCGTGCAGGAGGCAGCCGATGGACGTTGTGCTTTCACATCGATGTTTCTCTTTCTCTCTCCCTTCCTCTCTTTCTGAAAGTCAATAAACTATTCTTTTTTTTTTTAAATATATTTGGATTAACAAGCATCTTTTCAAGATGCATTGTCTCAGCAATACAGAGGGAGGGGTGGAGTTCCAGATGCAAGGTCTCCGGAATAACTGAGGTAGCAGTGGGGGGCCTTACCTGAGAGAAGCTTGATTGGGGAGCACAGTGCTGGTAAACAACAGCGACCTTGGCGGCACCACATTCACCAGCAGGCCCTGCCCTCAGCCCCCGTGTCTTCAGGCTGTGAGTGGTTTGCCGGTCTGGCTCTGCCACTAATTTGCTGTGTGATTCAGTAAATCACGCAGTTTTAGAGAGTTCTGAGCTGGAAGGAACACCTATCCCGTCCCAGAACCCCAATTTCTAAACCACAGAATGCATGGCCTGTCTGGGAGTGGCTTCCCCAGAAGCAGAGCCTGAGACGGCTTCGGTATGGCATCAGTTATTAAGAAAGTTTTCTCAGGAGAAAGCTGAGAAGGAGTGAGAGGAGGATAGGGAAGGGCAAGTCTTGGAGGCTCTGAAACATTTTTAAATGAGGCCAGGAAGCTGTGGTTTCGGCTCCCTGACTCAGCCAGTGGTCCCCTGGGTGGGGGTGGGTGGTGTAACCTCCCGACTATCTCTGGCGAGGTGGCTTGGAGAAGGACACAGGGTTTGTTGTTCGTGGCAGCCCCAGTTAACCCACAGCAGCTGGGAAATGGGTACAACAGTGGGTAAGAGGGATCTGGTGGACACCAACCCTTCCTCTGGTTCTGAGAACCCCCCAAATGCGTTTCTGAACAAGAGACCCCCCAAATCACGAAAAACAGAAGGTGCGAGAATACAGATCCATTCTTCATTTCCAGAAGAACCTTGGAATCTGCACTTAGACTAAATCCTAACTGCTCCCCCTGACGTCCCCCATCACTCCCAGTCACACCTCCTGTGGCACTGCCACTCTGACATTATCCTGGCCGTGTTCACTTGCGTGCTGTCTCCCCACAAGGACGGCCTCCGGGGGACAGAGCCTTGTTCTGGCCTCATCACTGTCTCCAAGCCTGGGGCCAGCTTGGCCCACAGGAAACTATAACATCTGGGGAACAATATCTGAGTGAATGAGTTGGACATTTGGGCCAGATGCTTAAATGCCAACAGAGAAGGAGAAATAGGTCAGCTGAACACTCCCTAGCCCGAGAAGCTGGAGGAAAACCGAGCACAAGGCCAGGCTGGGGAAGGAGAGAATCCACAGAGTTTCCTTCTCCTCTCCTGGCTCCCTTTCTCAGCTCCTACACGCCACGTGGAGCCAGAGTTAGCATCAGTCCTGGGGAGATCTGCCACCTTTTGGAAAGGTGCAAACTGCTGCAGATGACCAGGGGCATCTGGGCTCCAGTTCTAGCGCTAGCTCTGAGCCCCCCTTCCCCACGGGGACCTGAGTGTGGCACGGTGCTCATGCCCACCTTGGAGGCAGTTCAAAGAGGAGGCAGTTGCACACCACTGCAAACCACACAGGGCAGGGGAAATTCCTGCCCCTGCTGCTGCATTTCTGCTCCTGGCCACCTCTGTGGCTCCTCCGGCTCCAGGACAGTCTCCACCATGGCCACATAAGTTCTGGGCAGGCTCCGGGCACCTGTGAGATGCCCGCATGTGACCCAGCACTTCCCAGTGCCACACACTGAGCCAGACTCTTGCCCCTCACTTGCTCACTCATCTGCGCAATGACACCGACAAATCCGTAGCCCCATATCTTAAGGTCTCATTATCTCTGCTTTACTAGAGAGGCGAGGAGGCTGAGAAATTGAGCCACTGGCAGAAGGTCAAAAGGTTAATGAGGCTAATCAGGATTCGAACTGGCAGCTGGACACTTTCACCTCATCTTTTTAAAAGGCTTGTCACCATGGGCTGGCTCACTGAACACAGCAGTCCTAGGAACAAGGTTCATTACCTCCATTTCTCTGAAGGGACCCCTCGTGGGGCATGCAGACAGGCCAAAGCCCGGCATCATCCCGGCCGCCACCAACTCTGTTCAGCTGATGAGGAGACTGAGTCTCCAGCAGGTGCAAGGGCTTTTCGATGAGCCCAGGGCGAGGCCCAGCGTCTTCCGCTAGAGGCAGCCTCACCTGCATTGACCCTAGGCTCACTTGGGGCTTCACCTGGGCAGGCCCAGGCTTCCCGTGCCCTCCCCTTGCCCTTTGCCCCTCCCCCTCTCTCTCTACCTGGAATACTGGGCCCTAAGTCCTTTGCCCCTCCCTCCTTCCCACTATGGGGTGTTGGGGGCCAGGGCATGGGGCTGGGCCCAAAGCCTGACTGGGGGACAAGACATTGTGGTGAAGACAGGGGTGTGTGTGGGGAGGTTGAAGGGGTGGGGGTGGGGGGCTGGCTGGGTCAAGGTAGGCAAGCAAAGAGGGGGGAAATGGGGACATCTGTAATAGTATCAACAATTTTAAAAAATTAATATAAAAAGATGCAGGATGCTCCGGAGGAAACTGAATCCCCACGTCCTAATTTAATCGCACCCAGTAGCAGGAATGAAGGGTTAGCTTTATTCGAAAATAAATCATTGTAAATACCCCATGTTAGCAAGCCCAAAAAGAAAAACCTATGATCACCTGAATAGATGCAGAAGATTTTCTCCCCTCTGATAAAATTCAACATCCACTCCTGACAGAAACCCTCAGCAAATTATGAATAGAAGGGAATTTCCTCAACCTGGAAAAGGGCATCAATTAGAAATTTACAGCTAAATGGTGAACGACTGAATGCTTTCCCCCTAACATTAGGAACAAGATTTGCTAATAAACGAGATCAGCAAGGTTGCAGGACACAAGATCAACGTACCAAAATCCACCGGATCTCTACTAACTAGCACCAAAAGCTGGAAACAACGTAAATGTCCATCAGCGGGCAGTGGATAAAAAATTATGGTAGGCCCGGCCGGTGTGGCTCAGTGGATTGAGCATCATCCCATGGACTGAGAGGGCCTGGTTTGACTCCCGGTCAGGGCCCTTGCCTGGGTTACCAGCTCGATCCCCAGCAGGGGGCATGCAGGGCGCAGGTGATCAATGTATTCATCTCTCTCACATCGATGTTTCTATTTCCCTCCCTCTCTCTCTAACAAAAATTAATAAAAACATATTTTAAAAAAGAAATTATGGTAGATCTCCTTGGCCCGTTTAGCTCAGAGGTTAGAGCATCGGCCCTTGAAGCAATGAGTCGGGGATTCGATTCTGGCCAAGGGCATGTACCTCGGTTGCGGTTCGTCCATGGCCCCAGTCAGGGTCGTGCAGGAGGCAACCTGTCAATGTGTCCCTCTCACGTAGACGTTTCTCTCTCTCTCACTCCCTCCCACTCTATCTGAAGATAAATAGAAAAATATTCTTTGGTGAGGATCAAAAAAAAATTATGGTAGATCTGCCTGGCCAGTGTTGCTCAGTGGCTGAGCGTCGACCCATGCACCAAGAGGTCGCCAGTTCGATTCCCAGTCAGGGCACATGCAGAATGAAAAAAACCAGACTTTCCAAAAGAGAGTACTTCCATTTATAGAAAACTCTAGAAAATCCTAACTAAGCTGTAGGAAGAGAAAGCAGACCAGTGGTTTTGCAGGGGCTGGGGGAGGAGATTTCAAAAAGCACCAGGGAAGTTCTGGCAGTGATTAAGGTAGTCACTGTCTGCCCCGGCCAGTCCGTGTGGCTCACTTGGTTGAGCATCGTCCTGTGCACCAAAAGATTCCCGATTTGCCTGGCCGGTGTGGCTCAATGGTTGAGCGTCGACCCATGCACCAAGAGGTCGCCGGTTTGATTCCCGGTCAGGGCACATGCCCAGGTTGTGGGCCCGATCCCCAGTGGGGCGCATGCAGGAGGCAGCCAATCAATGTTCTCTCTCATTGATGTTTCTGTCTCTCTCCCTCTCCCCCTTCCTCTCTCTCTAAAATCAATAAAGAAAAATTATTTTTAAAAATGATTCCTGATTCAATGCCCGGTCAGGGCACATCCCTGGGTTCCGGGCTGGATCCCTGGTGGAGCGGGAGGCAGCCCATCTGTCACTCTTACATCACTCCCACATGGATGTTTCTCAAAAAAAGAAAAAAGACAGTCACTGTCTGAGTTGTGATATATTCAAAATTTAGCAAACTGTGCACTTTTGTGCAATTTGCTACATGTCCATTTTACGTCGATAAGCTGTTCTTTACAAATTGCATGTGTATCAAGGGACCTAGAACAGGCAAATTCTAGAGATAGGAAGTAGAATAATGGTTGCCAGGGGCTGGGGAGAGGGAGGAAAGTGGACTTGTTTAATGGGGACGGAGTTTCTATTTGAGATAAAAAAAAGTCCTGGAAAACAGATAGTGATGATGGTCACACAACATTGTGAATGTGCTTAACGTCACTGAATTGTACACTTAAAATGGTTTAAAATGGTTGTTTTTATGCTATGTACATTTTACCACAATAAAAAAATAAAAATAACTCAAAAATATAGCATACAGGTGGACATTTGCATTTGAGGAGAAAGAGGAAGGTTTTCGGCTTTTCTCAGCCTCCCAAGGAATGTGGGTCCTCAAAAAGATGAGAACAGCTCTCCTCCCTGAGGACACATGGCCTTCCCCTCCTGCAGGACAAGGCCCTCCGGATCCTTTGCTCCAGAGCTCACCAGAGGATCAGGCCCCACCCCTGCAGCCCGCTGCCCATGATGGCTGCTAGTCTCAGTCCCTTTGCACCTGCTGTCTTCTGAGCGGAATGCCCTTCCCCCTTTACCTACCCACCTTACTCTCCCTCTCCCTATCTCCCCTTCCCCCATCTCCCCTGCCCCACACCCCCTAGACTCTCTCCCAAAATGCCCTGGACCCACAGAAGGCCAGTCTCCTGTTTGCTCCAGCTGCCCCCTCTCCAAGAGGGATGTCCCTCTGTGTCCCCCAGGTCCCTGGTACCCCTCTTCCTTTGACCTGATCGCTGTGTCCTGAGCATCTACACTGTCTGGGCTCAGGCTGGGAGCTCCTTCAAGTCTCAGACTTCTCCTAACTGCCTCTGTCTCCAGACTTTCACAGCTGATCAACTGCCAGGATTTGGGCTGAACCAGTCCCTTTTTTTTTTTTTACCAATTCAAGAATGTCCCTAGTGGAGAACAATGGGGGAAATGGAATTCTCGGTGAACAGAGCAGCTCTGTGTCTAATTTTCTGGCACACAGAGGATGGACTGTGAGGGCCCAGGCAGGCCCACGCAGGGTGCTGGGAAACCTGGCTTTGGCTTCTCCTCACTAACTTGGGACCTAGAGATAAATCAGTCCCTTTCTCTAAGCCCCACTTCACCCATCTGGAAAACAGAGCTTGAGAAACTCTTCCTCGAGCGGGGTGGGTGGGAGAGGGGAGCAGTGCCGGAGAAATGAGGGTGTTTTCAGGGGTCCCCACTGTGGGGAGCATCTTGGTCACACAAGGCCTGTTTTCCAGCAAAGGTCTGGCTTCACACTTGTTGACTTTGGGTTCAAACCCTGCTCTTCCAAGGGCCCTGGCTCACCACTAGGTTTGTCTGTTACACCAAAAGCACAGGCCTATGCTTCATGGCTGCAGTTAAACAACCCTTCATCAGCAGGTTCACATTTCTCTCCCTGCTGGATCATAAGCCCCACTGAATTCCAGCTCAGCGCATGTCCTGAGGAGAATGCAAACATTGTGTTAACTAATTAATGCAGGGAGACCGAGGTGGAGGGCTGGGGTGAATTTTCTGCTGATAGAAAATTAGTATAGCAGCTAAGGAGGAATGAGACCCGGCCTGTCCCTGTCACTTGCAAAGGGAAGGTCTGGAGCCAAGGGGATGCCTCCAGCCTCCTGGCCAGGCCACATCCCCTCTTCCCTACTCACACACCCCCAGTCTGACCCAGGCCCGGCACTGGCTCCACCACCCCATGCCACCTGTATAAGAACATGACACTTCGCCCTGGCCGGTTTGGCTCAGCGGTTCGAGGATTGGCCCCTGAGGGTTCGATTTCCATCAAGGGCTGCAGTTTCGATCCCAGCCCGGTTAGGAGTCTGTGGGAGGCAACCAATCAATGTGTCTCTATCACATGGATGTTTCTCTCTCTCTCTCCCTCCCTCCCTTTCACTGTCTCTAAAAATCAATGAAAAAATATCCTAGGGTGAGGATTAACAACAACAAAAAAGAACATGACACTTCTTTTTTGTTGTTTGTTAAATATTTCTTCCATTGATTTTTAGAGAGAGTGGAAGGGAGGAAAACGGAGGGAGAGAGAAAGAGAGAGAGAGAAACATTGATGTGAAAGAGATACATTGATTAGTTGCCTCCCTCATACGCCTGACAGGGGCCCAGGATTGAACCTGCAACCCAGGTATGTGCCCTTGACCAGGAATTGAACCCAAGACTCTTCCGTGTGAGGGCTGATGCTCTAACCACTGAACACACTGGCCATGGCTATTTTTAGCTTTTTGAGGCCCCTCCATACTGTTTTCCACAGTGGCTGCACTTATTAATAAACCCACCAACAGTGCACGATGGTTCCCCTTTCTCCACATCGTCACCAACACTTGTTTATTGTGTTTTTGACAATAACCGTTCTGACAGGTGCAAGGTGATATCTCATTGTAGCTTTGATTTGCATTTCCCTGATGATTAGTGGTGTTCAGCGTCTTTTCAAGTGTCTGTTGGCCATCTGTATGTCCTCTTTGGAGAAATGTCTATGCAGGTCCTCTGACCATTTTTTAATCAAATTGTTTTTTGTTTGTTTGTTTTTGTTTTTTTCTTAATTTTTTTCTTTTATTGATTTTTAGAGAGAGAGGAAAGGAGGGAGACCCAGACCAGGAAGTCAACTAGGCACAGATCTGCCACTCAGAGACCCACCCAGTTCCCAGCAGCTCACTACCTTTCCCTGGCTGTTCATCACAGCCTGTCATGACCACGGTCCCCTCTGTGCCTCTGGGGACACCCTGGCCACTTCCCTGGCAGGGTTGGTCTCAGTATGAACAAATCCCTTTTTTCCTGAGGTCAGCCAAACAAGGTTAGACTTGTCCCCAGAAGAATGTTCTAAGAAATTAGAGAGGAAACAATACCAAGAGATTAAAATGCAGCCACCTGCAAACAAGAACACTTCCAAGTCCTTATTTGCATAAGAATCTGGCCCGAGACTGGGATGGCAGCACCTCAAGCTGCCTCCTCGCCTCCTCCTCATCTCTACCCTTCCAGAACCTGCTTCCTCTAGCCTTGAGCAGCATCAGCCCTTCCCCTCGCTCTCCGCAGGACCAGCCTCTGCCTGAGCTCCTGGAAAATTCGATTGGCTCAAGAGAGTCCTCCTTTGGCCTCAGCTCTCCCACAGGGATAGTACCTGCAGGGCAGATTTCTTTTTTTTTTTTTCTAAATTTTTTCCCCTTTATTGATTTTACAGAAAGAGGAAGTGAGAGGGAGAGAGAGATAGAAACATCATTGAGAGAGAACATCGATTGGCTGCCTCCAGCATGCCCCCAACCGGGATCAGGCCCACAACCTGGGCATGTGTCCTGACCGGGAATCGAACCAGCGACCTCTTGGTACGTGGGTCGACGCTCAACCACTGAGCCACACCGGCCGGACAGGGCAGAGTTCTTGAGAGGACTGAAGATACAGCCTGTGATGCCAACCGCAAAGAACATTAACTCCATGAGAGCAAGACTTCCTTTTATTTTCTGCCCCATCTTCTGTGCCTGGCCCACAGTGACTGCTCATGATGTTTGTTGAATGAATAATAAATATGAATATGCCCTGGCCGGTTTGGCTCAGCGGTTAGAGCATTGGCCTGCAAACCAAAGAGTTACAGGTTCGATTCTGGTCAAGGGCACGTACATCAGTTGCGGTTTGATCCCCAGCCCTGGTCAACGTTGTGCAGGAGGCAACAAATCAATGTGTCTCTCTCACATTGATGTTTCTCTCTCTCTCCCTCCCTTCCATTCTCTCTAAAAATCAATGGAAAAAGATCCTCAGGTGAGGATTAAAATAAATTAAATAAATAAATAAATAAAAATAAAAACATAATGCCATTTACATTCACACTAAAAAAAAAAAAGAAATACTTTTGATATAAATCTAACAAAATATATAGAAGAGCTATATGAGGACAACTATAAAACTCTGATGAAAGAAATAAAAGAATGTAGTAGTCTGGGTGCCTAGCAATGGGCAAAACTACAAGCCTCTGCAGGACCACTCCCTTAAGCATTAACCCCTGGAGATGACATCTAGGCCTCAGCTGTGTTTCAGCTCCAGGCTCAGAAAAGCAGTAAAACCTGGTAGAGCAACACCATGGCTGACATTAGGACCAACTGCAATGGCTAATGACCCCCTCCCCTGGCACAGACCAATCAGTGGAGAAAATTACCCTGAGCTGATGAATATGCTATTGCGTTTCTCCCCTGAGACCCCAGATAAAAGCCGTCAGGATGGAGGGCCCTGTGTGGCTCTCTCTATGGAGCATGCCCATGCCTTTCCCACCCCTTCCCCCAGGAGAGCTTTCCTTGACTCTCTCTTTCTCCCAAGCTCCAATAGCTCTTCTTTTGCTTCTGTAACTTGTTTCCTGAGCCCATTTCTTCTATGAATTATTTTTTCTACCTCTGTGACTTTCTAAATAAACTTTCTCTTATAGTTAGTTTGAGTCTTGACTCTGAATTCTTTCTTAGCCAGAATTCAAGTACCGAGATTGCAGGACTGAGGTCCAGTCTGACTCCACTGATCTAACACCTGCTCTCATTTTCTTCTGCTAATAGGAAGACCTAAATAAATGGAGAGCTATCCCATGTTCATGGATAGGAAGACTCAATATTATTAAGATGTTTGCTCTCCCCAATTTGAACTATAGATTCAATGCCATCTCAATCAGAATCCCAGAAAGTTATTTTGTAAATATCTACAAACTGATTCTAAAGTTTATGTGGAGAGGCAAAAGACCTAGAATAGCCAACACAATACTGAAGAAGAATAAAGTTGGAGGACTGACACTACCTGGCTTCAAGACAGTGTAAATCTATAGTAATCGAGACAATGTGGTACTGGCAAAAGAATACACAAAGAGATCATCAAAACGGAATAGATAGCCCAGAAAAAGACCCGCATGAATACAGACAACGGATCTTTGACAAAGGAATAAAGGCAATTCAATAGAAAAAGTATAATCTTTTCAACAAAGTGAAAATTTACATGCAAAAAAAAAAAGGAATCTGGACACAGACCTTATACTTTTTACAAAGATTAATTCATAATGGATCTTAGACTTAAATACAAAATGCAGCCCAGCCGGTGTGGCTCAGTGGTTGAGCGTTGACCCATGCACCAAGAAGTCGCTGGTTCGATTCCCAGTCAGGGCACATGCCCAGGTTGTGGGCCCGATCCCCAGTGGGGGGCATGCAGGAGGTGGCCAATCAATGTTCTCTCTCATCGATGTTTCTCTCTCTCTCCCTCTCCCTTCCTCTCTCTCTAAAGATCAATAAAGAAAAAAAATTTTTTTTAATAAATTAATTAATTAAAAAATAAAAATAAATAAATACCAAATGCAAATAATAAAAATTCTAGAATATAACATAGGAGAAAGTTTAGGTGGCCTTGGGTTTGGTGATGAGTTTTTAGATACAACAAAAGCATGATCCATGAAAAAGCAAACAAACAAACAAAAACACACACTGTTAAGCCTTATTAAAATTCAAAACTTCTGCTCTGCAAAAAACACAGCTGAGAAAATGAAGAGAAAATATTTACAAAAAACATATCTGATAAAGGACTTGGATCTAAAATATATTTTAAAAAACTCTTCAAGCTCAGCAATAAGAAAACAAACAACCAATTAAATAATGAACAAGATATCTGAATAGACATCTTGCCAAAAAGATAAGTGAATGGCAAATAAGCACATGAAATGATGCTCAACACCCTATGTCAGTAAGGAATTGCACATTAAAACAACAATGAGCCCTATACACCTATTACTTTTTGGTTAAAATCCAAAAGAATTGATAACACAATGCTAATAAGAACGCAAAATCCCATCGATTGCTGGTGGGAATGCAAAATGGTACAGTCTTTGGAAGATAGTTTGGCAACTTCTTACAAGCTCAACATAGTATTACCATACAATCCAGCAATCATGCTCCTCCATATCTACCCAACTGAGTAAATATAAACATGCACACACATGTTTATAGCAGCTTGATTCATAATCACCAAAAATTCCAAGCAACCAAGATACCTCTCAATAAGTGAATGGATTAAAAAACTATAGTATAGCCTGGCCGGTGTGGCTCAAGGGTTGAGCGTCGACCCAGGCACCAAGAGGTCGCCAGTTCGACTCCCGATCAGGGCACATGCCCGGGTTGTGGGCCCGATCCCCAGTGGGGGGCATGTAGGAGGTGGCCAATTGATGTTCTCTCTCATCGATGTTTCTGTCTCTCCCTCTCTCCCTAAAATCAATTAAGAAAAAAACAACACAAAACTATAGTACATCCAAACAATGAGACATTAGTTAGCACTCAAAAGAGATAAGCCATCAAGCCACAAAAAGACATGAAGGAACAGTAAATGCATTTTCTAAGTGAAAGAAACCAGTCAGGAAAGGCTATATACTGTATGATTCCAACTATATGGCATTTCAGAAAAGGCAAAACTACACAGACAATATAAAGATCAGTGGTTGTCAGGGGCTGTGGGAACGGAGGAATGAATAAGTAGAGCACAGATGATCTGTAGGGCAGTGAAACTTTTCTGTGCAACCATAATTGTGGAGATCACAATGGTCACAATGTCATTATATATTTGTCAAAACCCATAGAATGCATAACACCAAGAGTAAACTCTAATGTAAACTGTGAGTTTTAGTTGATAATAACAATGGATCACCCTTGTCAGTTTGGCTCAGCGGTTAGAGCGTCAGCCCGCGGACCAGAGAGTCCTGGGTTCGGTTCCCGCTAAGGGCATGTATCTTGGTTGCAGTTTGTCCCTGGCCCCGGTTGGGGTCGTGTGGGTGGCAGCCACTCGATGTGTCTCTCTCACATCGATGTTTCTTTCTCTCTCTCTTCCTCCCTCTCTCCCTCCCTCTCTATCTGAAGATAAATGCAAAAAAAAAAAAAAATGTCCTCAGGTGAGAATAAATAATAATAATAATAATAATAATAATAGATCAATAGCAATTCATCAATTATAATAAATGTCACACACTAATAATTCATATTAATAACAAGGGATACTGTGTATCCAGGGTAGGGTGGCTACATAGAACTCCCCATACTTTCTGCTCAATCTAAACTGTCCTTTAAAAAAAAAGAGCATAGTCCAGCTGGTGTGGCTCAGTGGTTGAGCATCGACCCATGCACCAAGAGGTCGCGGTTCGATTCCCAGTCAGGACACATGGGCCCGATCCCCAGTGGGGGGCATGCAGGAGGCGGCCAATCGATGTTCTCTCTCATTGATGTTTCTGTCTCTCTCTCCGTCTCACTTCCTCTCTCTCTAAAATCAATAAAGGAAAAAAAAGAGCATTAATTATATATATATATATATATATATATATATATATATATATATATATATTTTTTTTTTTTTAGAGAGAGAGAGAAATATTGATGTGAGAGAGAAACATTGATGGACTGCCTCCTGCATGCCCCTCACTGGAGATCAAGCCCACAACCCAGGCATGTGCCCTGACCAGGAATCGAACCAGAACCTCTCAGTCTATGGGACGACACTCAATCCACTGAGCCACACAAGCCAGGCCCATTAATTAATTTTTAAAAGAAAGCTTACAAAGTATAAAATAAAAATGACTCAGCCAATGTCATGGACTTTTCACAGATAGCCCAAGGTTTTTTTAAGTCCCAAATCCTGAACCAGCCTCAGCTTTCTCCTGTGGATTATCAGCCCCACCTTATAGGGTTGGGTTAAGGGTTCCAGAACTCTGTCACTGCAGCATGACAGTAAAAAATTATGTTGCCTACATGATTTCCGTAGACAGAGAAAGGAGTGGCCTTCTCTTGGCTGGGAGGGCAACCTGGGCAGGCAGGACCAGGAGGCACCTTTGGCAGAGATGACACTCCAAAGGTTTCCCAGATGCAAGAAGACACTGGAAAGCACCTGGCCCCAGCCCAGCCTCTGCCGGGCCAGCTGGTCTGCTAGCCTATGTGCATGGCAGCTTCACTGGGGCCTGGGACAGTCCCTTCAAGAAAGCAAACAAGAGGGCTACGTCGCTGGTGGCCCAGTGCAGAGCAAGGGGGGGCCACCACCCTGCCCCTGTATATCCCTTCCACTGTGGGACCCTGGAGAGCCCCTAATCACCTTCTTCATTCTTAAAAATAGCATTACCAAGGCTCACTTCCAGGGTGGCAGTGAGACTGCCAGGCAGCAGGGGGAGAAAGCAGTGAGTGGCACCAATATTATTGCTCTCAGACCAGCAAAACAGAGCCTCAAGGGCAGCAGCAAGGAGAAGGAAAAATCCAGGCTTTTGAGCACTCAGTCTCCTCATCTGCAATATGGGAATAACACAGTTCACTTCCTGGCCTCTGTATGAATTCAGTGAGATAGTACCCTGCTGAGCATCCTGCCTGGCACAGAGGTGTGCCTTCACAAGGTGTGAATGCCATCCCAGCTAACTGTCATTCTGGACAAATCACTGTTCCTGCCAGGGCTTCTTCTGTAATCCTGCTCAGATCTGAGGACAGAGGAGGCCACCGTATTGCTACCATTAGGGATAATGTTCATTCCTTGAGGGTGCTTAACTATGAACTTGGACAAACTGAATCACGTGGATAATGTCTTAGCACCCAAAGATCTGGGTTGGAAAAAACACGGTTGCAAAAAGAGCAAAATGAACTCAAAAGCTTTGGGACAGACCTTGAGCCCAGGAAGAGAGTTGTTAAAGAGAGTCCCATTTAATGAAAGGACATGGTGGGTGTTGAGTGCCAGGGAGCCTGGCTCCCAATCATAATCAGTGCTTTCTGCACAATATTATCCTTGAACCCTGGAGACTCAAGCAAGCAGGGCCTGGCTCAAAGAGATGCCAGCCAGAAAGAGGCAGGCAGCGCTGACTCACCGGCAGGGGAGCAGTCCACAGTTGTATCGGTACCTGTGAGAGTGTCAAGAGTTGGCCACAAGCAGGGTGGCAGGGAGTGGCCAGCTTGGAGGAGGTGGATTTTGGAGATTTCCACACTGCGTAGAGGGCTAGAGCTGAACTGTCTGGATTCCAGCTCTACCACCTACTAGCTAGCCTGGGCTTGGGTTCTTAGCTATAAAATGGGGATGATAGTAGCAACCACCGCGCAGGGTTGTGAAGAGGATTTCAGATCAAGCCTGTTTCAGTGCTTTCCCAAAACAAAAGACAGCAGCTATTATTACTGTTACTTAGGGCAGGGCTGGCAGCAAGCCTTCCCACCTGCCTACCCCCTCCCTCTGACTTGAGCCCCACCTTTACACAGGCCTGTTACATATAATTGCCTGGACTGGATCACATCAGAGAGGTGCAGAGCCTAGGAGACCCTCTGGCTCCACCCCCTCATGCAGGACCCTCCTCTGCAGCTTGCCCAGCCTCTTCTTACATGCCTCCACTAACAGGGAGCTCATCATCCCATGAGGCAACTTGCTCCACATTCAAACAGCTCTGATCACAAGTTCTCTTGGCGGAGCCAAAATCTCCTCCCTAAAAACTGCCCCTTAGTGGCAGTGATTTTTCTGCCAGGGACTTTCCAATGTCTGGAATCCACTCATCCCACAAACGCCAGGAACAACCTTGAACAGGGCTCCAGTTACTCCTCCGGGGTGGCTCCCTTGAACCCTACCCTGAGCATCTCATGCAGAATGGCACAACTGCTCCCCACAGGGACACACACCCCCTCCAGCTCCTGGGTCCATGAGGCAGAAAGCCTTGCACCAGTAATGGTTCACATATGCTGCGTCACTCAACCCTCACAAAACCCCTGTGAGGCATGTACTATTTCTTTGCCCAATTTTTAAAATTGTGGTGAAATACACATAACGTAAAACCTTAACCATTTCTAAGTGCACAGTGAATGTATTAAGTACATTCACATTGTTGTGCAGCCACCACTAACATCCATCTCCAGGACTCTTTTCAGCTTGCAAAAATAATTCCCCCATTCCTCCCTCCCTCCAGTCCCTGGCAACCTCCATTATACTTTCTGCTTCTATAAATTTAACAACTTTAGGTACCTCATATAAGTGGAACCATACAGAGCCCTGGCTGGGCAGCTCAGCTGGTTAGAGCATCCTCCTGATACACCAAGGTTGTGGGTTTGATCCCTGGTCAGGGCATATACAAGAATCAACCAATGAATGCATAAATAAGTGGAACAACAAATTGATGTTTCTCTTTCTCTCACTCTCCCTTCCTCTCTCTCTAAAAATCAACCAATAAATAAAAAATAAGTGGAATCATACAGTATTTGTCTTTCTGTGTCTGGCTTATTTCACTTAGCATAATGCTCTCAAGGTTCATCTGTGTTGCAGCGTGTGTGTGTGTGTGTGTGTGTGTGTGTGTGTGTGTTTTAGGCTGAATAATATTCCATTGCACGTATACAAGTTTCGTTTATCCGTTCATCTGTCAATGGACATTTGAGTGTCATCTACCTTTTGGCTATTGCAAATAATGCTGCTACAGTAGTTCTATTTTAAATTTTTTTAAGTAACTGCCAAACTGTTTTCCACAGTGTCTTACCACTTTACAATCCCACCAACAATGCATAAAGGTTCCTATTTCTGCACATACTGGGTGTGAGACAATATAGGGAGAACAATATAGAGAGATACAGGGAGATCTATTTTGAAAGAGAAAGATAGAAACATCAATGTGAGAGAGAAACATCCATTGGTTGCCTCCCACACGACCCTGACCTGAATTGAACCCCCGACCCTGGGGTCCGCCGGCAGACGCTCTAACCGCTGAGCCAAGCCCGCCAGGCCTGGAGCTCCTATTTTTATCCCTACTTGACCGCTGAGGAAAGGGGTACAGGAGAGGCCTGTGACCTGCCCGAGGTCGCACAGGCAGCACGTGGCAGAGCGGGATTCGAGCTCAGGGCTGTCTGCGGCTGCCTGGTGTTCTCAACAGCCCCGTCCCGGCAAATCCCTGCTGTCCATTTGGTCAGTGACCGACCTGGTGCCTCCAAACTCCTCTGAGCTCCGTCAGGGCGGAGGCGGTGACCCCGAAGGAGGCCCCTACCCCACCCAGAGTGCAAGGATAACCCCAGCCCCTGGATCTCTGGGACCTAGGCGACCCTGAGACCACGGTTTCAGCAAAGGCCTTACCCTGCGCGGCCAGCAGAGCTGTTGGCCTGGAGGCCTCTCCGGGCTGGGCCTCCCTCGGGCAGCCGGGCTGGCGCGAGCAGTGGGGTCCGGGACGGAGTAGGACGCGGGGCTCGCTCCACAGCCGCCAGACGGCCGGGTGGTGCCCTGGATTATCTTGGGCGAGAGCAGGGCGGCGCGGGCGGGAGCGGGGAGCGGAGCCCGGAGCGGGGAGCCGGGCCAGGGGCGGCGCGCGTTTTCTGGAATCCGGTGGGGCCCGGCCAGGCGCCTGGAGCGCCCGAGCGTGGGGCAGGGCCCCGGGAAGGCCGGGCGCGGCACGCGAAGTGACCCATCAAGGAGCAGCAGATGCAGAGCCGGGGCGGCCCCGCGCTGCCGCGTCCCGCGCGCCTGACCGTGGGCAAGCTAAGAGTCTTCCCTGAGCCTCAGTTTCTTCATCTCTAAAGTGGGAGAGACCAAGCCAAACCTTGTAGGGAGCTGTGGGCATTAAATAAGCACCTGACACAGAATGCCAGGCTGACGAGTGGCCGCCACTGCCTATTCCCGTTCCACGCAAATCCTCCACCTGTCCCACGTCTGTCCCACACTGCTCTGCCCTTCACGTTGGAGAGCTGACAGAGCCTTGAGATTAAGGGTCCAGCCTCCTAGGTGACTCCACGGAGTATACCTTTGAATGCATTAGTTCTGCTCTGCTTCTTAGAACAAATAAACACAGTAACAATCATTCCTTCAGGTCAACAAAGCCATGCTCACAGAGATGTTTGTCCCTGTGTTATGTATAACCGTGATAACTTGCTAGCACCCTGAATTTCATTTGTAGGGACTGCTTGAATTACTATCCTACCACACAACGGGATAGTTTGTGGCTGCTCTACAGGATGGAGACCTACATTTATTGACGTTTCCATGACATGCATTTGAGTGGTGGTAAGAAAACAGGTTATAAGAAAGTTATGTATAGATGATCCGATGGGACACAGAGCTGTGTGTGTGTGTGTGTGTGTGTGTGTGTGTGTGTGTGTGTTCATATAGACCTTCACTGCTCCAAATATGGTTTCCTGGTCAGTAGCAATAGTATCACATAATATTTAACAAAATCTCCAGGTGATTCCTCTGCAGGTTGCAGTTTGAAAAGCGATCGATGAAGTATGGCTTTGTCTGGAGAATTGCCCAGTAAAATATTATTACCTCAGTGGGGGGTGGGGGTAGGGATTTGCTTTTCTTCTTCTGCTTTTTAGAACTGTTGCTATGTTTTTATAAGCACGTTTTATAAAAATAATAAAGCTATTAAAATGTTTAGAAAAGACAAAAGATCCCAAACTATAAAATTCCTACAAGAAAACATAGGTTAAAAGCTTCATGACATTGGACTTGGCAATGATTTCTTAGATATGACACCAAAAGCACAGGCAACAAAAGCAAAAATAGACAAATGGAACTATATCAACATCAAAAACCTTTGTGCATCAGAGGACACATGAACAATGAAAAGGCAGTCTATGGGATAGAAAAAGGTAGTGAAAATGTGATAAAGAGTATTAGCTCTGGAAGCCTGGAATTTATATATATCTAATATATAAAGAACTCCCACAACTCAACAACAACAAAATCAGATAACCTGACTAAAAAAATGGGCAAAGGATTTGTATAGACATTTCTCCAGTGATGATAAACTAATGGCCAACAGATATATGAAAAGATGCTCAACACCACTAATCATCAGAGAAATGCAAATCAAAACTACGAGATATCACCTCACATCCATTAAGACGGCTACTATAAAAAACACAGAAAATAACATGTTGGCAAGGATGTGGAGAAATTGTAGCCCTGTGAACAGTTGGTAGGATTGTAAAATGCTGCAACTGCCATGTAAAACATATGGAAGCTCCTCAAAACATTTAAAACAGAATTCCCATGTGATCCAGCAATTCCACTTCTGGGTATATATCCCCCCAAAAATGGAAGCATGGTCTTAAAGAGAGATTTGTACACCCATGTTCATAGCAGCATTATTCACAATAGCTAAAACAGGGAAACAGCCCAAGTGTCCATCAACAGATGAGTAGATTAACAAAATGTGATATATATATATATATATATATATATATATATATATATATACACACACACATATACACACATACATACATACATACGGGGTAGGCAAAAGTAGGTTTACAGTTGCTTTTATGGAAAAGTATATAATACAAGAATAAACTCTGTTTCGTGTATTCACAACTATAACATACTTTTTCCCACACCTGTATTATTCAGCCTTAAAAAGGAAGAAAATTCTGATGCACATTACAACATGAATAAATTTTGAAGACATTATGCTAAATGAAATAAGCCAGACACAGAAAGACAAATACTACATGATTCCGCTTTTTTGAGAGACCTGAGTGGTCAAATTCATAGACACATATAGTGGAATGGTGGTTGCCAGTAGGTGGGGAGGGGTAGAAAGTGGGAAGTCAATGTTCAAGGAGTACAGAGTTTCCATTTTGCAAGATGAAAAAGTTCTGGAGATCTGTTTCATAACAATGTAAATGTACTTAATACCAATAATTATGACAGTTTTTACAAATGCTTACAAAGAGATTTTAATGATCTGAGAAAGTAGAAAGACAAGGAAGTTCTGGCTCTTAGGAAAGAGGGAAGGGAAGGTGTGTCTACAGGGAAGGGATAAAACCAGAAGTGGGGGCTCGGACGTGGTGAGAGACTTGTGGGCCAGGATGTAAACGTTCTCGTGCTATGACAGGCAACAGACGCCCAGAAGGCTGTAGAGCGGGGCCTGACCTTCCCGAATAGCTGCCAAGTAAGTCCACATCTCTTTGGTCTTTCAAACTCATCATCTTGACTTCAACTTTGCTAACTGTAGACACATCCCCACTTATCCACCTCCCCATCACCTGAGATGGCCAGGAGCGGGGAGACCTGGCTGGGTATTGAGCCCTTCCTGGATGGGATGCACAGACAGAACTCTCCTAGTGTCCCTGGAAAGCTCAGGAGGTAGGTCCCAGGCTGACTGTAGCCCTGTTCCCAGGGGACACCCTCCCAATTGTGGATATGCAGGATAGCTGGAGCCCAGAAACCCCCTGGGATTGTCACAGGCCTGCAGGCCACGGTTCTCAGAACTCCATGGAGTCTCTTGGGGTCAGAGGGCCAGACTGTCCATTTCAGAAGTGACTCTTCCTTCCAAGGCTGGGTCATGGATGGCCACCAGACAGTATTGCCTGGGTGGGGTGGAGGGGTAGAAAGTGGTGGGGTGCTGCAGTCTCTAGAAACATTTTGGACTCCCAGGAGAGGGTTGTAAGAAGACTAACTTCCCTGAATCCTCCCCTGAGGGAGGAGACCCACCTACTCCAGTGGTAGAGCTGGGACCAGAACTCCAAACCCCAGGCCCCAACTCCTAGGCCTGGCTCCCTCACAGCAAGCTTATCCTGAGAATCCTACTTTCTGCATTTATTTATTTGGGGTGCCATCAAAGCCTCTGAGGTGGGGTGGAAGGCTGGGGCATTTCAGCCCTCCAACACCATCTCCCACCCCCCAAAGCTGCCAGAACAGGCATCCCCAAACCTGCCTGAGTCCCCACATCTTTGAGATGAAGTCCAAATTCTCATTTGACCTTTGAGGTTCTTTAAAACTCAGTCTCCAGTGATTCCTCTCTTTTCATCTCCCACTCTCAATTCCTTTCACTCAGCCCTGCAGCCCTCCTGAACTTTCCAAACTCCTTTCCCCAAACGCCACTCAGCTTTTCATACTTGCTATTCCTGCTTCCTTTTCCTCTCTGCCTAATAGATTGTTCTTCCTTCTTAAGGAGGGAGCTGTCCCAGAGTGCCCAGGCAGCCTCAGTCCCAGCCCACTCTGCTCCCATGAGATGGGCTGTATGCCTGTATCAAGAGCAGGGACACTTTCTTATGGGTCTCTTCCTAGTTTCCAGCACCATGACCACCCAGACTGATAAATGTTCATCAAGAAAGTGAATACATGAGTTTTCTGCCCCTCTTTTATGGCTAATTTTGGTACCTTCCCAAGGGCTCTAGAACATGGCCTTGACCTTCAACAATGGGTCCCTAAGTGCCAGCAGCTTTACCTATGTTATCTTAATTCTACTATGGCACATCTGTATTAACATTTCCATTTTACAGATAAAGAAACTGGTGAGAGGTCCAATGACTGCCTACTGCTGGGAACTGGTGCAACAGGAATGGAACCCAGCCTGACCAGCCTGTGCTCATTCTACAGTGGCCTCCCAGTCATCTATGGGTGGGGAACAAAGTTGTGCCCACAGACTTCTAGGGAATTCTCTACTCTGTCCAGGGATCCCTTAAACCTGTGCTTTGAGGAAGATGGTTGACAGCTGGAGAGAGTGGGATCTGATGGCAGAAGGAGGCCAAGAGTCTGGGGGACCTTTAGAAAGAGACCAACCTGACCTGTTATCTCCCGGTACCTAGCCTTCCCGCCTAAGCACAGATAGGAACTTAGACAGCACAGATAGTCAAAAATTCCTTAACAGGTGGCTGGATAAGAGAGAGGTCAAGATGCCCTTGAGATGACCTTCTCAATTCTGCCCAGCTTATAAAATGACCCAGAGAAAGCCCCAGGCTTGAAAGAACCTTCCAAGGTGCTTAATAAATGTTTTACACTCTCTCTGCCTTTCCTGTACCCCTAAGAGTTTTTCTAACCTGTAGTCTACATGTGAATTAATTGAAGTTATTAGGCAAGAGGTCAAGGTCAGGCAGCTGCCTTCAAACGTCAAGACTTTTTTTTTTTTTTTTAATTTTATCAGGAGAGGGGAAGAGAGAGAGAGAAACATCGATGTGAGAGAGACACATCTACTGGTTGCCACCCACAAGACCCCAACCGGGGCCAGGGACAAACTACAGCCAAGGTACGTGCCCTTAGCAGGAACCAAACCCGGGACTCTTTGGTCTGCGGGCCAACGCTCTAACTGCTGAGCCAAACTGGCCAGGGCAAGTCTTAACCACTGTTAGATGGCTTCCATCCCCTTTCTTAAAAATCCCCAGAGAAAACAAGTTCCCCACCCACCCCCTCAAGCCATCGTAGTCCTGGAAATTAGGAAATTAGTCTCATAATTCCTCTGAGTGAGCTGACCCCATGTGTAACATGAGCTGAGCTATAAAAATGTTCCTGCCCTTTAGCCCCAAGTATTCATTCTGGATGGAAAATAAAACCCAAGGAGAGAGGGGGAAAATCTAAAAGACTAAAAAAAGATAATTTCACAGAGTTGTCCATAAAAGTGAAATTATTAATTACAAAACACCTGGAAGCAATCCAACTTTACAGCCGAGGGACAGAGGCTGCACGTCCTGGGAAGGGCTTGTTAATGTGGCAGATACCACGTGGCCCTTAGCAATGACACCGTTCGTTAGTTTATTATGTTCATTTAAAATAAACGCAAAGTGTAAAAGCAGAACACTTTAATTTCAGAATACCATCTGAATGAGAGAGGCTCATCTATGCCACTTTAATTTTTTCCCTTTCCTTTAAAGAATTTTAAATCAATCCATTTTTGATGAGGTAATTCATATACATGGTAAATTCAGGCACATAGTACATTAAGGTCTAAAAACCTAAAGGGATACACGAAGGAGCAGCACCCAGTAATCTGTGACAACCACTCTTCTAAATATGTTTTTATTGATTTTTTTGTCAGAGAGATATAGAAACATCAATGTGAGAGAGACACATCGATCAGCCGCCTCCCGCACATCCCCCACTGTAGGGGGATGGAGCCTGCAACCCAGGCATGTGCCCTGACCAGGAATAGAACTGGGACCTCTCGGTCTATGGGATGACGCTAAATCCACTGAGCCACACTGACCGGGCTTTCTTTTTTTTAAATATGCCACGGCAACCATTTAAGAATGTGGGTTTGGCCCGGCCGGTGTGCCTCAGTGGTTGAGTATTGACCCATGCACCAAGAGGTCACCAGTTCGATTCCCAGTCGGGGCACATGTCCAGGTTGTGGGGCAAACCCTCAGTTGGGGGCATGCAGGAGGCAGCCAATCAATGTTCTCTCTCATTGATGTTTCTGTCTCTCTCTCCCTCTCCCTTCCTCTCTCTCTAAAAATAAAGGAAAAAAATGTAAAAAAAAAAAAAAGAATGTGGGTTTGTTGCTCTGGCCGGTATGGCTCAGTTTGTGGGCATCAACCTGGGCACCGAAAGGTTGCCGGTTCAATTCCTAGTCAGGGCACATGCCAGGGTTGCGGGCTTGATTGTGGGCTCAATCTTCAGTAGGGGGCGTGCAGGAGGCCGCCTATTGATATTTCCCTCTCACATGATGTTTCTCTCTCCCACTCTCTCTAAAATTCAATAAAAATATATATTTTAAAAAGCCTTGGTCAGTTTGGCTCAGCAGTCAGCATGAGGACCGAAGGGTCACAGGTTCACTTCCCAGTCAAGGACATGTCGTACCTGGGTTACAGGTTCCATCCAAGGCCCTGGTCGGGTTGTGCGGGAGGCAACCAATCAATGTGTCTCTCTCACATTGATGTTTCTCTCTCTATCCCTGCCTCCCTTCTTTCCACTCTATCTAAAAATCAGTGGAAAAATATCCTCGGGTGAGGATTAACCAAAAACAAAACAATGTGGGTTTGTTCATTTACAAACCTCAGAAGAGCACACGGAGAGAAGTAACTTGCTTAACGGTTATTTGGATGAGTTTTCTTTTTGTTTTGTTTTTCCTGCAAGCCTGAAGAAAGCAAGGGTTTAAAAATTAAGAAACCCAGAGCAGAAAATTCTCGCCATTTCTCAGAGCTTCTTGGCTGGGACTGTCTTTCAAGTCTAGCTCAAATCCCTCTTGCTGTGATCTGTGAGGGAAGCAGCTAAATCAGGGTGGAAAAATCAGCAAAGAAAACCATGTGAGAGAAAATCGACTGCCTTCTTACCTGTTCACGTACCAGGCTGCAATCTTCTAGAGCTTTGCTGGCAGGTTTAAGGGGCTCCAGGGCCCAGAGCAGGTGCCTAGGGGATAGGGCAGTGGGTGCCAGGTGGAAGAGACTGCGGCTTCCCCCAGCCCACAGTCCAGGCTTCTCGGCTGATGGGAAGGGCCGAGAAAACAGGCCACTGCAACTCAGAAACTGGAGCCAACAAGGGCGGGGCAGGGCCACCACGTGTCCCCAGCCTGTGTGGAGTAGGAGGGGGCCACAAACCCATAGAATCAACTGGAAACTATTCTGACCGAAGGTGCCTGTTAAGATAATGGCGGGAGTCCCCAGTTGGGTCGTTTTAAGGGGCCACCCCAGCTCCTCTCCAGAGCACAATTACTTGAACACAAAAATCTTCTTACAAAACTTAATAAAACCGGTGATGTGGCAGTGACCACAGTGCATGGAGGGGAACAAACATTAGACAGAGAAAAGACCTTTGACAAATGTCAGTGTTGAGGACCAATAACAGAGTCTACACAGGGACATGCGCCTAGAGAGTTAAAGTATCGAACCCAGGACCACACAGCCAGGCTTCTCCACATGATGCATGGCCTTTCCTGGTGTAACATGTGGTCTGACAGAAGACAGGCCCTTTGCTCAGCCCCATCTCCAAGGACAAGGGGACTCTCACTGCGCCTGGGTCAGAGCAAAGGCTGAGAATGGTTCTGCCCAGAATTCTGTGGGCACTGCAGAGGCAGCTCTATCTCCACCTCAATTTCATAGCAAGCTCTCTGACTTCCTCAAGACTGTATTTGGAGTTGGGGAAGGGCCCACCCTCCAAGGGATCCTTTAGCTACCCGCTAGTGGACATTGCAAGTGGGAAGCAGGGGAAGGACTGTATTCAAAGCATCAAACTATTCAACAAGATAGTTTGCAGTATTTCCCTGGGTATGAGCAGAATCCTTTATTAAGGGGCCCCTTATTCACATCTAGGATTCCACAGCACCTAGTTGGGGAAATACTGGACTAGAAGGTGATAGCGTATCTTACTCTGAATGCTAATGCCTGGTACGAGTAGTTGTTCAAGAAATGGTTTCTCAGTTGGGTTGACAAAACTGGATTCCTGGTTTGACCCCAAACTTCCAACAAGACAATAATGCCCACGCTGGAATGCACTCAGCTAGTTCCCACCCCCGTCCCCAAGGCAGTGGCTATACTGGCCACACCCTCTGCAAGGCCTTGCTAAGGAGCTCTGCCAAGTTGATTCATACCAGTCAGGCAGCCCTTGGGAGGGCAAGAGGGGGTGGAGGTGATGGGGGAACAGCCATAGGTTCTCACTGGAGCCTCACAGAAGCCTCAACAAAATCTACTGTGCTTTCTCTGGGACCTCTTGGCCAAAGCATTGCATATAGGACTGCAGTTCAAGATGGAGGTGGCTCCCGGTCTCCTCAGGCTTCTGCACCCGAATTCAGTGGCCATGCCTCCTGTTACCATGCCCTTGGACGATGGTCTTATTCTTCCCATCTTACAGATAGAAAACTGAGACCTTGCTTAGAGATTGGTGACCAGGTCATCTGACTCTATCCAGTGCTTTCTATGGCCTTCACTCCTACTTGGCATTTGGCAGGTGGGACCTTGCTTCTGGTTGGCCTTTCTCCAGCTGCAGCATCAGCTTCTTAAACACAGAGATGCCTGTCAACAGCATTAGGCCCTAATAAACCACAGTAAATGTTAATACTTCTTTTGATTATTGCATGTCACTAGCTTATATACATTTATTCATAGCCCAAATTAACTTGACAACTCTTCCCAAATGACCTACTCAAAGGCAGCTGTCATTCCCTGAGATTTTGTTTGCAATCAGAGAAGGGAACACTGCTAGGTGGGCCTGGGCACTGAACATTTGATGACCAGGTTCGGTGAGCTAACAGCAGCCCCGCCTTGGCTCACGTAGAATATTTCTAGGAGCCAAAGCAGAGCACTGCTGGCTCTCTCCTGTTGCTTCTTCTATCCTAAGCCCTTCCTTTGTTTCAAACATATTCTCAAAACAAAACAAAAAAGCAACAAAAAAAGAAAATTTGATGACCAAGTAGAAGGCAGAGTTAGTGGTGGGGAACTAAGATGGGTTTGCCCCTGGGATTTCAACCAAACCTGACTGGGTACTAATAGAACTCCTGAACTCAAGGGGTGGGGGTGGGGTGGGGTGAGTAACAGGGGCTACTTCCAGATGAGTCACTTTGAATAAGAAGCAATGTTCCATCATTCCTTTCCATACCTAGTGATTTCCAGGTCTGATCTTTATCAACAGATTGTGAAATAATCCAGACTGTAAAATACACAGACACCAGCAGTTTCTTGAGTAATCTGAGGCACAACCCAGGAATCTGACAAACTCAGATGATCCTAATGTTCAGTTGAGGTTAAAAACCACTGAATGGGTTTCCTTCAGCTTCCTGACCTAAAACCTTTGGCTACGCATCCTCCACCTTATTTTTGATTGAAGACCTTCTGATTTTCCTGGAAGTCCCAAGGTTGTGCCTGTTTTATCTGAGGAAACCAGAGACATGGGCCTTAGGCTGTTCTGAACTTGATGCCAGTCTCTCTGGCAGAAACACCTCACTGTCAGCCTCAGAGGGACAGAAACTGCTAGGTTATAAAAACTCTCCTCCAACTTCTGGGTGCAGAGCAGACTTGTGAGAAAGTGGCACATAGTAGGTGTTCAGTAAATACTGGTGGACTAGATGAATTTAGCAGCATCTTCTAGCGGGTTAGGCGTATCTCCTGATGTTGACTTTCAAAGCTTCTATAGAAACAACTCTTGGCTGTGCTGGTCCAGACTGGTGAAGGGAATTCTTCTGACTGCTGTGTACTATCTGTTGATTTCATGTCGGTTCACTCAAACTTCACACAAGCCCCACACATTGGGCTATCAGATCCCCAATGTAAATAAATCAGCCACTGACACGGAGTTGTTCACTGAGTCCTCACCATGTTGCCCAGAGTAAGCCTCTGTCCACCTACAATGATTTCAGCAGCAGGGATGGTTCTTCTGAGCTCTGGATATAGCCCTTGAATATATTTTAAGGGTACAACAAACTTAAAATAGTCACATACAATATTCCATATGTAATGAGCAAGTGGATGCTTCATGCAAACACACGTCATTTCTATTTTGAAAAGGAACAGAATTTAGAAATTAAAAAAATAATTGATCTCTTACCCTTTGAGATGACATGGAGGGACCTGGAGAGTATTATGCTAAGTGAAATAAATCAGTCAGAGAAAGACAAATATCACATGATCTTACTTATTTGTGGAATATAATGAACAAAATAAGCTGACGAACAAAATAGATCAGAGTCATGGAATTAGGGAACAGACTGACAAACCTCAGAGGGAAGAGGGTGCGGGGCAGGAAGAGATAAATCAAAGAACTTATATGCATATATGCATAACCAATGGAAACAGACAACAGTGTATGTGGGTGGGGTTTGGGAGCAGGGAGGAGGGTGTCAGTGGGGAAAAAAAGGAGGGACATCCATAATACTTTCAACAATAGATAAATAAATAAAATAAAAGCAGAAAAAAAAATTGAGAACCAGGTTGATCCCATCTGAAGAATGCTCCCAACATTTCTGGCTTCCCACTAATGAGAAACTTGAGAGGTCACAGTCGTGGGAGCAGCACACATTCTGGAGACCAGTGCTCTCCCAGTGAGACAGTGAACCCCCAAGAGCCTTCCCAGCCCTAGCAGCTGTCTTGCTAGAAATACATTTAAAAAAAAGCAACATTCCATCCACAGTTCAACTTGAACCCCCCTCTCCCAAAAGAATGCTATTCTTGGCAAGAGATCTTCCAAAGGAAACGACATCTGTGGAACCTCCGCCGTGAGGTCAGGGGAAAGCTGGGGCAGCTGAAACCCTTTCAGTCCTTTATTAGACCCAAGTTGCAGGCCCTCAACAGAGAAGCAGGATGGGAGCCATCCTAATAACCTAGCACAAATGCCTCAGTGTCTTGATATTATCCCTTCTGAGTTCCAGGGCAGCTTCTGATGTGTTTTGCAAGGCTAGACAGTTCTCCATTTACCTGGTTGCTCAACTAAACCAAAGAAGTTGATTAGATCCACTTACTACCTCCACAGATGGGATTTGTAATTTAGCCTCATCCAACCACTAAATATTTACAGTGCACCTTTTGCAGGTCCTCAGGCAACAGCTCTGAACTAGACGAAATTCCTGCTCTCAACATATTCAAGCCTAATTCCTTGTGCCTGTGGTCCAGAAATTCCACTTGCCAGAGCCTTCTCTCTTGTAGGGAACCAGCAAACTCAAGGGTAGATATGCAGAGGTAGCTCAATGGTGACAACTCCCAGATACAACATCTAAAGCACATGCAACAAAATAAAAAAATAAACAAGTAGCACTAAATCAAACTAAAAAGCTCTGCACAGCAAAAAAAAAAAAAAATCAACAAAGTGAAAAGAAAACCTATGAAATGGGAAAACTTATTTGCAAATCATATATCTGATAAGGGGTAATATCCAACATGCATAATGAACCCATACAACTCAATAGTAAAAAAAACAAAAACAAAAATCCAATTAAAAAATGGGCAAAGGACCTAAAGAGGTATTTTTCCAAAGAACATATACAAATAGTCAACAGGTACATGGAAAGATGTTCAACCTCATTCGTCATTAGAAAAATGCAAATCAAAACCACAATGAATCATCACCGCATGCCACTGAGAATGGCCATCAACAAAAAGATGAGATGAATGCTGGTGAAGATATGAAGAAAAGGGAACCCTTCCGTACTGTTGTTGGGACTGTAAACTGATCCAATCTCTATGGAAAATAGTATGGAGAATCCTTAAAAAATTAAAAATAGAACTACCATATGATCTGGCAATTCCACTTGGGAATATATCCAATGGAAATAAAAGCACTAGAAAAAGATCTCTGTACCCACATATTCATAGTAGCCTTATTTGAAATAGCCAAGACATGGAAACAACCAAAGTGTCTACTGACAGATGAATGGATATAGAAGTTGTGGTATGTATGTGCAATGGAATATTCAGCCATTAAAAATATGAAGGAGCCCTGGCAGGTTTGGCTTCATGGTTAGAGTGCCGGCCCGCGGACCATAGAGTCCCGGGTTCGATTCTCAGTCAAGGGCACTTACCTCGGTTGCAGGTTCAATCCCCGGACCTGGTTGGGGTCATGCGGGAGGCAACTGATGTGTTTCTCTCACATTGATGTTTCTCTCTCTCTTTCTGTCTCTTCCTCCTTTCTTCCCTTCCACTCTATCTAAGAAGCAATGGAGCTCTGGCCGGTTTGGCTCAATGGTAGAGCATCGGCCCTCGGACCAATGAGTCATGGGTTCAATTCCAGCCAAGGGCACGTACCTCAGCTGCAGTTTGTCCACAGCCCTGGTCAGGGTCACGCAGGAGGCAACCAGTCGATGGGTCCCTTTCACGTCGATGTTTCTCCCTTTCTCTCCCTCTCTCTCTACCTAAAAGATAAATAGAAAAATATCCTCGGGTGAGGATTAAAAAAAAAAGTATGATAAGAAGCAATGGAAAAATATTCTTGGGTGAGGATAAAATTTTTTTAAAAAAAAATAAAATTTAAAAATCAATGGAAAAAGATCCTCAGGTGAGGATTTTTTTTTAATGAAGGAAATCCTGCCATTTGCAACAACATGGATGGACCTTGAAGGCATATGTTAAGTGAAATAAGTCAGAAGATAAATACTGGATGATTTCGTTTACATGTGCAATCTAAACAAAATAAAACACCCCTCCCCCAAATAAACTCATAGAAAAAGAGATCAGATTTGCAGTTATCGGAGGCAGGGGTGGGAACTGAAGCATGGTAGTCAGTAGGTACAAACTTTGTTATAAGATAAATACTAAGGATGTAATGTACAACACGATGACTCTAGTTAACACTGCTGCATGTTAAAATTGATAGAGTAGGTTTTTTCTTCAATCTATGAGATGATGGATACAATCACTTCACAATACATGCAAACCAAACCATTATGCTGTACACCTTAAATTTATAGAGATGTATGTCAATTATATTTCAATAAAACGGGAAAGAAAACCTTTCCAGCTGTAGGAATTCTAGTACAGGGAAGTCCAGAGAAGGCCCCTCAATTATGGAGCTAAAATGCTATCTATATATCCCTCAAAACTTTATCTTATCCAGCACCTCTGTGGTTACATCAACAGAGAATGTGAGTCAACAGACATGTCAAAAGCAAAGCAGTATAAGGGGAAAAAGAGAACATTACAAGTATGTATGGGATGGAGAGGGAAGGAGACTCGATTGGGTCCATAGTATTTGGTGATTCCTAAAGGAAAATGGGAGACTCAGGTTTGGCTCAGTAAGCACCCACAATGTGCTGGGCTGAGTGCCAGGTACTTTAGGTATATACTCTTTGTATTCTTACATCAACCCTGTTTATCTCCATATTATGGGTAAAAAGTCAATTGGCCTGATCAATGTTATGAATCTAATCACAGGCACAGACTTGACTGAACTCAGGCCCTGTGAGTTTCTGTCTAGACTTACCCTTATTTTTACAGTAGCCTAAAGGACGATTTCCTTGTTAAATTCACTCAGCTGTTATTTGGCCACACCAGCATCAATCCTGTTGCCTGATTCTAGTTCTCCTTCTACTGTAAACACATTTTGGCCTATTGTTTCACAAGTGCACGCTGTCTCTCCTCTATCAGAATGTCAAGTTCATCTGAGCAGGCCCTGTGAATTTCTGGGCTTAGCACAATGCTTGGAATATTAGCTCAAAATCTGCTATTATCTATCAACCTTTCACAATGTGGCCCCATAGCTCTGTGACAATCCCACTGAGTTTCTATCATTTTTGCTGGGCTTTGGACTATAGAGGAATGAAAAAGTAATGAATCCGGTAATACATTTGGAAGCACAAGACAATCCAACATAAAATCCACCCTTGCCTGGCCTACCTGTAGACTCCCCAGCAGGGTAATAATCAGATGACCACACATTCCTGGTTGCGGTACAAGAACTAAAATTAAGATTCAATATTATATGCTGGAAAATCAGAAGGGCTTCAAATGGCCTCACTGCAAGTTTCCCTCCCCGCTCTGCTCTTGTGGATAATTCTTTAAACACTCCTGATCAAAGGACCAGGCATAGTTCCTGCTTATCTCAGTTCCTTCTCAATCTGTGGACTTACTCAAACAAGCCAATCACATCCTCCCACAGGAACCAGGGGGCACCCATCCTTTTGATACTAAGCCGGCCTCTCACAGACCCGTTATTTACTGGGTTCTGAAATGCAACCCCCATGGGCATGTGGTGTCCTCCTCTCCTGAGCAGTGATTATATAACTAATAAACTGTCATTATTAAAAAAAAAAAAAAAGGCGCCCTGGCCAGTTTGGCTCAGCGATGTCAGCCTGTGGACCAGAGTCCTGGGTTCGGTTCCCATAAGGGCACGTACCTTGGTTGCAGTTTGTCCCCGGCCCCGGTTGGGGTTGGGTGGGTGGCAACCAGTCAGTGTGTCTCTCTCACATCAATGTTTCTCTCTCTCTCTCTCTTCCCCCCTCTCTATCTGAAGATAAATGCAAAAATGTCCTCGGGTGAGGATAAAAAAAAGGCTACAATTTGAGTCAATACAGAGATCAAGTTTTCCTTTTTTACATACCCCCCAACACTGTAGAAAGTATTTCAGGAAAGAGGGTAGAAACAAGGAGCTCAAACATCTGTGCTGAGTTTCTCAGACTACTGCATGTCAACATCACACAATCTGACCAAGGAAATGGACATAGGTGGGGGCTATAGGAAAAGTGGACCTGGCGTCAGGCTGGGCAAATGTCACCTAACAGTACTGTGCACTATGCAAATTCATTAGCTAAGCGAGAAAGAAAAGTGTTATTTAGGAATTCGATTGCTATCAAAATCGGTCTCTATGAACTGATCTAAAACCAAGTCATGATTAGGATTCATAGCACACAGGGGATACCATCAGGAACCCTCTCTGCACTGATCTGTGGGCTGTTTGGGGTCAAAGTGTGTTAATCACCTCCACTCCTGATTCTAACCCAGTGCTGAGCCAGATAATCTATTCAATGGAAGTAGCTGAGCACAAACACATGAAAGAACATCTACTCTGTGAAGTACTGAAAATAGCAGTGAGCTCAGCTCTCTGCAGGTTCAGTGAAGCTGAGGGGACTGCCTGAAAGATTAAGGCTTCCCACACAGCGGGGAAGGAGGAAGAAGGTTGAATTCTCAGGTATGGGCTAGAAAATTTCTGAGATTGGGTCACTTCCAACTGACAAGCTACCAGTGCTGTTTCCTCACACCACAAAGGCCCTCCAAATTATCCATGTACCTTTACACAGGTACTATATATACTTTGTTCCCAAGGGCAGGTTAGTCTCTGGGTACTTCTGTACTTACTGATCCTTCCTAGTAGTCATATGGCAAAAAAAATCATTACAGGAGCTGTAGAAGTAAAGGGAGCATCTGTTAAGAGACTACTCAGCTGGAATTCATGCCAAATCCTTCACTCTAAGACCTCAAAATAGAAGGAAGCTAAAATGGGAGAAAAATCAGCCACCCTTCTTCAGTATCCACTGGGAGGGCAGTTACTATTGAGCACAAAAAAACCATAATGCTGGAAGCAGGAGGCCACAGGGTGCCAGAAATCCATGTAGGAAGCTGGAAGGAAGAAAGGATACTCAGTTCTTCCTGCTCCAACTCAGGTTCAATTCTTCCACCTAAATTCTCATCCCTAGAAAAGACACATGGACACCAGCTACCTTAAAAACTAGGTTTGTATTTCTGGTTAGGTTCCAGAGTGGCAGAACTCAGGAGTCACACTATATCCTACCTGGTCCCCACCTCGGCTTGCCCCCCTCCCTCCCACAAAGATAACATTGTACAAAACTTTATTTACAGGAAAACCAGTAAAATTAAGGGTGTGTACAAAAGTAGACACGAGAGCCAGAAATATCAATGCAGGGAAGGCTTTGGGGACTAGGGGGCATTGTATTCCACACTGGACCTGGGGCAATATATTATATACCAGGCAGGGAGAAGCACAGTAAATCTCAGTGTCAATTTTAGGGAAAAGCAGTCACTCTAGGGGAAGTCTTATTACTCAACCACTTTTCTTCTGCCATATGGATTCAGAGCCAGGTAGTGGGGGAAACAATACACAAAGTTTTTGACAAGCCCCACAGGAAAAAGGGCTCAGAAGGCATAGCGGGTCCGGATGTCCTCAAGCTTCTTGGACACCTCAGGTGGGGTTCGGTCCAGTTCTTCAGAGACATTCTTTTGTTTGTTGGGCTCCATAGAGTTGAACTGCTCACAGAGGTCCCCATCAATCACATTCTAGAGCATAAAAAAACGGGAGCAAAAGAAAAAGGTTAGATGCCCAAAGAAAATGGCACATGCTAAAGCTAAAGCTGAAGCTGCAACGAGGTTTTTATTCTCCTACAAATGCCTTAACCCCCATTTAGAGAGCCAGGAACACTATTTTAAGTTAATCCTTAGTAGCCAGGGTTCAGATGAACAAAACTAGTTGAAACCTTTTCTCTGACTGAAGAGGACCCTCTCTCCCATTACTATTTCCATCAATCTACTCCCCCTTGATGATCCTTCATTCGAAAATGTTCTGATTTTTTTTGCACCAGACGTGACTTTTACTCTTAAATAACTGCTGTACAAAAAGCATATCACAATAAATTTAGGCATAACGACAAAGCAATACTAATTCTTTAAAAGAAAGAAGGAAACCGCAGAGGCTTTCTTTTCTCCATTGTATGTTTTGGACTCCTCTGTCAAAAATTATTTGCCCATATTTCTGGGCTCTCGATTCTGTTCCATTGGTCTGTATCTCTGTTTTCCTGACAATACCATGCTGTTTTGATTACTGTCGCTTTGTAGCAGAATTTGAAATAAGGGAATGCGATACCTCCAGCTTCTTTCTTTTTTCTCAAGATTGCTTTGGCTAATTTTTTCCAGTTCTGGCAAATCTCATCACTATGTAATATATATATGTTTTAAAATATGTGGGTTTTTTATGTTAATATTTTTTAAAATATGTTTTTATTGATTTTGAGAGAGAGAGGAAGGGAGAGGGAGAGAGAGACAGAAACATCAGTGAGAGAGAAACATTGATTGGCTGCCTCCTGCACGCCCCCTACTGGGGATCGAGCCTGCAACCTGGGCATAAGCCCTGACCAGGAATTAAACTGGGACCTCTCAGTCCATGGGACAATGCTCAATATACTAAGCCACACTGGACGGGCTGCAATATTGTTGGTAGCAATTTTAAAATAGAAGTTCTAGATTTACTATAATTGTTCTTCATTCCAAATAGCCATCAAACCATCATTTTAATAGCCTGAGTCTGACCAACGTTTCATGAGAAACTTCATCTGGAACCTGAAGCTTAGCTGTCTTTTTTTCTAAAACCATCAATTGATCAAAACTCCAGCTTCATTCCTCTACAACTGTCTGGGGTAGGCAGAGCCTACAGGCCAGCCAGTCCTGGCTGGGAGAGAATCCGGAAGCCCCAAGGGAAAAGCTGTATAAGGCGCTGGCAGCCAGTGGGGGCCATGCAGGCAAGAAGGGGACTGTTCTGATTTTTAAGGGGAGTGAAAAGACCAAAGAAAAGACTGATTAAATAGGCTGAGGATTCCCCCTTTCAACCCATATTTCCAATAAAGACCTACCTTAACAGGGAAATAGTAAGAACGAAAGCTGAGGTGGTCTCGCCCACAAAGAGGGGGATGCTCAGACCGTAGGTGCATTTCCACATGTTGGAAGAAGTCATGGTCCTGGCAGAAGAAACAAAAAATCTGTCACTAAAAGAAAAAACTGATCTCAACTACTAGTCTATGGTTTCCAGAAGCACAATGAGCAGAAGCCACTGAATTTTATCATGTAAACAGATGTTAAACGTCTAAATAAGTCCTCTGATGACCACAGGTTTTCTGCTATGACAAAATAGCTAAAACCTGAAAGAAAATCTCCCTGTACTTGTAGAACACATGAGAATACCATATGTAAAGAGTGATTTATGAAGACAGATTCTTGATCCCAGCTTCCTTGGCTGGAATGACATAAACCAAATTTAAGCAATCCTAGAGTTGATTCTAAAAGGCAGTAAGTGCCCCCCAGTCCTTATCCCATCCTTCCTAGTCTGTGCAATTTGGTTCTAGGACTTTGGCTTCTGACTAACCCTATATCCACATCAGCTATAAAAACAAATGGCTTTCTTCATGGGGCTCAATAAATAAATAAATAAATAAATAAATAAATAAATAAATAAATAAATAAATAGGAATTCCTATTTCCCCAGGCACTTTTGTCAGCTTATACAATTTCCAGAACACCTCTACTTGCAGGTGGGGACAGATGGACTTGCCCCTTTAAGCGGATTTAGCACAAAGAAACCACCTTGGGAAGGCAAATGCCAGAGCAGCGTGGGAGAGTTCACCTCATGAGATGTAAACGGAACAAGGATGCCAATTCCTCCCGACAAGGTGGTATAGACAAGCGACTCTGAGCCTCCAGGGATCAGTGTGGTCTTCTGTAATGACAGCACTGTCTCCCCCACGTGATAGTTCATGATCACCTCTGCCTGCAAGTCAAAAACAGATCAGTAACTGTGTGGGCCCCTCAGGAGCCTGATCTAGATTCCCGAGGGCAGCAGTACCTCCAAAGGGCAGATTTCATCACCCCTCAGAACGCCCAAATTACTAAAATTTACTTCAAAATGTTTTGTTTTTATTTCTTTAATCCTCACCCGAGAATATTTTTCCATTTATTTTCAGACAAAATGGGAAGAAGGGAGGGGAGAGGGAGAGAAACATCGACGTGAGAGGGACACATCGACTGGCAGCCTTCCACACAACCCCGACACTCTAACCGCTGAGCCAAAGTGGCCAGGGCTTCAAAATGTTCTAAACATGTACAAGCTTAACGCCCTCACAAACATGCAGACATTAAGTCATTTCTGATAAAATAGCAAACACTAGGCTTGCTCTCTAAAAGGAAATCTACGTTTATTTTAGTTTTTTTTTATCCTCACCCGAGGACATTTTTGCTTTTGTCTTCAGACAGAGCGGGAAGGAGAGAGGGAGGAAGAGAGAGAGAGAAACATGGACGTGAGAGAGACACATCAAGTGGCTGCCACCCACATGACCCCAACTGGGGCCGGGGACAAACTGCAACCAAGGTACGTGCCCTTAGCGGGAACCAAACCCAGGTCTCTCTGGACCGCGGGTCGACGCTCTAACCGCTGAGCCAAACCAGCCAGGGCAAAGGAAATCTACTTTTAGAAGTCCAAAATGTTCTACTATATAAGTAGAGTAAGGCCTAGGACACACTTCAGAGAAGAGCTGGTTAGCATCGAGAGTAAACCTGTGCAACCATCTTTTTCAAGGAACTCACTATGCTCCAAAGAGATTTTATGCTGCTAAATGTCTCAGAAAAATTCCTGTTCTACAAAGTCATAAAAATGGGATGGTGAGTGACTTGGTCACCTTAAGTCAAAAGCAGTGATCATCCATCACAGGCTATGTAATGCCAACTTAGGGACTTACATGCATGCATGAGAGCACACTCAGCATACTCACGTGCACTGTAGATAATTCACTAAAACATGTTTCCCCAGTGAGGGTCAAGGGAAATGTACTACACAGGCTGGTGTCTCTACTTTGGGTCCCCTCCTGAATCTTACCTTCTGAGAGGCCCCATTGAGCAAGCCCCGATCCCAAAGGGCTTTGTTTCCTGTGGGATCCTCGTCCACTTCGTCATTGGTGTTAGGTGGGAGCCTCACCTACAAGGAAGTAACAAATCACAGAGCTGGGACCTGCAACTACTCACCTGCAACACCAAACAACATGTTTGCCCCAGGTCCTTGCATGCAAGCCTAGGGGCATGGCCTCTGGCAGAGGCCTGAGCCCAAGTCTCCTGAACCTGTTCTGGTGTCCAAGGAATGAGAAACTCAAAAGACATTCAACCCAAGAGCAAGGGTCTAACACAGCAACAGTAAAAACAAAGACCACAGAATATAAACAAGAAAAGTCAGATGGGGCTTTAAAAATAAATCAAAATTCTGGCAAAACATGAAAATATTAGACATTAGCTCAAACTAAACCTATTATTATTAAATCACATCCCATGGGGAGGAGGGAACTGAAAAAGGGGCAAAAATCTAAAAAACTGGTAAGGCTTAGAGAACACAAAGTTTTCCTTTCAGAGTGAGCCTTACTAGCATTGAATTTTATACCCATTTTTACTTTCCCTATTAGAGATCACAGTCCTGGGTCCTTGGCTTTATCACAAACTGAGCCAGCTTTAGTACACATCACGATATATAACCCAAGTAAATATCAACTCACCACACAAATGTTGCCAAACTTGTCTGCGCCTGCCACAGTGTCATAATCGAGAAGGCTAGCTGTGGTGACCCACCGGGGGTAGGTGTCATCAGCAAAGATAATGAGCTGGTTCTCATTACGCTTGTAGCGAACCCAGATGAAACTTTCTTGGACATCAGACACAATTACCCTGTGCCCAATAGTCTGAATCCCAGAGATGTAATTGGCGATATGCTGGAGAAAACAAGGACAACAAGGGTGTGACCTTGAGGTTCAGAACCCACAGAAACTCCAGCTTTCCCTGAATGCAACATATATAGGGTCTGTAGAATGGCATACATTGAAGAATAGTAGTCATCAATGAACTCCTAGAAGATGGGGAAAAGAGCTAAATGGTTTTAATATATATCACAACAAAGTGAAATCACATGAATTTTTCCCAGTGCATATAAAAGCTATGTTTACACTATATTACAATCTCTATTAAGTGTGCGACAGCAGTATGTCTAAAAAAATGCATACACCTTAGTTTAAAAATGCTTTATTATGCCCTGGCCGGTTTGGCTCAGCGGCTGGAGCGTCAGCCTGCGGACCAGAATCCCGGGTTCAGTTTCTGCTAGGGGCACGTACCAAAAAAAAAAAAAAAAGAAAAGAAAAAAAACTTTATTAATAAAACCTGCTAACCATCTAAGCCTTTAGTAAGTCACAATCTTTTTGCTGGTGGAGGATCTTGCCTAAATGTCGATGGCTGCTGAATGATCAGGGTGGTGGTTGCTGAAGGTTGGGATGACTGGCAATTCTTAAAACAAGACAACGAAATTTGCCTCATCACAAATAATTTCTCTGCAGCATGTGATGCTGTTAGACAGCATTTTGCCCAAAGAACTTGTTTCAAAATTGAAGCCAATCCTCTCAAACCCTGCCACTAAGTTTATGCAATATTCTAAATCCTTTGTTGTTATTTCAACAGTCCTCACAGTGTCTTCACCAGGAATAGATTCCATCTCAAAAAAACCACTCTCTCTGAGCATTCATAAAGAAGCAACTCCCCATCCATTCAAATTTTACCCTGAGATTGCAGCAATTCAGTCACATCTTCAGGCTCCACTGCTAAACCCTTCAATGTCATCCATGAGGGCTGGAATCAACTTCTCCTAAACTCTTTTTAATGTTGATATTTTGACCTCTTCCCATGAATAACAAATGTTCTTAATGGCATCTAGAATGGTGAATCCTTTCTAGAAGGTTTTAAGTTTACTTTGCCCAGATCCATCAGAGGAATCACTATCTATTGAAACTACAGCCTCACAAAATATATTTCTTGCCCAGCCAGTGTGGCTCAGTGGATTGAGTGTCATCCCATGGACTGAGAAGTCCTGGTTTGATTCCTAGTCAGTGCACATGGCCGGGTTGCAGGCTCCATCCCCAGTAAGGGGCGAACAGGAGGCAGCCAATCGATGTATCTCTCTCACATCGATGTTTCTATCTCTCACCCTTCCTCTCTCTAAAAAAATTAATAAAACATATTGAAAAAAAATTTTTAATGTATTTCTTAAATAAGCTTGAAATTAAAAAAAAAAACTTTTTTTTAAAACTTGAAAGTATAATTTGAATTTACTCCCTGATCCTCAGAATGGGTTTATGTTAGCAAGCATGAGAACAACATGAATCTCGTACACCTCCAACAGGGCTCTTAGGTCAATGAGCAGTGATATTTTGAAAGAAATCTTTTTCTCTGAGCAGTAGGTCTCAAGATGGACTTAAAATATTCAGTAAACCATATTATAAAGAGATGTGCTGCCATTCAGGCTTTTTTGTTCCATTTATAGAGGCAGAATAGATTTACCATAATCTTAAAGGCCATAGGGTAAGTGAGCACTGGCTTCAATCTAGTCACCAGCTGCATTAGCCCCTAACAAGAGAGTCAGCCTATCCCTTGAAGCCAGGCACTGACTTCTCTCTAGCTATGAAAGTCCTAGCTGGTACCCTCTTCCAGTATAAGGCTGTTTCACCTACATTGAAAATCTGCTTAGTGTAGCCATTTTCACTAATTATCTTAGCTACACCTCCTTGAAACTTGCTGTAGCTTTAGCACTTTTGTGTTATGGAGATGGCTTCTTTCCTTAAACCTCATGAACCAACCTCTGCTAGCTTTAAATATTTCTTTTGCAGCTTTCTCACCTCTCTCAACCTTCAAAGAATTGAAGAATTAGGGCCTTGCTCTAGATTAGGCTTTGGCTTAAGGGAAGATTATGGCTGTTTTGATCTATCCAGACCACTAAACTTTCTCCATATCAGCAATAAGGCTGTTTCGCTTTCTTTTCATTTGTTCACTGGAGCAGCACTTTTAATTTCCTTCAAGAACTTTTACTTTGCATTTATAACCTAGCTGTCTGGTACAGGAGGCCTAGCTTTCAGCCTCTCTCTGCTTTCAACATGCCTTCCTCCCTAAACTTAATCACTTCTAGCTTTTAATTTAAAGTGAGAGATGTGTGCTTCTTCCCTTAACTTGAACACTTAAGTAGGGTTATTAACTGGCCTAATTTCAATGCTGTTGTCTCAGGGAACAAGGGGGGGGACCAATAAGAGGGACAGAGATACAGAGGAACAGTCAGGAGAGTAGTCAGAACATACAACATTTATAAATTAAGTTAGCCATCTCTTATGGGAGTGGTTCATGGGGCCCCAAAATAATTACAACAGCAACACCAGAGATCACTTATCACAGATTACCATAACAAATAAGAATAATGAAAATGTTTGAAATATTGCAAGAATTACCAAAATGTGACACAGAGATACAAAATGAGCAAATGCTATTGGAAAAATGGCATGGATAGTCTTGCTCAACACAGGGTTGCTACAAACCTTCAATTTGTAAAACACACAATATATGCAAAGAGCAATAAAACAAGGTATGCCTGTAGAGAAAATATATTCCTAATTCTCATAGTCAAGTTCCTTATAGAAGCAAGCAGGACAGAAATCTGGTTCTTGGCTTGAAGAACTCTAGAAACCCATCTTCTCATGCCTGTCTCAAGTCTCAAGGGCCTGATTCTGAATCTGGAATTGGATGATCACAACAAGGTTCTAACAAATTAGACCTGATTTTAACAGTAACTGCCTACAACCCTGCCAATGCTTCTCCCTTCCTCACTAGCTGGACTCTCTACCATCATATTTACCTTGTTCTCACATTTTCGGAGTAATTTCTTCTTTCCCAGGTCATAGACTCGCAGAAGCTTTCCCACACCGATCAACACTCTACCTTGGAATGGGGCAATGGCAGCAGGGACCTCCTCCACTGGAGTCTATGAGAGGAAAAGGAGGTAATGCAGCTATTAGAACATACACGAGCCTCAATCCAAACTGCCTTCTACAGGAATCTGTCAGGAAGACAGGACAGCAAGTGATTATCTTATGCTCATCGGGGAAATAAACCACATATACAACACTCTCTATAAAGCAGGATGCTTGGGTAAACAGGTTCCATCCACATGCTGCGTTTCACCCAGCAAGTGAACCAATGCTACCAGTCAAAAGAAGTATTGGTGCCCGATGAACACTGACTCAGAGCCCATGCTAATATAATTGGCGCCACTAACTAACAGTGAAGACTCAATATCTGAGAAAACTGCAGTTTGTGGAGGAATGGGAAAGGAGAGTTAATGACATCTTAATTTAAGGAAGACACAATGAGTTTAGCACAAAGAAGTCTACAAAATAATTATTTCCTAAAAAACATCCCCCTTGTGGGAGGGTTGGAGAAGCCACATTCATGTACTGTCAGTGTAGAGGAGATAATTTCTTTAGTTTAAAAATTATGGTAAAATATATATAACATAAATTTTACCATTTTAATCTTTAAGTATACAATGCAGTGGCATTAAGTACATTCACATTGTTGTTGCAACCATTACCATTATCCAACTCCAGAACATTTTTTTTTTTACTCCTCACCCGAGGATATTTTTCTATTTATCATTAGATAGAGCAGGAGGGAGGGGGAGAGAGAGAGACAGAGAGAAACATCAATGTGATAGAGCCACATCGACCAGTTGCCTCCCGCACGACCCAACCAGGCCCGGGAATCAAACTGCAACTGAGGTACATGCCCTTGGCCAGAATCGAACCTGTGACTCATTGGTCTGCGGGCCAACGCTCTAACCATTGAGCAAAACCAACCAGGGCCCAGAACATTTGTAATCCTTCCATAGGGAAACTATAACCATTAAACAGTAACTCCCCAGAAAATACTAACTCTTTAAACTGCTGAATTTTAATCACAAATTGCTGCCTGCTTAGTAAGACTCATAAACAAGGAGCCAATTCAGTATGCATCTATTTCCCCATTGTGAATGGTAAGCACACAGGCAGCAAAGCTTCACCAGAACATGAAGGCCCCAGTAGCATTTTCCATGTGCTACCAAGAGATAGATCAGAGTCAATGAGTTGGCTCCCCAAATGGTCATCAAAAGACTTGACCCACAAGTTAAGCAAAAGTGGGAGAGTCTAGTAGGACCTAAGATCCAGTAGAGTCACTGGCTGGTTCCTACCTTGTGTAAAAACTCCAGTTTTTCCCCATTGTTCACAAGCTTGTAGGTATAGACAAAGCCCCCTGCTACAGATCGGGGGTTCAGTATCAGGTCTTTGGCCACGCCCACCAGCACATACCAGTCGTCACCAGTGTTGGAGAACCTGCACACAGCCACACTGCATAGAAAAAGCAGAAGGAGTTAGGCATTAGTCACAGCCCAGAGAATTTCTGTTTCAGCCTCCAAAACCCTTGATGTTCTGGAGTCCTTACCTAAAAGCAGCCTCATTCTGTTCCAGCTGGACAAGGTCCAGTGTGTTACCCTGAATAGGATTCATCACTCGGATCACAGAGGCCCACTGCCCATTTCCAGCCTTGGGAGCTCCAAAAATGGACTCAGGGAGGTTTTCATTGAGGAATGCTGCTGCCATCTCTGCAGCTAGCTCCCGCTCATCCTCCCCTGCTGCTTCCACCATTTCCTTAAAAAAAAAAAAAAAAAAAAGGAAGCGTTGGTGTCTTTAAAGGTAGGTGCTGGGTTAAAGTGGATAAGTAGCAAGAACACCTCCAGGGGCAGTCTATAATCTATAAAGCAGCAAAATCTGTTGACCAAATCAGAATTTTCCAAAATGAAAAGATTAAAGGGAGAGGTACACAGACAAGGGGAAGAGGGAAGATCACTAAAAGGGAAACCGGTACTTTCTTTTAATGCCAAAAAGAACTAACACCAGCTGTGGCAAATAGCTGATGAGTGGTCTGAGAAACATAAAAATGAAAACACCATTTTTCTACCTAACCCATCTAATGTCCCTTGCTAACTCTACTTGTCTCCTCTCTTCCAAACCAGATACAGTTTTACATGGTTGGGGATACTTGTCTTTTGTTAGGAAATGATTTCTGGAAGCAGCTAGTGTTGTAGGGAATATGAAAGCGATCTCCTTTGGGCCTAAATCCAGGAAACTTATAACAGACTGTTTTGGAAGCACAAGGAGTTAAGAACTCTGTTCCAGAGAGAGGGCTAAATACTGAATAAACCCAGGTCAGTGTATTAGTCCTGAGTCACAAGAAGGCCTCTAAAACCAAGGACTTTGGCAGAGGGTTCTGCCTGAAGGACCTGAAAAGAGCCTGGATTTTTAATATAACAAAGAATAATCAACAATTACAGAGGTTTAAACATTTCAACACAATGTCACACAAACATCTTTAAATTGAACCCTGAAGGTCAGTCTCATTACCTCTGCCATCTGCTGCTTCCTCTGAGCTTTTGTAGCCTCAGTGTAGGCATTGTGATCAGTCTCAATGATGATAAGGTTGTTACTTTCAGGGTGAATGACAAATTTCCTGGGTGTGTACTGCAGTGGAAAGGCTACTTGATTAAAGACAGCACCTAGCTTCTCCAATGCCAAAATCCTATGTCAAAAGGAAAGGGAGTTAATAGGTCACTCACTCAGAACCTAGAAACTGGTGTTGAAATGGTCCATGAGCAGTCATAGCAAACACATCAATCCCTAAAGCTCTGTTGGCATTACACAACATGAAACAACAGACTTCTAATCCAGAAGATTCTGCACAGGAGACAACAAAGGGAAGGGCTCTCCACTTTGGCAATAGTCCACCACTGTTTCATGACAATTCTAGTTTTCACCAGTGAAACTCATATTAGAACCCCCAAAGGAATTTTTTTCACTCCAGTGATCAAGTGATAGTGAAAAGTTAAAATTGCTTCTTTATTACTGACAAACCCTGAAATAAAGAGCACCAGTTCCAAAATTATTGTGAAGCACTGCAATTATCTGAAAATATGTGGTATTGGTGCTAATGGTGTTTCATGAAATAAAGTAAATGGCCTCCTGAATGAAAATCACCTAACCTTTATGAAACCCACGAATCCATTGTGAACAGCCAATAGTTATAACCAGGACATCAACAACATGGGTGGCATTAATAAAGGTTAAATAAAAAAGAAAACAAAAAGCCCTGGCCGGTTTGGCTCAGCGGTTACAGCGTTGGCCTGCAGTCCAGAGAGACCCGGGTTCGGTTCCCGCTAAGGGCATGTACCTCGGTTGCAGTTTGTCCCCGGCCCTGGTTGGTCGTGTGGGTGGCAGCCATTCGATGTGTCCCTTTCACATCGATGTTTCTCTCTCTCTCTCTCTCTTCCTCTCTCTCCCTCCCACTCTATCTGAACAAAAAATGAAAAAATGTCCTCAGGTGAGGATTAGAAAAAAAAAAAAAAAGAAAACAAAAAACACCACCCTCCCCAAAACTTGAGAGTCAAACTGAACAGGTTATTTTCCACCTTGCAATATAAATAGTGCTCACTCCAACATTATCAGTGTGAACTATAGTCTGTCAACTTGTAAAAAGCCTAAATGACTTATATTGAGGTAAATATTTAAGATGTAACAATGTAAATGACAAGACAGAGTGAGAAAAGGTTACAAATGATCCTGCTTTTACTAATCCAATGGCATTGCCCTGGAAAACAAGAACCTTAAATCTCACGAAGACTGAAATGTACTATGGACTTTTAAAACGGCCCTAAAAGTCTAATCTGAAGCTAAAACTCCAGACACCGAAACTTGGCTAATAGGTACTTAAATCCTGAGCCAAATAAAGGTTTCAATTGCAACATACTAGTTGGCTCTTTGCCATCCCTTCATAACTTCTTCCAACACTCTGGCAAAACCACAGTCCAAGCCCTTGGGAGAAGCCTTCCCACAGGGCTTCAACTGTGGGACTCTCTCACCTCAGGGTATTGGTGGAGATGGCCACAATGCCCTCAGGACACTGTTCAGAGGCGAAGCCAGATGCAAATTCCAGGGTCTCATAAGACAGGGGTGTGAGATGGAAACGAGATTGGTAAGAATAGCTCAACCATGAGCGGCTTGACATGGCCAACACCTGAGGAAAGAAAAAAACACCTCCAATAAGTTTAGGAAGAACTCTATCTCAAAATTTCAGACTGCAGACTATCCCAGTGAATTTTAGAAACTTAAAAGGTTACCTTAAGAAAAAGAGGCTTAGAGAAAAGGCAGTATGGCTTACTATTTGCTGAAAGTGTATAATCACTCAATCTCTCTGAGCCTGTTTCCATGTGTGCAAAATGGGAATATTAACACAAGGCTGGATAGTTGCAAGGATTAAATGCACTAACAAGTAAAGAATTAACACAGTACCTAGAAACACTGATATTCTCAGCTATAAAGGACCTCTTTCACATTACATAGTAAGCCATGACATTGATACAGGTTGCTCATGGGTAAGTGGTACCCTATATGGGAGATATTCATCCAGCTCTCAGTCTGATCCATTTGCCCAGCTTGAGGGCTGAAGGGATCAATATCCCAACTAACCTATAATCAAATCATGAAACAGTGCCATGAAACCCCAGTTAAGAATCTCTAGATTAAGGGACCCTAGTCTTCCAACATAAATGAAGTAAAATAATCAATATAGAGCTAACTATATACTGGTGAATTAATGAAAGTAAATTAAAGCTTACACCATAGGTATTTATCTTACTGATGCCACTAACATCCAAACATGCTGCCTGCCCCCTTTCATTACTTACTGCCTCCTGGCCTTGCATCCGAACACGAAAGAGTTTCACAGGACGGGACCCCAGGTACCTAGTGCGGGTGTCAGATAGATCCCCAGTGACAGGGTCCAGAACAGTTCGCAGCAGCACACCATTCTAACAAAAAGGAGAAGAGTGGGTTAAGCCTACCCATAATGCAAGTTTCCTTGGCCACTTTATATAGTAAGTACAGAGCAGATGGATGTAAATCACTTGGTTTAAAGAATATCCTGCATTGGTCAGTGTTGCTCAGTAGTTAGAGCATCGGGCCATGCACCAAAGGGTGTGGGTTTGATTTCCAGTCAAGGGCATGTTCCTGGGTTGCAGGTTCAAACCCTGGCCCTGGTTGGGGCATATGCGGGAGGCAATCAATTGATGCATCTCTCTCACATCAATGTTTCTCTCTCTCCCTCTCTTCCACACTCTCTAAAAACCAATGGAAAAAATATCCTAATACTCAGCCAACCATTCTTTCATTCTCTCACTAAATCATACTCAGTCAAATAGTTACTGAGTATACACTAAATGAAAAGAACCCATATTTTTCACTGTGTATCCTTAAAATTTTTTTTACCATGTATGTTAAATTCTTTATAATTTTAAAATATATGCAGTTAAAAATAATCAGGCCTGTTGTGGTCTCTATATACTATTTCCCCTAAAAATAATAAGACTCCTAAGAAAACAGCTAATTCAATTCTGGGGCAAGAATATTCCAGATGTGTGGGACACTTTGTTGTACCAAAAGGGAAAGAAGCCCCCCAAAACAATGGGGTCATGTTAAAGGACAAAAGAGCCAACTTCAAATGGGAACTCCCATTCATCTAAAATGATGTTATTTAGCATCCAAGAAAAAAGACTGCAGTAGTCTGAAGCACAAATATATAAAAATCTGCAAGTTCGTGTTATTTAAAAAAAAAACATTTTATTGGTCCTCAATATTGCTATGGCACCAACTCCTTACTCTGAAAATGAATGAGCAAAGGGGAAAAAAAAGGAAGTATTTCTCCTTTCCCTATATGAATTGCATTTCAGGGTGAGCAAAGGTATAAAGCAAACTGTCTTTAGAGGAAAGTTCTAGCCAATTAAATGAAGTATGAAATAGAAAATCATCATTTCCCAACTCCCAATGAAATAATGAATATAGGCAATGTGTATCAATGACCATTGATGAGGAGCTTCTAAACAGTTAATTTAAACTAGATACAAACATCTAACATGACTTAAAGTGGGACCACCAGATGGTATATGCCTCCTGATGTGATATAATAGGAGTAAATAGCACCACCTATGAAATAGTCTTGCCCCTCCCCATAAAACTGAAATCCAAATTTAATCAACCTCTAGATCTATGCTAACCAATACTATAGTCAGCAAGCCACATGAGACTAGTCCAATCTGAGGTGTGCTGTTAAGTGTAAAGTGCAAAATTCTAGATTTCAAAGACTTACTCCAAAATAATAAAAAAGAAAGAATATAAAATCTTATTAATTTTGATACTGGTTACAAATGGAAATATTTTTGATACACTGAATTAAACAAAACATTAAAATTAACCTCATCTGTTCCTTTTTTGTAGCTACTGGAAAATTTACATTACACATGGAGTTTACATTATGTTTTTAAGAGACAGCATGGTCTATCCTTGTTGGTCTAAACTAGTCTCATAAAAATAGAGATCAAGCAGATGCAAAATTTGCACAGCTTTATGTAGATACTGAGTAGAAGCAAGTATAAAGACATTTTGGAGAGAAAAAATTGGAACACGGGCAAAGCAGCAGATATTAAGAAATTACTGTTAGATTTGCTTTAACAAACTCCCCCCCAAAAAGAGAGAGGGAATTGATAAAAGGAGAGCCAAAGATAACTGTTAAAATTAGTAATGGGTACATGGAGAGTCATTACATTAGTCTAACTTCATGTATATTTGACAAATTTCTAAACTAGGAAGTAAAATTAAAAAGCAAAAATTACCTGGGCTAGATTATTTACATATTTGAGTACATAATCTTTAAGGAAAATGAAAAATATATGGTCAAAAACCCTGACACTGCCCTGGCCGGTGTGGCTCAGTTGGCTGAAGCATAAGGTCTCGGGTTCCATTCCCAGTCAGGGCACATAGCCACGTTGTGGGTTTGATATCCAGTCGGGGTACATATGGGAGGGAGGCAACTGATTAATGTTTCTCTCTCTCTCTCTGGAATCAATGGAAACACATCCTCAGATGAGGATTAAACAAAACAAACCAAAAAACCTGACACTATCTGATCCTTAAGTTCCTACTTTTCAAGCCATGAAGAGCTCAGTTGCTTTGATAGCAAGGAACATCTACGGGTCCTTTATTGCTAATGGAGCCCATTAAGAACAATGAGGTATTAGTTTTAAAAACCGTACATCATGAGAATTATAGGTGACTCTTGAGGATTCCACCTAGTTCTGATCCAGAGTAGTGAAGACAAAGTATTTTTATCAAAGACTCTTTATAAAAATACCTTTTTCGAATTCTTATTTGTTCTAATTAGAGCTGAGAAAAGTGGAACACAGAGCAGCACAATTCACTGAACAGTAACTGAAACCATGGGAACAGAAAATGCCAATAGTGAACAAAAGAGTGCATGAAACCTAAAGAAGCCTGACACCAACAATGTGCCCCCCTGGATTTCTTACCTGTAGCCCAATATTCAGGTATAGGAAGCCAATAGAGCCTCTCTCACCCAGCTCATCCTGCTTCTCAGTCCCACCCATTTCCACGATACACAAGGATTCAGGCTGGGCTGGGAGAGCCTGCATGCTAAGAGGTTGCAAACAGTCCTAAGGGAGAAAGAGAAAAGAATAAAACATGGGAAGACAAATTCTGGGAAATACCTAACCAGAGAAATCTAATTCTAGGAGTAAAGAACAACTTTCTTGTGCAGAGGAAAAACCAGAGGAGTGAGTTCTAAATGGGTAGTGGGTTACTAGCTAAACTGAATCTTAAAATAAGCTCTGCAAAGGATCATGCTTTCTTCTTTTTGTCAAAATAGATAATGGGTAAAAGTACATAAGCAAAGGGCACTTCTCCCAAAAGTCATCTCAGGTCCTGGAGCCAGTCCAAGTCCTTTCCTGTAAAACAGTTTTGGGATTTTTTTTAACTATAAAAAAGAATCAAGGATTAAGCCAAAGAAGCATTTACTAGTCTCAGATCAGCATCTTCTAAGCACTGTAGAAGACTCCTGAAATGTGCTGCTATGTTAGATACCCAGAAGCAATAGAATTCAGGGTACATCCCAGCTGATCTCAGAGACAGACTCAGGAGTGAGTCAGGTGCTCAGGTTCCAATGGGAAGATCCTTGAAGAGGAGGGTGACACTCACGGAGGGGTCCAGGGAGATGATTCTGACAGTGTTGTCTACCAGTCCCACAGCCAAGAAGCGAGACCGCTGCTCTCCAGGAGGTACATTGGCCAGACTCATGCACACCACATCTGCTGACATCTCCTTCCTCTCTGTGTACTCGTTCAGCTGTCCTGACTACAGGAGTGAGATAAGAGAGGTCACAAACCAATCCAACTTAACCCCAAACTGTGGACCCAGGGACAGAAGGAGGCCTTTTAAGTTCCTTTTTGCTTCCTCTCACTCCTCTTACTATAATCAATGACCAAGAATTTTTCTACTTGAGGTCCCAAGACTGAACTCTGCAAGATTACCGGGAAGCAAAATTACTGACAAGAGAATCAAGAGACCTTTGACAAGTACAATGGGCCATAAAATAGCTAACCTAGCTCTCAGGAAATGAAAATATATAAAATTGTTTATTTGTTCACAAGAATACTTTGGGTAAAACAGAATTCAACTATGGAAGTTAAAGACAAAGAAATCTCAACCATAGGTACAGTTGGATTCAGATTTTAGAAATTAAACCTATGGCAAATACTTGGTGGAAAAGCAGAGTGTGAAGGGCAGGAGAAGCAGGTGCTTCATTGCTAAGATGGGATTTCATAACTCCAATTAGAGTTAAGACATGAACTTACCCACCTCCTACTGCTCCTTTGTAAAGGGCCAAATTGGCTTGTAGACACTTTCCCTTCTCAATTCTCTTTCTTGTGAATATACTCTAGATACCTGGACTACAGCTCCCATCTTTACCTCTGGACCCTACACAAGTCCCACAGTAAATGATAAAATAACATACGGGATCCATCTCAAAATAGACCAGCTCTCCTCCTGTCAGGGCAATCACCACTTGTCGCTGGTTCACTGCACATTTCACAATTGTTTTCTTTCCAGGGGTCTTCCACTCATTGACTCTCTTGTCTGCTCGTATGTGCCGAATGCCATCAGGATACACCTGGAGTAACACAAGGAAACCTCACTTGAGCAATTTGACACATTGCTTAGCATTGACCCTCACACCTATCACATCTGTCACTCCTGTCAGATCTGGAGCCACTGCATTTGAAGCACCAGATGGATCAATAAGAAAAGAGTTAACAGGCTCCAGGCAAGGTCAACTTAAAAAAAGTTCGTATCTTGCAATGTAATGTCTACTTCAAAGAAGTTCAAAGCTCGCCCTGGCCGGTTTGGCTCAGCGGTTGGAGCGTCGGCCTGCGGTCGGTCCAGAGAGACCCGGGTTCGGTTCCCACTAAGGGCACGTACCTCGGTTGCAGTTTGTCCCCGGCCCCTGGTTGGGTCGTGCGGGAGGCAGCCACTCGATGTGTCCCTTTCACGTCGATGTTTCTCTCTCTCTCTTCCTCTCTCTCCCTCCCACTCTATCTGAACAAAAAATGGAAAAATGTCCTCGGGTGAGGATAAAAAAAAAAAAAAGAAGTTCAAAGCTCATTAAGATAAACATGGCAGCCTACATAATGAGGGCAAAGAAAGAACCAAGTAAGGTGAGTAGGTAAGCAGCTCTCTGAGAAGCCTCACCTGCACCAAGGCATCATCCCCTAACAAGGAGCAGGACAAGGTTGGGGTGGTGCCCAGGAACCCAGAGTCAGTCACTTCTTCCACAGTCTCTCCGATAGACAACACAAGTGTGGCATTCACGAAAGACACAATGATGTAGGCATCAAATTCATCTGAAAAAGGAAAAAGAAAGGAGTTGGTTAGCTAATAAGCTATTAGTTACAAAGCCAAATGAGACACACTAAGTTTTCTCTTCAGAAACCTTCCAAGGCACTTCTATGTGTAGACCACACACAGTCATGTGACAAACAGCACAGGATGATTCAAAAGATAACTGAGGGTCATATGAGCCTACAGATATACTTTGCTTCCTTAAATGCTGAAATACATTTTGAGTAGATACACCCACCTCTAATACCTCTGAAAACTAGTATTTACTAGAGACATTAGCTGGAGAAATACAGAGGACAAAAGCAATGGAATCAGTGGCATGAAGAGATTTGAAAACAACACTTATATCTATTGAAGCTAAACTTATTTGTGCCAGATGCCAATCTCAAGCTCTTCTTTTAAAAGATAATTCTTACAACCAGGAAAGTTGCCCACCTTCTTCCAAGTGAAGCTTATGTGGGGATACAAGACCTAATGAATGAAACATTACTTAAACCCCTATGAGACTGTCATTCTAGGGTTGGAAACTGAGAACCCTAGGATGTCCCAATAGGAATGATATAAGAACACTAGATAACCAGGAAGGAGGGAGGAGAAACTGTTTATATTGTCAGTCCTTAACCTCTCTAGAACACTAGATAACAAGGAAGTAGGGAGGGGAAATTGTTTATATTGTCAGTCCTTGACCTCTCTAATTTTTCACTATTTAAAAATACAACTATTCAGTGGTCATGGGCAATACTATTAGGATTTGCTTTTCATTTAATGAAATGTAGTTGGATAAACAAACACTAATGACTTTCTCAAGAAAGTCAGAGGACCTGAGGCATACAGGCAAACTCAAAGTTTTTCATGCATATCCCATTGTTAAAGGCCATCCATTTCCCATACATTTCACAACATGAAACAGCTTTTGTGTATCTCCCACATCTGGCACAATGTTGGGCATAAAGTTTGATACATACTAAGTAAGGAAACGTTTATTTTTTAAAGAGTTAAGATTTTCCTACTTTACATTTGAATTTCCTCTATCAATTCACCCTTCTATCCCTTACACAGAAACCAGGTAAACAAGGTATTCAATTGGGAGTGGCTACCTTACTCTTAGCAGAGCCTTTGTCAGAGCTCAAAGACAAGGTTGATCTACCCCACCCACAATCAAGGACACAGTCTGGGTTCTGAATAATCCCAAAGTGGTTCAGCTGAACCAAGATTACTGGATTAGTTCAGCAGAATCAGTGTCTTTTATTAAAAAAAAAAAAAAAGTCGGGCCGGAGTGGTTGAGCAATCACCCATGCCCAAAGAGGTCACTGGTTCAATTCCCCATCAGGGCACATGCCCAGGTTGTGGGCCCAATCCCCAGTGGGGGGCATCCAGGAGGTGGCCAATCAATGTTCTCTCTCTTCGATGTTTCTATCTCTCTCTAAAAATCAATAAAGGGGAAAAAATAAATTAAAAAAAAAAAAAAAGCCTGGTCAGCGTGGCTCAGTTGGTTTAGTGTCATCCCATGTACCAGGAGGTCACCAGTTCGATTCCCAGTCAGGGCACATGCCCAGGTTGCAGGCTCCATCCCCAGTGGGGTATGTGCAGGAGGCAGCCAGTCAAGTTTCTCTCTCTCTCTCTATCCCTTCCTCTTTCTAAAAATCAGTAAAAATTATTTTAAAAAAAGAGAGAGAAAGAGAGAGCCTAGTGAAGATGTATTATTGCTGTTGTCTATAGTAGCTGTGTTCTGACTGATTAGCAAGACATAAAATCAATTTGGTGGGTTGTAATCAGCACTTTTAAACAGAAATATATAGAAATAAATGTGATTTATGAAACTGCTTTACACAAAGGATAAGTACTGTTTTGTGAAACTTTTGCTTCACTTAATAATACATATATGGCCCTGGCCGGTTTGGCTCAGCGGTTGGAGCGTCGACCCAAGGACTGAAGAGTACCGGGTTCGATTCCAGTCAAGGGCACACACCTCGGTTGCGGTTCTGTCCCCAGCCCTGGCTGAGGTCATGCGGGAGGCAACCAATCGATGTGTCTCTCTCAAACCCATGTTTCTCCCTCTCTCTCCCTCCCACTCTATCTGAAGATAAGTGGAAAAATATCCTCGGGTGAGGGTTTAAAATAAATAAATTAATGATACATATGTGTCCTGACTTGGTGGCTGAAAGGTAAGAATCAAAGATCTTTCCCAATGGGTGTAATTTAATGGCTACACAAGAAATCCGGAGTAAGGATTCAATTTCCAAATCATAAGGAGTAACAGTGGACAAGTAGATAGTTGGTTTTAGATTATTTTGTTATAACTATCAACATGTTATCAAATTCTTTGGGGAAACCTTATAAAATCGAGTTATAAGACAACACTGTTCATATTCATATGAGTAATGACAGTTGTCCCTGAAATGGATATCTTAATAGCATACAACAAAACCATAGTCAGTCCACACAACACCAAACTTGGAAGCTTTACATCAGCTGTTTTTGAACTAGAAATTTCTGGTGTGCAAAAATAATAGGAATTGCTTAATTTTAACATTATATGAATATTGTGTCCTTTCCCATGTTCTCATTACTAAAATCTAATGCCTTGAAAGTTATGCCAGAGCAAATTAAAGCCAGGCTACAAAGGGCTCTAACTAGCCAGGATTTCCAGTCTCTTCTTTCAGTCATGAGGAAAAGGGGGCTTCCAGAGAAGAGACTATACAACTTTTAACTTACATGCAAGAGAATGGGGAGAGGGAGGAAGGAGGGCTACCTAGGTCCTTATCCCTTTGACCCAAGGCCCCACTGCTCAGATATAAAATAGAGTTGCTCAGTGGACTTAAATAGGGCAATTCAACATTTGCTGGACAATTCAACAAACAGTAGAGCAAGGACTAATAACACCTGAAAGCTGCTTAATGTCACATTTTCTCAAAATATCCATTACCCTGTGACTACTAAGCACACCGTAACCTCTATCTTTTCCATTTTATGGCAAAGAGGACCTGCAGCAAATTAGTAGCTCTTGTGTTTTAATAAGGTTATAGGTTAAAAGTTGGAGTTCAGAATAAAATCAACCTTCAGTCAAGGTAAATGACTACAAACTATAAATATCCATATTGCCTTTATCCAAGGGTTGCAAGCTTCATGTAAAAGAACATCAGTTCATCCTCAGTGAAGAATTTATTAGGGTATGAGAATGCATCTTTGCCTCAGTGAAACAGGACTTCTATCTGTCTGAGCACTGCTAAAGAACCTCAACAGAGAGGATGCTTTATTCTTCTTCCCTCTGATTAAGTATCTGAGGCTCAACAAGCAGCCCACTTGAAAGCCTAAAGTGAGTGACCATCCACACGACTTAAGCCCCCTCATTCTCATTTTATATTCAGACTACTCAGTGTTTGTCTTGCTTCATATTATACTCAAAAAGGTGTGGTGGGGGGGCTTTCTCCAGGGCCTGATCTTTCACTTATTTTAGCTGGAACATACACAACTTGAAGCTAAGGTTTTCTAGCTATAGGCTCTTTCAACTTAAAAAATAATCAGTCATATTTTCCACATTCTGTGGGAGAAAATAAGACAAGTTGATTCCTGACTCAGACCATTTAATATACAGGCAGATGGATGTGCACTGTTATAATGCACAAGGACATCCAACTGCAAAGTTACCCTCTGAGAGATGCCATCAGGGCAGCCTCAATATTTTGTGTAGGTTCCTCTCCCTGGGTAAACTCTAAGACCCATGGTAGACCCTAGCAGTAGGTACACACCTGTGGTGATCAGCACCTTCACCAGCCACCTGTGGAAGAGAAAAAAAGGCTTGGTATTGGTAGTGTGCATCACCAAGTACCAGCCAAGGTTAGTAATTGCCTGGAAGACTGCAGCATGTGTGGACATGTAGAATGTTCACTCAACAGTAACTTGGGGTATCTGGAAAGAGAATGAACAAAGAGAACCTGACCTGTTTTCATGGGTGATAGCCCAAGCTATGGTTCCTAAAGAGTAAAATTTATTGAGATATAGTCTTTTCCTATATTTTGGTATCTGACCGCTGAGCCAAACCGGCCAGGGCTATATTTTGGTATTTGAAAGAGAAAAATTTTCAGCTACAAGTTCCACCATGTACCATACTGCTTATCACTAACTTATCAAACATTGTCCAAAAATGTTCTCAAACATACGCCCATTTCCTCTCCTCTAACCCCTCCTTGGCAACATGCTTGTGCCTTTCATCACATCAGAACACACAATAGTTTGGTATACTTGTCTTCCCTAGATGGCAAGTGCTCTGAAAGTAGGGACCTATCTTTATTACTGAGTACACAGTGGGTACTCAAGACTGCAGGATGAGAGTATTGAATTTACCCTAACAAACCAGCAAGAACCACAGAATCCTAATGCAGGGTCAGTCAAATGAGCAATGGATTGGAATTCAGGAGATAGGGCTTTCAATTTCTATTACCTTGGAGAACTATCTTGGGACAATGAACCTGTGATTTTCTGCCTTAATGATAATGACAGTAACTGTTCTATAAATCTAAATCTATTTTAAAAGTTTAAGAAATAAAACAAACAAGGGGGAGAAGCACATTAGTTTTTATCTCACAGGATCTTTCTTTTCTGTCTAGGCAATGTTTTCAAGAGCCATAAAGTCACCAAGCTAAAGATGAACATCAACACTGACCAGTTTCTTTGACATTACATGTAATAGGAAAATCTTTCAAAAATCAATGTCTAATGGTCTTCTCAGCTAAAAGGAACCTACTAACTTCCTATTCACCTTTCCTTTTACTTCTCAACTCAGCCTTGATTCCAATGCCTACATGAAAACAAAATCCACCGAAATGTGTTTTCTGCTAGTAGAAAGAGGTTTCCCTCCTACACATTTCCCATTTCCCGTAAATTTGTTTCACACAACCAGAACATCTAAACATCAGGAATAAATCCAGCTGTTTTCTTGAAAAAGCTTTGTATGTTGGCCAGGGTAATCTTACTCACCAGTCCTACATGCCTAAGGGAACATGAGGAAAATGAAGTCTAGGAATAGAAATGACGTACAACCCCAAAGTAAATCAAAGGGAAAATGGGAATTGAGTTTTATTTTTAAGGGACTGAAATTCAATTGTCACAAGACTTTCCTGCTACTATGCATTTTCACACAGCTTTCAAAATTTTAGGATAAGGCTACCATTTTTATCTAGAAGCTCAGACTCCTTCTCTTTCCTCCATTCCTTTTCCACTCACTCTAAAATTCTGATTCTGATAAATTAATCTCTGCTTTCCTTAAGCACAACTACGCCCACCGAGCAGGACTAATTAACAAGCTTTACCAAATCTCCTAATACCTAGAGTAACTGTCAATTCCACTGTGGTTTCAGCACAATAGGAGAACATGGTTGAAGAAAAACAAAGCAAAAACTTTCCCTCACACCACACCTCTTACACAGATGGAACCAGTGTCTTACAGGTGAATATAGTCAAAGAAAACCATACATGAAAGCTCTTTGATACCAAAGTGTATATGTACTGAATATTAACAACCTCCCTATGCACCCCTTACCCATGCATACAGATAAGTTGTAGGTGAAGGTATCCAGACTGGGAGAGCCTCAAAAACATGGTATCAGGCCAGAAAAGTTTCTAGTATATGGTACTAGATGAAGTGATACAGAAGAAATATTATGAATGCAGCCTCTTAAATCATCTATTGTCAGTGGCACCCAAACCCTCATTTTGACTGTTGGGAAAGCGCTGCTTACCTTCAATGTGCCGGCGCACTGTCCAGACAGCATTGGGGTTACCGGGTAGTTCAGAGACAGCCATTTCCGACACCTGACAAGAGAGGAGATAAACCACAGTTCCAGTGAGCATGGAACTCCCTGCTTACAACTACACTATATAATAAGGTCCCAAAGGCAGTGCTCACACTGTAAGCTGGATTAAAAGAATGTAAACATCTAGTCAAAAAAGAACATAAGAACCAAAAAGGTAAGAGGTACTGGCAATACCCATGACAGGCTTTAATAAGAAATGATGAAACACCTAGGAGGGTAGTTGTTTCAGCCAAAACTATATGTTACCTTTGGGTATGGTATACCTGTGTTCTTCTCAAAGAAAGCATGTGGAAATGAATCAGGCCATGAGTCAGCATTTCATTTCTTTTCATTTCTTTTTTTTTTTATCCTCACCTGAGGACATTTTTCCATTTTTTGTTCAGAAACAGTGGGAGGGAGAGAGAGAAAGAGAGAGAGAGAGAGAGAGAGAAACATCGACGTGAAAGGGACACATTGACTGGCTGCCACCCACACGGCCCTGGTTGGGGCCAGGGACAAACTGCAACCGAGGTACGTGCCCTTATCGGGAACCGAACCCAGGACTCTCTGGTCCGCGGGCTGACGCTCTAACCGCTGAGCCAAACCGGCCAGGGCAGCATTTCATTTCTTTCCTTAGCTCCCAAAAGCCAAATCTCATCTTTCTTCATGGACCAATTCAAATGACACATCTTTTAGAAAAAGTCTTTCCTAACCTTCTTGGCTGGCAATCATCTCTCCCAATCATAATCACCACCTCTTATGGTACTTTTCCAAAAAGGGATTTGAGGAAATGTTATCATTTCCACCAGGTTTTTATGCTCCTTAAGGTCAGAGTCAAGAATCCTATGAATGTCCTACAGGTTCTCAAACATTAAAAAAAAATCTAAGGTGAACGCAAAATGATTTAGAACAGAAAACTGGGTGTGGGTTATACATGAACTCTCTATACTATCCTTGCAATTCTTCTGTAAATCTGAAACCATTCTAAAATAAAAATTTTGTTAATTTTTTTTTTATTTCTTTTTTTCTTTATTGACTTTAGAGAAAGAGGAAGGGAGAGGGAGAGAGAGCTAGAAACATCAATTGATGAGAGAGAACATCGATTGGCCGCCTCCTGCATGCCCCCCACTGGGGATCTGGCCCACAACCTGGGCATGTGCCCTGACCAGGAATCGAACCAGTGACCTCTTGGTGAATGGGTAAACACTCAACCACTGAGCGACACTGGCCGGACTGTTAATATTTTTTAAATGACCTAAAGACAATAAACCAGATGGCTTAATATACTGTACTGTCTAACTACATTTTGTAGGCAGAACTCAAGTATATTCATGAAAGATATTGCCCCTTTCTCAGTTTACTAATGTAGTAATAGCAGAAATAACTGATCATGGTACAAGAAAATCCTGGAAAATTTCATCATCAATAAAATGCAGATATCAGATATGCTACATTCTATACCAAATGTAATAATACCTGACAGTGACCCTGTTTAACTGAGACCATAATCTAGCCAGACAACAAGGTTCAAATACACACAAGGAACAAAGCAGTGTTCAACAATATAACAAAGGTTTTTAAATTTTACTTTTTCAATTACAATTTACATTCAATGTTACTTTGTATTAGTTTCAGGTGTACAACATAACAAAGAAGTTTTTTTTTTGTAGAATTGGAATAAAGTGGTAGGGGCAGAGGACTAAAAAAAATTGATGTTGGGTCCTTTATTTCTTACACTGTATACAAAATTTTGTGTAAATGCATATATGCACTTTTAGAGAAGTGGTACTTTTCATCAAAAGCTCGATGGAGCCCGGCCGGTGTGGCTCAGTGGTTGAGTATCGACCCATGCACCAAGAGGTCACCAGTTTGATTGCTGGTCAGGGCACATGCCCAGATTGTGGGCCCAATCCCCAATGGGGGGCATGCAGGAGGTGGCCAATCGATGTTTTCTCTCATCGATGTTTCTATCTCTCTCTCCCTCTCCCTTTCTCTCTAAAAATCAATACAGGAAAAATATTTTATAAAAATTAAAAAAGCGCGATGGAATCCATTGAATAGTAACCAATCAAGAATTACTGGTCTAAATTGGGTTTGGATCATTGAAATTTTGGTGGATTGATGCATACTTTAATAGTCAAAACTTGTCGAATTCCTTGAACAGCAATATCGATAGCTAACATTTACTGAACAATATATGCCAGGCCCTGCGTTAAATACTTTATATGCGTTATCTTATGTAATTCATACATCAATCCTTTAAGGCAGGTGCTATTAGGCCCATTTTTACAGAAGAGGAAACTAAGAGGAAGTTTAGTAATAACTATTCACTGGTAGAGCCAGAATTCAAAACCAAGGCCAACTTGACTGTGTTCCAATAAAAATCTACAAAAAAAGGCGATGGGGCCTATAGTTTGCCAACCCTAAACTCTGAAAGCAAACTGCCTAGAAAGATTTCTTTTCATTGCTTCCTCCTGGAGCAGTTCAGGGAAATGCCCACAAGAGGATTTCCTGGGTGGAGCCTGCTGAGGCCTGCCTGTGTGGAGACCTTGGAAGTCCTGCTGTGCTGACTCTTCCCGGTGTGGTAACATTACCGTCCCCATTATGTGGCACGTGGACAGGGCTTTTTCCAGACCCCTTAAAGTGGTGCATGTTCTAAAAACCCTTTCTCTATTATGCCATAACTTTGCTCTAGTCAGTGAATGTTCCTAATGCTGCTGTTTCAACACCTGAATTTTTAAATTTATGAAACATGCAAAATTAAACACACACACACGTTTTGCTATGTGGCTTCCAAGTTTTAAATTTTGAAAAATAAAAGACTTAAACTTCAAAAAATAAAGAAAGACTTACTTTACTATTAACAAAATTAAGTTCTGGACATTTGCTAAAAGGTCAACACTAGAATCAGAGGGATAAGATGATGTGGGATTTGGGAAGATAATTTTGAATGCCCATGTCACCTAAAAGGTCCAACAATAAAGGATTCATCCACTGTGGTGGACAAGTGCAGAAAAATTTAGTATGATGTAACTTGAGTATACAGCAATAAGGAATAAACTTAGTAAGATATAAAAATATATACACAGAATTAATATAGTAAAACAATTTAAGATTCTGAAAACTTTGAATAACAAAGACAGAAAGAAATGGAGTAGAATGTTCGATGCAGATTTCCTAATTTCCATGTTAAGGCTAGTGAGTGTGGAACTAGTAGAGATGTTTTTCCCCTTTTATCCCTATTTGCCAGTTTTTTTAAAAATATGCCTATTGTGCTAACATGTTAAGGAATAAAAAATTTAAACTTTATGGAAATAAGGGAGGAAAGAACATTTTTCTTTTACAGAAACATTAAATTTGTCTTAGATCTTATCCGAGTAAAGCCATAGGCTGCTTTATCGATGCTTCCCTCCAAACACTGAAGATGATCTAGAAAGGCCAATCTTACCTCAAGTCCATGCCTCAAGACTCTCAGAGATGATCGGGGTCCCCGACCACAGGCCACATACAGTTGTGGAGTGTCTTCATTTGCCAAATCAGCTATCTGTGGGGAGAAAAAGTCTACTTGTGCTAAGTTTTCACACTGATCCCTGATTATTCTCAGGAAGCAAACCACTTTTTAGTTTATAAAGCTCATATATTGGGTAATGGCTGTGGGGGCATGAAGGAAAAAGCCTGAATGTTCCCCAGTTGGAAGACGAGTTTTACCAACAAAAAACTGTACAAGTTAGCAAAGGACTTTTTTTTTTTTACAGTTAGTGATAGAAGTGTTACATAACCTCCAACTGAAATTTAGCATTTCCTGCAAATAAAAATACAAACTATAATCTTATCAGTACCACTAACTTCCTTACCAGTAAAAATCACATTTATTCATATAACATTAAAGTTTATAGATACAATACGTCCAATTATTTCCCTAATCATCACTTTAAAGCTGTATTCATTGTCTATTATTACACTGCACATGATCACAGATGCCCTAATGGGTAACTAACTAATGGGTAACTCTGCACCTGGTTTTTCACCCGAGACATTTAGCTGCTGGCTTCCAGTACAATTATTTGTTGATCAATATGTGAAAAGAGGTCAGTCATTTGTATTGTAGTTTTGTCAAATTGAACAGTTAGCCCTGGCCAGTTTGGCTCAGCAGTTAGAGCATCGGCCTGCGGTCCAGAGAGACCCAGGTTTGGTTCCCGCTAAGGGCACATACCTCAGTTGCAGTTTGTCCCTGGCCCCGGTTGGAGTCGTGTGGGTGGCAACCAGTCGATGTGTCTCTCTCACATCGATGTTTCTCTCTCTTCCTCCCTCTCTCCCTCTATCTGAAGATAAATGCAAAAATGTCCTTGGGCGAGGATAAAAATTTTTTTAAAAACTGAACAGTTAAATGAGAACTCTTGACTGTCTGCAAGGCATTGTACCCTACTTTAACATGGGTGAGCCTATGAGTTGAGCATCTATGGCCTTCACACTGATCTCTTAAAAAAAATTAGCTCATCTATTTTAAATGCACTATCTTATTATTTAAACCTTAATAAAGGAAGCACGTATATTACTTTTTCACAACTTAAAAATATTTTGCTATCTTAGCTATCATGTTTACTACTATATGCACTTAAAGTTATTCAGAGAGGGAATCCAGATGCCTCACCAGGCTAGTAGAGATCCATGGCACAAAAAATGCTTACAGCCCTGTTACTGATACCTGAATTTGTTAATTTTATTCTCAATCTACAAACTACTTACACAATTATTTCCTCAAATTCCAATGAAAGGGGAAGAAAAATCAAATTAGAAAATACTTATATTTTCTATTGCCCTGAGGATAGACCCTTTCTTAAAAACAAAGAACAAAAGCAGCTAACTACAAATGAGCAATTTTACCAGGAAGAGTAGCTGAATGCTGACTTGTTCCCCCAGCTGGAATTTTTACAATGAACATGAGTTTTATAATTAAACCAGAAAAAAAAAAAAGCCCAAGAATTTATATAATGGTTTTTAGTTCCCCAACTTCTACCTTAAGCTGCTTCATCTTTACAACTCTGGTGATTCCACAGACATGCTGATGAACCTGACACTTAGACTAGATCTTAATTTAACTAGAGTTAAAACTTTAAACTCATTCAGATACAAAACCAATTGGCTGGCACCGCTCATTGTGAAGGTGACTGGAAAGACCCACACCTGACAAAACAAAATGGGAGAGAGGCTGTCCAACTCATCGACCAGCACAAGGTTTTTGAGAGGTCTTGGCTGAAAGAAGAATGTGTCTCCTTCTTCCAGAGGCATGGCAGATGAAAACTCAGGTTCTTCATCATCATCTCCAAGATGTGCAATTTGATATAAGTAACTGGAGAAAAGCAAACAATACTTTAGTTAAAAACATTTTCTATCCGAATACGTTTGACATCAACATTAATGCTCATAAAAGCACTTTACAAATATCTAATCCAAATTATAACATACATTTTTGAGTTTAAAATCTATAGTTTAAAATCTCTGCTTATCTGAGTGGAGTTTCCTCTTTTGTAGAATAGAAAAGGACCCGGCCAGTGTGGCTCAGTGAACTGAGCATCATTCCATGGACTGAAAGGTCCCGGTTTGAATCCCAGTCAAGGCACATGCCCGGGTTGTGGACTCAATCCCCAGTATGAGGCGTGCAGGAGGCAGCCAATCGATGTTTCTCACCATCAGTGTTAGAGTTCTATCTCTCTCTCCCTTCCTCTCTAACAACAAAAAAAATCAATAAAAACATATTTTAAAAAAAAATAGAAAAGGGATGAAAAAAATTAAGATTACTGAATTCAAACTGGTACAATGAAAGAACCTCAGCATCACAGTGGTTAAAAGCACTGGGCTTCCACTAGAGTGCTTGGGTCTGAATCCCAGTTCTATCCCTTAACAACAGCCACATAACCTTAGGCTTATTACTTCATTTTTCTGTGCCTCACTTGCCTCATTTATAAAAATGAACTAGTAGTACCTTCCTACGGAATTCTGAGTACTTACAACAGTGCGTGGCACCTAACAAGCATCGTGTTGGTTAAGATGAACTATGGATAAAGGAAATCCAAAGAAAATCTATAACCATTTCCTATTTTAATAAAAAACCAGTCCAGCCCTGGCTGGTTTGGTTTAGCTCAATGGTTAGAGCTTCGTCATGAGGACCAAAGAGTCGAGGGTTCATTGTATGGCTCCGGTCGGGATCGTGCAGAAGGCAACCAATCGATGTGTCTCTCTCACATCGATGTTTCTTCTCCTGATCCATTCTATCTAAAAAAACAAAATCAATGGGAAAATACCCTCAGGTGAGATTTAAAAAATAACAACAATAATAATAATAAATAAAAAAAAACAGGCCAAATCTATCAAAAAACAAGAATGGGTGGTAACCTTGCAGAAGTATGCAGGTATTACCATATTATTCCCCAAACAAAACATAAATATAGCCAAAGATAATAAACAAAATCTGGCCCTGACTGGTTTGGCTCAGCGATTAGAGGGTCAGTATGAGCCCTTGGATCAGAGTCTCGGGTTTGATTCTGGTCAAGGGCATATACCTCGGTTGCAGTTTGGTGCCTGACCTTGGTCGGAGTTGTGCAGGAGGCAACTAATCAATGTGTCTCTCTCACATCAATCTCTCTCTTCCTCCCTCCCTATCTAAAGATAAAATGGGGGGAAAATATCCTCAGATGAGGATTAAAAAAAATAAACAGCCCTGGCCAGTTTTGCTCAGTGGTTAGAGCATCGGCCTGTGGACCAGAGAGTCCTGGGTTTGGTGCCCGCTAAGGGCATGTGCCTCAGTTGTGGTTTGTCCCCAGTGCTGGTTAGGGTCGTGTGGATGGCAAGCACTCGATGTGTGTCTCTCTCTTTCTCCCTCTCTCCCTCCCACTCTATCTGAAGATAGGTGCAAAAATGTCCTCGGGTGAGGATAAAAAATAAATAAAAATAAATAAATAAACAAAATCTGTCCTCTGGCTAATAATGCTTATTAGTGGACTGATTCGTTTTTCTCTTTTTATTCCTCACCCAAAGACACTTTTCTACTTATTATCAGACAGAGTGGGAGGGAGGGAGAAAGAGAGAGGGAAACATCGATGTGATAAAGCCATGTCGACTGGCTGCCTCCCTTACAACCCCAGCAGGCCCAGGGATGAACCGCAACTGAGGTATGTGCCCTTGACCGGAATCAAACTAACTGCTGAGCCAAACTGGCCAGGGCTCTTTTTTTTTTTTTAATCCTCACCTGAGGATATTTTTCCATTTATCTTCAGATAGAGTGGAAGGGAGGGAGGGAGAGAGAGAAACATCAATGTGAGAGAGACACATAGATTGGTTGTATCCTGCACAACCCCGACCAGGGCCGAAGACCGAACTGCAACCAAGGTATGGGCCCTTGACTGGAATTGAACCCGCGACTCTTTGGTCCGTGGGCCAATGCTCTGACTGCTGAGCCAAACTGGTCAGGGCATTAGTGGACTGATTCAAAGGCAAACCACAAAAAAGGAAAGCAATTTGAGAATAATCTATAATAATATGCCATCATAAATTGAGTAAGCAATGAGCTTTAGGGAAGCAGATCAATTAAAACAAAATACCAGCCCTGGCTGGTATGGCTCACTGTAAGTGTTGGCTGTGCACTGAAGGGTCATGGGTTCGATTCCTAGTCAAGGGCACATATCTGGATTGCAGGTTTGATCCCAGGCCCCCGTTGGGGCGCGTGCAGGAGGCAACCAACTGATGTATCTCTCTCACCATGATGTTTCTCTCCCCCGCCCCACACCGCCCTTCCACTCTAAAAATCAATGGAAAGCCAGGAGACGCCCCCACCGCGGGGGAGCCCAGGCGGAGCGGGGGTGCCGGGCGACCCCCCCCACCGCGGGGGAGCCCAGGCTGAGCGGGGGAGCCAGGAGACGCCCCCACCACGGGGGAGCCCAGGCGGAGCGGGGGTGCCAGACGAACCCCCCACCACGGGGGAACCCAGGTGGAGCACGGGAGCCAGGAGACGCCCCCACCGCGGGGGAGCCCAGGTGGAGCGGGGGAGCCGGGAGACGCCCCCACCGCGGGGGAGCCCAGGAGGGGCGGGGGAGCCGCGACCCCGCCACCACGGGGGAACCCAGGCGGAGCGGGGGAGCCGGGCGACCCCCCCCCACCACGGGGGAACCCAGGCGGAGCGGGGGAGCCGGGCGACCCCCCCCACCACGGGGGAACCCAGGCAGAGCGGGGGAGCCCGGCGACCCCCACACCAACGGAGGAAGCCGGCAACACACAGAACTGAGCAAACTGAACAACGAAATTGACCCAGAGACATGGAGGGTGGAGTAGGGGATGACGGGCCTCAGAGGAGGGGGGGAGGCGGGGGAAAGAGATAAATCACAGAGCCTATGTGCATGGGTGCATAACCAATGGACATAGACAACAGGGATGGGGAGGAGGAGAAGGGGAGGGGGAGGAGGAGAAGGGGAGGGGGAGGAGGGTGTCAATGGGGGAAAAAAAGGAAAAACATCTGTAACAAAAACAAATTAATAATAAAATAAATTATAAAAAAAAAAAAACATCAATGGAAAAATTATCCTCAAGTGAGGATAAAAACAAAAAACAAAAAACACCACACTACTGGTCATATTTATTTTTTAAGTAATACACTGGACTTTCAATATAGAGCACTTTGAACAATATCCAATTCAGCTTTTTAGAAGCAGAGTGACTAAATCAGTGTCTGAAATATGTAAGACACTGAATAAACTTCAGCATTTAACACTTTTGGTAAACACATCAGGTTCTACACTAAACTACAAAAAAGCCACTAAGGTTATTATGTCTGAACAATTTATCAAAAACATGAAGAAGATAGGACATATAAAAAAATTAATATGAACTTCTTATTCAGGCAAGATGCCTATACGCACATGATAAAGATCACCTGTCAAAGATATCTTCAGTGTCTAGTAATCAAAGAATCCAGGCTATCTTTATCACAGGAAAGGTTGCTTTGGCTGAGTCTCAGTAAAACAATTTCTGAGACTATATAGTGTTATGCTTAAGAGCAGAGACTCTGGAACCAGGTTGTCTGGGTATGAGTTAGATTTAGTTGTGTGATTAAATTTCTGAAATTCTCTGTAACCCAGAGAAACTGTAAATGGGATGGATAATGGCACCGTCTCATTGGGAATGCTATGCCTTAATATTTGTAAAGTGCTTAAAACAATACTTGGAACTTAATTAGTAAATGCTAAATTAGTGTTTGATTGAGAAATAGGTTGTCGTACGGATTAAATGAGCTAACACCACAGCACATTTCTACTGCCCCAAATCACCACTCTTAAGTATTCCAAATTTCAGCTGCAATAGCAATGAGTAATTTCTCACAAGATCAAACCCATCTCACTCTGACAGCATCCCACCTGTATACTGTAGTCTTTCTTTCTACTCTCTGCCCTAAGAACTTCTACCTCGTGGGAGGCTGCCCAAGCCACAGGATGTGCAGAAGACCTCATGCCACCAGGCGTAACTTTCAGGAGAGAGAGGAGCTGGTGTTGTTAACCTTTAGATACTCTGCTTGCTTCATGCTGAACAGGTCCCCCTAAAAGTGAGTTCCCACTGCCCACAGCCCTGCTCACTCACATACTGGCTGTCCTTTTCTTCTTTAGATTTGTACAAAGTGTTTGTGGAACATGTGTTTAATACTAAGTAGTTCAACAAATAATCTATTCAATAAAATATCCAGCAAAAAGCTCAGGAAATCACTTCTAAAGCTATGCAGCCACCCACAGGTATAGATCAAAGCCACTGAAGTAGAAGAAAATAATCAAAAGAATGTAAAAGGGAAAGAAAGGCAAAACTTTTGTTTTGAAGAAACTAAACATTCTTACGAAAAGCTCCCTGGCCTTGAAGCTACATCTCCCTCCTACAATTGTTATAATAACCAGGGTGAACGCGGGTAATAAAAGGACTACTCACTGGTTTCCGAATTCTGATGCTACAAAAAGGAAGCCTGTTTTAAGCACACACATGGCAGCAGCAACAGGCACAGTATCAAAATACTTGAGCCGGATCTCAGTAACCTGGAGTGAAAGGACAAAAAAAATTCTAGTGTGTAGGCAAGTGAAGCTAAGTTCGGCCATGGAAGGGAGCCCAGTATTATAAAACAGCATAAGCAGAGTAGCAAATAAAATACTGTACTTAGTCTTTTTCCCCCTCTAATCATGGCTGCTTACCATATCTTCATCGGTCTCCAAAGTGATCTTGAAGATATCGCCCTGCTCAGTTTGGGCCAAAAAGAAGAACATCGATTTGGTCTTATGGGTGGCAGAGCAGACAAAAATCATTCCTCTTTCAGGGTCATCTAGGTCATTCTAGCAAAATCAAATATACAACCAACATCGTAGAAATGAGTACTTATATTGGATTTCAGCACCTTACCAACAGGAATTATACAAGCTACCCAAGGCCTAGAGGCATCTGGAGCCTCTATTCAACCTTTGAGCCAGAGCAGCCAGCTTAGCCATGGCAATAAAACACAATATCTAAAATATTTTGTTTGTTATATAAATACATAACAAAGCCTCAGTACCAAAAAGTAGCCATAATTCCACTCTATGTCCTAATTAGGTCACAGCAAAAACTATCTCCAGAGGAAAATGTCAGAAAAGAGACACAAACTTTAAAAAAAAAATCATCATTTCAGGGTGTGGATAAAACTATTCGCATCTATGCCACTACCATCCAAAGTGTTCATAATCAGCCCTATTCTACATCAACTTCCTTGATTCCTAAGAGGAGTATTCCTTTGGCTATGATCTTTTGGATCTTTTTTGTTTCCAACATTTTGTAGTTCTCTTATTGAATAAGCTCTTCAAGGGCAAAACATGTTTTATACTTCTTTGTAGTCCCAAAGCCAAGTATGGTGCCCTACAGTTAAAGATGTGCAATAAATGTCTCTCATCAACCAACTAAATTACTTTCTACCACTTACCAAGAATTTAACTTGCTAAGTTTCTTCTCAGGTTTTCTAAAATTGATATAATCTTACTCAGATACCATGTATTAAGAAAAGTAACTCCTAAAAGTTTTAACTCCAAGATCCATAAATTAATATCAAAAAAAGAACTAATCTAAGGCTGAGAGGAGAGACTGAGGAAACGGAGATAAATCAAGATTAGCTATGTGTTGGTAACTACTGAAGGTGGGTATGTAAAAGTTAATTACATTCTACTTTTGTATATGCTTAATAATTTCCATAGTAAACTGTTAAAATTAAGGGCAATACAACACCATTTTCAACTACCAAAGTAGTAGCTGATAAAGGGGAAAACCACTGGATGAAAAGATGTTGAGGAAAAGGACATTTACACAGTCTCAAAGTTTGCCACCAGATTCCACACCAATTACAAAAAGAAAAAGGTATCTTTACAACGAAGAGAGCAGAGACACACCAATGTAACAAAATGACTGATTTAGCATCACTAATAATGGCACAAACCAACAGTGTGCCCCTAACATGATGTAGTGAAAAATATGTATCATCTCCTACATAATAATTCTAACAAAAATATTAACCTGGATATAATCATGAGGGGAAAATTATGGGACAGACTACAAGAAAACTAGCCCAGCCTTTTTAAAAAAAGTTAGAATTGTAAAAGACCCAAACCAAACAAAAATTAGAGTAAAATAAACTAAAGGAGACTGAAGGTCTGTAGATTATAAGGGAATTTTGGGGGATGAGAGAAATTGAAATATACATAATTATATTACATGAATGGTCAAGCTGGGGGGCATAATATTAATAGTTTTGTTATGTACAAAAATGTCCTCATTCTTAGAACCCACATCTTAGATTCTTGAGGTGAAGTGCCACAATGCCTGCAACATATTTTCAAATGATTTAGATTCAAAAAGTTTATATGTGCATACACACACACACATACACACACAATAAGGAAAATGCAACTAAATATTAATAATTGGTGAATCAAAGTGAAAGGCATACTTAAATCCACTGTCCTAATCTTAAAATTTTCTGTATGTTGGAATGGAGGGAAATGTTATATAAACAGAATGAAAGACAATTAATTTATCTCCAAAAAATATGCCTGGCTTCTTCAAACTAGAAACTTTCAGGAATTACAAATTGTATTCATAGGTTCCTCTGAAATGGAAAATTAGTTAGTTTTTAATTCCCTTTCTCAGGGAATTTGTTTTGCTTTCACTAACATATTTTACCAGCTTTATTAAAAATAACATTTACAAAGAAACTAAAACTTGGTAACAGATAAACTAAGAAACTACACTGTAATTACAAAACTTAAGTTCAGCCCAGTCAGTGTGGCTCAGTGGTTGAGCATCGACCCATGCAGCAAGAGGTTGCCAGTTCGATTCCCAGTCAGGGCACATGCTCAAGTTGTGGGCCCGGTCCACAGTGGGGGGCATATCCAGGAGAAGGCCAGTTCTCTCTCATCGATATTTCTATCTCTCTCTCCCTCTCCCTTCCTCTCTCTAAAAATCAATAAAGAAAAAAATTTTTTTCCAAGAAATAAAATTAAGTTCATTTCACAAACTCAAATATCACTTCTCTTACAGCCAACAAAGACCTTACCCTTCTCCTGGGAATTGGACAGCGGATATCCGGTTGGTCACCAAAGTTCTTGTAGGTGATATAGTTTTCAGAGCATATCAGTACTCCACTTGGACCATCTGACCCTCCTGGAACTGTGAGAGAAAATGAAACTTAGCAATGATTTGACATAATCATGAATTACAATTTAGGTTTCAATTAATTCTCTCCTTTAGCACAACCTGATGAAGGTACAGTGTCCCTAAAGTTCAGAACATAACAAGTGTTGCTTTTCTCTGCAAGTTATGCTAAACAAAACTGGAGCCCAGTTTGGGTGACTCAGCCTGTTCAGATAACCAATGATAATACATCTAAACTTTTAGCTCTAAGCCCAGAACTCAGTTCCCAAAACTATTCTACCTCCTGGTTTCTATACCTTAGAAAATACCACCAACAAAAAGACCAAACCAGAAACCTGGGTGTCACCCTTCAATTCTCTCCCCTCACACAGCCCTACTGATTCTACTTCTTAGCAGCTCTCAAGCTACCAATCTCTTGGTTTAGTGAAACTGCTTCCTGACCAATCTCCTGGCTTACAGTCTTAATGTACTTCATAGCATTAACCAAAATGTAAGCCAGTACAGGCATACCTTGTTTTATTGCACTTTGCATATACTGCATTTTCATCAACCTCAAGGCGGTAGACCCTCCACCAGCAAAAAGATTACAACTTTGCTGAAGGATCAGATGATGGTTAACATTTTGTAATTGAGGTTTTTTTTGTTTTTTTTAGCAATACTTTTTAATATTTTTTCTTTATTGATTTTAGAAAGAGGGGAAGGGAGCCCTGGCCGGTTTGGCTCAGTGGTTAGAGCGTCGGCCTGCGGTACAGAGAGACCCAGGTTCGGTTCCCGCTAAGGGCATGTACCTCGGTTGCAGTTTGTCCCCAGCCCTGGTTGGTCGTGTGGGTGGCAGCCACTCGATGTGTCCCTTTCACATCGATGTTTCTCTCTCTCTTCCTCTCTCTCCCTCCCACTCTATCTGAACAAAGAATGAAAAAATGTCCTCAGGTGAGGATTTAAAAAAAAAAAAAAAAGAGGGGAAGGGAGAGGGAGAGATAGAAACATTGATGAGAGAGAACGTCAATTGGCTGCCTCCTGCATGCCGCCACTGGGGATTGGGCCCACAACCTGGGCATGAGCCCTGACTGGGAACCGAATGGGCGACCTCTTGGTTGCATGGGTCGACGCTCAACCAGTGAGCCACACCAGCCGAGCTTGAGCAATATTTTTTATTAAGGTATGTTTAAACATGCCAATGCATACTTAATAGAAAACAGTATAGTGTAAATAAAACTTTTATATGCACTGGAAAATAAATTCACATGACTCACTTTATTGCATATTTGCTATATTGTAGTGGTCTGGGACTGAACCTGCACTATCTCCGAGGCATCCCAGCTTATTATTCCCCTACTTAGAATCCTTCAGTAGCTACCACTCCACCACTACCTCCACCCCAGCCTTTAGCATAATGATCCAATCATACTGAGCTTTCAGTTCTCTAAATGAACCATGTTCTTTCTTGCATTTGGATATTTCGTATGCTATTCCCTTTGTCCACAACAGAAATCTTCCTCAACCCCCACTGCACCTAGCTAATTTCTAACTAGTCTTCAGGTCTCAGCTTAGAAAACACTTCTCCAAAAAGCTTTTCTAACACATTCCCTTCTTTTCCCTGTTAGAGACCCCTCCTCTGCACTGTTATGGCATTTGACACACTTGACAATTTTTTTTGTTATTTATACATATTCACTAGTCTCAATCTTGCATAAAGGGAGATACTACATCTAATTTTTCACAACTGCAATCCCAAAATCCAGTAGACTCACTCTGCATACTGATTCTAGAGACTCAAGAAATATTTGTTGAAAGAATGTACCCTTCCTCATAAATGAAAGGTACAGTAGTATGTTACAGCAAGTTAATGAGATGTGTTATCTCTTTTCTTTTTTTTAATCCTCACCCGAGGACACTTTTTCATTTTTTTGTTCAGATAGAGTGGGAGGGAGAGAGAGGAAGAGAAACATCGATGCAAAGGTGACACATCGAGTGGCTGCCACCCGCACGACCAACCAGGGCCGGGGACAAACTGCAACCAAAGTACATGCCCTTAGCAGGAACCGAACCAGGGTCTCTCTGGACCACAGGCCGACGCTCTAACCGCTGAGCCAAACCGGCCAGGGCGTGTTATCTATTTTCCAAGGTTCTTTTGCATATATAGTCTCTCCCTAAGATTTAATGCTCAAAAACAAATGGTGTCTTATATTACTCTTCCCCAAAACCCTCTATCAATAGACATAATTCATTTTAGACATCAATCCAAGTGCACATGGCTCAGAACGAAAGGACTGAATTACTGTCTTCCCCAAGCCTACCAAAATGTATATGACCACAAATATAGCTGTCCTCCTTTAGTCTTTTAATTTAATGAATTAAGCTGATAATGATTTTCTAATGGTAAACACTTGTGAGCTCCTATAAAATTCCTACTTAGCTATAATACATTTAAAATACGGTTGAGGCTGGCCAGTGTGGCTCAGTGGTTGAGCATCGACCCAGCACCAAGAGGTTGCCTGTTCGATTCCTGGCCAATGGCATACGCCCAGGTTGTGGGCCAAATTCCCAGTGGGGGGCATATAGGAGGCAGCCAATCAATGTTCTCTTTCACTGATGTTTCTATCTCTCTCTCTCCCTCTCCCTTCCCCTCTCTCTAAAATCAATAAAGAAAAAAAACTGCCCTGGCCGGTTTGGCTCAGCAGTTAGAGCGTCAACCCGCGGACCAGAGAGTCCTGGGTTCGGTTCCCGCTAAGGGCATGTACCTTGGTTGCAGTTTGTCCCCAGCCCCGGTTAGGGTTGTGTGCGTGGCAACCACTTGATGTGTCTCTCTCACATCAATGTTTCTCTCTTTCTCTCTCTCTCTCTCCCTCCCGCTCTATCTGAAGATACATGCAAAAATGTCCTCGGGTGAGGATAAAAAAAAATTAAAATATGGTTGAATTTGATTTACTAAAACTTTTAGGTTTTTTAATCTATAATCACAAGTATAACTAGGTTGTAAACTTTTGTTACTGTCTTTCCCCATTTTGGCACTGAAGATACATTAGGCTCATAAAGTGATATATTAGTTTTAATTGTTTCTCTGGTCCCTGGAGAAACTCCTAACCTCACCAAAACACAGACAAGCTATTCAAGTTTACTATAAATAAATTAGCTTTCAGACCATATTAAGTAGGAATTTGGGCATAAAATGGACCAGATCAAATGGTACAGAGCAGCTCTGAGAGAAAAGTACCTGTAATAAGGAAGTTGCCATGTTCCTCCAAAGGTTCACTGTATTTTCGGACCACATGATTTAAACCAAGGTCTAATTCATAGAAAGTAAGCGTCTGCTGGGTATTAGCTGCTGCTTCCCCTGTTGGATCATTGTCTGCTTCCTACAGAGTACAATGGCAAAGACTAATCAGTACCACAAAATCAAACCTTTAGAGCTAGAAAGGACATCAGGATTCTTCCACTTTACAAACAAGGAAGCAGAGGTCCACAGATGCCAAATGATTTGCCAAAGTCCACATTACTAGGTAACGGTAAAGCTGGAACAAGAACCCAGATCTCCTAATTATGGGACCAAGGTTCTCTCATCTAGAGGATACTGCCTTCCATTCAAGGAAAAGAATGGTATGCTTTACCTTTCACTATCTCCCTGTGGGGGGAAAAAAATCCCCAATACAGTTCTACCTCCTTTTTCAGGCAGCTTTTCTCAATCAATACCCTGTTTCCACAGGGAGATTAAGAGCATAGTCAGGTAAGCTCTGAAGCATTCCAAATTTCAGTAAGGCACTTGGAATATGGAAAAGATTTGTTAGCAGCATAGATATAAGATTCAAATAATGAAGAAAATAAGCTTAGGAAAGCTCTGAGGTAACTGAGGGGGTAAAAAAAAAAAAAAAAAAAAAGAGTCAGGCATACACACACACACAATCCCCATTACCTCATAATCCATTTCCAGACAAGCGAACATTGGATTTTCAAATCCCACATCTACTCCGACCACATGATATACTAAAGTGTTTGCTTTGTGGGCCTCCAGTGGAGATGAGATGGTAAGCCGGGCTGCAGCATCTCTGTTTAAGATATACACCAATTTCTGTTTTTCAATGGCACCTGTAGTTGAAAGGGACAAAACACACAAGATTTCCAGATAATGAATAAAGAGCAGCTAGATTCTCATCACAATTATTTTTTTAAATCTTTAACAGCCAGCCCAAACTCTGCCAGTATACTAACTTAAGATTTGCTTTCTATCATTAAAATAGAAAACAGCATCATTTTACCCACCTTCTTCCTAATAGGGATTATAATATCCCAATAACTCTTCAAAATTTTGTAGTGCACTCTAAATTTAATATATTGGGAAATTAAACAAGAATTCATAAAATTGCCAGCTTTCTTCTTTTAGTTAGATCTAGTGATTTCATGACTGGTCAGAGAGGGTTGCCCTCTAGAGGCCTGATCAGATACACAGAATTTTCTTCAAGAGATTTGTCAGAGAAGAGACATGAATGTTAATCATCACTTCAGGCTAATGAGAGCAACCAAACTGTCTAAAAACATTAAATCACTTTAGTCTTTTTGCTACAGATAAAACAAGAAATAGAAAAACACCTATTTCCGACTAGACAGGAAGTAGATAAGGTGTGTTAAGACATTCACCATTATCTTAAAAGGAAAAACAACTTTATGGAGTTAATCCACATATGATCCAAACTTTACCCAGTTATGATTTATTAGCACATTGCCTAGATCATAGCATTGTTATCCTAAACAAAGAGATGCACTCAATAGAGCAAGTCACTCACTAATCATAACAGCTCGCCCTTTGGGGTCCACAGCTAAGAACTGGCCAGGAACAATACGGCGGCATCCACTTTTGCCAAAGGTTTCTTGGTGAATTTTCTCAAACATATTCTTAGATGGCTGGTATTCCAGGATAACAATCCGACCTGAATCACTGCCAACCACAATGTAGTCTTTGGTGCCACCTGTCAGCCTAAAGGCCATGAGGGACCGAATAACACCAAATACTTCCACAGTTAGTAGGGTATGTACTTTCCCAGTGTTGGGATCCGGACGAAGCAGCTCCAAGATCTTCCCACGAGAAACAACAATTTCCTGTTGTTTGGTTCCTAGATTGCCAAAAAATAAAGATCATGAAAAATTAGAACTACTCCAAAAAGTAACTTGGATGAGTCATAATACCACTAAAGACAGATATAATTAAATGAATTGGGGGCTCAGTATTTAAAGTTAATTTATTCTATTTGAACTGAAATGATCTAACAAAAATGGTACCAAGTTTTTTTTAAATGGTTAAACAAGTTACTTTCTTAGAAACTTCCTTTTATTTTTCTAACAATCTGCATAATTGAACACTGTCTGTAAATGGTATTAATGTATGCTTAGCATCTTAAGATTAAAAATTTCCAAAGGCTCTTTCTAGTCCATCTTTAAGGATATTGTTCTAAGAAATCATATTAACACTTTGTGCAGTTTGATATAGTATCTCAAGAGAACTTTTTATTATTTTTGTTATAGATGTTTCTCCTTTTTCCCCCATTGACACCCTCCTCCACATGTCCCCACCCCCACCCCGTCCCCAGCTTTGTTGTCCATGTCCATCGGTTATGCATACTTGCATATAAGTTCTGTGGTTTATCTCTCCCCCCCACCCCCTCTTCTGAGGATTGTCAGTCTGTACCCTACTTCCACCTCTCTGGGTCTACCCTGTTCCTCAGACTGTTATGTTCATTATATTCCACAAATAAGTTAGATCACGTGATATTTGTCTTTCTCAAGAGAACTTTTAAAGCTGTCATCTAAAATATAATATTGCCCTGGCCAGTTTGGCTCAGTGGTTAGAGCACCAGCTGGAGGACCCAAGGGTTTCAGGTTCAATTCTGGTCAAGAGCATGTACCTGGGTTGCAGGTTCAATTCCTGGTCAGGGCCTTGCGGGAGGCAACCAATCAAAGTGCTTCTCTCACATTGATGTCTCTCTCTCTCTCTCTCTCCTTCCTTCCTTCCCTCCCTCCCTTCCACTCTCTCTAAAACTCAATGGAAAAATATCCTCAGGTGAGGATTTACAAAAATAATAATAATAATAATAAAATAAAACATACTATTTATTTCTAAACTCACACCTGAAGAAGTTCACTTGCTTTCATAACTGAAATCAATACCTACAAATGCATAAGAGTCAACATAATTCCACCTGGATGAGTTGTCATCATCTTTTTTTTTTATTTTAATCCTCACCTGAGGACACTTTTTGCATTCATAGAGTGAGGGGGGAGAGCGAAGAAGAGAGAGCGAGAAACATCAATGTGAGAGAGACACATCGACTGGCTGCCACCCACACAACCCCAACTGGGGCCAGGGACAAACTGCAACCAAGGTACGTACCCTTAGCGGGAACCGAACCCAGGTCTCTCCGGACCACAGGCCGACGCTCTAACCGCTGAGCCAAACCAGCCAGGGCTGTCATCATCTTTAAGTGTTTAAAATAATTAAGCTCCTCCTTGCCCAAAGTCCCTCTCTGGTCTCAACTAACCTGCTATTAATATATTATCATTTTCTCTGCCACCTAGGTTGGAAACTCCTATCTTCACTTTCTATCCCCACAGTCAGGATCTTCGCTATCTTTTTTTTTTTTTTTACCCTTACCCAATGACATTTTTGCATGTATCTTCAGATAGAACGGGAGGGAGAGAGGGAGGAAGAGAGAGAGAGAAACATCGATGTGAGAGAGACACATCAACTGGGTGCCACCCACACAACTCCAACCGGGGCTGGAGACAAACTGCAACCCAGGTACGTGCCCTTAGCAGAAACCGAACCCAGGATTCTCTGGTCTGCGAGCCGACGCTCTAACCACTGAGCAAAACCGGCCAGGGCAGATCTTCGCTATCTTAATGGCTTCCTATCCTATCTTTTTTTTTTTTAAATGTCAAGCATATGACTTTGTTTTTTTTTCTTTTTTTTTTTTTTAAGGATAGACATTTTTTTTCTTTATTGATTTTAGAGAGAGAGGAAGCGAGAGGGAGAGAGAGATAGAAACATCATCTATTGGTCGCCTCCTGCATGGCCCCCACTGGGGATTTGGCCCACAACCTGGGCATATGCCCTGACTGGGAATCGAACTGGCAACCTCTTGAAGCATGGGTCGATGCTCAGCCACTGAGCCACACCGGCCGGGCCCTATCCTACCTTATATCCCACTTTCACCCATCCCAATCCATTCTCATTTGCTCAATGCCACCACTTATCAGGCCAACTTACTTGCCAAAGGTCATTTGGGTATCAGATAAAATCAAGTACTCCAAAGTGCTTTGAAAAGTATAAAGAATTACAAAAATTAGTGTTCTTAATGATTAAAAATTTTCCTATAATCTTCAAATTTTTGAATTTGAAAAATACGAAGCATAAAACTAGTAATATCAAAAATGTTATATTCAGAAAGACAGTAACTAGACAACTTACCAGAGAAGTTGCCATGAATGGCAAAGCTGATACCAGTGGCTCGCTGTAAGGTCAAGTTGTACAGGAACATGGTGACAACACCAATGAGCCACCCACCACTCCACAATCCAAGTGTTGATCACACCAAGTCAAAGCAAGCTAAGGGCACATAAAAGTAGAAAAATATCAACTGGGAAATTGTTGTTTTACAGACATTTCTATACAGGAACTTTTGGCTGAAGGCAGCAGAAACAGTAGAGTAAGGTCTATGGAAAAAAACAACATATTCATAATTAGAGTGCCTTCTGTACACCAGGCACTATCTACACTTTGCCTCTAATCTCACAAGAAACCTATAAAGTACTTAATATTAAAACTAATTTTATAGATGAGGAAATTAAGGCTAAGAAATTACATTACATGCCTGAGGTCACATAAGTGGTAAAAATGTTGGGAGCTAGGATCTGGACCATCAATGCTACACTGTGTATTTGCGCGCTTTTTTTTTTTTTCACAGAAACCGAGTAAGTCTACTTTTACTCGTATTTGAACAGGCTATGTGTTCACAAGATTCAGAATTCAAAAGCACAGCAAAAAGCCCTCCACCCACCCATTCCATAGCCATCCAGCTCTCCTCCCTGGGGGAAATTAATTTCACCACGTTATATCTATCCTGTTCTTTGATATTTTCTGTATGGATAAGCAAAAATATACTGTATTTTATCTCCTTTTTTAAAAGTAAAGGTTGGGCCCTGGCCGGTTTGGCTCAGCGGTTAGAGCGTCGGCCTGCAGTCCAGAGAGACCCGGGTTCGGTTCCCGCTAGGGGCACATACCTCGGTTGCAGTTTGTCCCTGGCCCTGGTTGGTCGTGTGGGAGGCAGCCACTCAATGTGTCCCTTTCACATCGATGTTTCTCTCTCTCTCTCTTCCTCTCTCTCTGAACAAAAAATGGAAAAATGTCCTCGGTGAGGATTAAAAAAATAAATAAATAAATAAATAAATAAAAGTAAAGGTTGAGTATTAAATATTGTACACTCACATTATACTGCAACTTATTTTTGTTTTATCTATCTTGGAAATAGTAATAAAGGGCTTGCTCATTTTTATTTTACAGCTGCAGAGTAATCCACTGAATGGGTATATTAGAATTCATTTAGGCAATAACCTGCTGATGAACATTTAGGTTGTTCCCAATCTTATTATTATGAACACCGCTGCAAAGAAAATCATCCATAAATAGATCATTTATACGTATGTGAATATATCTCTACCATTAACTCATAACCGTGAAATTGCTGGATTGAGGGATTCATATAACTGAAATTTTGATAAATAGTGCCAAATTACCTTTTTTTTTAATCCTCACTCAAGGATATTTTTCTATTTATCTTCAGGTAGAGAGAGAGAGGGAGAGAGACAGAGAGAGAGAAAGAAACATCGACGTGAAAGGGACACACCAACTGGTTGCCCCCCACACAACCCCGACCAGGGCCGGGGACGAATCACAACCAAGGTGCATGCCCTTGGCTGGAATCAAACCCAGGACTCATTGGTCTGCGGGCCGATGCTCTACAGCTGAGCCAAACCAGCCAGGGCATTCCAAATTATCTTTTAAAGAAACTCACCAATTTACATCTCCAACAATGTATGAGTCTCTATTTAAATACAACCAGACTTCTGCTCATCTAACAGATAAAAATTGCTAACTTAGTGTAGTTCTCACTTGTACCTCTTCTGTAGCTCTACATCTGATAAGATTTAAAATTTAAACCTACTCACCATCAAAAACTAAAACAAAAATGAATTTCTGCTACTTCAGAAATCCTCCCTAAAGGAGTAGTCATGAAAAAGGGTTCTTCTCATCACACAGAACTTAAGACTGCAAACGTATGTACCTCTACCATAAAAGAATTACCCAAAACTTTGTAACTGACGTCAAAACTACACCTACACATAGTTACTGCTGGAAAATAAACTGAGTTATTTTACCTCAATTATTTAGAGACAAAACCAAGGGAACTTGAGAAATCCAGGTAATCACTGTGTAATCAACATGCAAATTTTAAGTGAGAAAGAGTAAATGTCTTTATATATAATCATTTCTGGGTAGGATGACTAAGACAAAAAAGATCAATCCTCCACACTGGAAATGAATATAAATGTTCCTACCTGAAACTAAGGAATATCTTTAATGTTCTTCTAGAATCACAGGGGAAAGAATAAAAGGTCTGAGGTGAAACTAGAAGGGAATTGGGGAAATGACCTGAAAGAAAAAGAGGAAAACACAAGGCCAAAGACATGTGTCTAAACACAGAAGGGCTTAGACATCTGGCAAGCTCCAGGGAAAGTCGTGCTCAGATTAAAATCTGAAAGTCTTTAGGCAGAGAATGCGTTGTAATTGCTCTCAACTGAAAAGTAGCTATCCTAATTCCTAAACACTTAAGTATCTGTACTCTCTGGCATCTTCTTCTGGTTATAAAATTTCAAACATAATTTCTAATTTGCAGGTATCAACGACAAAATTCACAATGAAACCCCTATCATGTTAATGTGATTCATGTTGTAGCATTAACTATATTAAAGGTAAAAAAAAAAAATGTTATTTTTAAAAGGCAGAGGAAACCACAGGCCACTTTTGGACCCCCAAAAAGCTCCCTCCAAGCTACTTTTCATTCTTTATAGCTGAAGAACTCCGTCTACTTTCAAGTTCCTTTATAACTGATGCCATCCATTCCCATCCTTGGAATTCATTTTCCCCAAAGGTAGTTGACTCCAGGTTCCCCAGCTGTTCTTTTATCTTGGGGAATGGAATAAAGTGCATTTCGGAGGAAGATCAGCCTAAAACTAGAAGAACTATGCACCAGGAACCATCACGGGCCAAAATGGTAAATTTTGTGACTTCCGCCTCTTCTCTCTCCTGTCTGAGATGACTAGAAAAATAGCCTGCGATTGCTCACTCCATCCCTTCTCATGTGCCAAATGAACATCATCGCACTTAAACTCTGCAAAATCTTCTAGATAGATATCATTGCCCATTTTGCAAACGATAAAACTGAGGATCAGAGGAGGAAACAAGTTGACCAAGTACCAAAATACAAATTTAAAACAGGGTCTTAGCTCCAAAGACTGTTTCCGTTATTTACGCTTTTAACACGCTAGGTTTTCTCACCTTCGCGTCGGTGTGTTGTTTACTGTCTCCAGGAGACCTACCTCCCGCCCTTTCTCACATCTCCCCCAAATCCAAAGAGGCCCCAGGGCCTAAAAACTAGGCAATCCCTAAAGACTAGGCAATTCCCTTGTAGACAAAAACAAGGAATAATTCCTGATAGCCGTTTTCACGGCCCAAGCGTTCCCATCGACCTCCTCGCTTCTTGCCCGAATCCCTTCTGGCCTAGGCTACACCTCAGAGATCCCCTACCAAAAACCCGGTGCACACTCCTATATAGCCGCTCCACGGCTCTGTAGACCAGGGTAAATCGGGGGTCCGCTTCTTTACCCTGCAGCCGAGAAGATGGTGTAGATATCCAACGGATGCAGAGTTCCTTCAAGGCCTAAGCCACCGCCAACGCCAGCCAGCCGGCATCCGCCATTAGCTCTTAAGATAAGGACCTTCCGGTTGGCGCGCGGTGAAAAAAGGCCCCAACCGGCGCCTAAAGGATGTATATATAATTTTTTTAATGCATCGGTCTTGCAGCCACTCTCCATTGATAGTTATTTAAACATACCTTATGACCGTCACTTTTTCCAGAGCAATAGAAAATAAATAGACTTTTTAAAGTAGACATTTAAAAGGTAAATTCACCAGGCACTTCCGTGGGCAGCCTCGAACACCCGCGCGTCAACGAGGAGGGGTCCTCGCCGGCCGGAAACACAGAATGGGGACAAAGATGGCGGACCTCAACTCCCCTCAGAAGCTGTTACGGGTGCCTCCGCCGCCTGAGGGAGTGGGAGGAGGTCGTTGCTCCGAAATCTCCACCGAACTCATTCGCTCTCTGACGGAGCTGCAGGAGCTGGAGGCTGTGTACGAACGGCTCTGCGGCGAGGAGGTGGGAGGGCTGAGTCTTTTGCCAGGAGCATCCAGGGGTAGTGGGCGTAGGAGCCGTCAATCGGGAAATCTGGGCTGTGGGAAGCTCTCCCTCCTTTTCGAGGGAAACCAAAAAGCACCTGCTCGAGAAGTAGGAGTGTAGTTGGGGAGTGTAGTTGATTGTGGTTCTTAGGACCTGCCGTCTCTCTGCACTCAGTCTGATGCCCCCAAGCTTGTTTTCCCTGTTTTCTGGGCGATCCGCCCCAACCCTCATTTATTTCTGTTTAAGACTAAGTGTCTTCCGCTCTCCGCGGGAGTCAAGTTAGGTGGAGAGTATATGCCAACTCGCCTGGTTCTCAGAATAAGAATAAAGGCTCTCTTCATTGGCTTAACAGTTTAAAAACTATGAAATGCTTTCACTCCGTTATCTCATTTACGCCTGCAGTCATTGCAAATAAAGGAGGAGCGTTTTAAAACTTCCTCTTGTGGAGAATTATTTGGGCGTGTAATTCTAGCGTTTCGGTAAAATGCAGACCTTTGTAAAAGCTTGAGGTTTTTAAGACTCAGGAACAACTGTCTAATCTTGGACAAGTCACTTCTTGTCCTGTACCCCTGACACTGTGCCAGGTGAGGGGGCGTGGACTCTATTCTCACAAGGATTCCTTTCAGCTCATAACGTTTTTATCTCCTTTCTGTGGAAACCTGATGCTGCCAATACATGTTTGAATGTCAGTTGGGTTCCTTGCCAGTCAAAGGAAAGAGATCTAAGCCCTGATCTAAAAGTTTAGTAGCTGTTCCCTAAAAACAAACATTTAAATAAGGTTGAGCACAAAATATTCAAAACATCTTTGAATATTTTCAAGTATTAACTTGTACCAGCTCTAGCAATTTCTGATAACGTTTTTCAGCAAGATGTGCTTTATAAAATTCAGTACCCTTGCCTTAATATTCCTAAGCTTGCATTCATTGAGTCAGTCAATACTTTGGGGGGAAATTAAGTCAATCTTACAGACAGAACAATATTAGTTCTGTATTTGTATTTGATGACTTTCAAGGTCAAGTTCCCATCTGTATCCTCCTGGACTATTTTAACAGAAATGTATAGCTGATATTAATAGCTGTTATTGAACCATAAGGCGCCAATTATGTTAAGCACTTTATGTTTGTTATCTTGTTTGGCTCACACAATAGTCCCATTGGGTATGTATTACTATCCGTATTTTACAGATGAAGAAACTCAAACGTAAGAAAGTTACATTAATTGAGAGAGACTTATACACTGTGAAGAGACTTTTTGTAACTGCCACTATGTTTAGCCATCATATATATATTTTGTTAATTGGATATTTTTCCAATTAATTTTTAGAGAGTGGACGTGGGGGTAGGGAGAGAGAGACATCCATGTGAGAGAGACACATCGATTGGTTGCCTCCTTCATTTGCAAACCTAGAACCCAGGTACATGCCCTTGACCGGAAGTGAGTCGGAATGGAGACCCTTCAGTCCACAGGCTGGTGCTATAACCACACAGCCAAACCAGCCAGGGCTGTTTAGCCATTATAGTTTAAAAGCATTCCTGTGTTAGGCACTATGCTAATGATGTTGAATAAAGGTTTATTTTCCCCCTTTGAGGTGTTCATCTGTTAGATGAAATAAGATTTACATGATAATCATTATGCATTGTGATAAGTGCAAAAATTAAATTTTGTTTGTTAATGTCATAGGGGAGCTTAGTGGAAGGAAAGAAGGCATTTGAAATGGCATTCACCCTTCAGCTATGTGGTTGGGTTAGAAAACTCTTAGGGTTCCTTCTGACCATTCTGATGACAGGATGTTTCTGTGTGTTTCAGAAAGTGGTGGAAAGAGAGCTGGATGCTCTTTTGGAACAGCAAAACACCATTGAAAGTAAAATGGTCACTCTCCATCGAATGGGGTGAGTCTGTTCATCTCAGCAAGAGCTACTGTACTACAGGGTCCACTGGATAAGTTATTTTTCCTAATTTTCTGTTATAAAATGCCAGTTGAGTGTGAAATGTAGAGGACCATTACTTCAAGGTAAAGTGAACACCTAAGGTACAGTTAAGTGGTTTTCAAAGTGTCCTTGACCAGCAGTACCAACATTGCTTGGAAAATTTTTGGAAATACACATTGTAGGGCCCCACCCCAAATCTTCTGAATCAGAAACTCTGGGGATGGAGCTCAGGAACCTGTATTTTAACAAGCATACCAAGAGGCTCTGGTGCATGGCTCAAGTTTGAGAACCACTGTTTTTACAAATTTTGTGTATTTGCTAGTCATAAAATTGCTCTTTGATCTCATCATCCTCTCAGATTGTAGGTTAGTGCATTTTATGCTCACTTAACAATTGGGAGAATCTGTTCTCTAATTCTTAGGCAGTACCTATTTAGTAGTTACAAAAATTGATTTTTTATTAAGTATAGGCCTGAGTTTACAGTAAAACGCTCTTGGGGAAAAAGTTGTTAATAGAGTAATTTGAGCTAAGAATTTGGGGGAGGTGCAAAAGAGTTAGAAGACATAGTCTCCATCTGCAAAAACATTTTTTCCATCTCTTACTGCTACCCTCTGCCCTTATGGATAAATGTGTGCTGACAATGTGTATCTCCAGTCCCAACCTGCAGTTGATTGAAGGTGATGCAAAGCAGCTAGCTGGAATGATCACCTTTACCTGCAATCTAGCTGAGAATGTGTCCAGCAAAGTTCGTCAGCTTGACCTGGCCAAGGTAATCCCATTATGGTGTTGATGTTTGAGTTAGTAAAGGACAGTAGAAAAGCCACCACACTAGAAATTAGAGCAACACCATCCAATAGAAATCTAATGTAAAATGCCAAAACCAGACAAAGATATAAGAAAACTCTAGACCAATTGCTCTTATGAATATAGACATAGAAATTCTCACCAACACTAGCAAACCAAATCCAGCAACATATAAAAAGGACTATACTATGAGCAAGTGGGATTTATCCCGGGAATGCAGAGTTGATTTCACATATGAAAATTAATGTAACATACCATATCAATAGAATAAAGGACAAAAACCACATGATCATCTCACAGACTCAAAGAAAGTGTTTTATAAAATTTAACACCCCTTATAAAAACACTCAACAAACTTGGAATAGAAAGGAACTTCCTCAACCTGATAAAGGGCATCTATGAAAAATCCACCGATAAAGTCATACTTATTGCTAAAAGACTGGTTGCTTTCCCCCTGAGGTTAGGAACAAAACAAGGATGTCAGCTCTTGCTACTTCTCTTTACCATCATACTAGAGGTTCTAGCCAGGGCATTTAGGCAAGAAAATGAAATAAAAACGATTCAGATTGGAAAATAAGATATTTAATACCAATTACATGCGTACTTTTAAATTTTCTAGTAGCCACTCTTTTTTTTTAATCTTTTTTTCTTTATTGATTTTTAGAGAGGAAGGGAGAGAGAGAGAGAAACACCGATGAGAGAGAACATCGATTGGCCACTTCCTGCTTGCCCCCCACTAGGGATTGGGCCCACAGCCTCGGCATGTGCCCTGACTGGGAATCGAACCAGCGACCTCTTGGTGCATGGGTCGACGCTCAACCACTGAGCCATACCAGCTGGTAGCCACTTTTTAAAAGTAAACAGAGCCCTGGCCAGTTTGGCTCAGCGGTTAGAGCATCGGCCCGCAGTCCAGAAAGACCCGGGTTCGGTTCCCGCTAAGGGCATGTACCTTGGTTGCAGTTTGTCCCCGGCCCTGGTTGGGTCGTATGGGAGGCAGCCACTCGATGTGCCCCTTTCACATCGATTTCTCTCTGTCTCTTCCTCCCACTCTATCTGAACAAAAAATGGAAAAATGTCCTCAGGTGAGGATAAAAATAATAATAATAAATAAAAGTAAACAGAAATAGGTGAAAATAATTTTTAAAATATTTTTTAACTCATTATATCCCAGATACCATGTAAATATGTAATTACTATAAAATCGTATTAATGAGATACTTTATCTTCATTTTTGTACTAAATCTATTTTATACATGCACACCCTAATTTGGACTAGCCACATTTCACGTTCTCAATAGCCACATGTGGTTAGTGGCTGCTGTGTTAAACAGAATAGCATAGAGTCTGGGCTCTTGAACAAGTCAGTCCCAGCCTTGGTTTACCCTGTGAAATAGCATAACTTTTCTTGATCTATTTGTTCAAATTCTGCAAAAATAACTTACCACAAAACTAAGCCACACAGCCACCAACTCACGTGTTAAAGGTTATTTTTAAACATTCTTTCTTATTCTAAAAGAAAAATACTTTCCATATATTCCATTTACTTTATAACTTGGTTTATAGCATCACATTTCCAAAATGTCAAATACATTCTGATTTTATTATAAATTTAACAATGTAAGCCAAATATAAATATGGATTGTCGCCCTGGCTGGGTAGTTCAGTTGGTTAGGATCTTGTGCCATACACCAAGGTTGCGGGTTTGATCCCCAGTCAGGGCACAAACAAGAATTAACCAATGAATGCATAAATAAGTGAAACAACAAATCGATATTTCTCTCTTTCCCTTCCTCTCTCTCTCTGAAAGTGAATAAAAGTTTAAGAATAAATAAATAAAAACTGCTTGGTGTGAGCAGCTTTAAAAAAAGAAAAGAATGGATTGTCTCTGTTCTTGCTTCCATTAGTCGAATGATCTGGTTACATAACATAAATTAAATTGCATACTTGTCAGTGGTCTTTGTCATTAGCAATGACACTTTTGTGGGTAGCAGTGTTTTTTATGTTTCGTTTTGTTTTTTAATCCTCACCTGAGGATATTTCTCCATTTACCTTCAGATAGAGTGGGAGTGGGGGAGAGAGACAGAGATGTGAGAGAGACACATCGATTGGTTGCCTCCCGCATGACCCCAACTGGGGCCAGGACCAAACCACAACCAAGGTGTGTGCCCTTGACCAGAATCAAACCCGATGCTCTAACCGCTGAGCCAAACCGGCCAGGGCGTGAATGGTAGTGTTTTTAATTTCACCAGTGAGAACTGGAAAGGACTTATGGTTAACCAGATTCGGTCCATTAATCTCCCTACCTTATTAAGAGTTGTTTTTGAAAGAATAGGACATTGTTTCTGAGCACCAAGTCTTTTTGCAGAACCGCCTCTATCAAGCTATTCAGAGAGCTGATGATATCTTGGATCTGAAGTTCTGCATGGATGGAGTTCAGACCGCTTTGAGGAATGAAGATTATGAGCAGGCTGCGGCCCACATTCATCGCTACCTGTGCCTAGACAAGTCAGTCATCGAGCTCAGCCGACAGGGCAAAGAAGGTCAGCATCCTAAACTATTGATTTCTAGTTAACTTACAAGCATCTGTAATCTGAACTAGGCACACTCGACCAGAAGAAGGGCGTCTATTGGGAAATTTCCTTGTCTGGCAATAGACCCTATATGGGGCCTAGACCATCCAAGGGCAGTGTTGTTATTCTTCTTTTTTTTTTTTTTTTTTTTTTAATCCTCACCCAAGGACATTTTTGCATGTATCTTCAGATAGAGCGGGAGGGAGAGAGGGAGGAAGAGAGAGAGAGAAACTGGCCAGGGCATATTTTATGGTAAAGGAAACAATGCAGATCTGCTGTTCTCTGGCCAGTGAGTTCTTTCCACTTGCCCATATTGCCTACTTAAAAAATTAAACTCAGCCCTGGCCGGTTTGGCTCAGCGGTTAGAGCATCGGCCCGCGGACCAGAGAGTCCTGGGTTCGGTTCCTGCTAAGGGCACGTACCTCGGTTGCAGTTTGTCCCCAGCCCCGGTTGTGGTCATGTGGGTGGCAACCACTCAATGTGTCTCTCTCACGTCGATGTTTCTCTCTCTTCCTCCCTCTCTCCCTCCTGCTCTATCTGAAGGTAAATGCAAAAAAAAAAAATGTCCTCAGGTGAGAATTAAAAAAAAAAAAATTAAACTCAGCCCGGCCAGTGTGCTCAGTGGTAGGGCATAGACCCGTGCACCAAGAGGTTGCCAGTTCAATTCCTGGTCAGGGCACATAGCTGGGTTGCGGGCTCAATCCCCAGTAGAGGGCATGCAGGAGGCAGCCGATGGATGATTCTCTCTCCCATCGATGTTTCTCTCTTTCTCCTTCTCCCTTCCTCTCTTTCTAAAAATCAATAAAAATATATGTGTGGGGTTTTTTTAATTAAATTCAGCCTGGTCGGTGTGGCTCAGTGGTTGAGTGTCAACCCATGCACCAAGAGGTTGCCTGTTCGATTCCTGGTAGGACACATGCCCAGGTTGTGGGTCCAATCCCCAGTGGGGCATGCAGGAGGCGGTCAGTTGATATTCTCTCTCATCAATGTTTCTATCTCTCCCTCTCCTGTCCTGTCTCTCTAAAAAATCAAGAAAAAAATTTTTTTAAAGAAATTAAATTCTTAGCCTCGTATTCTGGGCTTTCCATAATCTTTACTCACCCTTTCTAGCCTTATTTCATGCAATTTACTCATGCATCTTTTTATTGTGCAAATATTTATTGAGCTGCAAATCCAGGGCATACATAGTTGACCCTTGAACAACATGGGTGTTACGGGTACCAACTTTCCACACACAGTTGAAAAGCCTCGTATAACAATAGTACTACTTAAAATACTCTGCAAATATGCTTTTTATCTTTTTGTTTCTATTCCTTTGCTCATTTCATTCCCTTTGCTTGAAATGTATGTTCCTTTTATTCAGATATCAAAATCTTGCCCATCTTTGAGAGATGGGATATCACCTTCTTTAGGAAGCCTTTTCTGATTACTTCAACCAGAAGTATAACTTGTGGGCACCTTTATTATGATAGCTATCATATACAGAATTTTATTACAGTTATTTGTGCACAAAGCTTCTTTTTCACTGTATTATAATTTCTGTGACAATAGGATTATGGCTGCTCCATCACCCAAGGATATTTTTCCATTGATTTTTAGATAGAATGGAAGGGAGGGAGCGGGGAGGGAGAGAGAGAGAAACATCGATGTGAGAGAGACACGTCAACTGGTTGCCTCCTGCAGGACCCCAACCAGGGCTGGGGATTGAACTTGCAACGCAGGTACGTGCCCTTGACCAGGAATCGAACCCAAGACCCTTTGGTCTGTGGGCTGATGCTCTAACCAGTAAACCAAACTGGCCAGGGCTGGCTTATTCATCTTTTAATCATCCATAATGCTAGTATAGCATCTTGCAGACAGTAAGTGTTTAATACTTTTTTTTTTTTTTTTTTTTTTTAATTAAAAGTAATGCACAGCCCGGCCAGTGTGGCTCAGTGGTTGTGCATCAACCCATGCACCAAGAGGTCACTGGTTTGATTCGTGGTCAGGGCACATGCCCAGGTTGTTGGCCAAATCCCCAGTGGGGAGCATGTAGGAGGCAGCCAATCAGTGTTCTCTCTCATTGATGTTTCTCTCTCTCTCCCTCTCCCTTCCTCTCTATCTAAAATCAATAAAGAAAAAAATAATAAAATAAAATAAAAGTGGTGCACAGACTAAGTGGCATTAATTTCCACTTTCTCCCCATTGCACAGGGAGCATGATTGATGCCAACCTGAAATTGCTGCAGGAAGCTGAACAGCGTCTCAAAGCCATTGTAACAGAGAAGTTTGCTATTGCCACTAAGGAAGGGGATCTGCCCCAGGTGGAGCGCTTCTTCAAGATCTTTCCACTACTGGGTTTGCATGAGGAGGGATTAAGCAAGTTCTCAGAATACCTTTGCAAGCAGGTATGGCCCCTGATTGCTTGGCAGGATAATGGTATGGTTCTCTGCCTACAAATTGGAGCACTGGGTAGATCTAGTGTCTGTGGATACTTTCTCACCTCTGGATTTGACTCCCCTTTCCTGCTCTTGCTATAGCCTGTCAGGACTAGATGCATGCATTCATTCAACATTTATCTATTTCCAGTCTACTGTGTGCCAGGCATGGCCTAGACATCTGCTGATGCACATTTATTTCCAGCAGACCAAGTCAAAGTATAGGAAAATTAAAATGCAGATTCTCTGACAAGTTGATTCAACCTTTTGAAGCTGTCAGCCAGGAACTGACTCCTTTAAAGAGCATTCAGAGCCCTGGCTCGTGTGGCTTGGTTGGTTGGAGCGCCGTCCTGTATACTGAAAGGTTGAAGGTTCAGTTCCCAGTCAGCACATACCTAGGTTTCGAGTTTGATCCCTGGTTAGCACGTACTGAAGGCAGCCAATCAATTTTCTCTCTCACAGTGATGTTTCTCTCTCTCTCTCTCCCTCCCCTTCCCCTCTCTAAAGTCAATAGGCATGTCCTCAGGTGAGGATTTTTTTTAAAAAGCATTGGGAGTTGTTGATTAGTGCTTTTAAGACTTTATAACCAGGGTTGAGTCTCAAAATAAGCCACGATGACATGAAGTAGACTACGTCACTTGAAGTTAAATCCTGAAAAAGAAGCAGGTTAAAGGCTCAGCCCTCACCTGGAGAGTATTATGCTAAGTGAAATAAGCCAGAGTATTATGCTAAGTGAAATAAGCCAATCAGAGAAAGACAAATATCACATTATTGCACTTATTTGTGGAATATGAAGAACAAAATAGATCCAGAGACATGGAAGTAGGGAACAGACTGACAAACCTCAGAGGGAGGAGGGGAAGAAGGGCAAGAAGAGATAAACCAAAGAACTAATGTGTATATATGCATAACCAATGGACACAGACAACAATATGGTGAAAGTTGGGGGGTGGACAGGAGTGAGGAGGAAGTTGTCAAAGGGGGAAAAAGGAGGGGCATCTGTAACAAAATAAATAAATAAATTTAATTAAAATAAAATAAAATTTAAAATACAAATAAATAAAGTCTCAGCCCTCTTCCCCCACCTTAGATAGAGAGAAGCAAATCCCAGCATGCATGTGTGCAGAAGGTTATTGTTTTTTTTGTTAATCCTCACCCAAGGATATTTTTCCACTGATTTTTGTTTTTCAGATAGAGTGAGAGAGAGGGAGGGAGGGAGAGAGAGAGAGAAAGAGAAACATCGATGTGAGAGAGACACATCAATTGGTTGCCTCCCACACCACCCCAACCTGGGCGGGGAATCAAACCTGCAACCCAAGCACATGCCCTTGACTGGGAATCGAACCCAAGACCCTTCTATCCACAAGGCCAACACTCTTAACCACTGAGCCAAACCAGTCAGGGCAAGGTTATTGTCTTTTTAAACTGTATGTCAGAGTGCATCCTGCCCCTCCCCTCCCAATTCTCTATGATGGAACACTTACCTGCCATTAAGAAAAATAAGACATTTCCATATTTGCTGACATATTTCACTCTGTAATATATGTGGTTTGTTAAGTTAAACAACAGTGTGCTATCATTTCTATTTAAAATGAGGGGCATGGCAGTAAAGATGTATGCTTGTATAGGCATGGGATATTTTTGGAAGGGTTAACAGTGATCACCTCTAAAGATGGAAATTAGGAGACCAAGCGACATAGGTAAGAAGAAGAATCACTTTTCACCAAATAGTCCTTTGTTCCTTTTGAAAATTTAAGTGTTTGTGTTTTGCCCATTTTTTAAAAAATGAATTAGTTAGAAATAAAATATAGCTGTTTTATACTTTTAAAAAATCAGTACTTTGCCATCTGGGACCTCTAAATGCCTTCTACTTTTAATCCTTTTTAAAAAAAAATATATGTTTTTATTGATTTTTTAGGGAGAGAGGGATAGATAGACATCGATCATCTGCCTCCTGCATGCCTCCTACCTGGGCATGTGCCCCGACTGGGAATCAAACTGGCAACCTCAACCCCTGAGCCACACTGGCCAGGCTCTACTTTTAATCCTTTCAGAGTCCCTTCAGCAGTGCCCAGGTTCCTTGTCCTGCTCAATAAAACACCATTAATGGTAACTTTGAGTTATACTTTAAGACTATTATTGAAATTGGGGACTCTCTCCCTTGGCTAATGGCAGAACATATTTTCAAAGAGAATAAAAGCATTATTTATACTTCTGAAGAGCTACCACTGTGTTCAAGTTCCTTGTCTTGCCTGAGGCTTAGACAACTCAGAGCTCTTAGGGGAAGTTCCTCTGTGCTGCCTATACTTTCAGGAATCAGGGGAAACATGGGGAAAAGAAAGCAATGGGAAATCTTTTTGGAAAACTGAGGCTAGCCTTTGGTCTGAGAAATTTATGTGGGTTTTCTTTCTTTTTCAGGTGGCCAATAAATCTGAGGAGAATCTACTATTAGTACTAGGGACAGACATGAGTGATCGAAGAGCTGCAATCATCTTTGCAGATACATTCACTCTCCTGTTTGAAGGCAAGCCTCTTTCTCCACTCCAGGGAGACTGCAGACATTATCCTAACACCTGCATCCTAGCTTTTCTTTTTCCCCACTAGCCTGATGCCTTTCATTTAAGCCTGTAATTTACCGTATACTGGTTTATTGGAGAATTCACTTCCCAATTCCATTATCAGGTTAGCAAAGATTAGTTTGATCCTCCCTAGCCCTCAAGACCAAACTCTAAGAATAAATTTAATCCTAAAATACGTTACTGGGAAGAAAGTGATGCTGCTTTTTAAAGATGTTCCTGTAGAAACTATCAATATAACTTAGGAATTACCTGCTGTATACCAAATACAGTGCATATTTAACAGACAAATTTGCTTAGCACATTCTAGCACTGATAAGAACCACTCGTATTCATTTTGGAAGGTGAAACAACCAAAAGGGGTTGAGTTAGACCCTGGGTCAGCCTTTGCTGGAAGAAAAGAGTTTATCTTATGGGAAGAATATTTGGAATCCAACCCTCTTACTTTCTTCTCTCTAGGGATTGCCCGCATTGTGGAAACTCATCAACCAATAGTGGAGACCTATTATGGGCCAGGGAGACTTTATACCCTGATAAAATATCTACAGGTGGAATGTGACAGACAGGTAGAGAAGGTGGTAGACAAGTTCATCAAGCAGAGGAACTACCACCAGCAGGTGAGCAAGGGAAGTTGCATTTGGTTTGGAAGTTGTGTTAACCAGGGACACCAAATGGAATAAACTGGGGAGAAAGAAAAAAAAAATGCAGACAGAAGAAAAACAAATGCCGAATGCAGACTGGCCTGCATCTTGCCCATCAGGACTTGAGGTGTTGTCAGGATGATGATGGCCTCAGTACAAGATTGAGAAGGAACTGGAAAGGACTTCCTGAAAGGAACACAACAGAAACATTTAACCTGTTCTCTATCACAGAATATGCAACTGTGCTTTCTAGTGATACAATGAGAATTTTATTTGTGAAGATCCTTTTAAGTGTCAAGAAATTACATCTCACATTTTTCCTTAGTTCCCTTAAGTGCTAAAGGTAAAATTTGCTTTTTTAGAACTTTATTTCTCCATTCCTTTGAGCAGAGAAAGTAAAGAGCAGGACTTAGAAATAGTAGTCCCATAGTCTCTAGACAGTAGTCTGTTGGAATACCATTAGCATCACTTTTAAATGCAATAATAGAGGTGAGTATTACTATCTAAACCTTTGGCTCATCATCCTGAAAGCCTACTTTTGGCTTTCCTGTTAAGCACACTAAACCTAAACATCTTTGTATGCCAGAAGTTTGGAGTGACCAGCAAAAGGAAGATGGGAGGAGGGTGGGGAAGAGCATTCTCATTTATGGTGTTTTGCAGTTCCGGCATGTCCAGAACAACTTGAGAAATTCTGCAACAGAAAAAATAGAACCAAGGTAATAATCCTCTTTTCTTTAGCCCATAGGTGTTTGAATTAGCAATCATGTATCATTCAGAGACTACTCTGTTACAATGTGGTCTGTATTTTTAAGATATTTTATCTATGACTCTTGGTGTTCTGTAATGGAATATATCATACAAACAAAAGCATATATATAACGTATGGTTCATGAAGAATAATAGATTATTACCAATACTTTATTTCTTCTTCATTTTTTCCTTTATTGAGTTTGGAGAGAGAGGAAGGGAGAGGGAGAGAGAGAGAAACATCGATGAGAGAGAACATCGATTGGCCACCTCCTGCATGCCCTCTCCTGGGGATTTGGCCCACAACCTGGGCATGTGCCCTGACCGGGAATTGAACCGGCGACCTCTTGGTGCATGGGTCGACACTCAACCACTGAGCCACACCAGCGAGGCCATTACCAATAATGTTGAAGTCCCGAAAGTGACTCCCTCCCCCAAAGGCAACTACTACCCTAAAATTTTAAGCTTTTAATTTTCCTAATAAAAATAATATGTGCTTATAAAAAGAAAATCCAAACGTTATAAAAATGTGTTTGTTCAATCAAGTATTTACTGAATACACATTACATGCCAGGCACTGGGAACATGGCAGCAAGCAAAGTGAGCAAATAAACCTAATTCTTTCTTTGTGGTATCTCTGACCTATAGTTGTTTACTATGTGCCAGATATTGTTCTAAGCACTTAACAAATATTAAATCATTTAATCCAGGCTTTCTCAGCCTCTGTACTATTGGCATTTGGGCTGTGCATTGTAGGATATTTATCATCCCTGACCTTTACCCACTAGATGCCGATAACACCCTCCAGTTATGACAACCAAAAATGTCTCCAGACATGCCAAATTTTCCCTGGGGGGTAAAATCACCCTCAGTCGAGGATTACTGATTTAATCCATAAACACTTTACAGATGAGGAAACCAAAGCTTAGAGGTTAAGTGACTTGTCCAAGGTCATACAGCTAGAAAATGCAGAGCCAAGAAAAGAATTCAAGCATTCTGCCTCTAGAGTTCATGCTGTTAACCACCATGATATATAGTAAGTGTAGGGTACAGGGGAACATGTAATAAAGGGATATAACCTAAGCTGATGAAGTTCAAGGAAAAATTCTTGAGGAAATGACCTTAGATCTGAGTGAGACATTAAGAGTAGTAAGTAGGAATAAGGTGAAGAGTTGTCCAGGGAAAGCGTGTGCAAAAGGCCCTGTATGTTTGAAAAAGTGAAAGAAGACCAGTGTAGTTGAAGAGAGTTGGGGAGAATCTGATAGGAGATGAATCTGAAGAGGTTGTTAGAGTTAGGCCATTCCAGGTCTCGTATCCTAAGAGCTATGGAAATCTTGATTATGATATGACCAGATTTATGTTTTTTGTTTTTTTTTTATCCTCACCCGAGGACATTTTTTCATTTTTTTGTTCAGATAGAGTGGGAGGGAGAGAGAGGAAGAGAGAGAGAGAAACATCGACGTGAAAGGGACACATTGAGTGGCTGCCACCTGCACGACCAACCAGGGCCGGGGACAAACTGCAACCGAGGTACATGCCCCTAGCAGGAACCGAACCCAGGTCTCTCTGGACCGCAGTCCGATGCTCTAACCGCTGAGCCAAACCGGCCAGGGCCAGATTTATGTTTTGAAAAGATCTCTTGGACTTCATTGTGGAAAATGAGTCCATTTGTGTATATAAACAGAAGTAGAGGTTCAACTTCATTTTTTTGATGTACATATTATTTATCCTAGCACAATTTGTTGAAAAGACTATTCCTTTCTATTGAATTGTCCTAACACTCTCCTTGGAAATCAGTTGACAGTAAATGTGAAGATTTCTGGACTCTCAGTTAATCTATTTATCTATCCTTATGTCAGTACCACATTGTCTTGATTGCTATATAGCTTTGTAGTAAGTTTTGAAATTAGAAAGTATGAGTCCTCCAACTTTTTTTTTTTTTTTTTAGATTGTTTTGGCTATTCATCGGGGTAGATAAATGGCTGTGGAACAGTTTAATGGTATGCCTCAGTCTCATCACAGCTAAAGAGATTGGGGAGGTGTGTTTTCTTTCACATGAAGCATAGATCATTTTTACTCAAATTGCTAACAAAAACACACCTCCCAATCTCTTATTTAGCCCTGGCAGGATTTTAGGGGCTGAGTGATTTGGGTGAAACATTTAAGTAGAATATGTGGTTGATAGCTGTCTCTGATTATAATTGGGTCAGCAGAGCCAGGATGACCATCTGGCAGAGACCTCCTTGGACCCAGTGGAGAGGGGATGTTTGGGACTGTTTGTCCTGTAGCTTTTATATCAGAATCCAGTGTACTTATTTCTTCTGCTGCGTGTGTCTCAGGGAACTGGACCCCATCTTGACTGAAGTCACCCTGATGAATGCCCGAAGTGAGTTGTATTTAAGCTTCCTCAGGAAGAGGATCAGCTCTGATTTTGAGGTGGGGGACTCCATGGCCTCAGAAGAAGTAAAGCAAGGTAAAAGGCATTTCCCATATTCTTTGGGAGGGCTGGGTATGGTTGGCACTGTTGTTTCATAGTTAAGCCACAGATCTCTTAATAAGGAAATAACTGGGACTAGTTAGCATCTGGGGGGTGGGGGGTGTCTATGGGCAAATTGACTCCCAGGAGAAAATCTAGACTTAACTGAATTTGGAATTGGACTGAGCCTTTGAAGCCATCTAATTATTTTCCTCTGTTCTTTTCCCCACACCATGCTGCCTTACCAGCTTTGGTTTAGGGACTGGTGTTTTAAGTAGGTGATATGTGCACATGATAGATAGGTGATAGACAGACAGATAGATAGATGGATGGATGGATGGATGGAAGGAAGGAAGGAAGGAAGGAAGGAAGGAAGGAAGGAAGGAAGGAAGGAAGGAAGGGAGGGAGGGAGGGAGGGAGGGAGGGAGGGAGGGAGGGAGGAAAAATATACATAACTTCATGAGGGAATTTTTGGGAGTGATAGGAATATTCCAAACTAGATTGTTGCAATTGTTGCAAAACTACAAAATTAATTTAAAAAAATGTTTTTTAATCATTGAATTGTATACATACAGTGGGTTAATTTTATGGTACATAATTATACCTCAATATCTTATTGAAGTATAATATTGCGAAAAGAGTATATAGTGTAAAGAAAGAGCATACAAAAAAGAATACATGGTATAAAGAAAGGCTTTCACCTTCTCCCTTAGTCTCTCAGTTCTCCCAGTCACAATTCTTGAAGGGATAAATAAATTGAAAAAAAGTGTGCCACAGTTCTATTTTATTTGTAAATTTACTCTTCAGGTTTTTAAGAACTTTTAATTCCTGTTGGGCAAGTATTACAGAATTCCCGAACTGGAGACTTGAGACCAACCCAGCATCTGGCATTCTGCATGGCTTGTGCCAATAATACATGGCAGAGGAACTAGTTATATGGCCCAGGTGGCATTGCTTTGAATTGGTGTTTAAAGGAGAATGTATGCTCATTTGGAGTTTTGGGCCTCATTGTCATTAATCATAACTGTCACTGTTCAGAGCTGTGCCGTCCAATATAGTAGACACAGCTACATGTTAACAATTCCAATTTAATTAAAATGAAATAAAATAAAAAATCCAGATCCTCAGTCACATTAACCACATTTCAATTACACAATAGTAGCTACCATATTAGACAACACAGATAAAGAACATTTCCATCATCACAGAAAATTCACTGGTTTAGAGAATGAAATGTATTATCTCAATATATTTCATTCTTTGCCCTAGAAACTTACATCTTTTGAGTCTTACTAATTCCAAAGAAATAATGAAAAATAAAAACTTCTTTGTAAAAAAATGTTCACTATAATCTCCAATTACTCTGATCCCCAGTTATCTCTAATAGTGGCAACACATTTGGAAATAACCCAGGTATCTAAATATAGAAGAGTAGTTTTAAAAAATATAGACTCTCTACCTGATAAAATGTCGTAGGGATCTATTTCCCTTGAAAAAGAAAAGTGAGTATTCCTTCTTGGCTGTCCCCTAGAGCACCAGAAGTGTCTGGACAAACTCCTCAATAATTGCCTATTGAGCTGCACCATGCAGGAACTAATTGGTTTATATATTACCATGGAGGAGTACTTCATGAGGGAGACCGTGAATAAGGTAGGACAGAGGACACATCCCTTGGAAATGGGGCTTCCTATCCAAGAAGCCAGGCTGAAGGAAATGGCCAAGGCGTGTCATGTTTCTTGGTCCTGCTTTGAGAATACCCTTGCATGCAGACTGAGTGGCACCACTTTGTATGGTTAGTTGTTATGCTTTAGAATTGTCATGCTCTTCATAGATCCAGGTGGGACTGCTTTCCCAAGGATCAAAAAAGAACACCTCAGCTCCTGAGGGAGTCTGCTTGTTCCCTGCCTCCCTAGAGGTATGTGGGTGAGAAGTCTCAGGGTAGAAGGGCCTCTCCTGATATCTTATATCCCAAGTAACAGCTGTCTTCAAGAGCAAAGGCCCTACGTACTTAATTTCTTTACATAATGATCAATAGGGAAGTGAGCTATTTTAATAAGGAGGATCCAAACCCAGCTGTGACCAGAATAAACCATGTGGGGAAAAACATGGACAAGGTATAGAAAAGGAGGCAGAGTCAGGGCCTGTTCCAGAATCATCTTGAACAATGACATGCAGAATTGGGCCCTTACTGGATGCTTTGCCTTTTGGCCAGGCTGTGGCTCTGGACACCTATGAGAAGGGCCAGCTGACATCCAGTATGGTGGATGATGTCTTCTACATTGTTAAGAAGTGCATTGGGCGGGCTCTCTCCAGCTCCAGCATTGATTGTCTTTGTGCCATGATCAACCTCGCCACCACAGAATTGGAGTCTGACTTCAGGTATGGTTGATGCTCCTTTCTCATTTCTAGGAGGCAGAAAGGTCCTAATTGTGATTGATTACTGAAGCCCATTTGTTTCTTCCTTTTTTTCCTTATAATAGTTCAGTTCTATACAGGATATAACCTCTTATCCATAGCTCAACATCCTTGGTTCCAGACAGCTGTACAGCAGCCAAATATTTTATGGGCCAAGTCTATGTTCCCTGAACTAGATTGGAGGGATCACTGATCCTCAGTCCTACGAAAGAGAACAGAGATTTCAGATAAGGCAATAGTTGTAATGTTAACATAGTTACCGTTGCTACAGGCCAGGCACTACGCTGATTGCCTGCTCTTATGCAGTCCTAATGACAACCCTGTGAGGTAGCAACTATTAGCTCTCTTTTATAGATGGGGAAAGTGGAGTTTAAGGAGATTCCATCCCTTGTCAAAGACACCACACTTCATATGTGGTGGAATATGGACTAGAGTCCTAAACTGACTATCTCAAAACCCCTTCTCCCAACTCTTCCTCAGCCCTGCCTTTCATTAAGCTGTACTGCTGTTTGTTGGAGCTCAGTGGTGATAACTGAAAGCCTCATGGGAAGTCGAGGATTAGCTATTCTTCTCTGTGTGCTCTTGTCATCAGTGTCATCGACGGTATTGGCCTCTCTCATACTCTGGCTGCTCAAGGTCTTCAAGGGTTGGTTATACCCTCAAAAGAGCAACTTGTGCTGCTGGGTCAGGGTAGAGGGTCCTCTGGTCCTGCTGTCCTAGAGCCCAAATTGAGCACTGTCAATCCTCATCAATCCCCATATGCCATTCTGTGCCCAGGGACGTTTTGTGTAACAAGCTGCGGATGGGCTTCCCGGCCACCACCTTACAGGACATCCAGCGTGGGGTGACAAGTGCCGTGAACATCATGCACAGCAGCCTCCAGCAGGGCAAATTTGACACAAAAGGCTTTGAGAGCACTGATGAAGCCAAGCTGTCTTTCCTGGTAAGTAGCCCTCCGGCCGGGAGCTGGGTTGGTTTATCTCGAGAGGTTAAACTATGACCTCTAAGCAACAGTATAGCCTTCAACTAGAGACTTGTCCTTCTAGTGACTATGTAGAAGGAAAACTCCTTTAAGCAAAGCTCATCTGAGAAGGTTCTGAAACCATTTTCTACCCAGGGGCCTATTTCTGAGGAGCCTAAGCCAGGACAGGCACTGTTTCCTGCCTGGAAGTCTGGGTGCTCAGCTTTCTGGAGTGTTCATCCCCAAGAGCACTACCCAGCTGTTCAGGGGCTCCACTGAGTATCAAGCTTGGCTTGCATTTGCCACAGAATCAACTAGAATATCTGTGCCAAGCCTCCAGACGGCTCCTCTGAGGACAGTCCTCCAGTACGGGTGGGTGCCAATCCGTTAAGCCTACCAAGACTGCTTTTCTAGCACATTTCTTAGGCTTTCACTTTCTCAGAAAGGTGACCTTATTAAAACCCTTAGCTACCCAGAATGACAGATGTGGTGAAGCAGTGAGTCTTCCCAGTTGTGTGACAGCTGGCGAAGGAGCAGCATGCAAAGATGAAAGGATTTATATAAGGTAACAGCTAGTTTGTGATGAGCCAAAAAGCACACAGATCAGTCCTGAGCTCAGGCCTCTCTGGCACTTGCTATCTTGGCATGAATGGAAATAGCACTGTCAGAGGTCATTCTGCTCTACCTTTACACTGGCCAGACTTCAATCTTCTTGGCTCCTGTGGGTTACAGGCTGAAGGAAACATCAATCAGTATACAGATGGGGCCTCTGAACACTCTGGGGTTGGATGCAAAAGTGTATAAATGTATTTTTTTTTTTTTTTTTGAAGCAGGGTCCTTAGCTTTTCAGATTCTTAACTCTCAAAAGAGTTCAGAGCTGTTACTTTCCCAGACAGAAACCTAAACATGCTAATACCTACCCCATCTCTGAACAAGGGAACCCACAGTAACTAGTCCTCAGACAGATCCAGTATGGAGGCTCTTTAGGCAGCCCCACTCTCTTCCTGTCATTGAAAATATGTTCCCTGGGCATGGGTTCTGTCTATCTGGAATGTCATGGTTGTTGCCAAGAGTATCAGCTCCAAGAAACTTGCCTCTGATGGTGCCTTTGGAGAACTTTGCCAAAATGTCTGGCAGCCAGCTTCATATGATCATGGATTGACTTAAATTTTTCATTTTGTTTACATTCTATTTCATTTTTTACAGAACTTACTTCATTCTTTCATTTTTCCGCTCAGAAACAACTCCTTGCTATCTACCACAACAGAGCTAGACGTCTTTGCCTGGTGGTTTGTTGAAGGCCCTCTGAATCTGACCCGTCCTGCCACTCTAGTACTATTTTCCACCACTTGGCTTCACAAGTCCCCATTAGGCTAATGGCTGTGTGTTCATGCATTGGCTGCTCCCATTCAGACAGTTTCATTGTTTGAGGGCCCAGAAGATAAGGCCAATAAAAAAAGTGATGCTGACACCCTGGCCAGGTAGTTCAGTTGGTTAGAGCATCGTCTCACTATGCCAAACTTGTGGCTTTAATCCCTGGTCAGGGCACATACAAGAATCATCCAATGAATGCATAAATAAGTGGAACAACAAATCAGTGTTTCTCTCTCTCCCTCTCTTTCCCTCCCTCCCTCCCTTTCACTAAAAAAATCAATGCATTTAAAAAAGAAGAAGAAGAAGAAAGGTGATGTTGAATGCTTGGTGACAGGTTTCTAGTTTTTCTGATGCCAAGTACTTAAAATGTCATCATTCCCACCACAGGGCCTATTTTTTATGTCACCTTGATTCATTTGGTTGTCAAGATGAATTTCCCAATGGTACTGACACATCATTCACCATGAGCTGGGATAAGCCCAGTGAGCCCTTGCTTACAAGAGCTGTCAGTATAAGGAAATTTTGAAATCAATACCATTTGAACCCAAATCCATTTTCCCCTCATGACAGATTATTCTTGGTGCCCTTAAATGCCTTAGAAACATTTATGTTGTTGTCTTCATCCATGAGTGATCTGTCATGTGTGGTTAATTCCCTAGAATTTGGTGATGTTAGTAGCCTGGTGTTGTGGCATGCTAATGAAAGACCTTAAGTCTCATCTCTCCAAAGAGGAAGCAGCTTTAGCACTGTCAGCAGCATAACCTTTCAGTATCAGCTGCAGGACACTGATAAAGGAAGAGTTCTGTTCTGGCCCTTCTCCAGAGACAAGAAGGGCATCCTAATCTCATACCCCTGGAGTTCTGGGATTCTTCTTTTACCTTGAAATCCTGAAGCTCCTGACTCATCTCTTGAAAACTGGCTCCTCCCTACATCACCTCTACCTTCCTGGTCGTGGCACCAGCACACTAGTTCAGAGGCCCTGTGATCCTCTCAAACTTCAATCCCTGCCCTACACAGCCTCTAGGTTAGTATTCCCAATTCACAGCTGTGCTCATGTGCCATTCACCTGCTTTAAATAGTTCTCAGTGTTACCCCATTGTCTACAGGACAGCATTACACCCAAGTTTCAGTCTGACTTGACCCACTTCTGCAGCTCCATCTCTTACCATTTTCCTGCACTTATCTGTGCCCTGACTCTGCTGATCCCCAAATACCTTTTGGAGTTTTCTGCCACTCTGCATTTGCTTGTTATTTCTTTTCCATCACTCATTCATTCATTCATTCATTCATTCAACAAATATTTATTGAGAAACTTCAGGCACAGTTCTAGAACTTCATTGCTCAGTATGGTAGCTACTAGGCACAAGTGCCTATTTAAATTTTAGCCCTGGCCAGTTTGGCTCAGCACTTAGAGCATCGGCCCTCAGACTAAGTGTTGTGGGTTTGAGGTCGAGGGCATGTACCTGGGTTGCAGGTTAGATCCCCAGCCCCAGTTGGAGTCCGGTGGGTGGCAACCAATCAATGTGTCTTTTTCACATCGATGTTTCTCTCTCTCTCTCTCCCTCTCCCTCTCCCTCTTTCTCTCACCCCCCCCCCCTCCCTCCCTTTGACTCTATCTAAAAATAAATGGAAAAATATCCTTGGGTGAGGATTAACCAAAAAAACAATTTTTTTAATTTTTAGGAGGGGGATAAATGGTGATGAGGGAAAAAAATAAAAGAAGAAAATAAAGAAATAAAATAAAAATACATTTAAATTTTGAAACCCATTTTCTGAGTTGCACTAGCCACATTTCTAGTGCTCAGTAGCCACACACGGCTAGAGGCTACCATACTAGACAGTGCAGATTTAGAATATTTCCATCATCAAGAAAGTTCTGTTGGACAGTGCCCTACTAGAGACACTCAGTAAAGAAGATATACTAGATCCCTGCCTTCGGGGAGTTGTCATTCTAGTGGGAAAGGCAAGCAAGAAACAAACATTATCAGATCATCCTAAGTACCATTAAGAAAATATCAAACTGCGCCTTGTCCGGTTTGGCTCAACAGTTAGAGCGTCGGCCCACGGACCAATGAGTCACGGGTTCAATTCCGGTCAAGGGCACATACCTCAGTTGCAGTTCGTCCCCAGCCTTGGTCGGGGTTGTAAGGGAGGCAACCAGTTGATGTATCTCTCTCATATTGATGTTTCTCTCTCCCTCCCACTCTATCTAAACAAAAATGAAAAAATATCCTTGGGTGAGGATTTAAAATAAATAAATAAATAAAAGGTAACTTAAAAAAGAAAATATCAGACTGGACAGTGGGCTAGAGGGGCTGGGGGCGGGCAGAGAAATATACTGACCGTCATCTCCTGAAATTCAGCTCATTAACAACTCTGCCACAGAGCTTTCTTTGAATGTCAGACCAAAACACTTTTTCTTTCTTAAAAATGGCCATAGTAGCCCTGGCCGGTTTGGCTCAGTGGTTAGAGCATCAGCCTGCGGACCAGAGAGGCCTGGGTTCGGTTCCCGCTAAGGGCACTTACCTCAGTTGCAGTTTGTCTCCGGCCCTGGTTGGGGTCGTGTGGGTGGCAACCACTCGATGTGTCTCTCTCACGTCGATGTTTCTCTCTTTCTCTTCCTCCCTCTCTCCTTCCCACTCTATCTCAAGATAAAAATGCAAAAATGTCCTCGGGTGAAGATAAAAAAAAAGAATAAGGCCATAGTAATGTGTGCCTTCATTATCACTTTGTCACATTGCTGCTTTTTATGATTGGTATTTTTGCACCTAGCTTAAAAGTCCATCAAGCCCGGCCAGTGCGGCTCAGTGGATTGAGTGTTGTCCCATGGACTGAGAGGTCCCAGTTCAATTCCCAGTCAGGGCACATGCCCGGGTTGCGGGCTCAGTCCCCAGTAGGGTGTGTGCAGGAGGCAGCCAATCGATGTTTCTCTCTCACATCGATGTTTCTATCTCTCCCTTCCTCTCTATCTAAAAAATCAATAAGAACATAGTTGAAAAAAAAGGTCCATCAAATTATGAGAGAAGGAGTCCTTGGCCTAGAGTGGGGAGACTTGAATTCTAATCCTGTCTCTAGCTCTGAGGCCTGTCACTCTCTGGGTTTTTGTCTCTTTACCATGCTGTATTTTTCTTCACAGTGATAAACACTGACATTATAAAATACTTATATTTATTATCAGACTTCTCTTCTGGAATGTAAACTCTGTGAGGGGATGAATTTGTTTTGTTAACTGCTTTCTCCCTGGTGTCTAGAACAGTGCCTGGCAGGTAGCTGGGGCTAGGCAAATATTTGCTGAATCAATTCTTGACTGACCTTGGTGAATCATTTCATCTTCTGAGAAGTTTTGTTCCTATCTATGAACTGGCTTGATAATGCTTTTTTTTGCAGAAGGTATTGGTATGAGAAAATGCCTTCTGGGTGCCAGGCTCTCAGGAAGGATTTCTTTAATGAGTGTCAGCCTTTGCACCACTGACCTGGACTTGGGAGGGTCGAAGCCTCAGAATTTCTCCCAGACCTGTGTGCCTAAACATAGAGAAAAAAGACCTGAGCCCTGGCCGGTTTGGCTCAGTGGTTAAAGCGTCGGCCTGTGGACCAGAGAGACCTAGGTTTGGTTCCCGCTAAGGGCACATACCTTAGTTGCAGTTTATCCTGGCCCTGGTTGGGGCTGTGTGGGTGGCAACCAGTCGATGTGTCTCTCTCACATCGTTTTTTCTCTCTCTTCCTCCCTCTCTCCTTCCCGCTCTATCTGAAGATAAATGCAAAAATGTCCTCAGGTGAGGATAAAAAATAATAATAATAATAATAAAAAATAAAAAACACCTGAAACCTTGAGTCACTACCTCTGAGGTCAGGTTGGCTTTGCTGCCTTGGTTTCAGGCACAGGAGAAAGGGCGAGCCTGGTTTACTATTCTGCCCAACCTGATTGCTGAGGGCCCTGCCTAATGACAGTCCTTAGCTCTCATCTAAGCCTCAGGAGTGCAACTGTCAGCCAGTCTGGTGCCACAGTGGGTACAAACACCAGTGAGCAAGAAGTCACATTCTTCTGTCCTTACCTCCCAGGTGACTCTGAACAACGTGGAAATCTGCAGTGAAAACATCTCTACTCTGAAGAAGACGCTGGAGGTACAGAGGAAATTGCCTATAAGTTTTGAGCTGCTGCAGCCTCTCCTGGGCTCTTTTTGAGAGGGAGCCCTGTACACTCATCCTGGTGGGGACTGTGGCATTCCCTAGCATTGAGCCAGCTCTCCTTGTGAGCACTTGAGGGGATTCTTTAGTGTTTGACTAGTGAATCAAGAGATAACAAGGCATCTCTGGACCAGTATGAAGAGCTCTGGCCCACGATGTGGAAGATCAGAATTCAGACTAGATCTTCCAGCACATACTTAGCATGTGACCTTGAACGAGTCCCTTAACTCTCAAAACTTCAGTTCTCTCAACTATTATATGAGGTACAGATCTCCATCCTGCCGTACTTTGGGTTTGTTGGGTAGCGTAATAAAAAAACAGGGTTGTAGCCCTGGCTGGTTTGGCTCAGTGGTTAGAGCATCAGCCCGCGGACCAAAGAGTTGCGGGTTCGATTCCAGTCAAGGGCACGTACCTCGGTTGCGGTTCATCCCTGGCCCTGGTCAGGGTCGTGTGGGAGGCAACCAGTTGATGTGTCCCTCTCACGTTGATGTCTCTCTCTCCCTCTCTCTCTACCTGAAGATAAATAGAAAAATATCATCGGGTGAGGATTAAAAAAATAAAAATTTTTTTCTTTATTGATTTTAGAGAGAAAGGAAGGGAGAGGGAGAGAGAGATAGAAACATCGATGAAAGAGAACATCGATCAGCTGCCTCCTGCATGCCCCCACTAGGGATCAGCCCACAGCCTGGGCATGTGCCCTGGCCAGGAATCAAACCAGCGACCCCTTGGTGCATGGGTCGACGCTCAATCACTGAGCCACAACGGCCGGGCAGAACAATCACTTTAAATATTAAAATATGCCCTGGCTGGTTTGGCTCAGCGGTTAGAGCGTCGGCCCACTGATCAATGAGTCGCGGGTTCAATTCCGACCAAGGGCACGTACGTCGGTTGCGATTCGTCCCAGCCCTGGTTGAAGTTGTGCGGGGGCAGCCACTCGATGTGTCCCTCGATGTCGATGTTTCTCTCTTCCTTTCTCTCCCTCCCACTCTATCTGAACAAAAATGGAAAAAAGGTCCTCAGGTGTGGATAAAAATAAATACATAAATAAATAAATGTTAAAAGACAAGGGGCTCAACTCTGCCTCTAGGAAAGGAGGGAAGCCAGGGCCTACCTCCCCAGTGGCACTTGTACTCTGCTTTGCTGCAGAGACACAGGGCTGAATGTGCAGACTGGTGGTGAGTGTCGGCTTTAGGGCTGGGCAGACTGAGGAGGCCGAGGGCCTCCTCAGAGAGCCCAGTATCTGATGGGGTTTTTGAGGGGCCTCAGAGAAAACAGTCAGGTGGGAGTTTGCAGTACTGTAAACTGGACTAGACTAAGAATTTACCCCAAAAAGGACTTTAGAATCGAATATGAGTCATACAAAGTACCAATAGCATAGTGTCTATCACATTGTATTTATTCAACAAGGTGACTGTCATCATTGTTTTGAAGTCATGGCTTCTTAGATTATATTCTTGACTTCAACTTTAACTGAGTCTGTTGGATTTTGAAATAAAATTTAGGCAATGTTAGGAATTCAGAACTGAGCTGGTAGAATTAGCCAAGTGAAAGCAGCTCCCCCTGTAGAGTTCTGTACACCTGGGCTGCAGTGTGGGGATTAGAAACAAGTGCTCTGGAGCCAGAACTCCCACCTTGAATCCTAGCTCCACAATTTACTGCTCTGTGGCTCTAGGTTATTAACTTATCTGTGCCCCAGTTTCCTCATCTGTATAATACAGACAATAATAGTACCTACTTCATAAGATACATACTTTAATTAGTAAAACTAAAATGCTTAGAACAGGGTCTGGCACACAGTAAGCAGTTGAATCTTAGCTGTGATCATGGTGATCTCCCTTGGGCTGCCAGACTATAGTATAATATTTAAAAATCAGAAACTAACAATAGCTAGTATGTCCTTAGTGCCTACTATGTGCCAGGCACTGGGCTAAGCACTTTATGCATCATTTCATCCAACTCTCACAACCACCAAGGAAGAAGGAATTTGTGTTCTCATTTCATAGACATTGAAATTGAAGTTCAGAAACTTTAAATCACTTGACCAAGGTCACTCAGCTAATAGGTGGCTGAGCCAGGATTTGAACCTAGGAATGACTGGCTCTTTAGGTATAAGAAGATGTCTGGTATTTGTGTTTCTTATTCACATCCCCTGACACTGGTACCCCCAGATTACAAAGGGGGAGGTGGGAGCCAAGTGGCTGGCCACCAGGATAGAATCCATGTTCTGAAACCCACCCAGGACTCTTGCCTAGGATTAGCCTTAGCTGTTCTCAGGGAAAGCTAGAGTAGGAGAAATGGCTGGTTGCATGTTACTGCCCTCCCCACTGTCTGTGGCCCATGCTCAGAAGCCTGAAAACTGGGTGTTCTCCCCTAGAGTGACTGTACCAAGCTGTTCAACCAGGGCATTGGAGGGGAGCAGGCCCAGGCCAAGTTTGACAGCTGCCTTTCTGACTTGGCTGCCGTGTCCAACAAATTCAGAGACCTCTTGCAGGTAAGCCATCAGGTTCAGCTACTGGCTGAATCTTGTGCCTGTGTGTTGCTCTGAGAAGATTGTTACTGGCTTACCGTGGGCTCTGTGTATAAAGAAACAGAGGAGGGAGGAGGGAGTAGCATGCAAGCCACTGAAATTGTGCGAGTCCCGTGAGGCTAAAGTCCCCATTGGTTTTTCAGAAGTGCAGTTACCACATTGACAAGCTAGAGTTCTGGTCCTGTAGAATCTCCACTTGGCCCCCGCTGTGCCAAGAGTCCTCAGAAAGATGCTCTGAGGAAATGGAACCACATGGTTTCTCAGACCTGCTGCTTAGCCTTAGTCACAGGTGCTGCCTATTACCAGGCACTCAGAAATTTCTTCTTTTGAGAGTGCACACCAACCTCTAGGCCTTACCTCTGGCATGGACCTGAACTGGCACAGATCTGGAAAGGAACTGGTGTTCCTGACCTCTTTTATCAGCATTATCTGTTACACTTCAAACGATGCCTACAGATAGTCTCAGAGCTAGAAAAATACCCTGGCAGTCAAGGGATGGAGCAGGAGAAAGGAAAGGGTTAGGGGTGTGCGCCTTCTGGGTCTGATACGTCTCCTCCTTGTCCTTCGCAGGAAGGGCTGACGGAGCTAAACAACACAGCAATCAAGCCACAAGTGCAGCCTTGGATCAACACCTTTCTCTCTGTTTCCCACAACATCGAGGAGGTCAGCCTGACCACACAGGCAGCCATCAAGCTCAGGATTACCCTCTTGTTCCCCTGTCCCCCAGCTGGAGAGCAATGGAACTGTCTAAACAGACTAGTGTAGTCCTCACACGTTTCTCAGGCTCACTTCCCTCGCCCTCATAGCCTAGGTTCCTCCCAGGAAAAATTGTTCCTGCAGTCAGAGGGCTCAGAAAAAACATTTAAAGGGAGTTTGCCTTTACCTGCCATATCCTCTTATTGAGACTCTTTTTGCTCTACCTATCATAGACTTAGCCTTTTTTTTTTTTTTTAAACCTAGGGGTTTTATTCCTGTAGAACATGAGATGCAAAAGTAAGTAAAATGCCAGGAGTTTTACCATATTGTGTGGACCATGGCTATAGCCCAGGGCCATTTGCCAATGGGAAGTATGATGCAGATGTAGCAGCAATCACTGCCAGCTGGGATGTCCAAGCTGGTTTTACAGTAGATGAGTCAGAAGCTACAGGGGGAAAAGGACCTCTTCTGTTAGAGGGGTGGAAGTGGGTGGGGGTAAATGGTTCTTGGAGAAGCCTCCATTGACCTGTCTTGCTTCCTAACAATAGGAAGAATTCAATGACTATGAGGCCAATGACCCTTGGGTACAACAGTTCATCCTTAATCTGGAGCAGCAAATGGCAGAGTTCAAGGTGAGCAGGGGCTCTAGGGACGAGCCTGTGGAATTACCCACGTCTGTCCAAACTAGCAGCCTGCAGCTCCTGATCATATTCCTCCTGGGAACCCTGAAAGCCCTTCCAAGTCCCAGCCTGTAAAAACACTCCCTGGTGGCCTCATGTAACTGTCCCTACCACCCCCCAAAGACTCCACTGTGTAAGCAGAGGGGTAGGTGGGACTCAACGCTGATGTCTAGTCTCTTGTGTGTAGGCCAGCCTGTCTCCAGTCATCTATGACAACCTGACCAGCCTCATGACCAGCTTTGTTGCAGTTGAATTGGAAAGAGTGGTGCTGAAGTCCACCTTCAACCGGGTAAGGTCCAGGGAGCACAGGTCCCCAGTTCTGTTGTTTCTCCGCTGAGGAAGATGAGTCCTGTCACTTGCATCCTCTATCTGCTACTCCCAGGCCCTGCATATCTAGGCCCAGTCCTTCCCTGGCTTCTGAGGCCTTTGAGCTGAGTAGAGCCACAGGGTATCACCTAAAGCCCTGGCGGCCTTGCAGCCCAGCACTAAGGGAAATTGGGGTCCAGTTCTGACTAGCCAGAGGGCCAGGCTTTGAACAGTGACTGGTTTATGTTCTCCTACAGCTGGGCGGTCTGCAGTTTGACAAGGAGCTGAGGTCACTCATTGCCTACCTTACCACAGTGACCACCTGGACCATCCGAGACAAGTTTGCCCGGCTCTCCCAAATGGCTACAATCCTCAATCTGGAACGGGTATGTGGGGTCTCCTCAGCCCACCCAGGAAAAGGTGTCTGGGAAGAAACATAGACCAAATTTGGATCCCAGCCACTCCATCAAAATGCCAGCAGTCCACCCCTGCCAGGAACCTTCTTCCTGGGCACCACTGCTCTGAATCTGGTGGAGCCCAAGGCCTTCCCTTAGGATAGCCCACTCCTTGCTGACTTGTCTCTGTTCTTCCCACAGGTAACTGAGATTCTAGATTACTGGGGCGCCAACTCTGGCCCATTGACATGGCGCCTCACCCCTGCTGAAGTACGCCAGGTGCTGGCTCTGCGCATAGACTTCCGCAACGAGGACATCAAGAGGCTGCGCCTATAGCTGCCAGGGTGAGCCCACCTGGCCCATCACACTTCAGGGCCCATTCCCTAAGAAGCCACAGCCAAGGAACTGAGCAAGGCTGTCTGGCATGAGGAGAGCTCTACCAGCCCAGACCGTTCCACCACTGGCAGCAGGAAAACAAGGCACTGACTAACTCCACTCTGCACTCAGACCTAGCTGAGTGGTGCTTTGGGAGCAGCCTTTCCCCACCAAGAGGTGGATCTCCCTGGGCAAGTCATCACGGGCCAGCATTCTGCATGGTGGTCATTCTCTCGTCCCTGGAAACTGCAGCAAACAGACTGCCTCTCCTTCAGTCCTAAAGGGTTTGGGTGCATCTGAGGACCAAGGGAATTAGGTTTACTCTGAGAAGACGATGTGATGTTTATGACCACCCTGATTAAAAACTCCTTGGAGAGCTGCCAGTGTCCTGTTTTTAGGGAGGGCTGGGTGCTGTAGGGCAAGACAGGTCTACCAGTTGCACTGAAATATGAAGGCAAAAGCCTAAAGCCTCAGCCTCCTTCCATACCCAGAGCGGTGCACAGCCACTGCCAGGACCCACTTGATATCTGGTGACTCATCTGACCCTGGACCCTCATCCCCCTCTTGGGCCCTCAGCACCAGAAGCTGGACCATCCCCAAGGGCAGTTTCCAACAGCCAGGGAGGTGGGACTTCCTACCGGCAGGAACAAAAGAGCTTTATGAGAACAGTCTTGAAGGACAGATTGGATTTATTCCAAGAAAGTCACAGTCCTGAAAACCTATTGCCCATAGGCTCTGAGTCACATGGCACAGTCCATGTTACTGGTTAAGGCCTGAGTTGGCAGTGACCAGCTTGTAGGCTGTACTGGCTCAATTCCATAGACATGGGTTGGGACCCCCACCCCTACTCCCACTCCCCCATCAAGTCAACCTGGGAGTGAATATTGAACATGAAGTCTCTATTCAGGCAGAAGCCTGACCTCTAAGGAAGGCCACAGGAAATGCCTCAAAGGGCCTTTTCAGGGTCAGCCTTACCAAAGGACCCAGCCTCTCTGCTAAGGTTGATTGTCACCCCCTTCTTCCAGGGCCTTCATGGAGAGTGAGAAGGTCAAGGCCCCAGCCGGGCCATGGGATTTGTAAAGGCCGCAAGAAATACTGAGCTTAGGACCTTCCTATGTCCAGATGGAGGAGAGGCCAAGCCTAGGCCACTGTTAACCAAGAGTTATGGAGGACAGAACAGTCCTGTTCCCAAGTGTGGTCTGTGCTTCACCAGGCTTCAGAAGGGGCTGGGCCCAAATGCAGGTCAGCTTCCTTTGGGAGCAGATTCATAAAGAGGTAGATAGGGAGTAGGAGGCTGAGTGCTCGGAAAGGAGGGGCAGCTTAGACTCCAGGTTTTCTCTTGCCAAGGGATAAGCATCATGGGAAGGGGCATCAGGTTGAGGTCTCATTCCCCAACAGCTGCAGGCTCAGGCCCTGAGTGTCCACTTCTACCAGGTGGATGCTGTAGTTCCCAAGGCCCTGGGAGCAAAGGACAAGAGGTGTTTAGAGGGCTCTGGGCAAATCTCTGGCCTTCTGCAGCTGTGGCCCCTAGTTAGCCAGTGGGTCACAGTGAAGACTCCTACCCCCCACTAACTACCATACCCGACACCATCAGGTACCTTAGTCTTGGCCAGCACGGCCTCCAGAGCCTCCTTTTGCCTTGGCTCCTTGGTCAACAGATAGAGAAAGCCCCCGCCGCCTGCCCCTGCCAGGCTCTGGCCATGCACGTGAGGGGCCAGGACATCCATCATTCGCCGCACAGCCAGGGGCTCACAGCCTGGAGCCATGAGCTTCTTCTGCTCCCAGTACAAGGTCAGGCACTGGCCCAGCAGAGGCAGGTTTCCTGGAGTGGGGGTAGGGAGGGAAATGGCGTGCCTGAGCCAGAATATTCTGTCAGTGCCCATTTGTCGACAATAAAGTGCCAAGAGAGGCATTGCTTAACCAGGGGCTGGAAACAGGAGTAATAAAGATCACCTCACAGGGTTGTCTGAGGACTAATGTGCACAGAGCAGCTGACATGGTGCCCAGCAGTGTTCAGTAAGCGGTGTAGCCACTCACTTGGAACCCTGCTTAGTTCTGACTCCCTGGCACTCGGCTATGGGGCCAAGCTGCTTACCCCACCTGCCTCTTGGTAGATAGGGCTGGAGGCCTTCTCCGTGATGCAAGTATTGTCCTGAGATACAGTTCCCACCTAAGTGAGACCCTATGGAGGACAGACAGTAGGCTTCTCTTCCCAGGGGCCTAACACCTGGGGCCTGTGCCAAGCCTGCAAAGGTCCCTGGCCTCAGCCCCATGGGCAACAAGGTACTCACTCCTGGTGCTCTGCCTTCGGGGAAGAAGCACCTCACCTTGGTGAAAGGCTTTCACGCACTCCTCCGTGTGCCGCACTAGGCTGTGGGCATTCTGCACAATGGCAGGCAGCCGAGCATACCAGCTCCTCAGCACATCCTGCAGATGAGACAGGAGGGGTGCAATGAAGATCTGGGCTCTGATGAGCCTCTGCTTCCCTTCTTCCTTCTGGGGCCGGGGCTCACCTGCAGCAGATTTCGAGCCAGGCGGGTCTTGCCAGTGTACACCAGGAGCAGGTGGTCATTGAGCGTCTGGACAAAGCCCTCAGGTACAGAGATCTCTTCCACCTCCACCTTCAGTGGCAGCTGAGCCCGGGAGCGCCCCACTTTGATGCCAGGCATTAGACCACCCACTTGGTCCTGCCAGCCACCTCCTGGGAGCCCAGGGTCCATCACTGTTGAAGCCTATCTGGCCTAACATCCCTCTTCCAGCCCAGGCTCCTGGCCCCCTGCATCCCTGGCAGGAACCAGTGGGGGAAGACAGTTTCCCCCAACTCCAGCTAGGCCAAGGGAGCTGTCCAGCTTCCATCACCAGCCTTGGGAGCAGGATGAGCCCAGCAAGAGAAAAGATTTCACTCCAAAACCAAACTTGGGGTGCACAAGGCCAAGTTGCAGTGCAGACCTGATGTGTAGTTGGAACTGAGGTAAACCACATGGAAGGGTAAGACCTTGCACTTCTCTCTCCCCCAAGGAGAGGTGATATAGGATTTTCCCTGCAGCCTAACCGACTCCTGCACCCTATCTTTTCTGTGAATAAGCTTTCAACATCTCTTATCAAACTTGAAAGAGCTTGTTCACATCTTGCTTTAGCAATGAAAGGTATGGATCCCTTTTTCTCTTGCAGCTCTGTAAAAATAAAACTTTGAGATGGTTCTGGGATAGGCCTTTGATGTTTGGGTAAAGGCCTACAAGGACTTAAAGTATAAAATGCAAGTGGCAGGAGGCATCTGGAACTTTCAGCCAAATCATGGTTAGTGTCAGGCCCCAAATGTCAAGAACTCCTTAATTGCACCCCTGTCCTCCAGAGAACCTAGCGCAGCTTATAATTATACATTCATTTGAGTAGCTATTGATTTACGTCTGTCCCCAATAGACCATATGACTTTTGAGAGCAAGGGCCCTGTTTTTGCTCATTTTATCCCCAGGGCCCAACACTGACTGGATACTCAATAGTTGTCAATTGACCAAGTGAAGGCTTTGAATGGTACATCTCAAAACTGGACAGGCCTCCCCACTTGCCCCTCTTGTTAATAACTACCTATTATGGGATGTGAATCATTACAACAAAAGGAAGGGGGTGGGCTGCAAAATGACCAGGAAAGATAGCATAATCAGCATCTATACATCTTTGTGACAGTTTCCTGCCCAGAATCAGAATGGGGATGAAGCCTGGCATCCCGGGGTGGCCACATCACCCTAGGATCAGGCCAGTCAATCCTCTGGCTGCTCCCCATTGTGCACAGATACCAAAGAGCTGTGGTGGTGAGAGGGGGGAGAAGCCTGGTGCTAGTAACATTCTGCTATGATCACAGCATGTTCTGGGCCCTCAGTGCGCCGCCCCCCATGGCTGGCGGGAAGGGGAGGTGGGCACAAATGACCATAGCCTAAGGGAGGGGCAAGTTGGTTAGAAAGGCAGGCTGAAGGTCCTGTCCCCTACTACAAACCCATTCTGCCCAGCCCCACCCTAAGGGACAGTCCTGGATGGCGACAAAGTCATGAGGAATAAGCATATAAGCGTAGGTACCTAACACATATGAAAGGTATAACACAGAATCTGACACTTAGTAGGTGCTCCTAATTAAAGCATCAGCTCCTCTGAGGTAGAAATATTTCAAGTTGAAAACCACAGAAGGTCAGAGTAATAAGGAAGCTCTAACCATTTGAAGGAGCAGCAGTTATGTGGCTGTCTGCAAGCCCAGGAGAGCCTCCGGAAGCTCTTGGAAAAGTGCCAGTGACTTCCCTCCCACCAGAGGCCGTCCCATACCTGTGGTGAGCACCTGCTCCAGGTGCAGCACTGCGTGGATCAGGGCCTCCGTGCTCATCATCCGGCCTGCTGCCCGCTGCAAGGCGGCCAGGGCAGTGCCTGCCAGGATGCTGCTGGTGCCTGCAGGGCAGGGAGGAGGGGATCAGGCAGGAAACACCTCTGCCCAGCCCAGTCCTGCCCCACCCACTCCCTCGGAGGCAGTGAGGAGGAAGGAAGGAGAGGCTGGAGGGCAGGAATGGAGTGGTTGGCAACAGGAGGACAGGGCCTACTCACCAAGGCCAGAGCCGTGGGGTAGCTCAGACCAGGTGTGCAGCTCAAAGCCGCCCCCAAAGGTGCGCAGCAGCTGCTCACTCAGTGAGAGCTTGGAACGGACGTGCACAATCCCCGCACAGATAAAGGCTGCCTTCAGCAGGGCCCCTGCAAAGGGACCAGCAGCACCCAGCAAAGAATTTGGTCTCCGAAGGCAGAAGCAGACATACCACCTCACCTCCACTATTTCCCAGCCCAGCACGGCTCATCTAGGGGACAAAAGCCCAGCAGCAGTGCAGGCCCCACCCCAAGCCACAAAAAGACCTCTGAGCTCCCCAACATGGGCAGATGTGCCAGCTCTACCTCCTGCACCTGCATGTGCCCAGGCAGGGTGACTTCGGGGCTCCTCAACCAGACTGGCTAACCCTCAGGCCAGGCCCCCATGGCCAATAGGGTCTCCAGGGTTTTGCCCCTACCCCTCAGCTAGCTATGTGTGCCATCTCTACCGGCAGATGTCCTGAGTGCCCTGACCTGGAGCATGGGGCTGGCAGTAATCCTGCAGGTCCTCCAGGTTCCGGCACACTATCTTCGTGGCTATCTCATCCTGCCGTGGCCCCACTGCCAGCCACAGCTCAGGCTCCCAGATGCGGCGAGCCCTGGCCCCAATGGGCCGGCGGCCATCCACTCGCACAGCCAGGCCCAGCACTGCCCCACCAAGCTCATAGGCGAGGGGTGGTGTGTCGCTCCAGCCTCCTGCAGCAGTTGAACAAGACCAGGCTGGTCATGGGGCTGCCAGCCCAGCTCTGGGGTGGCAACCTTCACCCCCCTTCAAAGGGCTCACCAGAAAAATCCACTCGAGCTGGGCACTCAGCCACCACCCACTGCCCAGGTGCTGGCAGCTCCACAGGCTCCGAGGAGACGAAGTGCTGGGCTGACATCACAGCCTGACGGATCAGGATCTGCCCAGCCCCCTCGTAGTGGCGAGCAGCTCGCACTAGCAAGACTGGCCTGCCAAGAAGGAAAGGAGAGAAAGCAGCATGGAACCCCAAGCTGGGGGCAGACTCCCTGGGTTTGGGATCTGACTGTCCCGGGTGACCTGAGGACACCCCACCCCACCTCTCTCTGGGTTTCCACCTATAGGGATAACCAGGGGCTTCCCCAGGGCTTCTGACATCATTAGCACCCACCTGCTCAGCCACTTGTCCCGCTCCTGGGCAAGTGCCTTCACACCCTCAGCCAGGTCTCCACACTCCAAGTACAGGAAGGGCCGAATCCACTCAGGATTGGCAGCTGGCCCACTCCGTAAGCCACCTCGGCCTTCTGCCATGCAGCCCAGTACGTCTGCCACACAGGCCAGCACCCGGGCTGCCACACCTAGGTCTCCCGTGCCAGCTGCAACTGAAGGACCAGAAGTCGGGGTGGTTAGGGATGGGACCCACCCCCAATGCCCTCTTCCCCAAGAAACTATTCAATAGTCCCCAAACACTCCATATCCCTCACACCTCTTCACTTTTGCCCAAGATGTATCCTTGCCTGTGAATGCATGCCTCACTCCTCTGCTTGGCAAAGTTCTTATCCTGTCAGCCCCAGCCCAGCTGTGCCTCTTTACCCCCACCCAGGATGCCCAGAGTAGTTAAGAGTTCAGACTCAGAAGTCAGATCACCTGGGTTCAGTCTCAGCCCCACCTCAACAAGCTGTGTGGCTGTAGATGAACAACTTAAATGGGGATCATTTTCCACAGTTGCTGGGATCACTAATGAGGTGCTGCTTGAGAGAGCTGGCCACATCCCCCTGGGGCTGTAGCAGCTATGTTTCGGCACCCAGTACAAAATATGTAGGGTTTGCTGATGCTCACAGGACCCAGAGGCTCAGGCCCAGGCCTCAGCCTCTCACCAAACTCCCTACTGACAAGGATGAAGCTTCCCAGAAACCTAAAAGCAAACTCCACTATGTCTCTCCCTTGCTTTGAAGTCTCCTGGCTCCCTACTACCCTCAGGTCATCAACCCAGAGGGCAGGTAGGGCAGAGACACAGCATACTCACCCTGGTCCAGCGTGGCCATCAGGGGCTGAGGACAGCCCTCATGGACAGCAGCCCGGATCAGTGGACGCAGGCTGAGGTCCTGCTGGGCCTCCAGCACGTTGCGCGCCTTATGCAGGGCCTGGCGGAAGAACAGGTCCCGGCGGGAGGCCAGTGTGGCAGCCCGGTCCAGACAAGGCTGCAGCTGCTCCCAGGACAGACGCCAGGAGGTCCGCCAGGCCCACAGGGCCTCACCTCCATCCTCCTGGGGGTCTAGCATCCACAGCATGTCCCGGGGCCCCAAGGCCCTCGAGGGGTGGAGCACAGGAAAGAGGCGGGCACTGGGAAGGCAACGCTCTGTGGGGGGCGTGTCTGGGTTCCACAGGTCCCAGTTTCTGATGTGGGAAGAAGGCACGTTAGAAGGAGGGATGCTAGGGCTCCTGCTTCCTCACCAAGCCCTGACTGCCTGTCAACTGGGGGCTGGCTAATTCACTGGGGGCAGAACAAGTTCTTCAAGGTGGCACAAGCAGGCAATTTAGGGAGGGTCCTTTCCCAAGCCTCTGAACAAAATCCCAAAGCCTGAGCACAGCCAGGGATTAGGAGTTGTTCAGGGGGAAGGTGCTGGGGAGGATCAGGCTGCCCAAAACTACTCCAGGACCCACGGGCTGGTGGGAGGGCAGGTACTGCTCTGGGGCAGAGGCAGAGATGAGCCTGGAAGAAGCAGCCACCCTGGCTGCCAAGAAAGGCCACAAAGACCCATCCAGGCCATCAATCTTACCGAATGCCCGTCTTCTGGAAAAATTCACTCCAGGGCATGTTAAGATACGTTCCTGTCCCCTGTCTCTAGGGGAAGAGGAGAAAGCAGTCAGGGCTTCAGAGACCACAGGAAGGGAGGGGTTAGGAACACTAAGGCCAGAGGGGACGGGAGGAGAGGCGTGCACATATGAGAGCAAGTTCTGAAATGCTGTGTCAAGCCCTGGAGGCTTAGCACTCTTCCCCAGGGGCCTCGAACCTGGTGCAGAGTCCCAGTTCTAGGCCCAATCCACTATAACTGGCTCTGCAGCCCAAGGCAGGTCACCTCCCTCTCTGAACCTCAGTCTCTAGCCTGTAAAATGGGGATAAAAATCCCCACCCAGACTACCTGGAAGAGCAGATGAGGAGGGAGGTAAAGGCATGTCGAGACTTAGCTGGCTACAGCCTATCTCTCAGGCCAGTGCTCATTGAGCCCTGCAGTGGAGTGGGAGCTGGGCTGGAACCCCCAGGGCTCCCCAAAGCCTGAAGATGGGGCTGAGGGGGCACAGGGCAGGCACCTACTTCCCAGCTGTCCAGACGGCCAACGAGGGTGAAGGCACGGATAGGGGAGCCGTGCAGCCGCACGTGGTGCCCCTGCAGGACGAGATCATGCAGCTCCAAGCCGTGTAGCGCTTCAGATTGGGCTGTGTCCAGGCCACTCACAAAGCAACCGGCGCCAATGTGAATGGGGCCCTGGCAAGAGAGAGGGCAGGCATCCTGAGTGGGCAGTACAGCTCCAGACACCCCCCAACACACACAGAGCCTGGCCGCCAGGGCCCTGCCCTCCCTCTGCCCTCCCTCTGCCCCTGCTCTAGGCCTCACCCGGAGATGGCAGTGCTGCAGGACACTCCCAGGACCCAGTCGGACAGGGCCCTCCAGTAAGCAGCTGACCACAGAGCTCCCAGCCCCCAGAAGCTGCAGCTCCTGTGAAGCCAGGGAGAAGATAATGAAGGCCCAGGGCCAGGGGCTGCCCCAATCCTCCCCCACAGCCAAGGCCCCAGCCTATGCCCATCAGCCAGCCAGATCCCTCTCTACACCTGCCCTGGCCCTAGCCTCAGGCCAACTCCCATCCCACTCTGTTCATGCTCTTCCCCCAGGGGCATGCTCTCCCAGCACAGTCCTCTAGAGCAAGTCTGAACTTAGTAATGGAGGTCCCACCAGATCACAGCTTCCCCAGAAAACCTCTCCCACCAGTCCAGGTACCTCCTCTCTGAGGGCCACCTCTGAACTCTATCTGCCCCCTTTCTTAGCACCATGGCACTGACCCAGGCCCATTACTTCAAATGTGCCTGTCTCCCCAAGCAGACCCCCAAAAAAGGGTGTGGGGTCTTCTATAGCTCCTCAATCAGGCAGACCTAGATGTAGAATCCTGACTTGGCCACTTACTGGCTCTGTGGCCTTAGGCAAGTTACTTGACCTGTCTGAGACCACCTGTCATCAGACACTTCTGTTGGTCTTACCTCCAGGCAGGTCTTACCTCCACCTGGGAGTGCACGACCTGGGCCCCAGGAGCCCCGGGGAATGTGAGGCTGTGCAGAAACTCACTGGCTGAGTTGGTCATGTAGCTGTAGCTTCCATCAGGGATATATGCTGTAAAGATACAAGTAATGACCTCAACCTTATGCCTGCTGCTGCTCTGATGCCAGGCCAGGCCTCCGGCCAGAATATACATCTTCACCAGGCCCTGGGAGGCCAGGCAGGACAATGAGCCCATTGTGCTGATGGGGAAGCTAAAATCCAGAGAGGCTCACCAACCTGCCCAAAGTCACAAAGCTGGAAAATGGAAAGACTAGGACTGGAGCCCAGGAATGAGACAAAAGGAAGAGAGTTATTGGGCAGGGAGGGGGGTGCACTATCAGGGCTCTGGGTTGGGAGAGGATAATTGTCTGATACATGCACTAGGCCTGCCTGGTCTAGGAGCCCAGGGACCAGGCAGGAGGCAGCCTCATTCTGGGGGTCCTCACTCCTGTGGTCTCCCCACCCCAGAGAGCCAAGAGGCAGCACCCACCCATGGTGAGGGGCTGATCACGAAGCTCCTTCCACAGCTCGGCCCGGGCAACCTGAAGATAACCCTCGATGTCTGCATCACCTTGCCCCATCTCCGGGGGCTGTCCCATCAGGAAGTCCTCTCTGCTCACGTTCCGGGCCATGCACAGCAGGATGTCGAAAAATAGAGACAGCTAGGGCAAGGGTAGGAGGCACAGCTTCGGGGGTGGTTCCTAGGCCTAACTGAGGCAGTCTCATCCCCAGAGATGCAGGGGGAAGGGACTAGCCTGAGGTCACACAGCCAGGTTGCCAGTGTCAGAGCCTCCCCCCAGGCCAGGGCCCCTAGCCCCCACCCTCAGGTACCTGGACAGGCCGGGCTCCAGAGTCCAAGCCCATGTAGGTGCAGGCATCCAGGGGCGGGCTCACGTGGGTGGCCAAGAGGTGCTCAGCAGTCTCCACAGAGAAAAAGGCAACCCCAGAGACCTGGAGGAGCCCCCATGAGGGTCAGGTGGGCCCTCAGGTCAGGCTTGGGCCTGAGTTGGGGAAGACACATGAAGATGGGCCAAAAGGCTAGCTGCCATACCAGGCAGGGTCCTTCATCTTCTGGGGCACTCCAGCACCCAGATTCCAGGCTTACTGGAAGGGGGGAGTCCCCTGAACAGGCACCTTCTGGAACCCTCCCCTCAATGTTCAGGCCTCCTCCCAAACCTAGTTCTCTATCACCTCCATGGTCTGGTCCCAGACCCTTACCCACCATGCCTATCCTTGTCCATTCTAGAAGGACCCCCCAAGTCAGGTTCCAGACTTCCTCCCAACCGCATTCCTGAACTTTCTCACATTCTGGTTCTAGCCTTTCCGGCTCAGGACAAGACCCTTTCCTCAGACTCTGGCTCACCTACTCCTTGACCACAGATTCTGGTTCTATCCTGCCCTGGAATCTTCTAGAAGGAGTGGAGCTCTGCCCTGAGCAGGAAGGCAAACCCTCCCTTTCCACAGAGTCCCCAAAGCCCCCCACCCTGGGCAGCAGCCGTACCAGTGGCACCCGCCCATCAGGCCTGGCACATCGTTGTATGTCTGCGTCTGTGCCCCGGTAGTAAATGTCTAAAACAAAGCCCTGTGTGGAGGGAGAAAACAGAGTTAGGGAAGGGAGCAAAGGAGGATCAGGAACAGGGATACAGCAAGGGTGTTCTCCAAATGAAAACCTAAGATGCATGTCCGACAGGTACCAGCATGCTCCCAGGGAGCACTGTCCCACCCCGACAGTATGTCTTCACAGCCAGCCCGAGCACAGAGCCTGGCACCAGGTCCATGTGCCATTCAAGTATGGCAAAAGATTAAGTGACGAGCTGTTGCCACGGAGGAAACTCCTAGGAATACAGACTGTACCAGAAAGTCTAGGGCAAGAGGCTGCCCAGAGCGCAGGACCAGGAGTCCATCCAGGCCGGCTCAGCTGCCTGCACCACTGCCCCAGGGGCACTACCTGGGAGTCGGTGAGGTAGATGCCATGGTTCCGGGCATAGGCCATGCTTCCTGGAAAGGCGATCACTTTGGCTCCCCGGAAGCCGTCCCAGCTGATCCCTGTGGGTATAGCAGTCAGGAGGCTCCCTGGGGGCCCCAACCCAAGGCAGAGAGGCCAAAACCAGGTAAAGACAAGAACTCAGGGCTGGGGCATCTGGGCACCTCTAAAAGGAAACTATGGTTTCCAAGCCAAATGGACATTCCTCTGGGAGAATGACAATGCCTCCCCTCCCAAAGTTCTACCACAGCCCTGTGGGGCACAAGGGGCAGGGCTGGTGTCTCCATTCTACAGTCTGGAAGACTGAGGTCCAGCAGGGTAAGCCCTGCCTCCAGGTCTGGGCTTTATCCTCCACACCCTACTTCTTCCCTTCTGAATAGGGCAGTGGGCCAGGCCCAGAGATGGTGAGCTAGAACAGGCACAGCCTGCCTGTGGCAATGGCAAGGGAGGAGGTTGCAAGCCCTCAGGCTCACCTGGGTTGGGAGGAACAGACAGCAGCATGTCGGTGCTACAGACCCACACACCTGGCGGGGAGCCTGGGCCCAGCTGCGGGAGAGAAAGAACCACTGGTGGCCTGGCCCAGTCCTTCCCCTGTTCCCACACACCCCAGTGGCAAGCCTGTCCTCCTACTCTAGGAAGACTTTGGCTGCTGAGGTAACAGGGGCCTCCCTAGACCCTCCTGCCCACCTCCTGGGATCACACCTCCCCCTAGTTTTGCTGACACCAATTTCCTGAAGCTCTAACTCTAGGTACCCCCAAAGCTATTCTTGGCGTCCCCTCTGAGCCAAGACAGACCATAGCTGGTGGTGCAGTGAGAGAGGGTCGAGGTTCTAAGGCACCTGCCAGCCTCACCTGATAGCTCATGATGTCCAGCAAGCGGTCCAGGTTGCAGACCACAGCCTCCACGGGGGCCTGGGGGTTCTCCACAGGGAGGCACGTGAAGGCCCGGCCACAGTCATCAAAGGGGAAGTCTCGACCCTAGGGGGGAAGCAGGGACAGGTGAAAGAGCCCCTGGGGCAAAGAGCCTGGGGGCAAAGAGCCTGGGGACACCCCATGGGCTGTGCAAAGGTAGAAAGAATCAAGCTAGAGGACTTTTATTTTTTAAAATATATTTGTATTTATTTTTTAGAGAGAGAGGAAGTGAGAGAGAAATAGAAACATTGATGTGAGAGAGAAACATGGATTGGCTGCCTCCCGCACGCCCCCTACTGGGGATCGAGCCCAAAACCCAGGCATGTGCACTGACCAGGAATCAAACTGGGACCTCTCAGTCCATGGGACGATGCTCAATCCACTGAGCCACACCACCTAGGCAAGCTAGAGGACTTTTAAAGAGTCACCCTGGCCTTCGAGACTCAGTTGGTTGGGTGTTGTCCTGCGCACCAAAAGGTTGATGTTTTGATTCCCGGTCAGGGCACATGCCCAGGTTACAGGTTTGATCCCCGATTGGGAGGTGTGCAGGAGAGCCAATTGATGTTCTTCTTCACATCAATGTTACTCTCTCTCTCTCTCCCCCTTCCTCTCTCTGTAAAAGTCAATAAGAAATCTTTTTTTTTTTTTTTGGTATGTGCCCCTAGCGGGAACCGAACCCAGGACTCTCTGGTCCACAGGCCAACGCTCCAACCGCTGAGCCAAACTGGCCAGGGCAGAAATCTTTTCTTTTTAAAAAGTGTTTTCTGCCCTGGCTGGTTTGGCTCAGCAGTTAGAGTGTCGGCCTGCAGACCAAAGAGTCGTGGGTTTCCAGTCAAGGGCACGTGCCTCGGTTGCGGTTCGTCCCCGGCCCCAGTCAGGGTCATGCAGGAGGCAACCAGTCGATGTGTCTCTCTCACATCGATGTCTCTCTCTCTCTCTCTCTCTCTCTCTCTCTCTCTCTCTCTCTCTCTCTCTCTCTCTCTCTCCCTTCCCACTCTATCTGAAGATAAATGGAAAAATATCCTCGGGTGAGGATTTTTTTAAAAAGTGTTTTCTCATGTAATTTTCCTAACTACATGATTATAGTAAAAAGTTAGAAAATTCAAATATACAAAAAGAAAAACAATCCCTCAGGAATAATAACCATTTGGCTCATTTTGAGGTATATCCTTTCAGACTTCCATTCATATATTCTTTAATTTTTTTTTTTTTTTACAAAAATGACATTCTGAAAAGGTAGAGGCAACAGAACACACACACGTAAAACTGGGGAAATAAGACTGGGAACTATATAAAACCAGGTCCCGCTTTGAACATTTAATGGATCATCTCAGCATATCCACACGAAGCAGGAACTGTTGCCATCCTCGTTTTACAGATGCAGAAACTGAGGCATAGAAAGGGTCAAGTGACTTGCCCAAGGTCACAGAGCTAGTAAGTCTCTTTACAGTCAATACATAGAATTAGATGGACTTATTAATCCTTTCTAATATTCCACCAGGAGGATATGCTGTTTATATTTAGCCAGTTCCCTATTTTTGGACACTTGGATCAATTCTGATTCTGATTCTTCTGGATTTGCACAATGAACATCTTGCAAGCACACCCCTTAAGTCTTGTCCAACCATGAGGATGGATGGTTCCAGCCTTCTGCATGGCACCTCACCCAGCATCTTTCTGTTGTTGTTGTTGAAGATACGTTTTATTGATTTTAGAGAGAGGGGAAGGAAGAGAGAGAGAGGAACATCAATGCGGGAGAAACACCGATTGGCTGCCTCTCATATGCCCCTACCAGGGATGGAAACCACAACCTAGGCATGTGCCCTGACTGGGAATTGAACCAGCAACCTTCAGGTGCACGGGACGATGCTCCAACCAACTGAGCCACACAGACCAGGGCCCCCCCACAGCATCTTACTAACCATGTGCAGGATGAGGATCCAGGCCGAATGTAGGACATCAGATGTGACCACCTGTCAAGAGTAGAAGAGCCCTGTTGACAGAGGCCTGGGCAGAAGGCACCCAAGGACACCCTCTTGTCTGGGGAGAGACCCAACACAAATCCACTCAGGTATGAAAGGAACAACACGAGCACTCACAGTGAAGCCTTCCCGGGCACTCAGGTGTTCAGCAGTCACCAGTAGGGCATTGAGGGTGGCTCCTCCACTGCCCACACGAGTCTCTGGGTCCTCCACGGCCAGTAACAAAGTTCTGGCAGGGATCTGCTCTCGTTTCTGCCGCACTTCCAGCTCTGTGGTCAGAACAGGGCTGGGACCTGCCCCCCTCCCGCCTCCCAGCCCAGGTCCCAAGCACCTAAAGCAAACCTACTGATAATTATTATTTTATCTTTAGTCAGTAGCTTTTCATGTAGTAGCTCATTAGTCCTTTGCCCAGCTCTGTGAGATGAGTACAATTATTCCCATTTTACAGATGAGAAAACTGAATCTCAATGAAATGACATGATGTGTCAAGGGTCACATGGGTAGGAAGAAGCAGAATCCGGGATTGAACCTAGGTCTGCCTGGCCCCTAGAGCCAGAGGGGTGTGGTGGGGGCTCTATATTAGGGCAGTGTGGGGAGGAGGGGTCCCCTACCTCTCTGGAAGACCTCGACACTGTCCTTGTACTGGCATGTCAGGATGATCACTGTCCAATCAACCCCCTTGGGCTGCTCCATTCTGGCCAAAGTTGGGGGACTTCCTAAGGCAGAGATAGGGGTTCATGTGAATTTTTAAAACTTATCACATCCTAAAATTGATTTGATGGCATACAGTTTTACAAATTTTAACACATGCATAGATTCTTATGGTAACCACTATCTGCACCAAAAAAACTCCCGCATGCTAGCTTTGTTCCATCCCTCACCCCTGACAACCATTGATCAGTTCTTTACAGGTAGAGTTGGACAGGAATCTTCTGAGACTGGCTTCTTTCACTCAACATAATGCGCCTGGCTGGTGTGGCTCAGTGGCTGAGTGTCGACCCATGCACCAAGAGGTCATCGGTTCAATTCTGGGTCAGGGCACATGCCCAGGTTGTGGGCCCAATCCTCACTGGAGGGCATGCAGGAGGCGGCCAATCGATGTTCTCTCTCATCAATGTTTCCATCTTTCTCTCCCTCTCCCTTCCTGTCTCTCTAAACAATAAAGAAAAAAAAAGAAAAAACATAAAGCCTCTGAGATTCATCCGAGCTGGCTGTGCATAGCAATAGTTCTTTCTTTATTTTTTCCCAAGCAGTATTCCATTCCATGGACCTTCCATAGTCCGTTTCTCCTTCCACTCACTGAAGGACATCTGGGCTGTTTCCAGGTTTTAACAGCCATGACTAGAGCTGCTATAAACATTCATGCGCAAGCTTAGTGTGAACATAAGACTTCATCTCTCCAGGTGGATATCTCAGTGTGGGATTGCTGGGTCATGAAAGTGTATCTTTGACTTTCTCATTCTGGGTGCATGTGACTTCCTCAGGAGAGGAAGTAAAGGGAGCAGGGTAGGGTAGACAGTGGGTCCCACCCTAAAGCAAGGGGCTACCCTTTCTGTACCACCGGCCCCTCATTATTCAGTCATTGGCTGTGATCTGGGAGGAGGGAAGGCCTAACCTCCCAGGCTCCTGAGGCTGAAGGGAATTCCCTGGAGAAGGGGCAGTTGTGGGAGGGATACCCCAACCTGTTCAGGCAGGTTGCCAAGAGTGCCTACTACAGGGATCTCAGAGGGGATCTTCCCTCCCAGAGGCTCCAAGCCTGAAAGAGGCTGCAACCCCACTTGCCAGCCATCTTCCTCCTGGGCACTCTGGGCAAGTGAGGGAAAGATGATGCCAAAGTTTTGGTTTCACCCCTTCCTATCCCCCCAACATTTCTCTCCTACCAGAGGGAAAACCAGTCTGACTCCAGAGCCCCTGGCCTCCCCAAGACCTCTGCAGACAAGTCCCCAGGAGTGCCCTGGCATCTACCTCTGGCAGAGTCCTCCAGCTGCTGTCCTATGAAGCAGCCCACCCCCACCTCTTCCCTCCAGCCCCCAAAGCTCAGTGTCAGAGAGACGGTGGAGCTAGCTGCATGCCTTCCCAGAGGCACCTGGAACGCATGTACAGCCCATGCCCCATTCAGAGCAGCAGGAAACCTGAACCGCAGCAAGCTTCTTTTAGACCAGAATCCTCTACCACCAAGGCTATGGTTAAGGTCGACAAACACCACCACTTAGCAACATCCACACTCCCCTGAGCTTTCAGGGAAAGCCTCACCACTAACAGAAACTTCTCTGTTCCCTGTTCAGCCCAGGAGGGAAATCCAGAGGGGAAATCTGAGCTAGAGATCTTGGCCAGGCGCCTGAGGGCAAAGGCATTCCCCAGGATGCCCAGATGGCCTTCCCAGCAAACGGGTGGAGACGCAGTCCAGCTGGACCACCAACTTACTGTGTGATCTTTGGCACCCCTAACGTCCTCAGGCCTCCCGAGGCAGGGAGTATAACTGACCGATGCCCCAAGCCTGTTCACCAGGAGGCCATGCTTCCCACCAGCTGCTCCCAACCAATGACTCAGCACAGCAGGGACACAAAGATGGACCCATTCCAGCAATTTGGGGATTCCCTGGCAGGCAACCTTGGCTCCAGGACTCCCCAGTCACCCAACAGAAACTGTCTTAGAACCTCACTGCTGTGTGAGACGTTCCCCACCTATCACTCCTTCCTTCCCAGGGAGTAGACTGACAGCTTTCCCTACTTCCTCCAGCTCCCTCCTCTTTTCCTCTCTCCCAGTAAATCTAATCCCATCTTGGTCTCAGCTTCTCCAAGAAACTGAACCAACATGGGGAGTATAATATCATCTTCCTCTTGGCACCTTCAAAAGAAAAATCACTGTATGAACCTTTAACTTTATGTGCAGGAAGTACTATCTTTATCCTAAAAAATAGAAGATGAAGAAACTGAGGCACAGAGAGATTAAGTCACATGCCGAAGGTCACACAGCTAGCAAGTGGCAGAGTAAAATCTGAACCCAGACACTTTTGTTGCAGCGTCCATTCTCTTAACCACTACACTGAACCTACTATGAAGGATTGAAAAAGAACAGAAGTAGTAATTATACTTAAAGTGCTCTATACAGGCGGTAATGATAACAACCATTAGGAGTGAGCTCACCTACTCTGGCCCATAGTTAAGACATGATGATTTTTCATTCTCACAACACCCCTTGCAGGGTAAGTGTTCTGTCCACTTTCCAGATGCTAGTAGATGCCACAGCCATGACTGGGACCTGAGTCTCTCTGATTCTTATTCAAGTAATGGTAATAATGACATTTGGTCCCAAGCAAAGGTGACAAAAGACAGCAAGAAGAAATGCCTCAAGGAGAGTCCCAACGTCTGAGCCCAGTCTTGGGCTCAGCATAGTGACTGGGAGACGTGGGCAGATGACAGGTCATAGCCAGAGGAGAGAGGGCAGCCCTATCTGGACTGCAGCCAACTAGAGAGTGGGGTAGAGGAAGAGTTCTGGGCTGGGAATCAGCCCCCAAGGTTCTGTCCCCTTCTCTGCCTCTTCCTGTGTGATCTTGAGCAGATTACTTAACCTCTCTGAGCCTCAATTTCCTAATCTGAAAACTAGAGCCAACAATAGCAACTTCCCAGGACTGTTGTCAGCATTAAATAAAATGTAAAATATGTGGCACACAGCAGGAGCTCAATGAATGGCAGTTCTCTCCAGCAGGAAAGGGAAGCAGGAGAGTTTAACTTGGCCCTGAAGCCGGTAAGAATGTAAGAACGAAGGCTCTGAAATATTCTCTGGGTCAAAGATGCCCCTGGAGAAGAAAAACAATCAGGGAAGACCTAGGGAAATCAAGCAAAACTGAGGAGCATGCCTTGCCAGGTCAGCCAAAAGGGTATTTTATGGTAATACAAAAGGTGTAATGATACTTGTAGCTAATACTTAGGGAGTGCCTTTTTCAGGCACCACGCCAAAGGCATTGTACTCTGTAGTCCTCCCTATGAATTGGATCTTATCACACTTATGGTATAGGTAAGGAAACTGTAGCTTAAAGAGATGAAATAGTCTGCCTAAGGTCATACACAGCTAATACAGGCAGAACAGGTATTTCCAAGCCTAAGGTTAATGTTCTTAACCACCCTGTATGAACAAGACATCTCTCCTGATGCTTCTGCCTTCTGTCATACCTGACATCTTTACAGAAAATGTAGAAAAGAAAATAGTCCTCTATTTTAATATTCTGCCCACTTTTTTTTTAATCCTCACCTGAGGATTTTTTTTTTTATTGATTTTAGAGAGAGAGGAAGAGAGAGGTGAGGAGAGAAGAGGAGAGAAACATTGATGTGAGAGAGAAACATTGATGGGTTGCCTCCTGTGTGCCCCTGACCAGGAATCGAACCCACGACCCTTTTGGTGTATGGGATGAAGCTCCAAACAGCTGAGCCGGATGGGCCAGGGCTCTGCCCACCTTTAATAGAACTTCATCTACTGAGGCCAAGTTGAAATATTATTTAATGTCCTCAGCCACACGCTGCCCAAAATTGGGATTGGGAAGGGAAACCAGGGACAGAAAATATTAAGACTTCTTCATATAATGTTTAAAGAAAGGTAGGACAGGGACTTTGCGTTTTAGAGCATTAAAGGGGAAAAACAGTCACATGGAAGGATCTGATTTGCCTTCTAAAAAAAAAAGGGGGCAGCCAGGCTGGTGTGGCTCAGTGGTTGAGCATTGCCATGCACCAAGAGGTCGCCGGTTATATTCCTGGTCAAGGCACATGTCCAGGTTGTGGGCCCAATCCCCAGTGGGGGGCATGCAGGAGGCAGCCAATTGATGTTCTCTCTCATTGATGTTTCTATCTCTCTCTCCCTCTTTCTCTAAAATCAATAAAGAAAAAAATTTTTTTATTAAAAAAAAAAAGTGGAGGAAAGTTGATCAGGAGTAAAATCACACAGGAAATTACACAAAAGGCAAGTACAGTAGTCCCCCCTTATCCACGGGGAATACATTCCAAGACCCTCAGTGGATGTCTGAAACCAGGGCTAGTATGAACTTCATACATACTATATTTTTTCCTATACATACATACCTACCTATGAAGACTTGCTTTGGATGGTATCCTTTCTCCCTAAACAACTTGTTCAACTCTGCTGGAAATGTGGCAGCAGCTTCTTCATCAGCAGACACAGCCTCTCCAGTAATTTTAATATTTTTCAATCCAAACCTATTTGTGAATCTGTGTAACCACCCCTTACTTGCAGTAAACGGCTTGGTGTCACTCTTTTCAGAGGACCTCTTGCTGAAGTCTTTGTATAGGCTCAGTGCCATCAATCAGAACACGTTTTCTGTCCATGTCTTCTACCCACAAATTTAATGCCTTTTCCATCTTAACTAAGCACTTATCACTCACTGTGGCTGTGTAACTTTTGCAGTTACACAGTGACAGCAAAACTAGCACAAATTGCCCTGGCCGGTTTGGCTCAGCGGTTAGAGCGTCGGCCTGCGGTACAGAGAGACCCGGGTTCGGTTCCCGCTAGGGGCATGTACCTCGGTTGCAGTTTGTCCCCAGCCCTGGTTGGTCGTGTGGGTGGCAGCCACTCGATGTGTCTCTTTCACATCGATGTTTCTCTCTCTCTCTCTTCCTCTCTCTCCCTCCCACTCTATCTGAACAAAAAATGAAAAAATGTCCTTGGGTGAGGATAAAAAAAAAAAAAAAACTAGCACAAATTTCTTTTTTCTTCTTCACAATTTCACAGATAGATTTGTTCTTATCATAGATCTTAGCAACCTCGGCATATGATATTTTTCTTTCCTTATTAAGTCGAGAACTTTCACCTTTTCACTTAAAGGAAGTACTTTATGGCTACTCTGGCATGTCTGAATTGCCAGCATCACTATTCTTGCACTTGGGGCCATTATCAAGTAAACTAAGGGTTGCTTGAACTGCATACCTGACAGTGGATCTGAAGGCTGCTAAGTTACTAACCAGCTGGTAGCATATACAACCTGGATAAGTGGGACAATGGGATGATTTACACCCCAGGCAGGAGGGAGCAGGTCCAAGGAGATTTCATCAGACTACTCAGAACTTCAAACAATTTAAAACACGCATTATTTCTGGAATTCCCATTTAATATTTTCAGATGGAAAACCTCAGGTAACTGAAACCGTGGGAAGCAAAACCGCGGATAAAGGGGGGACTAGTGTAATTCAGATTTGTGTAGTGTGACAAGATCCCATGGGACACACTGAGGCGGGAAAAGCGGCCTCAACGCAAAATCAGCAGCGCCGGCATCCAGCACCCCACCTGCCTAGGGGGTGAGAAGCCCCTGGAGCCCATATCTCCTCCCTGTCCTCAGCTGTCCCAGGTCCCCCATTGAAATACCCAGGCAAAGGGGTAGCAAGATCTGCCGGACACCTCCGCCCACCTACAGCCAGTGGGTACCGAGGGGCGCCAGCAGAGTTCTCGGAGACTCTCTGCCTCGGTCCTGCCCCTCGGAGAGGATGGGCCAGGAAACCGCGACAGGGGACTGAGGTATGCGAAGCGCAGCCTCGCGCGGACCCACGTACCTGCCTCCGCCAGGTGCTAGGCTCAGCGGGCTCTTTAATGCGTGGCTGCGCGTCCCTTCACGGCGCACCCTGGGAAATGTAGTTCCACCCCTCCGCCTGTCCTGGCTTACCCTCTCCAAAAAACCAGCTCCCACCTACCGCATGGGCAGGCAGATGTGGTCAGGGCAGCGCTTTCCAAAAGGGCAGTCAGTCTTCAGATCCAGAACGAAGGTGACAAGAGAAGGTGGCTCTGTTGGCCAGCAAAACTACAACTCCCGGAGGAACCAATGCGTCTTAAAGACATAGGATCGTTTTCTGGGACTCATGGTTTCAGGTTTTGGGTTTGTTGTTTAACCACCGCAGCCCGGACCTGGGGCAGCTGGCTGCTTTTCTCCGGAGGAAAAAATCCTGGGAGGGGTCGGGGGAAGGGAGAATCATAGATGTTGCCCGAGCGCAAACGGCTACCTTTTACGGTTAGCAGTTAGTAGTAGTGCTTTCGGGGGTTTTCAGCACGTCGGTCTTTCCGGAAGAGGCTGTCCAACTCTGCAGGGGGAAGAGGATCTTCGGAGCTTTGGGATAGGTTTTGAATGGCAGCATTGTTTGTAATAGCGGAAAATTGGAAACATTCTCTCCTTAGGGTACTGAAGAAATAAACTAGGCACATCCATACAGTGGAATGATATGCAGCAGGTAGAACTTCATGTACAATAGGAAATGGCGTTCAAGACATTTTGTTAAGGGAGAAGCAAATTGTAGAAGCTACTCATGTTAAAAATAATGTCTATGGACACAGTACATATGGGAACGGGACTGGAAGGAAGCACACCCCGGGGCAGAGACTGCTAGGAATGGGGGGCGGCAAGGAGAACTTAAGCTTTGTCTGCATTGTTTAAATTTTTCTTACAAGAACGTACTTTCCAATTCTACTGTCATTAATAGGGAGCCTGAGAGGCCCTGCCTTCAGTATCAACGGAGATGGGGGACCCTCCTTTAACTCTGTGTAACCCTGGCCAGTCACTTGGTTACTCTGCATCTCCTTGTCACCATCTGTAAAAATGGGTTAGTGCTAGTATCAAATGCTGAGATTGCTGTGTGAATAAGATATACACTTGACTCCATAGTTAATACTCAAAAAATACTAACCGTTTGACAAGAGAAAAATTCTGAGATGTCCTAAATTAATTTATGGCCGGCTAGAGGGTGGGAGGAGGGTTAAGAGTTTAATCAGTTAACAGAGCCACAGGCCAAAACCAACAAAAGACTGCTCACATTCCTGAATGTATGTTAAAACTTTCAATCAAAAGCAAACCACTAGAGCCACTTCATCCTGGTTATTGCCCACAGCCAATCCAGAAGTAAGAAATATTTCCTCCTTACTGACTATGCGCCTATCTTAGAACTGCCACTGCTTCACCTTTTCCCAACCCCTCTTTAAATATAGCCAGTGTAAGTTCTTTCAAAATAACTTGCACCTTTCTTCCCCATACCCATTGTATAAAGGATCCCCACCCCCTCCCCCAGCTCCAGGACTGAGGCATGTTCTCCATCTAGCCCTGATGCTGGCGGTTTAGACTGTGTATGTCCCAGGACGGGGTCCTTTTTCTGGCTAGCATATGGCTCAATAAACCCTTTCTTTCAGAAAAGCTTTCGGCCGCAAAGGTTTTTTGTTTAACATATCTTTATAATTATACTTATCGTTGTTATTCTCAAGCTACCCCATTAAATAAAGCAGGGTCTTTGGTTTGTCCACTAGAACAGTGCCTAGGACATTGTAGGTGGTTAAAACAGTTTGTTAAATGAATAAATGAACAGTCCCCTGCTCAGCTTCTACTACCCCACCTCCTCCCCCAAATTTCTCTCCTTCCTTCAGTCTTCTTCCCCTGGAGTCATTCCCCCTCTTCACTTGGCCCAAGTCTCATCTTCCTTCACACAGAAGCCTGTGCTTCTGTGAACCCAGGAGGCCTCCAGGGAAGTGACGAGGTAGCTGCCTCCCACTGCTGCTGTTATCAGTGCAGGTCCCCTCTCTGCAGTGGAGTGGGAGGCAGGGATGCCTGTAGCTATAGCTTTGGCAGGGGCTTAAGGAAAACAACATGCCCCAAGGAGCTCACAGGCAAAGGACTTCACCCCACCTCCTAGGGCAGGCATGCTGGAGAGGTAGGAGATGGTTCCAAGACCACTTGCTCTTCTCAGACTGAGAGGCAAAGATACTTGAGGAGGGTTTTTGATAAGATGAAGCCCTCAGTGCAGTCTGTCAGCAGCAGACACAAAAACTCGAAGCTTGCGGCTCTGTGTGCAGTCCCACTGTCTGGGGTAGGGTAGACAGAGCCATAAAAAAAAATGTTCTGATGTTGTCATATAGGGTAGAATCTAGTGGTTAAATATGACTTTGAAATCAGACAAATCCTCCCCAGTTCCTATCACTTTCTTACTGTGTGAGCAAGCCACTGTACCTCTTTGGGCCTCGGTTTCATCATCTGTGAGAATACAATAGTATTTGCCTAATCAGGTTTTTGGAAGAATTCAATGAGCTAATGCACATAAAGGGATTAGCACAGTGCCTGGCCAGAGTAGGCATCCAACTTCCTTATTATTAAATAAACATGCTGCCAGTGAGTAAGGGTCCGGGAAGGCTTCTTGGAGGAGGGCCCTGGAAGAGAATTATAGCTGCTGCTGGTAGCAGGAAATCCCCTTGGGAGCCAGGACTGCCCACAGGGATATCTTAGGTTGGGTTCCCTAGATACAGAGCCTGAGACAAGGATTTTAGTGCAAATGATTTATTAAGGCAGAGGGAAGCAGGACAGTGCAGGGGAAGAAACCAAGCAAAGTATGTGACTTCATTTAAGTCTTGCCTCAGTCCGATCCTACAGTGAGCTCTGGAACACAAAATGCACCACAAGGTTTATCCCTCTCAGAAGCAAGGGAGCTCGACTTTGTACCCCTCTTCATTCATTCATGGGCTATAGGCCTCTGGGAGGTGGGAAAGGGAGGAGCATAATTTCCCAGACATTTCTGGGCAAAACATGGGCTATGTGGACTGAGGACAATTCAGAGAAAGGTGAAACTGTGGGCCATTAGCAGCCAACCTAACAGCTGGAGAATGGAAAGGGATGTCACCAACAGCATTTACTACAGGAGGACTGGTGAAGAGATAGGACTTGGGTAAAGAAAATGGTGAGACCTGGCAGGTGTGGCTCAGTGGATTGAGCATTGTCCCATGCACCAAGGGGTCACCGGTTCGATTCCTGGTCTGGGCTCATGCCTGGGTTTTAGTCACAATCCCCAGTAGGGGGTGTGCAGGAGGCAGCTGATCAATATTTCTCTCTCTCCTTCTCCCTTCCTTTCTCTCTAAAATCAATTTTTAAAAACCTATTTTAAAACATATTTTTCCCCTTTATTGCTTTTAGAGAGAGAGGAAGTGAGAGGGAGAGAGAGATAGAAACATTGATGAGAGAGAACATCAGTTGGCTGCCTCCTGCATGCCCCCTACGGGGGATCAGGCCCACAACCTGAGCATGTGTCCTGACCAGGAATCGAACCAGCGACTTCTTGGTGCAAGGGTCAACACTCAACCACTGAGCCACACCGGCCAGACTAAAAAACATTTTTTTGTTTGTTTGTTTTTTTGTTTTGTTTTTGGTATGTGCCCCTAGCGGGAACCGAACCCGGGACTCTCTGGTCCACAGGCCAACGCTCCAACCGCTGAGCCAAACTGGCCAGGGCTAAAAAACATATTTTTAAAAACTCCGTTAAAAAAAGAAAATGGGGCCCTCGCCAGTGTGACCAGTGGTTAGAGCATTGGCCAGTGCACCAAAGGGTCTCACATGCGATGCCCAGTCAAGGACATGTACTTTGGTTGCAGGTTCGAACCCCAGCCCCAGTAGGGGTGAATGCAGGAGGCAACCAATCAATGTGCCTCTTTCACATAGATGTTTCTCTCTCTCCCTCCCTCCCGTCTATTCTCTCTAAAAATCAATGGGAAAAATATCCTTGAGCCCTGGTCGGTTTGGCTTGGCAGTTAGAGCGTCGGCCCACGGACCAGAGAGTCCTGGGTTCGGTTCCCGCTAAGGGCATGTACCTTGGTTGCAGTTTGTCCCTGGCCCCGGTTGGGGTCGTGTGGGTGGCGACCACTCGATGTGTCTCTCTCACATTGATGTTTCTCTTTCTCTTCCTCCCTCTCTCCCTCCCGCTCTGTCTGAAGACAAATGCAAAAATGTCCTCGGGTGAGGATAAAAAAACAAAAACAAAAATATATCCTTGGGTGAGGATTAAAAGAAAAGAAAAGAAAATGGGAAGAGGATATTAAACTCTGCTGTTGGGTTTTCCAAGGAGACAATGAAACAGCTGGCATGGTTTTTAAAAATTAAACCACAGGCCCAGCTGGTGTGGCTCAGTGGTTGAGCATCAACCCATGCACCAAGAGGTCACTAGTTCAGCTCTGGGTCAGGGCACATGCCCGGGTTGTGGGACAAATCCCCAGTGGGGGGCAAGCAGGAGGTGGCCAATTGATGTTCTCTCTCATGCATATTTCTATCTCTCTCTCCCTCTCCCTTCCTCTCTCTCTCTAAAATCAATAAAGAAAAAAAATTTTTTTAATTTTTTTAAATTAAAGCACCACCTGGCTGGTGTGGCTCAGTGGATTGAGCATCATCCCATGGACTGAGAGGTCCTGGTTCGATTCCTGGTCAGGGCACATGCCCAGGTTGCAGGTTTGATTTCCCAGTAGGGGGTATGCGGAAGGCAATCAGTTTCTTTCTCACATACATGTTTCTCTCTCTCTCTCTCTCTCTCTCTCTCTCTCTCTCTCTCTCTCTCTCTCTCCCTCCCCTTCTTCTCACTCTAAAATCAATAAAAAAAATATCCGCCCGGCCAGTGTGGATCAGTGGTTGAGCGTCAACCCATGCACCAAGAGGTCACCGGTTCAATTCCCAGTCAGGGCACATGCCCAGGCTGTGGGCCCAATCCTCAGTGGGGACAATGCAGGAGGTGGCCAATCAATGTTTTCTCTCATCGATGTTTCTATCTCTCTCTCCCTCTCCCTTCCTCTCTCTCTAAAAAAATCAATAAAGAAAAAATTTTTTTTGCCCTGGCCAGTTTGGCTCAGCGGTTAGAGCGTCGCCCTGCGGTCCAGAGAGACCCGGGTTCGGTTCCCGCTAAGGGCACGTACCTCGGTTGCAGTTTGTCCCCGGCCCTGGTTGGGTTGTGCGGGAGGCAGCCACTCGATGTGTCCCTTCCACGTTGATGTTTCTCTCTCTCTCTCTCTCTTCCTCTCTCTCCCTCCCACTCTATCTGAACAAAAATGGAAAAATGTCCTCGGGTGAGGATTAAAAAAATATATATATTTTTTTATAAAACAATTAAAATAAAAAACCATATCCTCGGGTGAGAATTAGAGGGAAAAAAGCTCAGTGTGCTTGTTGCTAATGGGGTGTCACTGCTCTCAGGCCTCAGTGGACAAAGCTAAGGGAAAAATAAATACCTATATGCATGGAGAACCATCGGCTAACATATAAAGCATTTAACAAACATGTTAGGTTAGGGAATCCTTTTCTAGAAAAGCATCTCTCAAGATCTGTAATGCAGCACAACTTGGAGAAGGCTGATCCAGTGTATGGGACATTGGTGGGATGTACCTCCTCTGAAATGAGTCTCCTAGGGCACTAAGGATGGGGCACAATGGAAGGATGACTTCTGCTTTAACCAGCACCTTTCTTCTGTCATTTTGTATGTCCTTTGAGAAACAGCTTCTCTGATCTGTGCTTCAACTTATCCACCAGAACAACGGTCTCCATCGATATAATTGAAAGGATAATTTAAAAAGCTTGATATTTTTAATGTCTGCCAGAGTGCTTTACTAGATCTCAAGCTCTTAGAAACTAGGGTCCAATTCTATGATTTCTGAATATTTCACGGTGCCTACCATTGTGCTTTGCACTTATGGAATAGGTAGTACATACTATATGAATGACCTTGGACAAGCCGCTTAACCTCCCTGAGCTGCCTGCCAATTCCACATTCAATGGGGGTTCCTGCCAGAGACCAAGAAGTAATTTTTTTCATTGATTTAATCAATATATTCCTCAAGGTCTGTTTGGACCTTCAAAAGCCAGTCCCTTGTGCTCCAATAGTTTACTATTCAGTGAAGTAATGATAACAAAAGACAACATTAATTGAAGTTTCTCCAATTCTATTCATTTAATCTTTAATTTGGGTCATCAACATTTAGATCATTTTTAATCTTTGCTCTGATGATAGTGTGACAACTATCTATCTCTATATGTAACTAAGAACATGTGCAAATAGGATACTTTCTTACAAACTGTTAAATCAAATGGTGTGTACATGTGTACTTTGAAGATTTTACCAAGTTGTTCTTCATAGAGGCTGTACAGTTTCAGTCACACTGGCAGTGTACACAAATCCTTACTCCCTACACTCTTGCCAAGATAGTTATCAAGCTTTTTTATTTCTGCCAATCTGATAGGCAAGAAATGATATCTCCAAGTGGTTTTAATTTACATTTCTTATATTGAGAATGAAGCTCTGAGCCATGGCTGGGTGACTCAGTTGGTCAGAGCATTATCCCATGCACCAAAGGGTTGAGGGTTCGATTCCTGGTTGGAGTGCATCCCTAGGTTATGGGTTCAATCTCCAGTCAGGGCATGTGTGAAAGGCAACCGAGTGATGTTTCGCTCTCACATCAATGTTTCTCTCTCTCTCTCTCTCTCTCTCTCTTTCTCTCTCTCTCAACATATCCTCAGGTGAGGATTTAAAAAAGGAAAAAGAGTGAAGCTCTGAGAAAATAAGTATCGGACGGGATGTGGAGAAATTGGAATGCTTGTGCACAGTTGATGGGAATGTAAAATGGTACAGCCGCCGTGGAAAACATTATGGTGGTTTCTCAAAAAATTAAAAACAGAATTACCATATAATCTAGCAATTTCATTCCTGGTATATAACTAAAAGAATTGAAAGTGGGACTTGAAGAGGTAGTTGTAATCCATGTTCATAGCAGCACTATTCACAACAGCTAAAAGATGAAGCAACCCAAGTATCCATCAACAAATGAATGGATAAAATGCAGTATACACAAACAATGGAATATTATTCAGCCTAAAAAAGGAAGGAAATCCTGACACATGCCACAGCATGGAAGAACATTGAGGACATTATAGTAAGTGAAGTAAGCCAGACACAAAAGGACAAATACTGTATTCATACTTATATGACATCATAGTCAAATTCATAGAGACGGAAAATAGAATGGTGGTTGCAGGAACTCCAGGAGGAGAGAATGTGAGGAGTTATTGTTGAATGGGTTCAGGATTTCAGCTTTGCAAGATGAAAAATGTTCTGTGGATGGATGGTGGTGATGGTAGCACAATAATGTCAATGTACTTAATACCACTGAACTGTATACTTAAAATTGGTTAAAATGGTAAATCTTAAGTTATATGTATTTTACAGAGTTTTTTTTAATGAAGCTCTGTGTCTTCTCATGTAAGGGCCATTGTGTTTCCTTTTCTGTGAACTGCCTGTTCATATCTTTTTCACATTTCCTATTGATTTCTTGGTCACTTTACTGATTTGCAAAAGAACTTTGTACTAGCCTTTTATCTCTGATACAAATTGCAGAATTTTCTTCCATTTTTCTATTGACTTGGTTTTGTTGGCTGTCGTTGGTTTTGGTTTTTAGCCAGGTTTGAGGTAGAGCTATGACTGAAAAAATTTAAAACCATTTTATTATGGAAAACTTCAATACATGCAAAAGTAGAAAAAATATTATAAGAAACCCCAAGTAACCATCATCTTCCCAGCTCCAATAATTATCAATTTAGCCAACCTTGTGTCTATACCTTCACCCCAACCCTAGATTATTTTGAAGCAAACCCCAGATATCTTATCATTCTATAAATATGATTTCAGTATATATCACTAAATGAGATCTCTTAAAGAAACAACTAACCACAACACCATTCGCACACTTAAAATTAATAATTACTTAGTATCCAATGGTCAGTGTTCAAATTTCCCTTATCTCATACAATTTTTTTCAGTCTGTTTGAATTAGGAGTCAGATAAAGTTCATACATTGTCATTGTTAAATATGGCTTTTTATTTATTTTTATTATTATTATTTTTTTATCCTCACCCAAGGACAATTTTTTTGCATTTTTATTTTCAGATAGAGCGGGAGGGAGAGAGGGAGGAAGAGAGAGAGAGAAACATCAACGTGAAAGAGACACATCGACTGGTTGCCACCTGCAGGACTCCAACCGAGGCGGGGACTAATGGCAACCGAGGCACGTGCCCTTAGCAGGAACTGAGCCCGGGACTCTCTGGTCCGTGAGCCAATGCTCTAACCGCTGAGCCAAACTGGCCAGGGTTAATATGGCTTTTTAAAATTGACAGATTCTCCTCTGTCTTTTTTTAAAAATTGCAATGTAGTCATTGAAGAAGCTGAGTTATTTGTCCTGTAGTTTCTCACTGAATTTTGTTGATTGAATCTGTATGGTTTCAAATAGCACCTTCCTCTAATACCTGTATATTCTGTACACTGGTATTGTCAGATTTGGGGTGATTTCTTTTTTTGACACCATTTTCAGAGTATCATACTTCCATTGGGGTTAGTTAGTTATCTGTTTGTCTTCAGATGAATCCAGTTGTCTTCATTTTTCATGATATTGGTCGTCTTGGTGATTTTTGCCTAGATCCGCTAATTTATTCAGTTTAACTAATTTTTTAGCAGATGGTTCCCCAATTGTCCCTTTACTATTTCTAGAATAATTCATCTTTTCCCTCACTTATTTGAAATTTATGTTTACCATATGCCAAATTTCCATGAGTATTTGTGTTTATTTCTAGACCTGCAGGTCTTTGTCATGGATCTATCACACTACTTTAACTGTACTTTATAATATGTTTAACACCTGACAGGGCTAACACCCTTCACTACTGTTCGTTTTTCAAACATTTCCTTACTAGTCTTGCTTGTTATTTTTCCAAATGAATTTTTTTTTTAATTTTTTTTCTTTATTGATTTTAGAGAGAGAGGAAGGGAGAGGGAGAGAGAGACAGAAACATCGATGAGAGCCTGGCTGGTGTGGCTCAGTGGTTGAGCGTCAACCCATGCACCAAGAGGTTGCCAATTCGATTCCCGGTCAGGGTACATGCCCAGGTTCTGGGCCCAATCCCCAGTGAGGGGCATGCAGGAGGCAGCCAATCGATGTTTCTATCTCTCTCTCCCTCTCCCTTCCTTTCTCTCTAAAATCAATAAAGAAAAAGAAACATCGATGAAAGAGAATATCGACTGGCCACCTCCTGCATGCCCTCCACTTGGGATTGGGCCCACAACCTGGGTATGTGCCCTGACCGGGAATCGGACCGGCGACCTCTTGGTGCATGGGTTGACGCTCAACCACTGAGCCACACTGGCCGGGCTCCAAATGAGTTTTTAAAATCAATTCATCTACTTCTCGCTCCCATCTCTAAACAAAACAAAAAACCTGCTGGTATTTGTACTGGAAACACATTAAATGTATAGATTAACTTGATTTCTTTTTGACAGTCATCCAAGATTATAGTATTTTTGTTTGTTTGTCTGTTTGTTTTGTGTTTTAATTTTCACCAGAGGATATTTTTCCATTGATTTTTAGACAGAAGGGAAGAAAGGGAAGGAGGGAGGGAATGAGAGAGAGAGAGAAAGAAAGATCCATGTGAGAGAAACACATTGATGGTTGCCTCCCGTATGACCCCAACCAGGGAGGGGGATCAAATCTGCAACCTATGTACGTGCCCTTGATAGGGAATCAAACTGGCACCCCTTTGGTCCGTAGGCTGACGCTATAACCACTGAGCCAAATCAGCCAGGGCCATAGTATTTTTTCTTTCTTTTTTAAATCTTTACAACAACTCTAAAAGATAGGGTGTATTATTATTATTGTTCCCATCTTACAAATGAAAAAACTGTAACTTGCTTTGGGTCACACGTACCATTAGGTGTGGGAGCTGCCAGACTGATCTGACTTTAAGTTTCTGTCCCCAAACAGAAACCTAGGGAGGGAGAGAGGCAGCTCTTCTTTGCACTTTGCTTAGTAGCTGTCATCCACCATGTCCCACTGCCTGTTCCACTGCTTCTCTTGCATTGGACAGTTAACCAGCAAAGCTAGGATTTGTTGTTTTTTATTTTAATTTTTTTCTTTATTGATTTTTAGAGAGAGGAAGGAAAAGGGAGAAAGAGAAAGAAACATCAATGAGAGGGAACATCGATTGGCCACCTCCTGCATGACGCCCACTGGGGATTGGGCCCACAACCTGAGCATGTGCTCTGTCTGGGAATCAAACCGGTGACTTCTTGGTACATGGGTTGACCCTCAACTACAGAGCCACACTGGCCAGGCAAAGCTAGGCTTTTAAATGAATGATGCAAAGTCAAGTGCTACACAAGGGGTGAAGTTCACATGGGCTGAGGCAGCTGGGAAGAATCTTCTGGAGGAAGGAAAACTCAAGGTAGACTTTGGACAGTCAGGCAGAATTTGGATGGGTGGAGAGGATGGGAAAGCACAACCAGCAAGCAGAAATGGGTGAACCAATCTAACTGGGAGGTAGTTAGGGTGATGAGGGGGATTCCTATTGGAGCTGAGGGATATAGAGGGTCTCTCTGTTCTGCCCATGAAAGGGCATTTTAATTCTTTCTGAATAATCTACCTAACAGAGATATGGGAGATGGATATAAACTCAAAAAGGCTCATTTACCTTCTACTTGTGAGGGACTGTTATTATTGCAGGGTACTTGGGTGCAGAAGCAAAGCCCTTGCAGGAAGGGGCCAGGAAGCTGGTTTCATGTGGATCACTTAGCCTCCCCACAGCCTGTGATGGGGACACAAATCTAAAGGAAACTGAAAAGCTTTCCAGAGTCAACCTTAGTCAGGGTCCAATGCCTGTGATGGCCACTTGGCTACTTGCCCAAGGACCTCGGGATAACTCACCCATCCTTTTGGCACTTGGTGGATAGGGGGAAGGCTAGAGTCTGGGCCCCTAAGACCCAGAGCAGATACTCCTTTTGTCAAAGATAAAGCCAGATACTAGTGAAAGTGGTAAGGACTGATTTTTTTCTTTTGAATCCTCACCCGAGGACATTTCCATCTATCTTCAGATAGAGTGGGAGGGAGGGAGAGAGAAGCATCAAAGTGAGAGGGACACACCCACACCGACCAGTCACCTCCTGCACGACTCCGACCATGGCCGGGGACAATCCGCAACCAAAGCACGTGCCCCTGACCGGAATCGAACCCACGACTCACTGGTCCAGGGGCCAATGTTCTAACCACTGAGCCAAACTGGCAAGGGCGGTAAGGACTGGTTTTGACCAGTAATAACTATTGCAATAAGGAAGAGGGTCCAGTGTGAACTGAACTCAACTTGGACTTGTCCAGCAGTGACCGGGCATTTTAAAAGGAGAATGAGAGAATCCCAAAGGAAGTGAGCAGGAGCTCAGTAGAGTCAGGGAAGTGAAAAATTACAAAGGGTTGGTCAGTGTAAATGCTGATTAGGCCAGCTATGTCTGCTTGCTGGAAATTACTGAGGTTAGGATTCTAACCTCCCACAGAGACTGGGAGACAGAGGCTCTATCCTTTCTGAGGATTACATTTCAAAGGAATAGCTTTCAGGTCCTTCGAAAGACACTCCTGAGTTGTAGAAGATAGATATACATCTTAAAGGGACAGAGGAAAGCGTCACAATTGCAAGTCTTTTTTAGTAAATGCTCTAAGAAAGGGGTGCCCAGGAGCCTATCATCCGGTGTTGGCTAGAACAAACAGTAAATTCTTTTGGCAGCCTTGAGATTTATCAGGCAGGCACTTGAAAGGGGGCTAGGGTCATCCTAGGGATGTGGCCTTGAGCTGTTAGAAACTATGTTATTGTGTTTAAGTCTTTTAAAGTAGGGGGAGGAGTGTGCATGAAATAATTTGTGTCCAGAGTGTAATTTTTAGACCAAGGTGGAGGCCTAGGGAAGAATAGGTCTCAGAGGAGCTTGGCTAAAGTTTGGTCAAGTAGAGAATCTTTGTCACCTTCCAGCTGAAGGGTCTGGGATTGTGGCTGAGGGTGATGGTCAGCAAGTTTCCCCTTCAGAGGTCTGTATCTCCCAGAACATCAGGACAGCAGGTGGTAAGGAGGGTCTACCTGGGTAGGTGTGAGAGTCATTCTCAGATACTTGACAAGACAGGAATCCATTTCCTCACCTCTCATTCCCTGCCCCCCACCCGTTTTAGGTCAGAGCTCACCCAGAGGCAGCAGATTCTACTGAGCTGACTGTCAGAACTCTACCCAACAAACACCAACAGAAGTAGTTCTCAAAGTGGTTCCCCAGCCCAGCAGCGTCAGCAGCACCTCGGAAATTGTTAGAAATGCAATTTCTCATGCCTACTCTAGAGTTGATAAAACAGAACCTGGGGTGGGGGGGATAAGCAACCTTTGTTTGAACAGGATCTCCAGGAGAATCTGACACACGCCAAAGTTTGGGAACCACTGATTTACAGGCCTTCCCTCTGCTAGAGGGGGATGAAACGTGGAGGGTGAAACTGAGGTCGACCTGGAGCTTCATAAGATTTGAGCTAGGTTTGGGAGAGTGGGGAAAGGAGAAGACATGGAAAAATATTTAGAGTGTGTGCACTTTACCCTAAACAGTAGGGAACTGAGGGCATCTAATAGAAAAAGAGATGAGAATGGAGGATGCTCTAGCGGGTGAGCGCTCCAGCAATCCCACAGACACTTGGGCCCCCTTTCCTAGGTGGGGAAAACCCCACGCCCATCCACACAGAGCCGGGAGCTCTCTCTCTGCTTGGGCCTGGACGCAGCAGCTCAACTGCAGCTCTGGATGGCAGAGCCCGGGCATGAAGCCAGGCTAGCCTCAGGTCATGGTTCTTCGCGTGCGCAAGTGGAAAAGGTACCGGGGGTGCGGTTCTCCGGGCGGAGACTTTTCCAGCCGGGCTCGGCCGCAGCTGGCCGCAGCTGGCCACAGCCGTGTCTGAGAGGCGTCCTGGACTAGTTTGCACCTTCCTGGGAATCCAGGTATTCAACCAGGGCCCGGGGCACTGCACATCCCACATCCTACGCTGGGAGCCCAGCCTTCTGGAAACCGAGATTTCCCACCCCCACCCCCCATCCCTTAATGTGCTGTAGACCCCCGGAGCCCAGACAGAACTACAAATCCCACAATCCCAAGGGCGCATACGCGCTGTCTTTTGGAAGTAGTAGTCCAGGATGCGTGACACCCCTATTGACTCAGCGGCAGCTGGACTCCACATCCCAGCATGCCCGCACGCGTGCGGGAGAGGAGGGAGGGGAAAGACCAGAGGATGTGAATGGGGAGGGGGCGCCGCCCCCCTTTCCCCCACCCTTCCCTTCAAGGCGGGATGGGGTGGGGGGAGGGGCCGGGCTGAGGCGGCGGCGGCTCGCTCCGGTAGGGCAGGGCCGGCAAGGGCGGGACTGGCCCGCTGCGGGCGAACCAGGGAGCAGCAGAGCTAACGGGTCCGGACGTCGGCGGCGGCGGCGGCGGCTTTCTGCACGGGTGGAGGCGGTGGCAGGAGCGGCAAGCATGGCCCGCGCGGCGCCCGGCGCTGACTGAGGTGCGCGGGCGGGATGAGGGCGGGCGGGATGCGGGACGCCCCGGGCCCCTCGCGGCTCCGAACCCTCTCTGCGCGGGCAGCTGGCTTGGCCCAGCGGCCCAGACCGGCCCGGTCCATCCCGGCAACTTCCCCCGGGTAGGGGCGCTGGGCTCCCCCATGCGTGCGCGGGTCCGCTTGCATTGGCCTCAATCCCTATCCCCGCCTTCTGCTTCTGCACATCAAGCTGTTCCCAGTCCTCCAGGCACGACTGTTCCACTCCTTGGTGGCAGCCCTTAGCCCCAGCCCGGGGAAGCCCTGCCTGCCTAGTTCGTACCCCCAGCCCCGCGCGCTCCTGGCCTCTGCACTATCTGGAGAGACCCCTGCCCCACTTTTCTTGGTCAGAGGCTGCCTTTGCACGATTAGCATCTCCTTTCTCCTACCTGGCAATGCCCCCTTGCCACCCCAATAGCCCAGTTCTCTCTGGTAAGACATAACAGCTTGACCTCCTTCCCACTTTGGAGAAACTGAGGCACAGCACAAGCCAGAAACTTGCCCAAGGCCATGTCCCAGCCCTGTATGGGGTGGCCTGAGCCCATTCCTCTGAATGGAAGAGTCATTTCTTCCTTCCAGTCATTCCTCTGTGACTGGACCAGACTTCCCAGCCCTCTGCAGCAGCTCTGGGCAGAGCTCACTTTAGTCTCCCCTTTAGCTTTCTACCACTTCTGTTCCCCCACCCCATCCTTCTCATATTCCACCTCTGGCCCTCTCTACCTGTAGAGAGTCACCAACCAATTGCTTGTTTGCTTAAGTTAGCCTTTCAATTTATCTTTCTTGCCAACCACATCCATCTCCCATTTTACCTCACTTTACAGCTGCGCAAGGCACTGTGGAACAGTCTAAGGTAGTATTAGGGGAAAGGGGAGAGAGGTGCTGGTGGCAGGAAAGACTCAGCAGCCTCTTTCAGCCAAAGCTGCTGAGGGGGGTTTAGCGAAACAGTCATTCCTAGCCAGTAACTCACACTCCCATCTTGTCTTTGGGACGGTTGTCTAGAAGCTGGTTGGTTGTCCCAGTCCCTTCCTCATATTATGCCTAGTGGGCTCCAAAGTCCCTCTGAGATGAAGGGAACCTTCTATGTTGGTGGAGATGGCGGCATAAGAGGAGTCTGGGAGACCACACCCCTAAGCCTTAACTTGCTTCAGCTGCTAACTTTATTTATTTATTTTTTTTTTTATCCTCACCCGAGGACATTTTTTCATTTTTTGTTCAGATAGAGTGGGAGGGAGAGGAAGAGAGAGAGAGAAAGAAACATCTATGTGAAAGGGACACATCGAGTGGCTGCCACCCGCACGACCAACCAGGGCCGGGGACAAACTGCAACCGAAGCACATGCCCTTAGCAGGAACCGAACCCCGGTCTCTCTGGACCGCAGGCCGACGCTCTAACCGCTGAGCCAAACCGGCCAGGGCCAGCTGCTAACTTTAGAGGGGGTTTTGGGTTCAGGGAAGGATGCCTACCAGGTGCCCTGAGCTCTTTGTGGACTAAGATACCGTCTCTAGGTGTAGGCAGTGATCTCAGGTTTAGTTGTAGTGTTCAGGATTTGAGGGGCAGAGGGAACCAGGGCTCAGTGAGGTGGCATAGACTTGCCTGTATAATTCAATTTTTTGTTTTCTTGTCTTCTTTCAGCAGATTTGCTTTTGTGTTGTCTCTTTCCACCCCAGTGCTCAGTCTCCCAGTGGGAAGTTGGGGGAGAGAGGGAAATCTATGAACCATCAGGAGGCTCTGGGAATGTGTCGGGATCCTGAATGAGCAATCTTGATCTGAACCAGATGGTTCCCTGCTTCAGCACCCCTTCTTGCATCCCTCCCCCTTGGCTGAGAATAGGACGCCTTTAACCTTGTAACTTGAGAATGGAGGAAGGGAGGCCAGGGGGCCAACTGTCTGTGTGTGTCTGTTTACGTCTGCATATGCACACTTGTGTGCAAGTTTGCCAGGGGCCAGTGGGAGTGACCCTGCCGGGAATGCATTGCTCTGATGTGCTGTGGCATGCTTACAGCCCTCTATGAACTTTCTGAGCCCAAACCCCAGGTAGGGCCAATTTCCAAGCCCCTAGGAATCATAGGGTGTGGCCTCATGGGAACATTTCCCCACATGCCAAGGCTCTAGACCTGAAACATACCTCAGGGCAAGAATCACTCTTAAGAAAGCTACCTGTGTCCTGGCCGGTTTGGCTCAGCGGTTAGAGTGTCAGCCTGTGGACCGAAGGGTTGCAGGTTCGATTCCCGGTCAAGGGCACATACCTGGGTTGCAGGTTAGATCCCCAATCCCGGTTGGGGTTGTGCGGGAGGCAACCAATTGATGTGTCTCTCTCACCTCGATGTTTCTCTCCCCCCCCTTCCCTTCCACTCTATGTAAAAGTTAATGGAAAAATATCCTCGAGTGAGGATTAACAAAAAAGAAAGAAAGAAAGAAAGCTACCTGTGATTGAAGAGTCCAAAAGAGCAGCATTGGGGGGTGGGGAAGTGTTCTCTTTTCCCCAGTCATGGCAAGAGAAGATTTGAGGGATAGAGGGTCTAAGGAAAGGGGTGGAAAACTAATTCCTTTGCCTTGTTCTATACTACATCCTGCCTTGTGAATTTGTGTACTTGATTTTGGCCTCTGTTAGACTGGAAGTTCTTCAAATGTGTCTTCATTTCTGAAATAACACAACCTGGCTTGGTCCTTAGCACATGGTAGGTGTTCAGTAAATGTTTGAGGGTCTTATGGTTACAGGTTTAGGACAGGATTCCTTATACTTGATCAGGTATTGGAATCCCCTGGATAACTGGCTATTTAAGGCACAGATTTCTGGGCCCCACTCCCAGAGTTTTCTGATTCAGCGAGTCTGGGCGGGGCCTATAATTTGTGTCTCTGCCCAGCTCCTTGGAGCTAACACTTTGAGAGCCCCTGGTATGGGGCCATCAGTAGTTGCTTCGGAGATTAATCCAGGCAGATGTAAAAAGTTTTAAGAGAGACTTTCCACCTTGTGTCCCCACCCAGTCTTACTTATTCTGGCAGCTTCACTGGATTGGCTTTTTTTTTAAATTTTTTTTTTCTTTATTGATCTTTAGAGAGAGAGGAAGGGAGAGGGAGAGAGAGATAGAAACATCGATGAGAGGGAATATCGATTGGCCGCCTCCTGCATGCCCCCCTTGGGGACGGCCCACAACCTGGGCATGTGCCCTGACGGGGAATTGAACCGGTGACCTCTTGGTACATGGGTCGATGCTCAACCACTGAGCCACACCGGCCGGGCTGGATTGGCTTTATTCCTTTCATTCCCCTTCTGCCCAGTGTTGGCTAGGTTAGTGGTAGGGGTGACTTGTAGTACCTGAGCTCCCAGTTCCACTCTAATCACACAGCAGACACTGCCCCATGGTTATTTGAAGGAAGGCCCCACAAAAGCAGGACATTTAAGAATCAGGGCTTTGGAAGAGAGGTGTCTGCATGGACATGGGGAAGCAGACACTGAACCAGGGCCTCATCTGCTCTGTCCGTCTCTCAGGCCAAGCAGTTGGGTAACTGCAAGACAGAACCTGCCATGGTTGCACACTAGACAGGGCTCCTGGGAATCGCTGAAATTTAGAAAAGTAGAAGAAATTCCTTACATTGTGCTTTTATTGTGCAACGCATTTTCTACCTGTTATTTTTTGGGGAGGTTGATAGGCAGATATAGACCCTGGTGTGTTACTGAGGAGCAGAGGGATGTACTGTGTATCATGTAGCAGGCCCCAGGACTCCTGATCCCAGCCTTCTGATGGACCATCTGCTAAACCAGTAGCCACAATAGCTGGAATAATGGCTGCTGTTCACTGAGCATGTACTGCTAGCCAGGCACCATGCTAGAGGCCTTCACATGTCAGCTCATCAAATCCTCATAGCAATGTTGTAAGGTTGGCATCATTGTCACTGTTTTGTAGATAAAGAACTGACACTTAGAAAACTTTGGAAACTTGCCCAAACTCAGACAGCTAGTAAGTGGAGGACCTGGAATTCAAACTCAGGTCATTCTGATGGCACACTCCATGCCTTTGTCACTCACTGTCTACATTGTCCAGCCTTTGGGTTGTCTGCCCCCATAGCCTGGTGAATTTTACTGAGCTTAGAACTATGCTGGGTGATGTGGAGGAGACAATGACCATGTCACTGTCCTCTGGGAGGGGGCTAAAACAAGTACACCTGTGTCTACAGGGGAAGGTAGAAGGGGCAGCCAGTTGCTTATAAGTTTGAAGGAGGTAGAAGTCATCTCCACAGAGGGCTCAGAAGAGGCCTCTGGGTTGGGCCTGGAAGGGGCAGGTGGAGTTCCAGTAGTGCCTGTGGGCTGGAGAGGTGTTTGGGCCAACAGGTGCAGAGCATGGCCATCACAGCACTTTTAGGGAGTTTTCCCTTTTGGTTGGAGCATAGGAGATGTATTTCAAAAAGCAGTGAGAAGATCCTGTTTGGTTATAAGCAACAACTTGGCCAACTTCGGCAGAGGAGGACTTCCTTGGAAGGCTACGGGAACTCCCAGAATCAGTGAAATGACTCAGGACCCAGGTCCTCTTCAGGGTCTTAAAGTGGGTACATAGGAACCAAAGACCAGCCTCTTCATGTCACCAGGATAAATATGCTCCATCTGTGCTCTGTAATTTTGTCACCACAGCTTTGGATTCCCATCCAAGGGAGGAAATGCCTGATTGGCCCAGCCTGGGCCATGCTCCCGCTGTTGGTCAGGGAAGGGCTGGTGGCACAGTAGGCAGTCCCCCCAGACTGTATCTGAAAACTAAAGTTCCCAGAAGAAGAGGAAATGGACACTGCAAAAGATCAGTTCAGAAAGGTGCTAGACAAAGACTTGAATTGGCAGGTGGGAAAGGGAGTACTTAGTTCTGACAATTTTCTGAGCAGGCAGAGGGCAGACTGACAGCAGAGGGTATGGCTGGGTCAGAAGGGGACAAAAAAAAGAAGGGAGGGAAGAAATGGAAAACTAAATAGGGTCCAGGTGAGACCTGATGAAGGCTGGAACTTGGCAGTAGAAATGGAAAAGAAGGGACTGATTCTAGAGAGATTGCGAAAGTAGGTATCATCTTCTGGAACAGATACTTGATTGGCTGGCATTTGACATTTCAGTGCCTGGGGGCAGTCAGGGGGAGAAGGAGTTCTCAGAAGATGAGATGTCTGTGCTTTGGAGGAGCTGTGTGCAGGATGCTGACAGCACACCCAGGATCGTGATGAGCCCATTCCTCCTGACTCCAAGCTGCCTGATGTTTGATGCCTCAGCCCTGAGGAGGTGGCACCCCAAAGCCCCAAGGGCCCTGTACTTCCTGAAAGCAGTTGGGGCTTTGTGACCCAGGCTCGGTACACCTACATCTCTTCTCACACTTTAGCCTGGGGTGGACTTCCCTTTTCCTGCTGTCAGTTCTCATGTCCCAACTTCCCTCACCGAATGTTCTGCATACCCAAGCTGTTGCCCTCTAAAAGGTCCCACCCAACTCTCTGGGGACCTAGATTCTCAGGTTTTCCTCCCTTTCTGCTCAGAATGCTTGTTGACAGTAAGTCCTTGCTAACTGTCAGGGTGAACATCTCCAAGTGACATTTCCCAAAGAAAGGGTCTGAACCTTTGCTATCTGGGGAAAACAGGCTTTTCCTTCAGTTATGCCATGCTCATCAGGGACGCCTGTGTGTGTCCCTAACCAGCCAGTCTATTATAGATTCTTGGTGCTTATTTATAACTCATTATTGTAATTACGACATATTGTCAGTTGAGCTTTTGTGTTGTCATTCCAGATCTATCCTAAGGCTCCAGGGTATAGGCTGGCCTTTGGGCCACCCCAGCTTTCTAGATGAGAACTGGGGAATTTTCCTCCTACAGGAATTGGAGGAAGGGCACAGGGTCCTCTCTGGGGTGGGAGCAGGAGGAACTATGCTGAAGGGTAATTTATCCCTGCGGATTCTCAGAGGGAAGGTCATCTTCCTGGGATGAAAATGACTGTTCCCTTCAATTCCAGCTGTTGGCACTCAAATATGCATGATATTTTGCCATCTATGAATGCAGTGCATACTACATATAAAATAAGGTGAACCAGGGACAAGAGACATGTAGAGAAAAAAGTAATTTTGTTGTTGTTAATCCTTACCCAAGGATATTTTTTCCATTGATTTTTTTTTTTTAAATATGTTTTTTTAGCCCTGGCCAGTTTGGCTCAGCGGTTGGAGCGTTGGCGTGCAGACCAGAGAGTCCTGGGTTCAGTTCCCGCTAAGGGCACGTGCCTCAGTTGCGGTTTGTCCCTGGCCCCGGTTGGGGTCATGTGGCCGGGGTCGTGTTGGTGGCAGCCACTTGATGTGCCTCTCTCTCTCGCTTCCTCCCTCTCTCCCTCCCACTCTATCTGAAGATAAATGCAAAAACAATGTCCTCGGGTGAGGATTAAAAAATATATATATATATGCCCTGGCCAGTTTGGCTCAGCGGTTGGAGCGTCGGACCGCAGACCAGAGAGTCCCGAGTTCGGTTCCCGCGAAGGGCACGTACCTCAATTGCAGTTTGTCCCGGGCCCCGGTTGGGGTCCTGGGGTGGCAACTAGTTGATGTGTCTCTCTCATGTCGATGTTTCTCTCTCTCTCTCTTCCTCTTTCTCTCCCTCCTACTCTATCTGAAGATAAATGCAAAAATGTCCTAGGGTGAGGATAAAACAAAAAACAAACAAAAAATATATATTTTTTTAATTTTTTTTAGAGAGAGAGGAAGAGAGAGAGAGATAGAAATATCGATGTGAGAGAGATACATTGATTAGCTGCCTCCTGCACGCCCCCACTGAGGATTGAGCCCGCAACTTGGGTATGTGCCCTGACCGGGAATCGAACCGGGAACTCTCAGTCCATGGGACAATGCTCAATCCACAGAGCCACACCTGGTGGGCTCCATTGATTTTTTTAGATAGAGTGGAAGGAAGGGAGGGAAGGAGAGAGAGAAACATCAATGTGAGAGAGACACGTTGATTGATTGCCTCCTGCATGACCCTGACTGGGCCTGGGGATCTAACCTGCAACCCAGGTACATGCCTTTGACTGGAAATCAAACCCAAAGTCCTTTGGTCCACGGGCTGATGCTCTAACCACTGAGCAACACCAGCCAGGGCAATTTTTCTTTATTTTGATATCAATGCCAGCAGCACATTGGTCTCTTGCCTTGAAGGGCATTACTCTCTGTCCTGTAGTCCCCTGTTTCTCATCTCTTCTTGAATTATGATCTTTGCTCATTAGCATCCTTTTCCCTTCTCTGTCCTCTTCCTCTCTGGGATCAGGGCAGGAAATGTACCAGGGGACACAGAAATCAACCCCACCTCTATATGGTTAGGGCACAAGGCCCCTCCTGTTCTCAAAAGGGCCATGTTGCAGGGCTCAAGAGAAGGCAGGGGACCCTGCAGTGTCAGGGCATGACCTGGAGACCCCAGAGAGCAGTCTTCACCCTGCTCTACCCTCTCTCTACGGAGTCCTTCAGCTGTAAAGTCTGAGCACCAGGGCAGGCAGCAACCTCCCAGCCGAGCAGATCTGCAGCCTCTGAGGAAGACAATCAGCAACAAATGCAAATAGCTAATTGGTCTAGAGGGAACTGCTCTGGTGAGGAAAAATCAACAAGTTATTTATTTGTGTGGCTACAGGGAGTTTGGAGGGGTAGTGAAGAGGAGAAGCTGAGAAGTGATTACAGGAAGAGGCACAGGTGAAGGAGTTGGGGGATGGAGTGGGGATGCCCCCTGCCACTCCTGTCATTCCCACAGCTTTCCCCTACTCCCACTCCCTTCTTCCTTCTTTGCAGGAACATTAGTAGACCTTTGGATCTCCCCTCACTGTAAGTTGAGTTCCCCACAACTCTACTTACAGGCAAAATACCATTTCTTACTGTTGGGGAACTGGAACCAGAGGCAGGAGGATATGAAAGTCTCTGCAGGTCTATGCTGAGTCCTTTGGCTGTGCACTTAAAAGAGACAGCAGCCAAAGGGAATGAGGCTGTGTGGACAAGGCAAGGGAGGGGAGAGAGCCTCTGAGCTCCTCCTTGTTCCTTTCTCTCTTGGGTCTTTAGGGAGGCCTGCGAGTCTGGGGATGCCAGGCCACGAGGAAGTTTCCAGGGGTCAGCCTTCTTTCTGCTCCATTCTGTCCCAGAGGGCTTGGTATTTCTCTGAACCAATGCTTGTCAAGCTTCTGGCTGGTTCCTGGGGCCTCCAGTGTAGCTCAGGAGGTGACCCCAGGTACCACAGGTAGGGGAGAAAGGAAAGCCTGAAGCAGGTGAGGAGAAGAAGGAAGAACCCATTCAGGCACTTTCAGTGTTGGGGAGCCAACATTGGCACTTCCTTAGATAGGAAGATGCTGTGAAATGGGGAGCAGGGTAAACAATTTATATCAAGGGGGCCTAAGACCACAGTGGCAACTGTTTGATGAAGGAATTTCCTCAGTGCCTGAAAAGCAATTCACACTTGACCCTAAGGCCTGCAGAAGGCAAACTTCTAGGATGAATGTGAGTTCTAATCTCTCAAGTGGCATTTACTGTGCTTAATAAGAAGATACCTCATCTTCCTTCAACCCTGAGTGATGTATTTTAGAGGATGACTTTCACTCAGGCTGCCCATCCTAGTGATTACTGCTCATCCTGGACCAAATCTGTGGGCCTCCTCTGCCATTCATCCTGTGCAAAATGGAGAGAAGCCAGCAGGTCCTCTGCTGGCAGTCAGTGGGGCCCAGGTGAGGCCTGGGTTGGCCGAGGGCCCAAGAGCCTCCGATGGGGCTGTTTGGCTCTTCAAAGGGGAAGCAGCTTATTTGGTCAGGTGTTGCCTCAATGGTTTTCCTAGTCCAGGGCCCAGTCTGCTTGGATGCACACAGAGTTCTCGCTGCCTTAGCTACCTACAGGAGATTGGTGCTTTGTCACCCAGGGCAAGTCACTGCCCTTCTCTGGGCCTCAGAGTCCTTATCTATGAATACAGAATTTGAAGACCTGCTCAGAGATTTACTCTTAAACTATCTGGTAGGCCTGGCAGAGGAACACCATAAATCTGAAAGGGGAGGTAGTGCTGGGGGCACAGGATTCCACAGTGTCCATGGGAATCCGTTTGACCTTTCTCGTAACCTGTTTGGAAGCACTGAACAGTAGCCAGCCTGCTCTGCTATCTTTCTGAAAAACTTGGGCTCCTGAAGCCGAGAGGACTGTCCCCTGGCTTCCCATTGTCCTTATCCCCTCAGCCCTTGCTCTGGCTCTGTCCTGGGTTCAGGCAGAAAAACCCATCTGGTCTCTCATCACATTCCTCCCTTCCTACATTGGCCACTGGTTAGGCCCTGGGGTGACTGTTTATAGGGGTCCCATTTCTTTATGCTCCTAATGCCCCCACCCCCTTATGCCCTGGGCTCTGCTCTAGCCAGGGTTTTTTCCCAAAGCCAAGGCTGATCATGCATGGGACAGCCCGGGTCATCAGCACAGACACATGGCAGGTTGGCTAAGAGTTGAGAACACAGCCTGGAAGGGGGCGGAGTAGGGTTTCATAGTAGAGAAGGAAGGTGGTGAGGAAAAGGCAGCACATACCGGGATGCAAAGGCCTGAACTGAAAGGGCAGGGGACAACTGGGTACCTTGAGGAGACTAGTTTGGGCAGACATAGGTTTCTTGGATCATTGCCCAAGAAAGAGGAACACGATGGGGGTGGTCAAGCCCAGAGATGTGCCCTAAGACCTACCCACCCTGGCAGGAAGGAAGGCACAGGCTTTCCACCCTTGGCTGGGCTGGTCACACAGGATTGTGCTGCAGGAAATGTGGGAGGGGTTGTTAATGACTGTTTATTCTCCACAGGCTGCAGGCTGCCAAGGGTCATTCTGATTAGAGGGAAGAGATAGACTCCTTGAGTTTTAGCCTCCTGACAGCTGCCTTCTCTCGGCTGGCCGGCCCCACAGACACTGACAGTCTGTTGTGGGGCTGCTCTTGCTCTATCTCCTCTCCCTGAAATGCACAGGCCCTGGCTTCAGCCCAGCTGGGTTTCCCCTGCCTTCCTGCCAGCTCACTTCCCATCTGTGGTCAGATGAGGTCTGCACTGGGGGAGGGTCAGTCCTGGCAAGACTGAGCTATATTCTGAGCCTGACCTCAGGGTGGGAAGCCACTTAGGGTGGGGCCAGGGCTCTGGGCAGAGCAGAGACTCCCAGACCTATCTGGTCTATTTGGGTCTCAGGGTCACCCTGCTGCTCAGCCAGCCAGACCTGGGGCCACAGGGCTTTGGGGAGTCCCACCTTTGCCCCAGAGGATTGGTAGATCCAGCTGTTTTTCTGGAAGGAGTGGGGATGGGGATCTGATGGGATTTGTGCTGGTCACTTTGGCGTCCCTGTGGAGAATGAATTGGAGGGGTCTCTTTAATAGATCTGGGGCTACTGTAGATGAAGGATGACAGTTCCTTGGATAATGTGATGGTGGTAGATGTGGTGAGAAGTAGGAATATGAGCAATTTGGTGGTAAAAAATCAGATGGACTTTGTAGTAGATTGCCTGAGGGAGGCTGAAGGAAGGAGGGGCATAGATGACTCCCATGTTTCAGGTTTGGATGGATTATGTCCCTTTCCCAGAAACAGAATACAGAAAGAGGACTGGGTTTAGGTGGGCTCAGAGCATGCATGAGTTTGGTTTGGAGCAGGTTGAGTTTGAGGTATTTTGGGGTACCTCTAAGGTACGTCACCTGGTGGCGGCATCCAGAAATGAGTGGGATAGATGGGTCTGGCAGTCAGGGGAGTGTCAGGCATCACTTGCAAAGCCAGGCACTATTCTTAACAGGTTGAGAAACAGGTTTTGAAAGTGTTTCCCCCACAATCCATTGCCAGATGGAATAGAACCTTGGATCATGACTTCCCATTGCATTCCATGTCCAGGGTCATCTTCTCTTCCCTGACCACTTCAGCTGGTTCAGAGCCTGGCCGGGCAGCAAAAGGCCTGGCACCCTCCCCTGCAGAGTCTTCTCTGGTCGGGGGACTCCGATGGTGAGCAGTGCTAACCCCAGGCCACCCAGGAAGGCTGTGCACGTCGGAGACTCCCTCACTATCTGCACATCTGGTCAGTGTTCCTGGCTGGAGAAGGACTTGGGTCCCGGCCAGAACTCAGCCACTGCAGGGAATCCCAGAACCACTTTTGTTCCTGTGGGCTCATGGGCCTCGGGGCTGGGTTGACCTATCAACGACAGGGTTTTTTTTGTTTTTTGTTTTTTTTTTAATATGTTTTGATTGATTTTTTAGGGAGTGAGAGATAAAAACATCGATGTGAGGGAGAAACATCAATCAGCCACCTCCTGCACTCCCCCCACTGGGGATCGAGCCCACAACCCTGTCATGTGCCCTGACCCAGAATCGAATCAGAACCTCTCAGTCAGTCCATGGGATGACACTTAATCCACTGAGCCACACCAGCCAGACTCAAGGCCAGGGTTTTTAGGGACAAGTTCAGGGAAGCCCTTCTATATCAGATAGCAAGCGATACTGTCTTAAATGGCTTTTTAAAATTATTTTAAAGAAGCCTGGCCGGTGTGGCTCACTGGTTGAGCATTGACCCATGCACCAAGATGTCGCTGGTTCAATTCCCGGTCAGGGCACATGCCCAGGTTGTGGGCCAAATCCCCAGTGAGGGACATGCAGGAGGCGGCCAATCAATGTTCTCTCTCATCGATGTCTCTCTCTCCCTCTCCTTTCCTCTCGCTCTAAAAAAAAAAAATCAATAAAGAAAAAATATTTTTAAATTATTTTAAAGGAAATAGAAATTATAATGTGTACAAGATTGTATCAGTTGGACTTCTTCAATTACAGAAGCCAAAACTCTAACTCAGAATGCCCTTTGATAAAAGGGAACCTGATGACTCACACCTGAGGGTAGTGCTGGCCACATGCAGGGAAAAAGAGGGGCTCAAACAACATCCATCTCACCCTGCCCTTCTCCGTGGTGACACCACTTAGTTCCATGTGGTAGACAGTGCCTGCCATCAGTGCAAGCCTTCATCCTCTCAGCATCCCTTGCCAGGATTCCCACAGGAGTTGTGAGTTCACTTGGAATTGGGCTCCAGGCCTAACCTTGGGTGCATTTGGTGCTCCGGTTGGCCAGCCCTCGGTTTCATGGCACAGAGATGCTTCCCAAAAGGAAAATGGGGTGTTGTCCAATCTAAAGATATTGTGTACTGAGGCAGCAGGCAGTGCAAGGGGTGCACGTGGGCCCTTGGAGACCTTTCTGTAACTCCTGGCCTGACTTATATGTCAGAAACACCACTGTAGGCAAACTGATAGGGGTTTATTGCCATTTATTAGTTTACCTTGTTAAAAACTAAATGCCAGAATGTAGAATGGAACTTAAAATCACTGAGTCATTCCATTTACATATCAGGAAGTGGTGGTTGAGAAATTTGTCTGATATCCTCAAACCAGTAGATAGAAGAACTGAGAGCAGAACCCAGGTCATCTGATGTGCAGGCTGGGGGTTCTTTCCAGAATGAAGTGGCATCTTTTAGGGAGTCTCTTAGGCACCCCAGGGGTCATCCACAAGAATTCATCCCCTGGACTTCAGGACAAAGAGCTGACATAGGCAGGTTATGGCAAATGTTCACTTCCTCGTGGTGGCCCAGGGCCATCTGCATGGTGGTTGGTGTTATACGAGGATCTGAGATGAGGGAGACACTCCTGTGGCTCAACCTGTCCCAGTGAACAGAGGAGGCATCGGCCCTACTCCGGCTGGCTTTCTGCCTGGTGCTGCCTCTGCCCCTGTCCATCTCCCCTATCACCTTGGCTTCTTGAATGCTTACCTTCCTCTGTGTTGTTTCCTGCTGGAGCCTGGATAAGGATGTAGCTCCAGGGCTGCTGTGCTTTCTGGATTATGTTGGCGTGTTTCCTGTGGGGAAAGTTATGCCTCTCTGTCTTCTCCCTTGGAAGAGAATGCTCAGGACAGTGATACCAGTTTCAAGTATGGTTAGACAAATAGCACGATTTTGGCCTCAGTTTCCATCGCCTCCAAGTTGTGAGGGTCCAGATATTTGACCCAACTTGACAGAGCCAGGAATGGGGTATTGTAGAAAGAGCTCTGGGCTTTGAGCCTCCAATTTAGCAAGAGTAGACAAAACAGTCTACTGACACATGCTTCTTGCCTCGGGTGGGTCACTCCCCTGGGCCTCTGGGCCAGAAAGGCTCTTGTCTCTGCCTCCTTCTTCTCTGTGAGGCTGCAAGTCAGTGGGACTTCGGGTACACAGTGTTTTGCAGCTTGCACTCATTGCTTATTTCATCTTGGCAGGGACCGTGAGATAAGTAGGGCAAACATTATCATGCTCATTTTACAGATGGAGGACCTGAGGCCCAGAGTGGTATGATTTGTCCAAAGACACAACTGTTGAACAGCCGAGCCAGTCCTGGGATTGAGGTCCTCTGGGTTTAGTCCAGAGTTCACTGTAAAATGTTAACTCATAGACACATATTGGGGTGGGGATGCCCCAGTCTCACCAGGGAAGGCCAGGGGCTTAAAAGCAGGCCCTGGCCCCACCTCTTCACAGCCCCAGGTCACTCCTGCACAGCCCCAATCCCAAACAGGCACCACCATGCTGGCCATCCCTGTGTAACTCCAAGATACATAATAAAGCCAGGCAACAGAGACTGCTCCTTGGGGACTGTCATAAATGGACCCTGGTCTGTATATTTCTCCCCTCCCTGTTCCCCCAAGTTGACAGTAATAATGCATGTCATGTCAATTATCTTAGCAGGGAGCATATAACTTAGGCCAGCTTCAGGAGGATGAATCACTCCCTGAGGAGAGGACTGGGAAGGGTCCCTCCTCCACACACACCCCACACTGTCTCCTGCTCCCCTCTCCCTGGGGGTGGGGTCAGAGGCAGTGCAAGGGGAAGGCTCCCTTTGTGTCTACTCACAGCAGCTGAGAGTGCCACTTTCCAGAGGTGGTGAAGCGGATTACCTAGCAACCTTGGGGATATTTGTTCCTCACAGGGGCCCTGCCAGAATCAGTCCTGGCATATGATCAGCTCCTCCATGAAGAGGCAGATTGCTCAGCCAGAGCAGGGGAGAAATAAAAGCAGGTGACCCAGCCTGGCAGCTGTGCTCTCCAGTTCACCAGCCACCTGCTTTCTGCCTCCTGGAGACGAATGTTAGTGACACAAGGAAAAGTGAGGGCACAGGGCAGGGGTTGGAGCTGTAAGTTACCCAGCAGCAGGCTGTGCATGAGCTCAGGGCCTCTAACTAGAACTTCCAAGGTCTCTGTTGGAAAGGTGACGTCCAGAGGACACAGCAACTGACAAAGGACTGGCTCCGGGCTCCTCTATCTTTTTGCTTCACTTCTCTCTACCTCCACTCCTGGGGGAGAGATGAGACATGGCTTACTTTTGATTTCCTGGTCCAAACATGGATGCAGACAACTTGGGTTCCATTAGCATAGCTGCCACAGGCTGACCTTTCCAAAAGACGTGACTAAATGGAAAAGGAGAACAAAGGAAAGCTAAAGATAAAGTGTGTGAATAAGAACAGTCTGGCTCACGAAATACATATTACTGGTTTGTTTCCAGGGCGCTCTACCCACTAGAGATATCTACCTCTAGGGCCAGCATACCTCTGCATGTAGAGTCTCTGGCCTCCTAGCACTGACCTGTCTCCTGTCTCAGGCACCCCCTAGGACATATACCACCGTGAATCCTCTCTCAGACGGCTGGTCCACCTCCTGGTCAACTGCCTGTCCCACCCTCCTGTTTACTCAGGGTTCATTGGTTGTGGGGGGTATATCCCCTTATCTAGGCCACATAGGGGATTGGTATCTACATGACTGTATCTTATAGGAGTGCCATCTTATTCTAAGTAATCCTTGTATTAGGACCCATCACTTGACACAGTGCTCAGGCCCCAGCTTAGCCCACAAGATGCCATAGAAGGGCTGGTGGTTCTACAACATCTGATCTTGGCAGAAACTGCACACGTCTCCCCACCTGGTTCCTTCCTCCCACTGGCCACAAGAATAGAAACTAATAAGTTGGCCTGGTTGATGGAAATTTGGGGATGTGTTGGGGGAAAGGTCATTGTGTTTTTTTTAAAAAACAAAAAGAACACTTTGAAGTCCCCTAGTCTTGATGAAGGAAGTAGATAAAAACCTGACCACAAAACAGTCTCCATCCTGCATCCCGCCTCTGCATCCTGACTAGCATGTAAGTGGTGCTTTTGCTGGCTGTGCCCTTCTGAAGGCCTCTGGGCTAGGCTATGGAATCAGTCATCAGCTCCCAACTCTTTAGAAGGCAAGGCCCACATTTGGGACACCTGGATGCCCAGCTCTGAGGTTAACTGACCCCTGATACCCTTGGAAGGGCAGCCCTCCTAAGGGAGCCCTGGGTGGTGGGCAGGATGGAGGGGCTGGAGAGAGTCCTCAAAACAGAAGAGCCCCAGCCCCATTGCTCTGCTTCTCGACAGAGCAGGAGCTTCAAGGCCCTAGAAAGAAGGGCTGTGCCAGGGGCAGTGATATAGCTGTACAAGGAGCGAGAGGGCTAGGCCCTTTCCCATTGTGTCTGCCACTCCCAAGTAGCAATAAATATTTGCTGAATGAACACATCGTCTGTTCTTCTCGAGATTCAAATCATAGCCCAGACATCCAGATAAGCACTGAGGAAAAGGAGACTGGGCAGCTTCTCTGTGGCTCTTCATTATACATCAATGGTATGACTGAGATCTGAATTATAAAGGTGATGAATAGCTGAGCCACCTGGTGCTCCAACTTTATCTTTAAAGGATCAGAGAAGACTATTGGCACCCTTGCTCCCTGACCCTGGGAAGCAGAGTTGGGCAATAAGGTCTGAACCCTCAGCTCTCCAGACTCTCCTCTGGCTTGCCCTGGGCCACCGTTTATTCATCCCACTCCCTGCTTTCTTTAAAAGTCCCCAAAGCAATTTTGATGTGTTTCCTAGTCTCCTACCTTCAGGGACTTCCACCTGTCTCCTGCCTCTCTTAATGTCTGAGGCTTTCAACCTTTGGAGGAAGCCCTTATTAACTTTGTCTTTTCTAGAATCTTGCTGCCAAACTGTGGCTTAAGAGCCACTATGGGAATGGCCTTGATGAGCTGCTTAGAACCAGCTCAGGGCAGGCCTCTGTTCTGTGTAGTCTGATGAAGTGACAGCTGTGGAAGAGGTGATGCAGGCGCCGTTGACCCACAAGCTCTGCCACAGGACGGACACAGCACTCCTCTGCGCAGCCTGGGGGTAAGGGTCAGCTGGGGTACAGCCGGAGTACAGCCGGAGCTGAGACCTCCGGTCTGTGCTGTCCACCACACCTCCCTGGAAGCTGCTGCCTGCCACTGGGGGGTATAGGGGAGGCAGTGCCTATGGTTAGCCAAGAAGGCTCTGGAGCAAGACCCTGGAGTGGGACTGCGGGTGCTGAGGAACCCGTGATGCCTATCCAAGGTCATGGGACTCCAGCCCAGGAGAGTTGCCCAAGATGGGGCTGGGGCTAGCAAGTCCTTAACTTGCCCAAACCTGGAGCATGGGCACTGAGCTAGGAGCTTTATGCCCCTCATCCTTACAGAAACCCTCTGAGATGGGTAATATCCCCATTTTGCAAATAAGGACACAGATCAGAGAGGTTAAATGGTTAATAGCTGGCAAGTGGCCATGCCAGAATGGGAATCCAAGTTTTTCTAGGTGCTTTCTTCTTTTGGGAGGCTTGACTGGAAAGGGGCTTTGAGCTGGGGTGAACAGGTGTGAGATCTGACAATCCTAACTAGGGAGGATGCAGCCAGTAGCCTGCGGTACGCAGGGGAGTATCCAGAGGAAGGTCCGTGTCAGCGGCCCTGTGTGTGTCTGCTGACAGAAAATTAAGAGCGGGCACTTCAGCCGTTCCCATATTCCAGACTACTTCCATCACTTTTCCACATACACCTTTCCCATTGCCCCTGATTTGTTAAATAGGATTTATACCCACGGCCTCGTGTTTCTTGGTGGTCCATGAGAAGTTAGAGAGAGCTTTCACTTCTAGAATGTCAGAGCTGGAAGAGTGGGGGCAAAATGTAATTATCACTTTCATCTGCATACTTACATAATGATTTATAAAAATGATTTCAAAGCATTTTTTCATTACCATATTTCTTCTGATTCTTCTTTAAAAAAAAAAAAAAAGAGAGAGAGAGAGAAATATTGATGTGAGAGAGACACATCGACTGATTGCCCCCCACATGACCCTGACCAAGGCTGGGGACCAAACCACAACTGAGGTACGTGCCCTTGACTGGAATCAAACCCAAGACTCTTCAGTCTGGGGGCCGACACTCTAACCGCTGAGCCAAACCAGCCAGGGCTTCTTCTGATTCTTACAACCCTGGGGTTATATATAGAGATGATACTCAGTTGGACAAATATCTTATTGATTTTTTTTTTTAAGAGACAGAGGAAAGGAGAGGGGGAGAGAGAGAGAGAAACATCAATCGGCTGCCTCCTGCACACCCCCCACTGGGAATCAAGCCCACAACCCAGGCATGTGCCCTGACTGGAAATCAAACTGGCAACCTTTCAGTGCTCAGGGAGATGCCCAACCAACTGAACCACAGTGGCCAGAGCTGGACAAATATTTTTGATGCCAGGGCTAGGTCCTACAGTGATAAGGAATGATGAATTATAAATAACATGATCTCTGTACTATTAGAGCTTGTATTTTAAGTAAAGGAGGTAGACATGTCTGTTTAGGTCTGTGTAGGGTTATAATATATATGGGCCAGATTTGGCCCATGGTCCAAACTAGTTCATAACCTCTAGAGAGCAGGGTGTTTTGAGACATGAAGCTTAGGAGAGTGGCCTGATTTAGGGACCTCTGGATGCAAATGTTAAGGAGCCTGACCCTGGCCCCATGAATAGGGCACCCCATCTTGTATGCTTTTGAATGCAGAAGGATGATGAGTTTAAGTCTGAAGTGCCATATGGACATGCTAAAGAGGCAGTTGAGAATGTAGGTCATAGAACCCAGGGTAGAAGGGCGGGCTCTTAGATTTGGAAGGGGATGATGGATAATAGAGATGCAGAGAAGAAAAAAGAGGCCTGGCTGGTGTGGCTCGGTAGAGCGTCAGCCCGCTCACCGAAGTGTCTCAGGTTCGATTCCTGTCAAGGACAAGTACCTGAATTGCAGGTTTGATCCCTGGCCCTGGTAGGGGTTGTGCAGGAGGCAACCAATTGATGTGTCTCTCTCACATGGATGTTTCTCTCTCTCACTCCCTCTTTCCCTCTCCTTCCTTCCTTTCCATTCTCTCTAAAAATCAATGGAGCCCTGGCCAGTGTTGCTCAGTGGTTAGAGTGTTGGCCTGTGGACCAAAGGGTCGAGAGTTTGATTCCCGGTCAAGGGCATGTACCTGGGTTGCAGATTTGGTCCCCAGCCCTGGTTAGGAAGCGTCAGGAAGCAACCAATCAATGTGTTTCACATTGATGTTTCTTTCTCTCTCCCCCTTCCTCCCACTCTCTCTAAAAATCAATGGAAAAATATCCTCTGGTGAGGATTAACAAATTAAAATAATGATAATAATAATAATAAAAAGAAAGGGCTGAGGGTGGAACCTTCAGGATGCCTTAGCAGCTCAAAGAAACACCATAGATCACAAAGACTTGGAAGTCGAAGTGGTGGTCAAGCAGGGACAAACAGGAGATACTCAGAGAGGAAGAGGGTGGAGGTAGGATTGCCTTTTTCTAACTGTTAAAGAATCTTGGCCTGGGAAGAAAAATGGCTTGTCGCCTGGTGACAGCCTGGACTAGAATTTGGCCCCTGATTCCACTGCTCTTCTGGTAATTGAAACTAAAGGCTGAGCCTGCTGCAGGCAGTCTGGGGACTTGAAGAAAGTCAGGTGAACCTTTCATCAAGGGTGTTCATATGGCCAATATGCATTTTTCTCTGGCCAGGTAAAAGACTGAAATGGTCAAGTGGCGTGGAAGAGGGGCTGAAGGCTGGGGTGGCCTTTGCCAGTGAAGGCCTGGTCAGACCACATCTGAAAGATCCTGTTAGCATATCTGCCCACCCCTGCCCCCACCCCACTGTGGACTGGAATGAAGAGAGGGGTGGGAGTGTGGGAGAGCAGTTTTAATTGGGACTTTTGATCAGCTTACCCTAGGCTATCTCAGTCTGCTTCTTTCAGTGTGCTGGCTGGAGTTCTGTGAATCTCATTAGAGATGGTTTGATATGCCTTCCCAGGAGACTATATTGGCAGGGATCCCTCATTCCCCAGTACAGATAGTTTAATCCAACTCATGCAGTTAAGATGGCACTGTAAAATTATACTCTAAACACACAGCAGTCATACATAAAAAGATAAAATTCTAAAAACATAGTCATGCACTCCCCGTCCCTCCTCACGCACAAAATGATAAACATCTCTTTGATGAGTAATAGGGCAGGAACACAAAGAAGAGAGTAGGGCTGAAGCTGCAGGCCCACTGGTCTGAGTCTGGAAACAGGCGGAAGTGGCTGGAAATGTGGGGTAGCAGAGCTTTAAGTGCTGCACATGAAGCATGGAATCAGAGTTAGTTCACTCTTTGAACACAGAGGCTGGAAAAACAGGCTGAAAAAAGCTACTTCCAATCCTTCCCTGGGGTTATAGCTTATTACCTTGGGAGATAGAACCTCACAGCCTGGACCCAAGCTGAGCTGCTGCTATGAGATTTGAATCTTGACTGGGAGACCCAAAGGACCTGGGGAAGCAAAGGTAAGAACCCCTAGACGGGGAGAGAAAAAGTGAAATATAAGAGAAAAGAGGAGCTTATTTATACACTGAAGTTCAGGAACATATTAAAAAAAACTAATGAGTGGCCTGTGTGGCTGTGGCTCAGTGGATTGAGCATCGTCCCATGGACAGAGAGGTCCTGGTTCGATTCCCAGTCAGGGTTTCGGGCTTGATCCCCAGTGGGGGTGTGCAGGAGGCACCTGATCAATGTTTCTCTCTCACATCGATGTTTCTACCTCTGTTTCCCTTCCTCTCTTTCTAAAAAAAATCAATAAAAACATATTTTAAGAAAAACTAATGTAAAAAAAAAAAAAAGAACAAAATCAAAGAAAAATTTACCCCAGAAGAAATAAAAATAACAGAGTAATCAGAAAAGTCTTTAATATAAATTAGGTTTAGAGCCCTCAAAGAGATAAGGAAACATGAAATCTATTAAAGAAAGGGAAGTTATGAAAGAAAAAGGAAACAAGAATATGTGAATATAACAATTTTGTTTTATTTATTTATTTATTTTTAAAGTTTTTTTCCTTTTTTTTTTGAATCCTCACCCTAGGATATTTTTCTGTTTATCTTCAGATAGAGTGGGAGGGAGGGAGAGAGAGAGAGGGAAACATCGATGTGTGAGAGAGACACACCGATTGATGCCTCCCGCATGAGCCCGATCAGGGCTGGGGATGAACTGCAACTAAGGCAGGTGTCCTTGACCAGAATCAAACCCAAGACTCATTGGTCCGTAGGCTGACGCTCTAACTACTGAGCTAAACCGGCCAGGGCTAAAGTTTTTTTTATTGATTTTTAGAGGGAGAAAGAGAGAATCATTAATGTGAGAACAAAACGTCGCTCAGCTGCTTTCTGCCATACTTCCTACCGGGGATTAGGCTGCAACCTAGTCATGTGCCCTGACTGGAATAGAACTGATGACCTTTCGGTACATGGGATGATGCCCAACCAACTGAGCCACACTGGGCAGCACTGTGAATATAAACATTTTAAATAAAAATTCTAGCAGTGAAAAATAGTGTCATTCAAATTTAAAGAATAGCTAGAACTCTAGCCTGGACACAGAAAATTCATGAATTAGAAGCTAATACTGAGGAATTCGTCTAGAAGGATGCATAAACACAGAGGACAGACAGGCTTCAGCATGTATCTAGTAGGAATTCCAGATGTGAGTCAAGAAAATGGCAAAGAGCCCTGGCCGGTTTGGCTCAGTGGTTAGAGCATCGGCCAGCGGACCAGAGTCCCGGGTTCGGTTCCCACTAAGGGCACGTACCTCGGTTGCAGTTTGTCCCTGGCCCCGGCTGGGGTTGTGTGGGTGGCGACCACTCTATGTGTCTCTCTCTCATCGATGTTTCTCTCTCTCTCTTCCTCCCTCTCTCCCTCCTGCTCTATCTGAAGATAAATGCAAAAATGTCCTCAGGTGAGGATAAAAAAAAAAAATAAAGTCTGTCTTTGCTGTAACAGTGCAGTTCTTCATGTATAGCCTACTTTGTAATAAAGTGGCTCTTATAATTTCCCAGTCTCTGTTTCTAATTAACCCATTTGAAAACTGTTTCGAAGAAAATAGATACATTTTAAAAAATAAATAAATAAATAAAAATATGTATATGCTAACAGTTTAAGATAGCCACTAAAAGAAGAGGAATATCATTTCCAAGCCAGAAGGAAGAAAAAAAAAGTGGTAGGAGTGGGGAGAGTGTTGGATTGCCAGGGGGAAAAAAATTGAAGTAAAATTAGTGAAGAGAAAATACAAAGTAAGATAATAACATAAGTCCAAATACACAATAAGTATAATGGATTACAGTTATGTGTTAAAAAGAAAAATGATCAGATTGGATAAAAAGCAAATGAGAAATGGTCTGGAGCCTAGAGAGACCTAGTCAGCAGGACACTTTCTATCCTTTGCCCCATTTTTTCCTCTCGCCTCAAATATTTCTGTGTGGCCTTATCTGCCTAGCTATAAAGATAACATTGTTGTCCTGGCCGTTTGACTCGGCGGTTAGAGCCATATAACAATGAGTCGCAGGTTAGATTCTGGTCAAGGGCATGTACCTCGGTTGCGGTTGCGGTTGCGGTTCATCCCCGGCGCTGGTTGGGGTTCATCCCCGGTGCTGGTTGGGGCCGTGTGGGAGGCAGCCAGTCGATGTGTCTTTTTACATCGATATCTCTCTCTCTCTCTCCCATTCTTTTTTTTTTTTTTTTTTTTTTATCCTCACCTGAGGACATTTTTTCATTTTTTGTTCAGATAGAGTGGGAGGGAGAGAGAGGAAGAGAGAGAGAGAGAGAAACATCGACGTGAAAGGGACACATCGAGTGGCTGCCTCCCGCACGACCAACCAGGGCCGGGGACAAACCGCAACCGAGGTACACGCCCCTAGCGGGAACCGAACCCGGGTCTCTCTGTACCGCAGGCCGATGCTCTAACCGCTGAGCCAAACCGGCCAGGGCTCTCTCCCATTCTATCTGAAGATAAATCGAAAAATATCCTCGGATGAGGATTAAAAAAAAAAAAGATAACATTGTTTTTCTGGACTTTGTTTTTTTTACCTAGGGTAGTTACGTATAGCATATTCCTGGACTTTTATCCCTAAAAGACACAAACAGACTAACTGGGACTCGTTGAGGGGGCAGGTGTAGAACAGATTGGGAACCCCACATCTCAACTCTCTCCCTGGGCCACTCCCAAAAATGCCTCAGAGCCCAGCATTCCTCCCCTTACAGACTATTTCTTAGGGCATACCATTGATTCTCTTGCAAAAAGACTTATTTCCCTAAGGACTTAATTGAAAGTTAGCCAGAGTGACAATCACAGGTTTGAAAAACTGTTTGCTCTTGCTTTCTGGTTTCCTGGCTGCTAACTCTGGACAGCATCAGAAGTACCAGAGCTGAGATCTCAGACTGGATGTCAAATCAAGATGAGGTGCCCTGAAGGAAGGTAGGGGCTCAAGAGGCAGAGGCTGCCCGAGGGGATTTACTTGGGGAACAGAGGCCTGAGTCATTAGGGTGACTATGAGGGTGTGTGCCAGAGGCTGGTGCCAGGATGTTGCAGTGCGATTACTTCAGGTAGCCAAGCAATGGAGGTGAAGCAGCCAGTTCTCAGCCACTTCAAGGACATGCTTGAGACGTGTAAAGGAGGGGTTGTCAGGTTTCTTCCCCAGGGCACCTTCTGCCCTCTGCTGTTGCCACATCCAGGAAGTAGGGAGTTGCTAGGCTGGTAGGGATCTGGGACACAGGGAACCATTTGATGGTTATTCCCCAGTTAGTGGAAAAAGCCACTGTGGAAGGCAGTAGATGCTGTGGAAGGAGCACTGGCCTTGGAGCCTGCAGACCTGGAGTGGGATTAAAATGATGTCACTCACTGCTTGGCTGGCCTCGTTCAGCTTGACCTCGTTCAGCTGGTCTTGGGACTTCTGTGAATACCAAATGAGAGGCTCTACCCAAAAGGCCCAGAAACTCATAAAACATCATGCAATGTGAGTAATAATCTGTGGTTTGATGCTTTGACTGGTGGCTCTGGGACATGTCCTCAGGCTGTGTGTCAGTGGGTGGAAAGACGTGGCTTTATCAGCATCTTGGGCTGGGTTTTTTTTCTTCTCCCCATCCCTTTCTGATTTAATCAGCCTCCTTCCCCCCATCCTGTGCACCTTATTTTGACATTTCTCTGCCTGCCAAGAAGACTGTGTTCAGCTGCACTGGTCTGAGGTTGTGCTATCCTGTGCTTCATTAGGTTAATTTGATGGCTTGTCTCCGGAGAACTGACTGGAGGATGGCTCTAAAACCATCCTAGCCTCTCCTTTTTAGGGCAGCCTTTGCTGCTCAATCCCATATGCCTGCTTCTCTTCTCCTTTACCTGTCTGCTGGCCAGGGCCTCCTGTAGCTTCCATTGGTTCCTTGTATCTGCTCAAGCGTGCATCCCCTGATTGGCAGAAGGCTAGAAGGAGGAAAATGATCTATTCTTCAAAGCTTTTGCTGTCCCTGACCTTTAGGATTCTGGTTGCCAGTTCGGTGTTCTGTCTCAGTATTTCAAGCTTGTCCAGCCATTCAGGGGACGTTTATGGTTAAATGGTCTCACCAGATTTGCATAATCTGTGACCACATACCTTTTAGAAGAGCACAGCATTGCCTTGCCACCCACTAAATTTTCTTCATTACTCCCCTTCTCTCTCAGAGGACTGTTTCACATCGGATCTTTGTAAATCTCTAACCCCAGCAAGAAAAAGACCTGTCTCATTTTTCTACCACTGAATGCATCACCCCCGTGCCTGTACCCTATGCTCTGCTTTGCTCCTTGCTTCACAGGTAGACCCTGTCCATGTAGGCACTGGGCCACCCCTTCCTGCTTCTCAACTATCCTCTCTTTTTCCTGCAGCATTAACTTTTCCCTCTACTAAATCACTCCCACTAGTATCCAAACATTCTGTAATATCTCCCGATTTAACCTCCCTTCCTCTTTATCCCATTCCCTTTTCTTTGGTAACATCTTTATGGAAATATAATTCACATATCTTACAGTTCACCCATTTCAAGTATACAGTTCAGTGGTTTTTAGTTTATTCACATGGTTATGCAACCGTCACCACAAACAATTTTGAAACATTTCATCACCCCACAAGGAAATTCACTACCTATTAGCAATCACCCTCCATCTCCCCCAATCCCCAGCCCTAGGCAACTACGAATCTACTTTATAGAATTGCCTCTTCTGAACGTTTCATATAAATGGGATCATGTCATATGTAGTCTTTTGTGACTGGCTTCTTTTACTTAGCACAATGTTTTAAGGTTCACATTGGAGCTCATATGAAGAATGCTGCTTATAACCATTTGTGTACAGATGTTTGTGTGGACACATATTTTCTTCTCTCTTGCTGAGTCATATGGTAATAACTCTATGTTTAACCTTTTGAGGAAACACCAGACTGTTTGCCAAAGTTGCTGCACCATTTATAATCCCACCAGCAATGTATGAGGGTTCCTCACGAACACTTGTTAATGTCGCTTTGGTTATAGCTATCCTACTGATTGGGAAATGAGATCTGATTGTGGTTTTAACTTGTATCTCCTTGATAGTGAATGATGTTGAGCATCTTTTCATCTGCTTATTGGGCGTTTCTCATCCAGTCAGGTTTTCACCCCCACCATACTCCGGGTCAGCCATTGTGAAGGTCACCGCTGACCTCCCATCTAGCCTTAGAATGTTCTCAGTCATATCTTACTTTTTCAGAAAAGTTTGACATAATGAAGTCTCCTTCATTCTTTTATTTATTTTTTTTTTAAAGATTTTAAATTGATTTTTAGAAAGAGAGGAAAGGAGAGGGAGAGAGAAACATTGATCGGCTGCCTCCTACATGCCCACTACCTGGAGGATTGAGCCTGCAACCCGGGCATGTGCCCTGACTGGGAATCAAACTGGCAACCTTTTTGGTGCATGGGACGAAACCCAACCAAGAGCCATACCGGCCAGGGCTCTCCTTCATTCCTGGAACACTTTCTTCTCTTGGCTTCCCAGGCACAGGGCTGGTTTTCCCCCTGCTTAACTGACCATTTCTTTCCTGTCTCTCTGCTGGCCTTCTCTTCTAGATATTGGAGTGCCTCAGGGCTCTCTCCTGGGCCACCTTCTCTTATCTGTGTCAGATCCTCCCTAGATAATTTCTTCTGGTCCTGTTGTTTTAAAAATAAACTGTACTCTGAAGGCTCTCAGCTTTGGCCTTCTGCCTGAGCTTCAGATATGTGTGTCCAATTTCCTCTTGCCATTTCCACGTGGAGTCTAAAGGGCATCTCAAATTTAATCTGCTGCAAACAGAACTCTTGTTCATTCCCACCCAAACCCATTCCTTCCCTGTCTTTTCTGTGTCATGAATGCCACCCCTTCCACCAGGTTGCTCAGGTCACAAGCCTCTGTGCCACCCTAATTTGGGCCTTCCTCTCCCACCTCCTACCCCATTCCAGCCCATCAGTCAAACCCTTCAGAATACATCCAGCTGCTTCTCACCACCTGCACTGCCTGGGCTGTTACAGGAGCTCCTCTCTGATCTGCCTGCTAGGCTCCCACAGCAGCCAGTGATCTTTCAGTAAAAAATGTTTTAACCTAAAAACATTAGATTTTATTATGAAATACATCACACATTCAACATCTTACATATCACGTGTATACTCTTTAAAGAATAGAAATAAAACTTTGTACCCAGTACCTTCCCCAGTACTTCTGAAGCTTCTGTCGGCCCCTCCTTGATCTTACCTATCTTCCTTCCCCTTCAGAGGGAATTTCCTGAATTTGGCTATGTTTTCTTTCTTTTTTTTTTTTTTTTTTGCATTTATCTTCAGACAGAGCGGGAGGGAGAGAGGGAGGAAGAGAGAGAGAACATCAGTGTGAGAGAGACACATCGATTGGCTGCCACCCACACAACCCCAACCGGGGCCAGGGACAAACTGCAACTGAGGTATGTGCCCTTAGTGGGAACTGAACCCAGGACTCTCTGGTCTGTGGGCCAATGCTCTAACCACTGAGCCAAACTGGCCAGAGCTGTTTTCTTTTTTTTATTTTTATTTGTTTATCCTCACCTGAGGATATTTTTACATTTATCTTCAGATAGAACGAGGGAGAGAGGGAGGAGGAGAGAGAGAGAAACATTGATGTGAGAGAGACACATCGATTGGTTGCCACCCACACGACGCCAACCAGGGTCAGGGATGAACCGCAACTGAGGTACGTACCCTTGACTGAAATCGAACCTGCAACTCTTTGGTCCCTGGGCCGACGCTCTAACCACTGAGCCAAACTGGCCAGGGTTCATGGCAGTTGTATTCCCAACAACCAAAAACTGGAAACAGTTGAAAAGTCCAGACGTGGAAAGGACAGACTACTGATGCACACAAACTACTGGATGAATCTCTAAAACCTGGCTGTTTTTAACGGGTCAGGCTTGTTCTTCCTGATGCCCTTTGCACTCCTTGTTCACGCTCATGGCTTCCTGTAATTTCCCTGCCATAGCACTTTGTAGTCACCTTTGATAAATCAATTGAGTGTTTAAAATAAAGATATCGTTGCATCATAGAACAGAAATAGTAAAAATATGTTGACTGTTAACAGGTATTTTCACAGTTTTGACTTGTTTCTTGATAAAGTTATTAAGACATTAGAAAAAGGTACACTTAATACAAATGAATGGAATAAACTAAATGACACCTAAGAATTGGCCTTTGATTTTCAATATTTAATTTTTTTCAAATTATAAGAGAAAGTTTACTTAGAATGCTTTAGGTAGTAGAAGGGCCGTTGGAGCTTAGGATAAAGAGGGTGAGAGAGAGACTCACCTTGAGGGATGAGAGAGGGAGGAGAGGTTCCTGGAAAGAGAGAGAGCATGCCCTGGGGAAAAAAGGAGGTGGGGGAAGGCATGGGCGTGCTCCAGAGAGAGAGCTGCTGAAATATTTAATTTGTTCCTATAAACTTTGTCAATAAAAATAATAAACAATGAAAAAAAAAAAACACCTGAAAGCTCCATGAGGAGAGAACGGTTATGTCCTATCTCACACCATCCCACTGGCCCCTAATTTATTGAATGAATAAACAAGCCTCACCAGCCAGGTGGCCCCAGAAGGCTAGCTTGCTCCCCTTTTTGGGTAACAGAGGTGGGGACTGATGCACCTCCCCCACCTACTTTTTTATATTGGGGTACATGAATGGGTTTAATGTGAATGGTCAGACCAGCTGTGAAGGGGAACACACAGAATTAGGCAATGGGCACTTGGAGGGATGGGGAGTTCCCAGGAGAAAATAAGACCTGTGAAAGCACTTAGCAAGGGTCAGCAGTGGATGACTTCTGGGGTTTTTAATGCATGTCTAGGGACTTCTGATCTTTTTTAGCAATAACCCTGTGCCTCCATTTGCACTCAGTGAAAGTTGAGCAGCTCAAGCTCCCAGGAACAGCCTGGCCATGGGGTTCCCAAAGCTAGGGCTTTTTCCAGCTACTCTACTTCTGTGCTCTTTCCAAAGATGTTTTTGAAGCTAGGGCTTTTCCTCTCCCCACCAAGGCAGTCAGTTACCTCAGGTGCCTCTTCATTGAATTAGGATGCCAAGGAGTTCTGATGGGGGATGTTTCCTTTGGAGCCTCCTGCCCAGCCCGTCTTCAGTGGCCGCCACCAGAAACCAGGTCTCCCTTGCGCAGCCTGGAAAGTCACCACTTCCCAGGGCCACTTGCCTCACAGCTGACCCTCCTCAGGTCATGGGACACAGGGAGCAGGACTCTGTAAAACCAAGTTCTTTTCCTTAGATGTTGGGAGTAGAAGTGGGCAAAGGGGGAACTGGAAGAGACAATGACCTGGCTTCCTGTCTACAGACTATTCAGCCAAACATCATGCCTGGAGTCAGGCCTGCCAAATAGCAGTAGAGAGTTGGGAGGAGCACAACAGAGCCTGTGTTGCTGGGGCCCCTGTGGATGAGAGCCAGGAGCCCTGGGTGAGGCATGTGGGGAAGCTTCACTCTTGACCCTGGGAAGCCAGCTTCTGGGTCTCCTTGTCTCTCACCCCTAAGCCCCTGGGTAGTTCAGAGAGTTCACGGGCCTCTTTCTGTGCCCTGGCCAGTCATAGGCTTTGGACCAGGTAGACCTGGACTCCAATCTCACCTCCATGCTTAAGGTCATGACCTTATGCAAGTTCCTTCACTTCTATGAGCATTGTCTGCCCCCTCTGAATAATGCCATCCTTATTGGCACGTGCTGGTTCCATTCCCTGATGGCTTTCTGATTTGACTTGACCCCAGAAATTTGAACTGCCATGAAGGGGCAGCTGAGGTTCTTGAACACAGAGCTGGAGAGACCTTCTCTGCAGCTGCGGGCAGCGGCCAGAGGACCCTGGAAGGGCTGGCTGGAGCTGGAGTTTCAGGGAGGGGTGCAAGGCCTAGGGGTCAGGTCAGAACTGGGCTAGCCAGATGTAGACAGGAGCTGGTGGGGAGAGGCAGGTAGCCAGGATTGAGCAATCCTCATGCTGTTGGGGCCAGGCCCGGAGGCTCCACTCTCAGCGTTGTCCTTGCCCCTTGCCCCGGCTCCTTTGCACATGGCACGGATTCAGTTTCCTTTCCTTGGGGCTGAGCCCCAAACCTCTGGCAAGTGGCCTCTTCTCCCTGCTCTTGCCAGCCAGGGTAGCACAGGGCCCCAGGCTGTCAGTGCCCCCAGGGACTCTGGCATTCATTTTATCCATAACATACAATGAAGACAAAGCCCAGAGGGCTGGGTTGTGGTGGTGGTGCTGAGCCTGGCACCACTGTGTTCAGACACAGTCCTGTTCTCTCCCTACACCAGAGCTGGAAGGATTGTTAATGGTTCACTGAGCTTAACCCAGGAATACCTCATCTATAATCCACTTTCGAGAGAGAAGAGGGCAAATTTCAGGGCCCGGGCCCAGCCCCCTGTTTTACTTGGAGGGGCTTCTCACAGGCATCAGAGGGTACGAGAGAACCAAGATGGGGAGTCATATTCTCAGTCCCCTGAGATCTTCTCTGGGATATTTTTCAATTAAGTTTCACCTGAAACTAACTTCACATACCTGAACTAGGAACATTAAAAAAATATATTTTATTAAGAGTTTATTATAAATTTGTTCCACAGGCCACAAGGAAATAAAAGGACTGTGTACAGCCTTACAGGAACAGGCAGGGAGCTGAGGGGGGCCAAGGTGAATCTTGGGCCTCGGTGAGCGCATTTCTAGGGGTAGGTTTCCTATAAGGGAAACTGGACTAGAAACTTTCTAAACCAGGTTCTTGCAGGGACTTGCCATGTGACTCCAGGGAAATAGCTTTCTGTCCTAGTTTACCTTCTGGCTGATAAGTGAGGATGGTGGGCTAATCTTATCCTCTGAGGCCCCAAGTTAGGAGAGCCATGCTACCTGTAGGTAGTTAGAGGCAAGAGCCCTTTCTTTTGTTTCCCCTTTGGTTAAATGGGCATCACCTCTACTGCCAGTTTGCCCCCTCTGGGACTTGGGGGCAGAGCTGTGGGAGAACATGTGTGCACATGTGCAATTTATCTGCACGTTATTTTTCCTCTCTGCAATTTCAGGGTCATGCTGAGGCAGCCCGGCGCCTGACCAGTGAGGGGAGCCTGCCAGGGGATTACTGCTAGCAGGAGCTAACAGCAAGACGGCAGGACGGCTGGCTTCTGGGGAGCAGGGATGGGCAGAGCAGCCTCTGCGCTCGGGCCAGCAGCACCAGGAAGGAGGCCCGGGCCCTGGCTGGGAGCTTGGCACGTGCTCTGCTGACCCAGACTGCATTCAGAGCAGCACCCCGCTGAGCAGCAGCTGTGCCCAGGCCCCAGAGGACTCCATTGCAGCAGGAGCTCTACAATCCCTTAGGAAACTGCAGTTGGGGCTGTGACCATCTGGAGAAGGGACCTGTACCTTGATGGGAAGCGGAAGCGCAGAACCTAACGCAGGAGGATCTTGGCCTCTGCGGCAGAGTTTTGTGACACCCACAGAGTGTCCTGGTTTCTTCTCTTCTTTCTTGGGGACTGGTTTCCCTCCCCTGGCAGAGGGGTTGGGCCAGGAGGACCATCTGAGGGGTGGACACCTCTTGTATGGAATCAAAGCTGCTTGAAGCCCACGTGTTCTCCGTTGTGATTGGGGTTCAAGGGCTTCCCTGCTTCAGGGGACGAGGGGCCGCCTCGTTGTCTGCTCATGAACCACAAGGACCCCGACTACTCCAGACTGGATCACTTCAAGCCACCAAAGAGGGGGCCCCCCAGAGCTGGCAGCCAACAACCCCAATGGACTAGAAGGCTGGAATGGACTGACCTCCCCCTTGCCAGGGCAGCAGGAGAGGCAGAGCATCTGTGGCCCAGCTAGTGACAGAGAGACCCAATGAAGCCATAAGCAAGGGCCCAAGTGGCTCAGGGACAGGGGAGCCAATCCTGCCCACGTGCTTTCTCCTTATCGTGAGAGAGGGCGTGGTCTGGGACTCCTGCTGTGGCCTCTGCAGCACATGTCCTTATGCCCTAGTACAGGCAGGCTACATTTTTGCTGGTCTGCCAGTGGGCAGGGAAAGGAGTGGCCACAGTGACTCCCGGCTGCCCGCCGGGCTGGTGGTCCAGCCTCCCAGGGCTTTGCACCATGAAGTGCTCCCTGCGGGTGTGGTTCCTCTCCATGGTCTTCCTGCTGGTGTTCATCATGTCACTGCTCTTCACCTACTCCCACCACAGCATGGCCACCCTGCCCTACCTGGACTCAGGAGCTCTGGGGGGCACCCACCGGGTGAAGCTGGTGCCCGGCTATGCTGGCCTGCAGCGCCTCAGCAAGGAGGGGCTCACTGGCAAGAGCTGTGCCTGCCGCCGCTGCATGGGCGACACTGGTGCCTCTGACTGGTTTGACAGCCACTTTGACAGCAACATTTCTCCTGTCTGGACCCGAGAGAATATGGATCTGCCCCCTGATGTCCAGAAGTGGTGGATGGTGAGAACCATGGCCTCCTGCCTACCCTTGCTGCTCCTCTCCGGGGATCTGTCCCACTGCCCCATTTGGGAGTCACTCTTAGAGCCCCCTCTTGAATTTGGGCTGTCAGAGGCCCATTTAACCAGAGCCATCTACTAGGATCACAGACTCTGAAGGGCAGAGTGAGCTTTGGCCTGGAAGGAGAGAGAACTAATAATCTCTGGTGCCTGTAGGGACTGAGCATAGACCAGAAATGCCTACTGGGCCAGGCAGGTCACATAGACCAGAGGAGTGGTCCCAGTGAGAAGAGGGTAAGAAGTGAGGACCATGACAACAGGGAGAAGGCTTGCCCTTTACAAGGAGACAGCCACTCTCAGCTCCAGGAATTCTGCTATGGGATACAATTCATCACTGCTGGATTGTCTGACCCTTTGAGAAAACCTGGAAGTCCAGCTTTTTTTTTTTTTTTTTTCCCCCTAGAGTCCAGATCTTTTTTCTTTCATTCAGGGATGCTATGAGGATGAGCTCAAGTAAGCAGGCTTATCAGAACAACTTACAGATCCTGCTTCCTGGCCCAGACCGTCAGAATTCCTAAGAACAGGGAGGTCTACAGTGGAAGGGTCACCAGGAGCCCCATAGGCCCTTCCTGTGACAACTTGGAGGCCTGGAAGGGTCCTGCCTGTGGCTCGTAGTCACAGCCTTTATTTTATGGGGAAAATCAAAGTTCAGAGAGTCCACAGGGCTTGCCCAAGGTTCCGGGTCCCAGTGGTGGCCACCTAGGGCCAGAACAGGGCTCTGAAGAGAGGTAGACCTGTGGGCAGGCCAGGCCTCCTGCCCACAGTGATGGAACTCGTGGCTCATTAAGCACCAAACATGTTCCTCGGCTGAGATGCAGCAGAAGCCTCTTCTCCCCTGGCCCCCACACTCACCCTCTTTAACCATGAACTTAGGAATTCTCATCTCGGCTAAGCTCCCTCTCCACACTGAGTTCACGTTCTTGTTTCCAGGGGTCCTTCCTGTGCTCAGAAGAGGCAGAGAAGCAGGCCCACCCCATCCCCTCCATGTATTCTGTCCCCTGAGCAACAGCTGCTGGGCCACAATACCGAGGTATATGGCTCAGACTGCAGGGCATTTTAAAGCCCTAGTTTCACCTTACCAATTGGTGGCCCATGGACCAAGGCCAGCCTACTCAATGTTTTTTAAATATTTGCATTAGTTATCAGCATCTGTGAATCAGGATATTTCATATGAAATCCATATTTTCAGCTTCTCTTGAAAAATTAGAAAAATTGCTCCTTCTTGGCTCACAATCTCACATGGCAACAATGGACTAAAGTTGCTCCTTATTAATGGATGGGACCTCCTGTTTGCCACAGGCCCCACCTGCCACCTCATTCCTGTGTGTCACCTGCCTGGCACCATAGGTATTTAAGCGCTCTCTGGACCTCATTTTTTGGTGTTTTGTTTTTTAAAATTTTTTTTTCTTTATTGATTTTTAGAACAAGAGGAAAGGAGAGGGAGAGAAAGATAGAAACATTGATGAGAGAGAAAGAACATTGACTGGCTGCCTCCTACATGCCCCGCACTGGGGACTGGGCCCACAACCTGGGTATGTGCCCTGACCTGGTATCAAACCAGCAACCTCTTGGTGCATGGGTCGATGCTCAACCACTGAACCACACTGGCCGGGCTCATTTTGTGTTTTTTTCACCATAGCTGGTGGTGGGACATGCAGGGGACCAGTTTCATTCTGTCATTGAAAGAATTTCTGTGCCTCTCTGCCTTTCCCGAGGGCTCAGGGAGTAGCTCCATGTGTCCCATGAATTTTGCCCCACGCATCTTCTGTCACCAAGTTCTGCAGGCCACATTCCTGGGGCACCCCCTTATAGACTGATTGGGAACAGCCCCTGCAGCTCAGCCAGACTTTCCATATTACCTGCACCTGAAAATGACCTCTGTGTGACTCACAGCTGCCCTGAGGGGACAGCTGAGCAGAGGCCTCTTCATGCATGAGGAGCCCACCCAAGAAGTTTCTCTGCTCCTGACACAGGCCTACAGGTCCCTGGAGAATGTGCCTTGACCCCTGAGCCCCTCCAGTGCATCAGAGGAGCTCGAAGGGACACTTTACTGTTGTTGAGAGAAGGGTTCTCACTGCTCAGAGAATTCCTGCTCCCTGACAGAGCCTGGTTAGGAGTCCTGTGTGGCTTGGATACTGGAGGGTGAGGGCAGGGGAGAGGGGGCAGGCAGGAGTCCCTCCCTGCTCACACCCGCTCCCTTCCCCTCCCCTCCACAGATGCTGCAGCCCCAGTTCAAGTCACAGAACACCAATGAGGTGCTGGAGAAGCTGTTCCAGATAGTACCAGGGGAGAACCCCTACCGTTTCCGGGACCCCCAGCAGTGCCGGCGCTGTGCTGTGGTGGGGAACTCTGGCAACCTGCGGGGCTCTGGCTATGGGCCAGATGTGGATGGGCACAACTTCATCATGAGGTGAGCCGCAGGGAGCCCAAGGGTAGGTCCAGGACAAGTCTCTTGGAGGGGAGACTGGACTCCTAGGCCTTGTCTGGCAGTGTAGGAGTTGCCAGTTGCTGGGGTGGTTATAGGTCTCTAATATCCAGAACCTTCTGTGACAGATTCTTGCCTTTGTTGGGGTGGATGGGAAGGCAGAATTCCCATTCAAGAGCTTGCTTGAGGCCTGTACTCCGTTTCCAACTCTGAATTACTCTGAAAAGAGCTGAAAATAGACTCCTGGCTGGCTGCTGCTGAAAACTCCCACCAGGGGCCCTTCTACCTGCCTGGTTTCCTCAGTGGTTGCGCCAGGAGGGCTCCAAACCAAACCAGCATCTTGCTTAATAGTCACAGGTGATTTCTCCTGGAAGACTCATAGAAGATGGGTATCCTGGGCAGAAGAAGCTGTCTGGTGCTTGCTCTGGGCTGCTGTCCTTTATGTCACAAGGTTTAGATTATGTGGGGGCTCACTCATTCAACAAGACATGGGTGCCCAGCCTTGAGGACAGAAGGGCTGGGTGGGCATTCATTCCAGACAGATACACAGAGCAAGAAGTCTGGGGGTGGACAGGGACTAAGAGTGGACTTGTGAGCTGAGCATGGGCTGCTCCTTCTGCTCTGAACCTGTTTTCTGACTTCTTTAGCAGACTTGGGGATAGGAAATGCTGTCCTACTCCTTGGAGGAAGAGCCTTAAGAATAAGATACTGAAAATGCCCAGTTTTCACAAAGTATCTCTGAGGATGAGCATTGCAGAAAGACCAGGTTTCCCAGGAGGAAAGAAGGGCTTTGTCTTAGAAACCATTGCTGTCTCCATAGCAACACCAAGGCAGCAATATGTCCCTGAGGCTTTCCACATTCCTTGCAAACCCTTCTTTTTTTTTTTTTAATCCTCACCCAAGGACATTTTTGCATTTATCTCCAGACAAAGCAGGAGGGAGAGAGGGAGGAAGAGAGAGAGAGAAACATCAATGTGAGAGAGACACATCAAGTGGTCGCCACTCACACAACCCCAACTGGGGCCAGGGACAAACTGCAGCCGAGGTATGTGCCCTTAACGGGAACCGAACCCGGGCCTCTCTGGTCCGCAGGCCGACTCTCTAACCACTGAGCCAAACTGGCCAGGGCACAAACCCTTCTTATGTTGAGAATGGTGGAGTATGGGGGATGGAGGGGGATGTTAGGCCCTATCCAGGAACCCAGAGTCACCTGAGATTCTCCCCATTGTCCAATTGCCGGCACCCAGAATGCAAGGGAGGCAAGCTGGGAACTGAAGAGGGGCCTCTCTTTACCCAGAGACAGTGGCTGAGATAGGGGAATGAAGTGGCCAACACTCCAGTGCAGCCCTGGAACACGGGAAGTCCAGGGAAATGTTCTAGACTGTCTGAAGCCCCTGCCTCCCTTGCCTTGCCATCTACACCCCAGTGATGGTTGGGAAGCTCCAGGGTGGAAGCACAACAGACAAAAAAGGTTTGGCTGCTGTGACACCTGGGTGACACCTGGTCAGGCCAGGCTGCAGAAAGGAATTCACAGATGTTCCCTCACAGGGACTAGGCTGAGATGTGGTATGTTGCAGTGGGCCCCAAAATTGATTTGTGGAAGGGGTGACCCAGGTGGTAATTGGCTGTCTGCTGACCTATAAGGAGCCAGTTAGCAGTGGAGGTGACTTTGCTTATATGACCCCACTGGAAGGCCAACCTGAGTTACAGTGAGCTGATGGCTCTACCCACCTAAATGCCTCCTCCTCCTAAATGTCTTCTGAGCACTGCTGACAACTCCAAATGGAGTTGAGCTGGTCCTGCTTTGGCTGGCCAGCAGATAGGTCCACAGCTCCTAGAGCAATGCCTGGGCATATCGTAGCCTTGCCATAAATACATGAGTGAATGAAAGGGACTAAGCGACCAGACACCAAACCCTAGGCACGAATGCATGTCTACCCTGCCTGTGCCCCTGCCCCCAGGTGCTATGGTGGCTGGAGACAGCCAGGTCACAGATAGAATTCCAGAATGCTTTGCCCTCGAGATACAGGGATATAGTTCATCCTCTGTCATGCTCTGGCCCCTTTCCAGGGCTTGGCTTCTCCAGAATGAATCAGAGCCTCAAAGCAAAATCCTGTCTCCAGATGCATGCCATGTTCCCCTGTCTGGGAGACTCTGAAATATCTTTTGGACCTCTTACTCTGTTTATTCCCAAACTTGAAAATTGATGCCTGCCCAGCAAGTGGGAGGAACCTGAGGGAGGTGGAGGCTCTGCAGCAGGGCCCACTGAAGAGTGGGAGGCAGAGTGATGCTGCCTGACAGGTCTAAGAAGGGACTTTGTGAAAGCTCTGGCTGCCAATTCAGTGGAAAAGACAGATGGGGGGCTTTCTTCAGAAGCCAACCTGGGGCAGCTGTAGCCCTTTGATCTCCAGGATCATCTTGGTCTCTCCATTTCTGATGACTTGAGGTTTGTTTCATGGGTCCTCACAAGAGTCAACCTTGACCTCAGCTCCTGCACAGCCCAGGGCCCAGCCAAGACTTTCACTGCCCGCTACCCACTCTGTACCCCAGCAGCTGAGAAACATCATTCCTATTAAGCCTTCCTCTCCAAAGTACTCTGTTCCTCGCAGAAGTGAGGTATCATTGGGAAAAAAAATGTATACAATAAAAAATGAATTATCTCTCCCCAACCCCATTTTCCAGGATTAAGAATTGTTAACAATTTTAATACCATTCCAGGTTTTTTTTACTCATATTACAAAAGTATATTTTCTTTTTCTTTCTTCTAATGAAAAATAGTATCGCACTATCACATTTTAAGTTTTCCTTTTTTGTGTTAGAATTCTCTCCTGCTACACGCAGTAGATATTCAAGAGATATGTATTATAAGGAAAGAAGTGGGATGCCTCACACCACTTGGTTTTCTCACTGAATAGTTCCTGGACTTATTTCTTACCAGCACATGTAAATCTACATTCATTCTGATGGCCACGTGGTATTCCATTATTTGAATGGGCCAAAATGTATAAACCAGTTCTTTATTGTTTGATTGATTCTGCTTTTCACTATTGTGATATTGCAGTGAATATCCTTGTACACATCTTTGCACACTTATGCACCTATTTATACAGGCTGGATTTCTGGAAACGGAATTGCTGGATCAAAGTGTACACCCACTTATATTTTTGATGGCTAGCACCAAATTGTCCTCTAAAAATCTTGTACCATTTTCTATGGCAGTTTCTTATCATGTCAACCTCTTGTCCCTGCAGAATGAATCAGGCGCCAACTGTGGGCTTTGAGCAGGATGTTGGCAGCCGAACCACCCACCATTTCATGTACCCTGAGAGTGCCAAGAACCTGCCTGCCAACGTCAGCTTTGTGTTGGTGCCCTTCAAGGCCCTGGACCTGCTGTGGATCGCCAGCGCCCTGTCCACGGGGCAGATCCGATTGTGAGTCGCCCTGCTTGCTGGGAGTGCAATATGGGAGAAGTCTTCCTGGGGGATTAGATCTTAGAATTCCTTTAACTGAATATTTTGGCCAAGAGGGGCTGATGAGGAGGGAGGCAATAGTAGGGAGGACTCCAAGTGGTGAGTTAGCTGAGGCATGGTGACAGCCAGCATATTGGTGGTGGAACGGTGAGGAAGGAACAGTCTGATTTTGGTCTCCTTTCCAGGAGGTGGTTCCTGACTGTGGGAGCTCTGCCTTCTGAGAACTTTGGGGGAAGTTGACCAGTCACAGTTGGGGATCTCAGGAAATTCAATTAACCAAGTTTTTTTTTTTAAGATTTTTTATTGATCTTTAGAGGGAGAGAAACATGGATGTGAGAGAGACACACTGATTGCTTGCCTCTTGCCTCCTGCATGACCCCGATCGGGGCCGGAGGTCAAACCTGCAACCCAGGTACATGACCTTGACCAGAATTGAACCTGCGACCCTTCGGTCCTCTGGCTAACGCTCTGGCTGCTGAGCCAAATCAGCTAGGGCAAAATTTACAATATTAACCATACAGTTCAGTAGCATTAAGTACATTCACATTATTGTACAAACATCACTACTACCCATTTCCAGAACAATTTTATCATCTCAAATGGAAACTCTGTAGTCATTAAGTAATAACTCTCCATTTCTTTCCCCCACCCCAGACCCTAATAATCACTGTTCTTTCTGCCTCTATGATTAGACTATTCTAGGTACTTCATATGAGTGAAAAATTATATAGTTGTTTGTCCTTTTATATCTGACTTATTTCATTTAGCATAATGTTTTTAAGGTTCATCCATGTTGTAGCATGTGTCGGGATTTCATTCATTTTAAAGGTTAAATAGTATTCCTTGACTGGTTATGCCACATTTTTTTTTCTTTTTTTTTTATCCTCACCCAAGGACACTTTTCCATTTTTTGTTCAGACAGAGTGGGAGGGAGAGAGAGGAAGAGAGAGAGAGAGAGAGAAACACCGACGTGAAAGGGACACATCGAGTGGCTGCCTCCCGCACGACCAACCAGGGCCGGGGACAAACTGCAACCGAGGTACATGCCCTTAGCGGGAACCGAACCCGGGTCTCTCCGGACTGCAGGCCGACGCTCTAACCGCTGAGCCAAACCGGCCAGGGCCCACATTTTGTTTTTTAATTTTTTTTCTTTATTGATTTTAAAGAGAGGAAGGGAGAGGGAGAGAGAGATAGAAACATCAATGAGAGAGAACATCGATTGGCCACCTCCTGCATGCCCCCCACTGGGGATCAGGCCCACAGCCTGGGCATGTGCCCTGACCTGGAATCGAACCGGCGACCTCTTGGTGAATGGGTGGATACTCAACCACTGGGCCACACTGGCTGGGCATATGCCACATTTTGTTTATCCACTCATCCAATAATGGAAAATTGGGTTGTTTCCACATTTTGCCTGTTGTCATGTATTTTTAAACACAGAAGTATAAGTTACAGGGTTCTGACTTGATGTTTGAGAGACATAAAAGCAAAATAAATGCTGTAGAGCTTAAATCCCATATATTTAAAAGGGATCAGAAAAGGGAGTGTAGGTTATGGGTGCCATGGCTGGCTAATAGGGAAGGAGGGATTTGTGCTAAATGTGAGTCACAAGAGGACCAGTGTGAGCACAGGTAAGAGCACACACATGGTGGGCTTGAGATGATTGGCTAACTCAAGTGGAAAGTTCACAGCAGAGTTGTGGGAAGAAAAGTTGGGGCTGGAATATGGAAGGCCCCGGTGCATGTCTAATAAAACATCCTTATTTTATCCTGAGGGGCACGGGGGCCATTGAAGGTTTCTGATCGAGGTACTACAGTGATGTAGTGTGGGAGAGCAGTTTGGAAGCAGGGAGGCTATTGTGAGGTTGTCATCACTCAGGCTTGAGCAGGAGGAATGGCATCCCTGGGTCCCAGGGCGCCATCTAAATGTTATTTTTGTCTGCTTGCAGTACCTATGCCCCAGTGAAGTCCTTCCTTCGAGTAGACAAAGAAAAGGTAAGCTCCCTCCTCCACCCCCTTTTTTTTAATGTTTTTTTATATCCTCACCTGAGGATACTTTTCTATTTATCTTCAGATTGAGTGGGAGGGAGAGAGGGAGAGAGAAAGAAACATCATGTGAGAGACACATGGAGTGGTTGCCTCCTGCAACACCCCAACCAGGGCCAGGGACGAACTGCAACTGAGGTATGTGCCCTTGGCCGGAATCGAACCTGCGACTCTTACCGCTGAGCCAAACTGGCCAGGGCTCTGCTCCCTTCTTTATCTCCACCTCAGTGGAAACAGTGCAGACCTGACACCTGGTGCCTGGTTCTATGGCTCAGGTGTCTTCTAGTGCCCTTCCAGAACCTTCAGTATCCCCATCTGCTGGTATGCCTGACCTCCACAGAGGCTGCAAGGAACCAGGGAACACAGATGAACAGGTCTAAGGGCAAGCATGGAGGAACTGGCAGAAGCTGCTCAGAGCCTGGCCTGAGCCCCTGGGCCCCCAAACCCTTATGTGCCTGTCACATTTTCTCCTCCCAGGTCCAGATCTACAACCCAGCCTTCTTCAAGTATATCCATGACAGGTGGACAGAGCATCACGGGCGGTACCCTTCCACAGGGATGCTGGTGCTCTTCTTTGCCCTGCATGTGTGTGATGAGGTGGGTAGCCCAGTCTGGGGGTAGAACAGTGGGACCCATGGAACAGGGGAAAGCAGCTTTTCTCAGGGTTTAGTAGTGCCTCAAGTGGAATGGGTTTTTATAGACAGAAACCACGTGGCTTTGATTTCTCCCCATTTCTGGGAGCTAAAGTACAGATCTGCATTTCCCAAGCTTACTACTCATGATTTTACCAAATCTGAAATCATTTCATTTAAAAGTTAAATTTCTTTGCAAAGGAAATAGAATACTACTTCCATAATTGATATTATTTGCCATAAAGCAAAAGTAATAAAAAACATAAATAGAATAGAATGGAGATAGTGTAGTTAAGTTTCAGGGGGATGGTTGTCTCCCATAGCTGTGGGCCCCAGGCCTACTCTCCTGTGTGTTAAAAACTGAGGTTAGTCATTCCGAGTCACATCTCACTAGTGGGCAGGGGTACTCTGCCATACACTTAAGTGCTCACACCCAGCACACCCACATTTGCCAGTAAATTCTTCATTGTATGGTATTGGGTACTTGACCAGCTTTCAAATAAAAGTACTCCATTAAAAAAAAAAAAGTTAGTAAGGGTTGGACTAGCCCTAAACTGGGATGTTATTCTTGAAGCAATCAGACGGGTGGAAGGAGAGCTGAAAGGGAGCAGCATTCTCCCTCTGTCAGTGTCCTTAGCCCAGGCCTGGATGTCCCCTCTTCACGTGCCTCCCACGCTCTGGGAATCGATTAGCTGCCGGCCTTCCGGGTTGGGTTGCCGTCGGGTCCCTGCGGCTCCTGTCTCCTTCCCACTGCGACCCAAGGCTGTCCCACGTCCTGCCTTTCACAGTCCCCGACCTGGGGTGACCTGCACCGCCCTCCCCTGCAGGTGAACGTGTACGGGTTCGGGGCCGACAGCCGGGGCAACTGGCACCACTACTGGGAGAATAACCGGTATGCAGGCGAGTTCCGGAAAACCGGAGTGCACGACGCCGACTTCGAGGCCCACATCATCGACATGCTGGCCAAGGCCAGCAAGATCGAGGTCTACCGAGGCAACTGAGAAAGGTCTGGCCGCGACTTTTTCGGCCCGGCCGCCAGACGCCGGTGCGCCCTCCGGGTCTGGACTCGAGGCCTGCCCCCAGGGCGGCCGGGACGCAGCGCCGGGCATGGGGTGTCTCCAGGGAATCCCGAGCGACGCCGGGCCGCGGTCAGGATCTATCATGCTCCCGCCCAGCGAGTTCCGGCTGTTCCCTGCCAATCACAAGACTGGGGGCCTAGCGCCAATCAACGCTGCGTTCGGGCGGAGCCTTTGTTTATCTCAATCAATCATGCGGCTCAACTCGAGTCAATTTCCGGCGCTGGGCGCAGTCTCCTCCAATCAATGGCCTTCGGAGGCGAACCGGCCGTTTTTCAGTCCCCACTCCCCTAGGCTTTTGGGTAGGATTTTGTTTCACGCTTTTTAAAGAGTAGAGGTGGCTACTGGCCTCAAAAAAGTACTTTCCTCAGGCTCTGTCGGAGCTGTCGCAGTCGCTTGCGGGCCTGACCCCTCCAAGGACGCCGAGAAGGAAGTGGAGGGGGAGGGCCGGGCCGCGGCCGCTCGGCTTCCTCTCCCAGGGGGTCCCTCCTCTCCTAGGGGGTCCCTCGTGGCCTCGGAGTGGTCGAGGGGCGGTCCCGGTGGTTTCCAGGGAGCGCTCTTCTACCCAGAGGAAAACCCAGAGCCCTCCCAAACCGCTCCAGGCCTCCGAGAGAATTTTAGACTCTACACTTCTTTTATCGTTTAGGCCGAGATGGGTGAGTGTCAACCCACCAAAGAAATGCAGTGAGAATCCAGAGGGCACGTGGGTCCCCTCATCCTCCCTCCACCCCCTCCCTGCCTTTGGCCACCCTATGGAATGGCCTTTCTGACCAGGGCATTTAGTGTCTCACCAGAAAACGAATTGTGTTCAACCTTTGCTTGGGGGCGGATTTCAACTAGGGCCTAACTCGGGAACATAGGTGTGAGGAACTGGGCAGGGGACAAGGAAGCCCCCTCATATCAAATGTAAGGTGCTTCTCACTCACGTGTATCCTTGGCCCCTACCGCTACAACCTTTAGTGTCTCGTCTCCTTAGGCCCTGGGCCTCCTCACCAGCCTACTTGCTCTGGAAAAACAACAACGAAACAAAAAAAAACTTGCCCTGCGATTGATTGGGGCGCTGCTGCTTTTCTCTCTGTCTCTCTGTCTCTCTGTCTCTCTCTCTCACACACACACACACACACACACACACACACACACACATCTTTGGCTGGCTCAAGGGAGAGGGAGCAACATGTGGGAAAGAAGGCTGGAGATGGGGAGTCCAGCTGCCTGGTGCATGCACCTTCTTCCTTTACCCATCACCCCAAAGAGGAGTAGGAAACCTCTTGCTTGGGGATGGAAATTGCTTTGGGCTCGTAATTTAGTTAACCTGAAAATACCAGGTATGGCTGACCAACAGAGATTCTTTAAAATTCTAAGCTGGCTGTGGAAATAGCCTGGAGCCTAGCTGGGGAGGAGTAGACTTGCCCCTCTGCATGCCTCCTCCCCTGCCCATGGGCCCCTCCCCCAACTCACCTCCTGCCTTCTCCGCTCTAACTCACTTTCCATTTCCAGCTCAGGAATGGGCTGGGAAGCTAACAACCAGGGATTACAACTGGAAGCTACTTGCATGACAGAACCCAGCTTAAGTCCCTTGAGGAAGCTGCTGATGGTATTCACCCTTCAAGTTAGGGAAGTTTGGGAGGGAAAAAAAGCTTCTGTGAAGCTTCCAAACGACTGAAAGGACCCCCCCACCCCCCACCCAATCCAACAGTGACAACACAAATACCACCCATTTTCTTAGTGAGTTGGTACCAACAAGCAGCCCCCTGGCCATTGTAGTTCCTGCAGCTGGCTGGGGGAACAGTAACCATGGGGGTATTAGAGGATGGTTTGGGTGGGGCATTGGACACCCCCACAAGTTAATATATTGAGAATTTAGCTTGAGTCTGTACCTTCCTAATTCCAAAAGTAGGTGGAATAAAGAATCAGGGTGGATTGGTTGGGGCAGAGGGGGCTTTGGTGGATTGCCTCTCAGGGCCTTCTCCCACCATTCTAGAGAGCTAAGGCACCAGCCATTCTTGCCAGTCTCATCTCAGTGCTTCCTGAAGAGGCTGTTTGTGTAGAAGATGAAAAAACAATGCAATTATGCCAAACAGTATTGAGCAGAATAATTTATTTCTCTTTTGTTTTGTTTAAAACATTAATAAACCACCATTCTGGAAGAGGTAGGTCCCAGCATCCAGCCCAGATCTCCTTTTCTGCAATAGTTATTTAAACAAATGTTTTTTATTTTCTTCCCTTTCTCTCTCTCTCTGAATTAAAAAGAACAAAAACACTATATAGTCATTCATCTGTTTTGAAATGTGTCAGTGAAGAGCTGTGATCAAGTGATGGCTGAGAATGTTGGAGGGATGTGTGAACAAGGGAAGTGATCAACTCCTCGATACCCTCCCCTTATATATGAGGTCTCCCAACCCTGTACCACCAACTGTGCCCTTCGGGAGGGTTGTCCTTCACCACTGTCCTTCAGGGTGCCCAAGTGGATCAACAGGGCAGAGACTGTCCATTACTGGGGGTCAGCACAGCATGCAGATCCAGCAGGCACCAGGATAGGGCTTTTCCCCTCGATTTCCAGGTTCTGTGGAAGTCCCCATGATGACATAGGTGTGGGTAGGCAGGAAATGGGCAGAATGGTAGGAGCACCTGCCAATGCCATTTACTTGGGCCATCTGGACCCACTCAAGCCTACTTCCATCATGCTATGGAATGCCACTGAACCAATTTTATAGTTGGGTGGGTCAGATAACATGGATCTTAATGATGGACTACTTAGGGTCCATAGTCACTTGGTGTCCCGTGATTCAGTTTCTGCCAGTACCCAAGAGTTGCTTTTCAAGTGGAGAATATTTTTTGGTGGAGGAGAGCACTGGTCTTTATCTAAAACCCTAGGACTCGGGGTTGTAATTCTGTTTGGAGTTGTTGGAGATACTCCAGAAGCATTTGGTTGGCTGAGTCATAAGGCCTGGTGGCAGGACGAGGCGAACACATCCTGGACTGCTGAGAACCATTTCTTGCCCTGGCCCCCTACTCCAAGCTGGCTGCCTTATGTACCATAATTGGTTGTAGCAGCACTCTTGAATATTGTAACTGTTGACTCCAGAATCAAGAGTTCCACCAAACGGTGTCTTTTCCCCCCCCTTCATGTTGGCTGAGAGCTATGTTGCTTTGATCCAGCAAAGATACCACATCTGGAACCACCGGTTGGCATTACCACTTGATTACATTTGCAGTAAACTACTGTCATTCTCCATGACTAAGATGGTGAATAAATGGGATTAGGAAGAAAACACCCACCCCTGCATAATTCAAGTTTGATGGCAGCATCAATCTCTGCAAATCCTGCAGGGATGCAGTATTGACTTTTGACTTACTATCTTGGAGATAGTTTCAGGGACTTCCTAGGCTCATCCCGACGTAATCACCCTCACTCCATGGGTTAGGTTGCCAATATGGGGATTTTGCCAGGTAGTAAATATCTTTATTCCTTTTTGGGACTGAGGAAATACCTTAAAATATGTATCTGTGGTCGCATTGGCTCTTCCATTAAATGGACTTAGACCAGAGCTCCAGCTATCACTTTCCATAATAAGCTCTGACTCTAACTGTTGGACCACACTGGCATTTGGGTCTGAGAGCCAGATCTAATAACTTCTTAAGGTCTTAGTATTTCCCTTTCCCAGTGCTCTGTCACTCTGGGAAATAGGTCCCTCTGGAAAGGCTTGGGGGAAATTCATATCTGAGCTAAGTCAGAGAGTCTCTCCTTAAGGACCTTGGAATTCCCTTGAAAAAGAGACTTCAGATGTGTGACCTGAATTAGGTCTGGGAACTGGGTAAAAAGCTGTGAATGCCCATAATTGTGACTCAGGTTTCTTAGCACTACTAGAATTTTCCCTCCCACATACGTCAGGTACCTTAGTAGGCTGCCCAGCATCTATTTTATCTCTAGGGACCATAATGGTCAATTAACTATTGTCCCAAGTCCACATAAGTCAAAACTGTAATTCCCATACTGTGGTTTGTTGTGGTAAATGTACCTACCTATCTCAGGTAGGTACATGTCTTTCTGGTCAATATTGTGCTAGGATCCCATTATTCTCAGACATATAGATGCCACCCACTATAGAGGTCTTCAAAAATATTGGTGTTCCAATCACTAATGCATTTTTTTAATGAGGATATTTTAAAATTGATTTTAGAGAGAGGGAGAGAGAGGAAAACATGAATGTACGAAGAAACATTGATTGGTTGCCTCTCATACACACCCCAACTGGGGACTGAACCTGCAACCCTTTTGGTATACAGGATGACGCTCAACCAACTGAGCCACCTGGCCGGGCTCACTAATACATTTTAAAATTTGGTTTACAATAAAGATGGCCTCTTGAATCACTTAAGAAAAGATAGATGTTTAAATAAATTTTATTGAAATAACTAGATAACCATTTGGAAAAAAGATAAAATTAGATGCCTACCTTAAACCATTCACCAAAATGCCAAATGAATCATGAATCAGAACTAAATGCAAAATATAAAACCCTAAAAAGCCCAGCTGGTGTGGCTTAGTTGGTTGAGCATTCTCCCATGCACCAGGAGGTCACTGGTTCAATTCCTGGTCAGGGCACATGCCCAGTAGGGAGCATGCAGGAGGCAGCTGATCAATGTTTCTATTTCTCCCTCTCCTTGCCTCTGAAATCAATAAAAATGTATTTAAAAAATAAAACCCTAAAAATGGTAGCTCTTTGATATATTCAAACGGATCAAATATGTATCAGCTTTGTAGTTGGTTTTTGTATTGTTTTTATTTTCATGCTCTATTTTTCCCTGTATTGCTAAAAATGGGAGCTTTTTTATTCTTTTGTTGTTGCTTCAAATATTTTGTAATTCTTCTGATATAATTGCTCCCATTTTGTGTGTCCAGGTGAGTTTATACCTTTTTCATTTCTTCCCTATAACTTTAGTGAGGTCACGAGATGGAAAGTTAGGTTAAGTGTGATGTTTAAGCATCTACTTAGCAGACACCTTTTTCTTCCTTGATTTCTGTCTCTCTCCACATGGCTGGTTTTTTGTGGTTGCCTACTTAACCCCTCGCTGTCACCAGGAGGCTTTTTAAATCATTGAGAATTGAAGATTGTTCTCTCTCAAGAAGCTGCTTGGGAATTTTGTGTACATGATGGAATGTGGCTTACCTACCATCTGCATTGGCATTAGGGTGGCAAGACAAGGAACCAGCCATTCCATAGACAGTGGGGTGGGGTGGGGTAGGATGGGGGTAATGATAAGCTAGGTTATGTTGCAGTAATAAACATCTCTCAAATGTCCAGGGGCTTAAAACAACAAAGTTTATTTTTCACTCAAGGCACATTTCCATCATGGGGCTCTACTCATCATGGTCACTCAGTCCCAGGTAGAGGTGGACCTGTGGTCTCGAGGGGCAGGGAAAGAGAATCTGGTGAACCACAGGCTGGCTCTTAAAGCTTCTATCAAGTTCACATCTGGCCAGTGTGGCTCAGTGGTTGAGGGTCGACCCATGCACCAAGAGGTCGCTGGTTCGATTCCTGGTCAGGACACATGCCCAGGTTGTGGGCCTGATCCCGTGTGGGGCATGCAGGAGGCGGCCAATTGATGTTCTCTCTCATCGATGTTTCTATCTCCCTCTCCCTCTCACTTCCTCTCTCACTTCCTCTCTCTCTAAAATCAATAAAGGGAAAAAATTAAATTAAAAAAAAGAGCTCCTAGAAAAAAATAAAAAGAAATATATTTTAATAAAAAAAAGTTCATATTTCTTGATGCTGAACAAGTCCCATGGCCAAGCATCAGTCTGCTAGGGATGTGTAATTCTCTGGGAGAGGCACCATATTGGGTAATACAGTCTACAACAGAGGGCAGGGGTGGGTGGATACACACGTGGCTGGCACACTGGCTGGATGCCAGAGAAAGGGAAGGAAGCATAAGTATTTTACCCATGACAGGAACAGCTTTGGGCTGCCATTCAGGCAAGGAACCGCTTCCTGTGACATGTTTGGCAAGGTAAGAAAACATCATTCCTTACTAGGTGCTACTATATTTTCTAAAATCAAATTGTTGCCTTCTGAGTGTGAATTAGGAATCAATGCTTTCTTACTACCCTTTCCAGAAAAATCACAACTCTAGCCTGAGTGACATCTAACCCACATAAATGTAAGAAAATGCTCCCTCCCCCCATGCTTGCTGAACCCTGGGTATTAGGACCAGCCTGTTCCTCTGAAGAATATAGAATTCACACCTTTCATCTAACAACTGTTTCTGCTCTTGAGAATACAGGCTCTTTCTGGCAGCATGGCTTCTCTCCAAGGATAAGGCTTGGTGTAGAAAGAATGAATGGTGTCTGCATTCAGAGGGATCAGAGTTCAATCCTCCCTTAACTATAACTTTGTATGTTGTTTTTTTAATTAAAATTAATACATATTCATTACAAAAAGAATTCAAACAATCCATAATAATATAGAGTAAATCATGGAAGGTCTTTCTGCAATATTTCTTTTGTATGTAAAATTTGTCCTAAAATGGGTAAAGAAGAAAATAGAACTCAGCCCCCCTTGAACCAGTGTTCCAGTCTCCCAGGCTGTGTCCACAGCTCTTCCTGTGAAACACTGTCTCCATGAAACACCACGCTAAAGACCACTTAAGGCAGCGGTTCTCAACCTGTGGGTCGCGACCCCTTTGGGAGTCGAACGACCCTTTCACAGGGGTCGCCTAAGACCATTGGAAAACATATTTCCAATGGCAATTCATAACAGTAGCAACATTACAGTTATGAAGTAGCAACAAAAATAATTTTATGGTTGGGGGTCACCATGACATGAGGAACTGTATTAAAGGGTCACGGCATTAGGAAGGTTGAGAACCACTGATAAGGGAATGGTGTAGAATCTAAATTTTCTTTGCTATAAATGAAATACCTAAATTTTCAGACTTGAGCATATTTAAAATATTAAAAAAATTTTTTTTTCTTTATTGATTCTAGAGAGAGGAAGAGATGGAAACATCGATGAAAGAGAACATCGACTGGCTGCCCCCTGGATGCCCCTCACTGGGGATTTGGCCCACAACCTGGGCATGTGCCCTGACCGGGAATCAAACTTGGCGACCTCTTGGTGCATGGGTTGACACTCAACCACTGAGCCACAGCCGGGCTAAAATATTTTTTAAAATATCAGTCACCTTGCCCTGGCCAGTGTGGCTCAGTTGGTTGAGTATCATCCTGTGTACCAATAGGTCACCGGTTCCATTCCCGGTCAGAGGACATACCTGGGTTCTGGGCTCCGGAGCGTATAGGAGGCAGTCGATTAATGTTTCTCTCTCACATCGAAGTTTCTATCTCTCCTTTCCTCTCTCTCTAAAAAAAAAAAAAAAATCAATGAAAAAATCCCATATTAAAAAAAAAGTTTTATTAAGTGTGAATCTACTGAAATTTAGGTGGTTTTTATTCTTGTCCTTAAATCAAGAGAGAATTATGATTGAAATCTAGGATTCTCATTTATTGAGTTTATTTCAGTGACTACCTTTCTCATTTCTAGAATTTCTAATCTTGTTTTATTTCTGTCCATGTTTCGCTGGTAAACTGTCTTTCCAAAAACAAAAAACTGATTTGTAGCATCTGATTTCTGTGGCATAAATATTCCCAGCGTGGCTAGTTTTAAGCTACCAGTGATTTAACAGCTCTTAGTTTCAGCATGACACTGTTCTTCTAAAAATTTCTTGCTTTTTAAAAGAAGTTTTTTATTGATTTTAGAGAGGAAGAGAGAGGGAAACATCAATGTGAGAGAGGGAAACATCAATGTGAGAGAGAAAATATCAATCCGTTTCCTCCTGTACACACTCTGACCAGGGACTGAACCAGCAACCTAAGCATGTGCCCTGACAGGAAATTGAACCCATGACATTTCAGTGCACAGGACAATGCTCAGCCGAGCCACACCGGCCAGGGTTCTTGCTCTTTTTTAGTGAAATGTATTTTCTTTCTCTTTTGAGTATCCAAACATACATAAAGTCTCTTATCAGCCCATTCCATAAAATTAATTTTATCTGGGGTGAATTTATTTTGATGTTTGCAGTCTTTCATAGCGTTCTATTTCTTCTCTCCCTACAGTACACAAATGGGTTTAGCAGTTGACTCCATCCAGCTCCCTACTCCTTTGACCCTCATTCTAGAACCAGGCCTGCTGGGATATTCACAGACCAGGCAGGCAGAATCAATTGAACTGTGTGTCAGTTATGGGTGGCAAGGGAACAGAGGTCAAAGTCCTCCCACTGCCTTTCTGGGCCTAAGTTTTAACATTACTCTCATGTCCAGCCAGTGCAGGCCAAGTTCAGTCTAGCTCCCTCCCTGCAGCGAGCCTGGCTATGGTCTGGCCTCGTGTACAGGGCTTCCAGTCCCCTCTACTCCACAGAACCTAACAGCCTGTAGCTACTCCCATTTCTGGACTGGAGCCCAACGAGCTTTGGCTTCAGCCATGCTCACCACTTTGCATTTTTGTCCCATTGCTAGTCCACAGAAATATTCATCTTGTTTTTGGCTCAGATGATGTTTCCTGTTTTCTAGTTTTCCGTATCACTATTATTTTGGGGTCAGAGCAGGTATCACTTAACTGGAATACTGGCACTCCATCTTCCCTCCCCATGGCCTGCCTGTTTCCTTTAGGAGCACCCACCCCCTCCACCTGGTCCCTGCCTTTCTGGAAGTTACTCCCCTTTCAACCATAACCTTTTTCAGAGCCCCTTGCCCCCTTTTCCAGCTATGGCTTGCATCTGCCCCACACGTACACCAGCACAGTCCCTCTACTGTATCTGGCTTCCCCTGTATACTCAGTCTTTCACTTTCACTCACTCACATCCATTCAGTCAGTCTCCATGGCTCTAGCCCACACATCACAGTCCTGTCACCACTCACCTTCTCAGGTAACCATACTCATTCACAGGCAGTGTGAGCAGGGCAAAATATTTTGAGACCTACAAGAATTTAAAAAATGTATTGCCCAAGAACTGCCACTACAGGAAAAAGGAATAAGCAATTTATAATACTGGGACAAGGAAAGCTTTTCTAGCCTTGACATAAAATCCAGATTTCTTAAAATAAAAATGAAATGTAACATTAAACTTTGTGCAGTAGTAAGAAAAAATGAATTTGTAAAGACAAACTAGGAAAACATCTACCACTCAAGACAAAGTTTAATTTCCCTAAAATAGAAAGGTGGCTAAAAATCATTAAAGATTGACAATTCAATAGTAAAATGGTGAGACAAGAATGGGCACTACCCCAAGAAAAAATACAAATATCCAATAAACTGAAAATATGCCAGACCTCACTAAATACAAAACAAAAAAGCAATGATGTAATCTATTTTTGCTGTGTAGACTGGCAACATTTTAAAAATTAATACAGGGTTGGCAAGCAGGTTAAGACAACAGGCAGTAGTTTTGTATAATTGCAATAACATAAATTGGTAAACCTCTTTTGGCAAACTAAGTTAGCAATGTATTAAAAATTTAAATGTCCCCAGTCTTTGACCTAACAACCCTACTTCCAGGAATATGTCCTACAGTGTGTCTCAGCAGGGCACAGAGATGAGCGAGGATATTCATGTGGCACTGTGGCAACACAATACAGTGGAAACCCCATATGCCCTTCACTAGAGGAGCCATGAAATAAATGCTAGGAAGCTACACGCTGGAATGATGCCATTGTCAACAATGAGACAGATCTATGTGTACTGGACATGTCACATGTCCAAAATATGCTGGTAAGAGATTCAAAAAGACAAAAGTAAAAAATAAAGATCAACAAAATATGCTAAGTTAAATGGCAGGTTGCACAAGAGTGTGAATAGAATGTTCGCTTTTTTTTTAATCCTCACCTGAGGATATTTTTCCATTGATTTCTTGATAGAGTGGAAAGGCTGGGGGGGGGGGGAGGAGAGAGAGAGAGAGAGAGAGGAGAGAGACACATCGATTGGTTGCCTCCCACACAACCCCAACCAGGGCCAGGGATCAAACGACAACTAAGGTACATGCTCTTGACCAGAATCGAACCTGAGACTCTTTGGTCTGAGGGCTCATGCTCCAACCGCTGAGCCAAACTGGCCAGGGAAAAATGTTCACATTTGAAAAAAAAAATGTTTTTTTTTTTTATTGACTTTAGAGAGAGAGGAAGGGAAAGGGAGGGAGATAGAAACATGAATGAGAGAGAACATTGAATGGCTGCCTCCTGCAAGTCCCTCACTGGGGATTGGGCCCACAACCTGGGCATGTGCCCTGACCAGGAATCGAACTGGTGACCCCTTAATACATGGGTCGACGCTCAACCACTGAGCCACAGTGGCTGGGCAGAATGTTTACATTTTTAAAAAGCAAAGTGGATTAATATATGCAAACAGAAGGCAATATATTAATGTTCACCAAGCCGTTAGCAATGGTGACCCCAGAGAGGAGGGTGTAGAGAGCACTTGCATTTTATTTTATTCATTTTTAATATGTTTTCATTCATTTTTAGAGAGAGAGGAAGGGAGAGGGAGAGAGAGAGATAGAAACATCGATGAGAGAGACACATCAATTGGCTGCCTCCTGCACACCCTTAATGGGGATTGAGCCTGCAACCCGGGCATATGCCCTGACCGGGAAACGAACCAGTGACCTCTTGGTCCATGGGTTGACGCTCAACCACTGAGCTACACTGGCTAGGCATGCACTTGCATTTTATATAGGTACACACCCAAATATATATTTTAATGAGCATATATTAGCCTAATAACCAAAAAAAGCAGAAATAAAGACAAATCAAGATTTGTAAAATGTTTCATAATTATTTTAAAATTTCTTAACATAATGATGGGCATAGCTCTAATTATCTGTCTATATTCATACCATGTATGAATTAAAGTAACCAATAGATCCATTATTACGGATGAACAGCATAATCCAAGTTTGTACTTGGTCATAACTTCCTTTCCAGGCATAGTGTAACACCCCATGGATAAGAACCAACTCACTCAGCCGGACGTGTCAGAAAATTGCCCAGTGTCTCCTAGCTGCCATGACTGACTACCAGGTGCCTACACAGAGAGAGCAACTGCAAGAGGAGAAGTCAGGCCTGGATCCTCAAAGGAGTCATCTACCCTTAACAGACAAATCCCTCTGAAGATTCACTGACTTCCCTGCTTCTCCCCAATTTGAGGGTTACAAAGCAACTAAGATGCTCACCCAGGGAGGAACAGGGACATGCTCTGGCACAGAGAACAGAGGTTAAAGAGCTTAACTGTCTCAATTTTAGAAGAAGGAAGATGGCCTCAAGGGCAGGAGACATTTGTGACTAGTCTCAGTCAGGGACAGAGGAGGAGGGACAGAACACAGGCCTCTCTGCTGCTGCTGCCCATGCTCCATCCATATGGTGGGCCTCTCCCACTCTACCTCCACCATTTCTTCAGAGGTGGGAAGCTGGTCCCAACACCACCAGCCAGAAAATAGGAAAGGGATCTGAGAGCCAGCGATTATTAATAACAACCAAATTATTATAAAGATGGGGGAAACCGTGGCTTTAAAAAATGGGAGAAAATGACTGAATTTTCCAAATGCAAAATGTTCCTTCTACCTTTCCCAATCATTTACATAATTTTTGTCAAGTCCACACAAAATTTAAAATGAGGTAGGTGGTTTCTCTCTACTCATGCCTTTGTCTTCGGTGACTGTCCAGACCTGTGTGGCGAAAGCACTAGTTTCCTATGCAGGGACCGGTGGAGCTTCTCAGTTGGCTATTTTCTCAATCTCATCCAAATCATCCGTGTCCAATCTTTCTATTTTCTTATCTGAGGGGGAAAAAAAAACATTCAAAGAGAGAGACCAACATGGGGTTACTATGGAGACACACACCTAGGGAAGGGGCTGCACAGCAGGGAGAGGAAACACACAGGTCTCGGCCCTGGCCAGGAACGAGCCCTGCCTAAGGCCACATCCATCCTTCATTTAACCCCAAAGGCTTCTGGTGCCTGAGAAACACACACTGACAGCAACAGTCAGAACCCAGGGCCCTCAGCCTGGCCAAGGGGAAACTGTCATTTGAGTCCCTGACACTGAACTCTCCAGGTGTGCTCTTTGAAAACGTCTATATTGTAGGGAACGAGGGGAATGTGGACAGGGACAAAGCCTCTCTAGGGGCCACAGGAAACCTACCCTTCCCCACCCCCAGATTTGCCCTCATAAGGAAAGGGCCCTGGCAAAGGACACTCCAGGGACTCACTAAAATGCTCCTGGATTCTGTTGAGGATGTTCATGCTGTGCTTGCTGTCGACCATGTTCACTGCCAGGCCCCTCTTGCCAAAGCGGCCAGTGCGCCCGATCCGGTGCAAGTAAGTCTCGTTGTCAGGGTTCCCATCCTTGTCCACGGGAAGGTCAAAGTTGATGACAACAGACACCTGTTCAACATCGATACCTGCATGAAGGAGAGTTGGAGAAGAGTAAGGACAGGAGACAAAAATCACTGTCACTCGCCCATTCAGGCCACGTGCACCAACTTTGGGTGGAGGGAGTCAGGGTGGGCCAGCTCTGGGATGAGGGAGTCAGGGTGGGCCAGCTCTGGGATTCAGGGACAAGGGGCACATAGCAGAACCCAGAGGAGAACCACAGGACTTTGGCAGGTGCTGACACAATTATGAAGTCAGTAAGAGATCCCCTGCTGGACACAAGTGTCTGGAGATGCAGCTGAAACCCCAATGGATGCCCCAGAAGAGCACCACCATTGTAAAACAGTCAGATGCCTGTCCGTTTCCTTCCACCAAGTCAGGACTCGGGGCTTCTGTGAAAGTTATCATCTGCTGAGGGAACCCAGTCTCCTAGAAAAGAATGTCACCACCAGCCCTACTGGCTCTCTCCCAAACCATCTGAGCTTTCCACAGATGAGGCTTTCTCTTGCTACCCTAGTCGGCAGACCAGGACAAGTTCTCTGCTCACCACGGGCACACACGTTGGTGGTCACCAGCACCTTCTCTTTGCCCTCTCGGAAGCGCTCAATCACAGCAGCCCTCTGCTCCACCATCATTTCACCACTCAGCAGAGCCACCTGATGGCCTTCTTTTGAGAGCTCTGCTGCCAGCCAACTGGCTGTTTTACGGGTCTGAAGGAAGAAAACATTTGAGAAATGAAATGTCCCTGAAGAGAATATTTTTGATCTGGAAGACTCTACCTGAAACTTAGTAGCTAAGGATTAAATTTCCTAAAATTGTTAACATGATGGTGTACCAAGAAGTAACAATGTCACTTGGGTAGCAATCTTACAAAAATATTTAACCTAAAAATAATCACAAGGAGCAAAAAATCAGAATTCTACTTAATAGCCTGGACTCTTAGAGATATCCATGCCATGAAAGATGGGGAAAATGTTATAGATTAAGGGAGTCTCAAGAGACATGACAACTAAATGCAACAATCTTTGATTGGCTCTTAGGTTTAACAATAGCAACCAAAGCAATAAAGAACCTTTGTGGTAACAAGTAGAAAAAATGGAATATGGATGAACTGTTTAGGGGATAATATCACTATCACTGTATCACTGTTGAAGGTGTGATAATGGTATTATGATCATTCTTAGAAGTATTTAGGTGTGAACTCTCATGATGTCTACAACTACCTTTAAAATGATTCAGCAGCCCTGGCCGGTTTGGCTCAGCGGTTGGAGCGCTGGCCCATGGACCAAAGAGTCTCCGGTTCGATTCCAGTCAAGGGCATATACCTCAGTTGCGGTTCATTCCCGGCCCTGGCTGGGTTGTGCAGGAGGCAACCCATCGATGTCTGTCTTTTTCTTTCTCTTCATCTCTCTCCCTCCCATTCTATCTTAAGATAAACAGAAAAATATCCTCGGTGAGAATTAAGAAAATAAAAATAAGTTAATTTAAAAAAAAGGATTCAGCAAAAAAGAAAAAGCACACATTATGTCACACATATGGAAAAAGTAAATGTGACTAAATATTGACAATAAGTGAAGGGTATAAGTGCTCATTTTTTTTCTTTTCTATAGGTTTGAAAGTTTCAATCCGAAGTTGGGAGAGGGATGACACTCAAAATTAAGTCTTCCAACAACAGAGTAAAAGTTGATTTTTTTTATTTATTTATTTTTATTTAAAAATTTTTTTATTAATTTATTTTTGTAGATGTTTCTCCTCTTTCCCCCATTGACACCCTCAAAAGTTGTTTTATTCTTACATGCTTTACATAGCATTTTGAAATTTTCTCCAGAAATCTTTGCTATTAGAAATGGGATCTATCCTTCCATTTTCTTTTCTTTTAAAAAAAATTTTTTTCTTTATTGATTTTAGAGAGAGAGGAAGGGAGAGATAGAAACATTGATGAGAGAGAACACTGAGTGGCCCCTTCCTGCATGCCCCCGACTGAGGATTGGGCCCACAACCTGGGTATGTGCCCTGACTAGGAATGGAACCAGCAACCTCTTTGTGCATGGGTCGATGCTCAACCAGTGAGCCACACTGGCCGGGCTATCCTCCCATTTTCTTTCTTTCTTTTTTTTTTAATCCTCACCCGAGGATATTTTTCTATTTATCTTGAGATACAGTGGGAGGGAGGGATAGAGAGAGAGAAACATCGACGTGAGAGGGACACATCAACTGGCTGCCTCCTGCACAACCCCAACCAGGGCCAGGGACAAACCGCTACCGAGGTACGTGCCCTTGGCTGGAATCAAACCTGGGACTCTTTGGTCCGCGGGCCAACGCTTTAACCACTGAGCCAAACAGGCCAGGGCTATCCTTCCATTTTCTAAGCGTTTACATTTGAGACTAGAAAACCAGTTATTTTATATGAACTTTGTAATCAACCATCTTGTTTAGTTTCTTATATCAGTTGATTCTCTAGGGTTTTCTAATAATACCTCACATACAAAAATATAAAATTCAAGGTGTTCTGTGCTTAGGCTATGTATACCTCAGGACACTAAGAGAAATTGCCTCTTACATCTTTACAAACTGTTTCCTTCCTGGCCACACAGAGGGAACCTGGTCCTCCTCAGCACTAAGGTGGAGCTGGCTGAGAGGGAGGGGGCTGGGCAACACCTTCCCATGGAGCGCCTCCCCCGGCAGGCCTGCCGCTGCTCCTGCTGCTACTCACATGGCAGAAGATCATGGCTTGAGCAATGGTGATGGCCCCGTAGAGGTTACACAAGGCCTGGAACTTCTCGTCTCTGTTATTGCACAGGACGTAATACTGCTTGATGGTGTCCAATGTCTCCTCCTCACGCTTCAGTTTGATAATGTTTGGGTCTGGGACCACTTTCTGAGCAAATTTCCATACAGAGTCTTCGAAGGTGGCAGAGAAAAGCAGCATCTGGCAGTTCCTGGGCAGCATCCTGCAAGAGAAGGCCCAGGTGTTTGGCATGACCCTGAGTTTTTCGCTGGAACAAACAGAAGCACAGTCTCCCCAGACTTAGATGGTCCACATCCCCAGGAAGGTGACAGAAGTGGAGGAGCACTGCGGGGAAGAGGCAGGAGCATACATGGGGCAGGGACGGGGTGGTGTTAGATTCCCTACGTCTTTTTCCTCAAGCCAGGCTGGGAGTATGGTCAGTGCTGACGTGGCCCATCAAACATATGCTTCTGAAGGTTGTGAAGCAAAGAACCCAGAAGGAGAGAGAAGAGTTGATATAACAGGAGGAGACATAGAGAAGATTTTTACTTGTAGATCAGGAGGCTGAGAAGTTCCTCTTGGATCCACAGTCCTACCTTTGGATGCGGATGCTCTGATCTTGGTGGCCCTGAGTAGCTATCATCACGTCAGCCTCATCCAGAACAAACACCTTGATCTTTTTGGGGTCAATGAACTTGAGCTTGGCACACCAGTCTAAGACAGTCCCAGGGGTGCCAATGACAATGTGCTCACTGATCTTCTGACCTCTTTCCACTGTGGAGATAAGATGTGTTCTGTGGCAAAATCAGCTTTGGAAATCAAAGCCTTGCCAATCCTTCCAGAGCTACAGAACAAGTTCATTCCAGATTTCAAAACATACAGGAGTGTTTTCCAAGTCTTTGGGGCATAATGACACTGTCTGACTGCATGTGGTCAGGATTAAATCCCACACAGTGAACCCTCAGTGTTATTTTTCTTTCCCACCTTTTCCTATAATTCAACATCACCCAACTCTTTCTTTTTAGCATTATCTTGTTCTTTTCATACCATTCATTCACTCATGATTCACTGATTCCCTCCCAAATTGGTAACGTTTAGTTCCAGTACCCTAGCCCAGTGATTTTTTTTGCTTTGTTAAACATTCTAATTGTGTAGACAATTTTCCTAAGTACAAATTCTCTTTGATTTAAAAAAAACATTACTCTTAGACTATAGCTGATGGGAGTTGAAACTGATACAACATCTATCAAAACTACTAATGCAAATAACCTTTAACCAATATTTTGCACTATTAGGTGTTAATCCTACTTATGTATTAATGTGTGTGAAATAATATATATGTAAGAATATGCACACATAAAAAGTTAACTATTGCCCGGCTGATGTGGCTACATGGATTGAGTGTCGTCCCATGGACTGAGAGGTCCTAGTTTGATTCCTGGTCAAGGCACATACCTGGGTTGTAGGCTCAATCCCCAGTAGGGGGCGTGCAGGAGACAGCCAATTGATGTTTCTGTCACATCAATGTTTCTATCTCTCTCTCTCTCTCTCTCTAAAAAAAATCAATAAAAACATATTTTAAAAAATTAACTTTTGCCCTGGCCAGTTTGGCTCAGCGGTTGGAGCGTTGGCCTGCGGTCCAGAGAGACCCGGGTTCGGTTCCCGCTAAGGGCATGTATTTCGGTTGCAGTTTGTCCCCGGCCCTGGTTGGTCGTGTGGGTGGCAGCCACTCGATGTGTCACTTTCACATCGAGGTTTCTCTCTCTCTCTCCCTCCCACTCTATCTGAACAAAAAATGAAAAAATGTCCTCAGGTGAGGATAAAAAAAAAAAAAAAAAATTAACTTTTGCCTGGCTGGTGTGGCTCAGTGGTTGAGCATCGATCCACACACCAAGAGGTTGCCAGTGTGGTTCCTGGTCAGGGCATATGCCCAGGTTGTGAGCCAAATCCCTAGTGGGGGGTATGCAGGAAGTGGCCAATCGATGTTCTCTCTTACCGATATTTCTATCTCTCCCTCTCCCCTTCCTCTCTCTAAAATCAATAAAGAAAAAAAATTTTTTTAATTAACCATTTAAGAAAAATATAATCTACCCAATGGATAACATCAACAGAAGTATAAAACCATTTAGGAGTAGATATGGAACAATCTCCAAAATACATTAAATTAAAAAAAAAAAGTTGCAGTTTGTATACCAAGAGGGGCAAAATAGAATACATGTAATATATGTGTATGTATGTGTGAGTGAACACATACGTTATATATTTACACACTCTTACACACACTATATACACACATTATTACTTAACTGTAGCTGCAGAGTATTTCTGGTAGGACATGTGAGAAACTGGTTAGTACTGGGTGCCTTTAGGAAAGAGAAGTAGGTGGCTGGGAGAAAAAAGTTTCTAACATATATTCTTTTTAATTCGAAGTGTGAATTTTTTTTTTCTTTATTGATTTTAGAAAAAGAGGAAGGGAGAGGGAGAGAGAGATAGAAACACAGATGAGAGGGAACATCAATTGGCTGCCTCCTGCATGCCCCCCACCGGGGATTTGGCCCACAACCTGGGCATGTGCCCTGACCTGGAACCACACCAGTGACCTCTTGGTGTATGGGTCAATGCTCAATCACTGAGCCACACCGGCCAGGCGAAACGTGAATGTCTTAACTATTTGAAAAACAAATACAATTTTAAAATTTGAGCCTGGCCGGTGTGGCTCAGTGGTTGAGTGTCAATCCATGCACCAAGAGGTCACCGGTTCGATTCCCGGTCAGGGCACATGCCAAGGTTGTGAGCCCGATCCCCAGTGGGGGCGTGCAGGAGGCAGCCAATCAATGTCCTCTCTTATCGATGTTTCTATATCTCTCTCCCTCTCCCTTCCTCTCTCTAAAAATCAATAAAGAAAAAAAAATTTTTTTTAATATTTGAGGAGAAAGGGCCTTTCACTAGGAATTCATCAACTATCCATTAGAAAAGTTTTTTTGTTTTTGTTTTTTTTAATCCTCACCCGAGGACATTTTTCCATTTTTTGTTCAGATAGAGTGGGAGGGAGAGAGAGGAAGAGAGAGAGAGAGAAACATCAACGTGAAAGGGACACATCGAGTGGCTGCCACCCGCACGACCAACCAGGGCCGGGGACGAACCGCAACCGAAGTACATGCCCTTAGCAGGAACTGAACCCGAGTCTCTCTGGACCGCAGGCCGACGCTCTAACCGCTGAGCCAAACCGGCCAGGGCTAGAAAAGTTTTAAATGAACTCTTAAACACATTGTGGTACTGAACATCCACTGTCCATCAGCCAAAACAGAAACTTAAATACAGTTAATATATTAATCCTCCCAGCTTGTGTGGCTCAGTGGTTTAGTGTCAACCCATGCACCAAGAGGTCACTAGTTCAATTCCTGGTCAGGACACATGCCCAGGTTGTGGGCCAAATCCCAGTGGGGAGCATGCAGGAGGCGGCCAATCAATGTTCTCTCTCATCAATGTTTCTATCTCTCCTTTCCTCTCTCCCTAAAATCAATAAAGAAAAAAATTAATCTTTCACATGTAATGAAGTCTCATGTTATTATTCTAAAACAATCTAGAGAAGATAATGTGTTGTGACAACACATATGTGTTGTCACAACATATGGTACATTTCACTTAGGTGCACCCATCAGTGTGAGCTATCAAATAAACATACACAAAAATGCCCAACCTAATAATTTCTGGATAATGTGCTTTTGCTGCATGCCAAAGCATGATGGTATTCTCCAGGAAAAGCTGCTTTGTGATTGTGTGGTGAGCTGAACTAGCCATTTTTGTCTGTTGACTGACAAACTATAGGAAATTAAGTTGGGAATTTGATACATACTTTCTTAAAAATGAACAAAGAATGCCTGTCTCTTCAAAGAGTACAGTTGACTGTATTTGCTGCCATCATAATATTTAAGCTTTCAAGAGAAAATCAGAATTAGAACTTAGGAAAACCTGTATGTGCCAGTGTAACTTTGAGAGTTTCTGATGTACATATACTCCTCTAATGAGTTTGGTGATGATGTTAATGCATGCAATTAAAATTTGCCCTGGCCAGTTTGGCTCAGCGGTTAGAGCATTGGCCCTTGGACCAAAGAATTGCTGGTTTGATTCTGGTCAAGGGCACGTACCTTGCTTGCAGTTCATCCCCAGCCCTGGTCGGGGTCGTGTGGGAGGCAACCAGTCAACGTGTCCCTCTCATCGATGTTTCTCTCTCTCTCCCTCCCTCCCTCCCACTCTATCTGAAGATAAATGGAAAAATATCCTCGGGTGAGGATTAAAAAATATTAATTTTTTTTGTATAATAAAATGTGTCAACATTTGGAAAATCGGCATAACTCATTAAGACAGAATTTTCCAAATGGCCAAGGCATTACATCACATAAACGTTTTTTGGCAAAGGACGCACTGAAAATGCAAGAGAAGTCCGGCTGGTGTGGCTCAGTGGATTGAAAGGTGCTGGTTCAATTCCCGGTCAGGACACATGCCCAGGTTTTGGGCTTGATCCCCATGAGGGGGTGTGCAGGAGACAGCTGATCAATGTTTCTCTCTCACATCTATGATTCTATCTCTCTCTCCCTTCCTCTCTCTCTAAAAAATCATTAAAAACATGTTTAAAAAGAAAACGCAAGAGAAAATAATTTTAATGTAACAGTATGAAAAGTTCGTTAATGATTTCATATACTACATTGCAACTAACTTTTAAGTAATTACCACTTGTTAAGTTTTGGTGTAGCATTCAAAAAAAAAAATTCTAAAATTATGTGAAAGGCCAGATTTCCTTCATATTCTTCAAAAGTAAGTACTTTATTTTTATTTTATTGATTTTAGAGAGATGAAGGGGGGGAGAGAGAAAGACAGAGGCAGAGACAGACACTGATTTGTTGCTCCATTTATTTATACATTCATTGGATGATTCTTGTATGTGCCCTGACTAGGGATTGAAACCTGCAACCTTGGCATAACAGGGCGATGCTCTAACCAATTGAACTACCCGGCCAGGGCCAAAAGTAAGTACTTTAAAAAATTTCTCAATATGACAAATATTGATAAACATAATCTGTATAAACAAAAATACTTTGGGGTCCTCAATAATGTTTAAGAGTGTAAGAGGCCAAAAAATTTGAGAGCCGTTGCTCTAGGCAATTATAAACTACTGGGTCAATGGGATGCCTCTTTTCAGCTTTTCTAGGTAACACCAAACTGTTTCCTAATGTGGTTGTACCAGTGTATACTCCCTGCAAGGAGTGTGTGAGCATTCCAGTTCTGTGTCTTTACCAATACCGTTAATTGTCAGACTTCTTTATTTTTGCCCATCTGAAAGGGTGTAATGGTTTTGAGATATTTTTGTGACAACTAATGAGGCTCATCTTTTCATTTTTACTGACCATCTGAATTCCTTCTTTTATTAAGTGTCTGTTCAACTGGGCCTCTTTTATCTATTCTCATGTTACATTGCTTCCTTTTTTCTTAATGATTTGTAGGTTTTTATACTCTGATAACTTTCTAATAACCCACTTTCTACCTGTCCCACCTCCCCATTTTAACCCATATTCTCTAAATTACATTCTGCAGAACACACAGAAGAAAGAACTGCTGGAGGATTTCTCATATTGTAAGACTGAGCGAGCTGTACATGGCTCTTAGTTTACTCTTACTAAAGCTGTGCTTACCTTTTTTTTCACCTGAGGATATTTTTCCACTGACTTTTTTTTTTAGGTTGAGTAGGAGGGAGGGAGGGAGGGAGGGAGGGAGGGAGGGAGAGACAAACATCGATGTGAGAAAGACACATCGACTGGCTGCCTCCTGCAGGACCCCAACCGGGGCTGGAGATAGAATCCACAACCAAGGTACGTGCCCTCGACTGGGAATTAAACCCACGACCCTTTGGTCTGAGGGCCGATGCTCAAACCAGCCAAGGCAAAGCTGTGCTTATTTTTAAAGAAAAGTATCTGACCTCCACCTAGCATCCTCAGTGCTGCCATCCCTCTCTAGTAAGCAGCTTCCAGAACTGTGCCAAATTCAAAACCCTGTCTTCCCAGTGAAGAACTCCCGGAACCCAGGGATTTTCTAAGAATGCAAAATCTTAAGACTAGAGAGAACTATTAATAAATTATCAAGTGATCAAATAAATTTGCTAAAATCAATGCATTTGGGCTCTAAGGTTAGATTGAATCAGAGTGTTGAATAATCAACATCATATCTTCAACATTCAAACACCCAACCACCCTACCCTGCTCACTGCTAGGGCTCATCTCTTTATACTCACATTTATTGCCTCGAACAGCATAAGCAAGCTTTAGTTCCGGATGAAATTTGCCCATCTGCTCAATCACTTTTCCCGTTTGAAGGGCCAACTCGTATGTTGGGGAGAGGCACAGGCACTGACAGGGATATCATAAAGGATAACTTTAGGAGACCCTTTTAGTAATAGACAACAAGCACTAAAGCAACAAGTACGCTGATGTTATTACCACTTGAACAGTGCAGAACACCATATCCTTTTCAACCAGGCCAACTTTTCAGCTTGGCTGGGTGGATGCCTTCAGAAGCTATTATTTAAGGCTGCTTCTGAATGAATTCTACCCAGGTCCTACTCTGCCTCAGGCTACAGTTTGAAGCATAAGAAAGGTTCAGAACTCTCCTAGGGCACCCTCACCAATCCCCCACCAGATGGCACTGCCCTTCCCAAGGCAGGTAAGTTGGGACCCCAGGATTTCCCAGCCCTCACCTGGGGGTATCTTTCTGCTGGTTCCACTCGGCTGAGCATGGCCAGGACAAAGGCAGCTGTTTTACCAGTACCAGACTGGGACTGGGCAATCAGGTTCTGTGGGCTGGATCAAGGTTATGAAAATAATATTGGTTAGACACAAAAAGAAGGTGTCAAAATGTTCTTTCTGGGTGCTAGGAATGTGGATTTCCTCGTTTAGTCCATGTTTTCTATATTGAGCACAAAGATAAATTTTTAAAATATACTGTTAAAAAACCGCATAAATATGGGAAATGAGAGATTCCAAAATGGCGGCGGAGTGAATGGAAGCTACACAGATCATCTCCCAGGACCAAACTGGAAATACAACTAAAATAAAGTCAAATCGTCGGGAAAAAGCAACGGAAAAGCAGCTCGCGAGGACCATACAACCAGGGACACTAACTTGATCCTGGTAGGATTGCGGAGGCGCGAGAGGGGGGCTGGGAGCCCACAGACAGCAGCGGCCTTAGCCGTGAGCAGCGCTCCGCCCTCGGGGTTGAAGCCCGAGCCGGCTCCACAGCACAGAGCCGGGACAGAGCGCTAAAACAGCCACAGCCACTCACCTCGGACTCCGGCGGAGGGAGGGCGGACTGGACTGGAACTGTGTGGGGACACTCGGGATTTGGAGGGCACTCAGAGCTTTTGCTGAGTTTCAGCCACGCGGGACTGTGGCCTGGTCGACTTACTCCATCCCAGGGCTCTGGGGAGAGGCGGCAGCCCCTCCCTCGGAGATTCAGCCACACCCAGTTGGGCCATTGAAATGCAAATCAAGGCTCATTAACTACCAGCATCTGCCCCACCCTCGGGAAATCCTCTCACGCTGAACACCTGAGGGAGGTTTTCATTCAACTGAGAACCCAAGGCTCTTTAAGTAACCAGGACTAATAGCCTCTAGGCAAAAAGCTAGAGGCTAACTGAACCTTTTCTGGGCTTGCAACTCTACCCAGAAAAGTAAGACTCGACAGTGGCGTATAACGTGGGTCCTCTCACGCTCATCCAAACCCAGTACAGGGAGCCACAAACAGCAGAACACCAACATCCACAGGGAAAATTTGGCAGGCTCCAAAAACCACTGAGCTAGCCAAAATGGTAAAACAACGAAACAGATACCAAACGAAAGAACAAGAGACCTCCAATGAAGATGAGATAAATGAAATGGAGTTAAGCAAGTTAACAGAGCTAGAATTCAGAGCCATGATCTTGAGGAAGCTCAACAGCATATGTAAGGACATCAACACCATGAGCAAAGACATAGAAATATTGAAAATAAATCAATTGGAAATGAAGAAGCAGCAAGAAGAAATGAAGCAGCAGCAAGAAGAAATGAAGAATGACATAGCAGAAATGAAGAACACATTGGAAGGACTAAACAGCAGAGTAGAGGAAGCTGAGGACCGGATCAGTGAATTAGAAGACAGGGTAGAAAAAATCAACCAATCAGAAAACCAAAAGGAAAAAACAATGAAAAAACAGGAAGACAGCTTAAGAGAACTGTGGGACAACTGGAAACGTAATAATATTCGCATCATAGGAGTCGCCGAAGAAGAAGAAAATGAGAAAGGGTTAGAGAATATATTTGAAGAAATAGTGACAGAAAATTTCCCTAATTTGGTGAAGGAAGAAGGCTTTCAAGTTCAAGAAGCACAGAGAGTCCCAAGTAAGAAGAACCCAAACAGGCCCACACCAAGACACATAGTAATTAAAATGCCAAAAATTAAAGACAAAGAGAGAATCCTCAAGGCAGCAAGAGCTAAGCAACAGGTTACCTACAAAGGATCCCCCATAAGGTTATCAGCTGACTTCTCCATAGAAACACTACAGGCCAGAAGGGAATGGCATGAAATAATCAAGGTCATGAAAAACAAGGATCTGAACCCAAGACTACTCTACCCAGCAAGGCTATCATTCAAAATAGAAGGTCAAATAAAGAGCTTCCCAGACAAAAAAAGGCTAAGGGAATACATTAGCACCAAACCAGCACTGCAAGAAATGTTAAAAGGACTGCTGTAATTAGTAGAAGAAATAGAAAGGAAAATAGAAACACACTAAACAAAAATGGCAATAAGTAAGTACATATCGGTAATCACCTTAAATGTAAATGGACTGAACGCCCCGATCAAAAGACACAGAGTAGCGGATTGGATAAGAAAGCATGACCCATATATATGTTGCTTACAAGAGACCCACCTCACAACAAAAGACTCACATAGGCTGAAAGTGAAGGGATGGAAAAAAATCTTCCAAGCAAACAGAAAGGAAAAAAAAGCTGGGGTAGCAATACTCATATCTGATAAAATAGATTTTAAAATGAAGGCCATAACTAGAGACAAAGAAGGCCACTACATAATATTGAAAGGATCTATCCAACAGGAAGAGATAACCTTGGTAAACATATATGCACCCAATACAGGAGGACCAAAATACATTAAAAATCTTCTGGAAAACTTCAAAGGAGAAATCGACAGCAATACAATCATAGCAGGGGACTTCAACACCCCGCTGACATCACTGGATAGATCCTCTAGACAAAAAATTAACAAGGAAACACAGACTCTAAATGAAGCACTAGACCAAATGGATTTAATAGATATTTACAGAGAATTACACCCCAAAACTACAGAATTCACTTTCTTCTCAAGTGCACATGGGACATTCTCAAAGATAGACCACATGTTAGGACACAAACGAAGTCTCTACAAATTCAAGAAGATTGAAATCATATCAAGCATCTTCTCAGATCACAATGGCATGAAACTAGAAATCAATTGCAACAAGAACATGCAAAGACATTTGAATACATGGAGGCTAAATAGCATGTTATTAAACAATGAATGGGTTACCAAGGAGATCAAGGAAGAAATTAAAAACTTTCTGGAAACGAATGAAAATGAACACACAACAACACAAAATCTGTGGGATGCAGCGAAAGCAGTTCTGAGAGGGAAGTTCATAGCACTACAGGCCTACCTCAAGAAACAAGAAAAATTTCTAATAGACTATCTAACCTCACAACTTAAAGAACTAGAAAGCAAACAAAAGGAAAACCCCAGAGCAAGTAGAAGGAAGGAAATAGTAAAGATCAGAGCAGAAATAAACGACATGGAGACCAAAAAAACAATTCAAAGGATCAATGAAACAAAGAGCTGGTTTTTTGAAAAGATAAACAAGATTGATGGACCCTTAGCTAGACTCACCAAGAAACAAAGAGAGAGAACCCAAATACACAAAATCAGAAACGAAAGAGGAGAAGTAACAACTGACACCACAGAAATACAAAGGATCGTTAATGAATACTATGAACATTTATATGGCAACAAATTCGACAATCTAAGCGAAATGGACACATTTCTAGAAACATATAGTCTCCCAAAACTGGACCGGGAAGAGATAGAAAACTTGAACAGACCAATAGCAACCAAGGAAATTGAAGATGTAATCAAGACTCTCCCAGCAAACAAAAGTCCAGGCCCAGACGGCTTTACAGGGGAGTTTTACCGAACATTCAAAGAAGAACTAACACCCATTCTTCTCAAACTGTTTCTAAAAATTCAAGAAGAAGGAAGACTTCCAAACTCATTTTATGAGGCCAGCATAATTCTAATTCCAAAACCAGAAAAAGACACTACAAAGAAAGAAAACTACAGGCCAATATCCCTGATGAACATAGATGCCAAAATCCTGAACAAAATACTAGCAAATCGGATCCAGCAATACATCAAAAAAATTATTCACCATGACCAAGTGGGATTCATCCCAGGGATGCAAGGCTGGTTCAATATTCGCAAATCAATAAATGTGATACACCACATAAACAAAATGAAAGATAAAAACCACATGATCATATCAATAGACGCTGAAAAAGCATTCGACAAAATTCAACACCCATTTCTGATAAAAACACTCAGCAATTTGGGAATAGAGGGATCATATCTCAACATTATAAAGGCCATATATGAAAGACCTACAGCCAACATCATAATCAATGGGCAAAAACTAAAAACATTTCCCTTAAGAACAGGAACAAGACAGGGATGCCCACTTTCACCACTCTTATTTAACATAGTACTGGAAGTCTTAGCCACAGCAATCAGACGTGAAGAAAAAATAAAAGGTATCCAAATTGGAAAGGAGGAAGTGAAACTGTCATTATTCGCAGATGACATGATATTATACATAGAAAACCCTAAAGACTCCATCAAAAATCTACTAGACCTAATAAATGAATTTGGCAAAGTAGCAGGATACAAAATAAACGTCAAGAAATCGACGGCATTCTTATACACCAATGATGAACTCACAGAAAGAGAAACTAAAAAAACAATCCCATTTACCATCGCGGCAAAAAAATTAAGATACCTAGGAATAAATTTAACCAAAGAAGTAAAGGATCTATTTGCAGAAAACTACAGGACATTGAAAAAAGAAATAGAGGAAGATATAAAAAAGTGGAAGCACATACCTTGTTCATGGATTGGAAGAATTAACATCATTAAAATGTCCATATTACCCAAAGCAATCTATAGATTCAATGCAATCCCAATCAAAATACCAGTGACATATTTCACAGAACTAGAACAAATACTCCAAAAGTTCATATGGAACCAAAAAAGACCCCGAATAGCCACAGCAATCTTGAAAAAGAAGGACAAAGTAGGTGGGATCACAATACCAGATATCAGATTATACTACAGAGCTACTATAATCAAAACAGCCTGGTATTGGCATAAGAACAGGCATATAGACCAGTGGAACAGAACAGAGAATCCAGAAATTGACCCAAGATATTATGCTCAACTAATATTTGACAAAGGTGGCAAGAGCATACAGTGGAGCAAAGACAGCCTCTTTAATAAATGGTGTTGGGAAAATTGGACAGCTACATGCAAAAAAATGAAACTAGACGACCAACTTACACCATACACAAGAATAAACTCAAAATGGGTAAAAGACTTAAATGTGACTCGTGAATCCATAAAAATCCTAGAAGAAAATGTAGGCAACAAAATTTCAGACATCATACGCAGCAGAATCTTCACTGATACATCACCTAAGGCAACAGAAATAAAGGAAAAAATGAACACATGGGACTACATCAAACTCAAAAGCTTCTGCACAGCAAAAGAAACAACCATCAAAACGGAAAGAGAACCCACTGTATGGGAGAGCATAATTGCCAATGATACATCAGATAAGGGGTTAATCTCCAAAATATATAGAGTGCTCATACAACTCAACAAAAGGAAGACAAAGAACCCAATTAAAAAATGGGCAGAGGAACTAAATAGACACCTCTCCAAACAGGACATACAAATGGCTAAGAGACATATGAAGAAATGCTCAACATCACTAATCATCAGAGAGATGCAAATTAAAACAACAATGAGGTATCACCTCACACCTGTCAGAATGGCCGCCATCAACAAATCGTCAAACAACAAGTGTTGGCGAGGGTGTGGAGAAAAGGGGACTCTAGTACACTGCTGGTGGGAATGCAGACTGGTGCAGCCACTGTGGAAAACACTATGGTGTTACCTCAAAAAATTAAAAATTGAACTGCCATTTGACCCAGTGATCCCACTTCTAGGAATATACCCTAAGAAACCTGAAACACCAATCAGAAAGAATATATGTACTCCCATGTTCATAGCAGCACTATTCACAATAGCTAAGATCTGGAAACAGCCCAAGTGCCCATCAGTGGATGAATGGATAAAAAAGCTGTGGTACATATACACAATGGAGTACTATGCAGCTGTAAGAAAGAAAGATCTCTTATCCTTTGAGACGACATGGAGGGACCTCGAGAGTATTATCCTAAGCGAAACAAACCAAGCAGAGAAAGAAAAATATCACATGATCTCACTCATTTGTGGAATATAATAAACATAACAGTCTGGGGAACAGGGTAGACCCAGAGATGTGAAAGTAGAGTACAGACTGACAACCCTCAGAAGAGGGGGTGGGGGGGGAGGGAAGAGATAAACCACAGAACTTATACGCATGTATGCATAACTGATGGACCTGGACAACAAAGCTGGGGATGGGGTGGGGGATGGGGAGGAGGGTGTCAATGGGGAAAAAAGGAGAAACATCTGTAACAAAAATAAAAAAAAAAAAAAAAAAAAAAAAAATATGGGAAATGATTGTTTTAGATGGGTTCACACCGAGAAATCCTCATTCTAGACTCTGACACAGCTAGTGACATAGTTTTGTACCTTAAGGGCCCCATGGAAATTAAGACTGCAAAATAAGATCTGTGCTAAGACAAATCCCCAAGGACATTTTCTGCTAAGCCATAGTGTGCCTCTAGGACTTGGCTCCTTCTGTGTGTTCCCTTTTCTCATCTTTATGGAAAATGTATGATACCAAGTCAGACAGATGCTTTAGAGGGAACTTTTACATTTCACTTCATGTAACCCATTTGTGATGGAAATAGGTGGCATTTTTGTCATTAAAATAGAAAAATAATAATAGAGTTGAACAAAAGAAGTTGCTACATAAAGTATACCATTTATCTAAGGTTTAAAAATATGTAAACTACTTTTTTAATAAAATGGGAAAATCTTTTGTTTTTGGTGCCCTGACCAGGAATTGAACCAGAGAACTTTTGGTGTATGGGATGATGCTCAACCAACTGAGCCACACCAGCCACTGCTTTTTTAAAAAAGTGTTTTTATTTATCTGTTTATTTTAATTTTTTTTTTTTTTTTTGGTTAATCTTCACCAGAGGATATTTTTTCATTGATTTTTTAGATAGGGTAGAAGAGAGGGAGAGAGAAACTTCGATGTGAGAGAGATAACATCGATTGGTTGCCTCTCAAATGACCCCCACTGGGGCCAGGGATCAAACCTGCAACCCAGGCACATACCCCTGACTGGGAATTGAACACAAGACCCTTCAGTCCGCAGGTCCACACTCTAACCGCTGAGCCAAAATGGTCAGGGCTAAACTACCCTTTAGATTCTTTTTTTTTTTTCTGTAAGAGGGCGAGGGGTCTTTTTTTTTTCTTTAAAAAAAGTTTTTTCCTTTATTGATTTTAGAGAGAGAGGAAGTGAGAGGGAGAGATAGAAACATCGATGAGAGAGAACATCAATTGGCTGCCTCCTGCATGCCCCCCACGGGATTGGGCCCACAACCTGGGCATGTGTCCTAACCAGGAATGGAACTGGTGACCTCTTGGTGCATAGATCAATGCTCAACCACTGAGCCACACTGGCTGGACCTTTAGATTCTTTTTAAAAAAATTTATCTTTAGCCCGGCAAGTGTGGCTCAGTGGTTGAGCACTGACCCATGCAACAAGAGGTCACTGGTTCAATTTCCGGTCAGGGCACATGCCCAGTTTTCCGGCCTGATCCCTGGTGAGGGGCATGCAGGATGTGGCCAATCAATGTTCTCTCTCATCAATGTCTCTCTCTCTCTCTCTCTCCCTCTCTCTAAAATCAATAAAGAAAAATTAAAAAATATATATATATATCTCTTTATTGCCTGGCCGGTGTGGCTCAGTGGTTGAGTGTTGACCCATGCACCAGGAGGTCACCGATTTGATTCCCAGTAAGGGCACAAGCCCAGGTTGTGGGCTCGATCCCCAGTAGGGTGTGTGCAGGAGGCAGCTGATTAATGTTTCTTTCTCATCGATGTTCCTATCTCTCTCCCTCTCCCTTCCTCTCTCTCTAAAAAAAGGAAAAAAAAAATCAATAAAACCCATTTTTTAAATAAAACTTAATAAATAAAATTTATCTTTATTGTTGAAAGTATTACAGATGTCCTCCCTTTTTTCCCCCACTAACCCTCTCCTCCCCATTCCCACCCCTCCTCCACCTTCACCATGCTATTGTCTGAGTCCACTAGTTATGCATACTCTTTAGATCCTTAGGGACACACAGATATGTAGTGAAAGTATAAAAAAAAGTGAGAGAATGATGACCCACTTCGGGATTATGCTCACTTTGGGGGGAGAGGATATGAATGGAGAAGGGTATACAGGGGCTTCAACTGTCAACTAGTTAATGATGTTTTATTTCTTGGCAGGATAGGGTTACAGGTATTCTTGGTATTGCTTTTGACACCTTTTTGCAGGTCTCACAAATTTCAAAATAATTTGTAAAAACACGATTTTTAAAAGTGCACAGAATAGCCCGGCCGGTATGGCTCAGTGTTTAAGCATTGACCCATGCACCAAGAGGTCGCAGGCCAATCCCTGGTGGGGGGGCATGCAGGAGGCAACCAGTCGATATTCTCTCTCATCGATGTCTCTATCTCTCTCCCCTTCTCCCTTCCTCTCTAAAATCAACAAAAAGAAAAAATATTTTTTTAAAAAATTGCACAGAATAATAGTGTTAATTTTCCCTATCAGTTTTTATTGTTAAGTGGGAATGGCAGAAACTGGACTGAATTCCATCTCACTTTCTCTGCACTTGCCCAAGCTGTTCCCCTGAAGAAACATGTTGCCCCAAACATCCTATCTTGGTCTCATGACAATTACAGCTCTTGGTGGATGATGTTAAACCAAATTCTAAAGAGGTGCATACTCACGGCTCAGCAAGCATCATGGGTAATGCGTTCTCTTGTATCTTCGATGGTCGGTTGAAGCCCATGGCATAGACTCCCTGAAGAAGCTGTGGTTTCCTGGGAGGCCAGGGAGAGAGAAGATGGATTTCTAGTTTTTGAGACTGTTTTCAAGGCCTAGAATTTTATCTTCCCTTAAATCTGGCAAACAATGATGCTTCCTATCTTTGTTGGACATATTTTCCTATGCCTTAAAAAAAACACTATCTGAAACAAAACAAAATCATCTTTTCCTATTAAATCTTAATCTGCAACTATTATGCAATTAATAAAATACAGACTAGTTTCCTTTCTCGGAGAAATTCATGCTTTCAGCAGACTCACAAATATGATTGGCCTTGGGTGACAAGTGGATACTGCAAGAGTGCTATTTATTAATTCATGGTATAAAATAAATTATAAAAAACATCTTTAAAAGTAATAAGGCTTAAAAAAAAAAGTAACACTGGTTACTGTGCTGCTAGAAAAGTCCCTTTGGAGAATGGGATTTCAGTTTTAATTTCTCAGGGAAGATATTACATTGAACCAGTCATTTTGTATTTAATGGCCCTTCCAAAGCCTGCTTAGAAAAATCTAGTGCAAATACTTGGAAAAATCAAGAAGAAAACTGATTCAGCCAGTTTCTAGTAGCTGATCTATAGAGTATATGGGTAAAGGGTGGGGGATTTCAGTTATCGTACTGGACTTTACAAATGCTTAGATTTATTTATGTCTAGTCAAAAATCAAGAAAAGCACTAACTTCTTATATAAGCAACTACACAACAAATACCAATTCAAGTTGCTCTTACACTGCATTTACAATAAGCTCTCTGCTACCTCTAAACAGGGTGTTTAACAAAAATCACACTAGATTATTTCCAAAGGAAAGTCAAGCCAAGTCTCTAAGCCTACCATGGAGTTTAACAGGCTCTCTAAAAGACAAATTCTTCTGACCTATGTTGGTTCTCAGACACAAAGAACTTTGAAAACATAACCTTTGATGCCTGACATTCGGAAGAAAAGACTGTAATGCCAGCAGATTCTGATTTGGTTGTCAAGGAAACAAAGTTACTACCGAATGAGGATTTTCAAGTGATCTAAGAGCTTACAGTTGCACATTTTTTTTTCTTCTTTTCTTTTGCAGATTAATTCAAATCTTTTAAATACAAAATAGACCAAGTATATTAGGTGATCTAAGTTTCATTCTTTGTTTCCTTTGGCCACTAACAGCTAAATCTGAGAGAACTTGCCTTTTCAAAGAGGCCAATTCATCACTGGTTGAATTGAGAGCTCTAGTCCTTTAAATGAAAGGAACTTAAAAAAACCATTGATACTTGGAAAAGCAAACTGTCAGTTCAGGAAACAATAGAGCATATCTAGCTGCCCTAATACAGTTTATAAACAGAAGCAGAGATGACAGATTTGTAGAATGAAGCCCTTGAGAGGAAATAACACAGAAAAGTATAATTTCCTGAAATCATTAAAAAAAAGGCCACACCTCAAAAAAACAAACAAACAAAAAAACCCCACAACAAACAAACCTGTTATTAGCTATTACTTCATTAACAACTTGATTTGGTTCTAGTTGGCTTAGCATTTTCAGCGTCTCTTAAAGAAGTGGTAATAGTTGGCAAAAATGTGGCCCCCATTTGCTTACAGTGGGCATACTATCGATTTTGCTGAATAAAGGCAATGAATCCATTTATTCCACCACTTTCTTACTGACCAGCTATTTTCTGTCTATAATTCAGGTCCTGGCAGGCAGCAAGAGTGGTAGTTATGTCTTGTGTCACTCATAGCACCCAGCATAGTGGCATGTTCACAAACCGGTGATCCATAAACACCTCTTTACTAACTTAACAAAGAAACAAAAACTTGGTATGACATTTCATAATCATCTCTTTAAAATAATGACACATTAGAAGTCATTCTTAGCACAATGCCATACATGTGCTAACCTAAGACTTAATTCTGGGTCCTGGGTTTTTTAAAATTCCAGAATGTTGAAGGCTGCTTTGCACTGTAGGTCCTTGGAATCCTATATAGGCTCTTTTAACAGATTTTATAAAAGCAGATAAACTGTTCTTAAGACCATAAACCCTATAGTCTAACAAAAGGGCTTACCTAATAAGAAATGTTCCTGACATCCAGAAATCACCTGTCAGCCAATATTTTATTGAAAGTTCTAAGAGCATAAAAGAAAAAATACTTTCAGCTATGATGAATAAATTTGTAGCATTTAAAAATCCCTACCAAGAGGAGAAGTGGGAAGCCAAGAGACAAGGTGGGGAGGGAGACCATCACTGTTACCTTTTTCATATTTTTTGACTTTTGAATCGTGTGAATTATTAACTAGTCAAAGAAATAAATACATTAGGATTTTTAAAAATAAAAGTAAATAGTAAAATTCCCCCAAGAATCTCTGAGATGCTAAGTTTTATAAAAGAGGGACTGGTAAGAAACAGCTCAAAGGACAAATACTCACAGCCGAAGCTCCTCGAAGGACTTCACTGAGTAGAGGGGGGACTTTGGATCCCGCTGCAGGACTTCCACTTGGTTTGTGTTATCAACAAGGTTGCTTCTGATCAGCTTGTTGAGTAAGGACTGGGCAGCTCTGTCCTCTGTCAGGAAGAAACCAGTAGATTTTTTCTTTTTAAAAATTTTTATTGATTTTAGAGAGGGGGGAGAGATATATAGAGAAACATCGATTTGCTGTTCCACTTATTTATGCATTCACTGGTTGATTCTTGCACATGCCCTGACCGGGGATCAATCCCGTAACCTTGGCATATCGGAACAACACTCTAATCAACTGAGCTACCCAGCCAGGGCCACCAGTAGATTTTCTTCACACTCATCTGCCAAACTCCATCCTTGTGATACCAACCCCCCTCCCTTTTATGGAACATTCCCTAAAAAGGCTATCTATATTCATTTCCACTTTCTCTCCTCCCCTTCTGTTGACTATACACTAAAAAGGTTTTTTTTATTTAACCCTTCCACTTGACCTCAGCCCCTGTCAAGCTGAGCGTAGACACCAATGGTGTAGACACTAATGATGTCTACACTGCTAAATCAATCCAACAGACAATTTTTAGTTCTTCTGTTAATCAACTTGTTACCTATATTTGATTCCCTACTTTGGAAAAACTTTCTTCTTCTGATTTCTGGGACAGCACTCTCTTTTGGTCCTTCTATCTCACTGACTGTGTCTTCTCAATCTCCTTTGTGGATTCCTCCTCTTCTCCTTCATCTTACAATTCAGAGTGCCTCTAGCTCCAGAAAGGCAAGTCCTGGGTCATACTCTGCCTCTTGCTACAGGGTTTCAAAGAGTAGTTACCTTTTTCTTCTTCATCTGTTTTCTCCGTAGTGACACTGGTTTTAATAACACCTACACAAGAAAAACAGTTGTCATAACCAGAAAGGCAACTGAGCTACCCAGCAACTGATCAAACCCATCCAGAAGGTGGGACAATGTAAATATTAAAACTTATTTAAGTGATCAAAATGTAAATAGTTGGCATTTCTTTGTGTCTAATAATTTTTTATTTCTAAGAAGTTTTTAAGTGCATAAGAAAATTTCAAATTTCTAGAAATTTTGTCTGACTTCAAAGTGATCAGAATGTCACTCTTACTTATCCTAACATAAAACATAGCTTTATATTAGCAAACAGAATTAAACATGAGAAAAAAATTAAAATTAAAAAAATTAAGAGGTAAAATGATCACTTTTTTAAAAAAACATTTTTTTCTTTATTAATTTTAGAGAGAGAAGCATCGATGAGAGAGAACATCGATTGGCCGCCCCCTGCCTGCCCCCCACTGGGGATCAGGCCCACAACCAGGACATGTGCCCTGACCAGGAATCAAACAGGCGACCTCTTGGTCGGGCTAAAATGACCACTTTTTATATAGAATGTATGACTGTAAACTTGCAGGATTAAGTATCAACTTAAGTAAACAGAAATCAGTGGCTTACATAAATACAAAGAGAGATATAATTGAAAAATGTCCTATTTATAATAGCAACTAAAAAGATAAAATATTGGACCTAGAAATAAAGTTAACAAAAATGTGCAAGACTAACATGAAGAAAACTTTAAAATACACATAAAAGAATGCAAAGAGGTACAGTTAAAAAGCCCATAAATAAATTAAAATGTGACTCTAAGATATTCACTTAACCCAAAAGGCAGGAAAAGAGGCAGAGAAATGAAATGTGAGGGGACAAACAGAAAAAGAAAGTTAAATCACTAATCTAAACCCAATGACATCAATAATTACATTAAATGTAAATAGATAAACTACTCCAGTTTAAAGACAAATTATTAGAATGGATAAAAAAAAAAAAGCACGATCCAACTGTCAGTTGTCTACAAGAGGCACACTTTAGTTTTAATTTTTTTTATTGACTTTAGAGAGAAAGGAAAGGAGAGGGAGAAATAGAAACATCAACATTGACTGGATGCCTCTTGTACACTCCCTTAGGGGATCAGGTCTGAAACCCCAAGCATGTGTCCTGACTGGAAATCAAACCAGTGATCTCTTAGTGAATGGGTCAATGCTCAACCACTGAGCCACTCCAGCCAGGCAAGCACACTTTAAATGTAAAGACACAAATAAGTTGAAAGTCAGTTACTAGTGACTCACCATTGGTATCTGGTTTGACTTTCTCTTCCCTGATCTGCAAATTACTGATCTGAATGGGGGGAAAAAGAAAAAACACGTGAGAGCAGAGCCACAGGATAACCTAATACCATGAATTATTTATTAAGCTAATGTGTACAAGTCTATGTGTTAAAACAAAAAGATGGGAGAGGCCCTTGCCAGTGTGGCTGTGTTTAGGGCGTTGGCCCGCCTACCAAAGGGTCTCGGGTTGGATTCCTGGTCAAGGGCATGTACTTGAGTTGCAGGTTCCATCCCAGGCCCCACTTGGGGTGAGTGCAGAAGGCAACCAATTGACGTGTCTCTCTCACATCAATGTTTCTCTCTCTCCCTCTCCCTCCTTCCCTCCCATTCTCTCATTGGGGGAAAAAATGGGGGGACACCTGTAATACTTTCAACAATAAAAAAAGATTTGAAACCAATTCTCAGTAACTATCTTTTAGGGAAGATCTGATGCTAAACACTAGATTGTAAACTCTAGAGCACCAGAACCATATACTATATCATGCTTTTTTATTTATGAATAACTGCCAGTTTTGTACCTCTGACCTGATTGTTTTCCTGAACTCCAGTGTAACATTTATTTTTTTGTTTTTTTAATTGATTTTTTAGAGAGAGAAGGGAGAGACAGAAACATCAATGTGAAAGAGAAACATCGATTGGCTGCCTCCTGCACACCCCCTACTAGGGATGGAGCCTGAAATCTGGGGATGTACCCTGACTGGGAATTGAACCGGGACTTCTCAGTCCATGGGATGACATTCAATCCACTGAGCTACACTGGCTGGGCTCCAGTGTAACATTCCCAAATGCCTGATGAGTACTGTGCAGAAAAGAGTTAATGTAACAGGACTGACTATTATTCTTAGGAAAGCCAGCTTGCCAGGTTGGCCATTGGCTAGCATTGGGAATGTGGATTTTGAGAGGGTTCCCACCATTCACTGACTATGTATGTAAAAATATGTGGTTTATGCTAACACGTGCTTTCCTTTTGGGAGTCTGAAATTTTGGTACAGGATAGGCAGAGGATGACTGTGTGACAGCTCCCTCTCCCCCCAATAAAAACTCTAAGTACTGAGTCTCTGAGCTTCCCTGTCAACACTTCACATGTGTTGTTACCATTTGTTTCCGGAGGAATTAAGCACGAATTATGTGGAACATGGAACTACACTAGAGAGGACTCTCTGAAGCTTATGAGTGGTTTCCTCTGGACTTTGCTCCATGTGCTTTTCCCTTTTGCTAATATTGCTTTGTATCTTTTCATTATAATAAATCATAGCTCTGAGTACAAGTATATGCTGATTCCTGTGAGTCCCCCTAAGAAATCATCAAACTTGAACAACTCTTTGGGACTCTCAACAGGTATTTACCAAGATGTTCCCCTTATCTCAAATTAAGAACAGTCAAAAGTGAACTCACCATCCTCCATATCATATCTGCCCTTCTTCCCACTTCTCTAGTCTTGTTATTAGCACTTTATTAATACCACCTGTGGGATCCAGGTTGCACATAGTAATCTTTGCCTTTATCTCCCTTTTCTCTTTTTTCCCTAGATCCTTCCAGTTATACCTCCACAATTATCTCTTTTTAAATTTTTTATTTTAATTTATTAAAATAGATTTGTGCCCTGGCTGGTTTGGCTCAGAGGTTAGAGCGTCGGCCCGTGGACTGGAGAGCCCCGGGTTCGGTTCCCACTGAGGGCGTGTACCTCAGTTGTGGTTTGTCCCCGGCCCCGGTTGGGGTCGTGTGGGTAGCAGCCACTTGATGTGTCTCTCTCACATTGATGTTTCTCTCTCTCTCTTCCTCCCTCTCTCCTTCCTGCTCTATCTGAAGATAAATGCAAAGGTGTCCTTGGGTGAGGATAAAAAAAAAAAAAAAAACACCATAGATTTGTTATTCCACTTATTTATGCATTCATCAGTTGATTCTTGTATGTGCCCTGACCGGGGACTGAACCCACAACCTTGGCATACTGGGACAATGCTCTAACCAAATGAGCTGCCCAGCCAGGGCCACAATTATGTATTATTTAAAATTTTTTTTTCCTTTATTGATTTGAGAGAGAGAGGAAGGGAAAGGGAGAGATAGAAACATCGATGAGAGAGAACACTGATTGGCCACCTCCTGCATGCCCCTCACTGGGGATTTGGCCATCAACCTGGGCATGTGCCCCAACTGGCGACCTCTTGGTGCATGCGTCGACACTCAATCACTGAGCCACACTGGCAGGGCCACAATTACCTCTTGAATCTATCCCCTCATCTTCACTTTCACTACCCAATATACACCTTCTATCTATGAGCTATTAGGGTAACTTTCACACTAATCTCCTTTCCTTTAAACATCACCCCTAATATATTCTGTTCTCTGCAGTGCAATAAATCTTGCCAGCTCTCAATCTAATGTTGTCAGTATCCTTAAAAATCCCCAGACTAACTAAATAAAGCCTCTTCTCTTTAAGTTCTTAGTTAAAGTCCAAGGTACACTCCCTACATATTTCCTATACTGCTCCTACTAAAACCCAATAACCTTAAGCTACAGCAAAAATGAGTTCTGATTCCTGTTCTCTAGGCAAGTCCAGGCAAGTTTTGTGCATTCTATCTTTCTAAAATGCCTTTCACCTCCATCTCTATCTTAAAATGACTCAGTCTCTAATATCCTGCTCAAATGTGAGGGACTCATTTTCTTACTCATATATGTTCTCTCCTTGTTCAGAGTTCAGTTATCACATTATTCTTCCCATTTTCACAGCACTTCTTGCATTCTAGCCTTCCTAACTAGACTGTGAAACTTCTTATTTTCCAGTGAATTCAGCCTATTTCAAATATCTGCTGACAAACTGATAATCGTCCCAAAGCAATAAAGGGTGACAGGAGAAGAAATGTAACTTAGGCATTAGAAAGTTGTATGATTTCAGCCCTGGCTGGTGTGACTCAGTGGTTGAGCGTCGACCCATGGACAAGGGTTTGATTCTCGGTCAGGGCACATGCCCAGGTTGTGTGCCAAATTCCCAGTGGGAGGGCATGCTGGAAGCGGCCGATCAATCGATGTTCTTTCTCATTGATGTTTCTCTCTCTCTCCCTCTCCCTTCCTCTCTCTCTAAAAATCAATAAAGAAAACTTTTTTAGTTAAAAAAATTATGATTTCAGACTACAAAAACAAAACACCCCCAACTATATCCTTAAAATCAAGTCCATTATCACTAAACAAACCTAAATTTAGACATAAGAACAGCAAGTAGTTTACAGTATAATTACTTTCCAGTTGAATGGATCTTCATTAATCAAAGAACCAGTACATAAAACTAAATGTCATTTTAAACATCAGTGAAACAATTTGTAGTGTCCCCCACCAACATTTGCAGTAGACTGAAATATGCAAAAACCTAAATCTGTTATTCTGCAGAGCTACAAACTACCAAACATGTGAAGCATGGATCTAAAAAAATGTTTCAAATAAGACACTCTCCCTCCAAGGAGCAAGCACAAGCCCTTCTTCCTTCTCAGGTTGCATTTCCTAAACTCTAAGGGCCCCCATGAGACTTGCAGCCAGCCGAGCAATGGGGCAGTGGCTGCTTCACCTGGGCTAACCCCCTGAACCTGTCTCCAAGGCCCCTTTGCTCTGACTTCCTAGTGAGCCAACAGCAGCCCCGCCCAGGCTCTCTCCTGTTGTTCCCTCTATCCTCTGACTTTCCAGTGAGCCAAAGCAGCCCTGCCTAGGCTCATTTCTTTGCTATAACGTTTTCAGAGAGCCAAAGCAGTCCCACCTAGGCTCTCCTGTTGCTTCTTTTCCCCAAGCATTTCCTTGTTTCACTGTCCCCAGCTTTAATATACATACTCTAAAAATCAAATAGAAAATGTCTAAATAAGATTAGGACATAATCGTTTTACTCTTGATGAGAAAGAGCATCAGCATCTAAATTTGCCTTTCCTTAATATCCCCACTGAGGAGATGCAATAGAGGAAAGACAGACTACGTAGCGGGGACAGATCAGCCACAGGATAAAAGTCTTTAACTGGCCCAGATGAAGAGAAACGGCTCTATGTTGATCTCTCTGGGCGCAAATCAGCACTGATTCTCCGGTGGGCCACCCGCCTGTCCCTCCCGTGTGACTCCCCGGATTCGAAGCGGAGTCTGCTTGGGCCCTCCTACTTCCTTCTCTCCTGGAGCCGAAGCCACTGACCGACTTGACAGCTGCTTCCTGCTCGTCCACTGCCAGGGCCCACGAGTCGGTGGCCATGGTCCGTTAGGAGGAAGGCCACGCGTGGAAAAAATCACCCACTGGACGCCAACTCCGGCCCCAAGCCCGCCGCAGGCGCGAGAACGACGCTCACGCGGGCCGGAAGCAGCCGTGCTGAAAGGTGACGTCAGTTCCTGCCCGGGGAGCAAACGTCACCATTCCGCGCCGTGCCGGCCTGTTCTCGGGCCTCGCCCACTCGCGTCAGGCGCAGGCGCAGACCCGAGGCTGCCGTGTGTTTTCCTCAGGCGTAGCTTCTTGGTGCCTTAAAATCTCTAAGGTCTATGGAGCGAAACTCTTCGGCCCTCACTTTGCCTTACTTCACACTGAAGCAACCCGAGTTTTATTTTCAGACCTGCCACGCCTTATTAAATTAATAAATCTCTGAACTCTAAAGCCTTATACAAAGAAAAGTTCCATGAGAAGACCAAATGATGCAGTTTCTACTGTTCAGAACGAGATAACGGGTAAGACAAAAAAAACAAAACCAAAGCCCTCAATCTCGCTCCACACCCCACACTCCACACCCCATAATCCTACCACTCCAAAAATACAACAGCGTTATCTTTTTCTTCTGGGTCATTCTAGTCTTTGACTATACCCATCACAGCACAGGTATTTTACGGTCTTAAACAAAGTATACATACAATTTAAAATGTTCACCCTTTTATTATACGGCTAAATATTTTTAATGCATAATTACCAATGTAATGGTTTAATAGTCCATCAAGCTCATGTCACATCAGTTGCCTAACTTTCTGATGTTTTATCATTATCATTAATTGGTAGCACTTCAGTGAGCAACTGCACACCATCAAAAATTATCCTATTTGTTTGCTGCCAGTTTACTTTTTGTCTCTTCCCCACTAGAATAGGAACGCTTTAAACAGGAGCAAAAATCTTATGTTTTGGTCAAACAGCTGATTAGTGAACTAGAAAAGCTCATGGCACGTACTATTAGACTCTTAAAGATTTTTTAGTGTATGGGTGAATAGACTAATAGAGATTTTAGCTCAAAATGTGATACTTTGGGACGCATTTCCAATCATTGCAATATTTGTGTCCAAATGTATGACTTGAGCCGGTTTGCCTCAGCAGTTATAGCGTCAGCCCTCAGACCAAAGGGTCTCCAGTTTGATTCCACTCAAGGGCACATAACTGGGTTGCAGGTTCAATCCCCTGTGGGTCGTGCGGGAGACAACCAATTGATGTGTCTCACATAGATGTTTCTCTCTCCCTCTCCCTTCCTCTCTCTAAAAATCAATAAACTACTCTTTTTTTAAAAAAAAGAAGATTGACCTACCATGTGTTGGTAAGGATGTAGAATGTTAAAGAAAAAAGCATTCAAAGACACTTGATAAAAATGGTAAAGCAGCCTTGGCTGGTTTTGCTCAGTAGTTAGAGCGTCAGCCTGTGGACCAATGAGTCCTGGGATCAATACCAGCCAAGGGCACGAACCTTGGTCGCGGTTCGTCCCAGGCCCTGGTCAGGGTTGTGCAGGAAGCAACCAGTCGATGTGTCCCTCTCACATCAATGTTTCTCTCTCTCTCCCTTTCTCTCCCTCTCTCTCTACCTGAAGATAAATAGAAAAATATCCTCAGGTAAGGATAAAAAAAAAGAACCTGATTAGATAATGAGGGTGGTCAGATATCAAGGGGGTGGAGGGAGTCTTGCTAAAATTGGATTGTATGAGGAAGTGTACAGATGGGCCTAGGACAGCGGTTCTCAACCTGTGGGTCGCAACCCCTTTGGGGGTCAAACGACTCTTTCACAGGGGTCGCCTAAGACCATTGGAAAACACATATTTCTGATGGTCTTAGGAACTGAGACACCGCTCCTCTATCCGTCTCCAGGCGGGTCAGCCCACATGCAGATATGCCCACATGCAGATACGCCCACATACAACATGAGGAACTGTATTAAAGGGTCACAGCATTAGGAAGGTTGAGAACCACTGGCCTAGGAGAAGATTCAGTAGCCTGGCTAAAGTTTGGTCAAGCAAAGAAACTTTGTCAGGAGCAACTGGAACTCTCATAGGCTTCTAGAGAGAATTTAAAATGGCACAATGGTTTTGTATAACTGGCAGTTTGTCAAACTAAACATATATCTGCAATTCTACTTCTAGTTTTTATCCAAGAGAAATGGACTTGTCCACAAAAAGACTTGTACAGAAATGTTCATAGCAAATTTATTCATAATAGTCCCAACCTGGAAACAACCCAAATGTCCATCAACAGGAGAATGGATGAACAAATTATATACATTTATTCAGTGGAATCCTACTGAAATAAAAAGGAACAAACTACTGATGCACATGATGAAATAGATTAATCTTACAGACTTTATATTGAAGGAAAGATGCCAGACACAAGAGATGTATACTGTATGATCCATTTATATGAGATTCAAGAATAGGAAAAAAGTAAAATCTATAATGATAATCATTAGAAGAGTGGATGCCTCTGGAAGGGGAAGGTTGGGCAGGAGCAAGGGAACTTCCTGGGGTGATAGAAATGTTCTAGATCTTGATTGGGTTACATAGATGTATGAATTTGTTAAAACTCATAGAACTGTACACTTTCTTTCATTGTGCTTCACTTTATTGTCCTTTGCAGGTGTTGCAATTTTTACAAACTGAAGGCAAGACCCTCCACCAGCAAAAAAGATTACAACTCGATTTATTAAGATACTCGCTTTATTACGGAGGTCTGGAACTGAACCCACAATATCTCTGAGGTATGACTGTATTTAAAATTTTACTGTATATAAATTATATTTCTCAATAACATTGATATAAAAATCAAAAGAAAATGAGTGAACTACTCTTACATGCAACAACACAAACTAGTGATTTGATATCTCTTTGACATTATCTTGGGTGAAAGAATCCAGACACAAAACAAGTACATCGTACATGGCTCCATTTATATAAATTCAAAACAGGTATATATCTAATCTATAGTGATAAAAATCAGAACAGTGGTTGCCTAGGGATGGGCTGCAGTGGGTAAGATTGATTGGAAAGGCACAAGGGAACTTTCAGGGGTGATGAAAATGTTCTCTATCTTAATTGGAGTAGTGGTTACACATGTGTATACAATTGTCAAAACTCATAGAATTGTACACCTAGTATCTATGTATATGTCAATTAAAATTAAAACAGACAACACATGTAATTTAAAAATCAAAGTTAAAAAAATATTGGTAGTAATAAATTTATTTGTACTGTGGAAAAGGGGGTGTGGGTTAAGAACGTTTTCTTGCTCTGGCCAGTTTGGCTCAGCGGTTGGAGCGTCAGCCTGCGGTCCAGAGAGACCCAGGTTCAGTTCCTGCTAGGGGCGTGTACCTCGGTTGCAGTTTGTCCCCAGCCCTGGTTGGTCGTGCGGGAGGCAGCCACTCAATGTGTCCCTTTCACGTCGATGTTTCTCTCTCTCTCTTCCTCTCTCTCCCTCCCACTCTATCTGAACAAAAAATGGAAAAATGTCCTCGGGTGAGGATAAAAAAAAAAAGAATGTTTTCTCAATTCTTAACCACTCATTAAAACAGAGGGCATGCACACACTATGCTGCAGAAGTGAGAATGCCAAATTCCATATTATCTTCCCAAAGGATTAGTCTAATTCTCAGCATCCTCACCACCAGGGAGCTACTGCTAGGAGACAGCTCCATAGTCTAATTCCATGTTGGGCAGCAACCTTCGGGGAGACTGCTAATTGGTTTTCTAAGGAATAATACTTCTATCTTACTATGGTAGTAATGACGTTTCAGAAAAAGACACAAGTCTGGCCTGTGTGGCTCAATGAATTGAGCATCATCCCATTCACCAAGAGGTCACTGGTTCAATTCCTAGTCAGGGCAGATGCCCAGGTTGTGAGCTTGATCCCCAGTAGGGGGCATGCAGGAGGCAGCCGATTGATGTTTCTCTCTCTCCCCCTCCCTCTCTCTCTAAAATCAACTAAAAAAAAAAATTTTTATTTATTTTATTATTCTTTTTATCTTTTTTTCTTTATTGAATTTAGAGAGAGAGAGGAAGGGAGAGGGAGAGAGATGGAAACATCAATCAGCTGCTTCCTGCACGCTCCCTACTGGAGATCGAGCCTACAACCTGGACATATGCCCTGACCAGAAATGGAACTGGGACCTCTCAGTCCATGGGACAAGGCTCAATCAACTGAGCCACACTGGCCGACTCCCTTTTACTCTTTATCTCAAATGTCTACACAGCAAAGTTTTCATCAAAATCAAAATCAGCAACACTAAAACACTCAATTGAAAGCTCTTTGTGGCAGAGGTCTATCTAGCAAAAATTGAAGTCTGGGTGCCCACTGCCCTGTCTCCATTGCTGTTTCATTACAAAGTGCAGCTGCTCTAGCACTGGGATAGTGATTCTTACATTGCTTCCACTGAAACACAATTCCTAGGGCTAACTCTGGTCACCAGAATTAAGGGTAGGATTTTTGCTTGCATTGGATTTGTAGGACGATTAACTGAAATTTCTTTTTATTATATCACTGCCTGCACTTATTATAAGCCTGATTAGCGTTTGTTTAATCCAGCTGAGTGCTCTCAGGGAGGTCTAGGCTGAGGCTCCATCTGGGACAATGAAACCAGCCTCCTTTTTGGAGGAGCTCTGCCAGGGCTACCACTTCTTTCCCTCCGCTAGCATTTATATTCCAAAAAGAGGGCATCCAGCCTGAAGCCAGTGAGAAGCCCACTGATGCTGTAGACTAGGCAGTTTCCTGCCCTGAGTTGGATTGGGTTAGACTGGGCAGTTGATAACATAATGAGTTAACATTTTTTTAATGTATCCCACACAATTTACTTGAATCACCCACATTTAATTCTCATAGCTTTCCTGTTTATCTCTATTTTACAAATAAGGAAATTGAGGTTCTGAGAAGTTGACTCCAAGATCATATGGCCTAATAAGTGGCAAATAATGGGATTTGAATTCAAGTTACCTAATTTGAGAAAGGGATGGGCAACAAAACAAAAAACCAAGGGCAGAGTGAGAGACTGGCTCTTTTGGAACCCAGGACTCTGGTCAAGAGCCCAGCCAGCATCCGATCGGCTGAGGGCAGCAGGCCGGTCAGCCATCAGAGGGCAATAGTCTTTCCCAGGGCACTTTCTTTTTTTTTTGTTAATCCTCACCCAAGGATTTTTATTTATTTATTTATTTTTCAGATAGAGTGGGAGGGAGGGAGAGAGAGAGAGAGAAAAACATCGATGTGAGAGAGACATATCAATTGGTTGCCTTCCACACAACCCCTACTAGGGCCAGGGATCAAACCTGCAACCGAGGTACATACCCTTGACCAGGAATCAAACCCGGACCCTTCAGTCCACGGACCAATGCTCTAACTGCTAAGCCTAACCAGCCAGGGCCCCAGGGCACTTTCTTTTAATTTTTTTTTTAATCCTTACCATTTATCTTCAGATAGAGTGGGAGGTGGAGGAAGAGAGAGAGAGAGAAACATTGATGTGAGAGAGACACATCGATTGGTTGCCTCCCGCACGACCCTGACCAGGGCCAGGGACCAAACTGCAATCCAGGTACGTGCCCTTGATGGGAATCGAACCCGTGACTCTTTGGTCCCCAGGCCAACACTCTAACCAGTGAGTAAAACCGGCCAGGCCCAGGGCACTTTCTAACTGGCTGGGCCTGAATTCTTGCTGAAAAGCTGCTTGAACTTAAACTGCTTCTTATTGCTTTCATCTTCATCACTCAACTGTGAGTTCCGTGGGCAGAGACCTTACCTGTTTTGTGCATCATTGGCTTCCCCGCACCTCCTCCACGGAAGGGGCACAATAGCCCTGGCCGATTTGGCTCAGCAGTTAGTCGGCCTGCGGACCAGAGAGTCCCGGGTTCGGTTCCCGCTAAGGGCATGTACCTTGGTTACAGTTTGTCCCCGACCCCAGATGGGGTTGTGTGGGTGGCAACCACTCGATGTGTCTCTCTCACATCGATGTTTCTCTCTCTCTCTTCCTCCCTCTCTCCCTCCCGTTCTATCTGAAGATACATGCAAAAATGTCCTTGGGTGAGGATTAAAAAAAAAAAGAATGTGGGCCCTAGAGCCAGTCTGCACAGGTGTGAAACTTGCTTTGCTACTTCCTTGCTGTATGTTTTAGGGCAAATTACTTAACGTCTCTGTGATTGTTTCCTCATCTGTAAAATAGGAATCATAACACATTTGTTGTGAGGAATAAATAAGCTAACCTATGTAGACCTTTAGAAGGCTGCCTGACAATAATATTGCTTAAGGGAAGTACAGGGCACTATGGGAGATTATGTCAGGGTAGCCAAGCACACCTTCCAGAAGAAGTGATTTTTACCACTGAAATAAGAAGGATTAGGAAGAGACAGAAGAAACGGAAGGACTGGTAAAAGAGTTTGCAGTAAAGGTATAACTGTGGCAGCAGATGCACCTGGTCACAGGTTTTTGGGGGGCAACTTGGCAAAGGGGTAAGGTTTCCTATCCAGGCTCCTCTTCCCACACAGGGTATCCAAACCTCCATGCTCTGTTGAGGAGAGGGGGACTTCAAGAGACAAGGACTGTTGAACTGCAGGTTGGCCACAGGTGGTGCCCCAGGGTGGAGCAAAGGGAGTATCCTCTGACCTCTTTCCACTCTGCTTCCTGACCACCTGTGACATCAGAGGACTTCCATTTTTAGTTCTCTTTCCCCATGCCCATCTTAGCTAGAATTCTGGAGACAAAAAAACTTCACCTCGCCTTAAGACCTGGCAGTTTCTTCATTTCTTCTTCAAAGGGGGCTGGGGGAGAAAATATTGTCTCAAGATGAGAAATTGTGGAGGAAGTGCACAGGATCACCAACTTCTCTAATACATAGCCCAACACAAGAGCAATTTCAGTGAGAGTTGGAACAGAGAGTACAAGAAAGTAAAGCAAGGGAGGCTGGAGAGTTAAGCGGGAGCCTGATCTGGATATATGTGTGTTTATAGTGTTACACAGTTTACATTTATCTTAAGGAACATAGAAAGCAAATGGGGAGGTCTTAAGCAGGAGAGTGAGATAATCAGACTCAGCTGTTACAAAGATCACACTGGCTGCTGTATGACAAACTGGAGAACTACCCAACTGAAGGCAAGAGCTAGTGCGGTAGACCAGATGATAATGATGACCTAGACCAAGGTGAATTCAAGAAATATTAGATTGAACCATATGAAAGTACCACTTTTGTAGGTTAGTAATGGTCACATAATGGCAATCTCTTTAGGTTCAACCCAACAGAAGGTAGAATTGATAGGTGGGGTGGATTAAAAATGCCCAAATACTGGCCCTGGCTGGATAGCTTAGTTGGTTAGAGTGTTGTCCCGATATGTCAAGGTTGCAGGTTTGATCTTCGGTCAGGGCACATACAAGAATCAACCAATGAATGCATAAGTAAGTGGAACAACAAAATCTATATTTCTCTCTCTAAAATCAATTTTTAAAAATGGCCAGCTACTTCACAGCCTCTCCCATTAGGAGATGAAATTTATTTCCCCACCCATGATGTCTGGGCTGGTCTCGTGATTTGTTATGATCATAAGAATGTGACAGAAGTGCATTGGGGAAGTTCTGAGCCAAAGCTTCGCGAGAACTTGCACCTCCTGCTCTCTTTCTTGGAAGCTGGAGACTATCTACCATGTTGTGGAGATGAAAAATCATGTGGAGTGATCCTGTTATCTTCTCGGCTGACCCTAGACATCAGCTAGGGGAATGTAGCTGCATGAGTGAGCCTGGAAGAGACCAGCAGAGCCACTCAGACAACCCTCAGAATTGTGAAAAAGTCATTTTGTCATTGTTTTGGGGCAATTTGTTACAATGCAATGGATAATAGATACAAAAAGAGTTGGTGATTATTGGTTGGGGGCAGGGAGGAAGACTCATGATGAAGACTCATGGTTTTTGGGTTGAGCAACAGGCAGCTGTAGTGCGTTTGTTTTTTTTTTTAATATGATTTTATTGATTTTTTTAATTTTATTTTTTTAGAGAGAGAGAAAGGGAGGGAGAGAGAAATAGAAACATCGATGTGAGAGAGAAACATTGATAGGCTCCTTCCTGCATGCCCCCGACTGGGGATCGAGCCTGCAACCCAGGCATGTACCCTGACCCGGAATTGAACCAGGACCTCTCAGTCCATGGGACAATGCTCAATCCACTGAGCCACACCGGCTGGGCTGTAGTGCCATTTTGTGAGCTAAAGTTAGGGTAAGAGCCCAGAGCAGAACATGGATTTTTTAGAGTGATGGTTTCTGGTGGTGGTGATAGATGATGTGTTCAGTTTTAGTATGTTGAGTGCAGAATTCCTAAGACATCCCAAGTGCAAGTGTCATGTAGGCAGTGTTTCTACAACCCTGGAGCTCAAGAATTGGGTCTTGGTATGGATTCAGGAGTTGCCAGCAGAAGGAAATAAGCCACAAGAATGAATAAGATTGTCCATGCGAGAGAAAGTGGAAGAAATGGCCCAAAACAGCTGTAAGGAATAGTCACATTTAAGAGGTGAATAGAGGAGGAGCCTGCCAAGGAGACTGAGAAGTGGCCAGAGAGAAGGAAGACCAGTAGGTGTGGTGTGTCACTTTAGTCACCAGAGGAGTGGATAGAGGAATGGATATCCATAGTATTAAACACTGCTGAGGAGTCAAATATGATTTTTAAGTGTTTTTTTTTTTTTTTGTATTAGTAACATGCAGGTCATTGGTGTCCTTGGTAAAATCTATTTCTAAGGAGCTTTGGGACAGAAGTCAGACTGCAGAGGAATAAGGAGTGGGACTCAGTGCATAGAAGCAATTTTTACAAGATTTTTGGTCATCAAGGAGAAATGTAAGGCTGGAGAGGAAGGGTTGGATTTTAAATGGGAGATAGGTTAATAGAAGATATGTTAAAATATCACCAAGAAAATTAATGGGTAAACTTTGAGGAAATTGTGATTAAGTAAAATAGCCAGTCACAAACAAAACAAATACTGTATGATCCCACTTATATGAAGTACTTGGGAATAGTCAAGATCGTAGAGATAGCCCGGCCAGTGTGGCTCAGTGGTTGAGCATCAACCCATGCATCAAGAGGTCGCCGGTTCGATTCCCGGCTAAGGCACATGCCCAGGTTGTGGGCCCAGTCCCCAGTGGGGGCATGTAGGAGGTGGCCAGTCGATGTTCTCTCTCATCGATGTTTCTATCTCTGTCCTTCTCCCTTCCTCTCTCTCTAAAATCAGTAAAGAAAATAAATTTTTTTAAATAAAAAAAAAAATCGTAGAGACAGAAAGTAAAATGATGGTTGTCGGGCTGGGGGGGGGTGTCACAGGAATTGTTTATTGGGTATGGTTTCCATTTTATAAGATGAAGAGTTATGGAGATAGATTGTGGTGATGGTTGCACAACATTCTGAATGTATTTAATACCACTGAGCTGTATAAAAATGGTTAATTTTATATTTTACCACAATAAAATAAAACTGGACAACTTGAGGGCTGGGGGGACCAGCTAATGGGGTAGGAAGGATTGAAAACAGGAGAGAGTCGATAGAGCAAGTCCTTAAAAAGCCACAGGAGAGGGAATTTGGTGCACTGATAGAGAAATTTAGATAATAGGGATACTTTTCCCATTGTAACAGGAGGAGAGGGAAGGAAAGGTATACTTGGAGGTAGGTCTGATGGTGGAAGGTTGAGGGTGTCTCCTTGTGTTAGCTGTTTACTTGGATTAGGGAGATTATTTGCTGAAAACTGAGGGAAATAATGGGGTTGGGAGTTTGAGGTGAGTCTTGAAATGGTCCCTGAACAGAGTGGGGAGTTAACCAAAGAGGACTAATGATCCATGAGGCTGTAGGCACTGCAGCTTTTCTGAAGTTGTCCCCTCCATTGATCTTAAACATGAAATCAGATAAATAGAACAATTTTTAGTTTGTCCCTCTAGTATAGCCCTACTTGTTTTAGAAATTAACAAAACAACACTGTAACACTGGGACCTGTTTTGTTGTTAAACTTAGATTCAAATGGCATTGATTTATCAGGAAGATTTCCATGCAGATTTAGAAGTTGTTGGTGTCTGAGAGGAACACAGACCAGATAACAATATACCCAGTACACACGGCCACCGGCCACACAACCTGACCAGGGGCTAACTTAAGTCCTTTCAAGTCTAAGTGTGGAGACATTTGCTTTCAGGAATAGAACCTAAGACTATTTGGCTTTTCTTTAACTGGAAAATTCCAAGGACTGGAAGCATATGAATGAGGATATAACAGAACAGTTGTAAACACTCACAAAATGTATACTACTACGTCCAGGAGAGTTCCATCTAAACAACCTCCTCTTTCTCTCTGGCCAGTGTGGCTTAGTTGGTTGAGTGTCATCCTGTGCGATGAATCAAACTGTCATCCAGTTTGATTCTCGGTCAGGGCACATGCCCAGGTTTTGGGTTTGGTCCCTGGTTGGGGTGCGTGCAGGAGGCAACCAATCTATGTTTCTCTTTCACATCAATGTTTCTCTCTCTTTCTCTAAAATCAATAAAAACATATTAAAAAAAAAAAAAAAGCCTGGCTGGTGTGGCTCAGTTGGTTGAGCGTCATCCCATGCACCAAGTCACCAATTCAATTCCTATCAGGGCACATGCCTGGGTTTCTGGCTCAATCCCCAGAAGGGGGCGTGCAGGAGGCAGCCGGTTGATGTTTCTATCTCTCCCTCTCCCTTCCTCTCTCTCTAAAATAAATTAAAATATTTTTTTAAAAAATGAACTGCCCTGGCTGGTTTGGCTCAGTAGTTAGAGCATTGACCCAGAGACCAAAAGGTTGCAGATTTGATCCCTGGCCCTGGTTGGGGTCATGTGGAAGGCAACCAATCAATGTGTCTCTCTCACAATATTTCTCTCCCTCCCTTCCACTCTATCTAAAAAAAAATAAGTGGGCCCTGGCCGGTTTGGCTCAGTGGTTAGAACATCGGCCCATGGGCCAAAGAGTCACGGGTTTGATTCTGGTCAAGGGCACGTACCGTGGTTGCGGTTTAGTCCCCGGCCCTGGTCGGGTCATGCAGGAGGCAGCCAGTCGATGTGTGTGTGTGTGTCTCCCCCCGCGCCCCCCTCCACTCTATCTGAAGATAAAAGGAAAAAATATCCTTGGGTGAGGATTTAAAAAGAAAAGGAAAATAAATAACCAACCAACTTCTCATCCCATTTCCTCTGGGAGAAGGAAATGGCTATAGTCCTTGGCCATAAGTCTACACAAAAGAAAGGTCTGCCACCCAACCACCTCTGCCTGTTAGATATTGATAAAGCAGAGGTGATAAGTATCTCATCTGAGCAGCTGACATACCAAACAGCTACCATTCTCAGGCTTCGCTTAATATTCTTTCCTCCACCTAATCCTATGCACCATTTTAGTTTTCGGACTACTATGTAATTAGAACTACCATGGAGAATCCCCTTGCTCTGCTGAATGCTAATACCATAACAGTTTCTAAGCCAAGGCAGAAGCATTCAATAACAGCAGCTGGAGAAAAGGGGGCATAAGGGAGGAGTGTGACAAACATCCTCCAAGCAGATCCCCCCCTGGCCTCTCACTTCCCACTAGGTGTTTGAAGCTTGTCTGGGGAAGCCCTGTCCCAGATTCAGGATTACGGCACTGGAACCTTCTAGCATCAGTCCCTCAGGTCCCCTTGCCTCCATTATATCATTTTTAGAAGATGCTACAATCTGAGTCAATCAACAGAATAAGGAACATTTCATCTCAAATCAGAAAAGCAAAGCTAGGTAAAACTGCAAGGGTTCCCTAAGAACCTGATAGCTATGTCCCAGACCAGGAGGAACCTGAATAAAGTCTTTGAAATCTACAACAGCTTGGGTGGTGTTGGTGAAGGAGAGGGACCAATCCCTTTTTGCAAAGGTGACAGGCCTCACATCATACTGGCTGTGTAGGAGACTCAACCCTGATGCCATCTGTTCTTTCTTTTTTTTTTTTTGGTACGCGCTCCTAGCGGGAACCGAACCTGGGACTTTCTGGTCCGCAGGCCGACGCTCCAACCGCTGAGCCAAACCAGCCAGGGCTTATCTGTTCTTTCCATACCTTCCCTTTGAGTCTCTCCCCATAATTTTTAATGTTTTTTTTCTTTATTGATTTTAGAGAGAGGAAGGGAGAGGGAGAGAGAGCTAGAAACATCAATGAGAGAGAACATCGATTGGCCACCCCCTGCATGCCCCTCACTGGGGATTTGGCCCACAACCTGGGCATGTGCCCTGACTGGAAATCGAACCGGTGACCCCTTGGTGCATGGGTCAACGCTCAACCACTGAGCCACACCAGCCGGGCCCCAGAATTATTTTGTATAGTGCATCTAATTATTGAGTCACAAATCCTCTTTGGAATAAAGCCAGTAGATAGGTATATAAGCCTGCCATTCTTCCTCTGTAGTAGCCCTCCAGTCCATTTCTTCTGCATTCTCAATACAACCAATGACATCCTGACATTTGCTGTGTGATGGGACTGATGGAATAATTTTCTAACTGGTTTCTCAGACACCAGCCTTGTCCAGCTCCTATATATCCTGTATACCTCTGCTAGACCAATTTTCCCAACCCACTGACCCCCAAAAATGATTTCATCACTTCCTGTGTTTTAAGAATCAGTGATAATTGACTAGTAAATCCAAATCCTGTTCAATCAATCAATCAAATCTCTATTTTCTACCTAATTAGACTTTTTTCTGCCCACATGGCTAGGCTGCTTACCTTACTACACTTCCTGTATACTGTGTTCATCCTGGTGAAGTTACTTGTCTTTATAGGGCCAGTCTACCTAAGGCATTCTTCTTGTCACTTGAAATCCCTTTTCTCTCATAAGCAAACTCTACTCTTTCATGAATCTTCTCTAACCTCGGTAATCCTTATCTTCTGAATACCAATGGCACATTGAATGAAATGGCCTTCCAGTTAAATAATAAACAAAAGATGGGAACAACAAAATGAGAAGACCTCTTTCCAAATCCTATTTTTATTCCTTTCCTAGGACTAGAAAAATAGAATGTAAGGACTTTGTATTTGCTAGCATCTACCTCCTGATTAGCCAGCGTCCTCTAGTTTACCTGCAGGAAAAAGGGGAATGTGAACAGCCTTCTAACTGGGTAAGGCCCTTGGCCTATGGAGCCATCCCAACTACTCATGTTGGAGCAGTGTCAACTTTTAAATGGGACAGTAATATAAGGTGATGACTAGCTTATGGAATACTATGTGAGTCTTCACTTATGAATGATTACTAATATCAGCAACCAAAACATGCTGTTTTCTTCTTATAGTCATTAGTGACATATTAGTAACACAAATGTCACAATTAAGTTGTTAATATTAGTGAAGAATACATGAACAACTGATTAGTTCTTATGCATGCAGCCAATGAACGACACTCAAGAAACCAATAAAATCTATTGTTTAGATTTGGATATGGATAATGAACATATCCAGAATCTTCTATTGGACCAAAAATCTCCTTTTCCCATGTGAATTTCTCTGTTCTAGGGCACAGTTTATCATTTCATATATAGGAACTTACTAAAAACAGTAAAAGAAATTCTGGGGACTGAAGTTCACCAAGGGCTCAATACATCTTTATATCACTGATGTCTCAATAATGGGACAAGATCACAGAGGCAGCTTGGTCCATTGAGCCCTGGGAACCAAGCACTGGTGGCAATGAATATGGTCTATGAAGGAATATGGATTGCAGTGACACTAGGGTGACATTTCAGAACCATCCATAACAGTGAGTCATACTTTTTATTTTATTTGTTAATCCTCACCCAAGGATATTTTTCCATTGATTTTTAGATAGAATGGAAGGGAGGGAGGGAGGGAAGGGGGGGGGGGAGAAACATCGATGTGAGCGACACATCGATTGGTTGCCTCCCGCATGACCCTGACTGGGGTGTGGGATTGAACCTGCAACCCAGGTACATGCCCTTGACTGGGAATCCAACCTGAGACCCTTCGGTCTGTGGACCCATGCTCTAACCGATGAGCCAAACTGGCCAGGGTGCATACTTTTTTAAAACACACACACTCCCTTGGGAGTCTCCCCCTAGAAAATGCATTTAAACTTAAAATACTGCATATACTTCAGATCCCACAAAACTCATCCAGTGAATTTTTAGGGGTCCAAGACCCCAGATTAATAACTGTTGATCTAGATTTCTACCAGATACCCATTTACTCCTACTACTGAAGAGTCTGAAGCTCATCCCTTCCCATTTTCCTGCCCAGATTTAGGACTACTCAGTAGGTGGGTTATATGTGTTATGGTGGTGTGCTTGGCCTGCAGTCTTGTGAGGAGTCTGAAGTCCTTTAATTATTGCCTTTGTTTTTAGTTATTTCAGGGTGGGTCCACAGGACTTTGGGAGGGGGGATTATACATTTCTTCTGTTATAAGACTCCCAAGGTGGGTCAGAGTTGGCTAGAAGCATAGAGAAGACACTATACAGTCAAGTGCCCAATGGAGGAATGTGGCAGGATTGGCAGAGTGTCAGTCTCTCTGCAGTATCTGTAATGTCAGATTAAGGTAACCAACTAGAAGCTGGTAGTGGCCCCTTCCTTTCCCAGGAGACAGATCTGGCCCTAAAACACCGAAACACCTACAAGGAAGGGCTGGGATTAGAATAGTTCTCATCACAGAAAACCCCTCTTCCAAGCCTGGTCTTAGGTAAAAGTGGACATTCTGTATCAAAATCAAAGAGCCGAAGAGGACTGCTTTTGGCTGGGGTTTCATATTGCTTTTACAACTCAGTTTCATCTCATCTTTGCTCTGTCACCTTGTAGGTACCAACAGCCTTGGCCGGGTTTGAGGAAATGTTCATTATTATTATTTACTCTGACTACTCTGCACAAAGATGCCAAGTAAGGATGGAGTAAAGGTCTTGGCAATTACTCTTGCTTTGCACAGAAGAATGGTTGTAGTCAACCTAGTCACTTAGTTGCACTCGTTTGTATTCCAAGCACTGAACAAAAATGTTAAGTATCCCTCTTACAAAACTTGACTTCTGGGATCTGAAGACACAGCAAGGATTGTTGACTACTGCAGATCACTTCAGGAGCTGCCTTGAGGCTGGCCATGAACTGAAACCACAATTTTCACTGAGGATCTAAACCTCAGATCACCTTTTATTTGTTTGGGGCGACTAAGGGGTCAAGGTGATGTTAGGGGTGTAAAAAAGATGCTGCAAGTACCTGTGAGACCAGGTTTTATGGCAAGCTAGAGCCACCACTAATTCTCCACGATGACTTCACAGGAATTGCTCAAGCACAAGCAAGGGACCCACCAGTAATCAGATGTGCACTGCAGATTGCATGTGCTGAAAAGAACAGGTCATAGTCCTGTAACACAAACTTGCATGCACTAAAGATCCCAGGTTGGCATTTTGGTTCATGCTTAGCAAATCGCTTTCCTGCTGTGGGCATCAGGACAGAGTGGGCTGACAACACTCAGATGAGCTGTCTCACCCCAAATCCAAAGCAGCAGCTCACAGATCTCCTCTGCTGCCATGTTTGCCTCTTATTCCAAACATGATGGGTGGCTTACACACCTATCCTACTTGGGGCCTCTCTCTCTGTATGTGTGTGTTCCTTCTTAACCTCTATTCTGTCACTTCCACTAGGGTTGGGGTTGGCCTAAACACTTCTACCCAGAGAACAGGCAGGTGCTGTCAGATAGATCCTAAGCAAGTGATTACTTAGCCACAGCATTTAGATTAGTGTAACCGTGGGGGAAAACGCAGGCCAAAAAAAGACGGAATTTCCAAAAGGTAAATTTCTGTGTATTCACGCCTAATCTTCCAAAAGTTGTGTAAATATTTTTTTCTACCTTGCCCCATCATTTGCACAATTTTTGTCAAGTCCAAACGTAATTTAAAATGAAGTAGGTAGTTTCTCTCTACTCGTGCCTTCGTCTTTGTGGCGACTGTTGAGGCCTGTACTTGAAAGCACTAGTCTCCCATGTAGGGGGAGTGCCAAGGGTGGGCACCAGTGACTGGTGGAGCTTCTCAGTTGGCTATTTTCTCAATCTCATCCAAATCATCCGTGTCCAGTCTTTCTATTTTCTTATCTGAGGGGGAAAAAAAAAACATTGAGAGAGACCAACATGGGGTTACTATGGAGACACACACCTAGGGAAGGGGCTGCACAGCAGGGAGAGGAAACACACAGGTCTCGGCCCTGGCCAGGAACGAGCCCTGCCTAAGGCCACATCCATCCTTCATTTAACCCCAAAGGCTTCTGGTGCCTGAGAAACACACATTGACAGCAACAGTCAGAACCCAGGGCCCTCAGCCTGGCCAAGGGGAAACTGTCATTTGAGTCCCTGACACTGAACTCTCCAGGTGTGCTCTTTGAAAACGTCTATATTGTAGGGAAGGAGGGGAATGTGGACAGGGACAAAGCCTCTCTAGGGGCCACAGGAAACCTACCCTTCCCCACCCCCAGATTTGCCCTCATAAGGAAAGGGCCCTGGCAGAGGACACTCCAGGGACTCACTAAAATGCTCCTGGATTCTGTTGAGGATGTTCATGCTGTGCTTGCTGTCGACCATGTTCACTGCCAGGCCCCTCTTGCCAAAGCGGCCAGTGCGCCCGATCCGGTGCAAGTAAGTCTCGTTGTCAGGGTTCCCATCCTTGTCCACGGGAAGGTCGAAGTTGATGACAACAGACACCTGTTCAACATCGATACCTGCATGAAGGAGAGTTGGAGAAGAGTAAGGACAGGAGACAAAAATCACTGTCACTCGCCCATTCAGGCCACGTGCACCAACTTTGGGTGGAGGGAATCAGGGTGGGCCAGCTCTGGGATGAGGGAGTCAGGGTGGGCCAGCTCTGGGATTCAGGGACAAGGGGCACATAGCAGAACCCAGAGGAGAACCACAGGACTTTGGCAGGTGCTGACACAATTACGAAGTCAGTAAGAGATCCTCTGCTGGACACAAGTGTCTGGAGATGCAGCTGAAACCCCAATGGATGCCCCAGAAGAGCACCACCATTGTAAAACAGTCAGATGCCTGTCCGTTTCCTTCTACCAAGTCAGGACTCGGGGCTTCTGTGAAAGTTATCATCTGCTGAGGGAACCCAGTCTCCTAGAAAAGAATGTCACCACCAGCCCTACTGGCTCTCTCCCAAACCATCTGAGCTTTCCACAGATGAGGCTTTCTCTTGCTACCCTAGTCGGCAGACCAGGACAAGTTCTCTGCTCACCACGGGCACACACGTTGGTGGTCACCAGCACCTTCTCTTTGCCCTCTCGGAAGCGCTCAATCACAGCAGCCCTCTGCTCCACCATCATTTCACCACTCAGCAGAGCCACCTGATGGCCTTCTTTTGAGAGCTCTGCTGCCAGCCAACTGGCTGTTTTGCGGGTCTGGAGTGAAAAGAATTGTTTTAAATGAAGATACCTGTAAAAAAAAAAATGAAAACACCTGCAGAAAAAGTGGCTTTTTGCCATTTATATACATGAAGATCCTGTAGCATTCAGTCAGCGGGTTAGGCTTAAATTTTTCAAATAGAATTTTAGCGACATAATTTTTTTTTAGATGAATTACTTAAGTGATCTTAGTGTTCATCTAGGAGGGTGTGTGTGGTTTCAACCAAAGGTTTTGATTTCTAAGAAGTCTATCTTTTTTTTTTTTTTTTTTTGGTACGTGCCCCTAGCGGGAACCGAACCTGGGACTCTCTGGTCCACAGGCCGACGCTCCAACCGCTGAGCCAAACCGGCCAGGGCAGAAGTCTATCTTCTTAATGTTTTAAAATTATTTCAGTTATTTGGAGTTTTTTTTTTCAAGTTATCTCTAAGAAGTGGGATTCAAGAAGCTTCAGATTTTCAGTCTTCCCTTTATAACTCATTATATAATGAGAAGAATATGTCCTAGTTCAAGTGGAAGTGATTTACTTTCTTTCTAGTCCCAAAGAGGGAACCCGGTCCTCCTCAGCACTAAGGTGGAGCTGGCTGAGAGGGAGGGGGCTGGGCAACACCTTCCCATGGAGCGCCTCCCCCAGCAGGCCTGCTGCTGCTCCTGCTGCTACTCACATGGCAGAAGATCATGGCTTGAGCAATGGTGATGGCCCCGTAGAGGTTACACAAGGCCTGGAACTTCTCGTCTCTGTTATTGCACAGGACGTAATATTGCTTGATGGTGTCCAATGTCTCCTCCTCACGCTTCAGTTTGATAATGTTTGGGTCTGGGACCACTTTCTGAGCAAATTTCCATACAGAGTCTTCGAAGGTGGCAGAGAAAAGCAGCATCTGGCAGTTCCTGGGCAGCATCCTGCAAGAGAAGGCCCAGGTGTTTGGCATGACCCCAAGTTTTTTTATCCTCACCCGGGGACATTTTTTGCATTTATCTTCAGATAGAGCGGGAGGGAGAGAGGGGGGAAGAGAGAGAGAAACATTGATGTGAGAAAGACACATCGACTGGTTGCTACCCACACGACCCCAACCGGGGCCGAGGACAAACTGCAACTGAGGTACGTGCCCTTAGCGGGAATCGAACCCGAGACTCTCTGGTCCGCAGGCCGACGCTCTAACCGCAGAGCCAAACTGGCCAGGGCCCGAGTTTTTCACTAGAACAAACAGAAGCACAGCCTCCCCAGGCTTGGATGGTCTATATCCCCAGGAAGGTGACAGCGGTGGAGGAGCACTGCGGGGAAGAGGCAGGAGCAGACATGGAGCAGGGATAGGATGGTGTTAAGATTTCCTACATCTTTTTCCTCAAGCCAGGCTGGCAGTATGGTCAGTGCCGACGTGGCCCATAAAACATATGCTTCTGAAGGTTCTGAAGCAAAGAACCTAGCAGGAGAGAGAAGAGGGGTTGGATATAACAAGAGGAGACATAGAGAAGAAGATTTAAAATAAAATGTTTTTTTCTTTATTGATTTTAGAGAGAGAGTAAGGGAGAAGGAGATAGAAACATTGATGAGAGAGAACATCGACTGGCCGCCTCCTGCATGTCCCACTGGGAATCGGGTCCACAACCTGGGTGGGCATGTGCCTTGACCAAGAATTGAACTGACGACCTCTTGGTGCATGGGTTGATGCTCAAACACTGAGCCACACCAGCCAGGCGAGAAGAAGATTTTTACTTGTAGATCAGGAGGCTGAGAAGTTCCTCTTGGATCCACAGTCCTACCTTTGGATGCGGATGCTCTGATCTTGGTGGCCCTGAGTAGCTATCATCACATCAGCCTCATCCAGAACAAACACCTTGATCTTCTTGGGGTCAATGAACTTGAGCTTGGAGCACCAGTCCAGAACAGTTCCAGGGGTGCCAATGACAATGTGCTCACTGATCTTCTGACCTCTTTCCACTGTTGAGACAAGATGTTTTTCATGGGTATGTCCATGGCGAAGCCAGCTCTCCGCTCTGAGAAATTCTAAAGCTATGATGTATTTTAATGCAATTGTTTTGATGTTTCCATTAATCTTTTAAGGAAAGGTTAGATATCACTATAGTATTTAATGGAAACACACAGAAAAAGACAATAATGCTGAAAAGATATAGTAAGGATATAAACAATAAGATAAAAAACTCTTCGGTGGTATTCTTTTTCATTCTGAATTCTCTTTCAGGGATCTGTTATCTTTATTTTATCTCTGTCAACATCTTTCCCCCCAGACCAATATTGCATTTCCTCACTAGTAGACTTTTTCAAAGTTCTTCTCACTCTATTGCACTTTTCCCCTCATCTCTCCCAGCATCTACATCAAACATGTCAGTTGCCTTTACATGCCCCATGCCCAGGTCAATAAATAGTGTTCATTATGAAAGGCTTTGTCTTTTCAAACACAATCTACCTCTCTTAAAGTGCTTCCCAGACTAGGTCTGGCAGACCAGGACACGTTCTTGGGCCTGCACAATCTGAAATTGCAAATTTGGTTCTTCAATTTCAATTAGAAGGTACTTATTGATTCAAATTTTAGTACTTTCATTGTACTCTTGACCAGACATGTAAAAGCTCCCTCTAGCCAGTATGGCTCAGTTGGGTGAATGTTGTCCTGTGTACCAAAAGGTCACTGGTTCAATTCCTGCTCAGGGCACACACCCAGGTTGCAGGTTTGATCCCCAGTCAGGGTGCATGCAGGAGGCAACAGATCGATGTTTCTCTCTCACATCCATGTTTCTCTCTCCCCCTCTCCCTTCCTTCCTCTCTCTAAAAATCAATAAAAACATTTAAAAAAAAAAAGTCTCCCTCTAGTCACAGCCAAAATTTTGCCCAAATGTGAATGTTGAGTCAATTGAAAGCTAACAAATGCTGCTTATTTCAATTAACAGTTACTGCCCCTCATAAAAAAAAATAATAATAAATCCTCTGCCATTCTAACTCTAATCCAAACTGTCATATGTTAAAAGTCTTATAATAGTTTCTCACTGTGTTTTATTATCTTACTTTTCTCTTCAGAACTGACTTCATATTAGGACATTGTACACAGAGTAGATTTCTGCAAGTCATAAAGTCAGAGATTTGTGTTCAAGATCCATAAGACTCAACCAATCTTCTAAGAAAATTTAAATTACTTATATATTGTCAGTTTGTTGTCAAACAGAAGTAGAAAATATGAATAAAGAAAAAAGAATAAAAATAAGCTCCCAGAGTTAATTATCATGAACATTCTAGAACATTTTTGTTCTTCTAATGACATTAAAAATAAATTGGGCAATTTAACAAATCCAGAATTTGTAACATTTTATAAGCAAAAAAGTGTGTTAAAAAAGTCAAATGTAATGGTGAAGGGAGAGTGAGGGGACTATTCTAGATTGAAAAAAACTGAAGGAGATACAATAGCCAAATGCAATGCACATACACTGACTCAATCTTGGTTCAAAAACAAAAGAGCCATAAAGAAACACTTTTGGGACAATTGGGGAAAAATGAAAATGACTAGTTGTTAGTTTTTAGAGAATCTGTTAATTTTGTTGATTGTGATAAGGGTATTGCGGATATGCTGAAGAATGTCCTCATCATAAAATGCATACTAAAGTATTAGGAATAAAAAGCCACAATGTCTACAGTTTACTTTCATATGGTTCACCAGAAATATCTACATCCATATAAAGCAAATATGGCAAAATACTAAGTTTTCTAATCTAGGTGGGCACACGTATTCATTGTATTATTTCAACTACTGCATAAAATTTTTCTAAATCAAAAGAAGTTATTAGCCTAATGAATTAGGATCACATATTCATACTCACATTTATTGCCTCGAACAGCATAAGCTAGCTTCAGTTCAGGGTAAAATTTGCCCATCTGCTCAATCACTTTTCCCGTTTGAAGGGCAAGCTCATACGTTGGGGAGAGGCACAGACACTGGTAGGAGAGTGCAGAGTGAGAATTCAAGACATAGCCCTTGCAATGGGGAATCACCATCAGAATTTAGTTATTCTTCCAGCTAAGGTTGAAGGAAAGAATATAAAAAGTGTACACCATTTGATTCTTTTTTTTTTTTTCCTTTATTGATTTCAGAGAGAGAGAGAGGGAGAAAGAGAGAGAGAACATCAATTGGCCACTTCGTGCATGCTCCCCACTTGGGATTGGGCCCACAACCTGGGCATGTGCCCTGACCAAGAATTGAACCAGCGACCTCTTGGTGCATGGGTCAACACTAAACCACTGAGCCCCATTGGCTGGGCACCATTTGACTCATTAAGCTGCAAAGTCATAAGGTAGAATTCTCAGGGATCAGAATTCTGGCTGGGTAAAGACACTTAAAAACCAGCTACTGGCCAGTGGAGTACTAAAACCTACAAGTGAGCAAGGATCTGAAATTCAAATTGGAGATTAGCTTCTTTTCACTTTCTCAGAAAGTGCTCAGCTTTCTAATGGATGAATAGTTGTAGATGAAGTAGTTTTTTACTGCAAGTAAAGGAGCCAAGCCTATCAGTAGTATCCCAAACTGGCAAACGATGGAAAGGAACGGGATTTTTGTTGCTACTAGATCAACTATGTTGTTTGTACCCAACTTAAGGGGCTCTAGTTTATGTAAAAAGTAATACAAGACATGGCTTTTTGTTGTTATTAATCCTCACCCAAGGATATTTTCCCATTGAATTTAAAAAAATATGTTGTTATTGATTTATTTTTATTTTTATTTTATTTTTTATTTATTTTTTGGTTAATTCTCACCTGAGAATATTTTTCCATCGATTTTTTTAGATAGAGTGGAAGGGAGGAAGGGAGAGAGAGAGAGAGAGAGAGATAGTAACATCAATGAGAGAGAAACATCGATCTGCTGCCTCCGCGTGACCCTGACCAGGACTGTGGATTGAACCTGCAACCCAGGTATGTGCCCTTGACCAAGAATCAAACCCATGACCCTATAGTCTGCAGGTCAACACTCCGTTTAGCCAAACCAGCCGGGGCTATTTTTACTGATTTTTAGATAGAGAGGAAAGGAGAGAGAGAGAGAGAGATAGTAACATCAATGAGAGAGAAACATCGATCTGCTGCCTCCTGCACACCCCCTACTGGGATCAAGCCCCCAACCCGGGCATGTGCCCTAACTGGGAATCAAAGTGGCAGACTCTTGGTACATGGGACAGTGCTCAATCCACCGAGTCACACTGGCTGGGCCCCATTGATTTTTAGATAAAGTGAAAGGGAGGGAAAGGGAAAGAGAGAGAGAAACATCAATGTGAGAAAGACACATCGATTGGTTGCCTCCCACACGACCCTAACCAGGGCCAAGGGTTGAACCTGCAACCCAGATATGTGCCCTTGACTGAGAATTGAACCTGGGACCCTTTGGTCTGAGGGCTGATGCTCTAACTGCTGAGCCAAACCGGCCAGGGCATGGACATGGCTTTTAATCCATCAAATGGCATTTCCCTTCTAGCTATGCATTAGCAGAAAACCCAAATTCACCAAGCCCTTACCTGGGGGTATCTGTTTGCAGGTTCTACATGGCTGAGCATGGCCAACACAAAGGCAGCTGTTTTACCAGTACCAGACTGAGACTGGGCAATTAAGTTCTGTGGGCTGCACAAGAAAACGAACTGTTTAGGAGCTTAAATCTCAAGTATCCTTTCAGTTAATAAAAACGAGAATAAAGTTTCAAGTTAAAAAAAAGATATCTATCTTGAAATAATGTTACCACTATGACACAGAACAAAGAAAACATCAGAAAATAAAGACCTAAAATATCTGTTTTTAGATAAGTAGGAAAAGGAGTTTCAGGATTTAGGGTTTTATGCAATACAATTTTACATAGTAACATATAATGTAGGGATCAATTTTTATAAATAGTTCCTCATGTCCTAGAGCAACGATTTTCAACTGGTGTGCTGCAAGAAATTTTAAAACATGCAATACCTGACTATTTAGTCAGGGGCACTGACCTCTTTTCCCTTATATTGTCAAATAAAAAAATGATGATAGCCACCTGGCCTTTGTGGCTGTTGGTTGAGCATCGTCCCATGTACCAGGAGGTCTCCCGTTCGATTCCTGGTCAGGGCACATGCCCGGTTGCGGGCTTGATGCCCAGTGAGGGTCGTGCAGTGCAGGAGGCAGCCAATCGATGTTTCTCTCTCCTAGATGTTTCTCTCTCTCTCTCCCTCTCCCTTCCCCTCTCTCTAAAATAAATAAAAACATATTTTTTAAAAAAACGACAACAGCCAACACAATAATAGCCATATGGTGTGAATGAATCAAAATTATACCTTTTTTTATTTTGTCAGATTGGCAAAAAATATATTTTTGGTGTGCCTTAAAATTTTAGTAATTAGCCTTGGCCAGTGTGGTTCAGCATCGGCCTGTGAACCAAAGGGTTACAGGTTTGATTCCTGGTCAAGGGCATGTACCTGGGTTGCAAGTTTGATACCTGGCCCCAATTGGGGTCGTTAGGGAGGCAGCCAATCGATGTGTCTCTCTTGCATTGATGTTTCTCTCTCTCTCTCTTTCTCCCTCCCTCTCTCTTTCCTTTCTACTCTATCTGAAAATCAATGGAAAAATATCCTCAGGTGAGGATTAACAAAGAAAAACAAACAAAAAATTTTTTTAGTAATTAGTGTGTGTGCCATGAGATGAAAATGGTTGAAAATCACTGCTCTAGAACCTTGTTATTCAAAAAGTGGTCTGACACCATCACCTGGAAGCTTACTAGAAATGGTGAACCTCCATCCCCACCTCAAATCTACTGAAATCAGAATTTGCATTTTAATCTCCTATGAGATTCATAGGCTATGAAAGTGTGAGAAGCACTGCACCAGAAAACAGCCTTAGTAATTGTACCATTATGGTCTCCTAGAATACTGTTTGGTTTTTGCCTACTATATTTGATACAATAAGTTTTATATACCAATATAATGAAATCATGGTGTATATGAATGATATAAATGTATATTTATCAATATAGAAAGATGATCATATAAACATTTTAAAGCATATAAAGTTTTATATCCATTAAAAAATATGTAACCAAAAAAAAAAAAAAAAACCCTGGCCGGTTACTCAGTGGTTAGAGCATCAGCCCTGGGACTGAAGGGTCTCAGGTTTGATTCTGGTCAAGGGCATGTAGCTGGGTTGTAGGTTCGATCCCTGGCCCCGGTTGGGTCATGGGGAAGGCAACTGGTTGATGTGTCTCTCTCACTTCGATGTTTCTTTTTCTCTCTCTCTCTCTCTCCCCCTCCTCTCCTTCTCTCCCTCCCTCCCTTCCACTCTAAAAAATCAATGGAAAAATATCCTCAGGTGAGGATTAACAAAAATAAAAACAAAAATAATATGTATACATGTGTAAATTTACATAGAAAAAAGTCTGCCCTAGTGTGGCTCAGTTGGTTGGAGCCCCATCTTGTGCACCAAAGAGCTGGGGGTTCTATTCCCAGTCAGGGCACATACCCAGGTTTTGGGTTTGATCCCTAGTTAGGGTATGTGCAGGAGGCAACAGATTGATGTTTCTTTCCTATGTCGATGTTTCTCTTTCTCCACCTCTCTCTCTCTAAGAAAAGAAAGAAAAAATCTAGAAGTCTCTACTCCAAATATTAACAGTATGTGGAGGAGGGAGATTACAAATTATTTTTTATTGCTTTTTAACTTTTCTAAAATGAGCATGTATTACTAGTACAGTTTTTAAAAATAATACACGTTTTTAAAAAGTAGAAAAATAAAAATGGAATAGGGTTATGTCCGGACACATACGGCTCAGCAAGCATCAAAGGCAGTGCATTTTCTTGTATCTTGGATGGACGGTTGAAGCCCATGGCATAGACTCCCTGGAGAAGCTGTGGTTTCCTAGTAAAACAGTTAATGATGCAAGTCAGTCTCTGGTTGAGGAAAGAAGCCAAATATATGGGGAATTTTTTTTCTCTTTTTAACTGCTGTTACCCACAGCTTATTACTAATAATACTTGAATTGTGCTGAACTAAGCCCAATGTGTAAATGCAGATAAAAATTTTTTTATAGATTACCTAGAAATTTTACTTAATAGCTAAAGCAGCTAAATTTTTAAAATTAAACTTATGTTAGCTAAAAATGTTCTACTGTGATGGAAAAAAATATATAAGAGGCCCAGGATCTCTAAACACTAAGGGGAGAGTAAGAAAGCAAACAAATACTCACAACCTAAGCTCCTCAAAAGACTTCACTGAGTAGAGGGGGGAGTTTGGATCCCGTTGCAGGACTTCCACTTGGTTTGTGTTATCAACAAGGTTGCTTCTGATGAGCTTGTTGAGTAAGGACTGGGCAGCTCTGTCCTCTGTCAGGAAAAAGACAGCAAAGAATTTTAGAAGTCCATGAAATCTACCATGAGCTCATCTGAATTTAATTGCCATTGGTATTTTAAGCAGTAATATTTGTACTGGGACTTCTAATTCAAGTTATACCATAGTTTTGACTTATAATTAGTTTGTTGTATTAAAGAGAAAGGTTATGATACCTGTATCATCTATTTGGGCTTCATTATTTTTCTTCAGAACTCTATTCCTAACAACTGTCCTTTCTTGAGATTATTTATTCCTCCTATCTAGACTGAAATATTTACTCCCCAATTTGCTCTTAATATAAACTTGAAATGGTTAACTTAATATATCACAATGAAAAAAACAAATTAAAGTCTGTATCTTGATATCATATAAGTTGCTTGCATCCTGTTAGCTGTGTTAAATGTGTCAAAATATCATTAAGTTTATTAGACAATGGGGATGCTACTTAAAATTTCATTTATAGTGCCCTGTAAAAAATAATCATTCAGGGAATATTTCCTGATGCTGCTGAAGTTCATCAGTTGTTCAAAGTAAAATTTCCCTAAAATGTAAACAATTAGAATTCCTTCACCAACAACTGTATTGAACTTTAATTAGCACTGTGACCCCTATTAAAGTCAAGCCAAGTTAGATGTAAAAATGAAGCCTCTTAACAATCCATTCTCTTAGGCCGTAGAATCTTAGTATTAATATATAGCTCTCAGGCTGTTACCTTTCTCTTCTTCATCTGTCTTCTCTGCATTAGCATTGGTCTTGACAACAGCACCTTTATCAGACACAAAGTGGCTGTCATTCAAAATCACATCTTATACCCAACAGCTGAGACAATTCAAATTCTACGAGACACTAGAAATGCAAAGGCCTGAGGAGCAAAAAAAACAATGAGGAAACCAAGCCACAGATAAAAACATGTTACTGTTCTAAATAAACAAAGGTATGAAAAATTGTAGCATATATTTTAATCCTTTCCTATTCCGAATCCTCTCACCATACCTCAAAAACTAATGTTAATTTCCCTCAGAGTATCAATGTTTATGAAATGTTATAGAAAGATTATTACAGAAGTCAATGATCAGAAATCACCTTGATGCTCAACACCCGGGCAAATAAGACTTTCATCAATATATGAATACAATAATGCCATTAAAAGTCTATGTACAGCCCTGGCTGGTTTGGCTCAGCGGTTAGAGCATCGGCCTGCGGACCAGAGAGTCCCGGGTTCGGTTCCCTCTAAGGGCATGTACCCTGGTTGCGGTTTGTCCCCAGCCCTGGTTGGGGTCATGTGGGTGGCAACCAGTCGATGTGTCTCTCTCACGTCGATGTTTCTGTCTCTCTCTTCCCCCCTCTCTCCCTCCCACTCTATCTGAAGATAAATGAAAAAAATGTCCTCAGGTGAGGATAAAAAAAAAAGTCTATGTACAGCCCGGCCAGTGTGGCTCAGTGGTTGAGCGTCGACCTATGTACCAAGAGGTTGCTGGTTTGATTCCTGGTCGGGGCACATGCCCAGGTTGTGGGCCCGATCCCCAGTGGGGGGCATGCAGGAGGTGGCCAATCAATATTCTCTCTCATTGATGTTTCTGTCTCTCTCTCCCTCTCCCTTCTTCTCTCTCTAAAATCAATAAAGAGGAAAAAAAAAATTGGAAAAAAAAAATTAAAAAAAAAAAAGTCTATGTACAGCCCTGGCTGGTGTTTCTCAGTGGTTAGAGTGTCGGCCCTTAGACCAAAGGTTTCAGGCTCAATTCCTGGTCAAGGGCACATACCTGGGTTGCAGGTTCAATGCCTGGCCCTGATCGGGGCACATGTGGAAGGCAACCTATCGATCTCTCTCTCTGTCTCTCCTCCCACCCCCCTTCCTCTCTTCCACTCTCTCTAAAAAAAAAAAAAAAAAATCCACAGGTGAGGATTAACACACACAAAGGTCTATGTACAGCCCTGGCCAGTTTGGCTCAGTGGTTAGAGCATCAGCCTGTGGACTGAATGGTCTTGAGTTCGATTCCTGGTCAAGGATACACACCTGGGTTCCAGGTTGGATCCCAGGCCCTGGGAGGCAGCTAATTGATGTATCTCTCTCACATTGATGTTTCTCTCTCTCACTCTCTCTCCCCCTCCCTCCCTTCCACTCTATCTAAAAATCAATGGAAAACATCCTAGGTGAGGATTTAAAAAAAAAAGTCTATGTACATAAATTGTTGATTAATAGACATGTATATTCACAATGTTGTAGTTATGTAAAAATATACAGAAAACAGACTGTAAGTGAATTCAGTGAGGTGGATGTTACAATTTCCACCTATAATATTAAGTACATCAACAAAAATTTAATGGAAATCTCAGATTTTTGGTACATGATTTCAGAATAATTACAATAAGGTTAACTCTCAGATTGCTCATACTTTGTCCAGTTCATCTCAAATTGAGGATTAGTTTTAAAAACAACTAATAATCTTTGGCAGTACAGTCTCATGGTTAGTAATAAATTTAATAATTATAAGTCAATTAGGCATCCTCATGCTTATAGTAAACACAATATAAAACAAAACAATCCAGTTCGTTTACTTCCAAATCAAATGACTGCCAGTACCTGCCACCCCCTGTCTGGTCACATATATAATATTTTTCCAGACAGTTTTGTCAAAACAGAAATACTAAAGTAAATCACATTTGTTTTCAAACTAGCTTTCAGTTACTCACCATTGGCATCTGGTTTGGTTTTCTCTTCCTTAAGATGCAAGTTGCTCAACTAAATGGAGAATATGGGGGGGGAGGGAAAGTGTCAGGAAAATCACTTAAAGATTTTGCATCAACAGAGCCTCCCCAATGAAGTTGGGGAGACATTAGCCACTCTCAAGACCTATTCATTAGATTATTCATTAGATTGTTCTGCTAGGCTCCGTTTGTAATCCTTAATTATAATCCCTAGAGAGAATTATAATTTATGAGTTTGCTTAATTCTCTGATTACAAAGACCTCTCAATAGAATATAATTTGAGTTGTCATGCTCTCATATTCCAAACAAGAGAAAATTTAAAGAGATGTTGGAAGATGCATCTGTAAATAGGAATCAATTATGTTACATGATATGTTTGAGCCACAGGACCACAGTATACCGATATGCAGCCTCACTCACATTCAGGTCGCCTTGTGCTGGATGTCTGATATTTTAAACTTGGAACAACTTGGAGAATTGTGGCACGCTGTGTAATCAAAATACCCAGCAGGCTGAAGTGGGAATAGATAGGAAGGGACAGAACAAAGAGACATTTCAGAATTATCAGGACTTTGATCAAACACTGTAAATTAGGGATATCCTGGCAGGATTTATCTCCCCTATTAGACTGAAAATACCCTTTTAATTGTCAATCTTACCTCAATAAAGCTGGGGGCAGGGGAAGAAAAGAAAATACCTTAATGACAGGAGATATTTTTATTTTTAATTGATCTTTAAATGTGGCACAAAGCAGGTACTATAATCTTACAAAGTGGTGCCAAAGACAATCTAGTGCAGGGTAAAAGTATGAAAATCATAATAAATGGGTATTTCTGAAAACACCAACCACACAGGTTCTTTTTTTAATCCTCAATCGAGGATATTTTTCCATTTATCTTCAGATAGAGTGGGAGGCAGGGGAAGAGAGAGAGAGAGAGAAACATCGATGTGAGATGTTTGGTTGCCATCAATTGGTTGCCTCCCACACAACCCCAACCAGGGCTGGGGATGAACTGCAACCAAGGTACATGCCCTTGGCCGGAATCGAACCTGAGACTCTTCGTTCCACAGGCCGATGCTCTAACCGCTGAGCCAAACCAGCCAGGGCTCTTTTTTAAAAAAATATGTTTTTATTGATTTTTTAGAGAGAGGAAAGGAGAGAGAGAGAGAAACATTGATGGGAGAGAGGTACACCTATCGGCTGCCTCCAGCACACCCCCAACTGGGGATCAAGCCTGAAACCCAGGCATGTGACCTGACAGGGAATCAAACTGGGACCTCTTGGTCCATGGGACAATGCTCAATCCACTGAGCCACACTGACTGGGCCCACAAAGTTATTTATGTCTTGAGGCTCATTTCTGTCTTTCCTGTAAGTCCCAGAAGAGGGAAAGAGGAGGGAGGAATGAAAAAGTTGTTTGTTTTAATGGGTAACTGGTTAGTTAGGAATGGAAGAACTTCTACTGATGGAAACGGAAAAGTCGGTTTCTGGTGTGTCTGTCTGCTTTGTTGTTGTGGGGGATGGGGGACATAATGGAGAGACTGGCAAGAAGGGAAATGAATGACAACAAAATCATCATAAAGCAGTAAAAATCATCAAATTGTGAAGAATAAAGAACACACTAACAATGAATATGAAGCAACCAGCAGAGTATATAAGTAGTTTAAGTGTTCAATATATTTTCTAAAACATTAGTATTCATTATATTAACTAAAGCATTCCTCCTCCACATCCTGCCAATGAACCTAGTTTAAGTTTAGTAGTATTCAGGGCTGTTAAAAAAAGAGACTGACTGACTGATTTATTGGCAGTATTCACAAGAGTAAGGTAATAGCCCTGACCATTGTGGCTCAGTTGGTTGAGTGTCATCCTGTGCACTTCAAAAAGTTGCCAGTTCGATTCGCAGACAGGGCACATGCCTGTGTTATGGGCTCAATCCCTGGCACGGAGTGTGCAGAAGGCACCCAATCAATGTCTTGCTCTCACATCGATGTTTCTCTCTCTCTCTTTCTCCATCTCCCTTCCTCTCTCTCTAAAAATCAATAAAAATACTTTTTTTTAAAAAAAAGAAGAAAATCTTATTTAAAAAAAAGAGTAAGGTTAATAGTATTCACTCCTAGGGTCGTAAGTGCTACTTAAATGTTAGGGCTGAGGTCTAAATAAGTTAAGGAGATATAAAAAGGTTAGAAATATCCATTACTGTAAAGCATTTTAATATTCAATGGCAAGAGAACAAACCATTTTTTTGTTGATAGATTTTTCAAAATGAAGTTACAAGTAAATAGTTAAAATAAGTAAAATACAGTGTGTAGGGGTGAGAAAAATAAAATTAAATAAACTACAATCTGTAGGAAAAGTTGGTAGCAACAATGTAAATGAAACAAATTGATGTTTTAATACAATGTATCAGAATTCTGGAGCGGTTCCAGTAGAATCTAAAAACATGCTCATAAAAGCATACTCGGCCCTCATTTGGCTATAAGGATCTCAAAGCCCATAAGGCAAAAGCAGCAGGACAGTAAAGTTTGTATTATTCACTGCAGTGTGAGTTAACTGAACACTGAAACTTATTTTGAAAGCAATTAGTTCAGATACCTTCCTTTGGTCTATTTATTTGTACCAAAAATGAAAAACCAATTTCTCAGAAACCACTTTAAAATTCAGAAAATTAACTAAAAGGCAAAAAAGCAAAAACACCCACCTTATAATGTCCACATTTTTCAATGCCTTTAATTAATATTTTAGTTTTTAAGATACATTAAGATAATTGAGCCCGGCTGGTGTGGCTCAGTGGTTGAGCGTCGACCCATGCACCAAGAGGTGGCCATTTCAATTCCCAGTCAGGGCACATGCCCAGGTTGTGGGCCCAATCCCCAGGGGGCATGCAGAAGGCGGCCAATAGATGTTTCTATCTCTCTCTCCCTCTCCCTTCCTCTCTCTCTAAAAAAATCAATAAAAGAAAAAAAAAAGATAATTGAAAACTGTAGTTATACATTGTGTTTTATTCAAAAGCTATCTGAAAAAGGACTCTTGAGAAATAAGGAAGATTTAATGGCAAGTGAACTAAACTGAACAGGGAGGGCCTTAGGCAAAATGGTGAAGTAGGAGTCTTATCAGTTTTCTTATCTGTTTGCCCTCCTCTAAATTGAAAAGAAATCTCCAATGGAACAAAGGGAATAGAGGAGCCACTGGGGAATGAGGAAACAAATACAGAATCTAATATTTTCTTATCTAAAATGAATAAGAAATGAAGCTTAATGAATATTTAAAATACAGCAACCTAGCACTGTACATGTCATAGTCACCTGTGTCATGCAATGCCTGCGGGGACCCTCAATGAGAGTTCCATAAAGGCAGAGGGTAACAGAGGTGTTTTTACTTACTTGTTCGGTTTTAGAATATTGTGATCTATTATAATTTACCTGTGCATGGTTAAGTAGATTCACAAATGTTATCCAGGGTCAACTAACTTATCCATACAATCCGGACAAGTAATTTAAAAGATTCCTGCAAAGAAACTATGAATTATAGATAATAATAATAATAATAATAATAGCTATCACTTATATAGCACTTATATCAGGCATGTCCATAATTCATTGAGGTAAGTACTGTGATTACCTCCATTTCACAGATGTGGAAACTGAGGCACAGAAAAGTTAAGTAGTTTGCCCAAAGTCACATAACTAGTATGTCAGGGACATGGAATACAAATCCAAGTCTTTCTAGCTACAAAGTCTGAGGTCTTAATCTCTACACAATAGTGCCTCTCATAGATAATACTAATCTCAAAGAAAATAATGTAAGGATGATACAAAGGTGCAGCTGCTTTGGAAAACAGTCTGGCAATTCCTCAAAAGTTAAACACACAGTTACTATATAATCCAGCAATGCCAATTCTAGATATATACCCAAGAGAACTGAAAATATATTCACACAAAAACTTGTACATGATATGAGCATAGCAACAGTATCCATAATAGCCAAAAAGTGGAGAGAATCCAAATGTCCATCAGTGGATATGATGAGTGGATAAATAAAACATGGTATATCGTCCGGCCGTTGTGGCTCAGTGGTTGAGTGTTGACCCATGCACCAAGAGGTTGCCAGTTTGATTCCCGGTCAGGACACATGCCCAGTTGTGTGGGCCCAATCCCCTGTGGGGGGCATGCAGGAGGTGACCAATCCTTGTTCTCTCTCATCGATGTTTCTATCTCTCTCTCCCTCTCATTTCCTCTCTTTCTAAAATCAATAAAGGAAAAAATTTTTGTAAAAAAACATGGTATACACTGGAATATTATTTGGAAATAAAAAGGAATGAATACTGATACCTGCTGCAATACAGATGAACCTTGACAACATTATGCTAAATGAAAGAAGCCAGACACAAAAGACCACATATTGTATGATTCCATTTTATATGACATGTCCAGAATAGGCAAATCTAAACAGATAGAAAGTAGATTAGTGGTTGTCTCAGGCTAAAAGGTTGGAGGGAAATGGGAGTGATAGCTAAGGCATACAGAGTCTCTTTCTGGAGTGATAAAAAAGTTCTAAAATTGTGGTGGCTGCACAACTCTGTGGATATACTAAAAGCCAGAGAACCGTATGTTTTAAATGGATAAAATATATGGCATGTAAATACCTCAATAAAGCTGTTATTTAATAAAAAGGTAATAGGGCCCAGCTGGTGTGGCTCAGTGGATTGAGCATTGTCTCAGAGACTGAGAAATCCTGGTTCAATTCCCAGTCAGGGAGCATGCCCAGGTTGTGGGCTCGATCCCCAGTAGGGAGCATGCAGGAGGCAGCCGATCAACGTTTCTCTCTCACGTGGATGTTTCCACCTCTCTCTCCCTTCCTGTCTCTCTAAAAAAATCAATGAAAACATTTAAAAATAAAAGGTAATAGGGTAAAATCCCACCATGATGCTCTAAAAATTGGATGCCAAGATTCAATTTTGTAAAATTTAGAGGTTTGTTGTTGTAAGGTAAATAAAATGGCTAGTATAGAGCTGCTGAAAGTGATAGGAGCTAATCATATTATATCTGAATGTTCATTATCACGGGTGAATTATGAGTTTCTGTTCTTTTTTTTAACTTTTTTTTTTTTATCCTCACCTGAGGACACTTTTTCATTTTTTGTCAGATAGAGTGGGAGGGAGAGAGAGGGAGAGAGAGAGAGAGAGAGAGAGAGAGAGAGACAGAAACATCAACACAAAAGGGACACATCGAGTGGCTGCCACCCGCACGACCAACCAGGGCCGGGGACAAACTGCAACCGAGGTACATGCCCTTAGCGGGAACCAAACCCGGGTCTCTCTGTACCGCAGGCCGACGCTCTAACCGCTGAGCCAAACCGGCCAGGGCTAACTTTTTAAAAAATATGTTTTTATTGTTTGTTTTTTAGAAAGAGAGGAAGGGAGAGAAAGATAAAAACATTATTGTGAGAAACACTGATCGGCTGCCACCTGCATGCCCCCTATTAGGGATTGAGCCCGCAACCCTGGCATGTGCCCTGACTGGGAATTGAACTGGGACCTCTTGGTGTATGGGTCAGCACTCAACCACTGAGCCATACCAGCTGGGCAGTTTCTGTTCTATCTTAAAGATAATTCTAACAATGCAAATCAAGCAAATAAGAAAATGACAAAGCTATCGACTTTTAACCAACTCTTTTAGGCATATTAATAGATTAAGAGAATGACAATATAATCTGATCTAATAAGAAACTAGTAAAATTCAAAACTATTTGAAATATATATTCATATTTACAATGGCTAATAATATGTTTTTTTCCTAAGTGTATATTGTACCTTGGGATATTAGTTAATGAAAATATAAAGCCAGCAAAAGGAAGAGCAGTAAAACTTAAAAAAAAAATTTTTTTTTATCCTCACCTGAGGACTTTTTTTTTTTTTTTTTTTTTTTGCATTTATCTTCAGATAGAGCAGGAAGGAGAGAGGGAGGAAGAGAGAGAGAGAAACATCAATGTGAGAGAGACACATCGAGTGGTCGCCACCCACACAACCCCAACCGGGGCCAGGGACAAATTGCAACTGAGGTACATACCCTTAGCAGGAACCGAACCCAGGTCTCTCTGGTCCCGTAGGCCGATGCTCTAACCACTGAGCCAAACCGGCCAGGGCGAGCAGTAAAACATTTTAGAACATTGTTTATTTTATCTTTATCTTAGCTTTTATTACTTTTGTATGTTTTATAATATACATAATATATTTAGCAAAATAGTACAGTATGCCCCCGGGCCAGTGTGGCTCTGTGGATCGAGCATTGTCCCGTGCACCGGTTCAATTCCCCATCAGGGCACGTGCCTGAGATGCAGGCTTGATCCCCAGTGTGGGGCATGGGAGGTAGCAGATTGATATGTCTTTCTCATCAATGTCTCTCTCTTCCTCTTTAAGAGTCAGTAAAAACAGCCCTGGCTGGTTTGGCTCAGCGGTTAGAGCGTCAGCCTGTGGACCAGAGAGTCCTGGGTTCGGTTCCTACTAAGGGCACGTACCTCGGTTGCAGTTTGTCCCCACCCCCGTTGGGGTCCTGCGGGTGGCAACCAGTCGATGTGTCTCTCTCTCTCTTCCCCCCTCTCTCGCTCATGCTCTATCTGAAGATAAATGCAAAAATGTCCTGTGGTGAGGATAAAAAAAAAAAGTCAGTAAAAACATATTTAAAAAAAATAGTACAGCCCGGTTGGTGTGGCTCAGTGGTTGAGTGTCGACCCATGCACTAAAAGGTCACCAGTTCCATTCCCGGTCAGGGCACATGCCCAGGTTGTGGGCCCAGTCCCCAATGGAGGGCATGCAGGAGGCAGCCAATCAATGTTCTCTCTGATGTTTCTCTCTCTTTCTCCCTCTCCCTTCCTCTCTCTCTAAAAATCAATAAAGAAAAAATATTTTTTTAAAAATAGTACAGTATACAATTTCTAAATAGTTATATAAATATTGAGAATGCGTGTCCAAAAGTTTCTGACAGAGCCGTGTAATACACAGCTTATTTACTCAATTAACAGTGTCTGCTAGGCTAGGAAATGAGAAATGCTGAGATGAATAAGCTAAGGGCCACAGCACAGGAAGGGGCTGCCATGATAAAAATGGGATCATTAAGTGGAACCAGGTAAACGGAGTGCTGAGACCTCCTCCTTCCCCTCCCACTCATCCTTGAACACTGACAATGAGTCGGACCTCTACCCTGGAGGCAGGAAATCTGAGGATACCTCTCTGTAAAATCTGGCCAGTCAGGAGGAATGTTCTAAGGACACTAAAGAGATACAGTTAAAGTCAGAATTGGCAAGCCCACTCATGTGTTTAGAGTTTCCACTTATCACTTTAGTTACTCACTCTTAAATATGAATAGATAATTAAGAATTACAGATGTTTGAGAAGTCTTCATCATGAAAAAATAATGAAATAGATAAAAGCGCCTAAGGAAAAAAACCTAATTATTAATATCCTCAAAATGATGAGAGGATATTGTAGCCATGAAAACAGCACAGGATACTGTTTATAAAAAGGATCAGTAAGGGAAAAGAAAAAAGCTCTTGAAATTAAAAACACGATAGTAGAAATGAAATACAAAATAGTTTAGAAAGCAGTTGAGAAAAATCTCCCAGGAAATATAGCAAAAAGACAAAGATCGAAAATGGAAGAAAAAATATAAAATTAAAGAACTCTTTTCAACAAATGGCACTGGAACAATTAGCATGTGTGACAAAAAAATGAACCTTGACCCACATTTCCTATTACATAAAAAAATTAATTCAAATGGATTATAGACATAAATGTAAAATCTGAATCTCTAAATTGTCAATAAGAAAAAACAGGTGAGCCCTAGCTAGTGTGGTTCAGTTGGTTGGAGTGTTGTCCCATACACCCACCTAAAGGTCGTGGGTTTGATTCTCAGTCAGGGCACATACCCAGGTTGCGGGTTCGATCCCTGATTGGGGTGCGTGCAGGAGGCAACCAATTAATGTTTCACTCTCACACCAATGTTTCTCTCTCTCTCTCTCAAAATCAATAAAAAGCATGTCCTTGGGTGAGGATTTTAAAAAAAAAGAAAAAACAGGTTAAAAGCTTTGTGGCCTTGGACAAGGTATATTTCTTAGAACACAAAAAGAATTAATCATTAAAAAATCGACAAATTAGAATTAATCAAAATTGAAAATATCTTCTCTTTGAAAAGTACTGTTAAGAAAATAAAAGGAGCCCTGGCCGGTTTGGCTCAGCGGTTAGAGCGTTGGCCTGCAGTCCGGAGAGACCCGGGTCCGGTTCCCGCTAAGGGCACGTACCTCGGTTGCAGTTTGTCCCCGGCCCTGGTTGGTTGTGTGGGTGGCAGCCACTCGATGTGGCCCTTTCACATCGATGTTTCTCTCTCTCTCTCTTCCTCTCTCTCCCTCCTACTCTATCTGAGCAAAAAATGAAAAAATGTCCTCGAGTGAGGATAAAAAAAAAAAAATTAAAAAAAAAAAAGAAAATAAAAGGAGCCCTGGCTGGTTTGGCTCAGCAGTTAGAAAGTCGGCCTGCACACCAATGAGTCGCGGGTTCGATTCCGGTCAAGGGCATGTACCTCAGTTGCAGTTTGTCCCTAGCCCTGGTTGGGTCATGAGGGAGGCAACCAGTCGATGTGGCTCTATCACATGGATGTTTCTCTGTCTCTCTCTCTCCCTCCCTCCCACTCTATCTGATAATAAGTAGAAAAATATCCTCAGGTGAGAAATAAAAGGAAAAGTTGCAATCTGGAAAAATACACAGTAGATCCCCTTATTCACAGTTTTGCTTTCGTGAATTCAGTTACCCACAGTCAACTGTAGTCTGAAAATATTAAATGGGAAGTTACAGAAATAATTCCTAAATTTCAAACTGTGTGCCATTCTGAGTAGCATGATGAAATCTCATACCATCCCACTCTGTTCCTCGAAACATCCCTTTATCCAGCGTGTCCACACTGTATGTACAGTATAATAAGAAAGATACTGTATTCACATAACTTTTATTTTATTATTATTATTTAATCCTCACCCGAGGATATTTTTCTATTTATCTTCAGATAGAGTGTGAGGGAGGGAGAGAGAGGGATAAAAAGGGAGAAAGAAATATTGATGTGAGAGGAATGTATCGACAGGTTGCCTCCCGTGCGACCCCGACCAGGGCCCGGGACGAACTGCAACTGAGGTACATGCCCTTGATCAGAATCGAACCCGCGATTCATTGGTCCGCGGGCTGATGCTCCAACCGCTGAGCCAAACCAGCCAGGGCTCACATCACTTTTATTACAGTATTTTGTTATAATTGTTCTACTTTATTATTAGTTATTGTTGTTAATCTCTTACTGTGCCTAATTCATAAATTAAACTTTATCATAGGTATGTATGTACAGGAAAAAAACAGTATATATAGGTTTGGTACCATCTGTGATTTCAGGCATCCACTGAGGTCTTGGAAAGTATCCCCCTAGATAAGGGGGAACTACTGTATATGCAAAATACAAATATATTAAAGGATTTATATCCAGAATATATAAAAAACTCTCCCAACTCAACAATCAGAAAACAATCTGATTTTTAAAATGGGCAAAATATTTGAAAAGCCACTTCAAAGAAGTTATATGGATGGCAAATAAAAACATGAAAATATTCTAAACATTATTAGTCATTAGGGAAAATGTAATGTAAATTAAAATCACAATGAGATATTACTATATACCTATTAGAATGGAGAAAAACTGACTATGTTGTGCTGGTGAGGATGTGGAGCAACTATAGTTCTAATACACTGCTGATGAGAACACAAAATGGTACAGCCACCCGACCTGTGTGGCTCAGTGGTTGAGGGTCGACCCATGCACCAAGAGGTCGCTGGTTCAATTCCTGGTCGGGGCACATGCCCAGGTTGTAGACCAAATCCCCAGTGGGGGCATGAAGGAAGCGGCCAGTCAATATTCTCTCTTATTGATGTTTCTTTCTCTCTCTTTCTCTCTCTCTCTCTCTCTCTCTTTCTCTCTCTCTCTCTCTCTCTCCCTTCCTCTCTAAAATCAATACTGAAAAAAAAAATTAAAAAAAAAAAGGTACAGCCACTTTAGAAAACAGTTTGGCATTTACAAATTTATAAAGTTAATGACACTCCTAACATATAACCCACCAAATCCCATTATTAGGTATTTACCCAAGACATGTAAACATAAGTCCATACAAATATCTGTATCTTTTTTTTTTTTTTATCCTCACCCGAGGACATTTTTTCATTTTTTGTTCAGATAGAGTGGGAGGGAGAGAGAGAGAGAGAGAGAAACATCGACATGAAAGTGACACATCGAGTGGCTGCCACCCACACGACCAACCAGGTCCGGGACAAACTGCAACAGAGGCACATGCCCTTAGCGGGAACCGAACCCGGGTCTCTCTGGACTGCAGGCCAACGCTCTAACCGCTGAGCCAAACCGGCCAGGGCCAAATATCTGTATCTTAATGTAGAGTAGCTTTATTTATAATTGCCCAAAACTGGAAAATACCCAAATGTCCATCAACAGAAGAATAAGCAAATTGTGGTACATCCATACAATGGAATACTACTCAGCAATAAAAAGGAACAAACTATTGATACATATAACGACATGGTTGAATCCCAATTGCATTATGCTAAGTGAAAGAAGCCAGATTTTCAAAAAGTCCCATATTGTATGATTCCATTTATGACATTTTTGAAAAGGTAAAACTATAGTGACAGAAAACAAATGAGCAGTTGCCAGAGAAGGGTAGGGAGGAGTAACTGCAAAAAGTTTGAGGGAACTTTTGGGAAGTGATGGAAAATTCCATATTTTAATTGTGGTGGTGCTTACACAACTGGATGCCTTTGTTAAAATTCATAGAACAAGGATTAGGTCTTACTATATATAAATTATACTTCAATAAACTTGACTTAAAAAAAAATTAGAGGGCCAGTCCAAGAGATCCAACATTCAACTAATAAGAATTACTGAAACAGGGAATAAAGAAAACATAAAGGGGGAGAAATCAACAATGAAAAATTTCAAGAATATTTCCTATAATTGAAGGACAGAATCTGCCAGATTGAAAGGGACACACCCAGTGCCCAGTAAAATGGATGAAAATAGACCCTTACCAAGACATATTATAATGAATTTTCTAATATTGAAGTTAACCAGAAGATTCTCCAAGCTTAGAAATGGAAAAACAGGTGACATCATGAATCAGAATGGTCTCAGACATCTCAACAACAAATATAGAAATCTAAAAGGCAAGGGAAAAAATGTCTTTAAAATTGGGCAGGAAAATAATTTCCAACCACAGTTCTGCATCCAGCCATACTGTTAACCAAATGATAGGGCAAAATAAGATATTTTTGGAAACTCAATAAACAAATTTACTTCCCATATACCTCCAGAAAGCTCATGGATAGCTTCACTAAATCAAGAAAGATGAACAGAGGGGATACAGAAAGGACAGGATCCAATACAAGAGAAGAGAAAATCCCCAGAATGAAGGCAAAAGGAAATCTGCCCTGTTCCCCTCCATCCCCCGAAATCAGTTGTGCTTTAAACATAGGGGTAACTAGTCCAATCTGAAGCAGACAAAAAGACCTGGGGAAAATGGAATTGATAGAATTACTTGATGTGTCTGTACATCTTGATATATACTTAGACAACTAGCAAAGAGCTTGGGGTTGACATGGTGATAAGTACAAAGAATACAAAGCAAAAACACAAGGCAATTATAAATTCCAAGGAAAAACAAAGTTTTATAGGAAAGGAAAAGTATTCATATGTCACTAATAATATAAACTTGAAATACTGATGATTTAACTGAAATTACAATATAATGAAAAGATAGGGAATGAGAAGGTGTGTATGTATGGTGGGAAGAGGAGGATGGAGGAGAGAGTCAAAATCAATACCCAAAACTGAAAATTCAAGAAGTAGCAAAACAAGCATGTTATTTAGGGCACAAGGAGGTCAATATGGTAAATTAGTTTCAAGAGAAACAGTAGTTGTCTCTGGGGAGGAGAATTGGTGGTGGTGGGAACCAGTGTTTAAAATTATTTGAATCTTTGAAATTATGTGCATATTACTTATTAGTTATTAAAAAAAAAAGACAAAATGCTTGTTCTCGAATTCACCAAAATAAGTACTAACATCAGTAGGTTCAAAGCAGTATCTGAACTTAAGAATGTCTAGGTAAGAGAAATTAATTCTACATAGTAACATTTAACACATATCTTGCTTACTGGGTGTCAGGCCTAGAATAAAGTTAAGCAGATCAGGAGAGGATTTACTGTCAGGCCTACTGAGTGGCTCCTTCATTATCAATAAGCAAGCTGAGGAAGCATACAGATATGAGTAACCCATGGTCCTGAAGCCCAAGAAGCTCAGAATCAGAAGGTGGAAAACGACACCTACAAAAGTGATTACCATCCAGGGTGATGAGTGCAATCTATGGTCAATTCAGATTCCAGGAAGGCAGGCAGGTGGCTGGGCTCTTTATAGATGGGAGCACTCACCTGCCCTTACGTAACATGGGAGGTGGGTGGGTAAACAAAGCCAGCTCAGAATCCAGGCTCCAAGCCCGCCCGCATCCCATCCAGCCCTGACCAACCCAGGGAGTGTCTATTCCCAGTACTCTGATCCCAGCCAAAACTGACCCTCTGACCCTTTTAAGGCTGAAGCCAACTCACCGACTCGGCCGCCGCTTCCTGCTCGTCCACCGCCAGGGCCCACGAGTCAGTGGCCATGGTCCCGGGCGCGGGTGGGACGCTGGTGCTGGCGGACTCGCCGGCTGGCGCGGCGCAATCGTGGGCTCCCGGGGATCGCGGAGAGCCCGGCTCTGGCCCCACAGAGGGGTAAGTCATTCGCACCGGCGCTGGGGACCGGAAACGGCGCGCTGCAGTGACGTCGGAGTCCGCGTCAGCCCTGGCCCCCTTGGGGCTGTCCCTCTGTCGCCTTAAGACCCCCCCCCACCCTCACCTCTGCTTAGCTCACGCTTTCTTATTTCACACCCAGAACCTCAGCCTGAGGTAGTTACTTAAAGTGCCTACGCTCTTGTCAAGTGGCTCTCCAACCGAAGAGCAAAACCACGTTCCCGCTCAGGATAGTGGCATAGAAGAAGCTCATACAGACTGAAGCTATCAAAACACAAAACCATTACAGATAGTCACCAAAATGCATACTGAAACAAGCAGATCTTTTTTTTCTTCTCACTTTTAAGGTTGGTGATTTCAAAAGCCCGGGTGTTGGCCAGGGTCTTGGGAATCAGCCCTATCAAACACCGTTTGGTTAAACGTGTCTCACAGGCAACACCACTTAGAGGAATTTCATCTTGAAAAATACTTAAGGAAGAAGGTGCTAGGGAAATGTGCTCCAGATAGAGGATCAGAGACAGGAAAGAACAAGGATACTTGTGGAGCTGAACAGACACAGAGTTTCTGTGGGGATTGACAAGAGCCAGGGAAGAAGAGGCTGGTAGGAGATCAAAGAAAAGTGCAGAGCAGCCCAGCTGGTGTGGCTCAGTGGATTGAGCTCCTCCCATGGACTGAGAGGTCCCATTGGATTCCTGGTCAGGGCACATCCCCACTAGGGGGCGTGCAGGAAGCAGCCCATTGATGTTTCTCTTGCAACTCCATGTTTCTATCTCTCTCCCTTCCTCTCTAAAAAATCAACAAAAACATTTTTTTTTAAATTGCAGAGCAGCTTAATGAACAAATGAATTCATTCCAGGGAACCCCTCCCATCTGTTATGACTTTTGAAGTTAACTGTGCCTAGGTTAGAATCCCAGATCTCCCATGTAAGGATTGTGTGACTGGGAGAATTTTTAAAAAGGCAAAAATATCTTGTGCTTTTAGAAGAGGTAAAATAAGGATTAAGTGTGACAGATGCTTTCTGCTAACTACAGTCATACAAGCTTCTCTCCCCTTGTTACTTCACTAGAAAGAAGCTGGGCATTTTTCCTGCACCTGAGAAAATGAATGCCCACTTCTCTCACTTTGCCAATATTCCACTACAATAAATTAATTTCAAGCAGTGGTGGGCTCTATGTTGATTTTTACCTGGAGAGTATGAGTAAAAATGTTTGGGAAAGGATAAAGCAGTTCCCAGCAGTCCTTCAGTTGCCATGATTCTTTTTCTCCTGTGCCCTTTAGGGGGTTAATTGGGGAAGTTTTTTTTTTTTTGTTTTTTTTTTTGATCCTACATGAGGATGTAGAAAAAGGCAAACACACAGCCTGGGAAGCCATGACCTACATCTCATCTTGTCAGAAGCAACCCTGGGAATATTTTGCCAGAGAAATTATATTGATCACAGGGCTAAAGGAGGTTAATCAATTTTTTGTTTAAGTTTAATGAGGTTAAAAATCAAGACATCTAAGGTGCTGACTGTATATAATAGGATACACTTGTGGGGAAAAAAACACACTCAAATATATGTTAGTACCTACTATACAAAATGTTTAAGACACAAAACTGATAACAGTGGCTGTTTTTGTGAGGGACTCTAGAAATATGGGGTGGAAGAGACTTCCTTTCTGTTATGTACATCTGATCCTCTGAAATTTATTTGCCATGTGCATGTTTTCCTTGTAAATAGTATTTCAGACTAACAAGAAAAGGAATAATATAACAAACATCTAGGTTCTCACCTCAGGGCTTAAGAAATAAAACAATTAAGACTCAATTGACTCAATTGAAGTTCTTTACATAGCTATCCCAAGAGATAGCAGCCCTCCTGAATTTGATGCTCATCCTTCCCACAAATGCTTTTAGTATATATTGCTTTTTCTAGTAAAACAAAACAAAACAAAAATAAGCATCAGGATTCTAGACTCTCCTACGTCCACCCCCCATACCTGCACAATGTGAAACTCCTGTTAAGGAGGAATCTGGTCTCCCAAATGGAGTGTGGAGAGAGGACCCAAAGGAATAAGGAGCATCTGGATTTGAATTCCGCCTCCTGCGTTTACTCCCACGTGACCTTAGGCAGCCTCTTCTCCTCTGAAATAATGGTAAGTACCTATCTCACAGTTCAAGGATTCAAGGAGATCACAAGGTTAGGCGATCGGTCCAGTACCTGGCCTATGGTGAAGACTCAATAAACATTAGCTATTATTATTATTCATGCCCTACACCCAGTGGTGAGGCAAGGAAGACACCTAAATGTGGAAAAAAGGGTCATGCTTCTACCCTCAGAAATACTCACGTCGCCCACAGGCAGGGAGGCAGAAAGCGACCCTGAGCACAACCTTGGCCGCCGCCAGCAGCCCCGGCCATCCCGCGGCAGCATGGCCGTTAGCGCCACCAACGGCCTCCCGAGCCTCATTGGCTGAGGCGTGAGCGGTCCGCCAGCCAATCAGGGCGCCCAGGAACCTGGAGCGAATGGCCAAGTCTAGGCTCCAGCCGGGGCGCCTTTGTGTGAGTTATTGCACTTTTGGCTAAATGTGCGGCTGCCTGGCTAGACTTGAGGACTCCCTGAGGACAGAGGAGTATCTGCTTTCTTTAATGCTGAACGTCAGGGACTAATGCATAATAAGATACTCATTTGGTGAATAAATAGATGAGGAATGCACACCCTTGGGTAGATCAAACTTTAATCTTTGTCTCTGAACAGATGAAAAAATTCATTCTGTAGTTTAGGCCCTTGGTACTCCAAGTGTGATCCCCCAGCAGCATAGATACCACCTGGGAGCCTATTAGAAATGTAGAATCTGAGGCCCAATTCAGACCTACTAAATCAGGATCTACATTTTAAGACCCTGGCTGATTCCTATAGCTTCTTTTTTTTTTTTTTTTTTATCCTCACCCGAGGACATTTTTTCATTTTTTGTCCAGACAGAGTGGGAGGGAGAGAGAGGAAGAGAGAGAGAAACATCGACGTGAAAGGGACACATCGAGTGGCTGCCACCCGCACGACCAACCAGGGCCGGGGACAAACTGCAACCAAAGTACATGCCCTTAGCGGAACCGAACCTGGGTCTCTCTGGACCGCAGGCCGACGCTCTAACCGCTGAGCCAAACCGGCCAGGGCCCTATAGCTTCTTATGGTCTGAAAACAACTATTCAGTCACTCCCATTTGATCTGAGAGCAAATAAATGACCATTCTATGTCCATTTTATAGATGCTAAATGTAGCTTGGGTGTCATGAGAGTCAGAATCTAGGACGAGTCTTTACAAAACTAAGTATTTTAGTTGAACTATCTTGAGCTCCTGTTATCTTCCTCATGCCCCAAGGTGAGGGTCTACCAATGTTCTGTTGCAGAACCAGTCACGTGTATAGCACTTACTCTTACCAATAGGCCTATTCTCTTAGCCCAGAATAAGAAGTTTCCTAAAATACACAATTTGCATGTTGCATTGAGATAGCTTTCCTTCTATTATGTAATTGACATCTACAAGAGAAAAATGTCATAGAGAACTGGGTAGTTATCTGAATAATTCATGTAAAAAATGCATGTTTAGAAGAATGTGACTTTTGGGCCTCAATTACAATTTCTCTTCATTGCCATTGTATGTGATACTGTTGTGGCGCAAGAGAACCGAGAGACCACCAGAGCCAAATTAAAGCCAAATAGAGAGCAAAGCCAGCTGGCGACTGATCCTGAGTTCTCAGAGATAAGCACCAACTCTCAGTTACTTTTTTATTTTATAGGGGGCTTGTTACAAACTTCTGCAACTGGCATTTCTTGTTGTCTTTGGGGGAGAACAAGCAAGCAAGTACAGAAGCGGAGGCAGTTAGCGATAAGCGAGAGGGAACGGAGGTGGGAGGGAGTTGAGGTGGAAGGGAACTGGGTGAACTGGGTCAGCACACATCTATCCTGCTATTCATTTTATTTTCTAAGTTCTAAAAAATAACAAATTCGCTTAGAGGACAAATTCATTTAGAGGAGTACCAGGCCAGCTGGTACTTCCTCTGTTTGCCTCTGAAAGCTCCACAGTCGGCCTTTTGTATTATTTAATCAGGGCGAGGTGATATGAGCAGGCCAGTACATTCCCCACTGGTTTTTAGGGGAATCAAATCATTGTTTCCTCTCCTGAATTTTGAATTCTTTGGTAATGGGTGCTTAGGACCATAAGTTTAACTGTCTGAATTCTTTCTCTGATATATTTAGTTACACAGTTAATAATTATGGGGCCAAAAAGTAGCCCTATGAGCAATAATAGAAGAGGTCCTGCTATTGCTGATAAGAGGGTCGTTAATCATGGAGATCAATTATATAGACCCTCGAACCAGTTGCTTCCTGATTTTCTTAGTTCTTCTCTGTCTTTAATTCTCTGTCTAACTAACTAAACTGTCTCTTATTATTCCAGAGTGGTTAACATAGAAATAGCAGGTCTCACGTAGAGCCATATATAGACCTCCTTATTTTAAGAAGAGGAGATCAAGTTCCCGTCTATTCTGTAATACTACTTCAGCTAGGGAATTTAGGGACTTTTCTAAATGGGAGATAGAGTTTTCCAGGTCTGAGAGGTCTTGATCTATGTTTACTAAGTGCCTTAAAATTCTGGTCTCCTGTGACTAGTGCAGTTGTACTGACGGCTGCAGAGCCTGCTATTCCTAAGCCTAAGAGTGGAATTAATATGGATGTTGCCCGTTTTCCCCTTCCAGCTGAGATTCCAAAATGTTCATGCCTGCCTTCACCAGAGTAAAAGTAGACCTGTGGGATTACATAAGTTAGAATACATAGTCCAAAATCATCATTATGTGAGTTAATATAGAGAGTCAGTCTGGTAGTGCAGGCGAACCAAGTCCCTTCTGGGGCTACAAGTAATCTGGGGCCTTTGTCTTCTTGGAGGTCCTCTGGCATAGGAATCAAAATATAAGTTCGGGGTTCCATAGGATGTGTTAGTGGCAATAATGTGTCCATCATGGGTCCAACTAAGGTTCCATAGATACTGAGTCAGCTGATGGGGATTTCCCAGAGTCAGAGAAGCAGAGGTCCCAAGTAGCAGGATCAGGATTGGAGTAATTTTACCTTTAAAGGGTCGTCTGTCCGTTGAAGGGCCCATTTTTCTGGTATCTGCTCAGGGTGTGCCTTCTTTACCTGGCAGTGATGAATCCAAAAATGGCAACCTGCTACCTTAAGCCATCAGAGTGGTGAGGATTACAGTCAGGGGACCAGTCCATGTAGGCTCCAGAGAAGCAGGCTGAATTTTCTTGATCCAGATCCAATCTCCAGGCTGGATATTGTAGAGATCTGAGTCACCTGGAAGAGAAGGCTTAGGGAGAGAATCTCTTATCATCTGATGGTTCTTCTGCTGGACGAGTTGCAGAGCCTGTAAGGACTTAAGAAGATAATGGTTATTTAGTTCAGTTAGGGCTTCTTCTCCCAATTTGGGGAGAAGTGGTGGTGGTTTCCTGTACATTATTTCATAGGGAGAGAGACCCTTAATATAGGGAGTATATCGGACCCGCAATAGGGCAAAAGGAAGGAGGCTGACCCAATTTTCGCCTGTCTCTAATTTTAATTTAGTAATAGTCTCCTTTAATGTTCGATTCATCCTTTCTATCTGTCCTGAACTCTGAGGCCTGTATGCACAATGTAATTTCCAAGTAACTTTTTAAAAATTATAGCTAAGCTAAGGCTTGTGTGATTTGGGCAATGAACACCGGGCCATTGTCAGACCCCATGGTTAAAGGGAGGCCAAATCGGGGACTCTTTCTGATATTAGTTTCCTAGCTACTGTCTGAGCTGTCTCAGATTTATTCAGGAAGGCTTCTGTCCAACCTGAAAAATTGTCAATAAAAACGAGGAGTTATTTGTAACCAAACTTTCCTGGAATTATTTCAGTAAAGTCTATTTCCCAATGTTCCCCTAGGTTCTGTCCGAGTAGTCGAATCCCCGATTGAGCATTTCCTTGTTGTTTTGTATTTATTTGAGCACAGGTAGGACAGCGGGCCGCAGTTTGCTTGGCATAATAGTGAAGTCTTAGAATGTAATAATCTTGATGAAGAAGTTCAATCAGTTTAGTTCCCCCTAGGTGGGTCTTAAAAATAAGATCTCGTCTCAGTGCCTCAGGTAACAGAATTCTCCGATCAGGGAGTATGTGCCAACTGGAAGAGTTTATGTTCCCTCCTAGCTTAATTCTGAGTTCTTTTTCCTCTTCTGCATAAGAGGGAACTTTAGGGAGATTTCGTGGAGGTAGCACAGGTAAAATCTGGAGAGGCCTCACTGGTTTTTGGGCAGTCTCTCTTGCAGTCCGATCTGCAAAAGCATTTTCCCAGGTCATCAGTTGTCTGATGTCCTTTACAGTGAATGATGGCAACCTTTTGAGGTAGCCAGATGGCCTCTAATAGGGCTAGGATTTCAGCTTTGTTTTTAATTTCCTTTCCCTCTGAGGTGAGGAGTCCCTACTCCTGATAGAGGGCCCCATGTATATGAACAGTAGCGAATGCATATCTACTGTCAGTGTAAATGTTTATAGTTTCCTTTCCCCAACGTAAGGCTTGTGTTAAGGCTATAAGTTCAGCCCTCTGTGCAGAAGTCCCATGTCCCAATGCCTGTGCCCAGAGTACCTTATCTTGTGTTACCATAGCAGCTCCTGCATATCTGGTGCCATTTGACATGAAGCTGTTCCCATCTGTGTAGAGATCAGCATCTGGGTCCAGCCAGGGTGTGTCTCTGAGGACCATTCGAAAATTAGTCAAGGAGTCCAGGAACTCGAGGCAGTTATGAACAGGTTCTGCTGGGTCATCATCAGGCAGCAAGGTGGCAGGGTTTAGGGCAGTAGTCTTTTTTTTTTTTTTTTTGGGTCTTTTCCTGCCATACTTTATTAGGAAGATGAAATAGAATCAATGTAGTACAGGACACATTGGTGTCGGGGGTGAGGGGCTCTCTGGGATATTTCCAAGGAGGTCCATGGCTGGGAGAAGCTGCTCTCTTCCACTTGGTGCCTGGAGAAGGGCCCAATGCAGGGTAGGAACTGGAACAAGAATGCTTCCAGCCCACTATTCAATTCCTTCTTGCTTATCTTTGATGGCCACCCGGAATCGCTCTTCCAGCAGGGAGAGTTCGCTAATGAGGTCTGTGATGGCATTGGTGAAGGCCTCCTGGGGGCTGTAGTCTGGTGTGGTTTGCACACGGATGATGATCTTGTGCTCCAAGGGGTGGGGGACTTTGTAGCCAGCAAACAGCACCTGTGGGTCCTTCAACAGCTGTGATTTAATAATGTTTCCTAGTGTATGATCTTCTTTGTTGATGGTGAACAAACAGGCATTGGGTACCTTGGTGTCCTTGTTAATGGTGATCTTCTTCTCGCCTTCGAACAACAAGAACGACTCGAAGGCAGGAGGGGCGTTCATCCTAGCGCCGCAGCCCCCTCCAAACTCTCAGCTGCCCCCACTTCCGCCTCCAGAACTAGGGCAGTAGTCTTTAGGAATTTAATCTTCAGGGGGTCCAATTCTGTCATGGGACATCCATCGTTTAGGGGGATTCCTGAGTAGGGCTTTCAATAGCATGGGGTGCTATAATTTGTAAATCTTGTCTCAGGGTCAGCTTAGAGGCTTCCTTAGTGAGCAGGGCTGTAGCTGCTATGGCCCTTAAGCAGTGTGGCCACCCAGAGGCTACTGGGTTTCATCTCTTAGATAGGTAGGCCATTGGATGTTTCAGGGACCGAGGGCCTGTGTGAGTACTCCTTTAGTAATCCCCTGGTTCTCAGAGACAAATAACTGAAAAGGCTTAGTGAGGTCAGGTAGGGTCAGGACCAGGGTGCTGATGAGAGTCTCTTTTAGTTCTTGGAAAGCCTTTTTCTCAGTTTCAGTCCAAGTTAAATTGTCCGTCTTTCCCCCTGTACTGGTGTTTAGGGGCTTTGCGATTTCCGCAAATCGGGGTATCCAGAGGCGGCAGTACCCAATCGCTCCTAGAAATTCCCAGACCTGTTTCTTTGTGGTTGGGGTATTTTCAGAATGGCCTCAATGCAGCTTGTGGAGAGGGACCATTTTCCTCCTCTTAGTTCATAGCCTAGATAGGTGGCATTCTCAGTGCATAACTGAGTTTTCCCTCAAAACCCTCTAATTTCTGTAGTTTCTAATGTCTGGGGCTGACTGGGTAACAAAAGCAACATTAATAGCTCTCCTATTATCAGGGGCTTCTGGTTCTATGGGCATAAACAGCCGGTAAGTTTCCATCAAACGCTCTAAGAAAGAGGAGGGGGATTCCCCGACCGCTGGACGTTTCGCTTATCTTAGACAAGTTGATCAGTTTTTTTTTAGTTGTTCCCTGGATGCCCCGTAATAGAGTCAGGCGATATAGTTAAAGAGCCTCCTCACCTTGGGGATGTGGGTAGCCGGTGACGGAGACGGTTGGGATCAGAGGTGGGTTCTCTGTCTGGCCTGAGAACAGTTTTAGTCGCCTCTCAGTAGATCTTATCCCTCTCTTCAGAAGTGAAGAGAACCTGCAGAAGCTGCTGACAATCATCCCAAGTGGGCTGGTGGGTGTGAGACAGTTTCTAACAGAGAGATTAATCCTTGGGGTTTGTCAGAGAAAGAGGGGTTTTGTTGTTTCCAATTATACAGGTCCTTAGTGGAGAAGGGGACATACATCATAAAAGGCCAGCAGATGACAGAGTAATAAGTGATTCAGGGGCTGGCACATCAATAGTTAAACAGCTTGCCAGTGAGAATGTTAATAAGCCTTGCAGAGAGGCGTTGAGCCCTCTTTGCAAAGAAGCCAATACATCCGAATATATCCACATCCGTTCAGATATTGGGTCTTCCCATATATAGGGGGCCGCAACAGCTGAGGCTTTAAGAGAAGTCCTCCCTGCCAGCAAGGCAGGAGGAAGAGGTAAATAATCATCATCTTTTTTATTCTTTCATGTCAATTTCCCACCTTCTATCATTCATAAATCTTAAATCCTTATTATTTTTATAATTTCTTTTCATAAAGCCCTTCTCAGGTGGAGACCCAAAGTACATCAGAGGTGTCATTTTATCTATGCTATAGTAACCATAGCTCAGATCCATCTTTCCCTTTTCACATGTGAGTAAATTGTAGCACCATGAAAGAAAAAACTTTCTCAGTTAAACCAAAAAGAGCTTGATCTTCAGGCCTTTGGGGCTTAATCACGTTCTTTCTTTAAATAAACCAAGCATGACTTTACTAAATATCTCATATTATAAGCCCCTTGAGAGTGAGGACTGTGTTTGTATGTTTTCCCCTTATCCATACTCCAGTGAGGAAACAGACTTGTGTTAAGCCATCTGCACTGATTTGATTTCCTTTCATAAGGAGAGAAAACAAATCCTTGAGGAATTCCAGGTCCTATTGGAATGACCCAAAGCTAATTCCAGGTCAAGAAAAAGTTTCAAGTACCTGATTAACATAACATAGAACCATTTCAATAATATATATAACTTTTGCCTCCTAGGCAAATATTGGAGAAAAAAACTTTTTCCCTTTTAACAGGCTGAAAAAGAACCAAATAAATTCTATATTAATTTATTTTAGATTCATGTATCTTATTAAATTCATTATTTATCTTATTTATGATTTCCTTTCAAGATTTCTCTTAACAGATCTTTTAATTTTCATAAACCTTTTTATCCATCCAGAAATAGCCAGTTTTAGAATAACTTTAAAAATATATATATATCTCCATACCGTATATTTTCTTTCATCAAAATCATACAATTTCTTTCTAATTTAATCTGAACTGTTAACTCTTAGAAATGTTGATTTTCTTTTTTTTTTCTTGTGACAAGTACAAGTAATTAACATTCCTCAGATTGGCAAATATATTCATATTTTCAAGAGACATTTTTTGAATCAATAGATCATTAACAGATCCAAATCTATCCTCTAGCTTTTCTGTAATAAGAACCCAAAGTAGGCAAACTCAGGTTAATTAACATTTTAGTATATCCTCAGGGGGGTCCTGAAGGATGGGATTTAATTTCTTCAGGGGCTGGGAGGAGTTACCGTTCTTCAGGGCAGACTGAGGCATTGTTAACAAAACTGTTTTTCCTTTCTTTTGAACCTCTGGACACTGACATTTTTTAACATATGGCATTTGATCCAAGAGTCCAGGGCTCCCGTATATTTTCTGATGGACCATAAAAGCCAATTTCAAATTGAAACTACCTTCAGGTGGCCAATTAACCCTGTAGGTAGGCCATTCGAGTTCACATAGAGTCCGTAAGGTCCCAGAGTTTACCAGGATATTATAGCTTTTTGCCCAAGCTTTGAAATCTTTAAAATTATCCAATAGGCATTGCAATGGAGTTTTTGTACCAGATTGACTTTGGCCCATGACAACAAAGGGAAGTGCAACTAGACAACAACAGACAATCTGGAGGGCCAATAAACAAACAGGAAAACAATACAGACAGGGCTGAAACCGAAGTTACTGAAACCAAAAACCAAAAAGAACACAGAACTGACAACTGACTGAAAACCGAAGTTCAACCAAAACACACAGACAGAACTGACTGAAGTTCTTTGCGACGGCTCACTAGGGAACCCGGCTGGGGAAGTAATGCCGCATCCAGCCTTCCCCCTTGCCACTGAAAGGAGCCCACCAGACTGAACAGAAAACAGTACTCACCTGTGAGATTCCAGATAACTCAGATGAGTCCTGATGCTCTCGAGGCAGAGGAATGTCCCTCCGAGGCCTTCCCCCTAGACCAGCCCCCCTTGCAGTTTTGATAGCTGGTCTAGTGGTCCCGTCTGGGGCTTCCCCGTCTGGGAAGGATCTCACTGGGGCCTCCAAATGTTGTGGCATGAGAGAACCGAGAGACCACCAGAGCCAAATTAAAGCTAAATAGAGAGCAAAGCCAGCTGGCGACTGATCTTGAGTTCTCGGAGATAAGCACCGACTTTCGGTTACTTTTTTATTTTATAGGGGGCTTGTTACAAACTTCTGCAACTGGCATTTCTTGTTGTCCTTGGGGGAGAACAGGCAAGCAAGTACAGAAGCGGAGGCAGTTAGCGATAAGCGAGAGGGAACGGAGGTGGGAGGGAGTTGAGGTGGAAGGGAACTGGGTGAACTGGGTCAGCACACATCTATCCTGCTATTCATTTTATTTTCTAAGTTCTAAAAAATAACAAATTCGCTTAGAGGACAAATTCATTTAGAGGAGTACCAGGCCAGCTAGTACTTCCTCTGTTTGCCTCTGAAAGCTCCACAGTCGGCCTTTTGTATTATTTAATCAGGGCGAGGTGATATGAGCAGGCCCGTACAATACCAGAAGGGCAAGCCCCTAAGGGAGATTCAAACCCTGAGCCAGGAGGGTTCTTGGCTTTGGGCAGGTAAGAATTCAAGAAATGAGCCAGGCAAGAGGTTAAAACGGAAGGAAGTTTATTGAGCAGGGAGGATAAGCAAGAAAAGACAGAGTAGCAGACTTTCCTCACAAGAAAAGGAAAGGGGACCCCAACTATCTCTAGAGTTTGAGCTTACTGTATACATATCTGTTTGTAGTTTCTATGGAAAATTGCTGATATGGGCAAATAAGAGAGTGAAAAAAATGTTGGGATTAACTTTAACCTTTACAAGGTATGTTTTGTGTCCTTGTGTTTTCCTTTTATGGTATGGGTAAATATTATTAATAAGGTATGTGTGAGTAGCTATGAATCAATCTTTGCAGGAATTTTCTTTATTCTGGAGGCTCCTCATGGTCTGCTTGCATCTCTGGTCAGCCAAGATCCATGTCAGGCAGCATTTAGCAGGCCCCTGACTTAGCTTTGTTTGACTTTAGTTATTTTATATAGTTCTTATGCCCCTCTCCTATATTAAGTGGATAAAAAATAAAAATAAAAATATATCTCTAATTCTTTCATCAGTGAAGGTGCTATCCTAACAATAACAACAACTCTGGCAACATAGCAAAGTTATTGAGACTACAACCTATATTACTTTATTTTATTTTGAAAGTGTAATTTGTATAACTTTGGCTTTCATATTAATTGTGGTGGCACGGGATGTCTGACCCATTTCTCAGATTGTTTAGTTTAAATATGCCTAATCTTTTGGGGCCAGTTGGGTCAGAAAATACACTTATTTTGCCCTTTGCTGTCTTAACCTCTTAGTGCCTCAGTTTCCTCAGCTGCTAAAAGGACATAATACTAGTAACTCATTATAAGGTTGTTATGAGGAAAAAAAGCTTAGATCAGTACATGCTGCATATGATTGCTCAACAAATGTTAGATGTGATGATTATTTTTGAGGTGCTGTGAACTGGGAAGTTAATTCAGGTGATTTATTTTTTACTGGCTTTTGAGTTTTATATATTTGTATAGGATGCTATTTTACATAAAAAAGTAAAATTTTTCTGCAATATCTTCAACCCTATTATGAACAGTAGCACAATTTTATACCCGGGTATTTCGATATATCAGATGGTGTAGGTTAGAGTATGGGCTTTGGAAGTCGACATGGGTTTGGATACTGGCTCTGCACCTTACTCTTCAGTGTGGACTGGGGCAAAGCAGTTACCTCATCAGTAAAAAGGGCATGCCAGTTGACCAGCCTCATACAATATAAAAATTAAATGAAATAATTTCTGTGAAATTTTTAATACAATACCTCGCATATAGATATGAACTATTGTTTTTAAAAGGCAAATCAGGGACCAGATGCCAAACTCAACTATTAAATTACTTCTTCCACAACTAAATCCAAGAAGGTCTGACCAGGACAAGTGTATCCATAGACACATTGTATGAGAATCTTTCAGGTCTGCATACCATTCTGTAACTAAAATGAACAAAACTATTTATCAAGAGCTGTGACCTCTACCAAACACATGTCACCGTATCCCCTTATTAACCATGTCAACTATTAGGCCTTTTCACATAGAAACAAACCGTCAGCCTCCAGGAATCCACGGCCTACTATGTCACGTGACGTGCCCCTTTCCTTTTTTCCTCGCCATTGCATCAGCCAATTTAGAGCTGCCTTCGCAAAAGCCGACTAAGAAGCCCGTGCTGATTGACATGTTCATTGACCAATAAATTCTCGTAGAGGTAAGGCGCGGTGGGGTATATTACATCGGCGCACTCTGATTGGACGAGGCTGTGCGCGTTGCGGCCGGTGGTGATTTGGGGTTCGTGCATCTGCGCCTCTGCGCGTGTGTGGGAACAGGTAACCGCGGGCTCCTGGCGGTGGGCTCCGAGTGGGGAGTGAGGGATCGCGACCCTTGGGAAAAGTAGGCGGGCCTCGGAAAACTCTACGGTGAAAGCAGCAGAGTCCTGGGTCTGAAAGTGTCTCGGCCACAGCAAGTCCCTGGGCCAGGCCTTGCAAGGCCTCTGGAATTCGACCCTGGGCTAGGGCTAGGGCTGGGGCCGGGGCCTGGCGGACACCGCAGCCGAGCGCTGGGACTGGAGCGGCCTCCGGTGGCCTTAATGAGGACCAAGATCTTGGGAGGATCACGGTTGCCATTTACTACCCACCCAAAGTTAAAGTTTTATTTCCGCAGGTTTTTATCTCCTAGAGGTGGGTGGAATGTTGATGGTCAAGGGTGGAATCTCTGTGTGAGCCGTTCTCTAAATTGTTAAAATTAGCTAAATAACTGATACTGGTCCAGGCTCCATCATGTTCAGCTATTACTTTCTCAGTCAGTCTGCGGTTCCCGGTGTGCTTTAAGTTCATTCAGACTTTGCTCTTAGAAAATTATTAATACCTAATCATGAAATTGTTAGCAACCAGTGTACTGGATGCTGAAGATATACCTGTAATGGTGAGCAAAAAACAGGTTTCCACTGGTATGGAACTTACATCCTGATGGGGAGATGGCATTCAACAAGTCATCAAATGCATGGAATTGTTAAGGAAGACACCTGGAGCTTTGAGAATAAAATAGGGAGAATTTGATCAAGAAGGAGAAGGCTTCCTTAAATAAGTCTCTTTGAAACTGAGATATCAAGAATGAGAAATTAACTAGGAAAAGGGAAAGTGTGGGAGTAGGGTAGACAGTTTAACTGGCAAATGAAGAGTTTGTTTTTGAAAAGCCCTAAACCAAAAGGCCGGTGTGACTTAAGGTATTCAGGAGTTTTTACAGCTCCTGCTGAGAAATGGAATCTGAGGGCCCTCCTTTGTGCTACCTCTGTATCCTATACAGCCTGCCAGTTTATATTGAATCGGTGAATACGTGGTGGTGACACAGTTTTTAGTAGTCCCAGCCTTCATATATTATTGTCAATATATTGGATTCTTTTACATCATACTGCAGTTATTTCTGTATATAACTGTCTCCCCATTACGGACATAGACTCATTCACTTTGGTCCCTAGTACCATAGTATGCATTCAGTAAATTGAATGAATAAGCAAAATTGGAAGATTCATGCGTTTCCAAATTAACTGCTCATTTGCCTCTGGTAGCCCATGTAGAAGAGGAGCAGCAAACACTGTAAAACAGCTAAAATGGTGCTGCTCAGAATTACCACCGTAAAGTCATTTTTAAAAAATGTTTTTATTGATTTCAGAGAAGAAGCTATGGGGATAGAGAAACATCCATCAGTTGGCTCCAGTACACACCCCAACCCGGTATTGAACCGGCAAGCTGGGTATGTGTCCTGATCGGGAATTGAACCCGAGACCTTTTGGTGCACAGGACGACGATCAACCAACTGAGCCACACCAGCCAGGGCGATTTTTGTTACCATTATTGAGATTGATTGAGAGCCATGATGAGAAGGGATACGGAAGAATATGGTGTGACAAAGTTTCTAAAAACCCTAGCCTTGGCTCCTTAGCATGGACACAAAGTCCTCATCTGTGGGAATTTCAGTCAGCTATTTGGCTCCACCAGCCAGTGTTTCACCATCTTTTTGCTCAAAGGGCTTTTGTTTTATTTACTTATTTTTTTTTTTTTATCCTCACCTGAGGATATTTTTCCATTGATTTTCAGATAGAAGGGGGGGGGGGGTGGAGAAAGAAACAGATGTGAGAAATACAACCAAGGCATGTGCCCTTGACCAGAATCGAACCTGAATGGTTCCCATTTTTTTAGACACCCAGTGCTGCATGGTACTGCAGCCCCATGCTAGTGGTTGGTACCCTCCACCAAGGTCAGCCACTTCTCCCAAACCTGCCTCTCAGAGAAATCAAAATATATGTGAAAGAGCTTTGAAATTGTCAAGTTGTTTTATTTCCTTATTTCCTTTTTTTCTGATTCCCTTTCTCGCTGATTCTGAGCTCTACCTCCTCAGTGTGGCTACAACATCCTCATTCCCTAATAATCTAATAACTTGGAAAACAGCAGTTTACCAGTTGTGATTCTGGGGGTGCTCAGGCTAGGTGGTACATGCCTGCTATTTGCAGGCAGTCCCTTTTACAGTTAAATCCATCCCCAGGTCCGTTGTTGCTGACAGCAGCCTCCCCAAAATATCAGGCCTCCCCTAGAGACCCTGACTTTAGAATGGAACTTTTTACAGAATGTGAATTAACATATAGATTAACACAGAGCTGGAAACGTCCTTAGAGTTCATCTAATATGGACCCTTCCTTGGAGGGGTGAAGTGAAGTAACTCAAGGACTTGGAGCTAGGATGGGAACCCAGGTATCCTGAGCTCCTCCCCCGCCCCTCCGCAGTGGGCATCTCTGCTGGACCATAAATTGTGCGTGTTTTTATTCTCATTTTCTAATTCCTGGCCTAGGGCTTAGCGCAGAATGGATGCTCCTTATATATCTTGGAATGAATGAATGCATGAAGAAACCTGCTGCTGCTCTACTTGGTGTGATGGTATATTGACTATTGAGGTTGGCATGGGAAGGAAGAACAAATGCATCAGCTGTCTGCTGGTGCAGCAAATTTTGCTTTGATGGTGATTTTGCCTTGGACATTACAACACAGAGGTTTTAGATCAAACCGCTTACCCATGTCCTGCTTTGAGTTGGCCTGAGAAGCCAGGAGTGTTGTGTAATGCCTACTTATCTCTTAGTTTCAATTCCCCTAATTTTTTCTCATTGTTTTTCTTTGGTTAGTTCTGTAGGGTTACTTTCAAAATGGCCTCAACCCTCACAGCAAGTGAAATCCGGCAGAAATTTATAGATTTCTTCAAGAGATATGAGCACACCTATGTTCACTCATCTGCTACCATCCCATTGGATGATCCCACTTTGCTCTTTGCCAATGCGGGCATGAACCAGGTAAGCGTTTTTCCCCTTCCTCTTGGCTATTTGTCCATATAGGAGACAGCAGCAAAGCAGCAATACAAGCAAAGCTCCCAGAGTCAGACAGAATCCCGGGTCTGTCACTCACTGTGTGGCCTTGTGAAACGTACTTTATGTCAAGATTGCAGTGAGGAATAAATAAAGTTAATGCATGAAAAATGTTTAGCACAATGCCCTGGCTGGTTTGGCTCAGCGGTTAGAACGTCAACCTGCAGACCAAAGAGTCACAGGTTCAATTCCGGTCAAGGGCGTGTACCTTGGTTGCAGTTCAGTCCCCGGCCCTGGTCAGGGTCCTGCGGGAGGCAACCAATCGAGGTATCTCTCTCATGTTGACGTTTCTCTCTCTCTCTTCCCCCCCCCCTCCCCTTCTCTCCCTCCCTCCCTCTTTCCCACTCTATCTGAAGACAATTGGAAAAATATCCTTGGGTGAGGATTTTAAAAAAATGTTTAGCACAGTATTTGAGCAGGTACTCAAACATTAGCTATTATTATTTTTAGTTGTAATGAGAGACCCCAAATCTACAGATAAAACTTGTCTCTCAAGAAAAATACAAAAATAATAAAATAAAAAATAAAAATAATAATGTCAGACCAAGTCAAAGCAGGACATGGATAAGCAGTTTGATCCTGTGTCTAGTCTGTAAAGTTTTGCCTTTTTTTCCCCCTAAGGAAAAAGCTGTGTTTTTTTAGAATCAGAAACTGGGTTAATCTTGCTGAGCCCTGAAGAGACTTGTTAACTATTGCGATTCTCCTTCATATCTTCATTATCTTTTTTTTTTCTCTATAAAACAAGTGAGTTCTTCAGGATTCTTTCAAAGCCTTGCTTTCATTCTCATTCTAAGATGTGCACAATTTTATTGGTTTTTGGTGGGGTTTTTTTAGCCTCTTGAAGCTATTGTCACCAGTGCCAATCTGGATCCACTGCTAAAGAAACTTTTTTTTTAGAGAGGGAGGAGGGGAGAGAGACAAACAGACATCAATGTAAGAGAGACTAAGAGAGACATAGTGATCGGTTACCTCTCGTATGTGCCCCGTCCCAGAATTGATCCCACAACCTAGGTACGGGCCCTGACCGAGAATTAAACCCGGGACCCTCCAGTGCATGGGATGACACTCCAACTAACTGAGCCACACTGACCAGGGCTAAAGACACTTATTAAAAGTAGGATTTGTGTTTGAGGCAGTTGAATTATAAAAGATATTCAAAAGTTTTATTGTTAGAGAAAATAGTATTTTTCTTGAAATAATGGGAGCATCACAAGCTTACAAAGGAATTTTCAATATGCCTATGATGTTGACAATTATTTACCAGAATGGTCCACAATTGGAAATGGATTCACGTTTGGTGGTGCCCTCAGGGCTTTCCTCTGGTTGTTCTCTAGGAGCCCTGCTTAGCCGAGCAGACTCACCAGCCCTTAGGAGGCACCCTATTCTGGGATAAGTTGACATTTTTTTTCTCAGCTCTCTTTTCTGGAATGGAAAATTAGAGAGAGTGGGGACATTTTCCATCTCATATAACATTAATTTTGGAATTATAAAAATGAAAATGTTTTCAGTTATGCCCTGCTGGTGTGGCTTAGTGGATTGAGCATCATCCCATGGACTGAGGGGTCCCAGTTTGATTCCCTGTCAGGGCACATGCCCAGTAGGGGGCGTCCAGGAGGCAGCCAATCAATGTTTCTCTCTTACATCAATGTTTCTCTTTCCCTTCCTCTCTCTCTAAAAAAAAATTAATAAAAACATATTTTAAAAAAAAGAAAATGTTTTCAGTTATATTTGTGAGTCCTATGTATACACCTGGAATTGGGGACACTCATTTTAGGTGGATACTTTCAAGGTGATGGGTTTTTTTGAATACTTAGAAAGGTTCTATTCCAAATAGGTATACCTAGGTACAGGCTTGTCTTCTCCCAAATGTGCTGACTATACTTGGTAGAAGAACCATGGGAATCCAGTGTTGATAAACATTCTCTGAATAATGATAGCTATTACCCTACATGTAGCACTTACTATGTGCCAGGCACTGCTCTAGGTCTTTTACATATAGTAACTCATTTAATCCTTCCTCTATACCATCCTACTAAGATATTGAAAGCTCAAGTAAATTGCCCAACCTCACGTAGCTGGTAAATGCTGGAGTGTGGATTTGAACCCAGACCATCATTTGCTTAACTTTGTACTATACTGCCTCTATATCAGAAAAACTTTGACTTTTTTTTTTTAATTAGGTATCTGCTCTTTTTTTTTTTTTTTTTATGTACTATGCTAGGTGTGGGATATACATAGATGATTAAGATAGCTTTTGATTTTAAGGAATTCATGGTCTAGCACAGGAATGTCCGATGGAACTTTCTGCCAATGATGGAAATGTTCTATATCTGTGCTGCCCAATATGGCAGCCACCAGCCATGTGTAATTATTGAGCTGACTGAGGAACAGAATTTTTCATTTTTAAAAAGTAATTAATTACTAATTTTAAAATTTTAATTTATTTTACATATTCACAGGTGGCTAATGGTTACCAAATTGGACAGGTCTAGTGGGAAAAATAAGGCAGAGTTACACATCTAACAATGATACATGAAAGCAAAGTTATGCTGTGCCCCTACACATCCAGTCATGCTGATTTCACTCCCTTAACGAAGGTCTCAATTTTTTTTCTTCCTTATCACCTTTACTACCAAATCAGCACATCAGTTGTAGAATAAGTTCTTCCAGAAAGATTATATAAGCCCTGGCTGTCAGATTTATGAGGAAGCACACATTTTAGTGCATCTACCTTTTGCTATTATCTTAGATCTGGCCTTTCCCCTGTGCAGCTGGTGCCACTGGTGGGGACCGTTAGAGAACTAGGACTAGGGAGAAGCTGCTCCAAGATAGGCTGGCTCTGCTGTAGCCCTGTAGGGCCACCTGCCTCTGAGAAGTTTCTATATTGCAGGCTAATTAAATCGCAAATTGAACAGCTTGTGTGTGGTCTTCCTGCCAGCATATGACCACATGGTATACCTATAGCTCTTTAAAAGTTGAAATGTGCCCTTCCTTTTTTAGTTCAAACCCATCTTCTTGAACACTATTGACCCATCTCACCCTATGGCAAAGCTGAGCAGAGCTGCCAATACCCAGAAATGCATCCGGGCTGGGGGCAAACACAACGACCTGGATGATGTGGGCAAGGATGTCTATCATCACACCTTCTTCGAGATGTTGGGCTCCTGGTCTTTTGGAGATTACTTCAAGGTAAGATCAAAGCAGGAGATCTGTTGGAGTTTTGAGTAAAATAGTCATTACTAAGGATAAGGATTCTAATTTTGCTTGTTTTAAAAAAATCACTTAGTGAATCTCCTAAATGGTATTTTAAGACTTCCTGGAAGCAGTACCTACAATTTGATTATTACAGTTCACATTTGGATTTCTTGCATAAATCAATAATCCTGAATTCTGAGTTTATAATGAAGGTATAGTTTTATATCTGTGTTCCCAGGATCTGGACTTTTTGTCCTTATACTAAATAGTAGAATAAATAGAACACTGGTTTGGCCATGTCCCACATCTTTCTTTTTGTTCCTTTTTGTAGGAATTGGCATGTAAGATGGCCTTGGAACTTCTCACCCAAGAGTTTGGCATTCCGGTTGAAAGACTTTACATTACTTACTTTGGTGGGGATGAAGCAGCTGGCTTAGAACCAGACTTGGAGTGCAAACAGATCTGGCAGAACTTGGGGTAAGAATGCAACTCACATTTGGAGATAACAGAGGAATAAAATGATTCCTAAACTTGGTGCTAGAGTGGACTCTTAGAACTTTGAATGCATTGCCATTTCCCATTTTGCAATGGAGGTGGGGGTGACTGGGAGTAATTACCCTTGGTATGCACATTGTTTCTTAGTAGGTTTGATTGGTCATTCTGTTTTGGAAAGCCAACATAAAGAGTCTCTCATATTTTTTTATTTTCGTGTATTTTTAGAAATTGTGCATATAATGCATACATTGTAAAAATTCAAACTACATAGAAATAAGAAGATCTTATTTCTCTAGGAGCCCTCTAAGATCTCTAAGATTAATTATTATTAATAGTTTGATGCCCCCACATATACTCTTCCAGGCCTTTTTTATATTTCTGTAGCCCTGTGTGTATCTTTTTCAACAGAGTAGTATTCTTCATAAGAAACAGTTTATTTCTTATGGAAATGCAATGGCATTAAACAGGTCTAGGACAAAGGACGTTTGGGTTTTTTGTTTGTTTGTTTGTTTTTTTACTTGGGGGGGTATGGTAATGAGGGGAGGGAGACAAACTGGGTGAGGGAGGCGGGAGAGGAGTAGTAAAAGCCACTTGGGTTTGTTTTTTGTTTTGTTTTTTATCCTCACCCGAGGACTCTGCTTCCTTTTTTTTTTTTTTTTTTTTTTGTTCGGATAGAGTGGGAGGGAGGGAGAGGAAGAGAGAGAGAAACATCGAAGTGAAAGGGTCACACCGAGTAGCTGCTTCCTGCACGACCCCAATGAGGGCCGGGGACGAATTGCAACCGAGGTACGTGCCCTTGGCCGGAACCGAACCCGTGACTCATTTCCATGGGCCAACGCTCTAACCGCTGAGCCAAACCAGCCAGGGTGGGTTTTTTTTTTTTTTTTTTTTTTTTTTTAATCCTCACCCGAGGACATTTTTTGCATTTATCTTCAGATAGAGCGGGAGGGAGAGAAGGGGGAAGAGAGAGAGAGAAACATCGATGTGAGAGAGATACATCGACTGGCTGCCACCCACACGACCCCAACCGGGGCCAGGGACAAACTGCAACCGAGGTACGTGCCCTTAGCGGGAACCGAACCCGGGACTCTCTGGTCCGCAGGCCGACGCTCTAACCGCTGAGCCAAACCGGCCAGGGCTGGGTTTGTTTTTTTAATGTAATGTAATTCTTATTTATTTATTTATTTTTCTTTATTTTTTAAAATATGTTTTTATTGAATTTTTTAGAGAGAGAAGAAGGGAGACAGGGATAGAAACATCGATGTGAGAGAGAAACATCAATCAGCTGCCTCCTCCACTGGGAATCAAGCCCGCAACCCAGGCATGTGCCCTGACAGGGAATCAAACTGGGACCTCTCAGTCCATGGGACGACACTCAATCCACTGAGCCACACCAGCTGAGCTCTTTCTTGATTTTTAGAGAGAGAGGAAGGGAGAGGGAGAGAGAGATAGAAACATCGATGAGAGAGAATATCGATTGGCTGCCTCCTCCATGCCCCTCACTGGGGATTGCGCTCACAACCTGGACATGTGCCCTGACAGGGAATCGAACTGGTGACCTCTTGGTGCATGAGTTGATGCTCAACCACTGAGCCACACCAGCCGGGTTTATGTAATATAATTCTGAAGTAAAATCATGTGGCATAAAAGGTAACACAATAGATGTGCTGTATGTGTTCTGTGCTTTGGACTGAATAGAATTTGTGAAATACTGCACCAAGAGGAATCTGACTGTGGGGAGATGTAACCTGTAGACCCCTAGGATGCCCATGATGTCCTTGTCTGAACTCTATTGTCCTTTATTTATTTATTTTTAAATGTGTTTTAATTGATTTTAGAGGAGAGGAAGGGAGAGGGAGAGAGAGATAGAAACATCAATGAGAAAGAATGTCAATTGGCCGTCTCCTGCATGCCCCGCACTGGGGATTTGGCCCACAACCTGCGCATGTGCCCTGGCCAGGAATCGAACTGGCAACCTCTTGGTGCATGGGTTGACACTCAACCACTGAGCCATACCAGCCGGGCGAGAGGTGACTTTAATCAGCAGTCTTTTTTAACACATACTGTCATATCCTATAGTCTTTTTTTTTTTTTTAAACCTCACCTGAGGATACTCTTCCATTCATCTTCAGATAGAGTGGGAGGGAGGGATAAAGAAAGCAAGAGAGAAACATTGATGTGAGAGAGACACATGGATTGGTTGCCTCCCTCGCGACCCCTACCAGGGCTGGGGACCAAACCACAATCCAGGTACATGCTCTTGACCGGAATTGAACCTGCGACTCTTTGGTCCGTGGGCCGACGCTCTAACCCCTGAGCCAAACCGGCCAGGACCCTATAGTCATTTTTTAAAATGAAGGACCATTTGCCAAGAAAATATTTGCTTAAATTTTGGTCATATTCAGCATAAATATTTAATTTTTTATGTGTTCCTTTCTAGTCTTTATCCGTATCTTTGCATATTTTTATTTAGTTATGATTGGAGCACATGTATATTTTTGTATTCTATTGTTATCACTTTTGAGAAGAATCATGTTCTGCCTCTTTAGCAGGGTATGTATGCAGGCTTAGTATTAGTAATTGCCAAAGAGTGGGCTGTTTTTGTAGAAATTTATAAGGATTTCTTTTTGAGGTGGATACAAGTCTTTGCTAAATCCTTGTCAGTGGCTATAACTCGGCTTATCATTCCCAATGTGTGCAGGCTGGATGACTCTAAAATCCTTCCCGGCAACATGAAGGATAACTTCTGGGAGATGGGTGACACAGGCCCATGTGGTCCCTGCAGTGAGATCCACTATGACCGGATTGGTGGTCGGGATGCTGCACATCTTGTCAACCAGGATGACCCCAACGTGCTGGAGATCTGGAACCTTGTGTTCATCCAATATAACAGGTGGCCGTGGGGTCCTGAACCATTCCTGCTGAGAGCAGCAGCTGTCCTCAAGCTCTGCAGAGAGGAACTCAGGCGCATAGCTGTCTTCTCATCCTGGTCTTTGGGGACAGTGGAGCAGGCACTGAAGGCATCATGGGATCTTGTGGCACATTTTAAAATTTTATTTCTCAAGTTTTCCCTCTGATCTCTGGGTCAGGGCTGGGCCCTTTCTTTAATGAATTAGTTTTATTCCCCATGATACATGTTTAAGGGCTATTTCTGTAATGTCATTTTTGCTATAATTTGGACTGTTATTTTAGAGCTTATTTTTTGAAGCTTTACCTCACTCCTAAATGGACCCCAGAGTACTTCTTACCTTTCTCCCTTCGCTTCCTTCCTCCCACCAAACCAGGCAGGGGCAAATGGCAAAAAGTCAGTCTGCAAACTGCTATGTAAATGAGTTTTAACCAGCAGAGAGAGGTTCAACTTCCTTTTTCTCTGGATCATGCAGGGAAACCGATGGAACTCTGAAACCTCTTCCTAAGAAAAGTATTGACACAGGGATGGGCCTGGAGCGACTGGTGTCTGTGCTGCAGAATAAGATGTCCAACTACGACACTGATCTTTTTATCCCTTACTTTGAAGCCATTCAGAAGGTACTGGTCCTTTTGCAAACACTGCCAACTTCTGTGGAAGTTTCCAGGCTGGACGCTTAGCAGTGCTGTCAAAAGTAGAATAACCAGATGCTTTGCCAGCTGAGGGTACCTGTGACCATCTGCCAACTTTATTGTGTTTTTTTTTTTTTTTTGGTACGTGCCCCTAGCGGGAACCGAACCCGGGACTCTCTGGTCCACAGGCCAACACTCCAACCGCTGAACCAAACTGGCCAGGGCCAACTTTATTGTTAATAACACAAGGCTCTAGGCATAAGGCACTATAATTTATGGAGTACAAGGGGCTGGCTGGAGGCTCTTTACTCCCACTACTCTTCACCTTTCTTGGCAAGAGGATCATTCTTTCTCTTAATGCCCCTCAGTCCTCTCGGAACCTCCTTGGGCAAGGCAGTGCCAGAAAGGCTGTTTGCTCATGCACTGCCTCCTGGATTTTATCTGTAGGGCACAGGTGCCCGGCCATACACTGGGAAAGTTGGTGCTGATGATGCTGACGGGATCGACATGGCCTACCGGGTGCTGGCTGACCATGCTCGGACTATCACTGTGGCACTTGCTGATGGCGGCCGACCTGACAACACAGGGCGGGGGTAAGTATGTTACACATGGGGCAATGTTAAGACTCTATGGAAGTTAAAGCTATACTTTATTATTGTTTTCTTTGTCTTCTAGGTAGTTGGAGGGAAGCTTTATTTTTCTTTAGGGATGAAGGGAGTTTCAGCTCACACTAAAAAGTTGTCACTATATTCTTTGCTGCTAAGTACAGATGATAAGGATTGATAGAATATTGGCAGCGGTGGGGTAGGGGTAGGTCTTGATTAGCTCCAGGCAATTTCATTACTGACAGGCAGTTCCTGGGATCATGGGCATCAAGTCCACCATTTGGTCTGTACTTCTTGCCTCCATCTCTGGGGTCAAGGTAACAAACCAGGATTATGCCAGGTCATCCTTGATGCATATTTGTGGGTATGTTACTGAGTTTTATACTGGAATTCATGTTAATGACCTTGGGGAATGCAAAAAGAAGCAATCATAGGATAAAAGAAGGTTTTTAAAAGAGAAAGATGAAAAGTTGATCATCTTGCTTTGGGTCAAATTCCAAAGAACTACTACAAAACATTCATCTGGGAACCATCTAACAGAGACTGGGTTCTGCCTCTTATAGGTATGTGTTGAGAAGGATTCTCCGCCGGGCCGTACGATACTCCCATGAGAAACTCAATGCCAGCAAGGGTTTCTTTGCTACATTAGTAGATGTTGTCGTCCAGTCCCTGGTAGGTCTATTTCCCTGCTTAAGTCTTCTGTACTAAAGCATATACCTTAAGGGGGCGAGAGTGGGAAGTAGCATACTGCTGATGAGAATTTTTACAGGGGTCATAGAATAGTCCCTGGCTTCGCTGGGCCCACATCTCTGTTTCCCCTTTGCCAGGGAGATGCATTTCCTGAGCTAAAGAAGGATCCAGATATGGTGAAGGACATCATTAATGAAGAAGAAGTGCAATTTCTCAAGACTCTCAGCAGAGGGCGTCGCATCCTGGACAGGAAAATTCAGAGCTTGGGAGACAGCAAGACCATTCCTGGTAAGGACCAATTTCTTCCTTTCTCCATCTAGGCTGTTTCATCTTTCTGGAAGAGGCCAGCCTTTTTTCATAAACTGATAGTGGACTTCCATGCCTCCAAAGGCTGAGCATAGCTTGGTTAAATTGCTTATGGTGTAAAATGGGGTTTATATTAAAATTATAAAATACGTTATCATTGGTATTCAAACATAGAAGTAAAAGTGAAAATCCTCTTTCCCAAGGAAGTTTCTCAGGTAACAGCTCTTAAGAGCTTGGTATATTCAGGACTTTTCTCTATTTACATACAAATCTGTGTGTGTGTGTTTGTGTGTGTGTGTGTTTAAGCAAAAGTGGGAACATACAGTATATACTGATTTTTGAAACTTTATTTTTTACCAGACAGGACAAATTAATTCTGAAAGTTTTTTTTCTTATTGAAATATAATGACAAGGGGAAAACCTGATGAATTTTCACAAACTGAACACACTTGTTTAGATTAAGAAATAGAACTTGCCCTGCCTGTGTGGCTCAGCAGATTGATCAGCATCCCAAGCACCAAGAGGTCACCTGTTCAATTCACAGTCAGGGCACATGCCCAGGTTGTGGGCTCAATCCCCAGTAGGGGGCGTGCAGGAGACAGCCAATCGATGTATCTCTCTCCTTCTCCCTCTCCCTTCCTCTCTTATCTAAAAAAAAAAAAATCAATAAAAAACTTTTAAAAAAAAGAAGCAGCAGAACTTTACTAAGAGACTTTTCATACTTCCTTCATTTCCAAAAGATTCAATGGATTTTCTGACAAGCACATAGAACCAATACTCACCTTGTCTTTCTTTTTATTTTAATATATTTTTATTGATTTTTTTAGATAGAGAGGAAGGGAGAGGGGGAGAGAGATAGAAACATTGATGAAAGAGAAGCATCCATCAGCTGCCCCATACTGGGGGTCGAGCCCGCAACCTGAGCATGTGCCCTGACCGGGAATCGAACCAGCAACCTCTCGGTGCATGGGATGATGCTCAGTCTACTGATCAACACCAGCCAAGCTTTCCCTTGTCTCTTTAATCTCTTCTATCACGGTCAGCATCTTCCTGGGAAGGACTTGGAGTGGGAAAGAAGGGGGCCATCTATGTCACTTGACACAATTCCTATGTGCTATGTAGGGGACACTGCTTGGCTCCTCTATGACACCTATGGCTTTCCAGTGGATCTCACTGGACTGATTGCTGAAGAGAAGGGCCTGGTGGTGGATATGGATGGCTTTGAAGAGGAGAGGAAACTGGCCCAGGTAAAGAATTTGGGGAGTGAGCAGGAGACCCAACACCTACCAAGGCAGGACTTGGCTGCAAAGGAAGCGTTTCCTTTCATTAAAGTCTTTGAAATCCTGTTTTTCCCTAGACTAGTGGGTCTCCACTGGGGGCATTTGCCAGTAATGTCTGAAGATATTTTTGGTTTTCACAACTGGGGGCAGGATGCTGCTGGCATTTAGTGGGTGGAGGCCAGGGATGCTACTCAACATCCTACAGTGCACAGGGCAGCCCTCACAACAAAGAATTACCTGGCCCTAAATGTCAGTAGTGCTGACATTGAAAACCCTGTTCTAAAGGTTTACATTGGACATAGTTTAGCAGTTTTGAGCTCTTCGTTGTTCTTTTTCTTCTACATTAGGGTAACTATGCTTGTTTCTCTTACAGCTGAAATCACAGGGCAAGGGCGCTGGTGGGGAAGACCACATTATGCTGGACATTTATGCTATTGAAGAGCTCCGGGAAAAGAGTCTGGAGGCAACAGATGATTCTCCAAAGTATAATTACCTTTCGGACTCCAGTGGGAGCTACAGTATGTTACTGTGCTCATCTATGGGTTTTTGAAGAGACTAGCCTCAAGATTAGGTACCTGGGATATCTATGGTAACCTCTCCGTTAGTGCTGTATAGTCATGTTGTGTAATTTTATACTCAAGAGACTCTTGGTGGTTGATTTTCTTAACTCTTTATTTTAAAATAATTATAGATTCACGAGTTTTTTGTTTTGTTTTGTTTGTTTGTTTACAGGGAGAATCCTTGTACTCTTCACTCAGTTGCCTCTCATGTAACATCTTGTAGGAAATCAGGAAATGGGCACTATATGATTCGCAGTGGCTGTTGAATTTTGCATTGGGGACAGTAATATTCTAAAGTTAGGAAGAATAAGAGATATCTAAATCTATCCAAGCAAGCCCACAGAAGAGTATATTCTTTGTGAATTGACTTTGAAGTAGGGAATTTATCACTATTCTTTTTTTTTTTTTTTTTTTTTATCCTCACCCGAGGACATTTTTCCATTTTTTGTTCAGATAGAATGGGAGGGAGAGAGAGAGAGAGAGAGAGAAACATCGACGTGAAAGAGACACATCGAGTGGCCACCTCCCGCACGACCAACCAGGGCCGGGGACAAACCGCAACTGAGGTACATGCCCTTAGCGGGAACCGAACCCGGGTCTCTCTGGACCGCAGGCCGACGCTCCAACCGCTGAGCCAAACCGGCCAGGGCTATCACTATTCTTAAAGAACTACTAGTCAGTCTGGCCGGTGTGGCTCAGTGGTTGAGCGTCGACCCATGCACCAAGAGGTCGCCGGTTCGATTCCCGGTCAAGACACATGCCCAGGTTGTGGGCCCAATCCCCAGTGGGGGGCATGCAGGAGGCGGCCAGTTGATGTTCTCTCTCATCGATGTTTCTATCTCTCTCTCCCTTTCCCTTCCTCTTTCTCTAAAGTCAATAAAGGAAAAAAAAATTAAAAAAAAAAAAAGAACTACTAGTCAGAGTCACCAAGTTTCTGCTCAGTAGCTCAGAGTTGGGATGACCAACTGTCCCAGTTTTCCTAGAAATGTACCAGTGTTGACACTGAAAGTTCCACATCCTGGGAAACCCTTGGGTCCAAGCAAACTAAGACACCTCACTGAGTGTTGTGTTCTCTGGTGGAAAGTCAGCGTGTTAAGCCCTTTCGTGGAGTCTAGTAAGCTTGCTTCCAAACAAAATTAGATAACTGGGCCCTAAAGAGAGTTTGAGAAATAGAATGCAGCAAAAGCCAGGTAAGAATGTATGACCGAAGTCATTGACCCTGTTTTCCCCTATTCTGTGCAGTGTTTAAGAATGCAGTGGCTACAGTGATGGCTCTGCGCAGGGACAAGATGTTCGTGGAAGAGGTGTCCACGGGCCAGGAGTGTGGAGTGGTGCTGGACAAGACCTGTTTCTATGCTGAGCAAGGAGGGCAGATCTATGACGAAGGCTATCTAGTGAAGATTGATGACAGCAGCGAAGACGTGAGCCAACATTCTTCATTGTTAGCCAGAGAGGGGGTCTGACAAAGGGCCAGGCTGCCTGGTCTGGGGTAGCTTTTCTGGCTCCTCAGCACTCTGGGCCCTGGGGTGCAGACACAACTGATCTTTAAGTTGTGTTCCACAGTCTGTATTTCTAAAGCCAAGGGAGCTGCTTATTGCACCATGTTGCTTTCACGGCCATTAGGTCCCCTTGTAGCAGGATCCTTGCAGCCAGACTACATGGGTTGATCCTCAGATCCTCCAGCTCTGAAGGGCAGACTTCCTTGTCAAAGTTGCAGCCTCTAGCTCTGCCACTGCTGACTCTGTGGTCTTAGATGAGTGACCTAGTCAAATATATGTGTACATATATAAAGTGGCATGTATATGTAATGGTAAATATGTACATAATGGTGCATGTGTATATATAATACATATAATGGTATTAATGGTGTATATGTATATACACACACGCCAGTAAGGAATGTCTTTGAGAAAGTGTGTATGTATAATTTGTATATGTAAAGAGAATTTATATATATATACATGTATTGGTTTATTTATTGGTCTCCTCCTTGACTCCTTTTAGAAAACTGAGTTTACAGTGAAGAATACTCAGGTGCGAGGAGGGTATGTTCTACACATAGGAACAATCTATGGCAACCTGAAAGTCGGGGATCAGGTCCGACTGTTTATTGATGAGGTGAGTTGAATTATGCTGGTCAGCGTTGGATCTGGTTAGTAATAACCTCCTTTTTAAAAATGTATTGAATTTCCCCTGGCCAGTTTTGCTCAGCGGTTGGAGCATTGGCCTGTGGACCAGAGAGTCCCGGGTTCGGTTCCCGCTAGGGGCACATACCAAAAAAAAAAAAAAAAAAAAAAGTATTGAATTTATTTATTTATTTATTTATTTAATTTTTTTCTCTATTGATTTTAGAGAGAGAGGAAGGGAGAGGGAGAGAGAGATAGAAACATCGATGAGAGAGAACATGGACTGGCCGCCTCCTGCATGCCCCCCACTGGGGATTGGGTCTGCAACCTGGGCATGTGCCCTGACCGGGAATCGAACCGGCAACCTCTTGGTGCATGGGTTGACGCTCAACCACTGAGCCACACAACCTTGGTATTTTGAGATCACACTCAAACCAACTGAGCTAGTCAGCCAGGGCCTCCTCTCTTTTTTTTTTTTAATTTCTACTTTACTGAGATACAACTGACATATAAAATTGTGAGATTTTTAAAGTACATTCATGCACCACTTAACAATGGGATATATTCTGGGAAATATGTTGTTAGGCGACTTCATCATCGTACGAACATCATAGGGTGCACTTACACAAGCCTAGGTGGTATAGCCTACTACACATGTGGGCTATATGGTATATCACCGTTGTATATGTGGTCTGTCATTGACTGAAATGTCATTGTGCTGTACATGACTACACCATGGTGATTTGATATACTTATTATACATTGTGAAAAGAATCCATCTCCTCCCTTGACTTGAAATTGGTCCATCATTATTGTCACTCCTAACTAAAAATATAAGTAGATTATTATAAGTAGAGTAAATTTTGTGAGGTATGTATCTGAGAGTTAAATCTGTATGTTCCCATGTCAGACCACAGTGATTTCAGTTGAGATCCTATAGACTTGTTTTTATGGGTTGACTTTCTCCAGGTTAACCTCAAATACTTCTTCAGGAGCTAAGGATCCTGTATTAGTTAAGCAATAGATTCTATTGCATGTGACAGAGCTCCAAAATAATAGTAGCTTAAAACAAGATAGAAATGTGTTTCTCACCTAAAAGCCCAAGCTGATACAGAGGCCGTGACCCAGTTATTGGGCCCAGCTTTTCCTTGCTTGTTGCTCTGCCATCATTCCTGATGTGATGCCCTTGATTTCATGTCCAAGATTCATTTTCTAGGTCAGAGATTGGCACTATTTTGGAAAGAGCCAGATCGTAAATATTTTTGGTATTTTGGAACATACAGCCCCTGTCACAGCTACTCAACTTTGCCAGTGTGGCACAAAAGCACCATAGACAATGTGTACACACATGGGTGTGGCTGTGTTCTAATAAATCTGCTTATAAAAATAGATGACAGGCTGGATTTGGCTCATAGGCCATAGTTTGCCAACTCCTATTTTAGGCAGGGGGAAAGAGGAAGGGGTAAGCATGCCCTTTCCCATTAAAGGTATCCTTACAACCCATTGTCCAGAACTTAGTCACATGGCTACACTTAGCTGCAAGGGAAGCTAGGAAATATTGTCTTTATTCTGAACAGCCATGTGTCCAACTAAAAATTCTAGGTACTTGGGAAGAAGGGGAGAGCAAGTAATGGGGGACAACTAGCAATCTGTTGCAGACCCCTCCACCAGCCAACTCTCTTTACAGCCTCGACGGAGACCTGTCATGAGTAACCATACAGCTACCCACATTCTGAACTTTGCCCTGCGCTCTGTGCTTGGGGAAGCTGACCAGAGAGGCTCCCTGGTTGCCCCTGACCGCCTTCGGTTTGACTTCACTGCCAAGGGAGCCATGTCCACCCAACAGATCAAGAAGGCTGAGCAGATTGTTAACGAGATGATTGAGGCAGCCAAGGTAGGTTGAATTATGTGTAAGCTTTTGGGTCATGAACCTCAACCCTTTCTGCACCATCACTTTCTGTCCATGGAGTGTCAGCCGCCCAAATGTTCTCCGTCTTACCATACTCTGTCCTGCACACAGATTTGCTTAAAGCAGTGATTCTCAAACTGCGCTGGATAGAGGGTAGTGATAGTGTTCAGTGGAGGGGCCTTAGGGCCTCTGGGGAGCAGGCAGAGAGAGCGCTTTCCTCTACTCCCTGCTTAGGACAACCAGAACTCTTCTAGTATGTCTGTTTTACATAGCACATCCACATAAGATTTGGTTCACAGTTTAACAAAATATTTGTTGTAAATTCCTAATTTGATCCTCTCGACTATACATGGTGCCTTCTTTCAGGAGGCTCTGGGCATGTGACAGACAGGCAGAGCTGGGATTAGAAACACAGAGTCGTGCCTGCAAGACCACACTCCCTAGTGCTTCCTGTTGCACCTCCAGAGAAGATCTTTCCCAACCCTTTTTCTGTCTTTCCATGCAGCCCGTCTATACCCAGGATTGTCCTTTGGCAGCAGCTAAAGCCATCCAGGGCCTGCGGGCTGTGTTTGATGAAACCTATCCTGACCCTGTGCGAGTTGTCTCCATTGGGGTCCCAGTGTCCAAGCTACTGGATGACCCCTCTGGTCCTGCTGGCTCACTCACTTCTGTTGAGTTCTGTGGGGGAACGTGAGTATCTCAGGGGAAGCAGTAGTGGGTTCACTGGCATTACCCTTGGAGGATGTGGGTCCTAGACCAACTCTTGTTGATCTAAGATTGAAATGAAGTCCTCAGAAGTGCACTTGGCAAACAGCATTCCCAGGAATCTTAGCATTCTGCTGCTTGTGTCTGGTGTGAACATTCCCTGGGTTTGTGATGAAATGTTCTTCCTGGGAGAAGGAAGCACTTACCACACAATTGTTTGCTCTTGTTCCCTGAGCTGATCTCAAGAGTTGGAATTCTTGGCCTGTGAATTCAGGTTTCAGCAAGGCCATGGATTGTTCGTTGAGCTCCTGATCTTGTCTCAGCTCCTTTCCCTTCCTGTGGCCTCACTTAACTCCCTTTGCTAGCTTGAACAGCATCGGAGCAATTAACCCCCTTATCTCAGAGCCTGAGTCTTACCCCACGATAGGCCCAGCTCAGTTTGGCTTGGGATAGCCACTTATTTCTGCCAACTTGAATTCCTCTATAGCACTTGGAGCCTCCATGGGGTCTTCTGGGTTGGTAATAGTGGCCTGGGAAATTCCTGCTTCCGAAGGAAGCCTGGTGAAAACATTCTTAGGGCCATGGTAGAGCCCATCTAGGGCCTCCTGCAGGCCTCAGACAAGCAGGAACAGGAGGGACTGTGGAGGGTGGGGTAGGGATCTGGGGACCAGGTTCCAGGTCTACTTCTGCCTTAACACTTTGCACGACACTGTTTAAAGCACAGAAAACAGCTTTTAACGACTCACCCTCACACAATGATTGAGAGATAATGAGCATTTGAGGTTCTCTGAGCAATCAGAGAATAAAACCTATTTGTTTAAATTTTAAAGTGTGGTAGGATTTTAAATTAATCTCCAATATTCTCAGCTAGTGAGCTAGGATAGAAGAATATAGCTTATGTTCCACCAGAGAGAACTAAAAACGTAGAGCCTGCCGGCAGTAATATTGTATTGGGTATTAGGGACTAGAAACACTTTCATTTGATCTCATTTGATTTTTGCAACAGCCCTGTGAGGGAGCATAACACCCATTCATACATGAGAAAACAGGCTCAGAGATGTAAGGTGTCTTGCTCAGTGTCACAATGCTCTCAGCCCCAGGCCTTCTCTTCCCCTTCCTTGCCAGAGCTGGATTCTGAAATTCCTTTAAATATGAAGGGCCTTTTGGCACTGTCCGCTTGAAGGAGCGTCCCTGGGCGCAACTACCTCATAGGGCTCAGGGCTGCAGAGCCAAGGGCTCCTGGGGTGCAGTGGGGACCAGGACACCTGGGCTTCCTCATGACCACAGAATTTGTGTTCTGCCATCAGTCACCTGCAGAATTCAAGTCACGCAGGAGCTTTTGTGATTGTGAGTGAAGAAGCTATTGCCAAGGGCATCCGGAGGATTGTGGCTGTCACAGGTGCTGAAGCCCAGAAGGTGAGCAGATCAGGCTCGTTTGCGGCTCATTTTGAACAAGGCAAGAGGTGCTTAATCTGCAAATGCATAGTGCAGATGGGTATGTGGCTGCTGTAGTCAGAAGAAGTGCAGGGCTGCCCCAAAAATGTCCTTTGGTTACCCCTACCTGGCAGAAGAAAGCCACCAGTGCAGAAGAGTTTATAGCTATCTTATGTTCAATCTTTAAAATATATTGCCCAGCCCGGCCAGTGTGGCTCGGTGGTTGAGCATCGACCCATGCACCAAGAGGTCACCAGTTCAATTCCTGGCCAGGGCACATTCCCAGATTATGGACCAAATACCCACTGGGGGGCATGCAGGAGGCGGCCAATTGATGTTGCTTCTCATCAATGTTTCTATCTCTCCCTCTCCTTTCCTCTCTCTCTAAAATCAATAAAGAAAAAAACTTTTTTCTTTTTCTTTTTATCCTTACCCGAGGACATTTTTGCATTTATCTTCAGATAGAGCGGTAGGGAGAGAGGGAGGAAGAGAGAGAGAGAGAAACATCGATGTGAGAGAGACACATCGAGTGGTTGCCACCCACATGACCCCAACCGGGGCCAGGGACAAACTGCAACCGAAGTATGTGCCCTTAGTGGGAACCGAACCCAGGACTCTCCGGTCTGCAGGCTGATGCTCTAACCGCCGAGCCAAACTGGCCAGGGCTTTTAAAAAATATATTGCCCAGCCGGTGTGGCTCAGTAGTTGAGCTCTGACCAATGCACCAAGAGGTCACTGGTTCGATTCCCAGTCAGGGCCCATGCCCAGGTTGTGGGCCAAATCCCCAGTGGAGGGCATGCAGGAGGTGGCTATGTTCTCTCTCATCAATGTTTATTTTTTTGCCATTATCTCATCGATGCTTCTCTCTCTCCCCCTCCCTTCCTCTCTCTCTAAAATCAATAAAGAGGAAAAAAAAAAAAAAAAAAAAAATATATATATATATATATATATATATATATATATAAATCCTGTCTTCTACCCTGTAATATATCTATGTCTAGGAGGGTAAGCCATAGTTTTGCTGTGGCTTCCAGTGCTCCCAGAACTTACTCATTCTCCTTGGGGTTATGTGCCTAGTCTGAGATGGGGACAGCTGCTTGGGGTGGGGACTGTAGCTGTAGCTTGTGCCTGATGTGTGCTGATGCCTGATGGGGTGAGAAAGTCTCCTGACTTGCGAGTTCTCAGTTACCTGTGAACCTGAGTTAGTGCATCCTTTCCACTGGTGGGGCCAGGCATGTGATTAGGGTGCTCCTTTTTTGGGTCAAGAGGCTGCCAACACTTGCTCCCTGAAGGAAGATAAACTTCTGGTGTCCTAGGGATGTGTTGCTCCATTGCCTGCTATCAGCGTTGGCCACAGTTGTTTATAGACAGAATGTGAAGCTGAAAGTTACCTGGAGTTTATGACTGATTGTCCCTCTCCCAGGCCCTCAGGAAAGCAGAGAGCTTGAAGAAATCTCTCTCTGTCATGGAGAGCAAAGTGAAGGCCCAGACTGTGCCAAACAAGGACGTGCAGAGGGAGATCGCTGACCTTAGTGAGGTAGGATGGCTTCCTCTTTCCTCAGGGCCTGCTTAGTGCTGAATCCTAGGCCTGATGAGTCAGACACACCCTGTTCTTGAAGAACCCTCTCTTCTTGGTTCTCAGTGCAGTAGGCCTTTGGACTGACTTCTGTTGTCATGCAGCCTTGCAATAGGGAGTCCGTGGATCCTAGCCTACCGACCCCTGGAACCTGCCTGCTGCCCCCATTGCCAATAGCAGGGGTGCCCGTCACATGTACGAGTGGGCACTGGTGTTGAGGGAGTTGGGGGAGGTGCTGTGGGTGCCCAGTTTCCAGGCTTTCTGGTTTTTGTTAATGTTCAGGGACTTCCAGTGAGCCCTTCACAGGCTGTGTTCACTGCCTGGTAGGGACCAGGTCTTTTAGGGTTCCCATCTCTTTATTCTGCCTATTTCTTTTCAGCCCTGGTTGTTAAAACTGCTGTAGTTACTCATAAAGTGACTGGCCTCAAGGCCAGTGGATACCTTTATGTTTTTTTGTTTTCTCTCTCCTGGACACTAATCGGGGAGGACTTTTGTGTTCAAAGACAGAAGAGTGGAGTGGGCTGGGCTGGAGCCTCACATCCTAGCTCCTTGTGGTTTATATCTGAATGGTCTTCCGGTTCTGGTTCCAGGCCCTGGCCACTGCTGTTGTCCCCCAGTGGCAGAAGGATGAATTCCGGGAGAATCTCAAATCCCTGAAGAAGATCATGGATGACCTAGACCGGGCTAGCAAAGCCGACGTCCAGAAGCGAGTGAGTCCTGGCAGTGCTGGTGGCTGGAAGGGATTCAGGGGGATTTACCCAGCAAAGACTGTGCAGAGTGCTGTCTGGGTTTCACTCTGGGCCTTGGACCTGAGAATTCTCTTCTGGACTTCCTTCTTTGCAGGTGTTGGAGAAGACAAAGCAACTCATTGACAGCAATCCCAACCAGCCCCTTGTCATCCTGGAGATGGAGAGCGGTGCATCAGCCAAGGCAAACCAGGGGCTGGGGCTTCACGCACTGCTCTGTGCTTGTCCATTGCTTATCTGCTCCTCTTGGGGTTGCATCAGCCCTCTGGTGGCTGAAGTCTGAGTTTTGTGGCTCTGAGTGGAGTGGTTGCCTGAGGGCCCACTCACTGGGATTGAGGTTAGGCTGAGCCATGGAAAGATCTGATGGCTGGAGAGCTGTGGCTCCTGGTGGTGGGAGGCAAACTTAGAGAATCAGAGTGTGGCCAGGCCCTGTGCTTGGGTCCTTCTCCTTGCAGGCTCCTAGGACCAGCACCTGCTCTAGGAAAGGGGGTGGGGGTGAGGGGCAGGGAAAGGTCTGAGAACTGAGCTCTGCAAACTCATTGCACTTATGGAGAGCATGGCCCCGTTCCCCAGGGCCATGGCCTGATGCCGTGTTCTCCCACAGGCCCTGAATGAAGCCTTGAAGCTCTTCAAGACGCATTCCCCGCAAACCTCCGCCATGCTCTTCACAGTGGATAATGAGGCTGGCAAGATCACGTGCTTGTGTCAAGTCCCCCAGGTCAGAATACCCTACAGCCTTGCTTTACACCCTGCAGCCCTGTGCCAGTGGGAAGTGGTGTCTGGAGCTTTTCTGAGGGAGCTCAGTTTTTACGGCTATTTGCCTAACCCCCATTGTGTTTGTGCAACCCACATTAGACATGGCCCTTCTCCCTCTTTTTTAATTAATTAATTAATTATTTCTTTTTTATCTTTATTGTTGTAAGTTTTACAGGTGTTCCCAATTTTCCTCCCATTGATCCCCTCCTCCTCGCTCCCACCCCCTCCTGTCTTCCCCATCTCTCTCTTTTTTTAAATTGACTTTAGAGAGAGGAGGGAGGGAGAGAATGATTGATGTAAGAAACATCAATCAGCTGCCTCCCACACACAGCCCAACCAGGGATCGAACCCACCGCCTTTTGGTGCACGGGACAACGCTCCAACCAATTGAGCCACACCGACCAGAGCAAAGAAATGTCCCTTCTCCTGCCCACCTTTTGGTCACCTCCAGCACCCCTTACCATCTCCTTGGATGTGTTTAGCTGTCCTGGCTGATACCTGGCTTTGTCACTCAGTATGCCTTGTCTTAACCATGGTACCAGCTGCAGGGTCTGCCTCAGCCTCCGGCAGCATCACCCAGGACAGGTGTGGGTGTCTGTGGTTCCCCCATCCTTTCTCTTTCCCTCCCCTCTCTATGCTTTCCTCAGTCCCATCCTCTGTCCTGACTCCCACTTCACCTTTCTGTCTTCCAGAATGCAGCCAACCGGGGCCTGAAAGCCAGTGAGTGGGTGCAGCAGGTGTCAGGCCTGATGGATGGCAAAGGTGGTGGCAAAGATGTGTCTGCTCAGGCCACAGGAAAGAATGTGGGCTGCCTGCAGGAGGCGCTGCAGCTGGCCACTTCCTTTGCCCAGCTTCGACTGGGAGATGTGAAGAATTGAGGGGAGTGGCTGCTTCCAGTGGGAAGCGTCTCCCCCACACCCTGATGTATCTGTCCAGGAGCTCTCCATCTGCTACACGGATATTTGAATCTTGGGACCTCTAAATAGCCTCATCTCTCCTTCTAACCCAGCAGTAGCTGGAACTCACTTGGGTGCCAGCCTGTGACTCAATGCCCATGTTACATTTCTACCTGGAGCCCTGCACCTCAGCACGATCTGTGTAGAACCACTATCCCAGGATTGCTGTTTATCGTCATGCTCATGTCTATAGATAGATCTCTACAGACTCGAGGCTCTGGGTCTGCAGAAAGGAATCATTTTTGCTGCAGAGAATAAAGGACCATGTGCAATACTTGATGATATCGTGTGATTTCTATCACTGTGCCCCCCCCCACCCCCCATAGGTAACCCCTGTGTAACAGCCTGTGGCTCCTTGGGTGAAGAATAAATACTATGGCTCTGGTTACAGTCCTTGCAGAGTCCGGCCCCATACCCCTGAATTTTGGGAATGGCTCCTAGGATTGGCTCAAGATGTTTGTGGAAGTGGCCCACAGAATGGAGTGGGAGTGAGATGGAGAGAGGCATTAATCAACAGAAGAGCCACAGAGATACTGGAAGCAGAAAGAAGCTCCTTTCTTGGACCCCCTTGTGGGAGAATCTACCCATTTCTTTGGCCCATGTCCCTCTTCCCAGTCCCTTTGAGGTGTTCTCTGACACAGAAGGTATTTAGAGTACATCACTTGTCTCCCCCAACTCCTTTGCCCCATCATTCCTGCTTCCTTCATCCAAAGATGGACAGTGAGCATGGAGACCCTACCTGGCCCTGAACCAGTTCACCCAAGCCTGATGAAGACAGATGGGTTTGGAAACGAGTATGCTGGGAGGTTAAAGGTATTGCTTACCTATGCTGGCTTCAGCTGATTTCATGTCCCCTGGGTTCAGCAGGCAGGCTGACCTGGAGGGAAGAGGAAAAGGGCAGGTCTGCTGGGAGAAGCAGCAGAGGCCAACTGTCACAGGCAGAGGGAGGGTGCCAAGCCCTGGATTCAAGCACATGCCAGATGAGTGTTGGGGATACGAAGGGCTTACACAATCCAGGGCAGGAGAGAGATCATTCCAATCATTCAACAAGCGTTTATGTCAGCCAGGGTACTGAGGGTACAGGAGTGACCAAGACAAAAAGTCATTGCTCTCTAGGGTAAGGCAGTGGGGAACACCTAAAACAGTCACACAAGTGTAGAATTGAAATAATTACAATCTTCATAAGTGAAAGGAAGTAGACATACACCCGGGGATTGCCGTGGTCCGGGAAGCTAACAGTCAATCGGGCCAGCTCAGGTCCCACTTCCGCAGGCCTGCCGGGTGAGTCCACCCATGGAGCCGTCCAGTCCTTTGCGGCAGCGCCTGGGCTGTGCCGCGCTCGCCGTTCTCCCTCCAGGACGGTAGGGGGCGATGCGGCGCCGCTCGCCACTATCCCGACAGCCCTCGCTAGGGCGCGCGGCGGAAGCGGCTCGTACGCCAGGCGCCGCCATGCCCGGGGACCACCGCCGCATCCGCGGGCCCGAGGAGTCGCAGCCGCCGCAGCTGTACGCAGCCGACGAGGACGAGGCACCCGATGCCCGCGACCCCACTCGGCTGCGGCCCGTGTACGCGCGCGCCGGCCTGCTGAGCCAGGCCAAGGGTTCGGCCTACCTGGAGGCGGGAGGCACTAAGGTTCTGTGCGCCGTGTCCGGCCCGCGCCAGGCGGAGGGCGGCGAGCGCGGCGGCGGCCCGGCGGGAGCGGGAGGCGAAGCCCCGGCCGCGCTGCGGGGACGCCTGCTCTGTGACTTCCGCCGCGCGCCCTTCGCGGGCCGCCGGCGCCGCGCGCCCCAGGGCGGCGGCGAGGAACGCGAGCTGGCGCTGGCCCTGCAGGAGGCTCTTGAGCCGGCTGTGCGCCTGGGCCGCTACCCGCGCGCGCAGCTCGAAGTGTCAGCTCTGCTGCTGGAGGACGGTGGCTCGGCCCTGGCCGCCGCGCTCACGGCCGCCGCGCTCGCCCTGGCCGACGCGGGCATTGAGATGTACGACCTAGTGGTGGGCTGCGGCCTAAGCCGCGCGCCTGGGCCCGCGCCCACCTGGCTGCTGGACCCCACGCGGCTCGAGGAGGAGCACGCCGCCGCCGGCCTCACTGTGGCGCTCATGCCTGTGCTTAATCAGGTGGCCGGGCTGCTGGGCAGCGGGGAAGGGGGTCCGACCGAGAGCTGGGTCGAGGCCGTGCGCATGGGTCTCGAGGGCTGCCAGCGCCTCTACCCTGTACTGCAGCAGTGCCTGGTGCGGGCTGCCCGTCGGAGGGGCGCCGCTGCCCCGCCTTGAATCAGAAGCCAGAGGAATGACAGATGCCCAGGCCTGTGCTGCTCCTGCCGCCCCCTGAAAGGACCTGCACCATCGGCCTCCAGACTGCACTGTCCTGAGAACTCAGAGCACACGAGAGGGTTTGGGGAGGTGCGCACAGAACAGATGCACTGGACAGCTGTGTTGGAACAATTTTTTACAAACTGTTCGGTTAAAGACACATTTCTACTTCAACTGGATCCTAGCTCTGACCCAGGTTGGAAAGGATTTCAGCTGGACTTCACTGGAAAATGGGACCAGAACCTGTCTGACTCCCAAGTTGGAAAGGACTTAAGCTGGGCTTACCTGGAAAATGGGACCTGAAGCTACTACTGTCTTGTAAGGGATGGACCCTATCCAAGCCAGCCCGTGACTCCCTCTTATGTAACTGGGCAGTTTTTGAGAGAACGGACAAGGGGGCTGTGCCTTCTCACTTTGAGTTAAAACAAAAACCTTTTTGTATCTGAAAAAGGCTTATAGTGTGGTTCTTCTTGGTACAGGATTTAAAAGAGCAAGGCTCTCCTGAGCTGGGTAATGTGTTCTTGGACTCCTGGTGTCAAAGACTAGGGACAGCATTGTCTAACATGTGTTCTGTCCCTTAATGACAGGCTGAAACAGAAGGAGCTGCAGGGGTTCATGTAGGGAAGTGCAGCTTTGGAATCTCTTCTTGAGAAGCTACTCCTCAAGTACCAGAGTCAGGGCCAATGCTGAGGTGTGATAAGTGTGGAGAGGGTTTTGTGGCCCCAGGAGCATTCTGGGTGCACCCCCAGCCTCTGGTTTGGGCAAGACCACAGCTCAGATTTGGGTAGCTGGAAAGGGTTTGGCTCTCAGTAGAAGCCAGATCCCACCCTTCCTTGGCACTGTGCACAGCAGCATAACGTTGCTGATAAGTGGGGGCCTGGACTGGCTTCACTATCTCGTGTCCTTTATCCAGTCTCAGTTCCTGGGAGAGAACAGATGAACTGCCAGGAATGAGAGCTGGATGTTGGGAATCCACATGCACTCTGGCCATTCTGTAGGGCAGAACCAGCCTGGCTGACAGACCACAAGGGTGGGATCGTCCCTGGGTGGCTTCCGAGCCCCATGGGTTTGTGCTCAGGTGGGGATTGGAGGAAGGCAGAGCAGCCTGGTCCCCTCTCTGTGCCCTGGTTTGATACGAGCTTCTGAGCTTGAGTGTCCTGGGCTTGCTCAAATTCTCTAGGAGGGGCTGGCCTGGAGCAGCCCAGGGAGCAGAATGAGGCTCTGAGATCACACCAAGAACCAGTGACCAGGGGAAAATTCAAATTTTATTTTTTCCCCTTCTGACATACATATTTCCAGAGCAGATCTGAAATACAAAGTATCATGTCAGCAAGAGACAAGGTAGAAAGAGGACATAAAAATGACACCCCTATTCTGAAGGATGGCTTTGTAAGGTGGATGGGGCATCTGGAACCAAAGGGAGTTATGTGGGACACATGCTGAGGACCTTAAAGCTAGGTTTCGGATGTGGGGGAGGGGTAGGTTATTTCCTGTATACCACTGTGGCTGGAGAAAGCTGTCTGGGCCCACTGCTGTCTGATGCTCCATACCCAGATGGGACTGGTGGGGCCTCGAGGGGAGGAGCATCCAAAGCAGTACCTACAGTCAGAGAGAGCTGATGGTGCTTTGGGGAGGGAGGAGGTTTCCAGCTTCTTGCAAGACGGCCCCAGCTTCATGAGGATGGTGAGCTAGTGCTGGGCTGTTGTCGTTCTCCATCTCATCCCTGCCAGCGTCCGGACTATCCAAAGCTAAAGCCGCCTTTAGGGGGAGGCTGCCCAGCTGGTCTGGTGGAGATGTGCCTCCAGTTCATTGCCTCCGCTCCAGAATGGTGCCTCGGGTTACACAGGTGACACCAGGCCTTAAAAACACACTAGGCAAGGCAGGGAATCATCTGGGAAGTTGCCTGGAGCAGATGAGCCCTGGAGGGATTTTAAACTACTGGCTGCCCTCCTGGTCCCATGCATGATTCTTCACCTGTAGGAAAAACAAGCAGGACTCTGGCCCAGACGGCTGAGAAGCACGGTATGGCTAGGAAAGGGAGGGCCATCTGCTAACATCCCAGTCTTCCCCTACCCCCACCTCCCTTTCTTGGTAGCTTTGGCAGCTCAGATTCTTCCTGAGACCTGGGGACCCAGAACCACCAGACAAAAGAGCATTTTCTCCATCTAGCCCAGTATTGCCAGGTGTGACTCAGGCCTGGGCAGCAGTGAAGAGCTCTCTGGAGCCCAGCAGGTCAAGGGGTAGAGCTGGGCAGGCAGAGGAAGGGAAGCTTGGCACTGCCAACTCCCCAGCAGCCTCAGTCTTGCTGAAGTGGCCCAAGCAGCAGTGGGGGGTTGGCCCACCTCAGGGACCCCCCAATAGGGGAGGAGGATATGATAGGGCAGGGAACATTCGGGCCCTTTAATGCTGCACAAAGGGCTGTTATCAGATCTAGGTTTGGATATTCTCCATCCAGGAATATGTTTTCCACCACTTTCCTGGGGAGCATGGTACCATGTAGACAGCCTAAACACGGGCAGGGAAAGGGCAGAAATCGGGGTATTATTATCCTCACTCAAGGACATTTTTGCATTTATCTTCAGAAAGAGCGGGAGGGAGAGGGGAGGAAGAGAGAAAGAGAAACATCGATGTGAGAGAGACACATCGAGTGGTTGTTACCCACACACCCCAACCGGGGCGGGGACAAACTGCAACCGAGGTACGTTCCCTTAGCAGGAACTGAACCCGGGACTCTCTGGTCCGCAGGCCGACGTTCTAACCACTGAGCCAAACCGGCTGGGGCAGAAATCTGGGTTTTAACAAGCTCACCAGGTGGTTCTTGGGTGAGAGATCTGGGACCATAAAGAATATCTGTGACATTCCCTCTACAGTACTCAAAGTTGTCCCCCCCACCGCTTGCAAGAGGAGATGGTATTGTAGCCCAGAACTGGCCCAGCTGAGCCAACGAAGCCTGAGTTGAGGCGATAAGCAGGGCACAGGCTATCTTCTGGGCATTGCCTGTAGTGGATGATAAGCCTCCCCTCAACCACCACTGTGGGCTCCACACAAACCCTAGTCTCTCCCTTGGGCCCCAGAACCCAAACACAAGGAGGGTAAGGATGGGGGAGGCGCCAGGTCACTCACTGCCTCCTCCAGATCTGTGCTGTCCTCAGAGCTGCCTGCCTCTGGATGGGCCCTGTGATCCCTGGGCTCCTGCTGGGGTTCAGTGGTTCTGCATGAAGAACCCTTAATTCCAGGGCCCCTGTTCTCTTCACTGTCCTCTGTTCCTGTCCAGGGAGAGTCACCAGTTAATGGCTAGGTTTGGAGGCTCCAGCTGACCCCAGAGAGGCCCCCTGATGCCAAGCACTGATCTAGTGTGTCTAGGGCTTGAGAGGACAAGATAGGTTTGGACTGGGACACTCCTCTGGCTGAGATACCTACTGAGTGAGTGGGGGTCATAAGACAACCTAGAAGCCACAAGGATTCTCAAGCCACAGGAACAGCTAGAGGGAGTTGGTGGGAGGTGGGAGGCGCTGCAGATAGGGAGAGCCCAAGGCAGGACTCCAGGTACTCCTGGCACCCTCAGGAGTGGGTAAAGCTGGACACTGCTAAGGGTGTGGGGTACCTGACCTGGAAGCTGGTCCCTCTGCTGGTCCATGTGCTCCAGACTCTCCAATAGGCGGTCCACCTGGGCTTTGATCTGGCTCAGCTCCCCCCTGATCGAGTTCAGGTCCTCGGCCTGGACTGTTGGTAGAGGGTCCAGAGTTGGTGCCCTACCAGGCCCAGGAGGCAGAGGGCAGCGCTGCCAGGGCTCCCAGGCCTGCCCTCACTGCCAAGGGCTGCCCAGCTCCTCCCTAGCCTTGTAGATGAGGGCTGTGCCCCTTCACTTACTTTTTATCTGCCTTGGGGGCAGGTGGCTTTTGCTGGGGGCCTTGTGGGGACTGAAGCTGCTCTTGACCCCCATGCCCATGTGGGTCCTCCTGATCTTGACAGGCACGTGGTTGATGAGTGGAGGGATTCTCTGGTATTTATACATCCTATGGGACAGGACAGAGAGGGAGTCAGGCCAACCAGCCCCACCTGTTTTCCCAGAGGACCAAGGAGGCAGGACCCACTCACCTGTAGGGAACATCTTCCCTGTACAGCTCGTAGTTGCTGTTGTCATACAGGTCATAGTTACTGCTGCTGCAGCAGAGACAAATGGGGAAAGGGTCACTGTTCTGGGCCAGAGTTCTTACCCAGACCGCAATTTAACTTGGGGAAATAGGTATGAACTTTTCCTTAGAAGCCCAGGATTCTCCACTGGAGGAGCCCCTAGGGACTTGACCAAAGTCACTTTGGGAAACCATAGCAAACCTGCTTCCCCCTGGCTGGCCTCTGGTAGGGGAGACCTTCCAGGTGGCAGGAGGGGGACAATTGCCCACAGGCTTCTGGCCAGCCAGAGCCAAGCCCTCCAAAAGCTCCTCTGCCTGACCCAGACACTGCTGACAGTCTGGACCTTAGTCTGGCAAAGGATGAAAGGAAAAAGTTAGGTCAGGGCCCATAGCCATGGCGGGGGTGTGAGAGCCTTTAATCCTTGCGTGGGGATCACCAGGATGCAGGGCCCAGCGTGGGCAGGGTGATCCAGGCAGGATGGGGGCTGTGGCCAGGCCACCTTGTCTTTGCTCCAGGTCCTGGGAGAGAGGATGAGCCTGGAAGTTCCAAGGCTGTCACTGCCTGACCTCACCCGCTTCTCTCAATGCACCATGACCTCCAGGGACCTGCTACCGAGCAGGGATGGGGAGATTGGTGGAGAGGGACAACTGAGTCCTGGCCTGGGCAAAAAGGCCCAGTGGGGATACAGCTGCAGGAGCTTCAGGTGCTGCCTGAATTGAGGGGAAAGTGTGGCAATATACGGGGGGCAGCAGTTTCTGAAACAACTTTCTGGTACTACATGCCACGATCCAGCTCAGGCCCAGCCCACGAGGGGCAATGCCTATGGGGGCCACTGAGGTGGAATGGAGGACACTGGGGGTGTGGTGGGCCTTCCCCCTCATCTCACGGGGTCCCCAGGCCTGCAGGTGAGATTTTTCGGCCACACCTGTCCCCACTTTCTGGCTTCTGGAAGTCGGCATTCTGGGTGGGCGGCCCCAGGAACCGCAGGGATGCTGATTCCGGTGGTGGGAGGCCCATCCTTAGAGAAAGGAAAATGAGCCAGCGGAGCTCGAGCTGGGAGCTCCGGAAGGGCTGTGGGTCAGGGTCTGGGTCCGGGCCGCAGTGCAGGAAACAGGCAGCCCTCTGATGGCTAGGAGCAACCCAGCTGGGACAGAACTCAAGGTGACAAGTTTCTGCAGAGCACTATTTTTCGGGGAAATATCTTGCTTGTCTGGGTCCCCTCGGGCTGGTCGGAGTTCCTTCCCCCAACTGAAGTCTGGTTTCTCTGAGACTTCAGAGAAACAAGACAAGGCGTGGGGCCTGTGGCTGCAGCATTGGTGGCACAGTGGTAGAATTTTCACCTGTCATGCAAGAGGCCTGGATTCGATCCCTGGCCAATGCAAAAGTTGGTCCCTAACCCCCCCTTTATTACATTTGTCCTAAAATGATGTTTTAATGGCATGGTAAAGGAATGGTATTTCACTGAGCACAGACTTGGGAGCCACCCAAATTGAAACAGGCAGGATAGGTTTCAGGGTAGGGGTTAAGCGCAGGCACTGCTACAGAAGCGTTTGCTGCAGACAGGTTGTCCCTCTGGACCTGGGGGTCTCCCTGCTCTGCCTACCTCCCCACCTTTGCTCCATCACCAGCCAGGTCTGAGGCTTGTGCCGTGGACTTGTGGCTTTGCCCCATTTTCCCGAAGGGGCAGTGGCCTGGTCACAGGTCTGCATCCGCATCAGTCCCCCTGGTCTGGGCTGATGGTTGCAGTCTGCAAGCTCGGGCTTCCCATAAAAAGATAAATAAAATGCACCTTCGGAATGGCACAATGGGCAAAGGTCAAGCCATGTCCTCAAGTGTCCTCAGGGTCAGGGGCTCAGGTGGGATGGGGAGAGGGCGGGTGGTGATGTTGGAGGGGACTTGGGGCAATCCTTCCACCACAAACCTTTCCCTCCAGGTTGACAAGTTCTATTTTGAGGCTTGGACTTGACCAGTTCTCATGAAGAGGTCATTCAGCAGCTCAGTGGCCACCAAACCCCATCCTGAACCTGTCCCTCCTCTGGGCAACTTTCCAAGAGGCCAGAACCAGAGCTGCCCACCCACTGCTGCCCCAAACCCTGGGGAAGTGCTTCATTCTCCTCACTGGAGCCCCCTGGGGACCCATAGGTCTTGAGGTCACCCCTGCCCCAGGCCTTGAATGCGGGGGCCCTAAATGGAGTCTGAGCCCCTATGGGACAGCTGTCATCTCTCCCCATTGCTTCCCTGTTGCTGCACCTGCACCCCTCAGAGGGCCAACAGGACTGGGTCCGAGCCCGCTGGGTAAGTGGGTGGTGGTGGAGGAATATGAAATCTGAAGGCGGCAACTGGGACTAAAGATCTGAGTAAGGGGTTCGCTCAGCCTCCAAAGTGGCCAGGTTAAGAAACATGGGAGAGAACTACGGGAGAGAACCACTTACGTCGCATGCCAGATAACTACAAAACCGTATCAACAGACACGCCTACATAAGAGTCTCACACGCGAGACAGCTAACCAACACGCCACATATGCAGTTCTACGTCACTGGAGAAATGCAAGTTTACAAACCTGGGTTACCCACAAGTACATATCCACTCATAGCCCAAAACAAAGGCAGTGAAAAGGCTGCCCACACGGCACTCGCAGGTGCCACAGACCCTCAGGCTGCCACCGCAGCGAGAGGTTTGGCCTGATCTCTCTCTAGGTCACCCTGGAGGTGCAGAGACTTGTCAGAGCAGCCCTGCCATCCCACTTCCAGGGACATGAGCTGGGCAAAATCCAAAAGAAGCCAGAACCTTTGACAGGCACCAGGTGGTTGGCACAGATGCTGTTCCTAAGAGCAACCACCTGCCCACGGCCTTCCGCCTCCCCGCCGGCAAGAAGGAAAGCACCAACTGCCCACCGAGGGGCCTGGAGCTCAGTGTGGCCAACACCAATGCCCAGCCAAGGGACAAAGGGGCCACCGTGTTCACAAATACCCTCCTCGTGCCTATGAAAATGGCACGTTGGCTGGCAAAGGTTGGTGACCTCCTTTCTGAAAATATTTAAAGGTTTCTTGAAGACTTCTTTAAGCTCCCCAAGTTTACAGTCAAGATTTCATCCAGAAAAGTTCTTATTTGTTACTTCTCAAGCATCTATACCTGAAAAAAGCCCCCAAGTGCCATAGGGTAGGCTCCCCTGGGAGGAGGGAGTACCTTTGTCTGCCATCAGAATGGTGGCTGGGTTACATCAGTGAGAAGGGGCCTTGGAATGAGCTGAGTCAACTCCCTCAGTGTACACACAAAACTGGAGGCTAAGGGAGAAAAGACCTCAGGTGCCACAGTGAGCAGAACAGGCAGCCTGAGCTGGGGCCCTTGTCTCGTCTCAGGGGAACCCAGAGCCCCAAACAAGCCTCCCACCCTGACAGGCAGACTCACCAGGAGATGGCTGTGTCCCGCTGCCTCTTCTGGCCTGGCCGGCTAGGGCTGGGTGTGGACTCTCGAGCCATGTCTAAATCTGAAGAGAGAGCAAGAGAGTGGGCAGAGCAGGGCAGAGGAGGGAGGGGTGCAGGAGGAAGGACCGCGTACGTATGGGCTCTAGCTTTCTTCCTGGGCTGGCCCTTCCCTGCTTCTCAGCTCTGAGGTGGGCAGTGCACTCTGAAAGGCAGTAATGGACAGCCGGGCCTGGTCTCCTGTGGACCCAGGGTTCACCTACCCAGGGCCAGGCTCAGGCTCCAGAGAGACCATCTTCATCCTCGGAGGACCATGGTGCTGGAATGAAACCCCCACCCTTGGGTATCAACCACGTGAGAGAACCACTTACCTCCCATCAGACAGATAATTACAAAAGAGACCCCACACCATGGATATCAACCCCATCACCCATGCCCTGGAATTTGGGGGTGGTACCATCAAAAGGCAGAAGGGAAGCTGTCTGTGATCCTTGTGTCCTCCAAGGAGACACCCAGCCTTGGTCCGGGTTAATTCTTGAGTGTTCTCCTGCTGCCTGTCTGCCCACCCACTAGCCTGCCCTGCTGCCAGGTCCACACCCCACAGCTGCCTCTGGGCTAAGCCCCTGGGCTGACTGTGCCTGAAATGGCCAGAGCGCTCCAAGTGAGCAACCAGCCTGAGCTGGGGAGCGGACATCCCACTGCCCTCTCTTGGAGGAGAAGTCAAGAGTCAGATGAACCCAATTCGGGGATTGGGGGCTGAAAAGTCAAGCAATGTAGCCGTCTGTGCACCAGTCACGGGATGATTGTCTCATTTTGGGGCTCCTTCAGCATTCACCACGTTAGAGATGGAGGGAGATGGAGGAGAATCCTGCCTATTGCTGAATCCCCATGGCCCACTCAGGGCCTGGCACTTAGTAGGTGCTCAGTTGATTTATGCTGAATACGTGAATGGAAGTCCATTAAATCAATTCTGGTGTTTGTTTGTGTCTTTGAGGCCCCTACTGAAGCCAACCCCTTTCTTCCTCGTCCATGGCCCACTTTGGCTGTCAAGACAGTAATGAATGTGAATCTTCTCCTTTTTCTGTTCTCAAGACTCTGCAGCACAGTCACCAAGAGCACCTGCTCATTGTGGTGACAAGACTGGCAATGATGTCCCCAAGGGAGGAAGCTGGCAACTCGGCATCCCCACCCTTGGCCCCTGTCTTCCTTTCATGACCAGGATTCATCCACTCAGGAGAGTGTTAAACAAATGCCCTTGTGCCAAGGTAAACACCTGCACTTCCTTGTTGTCTGCCTTTCTGTCTGTTCTTTTAGCATATATTCATACTTGTGCTTGCTTTCACATTTGCAATGTCCAGAGGGACAGAAAATCACACCCATGTCTACCACACAGGGCAACAGTGCATGGGCACTTGCAAAAGCCTGCTATACCCAAGCACTAAAGGCCCAGCATTAAAATAAGCTTGCCATGCCCTGGCCGGTTTGGTTCAGCAGTTAGAGTGTCGGCCCTCAGACCAAAGAGTCACAAGTTCGATTCAGGTCAAGGGCACATGCTTTGGTTGTGGTTTGGTCCCCGGCCCTGCTTGGGGTTGTGCGGGAGTCAGCCAGTCGATATGTCTCTCTCATGTCGATGTTTCTCTCTCTCTCTCTCTCTCTCTCTCTCTCCCTCCCTCCCACTCTATCTGAAGATAAATGGGAAAATATCCTTGGGTGAGGATAAAAAAAATAATAGGGTTGGTATCATTAAAATTCCTTTAAAAAATTAAAATAAGCTTGCCATTGCCTTGGGCTATATATCATCACTGTCCCCTAAAACTAGATATAATCAAGAGACATCAATCATGAGACCAACCTTTGGTCGAATGGGAAAAATCACTCATGGCCACCAGGTTGCCAGTCAAGGCTGGTTATCATGAAAGACTGACTGGTGGAGTATCTGGGAAGTTCACTATCAATAACAAACCATGACCAAGTGGATTGTGGCATCTTCCTGGGCATTGTGTTACAGACTTTACATCCACCATCTCATTAAATCCTCATAACAACCTCGCAGGGTATTTGCTAATAGTACCCCCATCTTATAGGAAGGCTGCTGTACGCACCCAGAGTCACATGGAGAGAGTTAGGAGGCCAATGAGATCTCAGCCCCCTGCCTCACAACCACTGCAGTGTTCCTAGAAGTTAGAGGACTAACTCAAAGACGCTCAGCTACAAGCAGAGCCTGACTCTATCAACACCTCCAGGCAATGCTGCCTCGGCACAAGGCTGCTTCAGTACCTGTTCTGCCCTGCACAGAACCCAATGGCTGGTGAGGCCCCTTGTTAGAGCATGGGGCTGACAAGGCCAGCACTGTAGGCTGGATGCACCTGGGTTCACCAGGTGGATTCTTGCAGTAGACAACATTCTTTTGACCACTCCACATCTGAGCCCCCCTGCTGTGTTAGAGGTATCCCCAACTTTGAGACAGAACCTACCTCCCATGAAAGAAGTTAAAAATGCCTCTTTCTGCCTCCCTTTCCCAGCCTCCCTTGCAGCTACGGCCTGGACACATTACTTGGTCCCTCCACTCAGACCCACATGCTCAACTTTGACTTAAGTTGCTAATGTGAGGAAGCACATCTCAGCAATTGGTGGTGGCAGTGGCAGCAGTTCCATCCAGCTTTCAAAGGTGGTGGGACCTCCATCCCACATTTGTGGTGCTGACTGTGGCGTCTCTGACCAGCAGAGGCAGTAGGTCTCCTCCAGATCTGACCCTCTGACGTATGGATCTCCTGGGAACTAACCAGTATCTCAACAAATTTCTTTTCTGCTTAGAGTTTCCAGAATCAGTTTCTGTTGCTTAAGACTAAGAACCTTGATCGATATAAAAATAGAACTAGGAGTGGATGGAGCAAGAAGTCCTGAGGGGACGAGGGATGATGTAAGGCTGGCAAGTGGTCAGAGGACAGTGAAAATCCAGCTCGTATTAATGGACAGGATGCCAGCCGCCCATGGCATGCCATGGTGAGGCAGTTAATCCTGTGGTCCCCCCAGAACAAAGTACCCATCAAAGGCAAGGCTTTGGGACCTGGTGGCTCCTGCCATAGAATAGTATAAAGATAACCCTGAAGTCAAGGGCCGTTGGCTAGGGTGTTGTGCTCGTGGCACCACATAGCTCAAAGGAAAGAAAGACAAACTCAAAGCCAAATTCTCAGCTCAAGGCATGGTTAGAAAACCAGGGGAGTTTTGTAACTTGCAACTACAAGGTGGAGAGAGTAAATCAAACTTAAAGCTTGATCAATGAATGGTTATCAAATGGCACCATCAGTGGCTTCACGCCGTTGCTAGGTCTCTAACTGGGAAAGAGTAGAGAGCAGAGGCGGTCAGAATGGGGCTCTGTGGGAAGGTGTGGAGGATTTAGTTACACCCCACCCCACACACGGAGCCTTCCCTGCTGGCCAAGGTGACTCCTTGTGGCCATTCTGAAGATCCTGGTGGCAGAAACTCACTAGCTCTTTGTCAAACCCACATCCCTTTCCTCCTGGGCATTCATCTAGCTGGAGTTTCCCAACCTCCCTTGTAGTTAGTGTGCTACATGGCTGAGGCGTGGCCAGTGGCTATGGGTGGGTGGGAGGTGTGCCACTTCCAGGCCCATAGCATCCGGAGTGAGCATCCACGCTCCTGCGTCCTGAATTGACCACCTGAGTGAGCTGGGAAGCCAGGTGCTGCAGGTGGCAGGGCCTCACTCAGCCTGGGCTTCCCCACTCCCCATTGCACATGTGCAACCATGGCCAGCAGCTAGCATTTCCTTAAGTAATGATCTTGTCATGACCTTGCCTGAAGGAGTCCCCTTGTGTGCCTTACCCACCACCCTTCATTCTCTCTTTTTTGTTTTTTGTTTTTGGTACGTGCCCCTAGCGGGAACCGAACCCAGAACTCTCTGGTCCACAGGCCAACACTCCAACCGCTGAGCCAAACCGGCCAGGGCCATTTTCTCCAGGCTGAAATAACAAGTCAGATCCTTGCAGGCCCCAGGGGGCCAATGACTTCAAATCCGGGATGAGGATTGAATCACCAAAAAGAACTGTGAGATTGCCCTGGCCGGTTTGTCTCAGTGGTTAGAGCGTCAGCCCGTAGACCAAAGAGTCTCGGTTTCGATTCCAGTCAAGGGCACGTACCTTGGTTGTGGTTCAATCCCTGGCCCTGGTTGGGTTCGTGTGGGAGGCAACCAATTGATGTGTGTGTGTGTTTCTCTCTGTCCTCTCTGTCTCTCTCTTTCTCTTTCTCTCTCCCTCACTCCCACTTTATCTGAAGATAAATGGAGAAATATCCTTGGGTGGTGAGGGTTTAAAAAAAAAAAAAGAACTGTGAGATTTTGCTAATTGATATTGGCAAAAACCTGGCAATGGATTCTGAGGGTGGAGACTGGGGAAGGAAGAAAATAACGTTAGTGGGGTTGAATGTATTGACATTTAGGATTTTATGGGACTAGCTTGAGTAGCTGGGACGGTTCTATTGTTTGCTCTGATGGTTGCTTGAAACTTGGACTCAATTGTGGCCAAATAATATTTGCTAAGAGTTAATAATCAGAAGAATGAGACTAGCTAAGACTTATTGAGCATTTACTATCCACCAGGCCCAGTTTTAAGTGCTGTACTTATTTAAAATGTATTTAGTTAACAAATGAAGTTTAGATAGCATAATGTTGATGAAGGAATAAAAAAAAATTAAGACACTAGCTCAACTGATTTAACACTAATTGGTGTTTACCAGGCACTGTTCCAAACACTTCAATGTACAAACTATTTTATTGTCCTCATTTTACAGAAGAAAATGAGGCAGAGAGATCTTTTAGGGTAACCAACTGCCCTGGTTTGCTTGGGACAAAGGGCTTTCCCAGCACATGGAACTTTGAATGCTGAAACTGGTACAGTGCCAGGCAAACTGGGACAACTGGTCCCCCTCAGTATTAAATAATTTGCCCAAAGTCTCACAGTTAGTAAGTAGCAGAGCAATGCCTCAAGTTCGGGTGGTCTGACTTTAGACTCAAGCTCTTTGCCTCTCTCTGCCAGTGGTTCTCAAACCAGAGCCTGTGTTTGAAGTAGCTGGAGGTCTTGTTAAAACCCAGATAATCGGCCCTGGCCAGTTTGGCTCAGCAGTTAGAGCATCGGCCTGCGGTCCAGAGAGACCTGGGTTCGGTTCCCGCTCAGGGCATGTACCTCGTTACAGTTTGGTCCTGCAGGAGGCAGCCACTCGATGTGTCCCTTTCACGTCGATGTTTCTCTCTCTCTCTCCCTCCCACTCTATCTGAACAAAAAATGGAAAAATGTCCTCGGGTGAGGATAAAAAACACACACAAAAAACCCAGATAATCCGCCTCACCTTCAGAATTTCCGCGGGACAAAACTGGGTTTGGGGCAGCTGAGAATTTGCTTTTCTAACATGTTCCCAGATGATGCCAATGCTACAGGTCCAGGAACCGACACGGAGGACCGTGGCATTATGCTAACTTGCCTCCAGACGAGAAGGTTGCCTTGGACTTTTCAGGTAGGACCTGCTCACTGCCACCCCCACCCACGAACCCTGAGATGGCCCCAAAGGTGTCCTTTGCTGTGGCATTGAGAAATACACTGAGGGACGTGCAGTAGTGGCAGGGATGTTGAAAGGCGGCAGCCTGATGGGAACCTCTGTCCTGGGGTGTCAGAGGCTCCCAGAGTTAGTGGCCCCAGCAGAGGCAGGGTTGCCACAAAGGTGGCTCCAGCGTCACTGCTGCTGGAGTGCACTCTGCAGTCCCCATGCCTGCAGCAATGACACGGAGTCCACCCAGACTGGCTTTGCAGCAGAATTTGGGCCACTGTTTCTGGCCACACAGGTGCCCAGCCTGGCTGGCTCTCTGACTCTTGCCAGGATCCTGTGACAACCATTATCCTTTTTTCTTCGTCTAAATATGTTTTTATTGATTTTAGAGAGAGAGGAAGGGAGAGGGAGAGAAAGATAGAAACATCGATGAGATCCGTGGTAGGTTTGGCTCAGTGGTAGAGCGTCAGCCCACAGACCAAAGAGTCGTGGGTTTGATTCTGGTCAAGGGCATGTGCCTCGGTTGTGGTTCCTCCCTGGCCCTGGTTGGGGTCGTGTGGGAGGCAGCCAATCTGTGTGTCTCTCTCACATCGATGTTTCTCTCTCTCTCTTTCTCTCTCCTCCTCCCTCCCTCCCTCCCTCCCACTCTATCTGAAGATAAACAGAAAAATATCCTCAGGTGAGGATTAAAAAACAAAAAAGAAACATTGAGAGAAACATCATCAATCAGCTGCCTCCTGCGCGCCTCCTACTGGGGATCGAGCCTGCAACCCAGGCAGGTGCCCTGACCGGGAATGGAACCAGTGACATTTTGGTGGATAGGATAACATTCAACCAACTGAGCCACTCTGGCCAGGGCCACCAATCTGTTTTGTTTCAATGGATTTTCCTGTTCTGAATATTTCATATAAATGGAATCATGCAATGTGACCTTTTGTGAGTAGCTTCTTCCACTTAAAATAATGTTTTCAAGGTTCATCCACCTTGTGGCATGTATCAGTACGTCATTTCTTTTATTTCTTTCTTGATTTTTTTATTATTATTTTTTTTAATCCTCACCCGAGGACATTTTTGCATTTATCTCCAGATAGAGCAGGAGGGAGAGAGGGGGGAAGAGAGAGAGAAACATCGACGTGAGAGAGACACATCGACTGGTCGCCACCCACACAACCCCAACCAGGGCCGGGGACAAACTGCAACGGAGGTACGTGCTCTTAGCGGGAACCGAACCTGGGACTCTCTGGTCCACAGGCCAACGCTCTAACCACTGAGCCAAACCAGCCAGGGCCGTCATTTCTTTTAATGGCTAGATAATATTTCATTATATGTACATGACAGTTTTCTTATGCATTCATCCATCGGTGGACATTTGGGACGTTTCTATCTTTTGTATTGTGAATAATGCTGCTGTGAACTTTGTGAGTAGGGATTTGTTTGAGTTCTTGTTTTTATTTATTTATTTTATTTTTATTTTTATTTTTTTAACTTATCTTTATTGTTGAATGTACTACAGATGTTCCTCATTTTCCCCCCATTGCCCCCCTTCTCCCCATTCCTGCCCCCCTCCTGCTTTTCCCCACACTGTTGTCTGTGTCCATTGGTTATGCATATATACATATAAGTTCTTTGGTTTGTTTCTTCCCACCCCCCAACCCCCCTTCCCTTTGAGGTTTGTCAGTCTAACAACCAATTTGTACTTCTTAATCCCTTCACCTTTTTCACCAATTCCCCCAGCCCCCACCCATCTGGTACCCAACAAAAGTTCTCTGTGTCTATGAGAATGTTTCTGTTCTGCTTGTTCATTTTGTTTGTAGATTCAATTGTTGATAGATATGTATTTATTGCCATTTTGTTTGTTCATATTTTTTTATCTTTTTCTTCAAGAAGACCCTTCAACATTTCATATAATAATGGTTTGGTGGTGATGAACTCCTTTAGCTTTTCCTTGTCTGGGAAACTCTTTATATGGCCATCGATTCTAAATGACAGCTTTGCAGGATAGAGTAATCTTGGTTGTAGGATCTTGCTTTTCATCACTCTGAATATTTCTTGCCACTCCCTTCTGGACTGCAAAGTTTCTTTTGAGAAATCAGCTGACAGTCTAATGGGAACTCCCTTGTAGGTAACTAACTGCTTTTCTCTTGCTGCTTTTAATATTCTCTCTTTGTATTTAACCTTTTACATTTTGATGATGATGTGTCTTGGTGTGGGCCTCTTTGGGTTCATCTTGTTTGGGACTCTCTGTGCTTCCTGGACTTGTATGTCTATTTCCTTCACCAAGTTAGGGAAGTTTTCTGCCATTATTGTTTCAAATAGGTTTTCGATTTCTTGTTCTCTCTTTTTTCCTTCTGGCACCCCCAAGATGCGAATGTTGGCACGCTTGAAGTTGTCCCAGAGGCTCCTTACACTATCCTCATTTTTTTGGATTCTTTTTTCTTTTTGCTGTTCTGATTGGGTGTTTTTTGCTTCCTTATATTCCAAATCGATGGTTTGCTTCTTGGCTTTACCTACTCTACTATTGAATCTGTGTAAACTATTCTTTATTTCAGTTAGTGCTTCCTTCATTTCTAACTGTGCATCCATCATTTCTGACTGGTCCTTTTTTATGCTCTTGAGGCCCTCTCTAAGTTCACTGAGGGTCTCATTAAGTCCATTGAGCATCCTTATAAGCAGTATTTTGAACTCAGCATCTGTTAGGTTGCTTAACTTCATTTCACTTAGTTCTTTTCCTGGAGTTTTGTTCTGTTCTTTCATTTGGGACCTGTTTCTTTGTCTCCTCATTTTGGCTGCCTCCCGGTGTTTGTTTCTATGTATTACTTAGCGAGAGGTATAGGGCTAGCTGAGACCAGATGCTGCTTGTTTGAAAGAATTTAGGAAAAGCTGAAGCAGGCTCCAAGACAGGCCAATCCTATGGGAAAGCAACTGGCAACAGCTTGGGTGGGCCTGGAAGTTGGGTGGGGCGGGGCCTCAGGGAATCACCAGGGCGGGGCAAACATTGTGAGTCAGGTTGCTGGAGTCCCAGATATGGCGGAGTCTGCCGGCCCAGGGAAGGGCTCACCAAAGGAACAAAAGCCTCTGATAGCACGTCTGTCCAGGAGAAAGCTGCCTCTCCAGCCCTCGCGCCAATGCCAAACAGCTCAGTTCTTCCCCATATGACTCTGGTGCCTTTCAGGCTCCTTCCCGCACGCTGGAGCCTGGAGGGTGCGAGTCCGAGTAAGTCCGTGCGCGGGCCCTTTAAGAGGAGCTGCCGGGGGCTCCAGCCGCCTCAGCCTCAGTTCCCGCTGGTTTTTCCAGCCAGAAGTTATGGGGATTCTCTTCCTGGCACTGGAACCCTGAGCTGGGCTCCTGGTGTGGGACGGGGACCCCTCAGTCCTCAGGGAGGACCTTCCCAGCCGAGGTATCCTGATTTTTAATCGCCACACGTGGGTGTGGGATCAGCCCGTCAGCCTCCACCCCTCCTACCAGTCTTGATGCGGCTTCTTCTTTAATTTCGTAGTTGTAGGACTTCCATTCAGCTCGATGTCAGGCGGTTTTGAATGATGGTTGTTCTGTAGTTTAGTTGTAACTTGGATGTGGTTGTGGGAGGACACGACACCGCGTTTACCTACGCCGCCATCTTGACCGGTGAGTTCTTGTTTTTAATTCTCTTGGGTACATACCTATGAGTGGAATTGCTGGGTCATATGGTAGTTGTGTTTAACTTTTTGAGAAATTGCCAAACTATTTTACACAGTGTCTGCACCATGTTACATTCCCACCAGCAGTGTACGAGGGTTCCAGTTGGTCCACATCTTCATCAACCCTTGTTATTGTCTGTTTCTTTGTTTTGTTTTGTTTTTGATCCTCACCCAAGGATATTTTTACATTTATCTTCAGACAGAGTGGGAGGAAGAGAGAGTGAGAGAGAAACATCGATGTGAGAGAGACACATCGATTGGTTGCCACCCGCACGACCCCAACCAGGGCCGGGACGAACCGCAACCAAGGTATGTGCCTCTAGCTGGAATCGAACCTGGAACTCCCTGGTCTGCTCTAACCCCTGATCCAAACCAGCCAGGACTTGTCTGTTTCTTTCAAATAGCCATCCTAGTGGGTGTGAAGTGGTATCTCATTGTGGTTTTGGTTGGGATTTCCTAACGACTAGTGATGTTGAGCATCTTTTCATGTGCTTGTTGGCCATTTGTTTATTATTTTGGAGATAAACAAGTCCTATTCAAGTCCTTTGCCCATTTCTGAATCATTGTCCTTAGGACAAATTCTTTTTCTGCCATGATTAGCCAGACCTAAGAATTGTGATTGATATACTTCTCCCCATCCCATGATCCCAGGCCACACTTCTACCTCCAACCAGCAAAGCAACTTGACATGGGCACACAACAGTGTACAAGTGGGCATGGTACATTCTGCACACTAATGATAGCACCTGCCTGGATTCTCTCACCACTGTAGGAAAGGAGGGAGATGGGGCCATAACAGACCGCAGTATAGATAATCACAAAGAAAGAAGAAGCGCATGGAGCATGAAGAACAAAGGGAGAGGGTGGAACAGAAACACAAAGCCGACAGAGGCAGTGACGAGAGGAGCTGGAGCAGGAAATTAGGAATGCAAGGCTTCTAATTCTATGTGTTGTTCAGAGACTGGAGCCTGAAAACCTCCAGAGGGTGGCCTGGGTCACTTGGGTGAGCAGGGAAGGGATAGGGTGGGCAGGGGGCAATGGCAATGGAGCCGCTGGAACTCTCTGGTCTTCCTGGGTCCTCCTGGCTGTTCTGAATTCCCCTTCAAAATGAGCCTTCACAAGTTTAGTTGTTTCATAACTTAGTTTAATCTTTTGTGGGGTGCATCCTGGGTAGGGAGGAACCTCCATCTGCCCCAGAGGGTCCAGCCCAGATGGAGAAGAGCGGTGTTGTCTGACCTCTGGCCTTGGCTCCTGTTTCAGCACCTAACTGAGGCCCATCTCCCCAGTCAAAAGCAGGCGGAGGGGCCCGCCCCAGGCTCCCTTCTCCCTATGCCAGGCTCCCTGCCCCACTTCCTGCAAGGTCTGAGACCTCTTTGGATGCTGGGCTTGAGGTCCTGGCCTGGCCCATGTTCCAGACAGATGGGCAGACAGGCGAGCAGGGCTGGTGCACCCAGGCAGTGGCAGGGGAGGCATGGCCGTCTCAGGGCCCTGGGTCCCACCGGGATATGTGCTCCTGAGCTGGGAAGGAAGCAGAACAGAGTGAGGGTCGATGGCCGCCCAGGGACTACTGAGAGGGAAACCCTGCTGCACTTGGTCCAGAAGTACCCATGGCCCCATGGGTAGCTCCAGACTCTTCCAACAGGTGCCGCTGGGAGCCGGTTCTGGGCTAGGCTTCACCTCTGCCATCCACCAGAGTTCACTGGGCTCTAGAGAATCAGGTAACATTGAGGAACCCAACAGGTCCCCAAATAGCAACTCTAGTGACAGGAGGAAGGGACCTTGGAGAAACCCCCAGGTGGACTGTACTTTCAGCCCTGCTGCTGTGTGGATGTGCTCTGTGCAGCTGGGCCCATCTTCCCTTCCGGGCCTCTCGGGTGTTCTCAAAGGCCCTATGTGCTAAGACACTCCCTAGGCCTGTGATCTGGATATCCTGGCAGCCCGGATTGGGCCAGCAGCTACCCCAGGGGACAGGGACCACAGGAGGGGAGCCCTGGGAGGCCCTCACCAAACTGGCAGATGTAGCGGTTCCGGGTTTTACAGCGCTGGTCGTTCCAGTTGAAGGCGGCCGAGGCCTGCAGCTCCACGCAGTTCCCAAATCTGTCGGGCCAAGATGTCGGGTGTTCAGGAGGAATTACATTAGGAGTCGGGGAGAGCCTTAAATCCTCCTCCCCAGCAGGCCACCTGCATCTAAGAGGCCTCAGTGCCTCTATCCTGTATGTGGGGCTTCTGGGAGCCAGACCCAGCCCAGGATCCCATCCCTGCTCCCCAGACCACTGCAGCTCTTCTCAGGGAAACTGGGAGGTCTTGGCACACCCCTATCTGGGGTAGCAACTCCACTACCCACTGCCAGCACTCAGCCACACCAGCCAGTGGGGGTTGGGGAGGGGACTGAAACAGACATGTCCTCCCTCCCAGCAGGGAGAGGTGTGCCTGGGAGCCCAACCAGGCTGACTTCCTCTAGGTGATGGGCCAGGGGCATAGGTCTGGCTGCCGTCAAGGAGGTTGAGGTGGACCCCTGGGTGGCCACACAGCCTGACCACCTCCACCCCTGACAGCCCTGCCCTGGGCATTCCTGGGCTTTGAAGACCAGGGCAGGGCCACATAACCAGAAGGCCCTCAGAACAGGCTGGCTGGTGGGTGGATGTTATGTGAATGGATTCAGGTGGGTGGACAGCTACGGAATTTGGGAATCAGTGTATTGATATAGGTATGGGGTGGGGAGGGAGAATGGATAATAGATGGAGGGGACCATGGGATGGGTGGATGGATAAAGCCTTCTTGGGTTCCCTTTCTTTATGTGAGCTCCTGGAGGTCGGGGACATGCCTCACCTCAGCACCATGCCCACACCCAGCTGTGCCAGAGCTTTCTGGGCACTGGGTATCAGGTGAGGCTCAGGCACTCAGAGGGCTCGGCCAGGCAGCAGGCTGGGTAGAGGTTCTTCAGTGGCGTCTGAAGGCTTAGCAAGCAGGCCCAGGGGAGAAGGTGGGCCCAGGGGAGGGAGGGCATCCCAGACTCACCCCTGGTTGTCAGGCTGCCCAAAGGCAAAACTGGTGAAGGACTGATGCTCCCCGGTGGTCCAGCGGAAAGAGTCCTTAGCGGTCTTGTAGGTGAGCCCTGGGCCGGGGCAGTCAAGTTTGGCCCCACAACCGGAGAAAGGAGGGCCCTGAGCCCTAAGCCTGCTGCCTCATGCCTGCCTGGTCCCAGCCTTTCAGCCCCCTTCCAGCCCTCCAGTGCCCCCTGGTGGTGCTCTCACTGCAGCTCTCTCCCGAGGGAAGGGGGTTGCCAGCCTGACTACTGGCTGCATTCTGGGCTCCAAGCCCTCACCACACCCTTGCTATCTGCTCGTGGGTGCTCTGGGTTTCCACGGCCCAGATTCCTGGAGTATTGTGGGGGCATCCCAGCCCCTATACTCACCGATCCAGAAGTTCCTGGTCTCAAAGTCACTGTCAGTCACCTCGTTGGTAGTCTCCAAGCGGCCCAGGTAGAAGGCGAGGATGTCCTGTACTTTCTGGCTCTCGATCTGGGCTAGGATCCCGCCCTTTCCCTGTAACCCCCACTCTGAGTTATGCTGGCAGGGACCCAGAGCTCAGGCCAGCCCTTCCTGCCACCCACCATGGCCACGAAGAACAAATACGTGTGCTGGTTGTGCTGTCGTCATCCCCCAACCACAGCCTCCTACCTCTTAGAGTAGGGACCCCCTTCCTCTCTCCTGCCTGCACAGGGGCCGGACTGGCAGGGGCCTACCACTGGAAGGGTTTTGTTTTACCTGCCCAGTGTCTTACATACATTTGAGTTGTCTGCAAACATTAATAAGTCTTAGAGATGCCAATAAAATCTGGATTTCTGATTCTCCTGAAAAATCCTGAATTCTGGCTTCCCTGAACTCATATCCCTGTTGGCAGCAGCTGGAGCTGAGTCAGGACAGCTCCTTAGATAGGGGCTGGGTAGGGCCTCATCCTGGGCCCTCAGCTCATTAAGTGACCTCTTGGTTTCTATGGGCCTCCAAGTGGACCCCTGCTTTATGCTAATGATGAGAGTCAGGTCAGAAGATGTTGAAGGAGCCATCTCTTAGTCCAAGGTCCCTCCATTAAGACTCTTGCTTGAGAGCATAGGGCAGTCCCTGGGAAGGCAGGGGTCAGCTGTCACCTGGCATTTCATCTTGGCTCCGTAATAGGTGTCTGCCTCTGAAGATACCATGAAGCAGTCTCCATCGATCCTCAGGTCACAGGTATGGAAGGGAAAGTGTACCTTGGCTGGGGAGAAGGGAGTGTGAGTGTGAGTGTGGGGATCTTATGTCAGAATTGTTATCCCTCCCACCCAGCCAGGGAGGTGAACTCAAGGTACCACCCACTGGAGAATAGGTGGGGTCAGTGGTGTGCTGGCAAATGTGTAACAGCCAGCTCTCTGCCTCAAAAAAATTATGATTTATAGCATTTGCCCATTTCTGTGGTGTAAATACCCATACCATGGCCCATTTCAAGCTACCAATGTCACTGAATTGTGAGGTGGTCTGACCAGATCCAGCACCCTGTTGAAGGGGTCCTGAGAGGGGCCCAGCTTGTTGGGGGCCTTGGGTCAGGACTCACTGGCACACTGGGCTCCCCCGTAGCCGACGTCACAGACACAGGAGCACTCCTCTTCCCGGAACCGGCCGTGCACGCACTGCACACTGCACCGCACTGCCAGGACAGGGTGCAAGGAGACGGCGCTCAGCTGCAGCCCCTGGGCCCACGCTTCCCCTCACAGGCTGCAGGCATGCGGGCCTGGCCAACCACAGAGAGACCGCCCCTCTCAGGGACGGAAGCACAGGGCTTCCAAACACTGCCACTGTCGGCATCTTTGGTTTGATCTCGTGGAGAGAAGCAAATTGGGGTTGGGGAGGTGACCTGCCCATGGTCATAGAGCTGGAGAGGGGGGATAATGGGAGAAGAATCCACTTCTGAATCCACATTCTGTCTTCCAGCACCTCAGGGCCCATGGGGCCACATCTGATTCAAATTTGAATCCCCTGCACAGCTTAGGGTCTGTCAGACAGTCGGCACTCAATGAATGCTTGTTCACTGACTATATGTGGTGTGCATTTCAGCAAGTACACACTTGATTCTCCCTCGAAACTCACTCAATGAGTGTAACGCAGTCCCTGGCCACACCACACAAGCATGTGTGTGCATGCACATGCGCATAGGGCTCAGGCCCTCCTCACCCCCTGGGGGCTGCCTGCACGTGTGCCAGCCGAGACTCCACTTGCTGGGTCCCTCAGGCTGTTGTGATCTGGAACTCCAGGTGCTCCTCACCTTGGCAGAACCTGCCTGTGTAGCCAGGGGAACAGTGGCAGTGGCAGGTGCTGATGTTGAGATGTCCGTGGTTCCGGCAGCTCATGCGACATGGGTTTCTGGGGACCTCTGTTCAGATAAGGAGGGAACTCTGAAAGGGGGCCTCATCCAGGCAGGTGCCTTCCTGGGTGCTGAGGCCCAGGGATCTGCCCCTCAGGATGCTGCTGCCCTCCTCTAGTCACCAGATCAAACTCTCATATACCTGCTCCCCAAGGAAGAAACAGGCAAAGTGGGCACTTACCACAGAGCCCCCCTGCATGGTCCCAGGCTTTGAAGCAACCCGAGACGATGGCCGTGCAGAGCGAACACCAGGCGCCCTTCTTATAGGGAACGATTGTCTTCCCATTGACCTCCCAGTTGCCTCTGTGAGAGCAAGTACCAGAGGGCTGGAAGGGCCTGGCCTTGGGCAAGGAAGGGGCGAAGCTTGCTGCCTGCCCTACCCACCCCTTCAGGGAGCTGGGTGAGACTGGGAGATGTCCTAGTAAAGAAGAGAGGACCTCCAAACTAATCCCCTGGAAGCTGGTAGTGCTTCTAGGAGGAAGTATCTGAAAAGACTCCACATTCTGCATGGCCAGAATTGTGGGTGCTGCCATCTCTGCACCCGATCCCTTACCCTCTTCTTCCCTCTCCTACATGGGTATAGATCTAGAGGTAAAGGCCTTTTGGGTGAGTGGGTAGGCACCTTTCCTAGGGTGAAAGTATCCTCTGTACCCCAGCCCCAACAGCCCAGCAATGGTGGGGGCTTACCCAGGAGAGTAGGCACAGACAAAGGCTTCCATCTCGGCCTGGTCCCCAGAGCAGGGATGTCGTCCACAGCCCAGCTGGCTTGAGGTGGCCCACACGAGCTATGGGAGACACAGTGGCTCAGAAATCCTATTGGGCCACCCCCAATCTGGGGCCAGCCGCACAGGTGATGCTCACCTGGGGAGCTTTGGCCCCAAACCAGGCAGGCAGACAGCTCCTTCACCCCCTAGAGGCCTCAAGAGTAGCAGCTGTGATGGGCAAGGCTGTAAGGATGGGTGGGAATAGTCTAGGAAGGCTTTCTGGGTGTGTTTGGGGGAGTGGAGGGGTGAGGGTCAGCAGATACCTGAAAGGAGAGGAGATTGTGGATGGGTGGAGGAGAATTGCAAAAGAAAGACTTGGACATGAAAGGCCTGTGACAGATTGCAAAAACGGCCACACTTCTCGCTATAGCCCCCTTTTAAATGTGGCTTTGCAATTCTTTGCATCAATAGAAGGCCCCTCTTTCCCACACCCTGAGTCTGGCTGGTCCTGTGGCTTGCAGCAGAAGTGATATTGAGCCAGTTTTGAACCTAGGCCTCAGGAGACCCTGCAATTTCTCATAAAACCATGCTCAAGCCACCACATGAACAAGCCTCCTGGAGGCTGAAAGACCTCCTAAGGCTGAGATGAGCCAGTTGAGGCCACTCTAGACAGCCAGCTTCTTCCAACCCAGAAGAACCAGCCAGGACCAGAAGAACCTCCTAGCTGATCCCAACCCAAATTGCCCACCTGCAGGATTGTAAGATGCTAAATTTGGGGGGAGTGTGTTATGCAGCAAAAGCTAATGGATGCAGGTCTTTAACAGTATTCAAAACTTAGATTTAAAGTCTTAGAATCAGTGACAACTTGGAAATAGAACAAATGACCAAAACACGGGAAGAGCTAAGCAAACTCTGGTAGCCACAAAAAATGACAGGTATGAGGCAGGGAAAGATGAACATGAGGTCATACTTACATGTCCAACAATTAAAGAATATACTTATTTTTTTAGGAATTCATGGAATTTTTGCAAATGTTTACCCCTCACTAAACCAAAAAGCAAGATTCTTCTAGTACCAAAGAACCAATATCCTACAGGCCATGCTCTATGAATTCCATGAAATAAAATCTGGAGTAAGTAATTTAGAAGTAAGTAAAGAAGAAAGCTTAGTTTGGAAATTTAAATATACATTTCAAAATCAAAGACAAATCATGATGGAAAACAGGAAACACTAAGACCCTAATGACAATGAAAACACTAAGTATCAAACTTATGGGCTGCAGCTAGCAAAGTTTAGGGGGAATCTATACCCTTAAATGCATAAAGCAGAAATGAAAAAGACTTAAAATAAATGAGCTAAGAACCCATATCATCAATATAAAAAAGAATAATAGAGTAAATCAAATAAAATAGAAGAAAGAAAATAAAAATAAGAGTAGAAATTAATAAAAAATAATTAAACAAAGAAAAGGCTGATTTGTTAAAATAGAGAAACCTCTGGGAAAATTGGTCAAGAATAAAAGAGGGCACAAATAACCTTAGGACTTTTCAAAGGACATTAGCTACAGACACAGTAAATAGTTTTAAAATCTGTTTAATTCTAGTCTTAGAACCACTGTTAAATAATGAACAAGCCTGGCCCATATGGCTCAGTGGTTGAGCATCGACCCATGCACCAAGAGGTTGCCAGTTCGATTCCCGGACAGGACACATGCCCAGGTTGTGGGCCAGAAACCCCAGTGGGGGCATGCAGGAGGCAGCCAGTCGATGTTCTCTCTCATCGATGTTTATCTCTCTCTCTCTCTCCCTCTCCCTTCCTCTCTCTCTAAAATCAATAAAAAAAAGAATTTTTTTAAAAAAAGAACAATTATGACCAATAAATAGGAAAACATAGAATAGACAATTTCCTATGAAATAGAACTTGGCAAAACTCTCTCAAGAAGAAATAGAAAATCTGATATGATCTGTGAGCATTTCTAAAAGTTGAATCAGAAGTTAAAAATCCACTTATACATACATACATGATTCCAGGAAATAGAAAATGAGGCAAAGCTTCCAACTCATTTTATGAGGTCAGTATCACATTGCTATAATCCAGGTAAGGACAGCAGAAGAAAAGAAAATCAGAAGACAATTTCCCTGTCAAATAATATTTAGCAAACCAAATCTAGCAATGAATTAAAAACAAAACAACACACACACCTCATCACACTGTTTCATATCACATAACATGCAAAGTAGGCAGATACTCAAAGTATTTAACAAAGAGAAGGCATGGATACTTGCCAATTGAAACAGATGCTGGGCTGGAGCAGGATTCTGTAGGCCCCCTACTGTGCCTGGCATTCTTCCTTTGGTCCTACACCATAGGAGAGATCTCAGGGGTCCCAGGGAAGGGGATAAGCCAAGTGCATTCTGGGAACTTGGGGCAGTGACTGTTTACTGATACATAAGTGTTTTAGCATTTGATGAACTGTTATAACTATGGTGTATAGATAAATTACAGCCCTGCAAGTAGGAAGACAAGGATGAATTAAAATTTAAAAATACATATTAATGTTGGTATTGTGATTATGCTATTTATTTATTTATTTTCTTTATTGATTTTAGAGAGAGAGGAAGGGAGAGGGAGAGAGAGATAGAAACATCGATGAGAGAGGACATTGATTGGCCGCCTCCTGCATGCCCCCCACTGGGGATTTAGCCCACAATCTGGGCATGTGCCCTGACCGGGAATTGAACCGGCGACCTCTTGGTGCATGGGTCGATGCCAAACCACTGAGCTACATCAGCTGGGCTATGATTATGCTTTTTTAAAAAAGAGTCATCTTTAAGAGATATATACTTATTTATAGATAAAATTATATGATGTATAAAATTTGTTTAAAAATAATATGGGACGCCCTGGCTGGTTTGGCTCAGCAGTTGGAGCATCGGCCCACAGACCAGAGAGTCCTGGGTTCAGTTCCCACTAAGGGCATGTACCTTGGTTGCAGTTTGTTCCCAGCCCAGTTGGGGTCGTGTGGGTGGCAACCAGTCGATGTGTCTCTCTCACATTGATGTTTCTGTCTCTCTCTTCCTCCGTCTCTCCCTCCCACTCTATCTGAAGATAAATGCAAAAGTGTCCTCGGGTGAGGATAAAAATAAATAAATTAATAATAATAATAATAATAATAATAATAATAATGGAGGGTCCTGGCCGGTTTGGCTCAGCGATTAAAGTGTCGGCCTGCAGACCAAAAAGTCTCAGGTTCAATTCTGGTAAAGGGCACGTACCTTGATTGCAGTTCAGTCCCTGGCCCTGGTTGAGCTTGTGCCGGAGGCAACCAATCAATGTGTCTCTCTCACATTGATGTTTCTCTCTCTCCCTCCCACTCTATCTGAAGATAAATGGAAAAATATCCTCGGGTGAGGATTAAAAAATATATATATATGGGAGGAAAGGGAAATGGGTAAGGATATAGATGAAACAAGATGAGCCATGAAGCTATGAGTTGATAATTGTTGAAGCTGGGTGATGGGTACATGGGGGTTCGTTATATCATTCTGACCATTTTGTATATGTTTGAAATTTTCTAAAATAAAACTTAAAAAAAAACATTTCTTTTTTTTTCTTTATTAATTTTTAGAGAGAGAGGAAGGGAGAGGAGAGAGAGATAGAAACATCGATGAGAGAGAACATCAATTGGCTGCCAGTGTGGCTCAGTGGTTGAGCATCCACCCATGCACCAAGAGGTCACCAGTTTGGTTCCTGGTCAGGGCACATGCCCAGGTTGTGGGCCAAATCCCCAGTGGGGGGCATGTAGGAGGCAGCCAATTGATGTTCTCTCTCATCGATGTTTCTATCTCTCTCTCCCTCTCCCTTCCTCTCTCTCTAAAAATTAATAAAGAAAAAAAAATTTTTAAAAACAAAAAACTTTTAATCCTCACCTGAGGATGTTTTTGTTGTTGTTGTTTTTTTAAATCCTCACCTGAAGATATGTTTCTATTTATTTTCAGATAGAGTGGGAGGGAGAAAGAGAGAGAGAAACATCGATGTGAGAGAGACACATCAACTGGGTGCCTCCCGCACAACCCTAACCAGGGCCGGGACCGAACTGCAACCGAGGCGCATGCTCTTGACCGGAATCAAACCCACAACTCTTTGGTCCAAGGGCTGATGCTCTAACCGCTGAGCCAATCTGGCCAGGGTGAGGATATGTTTTTATTGATTTTTAGAGAGAGATGAAGGGAGAGAGAGAGAAACATCGACGTGATAGAGAAACATCGATCGGGTGCCTCCCGTTAGCACCCTGACTGGGGATAGAATCTGCAACGTAGGTATGTGCCTGGACCTGGAGTTGAATCCACAACATTTTGGTGTATAGGACGATGCTCCAACCAACTGAGCCACCTGGCCAGGGCTACAATAAAACTTTTAAAATATGTGACCAGGAAGATCTAGTGTCATATAACAGCTTTGTACATACATAAGAATTATTCATGTATTTCATCACTTTAATAGTTAAGGAAAAACCATATGATTATTTCCATAGATGTAGAAAAAGTATTTGATAGAGTACAAGACCTATTCATGATTTTTAAAATCTTTAACAAACTTAGATTAGAAAGATATGTCTGTAACCTGATAAAGGCTATTTATTGAACTTATACAAAAAACCAGGAGCCAAGAATAGCCAAGAAATTTTTGAACAATAATGTTATGGGGGATTTTCCTGTCAAAACTTTTTATAAAGCCATAATTAAAACACAAGTTGTGTAGGACAAACAAAAAGACCAACAGAATAGAGCAGAGAAGCCAGACCTGGGTGGACATGTGAGCTTGGTATACGACCGGGGTGGGTCTACGAGTCGGTGGGGAAAGATTCAGTATTTAATAAAAGGTGCCCATGTGGCCCAGCCAGAGTGCCTCAGTTGGTTGAGTGTCGTCCCGCACACCAAAATGTTGCCAGTTTGATTCCTGGTCAGGGCACATACCTGGGTGGTGGGTTCAGTCTCTGGTTGGGGCACATATGGAAGACAACCGCTCGATGTTTCTCACATGGATGTTTCTCTCTCTCCCCCACCCCCTTCCTCTCTCTCTAAAATCAATTTAAAAAAATACTTAAAAGGTGCCCATGTGGAAAAGATAACATTAAATCCTATGTCACACCATGCACAAAAAATTTCAGGGAGCTTAATGACTTCAGTATGAAAAAGGAAAACATTTAAACTTTAGAAGAAAATATAGGAAGAATATCTTTCTGATGTCAGAGTAGAAAAGGATTTCTTAAATGATAAACAAATACACTATAAAGAGAAAAACTGAGAAAGTGCATTTCATAAATATTAAAATCTTATATATAATAAAAGATAATATAAATAAAGAGAAAATACAAGCTATAGGCTAGAAAAAGGTATTTGTAATCCAGATGACCAGTACATATAAAAAATATAGGAAAAATGCCTGGCTGGTGTGGCTCAGTGGATTGAGCATCCTCCCATGGACTGAGAGGCCCCAGTTTGATTCCTGGTCAGGGCACATGCCCGGGTTTCGGGCTCCATTCCCAGTAGGGGGCATGTGGGAGGCAGCCGATCAGTGTTTCTCTCTCACATGGATATTTCTATGTCTTTCTCCCTTCCTCTCTCTCTAAAAAACAATAAAACATACATTTTTTAAAAGCCCTGGCCAGTTTGGCTCAGCAGTTAGAGCGTTGGCCTGCAGACCAAAGAGTCTCGGGTTCGATTCTGGTCAAGGCCTTGTACCTTGGTTGCGGTTTGGTCCCCAGCCCTGGTCGGGTTGTGTGGGAGGCAACCAGTTGATGTGTCTCTCTTGCATAGGTGTTTCTCTCTCTCTCTCTCCCTCCCTCCTTCCCTTCCACTCTATCTGAAAATAAATGGAAAAATATCCTCAGGTGAGGATTAAAATACATCAATAAATATATGTATGAAAAAATTATATAGAAGGGATGCTTACAAATTAGTAACGAAAAGAGGCAGCACATTATTAAAATGGGCAAGGGATAGGAACAGGCAATTAACAGAACAGTAAAGAAGCTCAGTCTCACAAGTAACCAGGGAAATGCAAATTAACAACAGAATGAGGTGGCATTTCACAGCCTGGAGTTGGCCAAAATTAAGGAGCCTGACAATACAAATACCAGGGAAGTGAAAACTGATTTCCGGTGGGGGTACAGGTGGCGTGATCACTCTGGCAGTACCTAGCAGGGTTGTACGTGCATGTTCTCTATGACCCAAACATTCCCCTCCAAGTGTGTCCTAGTGAAACACATACAGGAAGATCAGAACTAAGATAGGTGCATTGCAGCATGGCTTGTGGCAGTAACAAGGAAAAATAACCTGGATGCCTGTAGATTTCAGTTTATTCACAGTGAATCATCCATTGGTGTCTGGATCACAGAAGTAAATCTTAAAAGTGTGGTCTGTCCCGGCCGGTGTGGCTCAGTGGTTGAGCTTCAACCCATGCACCAAGAGGTCGCCAGTTCGATTCCTGGTCAGGCCACATGCCCAGATTTTGGGCCTGATCCCCAGTGGGGGGCATGTAGGAGGCAGCCAGTCGATGTTCTCTCTCATCAATGTTTCTATCTCTCTCTTCCTCTCTCTCTAAAATCAATAAAGAAAAAAAAAAGTGTTGTCTGGAGTGGTAAACACAAATGCAAAACGGGACAGAGAGAGCATTTATGTAAGATTTAATCACACACAACCCATGTGCACAGTAGAAAGGGTATAAAAATACTTAGACGTGTAGTAAAGGTATGAAAACATGCTTGGGGTTTTGCCTGTGTTTTCCCTTAGCACCTAAACAATGCCAGATATATATATTAAAAAAAAGCAAAGGACTTGACCAGTGTGGTTCAGTGGTTAGAGCGTTGGCCTGTGCACCCAAGGGTCACAGGTTTGATTCCCGGTCAAGGGCACATATACCTGGGTTGCAGGTTCAATCCCTGGCCCTGATTGGGTTGTGTGGGAGACAACCAACTGATGTGTCTCTCTCACATCGATGTTTCTCTCTCTTTCTCTCTCTCTCTCTCTCTCTCTCCCCCTTCTTCCCTTCCACTCTCTCTAAAAATCAATGGAAAAATATCCTCATATGAAAATTAACAACAAAAAAAGAAAGGATTTGTGCTTGGGAGTGATCCACTTGGACTTCAGGAAAGTTGCCTCTTCCAGGGACACGGGAAAGGGCGGGAGTAGGGCTATCGTTTAGTTTGGATGTTGTTGTGGCGGTGGTTTTAAAGAGATGAGAAACGAATAGTTAACATTTTCTAAATCCAAGTAGTGGGTAAGAGGGAGCCCATTATTCGATTTATGTTTGAAATACTTCATATTTAAAGCTGAAAAAAGTAAAACCACACAAATTAGAGGAAAAGCAACCACTAATTTTAGGACAAATTCTAGCCCTTCTGAGCTGACCCCCACAGCTCGGGGCCTCGGAACTGGTACCCTGGCCTCACCTGAGTGTAGTGGGTGCAGGTGGCATTGGGGGCACACTCGGCCGCTGCATGGCTGTAGCGCTGGCCCTCCGCAAACCACAGGCCCACCACATGGACGAATGACGCTGAGCCCGCAGGCAGCAGCTGCACGTTCCAGCCCACATGTGAAGTGGCCCGGTGGGTGGACACCAGGCGTGGGCCCGGGGCACCACAGAGGGCTGCCCTTGCCTGAGCCTGTCGGGCTAGGCTCTCACTCCAGTCCTGGGGGCAGTACAAACAGAGACATCAGTGGCTAGTCCTGCAGAGAAGAGAGCACTGGGCCAGGTGTCCTGCTGGCTGCCTGACCGCTCTGAGCAGGTTTTACCCCCTTCACCGGGGTGGGGAATGTCAGACAGGACCTGCACGACGGGACTCTCCATGTGTGTTTCCAACTCAAGGTGTGTTGGAAAAAGCCCCAGTGCTGTCTGGACCCCCAACCCAGAGCCTGCTCCACCCAGGACTTCGAGCCTCCGTCCTCTTGGCTCCTGTGTGGGCACCCTTCGGCCCTGACCATGGCAACACCACCCTGAAGGGGACAGGTGCTCTGGAGGGAGTGGTGCCAGCCCAGCTGATGGGATGGGTTTCTGCAGTAATTTTTCCCACCTGGCAATGTGAGCCCTGGGCAGTACCCAAGCCTTTCACACTGGTTCTGTGTTTGCCATTAGGTACACCTGGCCCTGGCCATTGTCAGAAAGGCTCAGCTGCTCCCACTCAGCCAGGCCTCTGTATCCTGTTCCCCCAGCCCGGCCTCGGAGCGTCAGGCACCAACAGGGAAGGAGTACCAGCGAGGGTGTTAGAGGACTCCTGGGCCCCAGTTCTTTGGTCCCAGAAAGCAGAGTTTGCTGGAGCACGTGTAATCTGCTCTCCCTACCCAGGCACCAGCTGACCGCCCCCCCCAACCCAGCAGCACCCTTCCTCTGAAACAAGGCCCTCTGCAGTCACCATGCCCTGGTCCAGCCTAGTCACCTCATTAGAGGACCTCCAGGAGTCCCCTAATCTCCAAGAGACTCAACGTTCTCATCTGTAAAGTGGGGACACTAAGGTACCTATAGGCTGAGATTGTCATGGGATTAGATGGATGCCGGGAGAAGAACGCTGTGCTGAAGGCCTGACCCACAGTAGGCCCTGGGCAGGGGCCACAGTGATTTTACTACTGACAAGGGCTGGAGCTGGGAGCAGCAAGGCCCACCGGAGCCCCTCAGCAGCCCGGAAACACCCTCAGGGCCTCAGCCCCACTGGACAAAAGCCCTAGAAGCCCACCGGGGTGCCCAGGGCCAAAGCCATAGGTGTGAGGGAGGCTGAGTGGGGACTTCATTTGCACCTTTTATGAAATGCTGTTTTCTAAGACTTTGACAAAACGAGCATGAAAAGCGTAGCAACTGACCAGCTGATCAGGAGAGCCCTCACACCAGAGGCTAGGGCTGGGGGTGTGAGGAGGGGCCCTGGGAGCCAGGACCTGGGCCTGAAGGAGGGGCAGAGCCACTGCAGAGCAGGGAAAGGGGGAGAACTGACCCCCTCCCATCTGCTTCTGCCTGTTCCACCCCCACCTCCTGGGAAACTGACCCAGGACTTCTCAAGGTCACCACTGCTCAGCCAGCGGAGGAGGAGTTTGTGGGAGGCAGCCATGGGGAACCCTGCCTGCCCCCACCCTGTCCCCTCCTCGCTCCCTGGCCTGTGACCATCGGCTGGGGCAGCTGAGGTCCCACACTATGGGGGCAGAGTTTCTGGGCCCCAGGATGACACCTCCAACCCCCAAACCCCAATCAGGGGTGATGGGAAACCCTACACCACCTACCCCAGCCCCGTGAATGAGCAGGGAACTTGGAGGGGCCCCTCCGAGTGGCCCAGACAAACTCATGAAGAAGCACTGGGTCCTGGTGGTACACAAGGCCCCTCCCCTGAGCAGAATGCTTCTCCCTCCCAGTCCCCAGCCCCTCCATCCTGCTGGGACTCCTTTGTGAAGCTCCTCCTTCCATGCCTCCTGGTCTCCAGGACAACAGGATGGGATGTGAGGGAAGGCCAAAGGACTGCCCTTCTGGGAAGCAGGAAGCTGTGGAGCTCCCAGCAACCAGGCTGGGTCCCCGCTATAGGCAAGGTGACTGGCTGCCTCTTCTATCCAGTCAGCATGGCCTCCTGAGCCCCCTTCAGCGCTGCCCCTCCATCTGCCCCCTCTGGGAGCCTAGACTGGGGTACTCACCATTCTCTGCATGTTGGCCGCAGGGGGGTGCACCTGGCTGCGCAGGCGGTTGTGCAGGGAGAGGAGCAGGAAACTCTCTTTCCTGCTCAGGGCTGGAATGGGAGACAAGGTCAGGCCCACCTGAGCAGGGGGACCTGGGCCCCTCCCTGGGTGAGGGGGGGGGTCACCATTGTTAAGGTGAGAATGCAATCCTGCCCTTAGGAAACAAGACCTAAGGTGGGGCAGGAGGATGGTAGCACGTGTGGGAGGACCTGAAACAGGGAGATGGAGTGATTAAGAGGTGGAGAAGAGTCAGGGGTGAGAGAGAGGCAGGTATAAAGGAGAGCTTGGGCTGAGAGCTGGGGGTGGGCAAGATAGAGGGGAATAGGGGCTGGGGGTGGGTGTGAGGAGGAGGCTAGCCCTGAGCTTGAAGAAGCCCCCGGCTGGGGCTCCTCTTGGCATCTCTCCTAGGGCCCCAACTGCAAACTCTAGGCTGCATTCCTCCTTGACCCCCAGGCCTGGGCCCACTCTCCCTTATTCTTTCCCCTTCCCAGCCCAGCCTCCCCCATCCATCTAGGCCCCTGGACTGTCCGAGTGTTGCTCTTTAAACCACACCAGCATGCTCAGGGCTCAGGCCTCAAACTAGCTTCCGGAAGCCCCCTAGCACTCCTCTGTGGAGGTCATAGCTCCTCCACCTTTCCTCGCCCAGGGCCCCTTACCTCCAGGCATTGGAGCCTGCTCCTCCTGCAGCTGGAGCGGCAGCACCTCTGCCCAGGCCGTGCAAAGGAGAGCTAGGAGCATGGGCAGGAGGCCCGGCCAGCGGCCCCCCACCCCAGAGGAGGGCTCCAGCTGTAGCATGGGTCTGTAGGGCTATCCGGGAGTGGCCTGGCTCAGCTGTCCAGCGTCCAGCTCGCTTCACAGGCTAGATGGAGCTATTCACAATCTCGAGGAGTCAGGCTGGGCTGGCAGACAAAAGGAGGCTGGTGAGTAATCATTGTGTCCAAACAGCCTCCCATCCAGGCTGGCATGAAAAGAGACAGATAGCTGCAATCCTGGCTGCCCCTCCAACAGCCGACCTACCAACCAAGTGGTGTGCACTGACCCCGTGGCCCCTGCTAATCATTGCAGGATTATTAGAGCCCTCGGGGAGCCTGTGGAAACCTTGCTGATTGGCCCACAGACATTCCAGGGCTGCGGATTAACAAATGATGGTGGTGCCCTGGCTGGGACAGTGTCCTTCATCGGCAGCTTCCACTCCCAGCCCCAAGCCCAGGCAGGAGACTGGGGCCTCAGCCATGTGCCCTTCGAGCGCGGGCAGGAACTGGGCAAGACCTCAGGGGAGTTCTTTCCTTTCTTGGGAAGCTGGTCCCAACCCCCCAGCCATGAATTAAACATGGGCAGGTGGTAACTGTATACCAGACAGGTGCCATCGGTAGGTGGGAGCACGGGGGGCCTAGGCTTATAGGGAAGTGGGCTGGGGCTGCACCGTGGGAGGAAAAGGGTACTGTAGGACAGTCTGTCTGGGTGGTGCAGGGGGCTGGGCCCCACCCCTGGTTCTCCCCCACTGCCTCCCACTTGACTACTGGCCAGGAGAGGGCAAGTCAAGCGGGAGAGAGCATGTGACACCCTTGGCTGACTTGAGTCCTTCTGGGAACAGGTTGGCCCCTAGACAAACAGGTGGTGTAGTTAGAGGGCAGCACATTGCCATCAAGCTCGAGGTCTGGCCGAGGCCTACACAACCCCACCAGAGTAAGTTGAAGCAGATCTACACCACGGCTCACATTTCTTGGAAAATAAAAGGCTGTGTTGCAGGCCACCGGCAAATGTCCACATTCCCCACAGGGCGGATCAAAGGTTATCCAGCCATGCCAAAGGACAGCCTTGCAAGCTGACTACTTCCTCCTTCTGGAGTCTGTGTGACCCCTAACCCCTGGGCTGGCACCCTCTCAGAGCCAGGGGTCAACTCCCTAGAAGCTCTGCTGAGAGGTGAGTGGGCTTGGCTTTTTTGGGGAAACAATGATGGAACATGGATATCACTGTGGGTACTGGGGAGTGGGGTCAGGGCCAGGCACAAGGACTCCATAGCCAGCCTGGGGTTGCAAGTCCCCTCAAAATACCCAGGGCCTCAGGAGTTTCTACTCCCGCAAATGCATGACCAGACAACCTCACACCTATCCTGTCTAGATCCCAGCAATGCTTAATAATAGTAGCCTTTTTCTATAGAGCTTACAATGCATATTCACATATTCTTCCTCCTTTAATTGTCACAACAACCCTGTGCAGATGTGGTGCCCTTTTGTTGTTGTTGTTGTTGTTGTTAATCCTCACCCGAGGACATTTTTCCATTTTTTGTTCAGATAGAGTGGGAGGGAGAGAGAGGAAGAGAGAGAGAGAGAGAGAGAGAGAGAGAGAGAGAGAGAGAGAGAGAGAGAGAGAGAGACAGGGATGTGAAAGGGACACATCAAGTGGCTGCCTCCCGCACGACCCAACCAGGGCCGGGGACAAACTGCAACCGAGGTACATGCCCTTAGCGGGAACTGAACCCGGGTCTCTTTGGACCGCAGGCCAACGCTCTAACCACTGAGCCAAACCGGCCAGGGCTCCATTGATTTTTAAACAGAGTGGAAGAGGAGAGGGGGAGAGAGCAGAGAGCGAAACATTGATGCGAGAGAGACGCATCGACCAATTGCCTCCCACATGACCCCAACCAGGGTCGGGGATCAAACCTGCAATCCAGGTACGTGTCCTTGACCAGGAATGGAACCCGCAACCCTTCAATCCTCAGGCCGACGCTCTAACCTCTGAGCCAAACCGGCAAGGGCTAACCAACTCATTTTATAAGTCCAGCAGTACACTGATACCAAAACCCAAAATATTGTAAGAAAAGTATTTAGAGTGACGTGTACTGATGTCTACTATGTACTTTGAAATGAACCAAAACCAAGATAGATTAATGAATGAATATAGGGATGAATAAAAGAATAAATTTGTGATAAAGGATATTTAGTAAAATGGTTGACTCTAGCATTAGTTGTTTGGGTGTTCACTGGAAAATTCTTTCAACTTTACTGTATATTTGAAATCTCTAAAAATAAAATGGGAAAAATATAATTATAGTGCATGATTTGGTTCAGTTGAGAATAACTTTTATAAAGTCAAACAATGTAAATAATAATGGTTTAATCCAAAAAGGAAAATAAAAACAAATTTTAAAAAACAGGATTCCTGAGGGTGTGTGTGGTATGAGAGCTCAAGCATCTTCCAGGTCAGCAGAGAATATCTGAATACTTGAATGCTGGCATTCAGACCAGGCCGGGTCAGCTCCAAAGTCATGCTCTTGACCACCCTGGACAAACCCTTTTATCTTGGACTCTGAAGGGCTTGAGTCTACTGATGCCTCAGATCCAAGTATCTGAGGGTCCCTAACTCCATGGAGGCTCTCCTGGTTAGGACAGTGGGAAGGGACGAGCACATCCCTCTTTTCAAGGCTGCATCAACGGAGCTTCTTCTTAGTCCTTTCCGTGCACGAAAACCACGCTAGGTTATCACCTTTCAGGGGAGATTTTATTAGTGGGACATAAATTTCTAATTAAACCTGACATAGTGCACTCTAGAAGGGGCCCTGTGAACCCAAGAAACCTCAATTCATAAGCCACAGCGCCACCTACTGGTCAGTTAACATGGCCAAAGGCAATAAACGAATCATATCTGATCATGAGAGCCTTAGCCCCATTTCACAGATGGGCAAACAGAGCTTTTGCTCTTCACCTTTTCCAATGCATTTCATCATCTTTTAAATGCCAGGCACAATGCTAGGTGTTGGGGTTTTAAAGAAGACAAGTATTACTTGGCTGGTGTGGCTCAGTGGTTGAGCGTCGACCCATGCACCAAGAGGTCGCCAGTTTGATTCCTGGTCAGGGCACATTCCCAGGTTGTGGGCCCAATCCCCAGTGTGGGGCATGCAGCAGGCAGCCAATCGATGTTCTCTCTCATCGATGTTCCTATCTCTCTCTCCCTCTCCCTTTCTCTCTCTCTAAAATCAATAAAGAAAATAGAAATTAAAGGGAAAAAAAAAAAAAAAAAGAAGCCAAGTACTGCCCGGCCGGTGTGGTTCGGTGTGGTTCAGTGGATTGAGCATTGTCCCATGGACTGAGAGGACCTGGCTCAATTCCTGGTCAGGGCACATGCCTGGGTTTCGGGCTCAATCCCCAGTAGAGGGTGTGCAGGAGGCAACCAATCAATGTATCCCTCTCCCATCAATGTTTCTATATATCTCTCCTTCTTCTCTATCTAAAAAAAATAAATGAAAACATATTTTAAAAAAAGAGAGATTATCACTGAAGCAAGGGATGCTAACTCTGAGCTCCAGCAATGGTACTGGGGAAAGAGAGGTCAGAAGAGTCAGGAGAAATGGAGGAGACTGATTCTGTTGGGCTGGGGGAACTGGAGGTACAGGAAGAAGTGAGTCAGGTGACCAGATAACTCCCAGAATTCTAGGCCATTCATACACTGGAAATTATAAAGGAGCAGATTTGGAAGATGAGATTGTTCTTGACAAGTTAGCCTATGGGACTCCCACATGTAGCTGCTCAAATATTAGTTGATAAGTAGAATAAAGACCATTGACTTCAAAGTTTGCAGTAAGTGAAAAAAGTCGTATGGATGGCTGGAGCTAAATGACGTCAGCAGGGCAAACATATACCACAACCTTTCCATGCACTGCAAGGTCACGTGGTAGATGAAATGAGCAATGGAAAACAATATCCAATCTACTACAGCTAGTTGAGCTCCTTGTTTGCTCTTTTTTGTCTCTCTGTTTCCAGTCATTGGGGCAGCTCAGCCTCAAATGCCCTCCTGGCCACCTGTTCTATGGTAAACTGCAAAGATCACTGGATTCAGATATGTAAACTTGGCTCCATTTCCAGATCTTTTCACTAGCTGCATGATCTTGAAAAAGTCATGTTACATCTGAGTCTATGTCATCTACTAAAAACTTCCCTCATAAGATTATCATAAAGATGAAATGGGATGCTGTATAAGAGAAACCTTTGTCCTGTGTGAAGCACACTCTTTAAGAACCAGCTTAAGTCCTGCCTCATCCACATAACTTTAAATGGCCACCATTTTCTTCTCCAGACTCTAAATAGTTGGCATCCAGTGGTTTCTAGATACGAGAGAAGTTCCTGGGAAGTTCTTTAGAAGTACTGGTCTGCCCTTCAGCCTTGCTGATTTCACTTCATTCGGAGGGTCTTGGTTTAAATTTCTCCAGGTGATTCTAACACATTAGAGTCTCTACCACGTTACATAGCACTTACTTGAACAGTTCACTATTTCATGTGTTAAAGACTTAGATGTGCCCTGACTGGTTTGGCTCAGCTGTTGGAGCGTCAGCCCAAGGACCAAAGAGTCTCAAGTTCAATTCTGGTCAAGGCCACGTACCTCGGTTGCGGTTTGGTCCCCAGCCCTGGTCAAGGTCGTGTGGGAGGCAACCAATCTATGTGTCTCTCTCACATCGATGTTTCTCTCTCTCTCTCTCTCTCTCTTTCCCCTCCTCCCTCCCTCCCACTCTACCTGAAATAAATGGAAGAATACCCATCCAGCACCATGCCTAGTCATTTGATTATTGACTTTACTCCCTATGCTGTACTTTACATCCCATGACTATTCTGTAACAACCAATTTGTACTTCTTAATCCCCTCACCGTTTTCACCAATCCCTCTCCCATCAGCACTGGGTTTTAGTGTGAAGTCAGTTTAAGGCAGGATGTTGAACCCAGTGACAGACAGTAACTTCAGAAGGAGGAATGGAGGCTTTCTCTTTCCAGCCAGGCCAGCAGTGCATGGAGGGTAACATAATGCCTGTATCTACTTTACCTTAGTTTCCACATTCTGTTTTAAACATGGTAACACAGAGCCCTGGGCACTTTGGTTCAGCGTCGGCCACACACTATAGAGTCGCGGGTTCAATTCCAGTCAAGGGCACGTACCTCAGTTGTTGCTGTTTGGTTCCCGGCCCTGGTCAGGGTCATGCGGGAGGCAACCAATCGATGTGTCTCTCTCACATTGATGTCTCTCTCTCCCTCCCTCCCCATCTACCTGAAGATAAATGGAAGAATATCCTCCGGTGAGGATAAAAAAACACATGGCAACACAGGAATCAACAGTTTCACGCATTGTTTATCTTTTGTGATGTCAAACACATGTACTATCACTACAGATGAAGAATATTTCACGAACATAAGAATAAGTAAAATATCTGTTTATTCATTCACAAACCTAGTAACATGAAAAGAAAATCTGAATTGAAATCTGGCTTGATAGAAATACAGTGCACAATGTTAATACTGTGTTCATGGAGGACAGAAATGCTCGGTCACCCTGTGTGCCTAACGTCACCAGGGCTCTTGAGAGAAGATCCCATTTACCTAAGTGCCTCCGATGCCTTCAGTACCACATGCTAGCGCTGCACATTTACACACACAAATATGAGTTATAGCACTTTACAATCATTACACTGGCACATTGACACATCCCGAGTTGACTAGAGAGTCAAGTGTGAACTGTGCTGCTAGAAAACCCTTCACTGAGACAAGCTGCGGCAGCTTCCAGCCCCACACCCATCTGTTCTGGGGAAGGAGAGGCTGAGGGGGTGATGGAACCCTCAGCCTGAAATGGAGTTACTTTTTTATCCTTCCTCTCTGCACCCACCATGGGACACTCTGGAGTATAATGCACAAGAACCTGGTGTGGAGAAAAGACGTGCTTTGAGCTCCAGTTTTTGGTGTGCAAAGGAATTCCTGGCTTAGATCTTTTTTTTGTTGTTGTTCAGATAGAGTGGGAGGGAGAGGAAGAGAGAGAGAGAGAGAAACATCGACGTGAAAGGGACACATCGAGTGGCTGCCACCCACACGACCAACCAGGGCCGGGGACAAACTGCAACCGAAGTACATGCCCTTAGCGGGAACCGAACCCGGGTCTCTCTGTACCGCAGGCCGATGCTCTAACCGCTGAGCCAAACCGGCCAGGGCCTGGCTTAGATCTTTTGAAACAGTTGCTAAAAATATCTTTTCCATCTCTTGTAATTACTGTCCTTGAGAGACAGAAAAACGAGAAGGCAGGTTTGCAAAGGATAAAAATAGCTGCATCTAAATATCATGAGAAAAATGGCCCACGAGAAATGTGTAATTCTTCAAGGGAAACTCTGCTCTGAGAAGTCTAGAATCTCACAAGGAATATGTCTGACATTTTATGGGAAAAGAAAAGCTGAAAATGTAAACACACTCAATGCTTTTAAAATAGTATGGTGGTGGCTATGAGAGGCTACAAAGCACAGGTCAATATTGACAATGAAAGAAGTTTTGGGACTCACCATTTTATTTTCTTTATTGATTTTAGAGAGAGAGGAAGGAGAGGGAGAGATAGAAACATCAATGAGAGAGAACCACTAGGCTAGGACTCCCATTTTAAAGTGGAGGCCAAAAATGGTGACAGGTGAGGAAGCAGGCAGAAATCTATAGTTTGATCACTACCTGTTGCATGTAAAAGGAATGTAATCAACACATTAAATATCATTCTCACCTTCATTTCCTACAGACAACTAGGTTTCTCCCAAAGTCACATGTCTGGAACTGGCATGAGCCAGGAGGCTCATCAAAAAAAAAAAATTGTCGCCTGGCTGGTGGCTCATTGGTTGAGCATCAACCCATGTACCAAGAGGTCTCTCTAAAATCAATAAAGAAAAAAATATTTATTTATTTATTTATTTATTTATTTATTTATTTATTTATTTATTTATTTATTTTTATCCTCACTAGAGGACATTTTTTGCATTTATTTTCAGATAGAGCGGGAGGGAGAGAGGGAGGAAGACAGACAAACATCAACGTGAGAGAAGTCTAGAATCTCACAAGGAATATGTCTTGACACATCGAGTGGCTGCCACCCACAGGACCCCAACAGGAGCCAGGGACAAACTGCAACCGAGGTACGTGCCCTTAGCAGGAACTGAACCCGGGACTCTCTGGTCCGCGGGCCGATGCTCCAACTGCTGAGCCAAACCGGCCAGGGCAAAAATAATATTTTTTTAATTGTCAAGTTTTTCTCCCGAAAAAGCCACTTCTGAGCATCAGGAAAGGCTTCCCCAAGACTATACCTCAGATTCATCAGTCTATCCCCTCTGCCTTTTTGGCAGATAGAGGACCCCAAGCTTTAAGCCTTTAGCTAAAATATTAATTTATCTAGGACAGAAGCCCAGAACGGCTTGAATTTTCCATAAAGCAGAGTTAGCAAGAGGCAGAGTTTCTGTTCTCAGGCAGCCAGACCTCATGTCGGCTGTCTTGTATGAGTTAATTGGCGAGTGTGTGATGTATAAAGTATGTAGGTTGTGGGCTGGCATGGTGACACAGTGGTCCCTGAACTTTACTGACACTCCTTAAAGGCAGAAACCCTTTGTTTCTTGTGCACTGCTGAATCCCATCACCCAACAGAGTGCCTGGCCATAGGAGGCCATTGATAAAACAAGATTGGCTTGTGTGGTGAGATGGGCTTGAATCAAAAAAATGGGAACAAGAGAGTGTGGCCCAACACTCAGGGTTGGCTATACCATTAGATTGCTATCCATTTTTTTTCTTTATTGATGTTAGATACAGGAAGGGAGAGGGAGAGAGATAGAAACATCAATGAAAGGAACATCAATTGGCCGCCTCCAGCATGCCCCTCACTGGGGATCAGACCCATAACCTGGGCAAGTGCCCAGACCAGGAATCGAACCAGTAACCTCTTGGTGCATGGGTTGATGCTCAACCACTGAGGCACACCAGCCAGCAAGATTGCTATCCATTTAAAGGAAGTTGCCCTGGCTAGTTTGGCTCAGCGGTTAGAGTGTGGGCCCGCAGACTAGAGAGTCCCAGGTTTGGTTCCCGCTAAGGGCACGTACCTTGATTGCAGTTTGTCCCCGGCAAAAACGGGGCCATGTGGGTGGCAGCCAGTTGATGTGTCTCTCTGACATTGACGTTTCTCTCTCTCTCTCTTCCCCCCTCTCTCCCTCCCACTCTATCTGAAGATAAATGCAAAAATGTCCTCAGGTGAGGATAAAAAAAATAAAATAAAATAAAAAAATAAAGGAAGTTTTACTGGACGATGCCAAACACTGTTCTAAGTGATGCAAATACAGCCATGCATTAGATTAAAGTTCAGTCCTGAGAGGGCAGGGCTTGCAACTAGTTGGAAAGGCAGTCAATAAACACTTATATACTTTACACAGTGAAGAGTTCTATAAAAGAAAGAAAACAGGGCGATGTTATAGTAAGGGAGAGGTGGGTGGAGGACTTCTAAGATGATGGAGTGAATGATTCCCTTTCCCAGGCTAAAAGGTGCACAGTAAGATCCTGCCTCCCAGATGGAAGAGGGCAGCAGACCAGATTTCCAATCTGCTTTCAGAGTCTTGCCCAGGAAGATCCGAACGACCGCAAGAAACAAAGCGACTGTCAATCCAAGAAGCCTTTTAACGTCTTGGACTAGAGTGGCTTTGAGCTGCGGTCCCTCTGGGGCCAGACCTGGAAACGCGCCTCGAGGGTAGAGAGAACCCCGCGCTCCCCACACTGCAGCGGGCTGCTGCCGGACGTCCCGGTTGCACTTGCAGAAATTAACTGGGTCTGACGCTCGAATTCTAAACAGGTCTTGAAAGGCGACGCCTCCAAATCTCCTTCACCTTGACTGAGGCAAAGGAGGGACATACAGAGACCCCCGGCAGGCCCCACGTGCAGGGGCGGGGCCGCAGCGGTGACGCCACGGCGCGCGTGCGCGAGTGCGATCACGCGCCGGCGTACCCTAGCTCGGGGCGGGGGGTGGGCCGTAAAGCGCGGAAGGTCGTGGTCCCGGCTTCCCCGGAACTCTTTACTCCCTCCGCCCCACCCCCTCCCGGCCCCTGTCCCCCACCCCTTTCCGGCCCACGGGACCCCTGGTGACTGTATTTTGGCTGCTGCCCGTCTTCCGCCCGGTGTTGCTGAGCGCGGAGCCCGTGGGGGCCCATGAGGTAAGGAGCCAGCTGTGGGGCCTCTCTGACGTCCCCGTCCGCTCCGGCCTTAGCGCCCCGGGACCCCCGGTGTCGCCTCTTTCCGCTTTGGCTCAGCGGTGGTCCCCGCGGTCCCCCGTTTCCCGTCGGTTCTGCCTGGTTCTCCCGGGGAGGCGCGTCCTGGCGCCAGGACTCCGCCGGCCGGGCCGAGAGTGGGTCCGCCTGATCTCCCCCCGTCTCTCTGCGGCTGTGCTCGGTCGGACGGAGGTTGTCCCGGCCTCGGGGACCCGTGGCCAGCTGCCGCGCACCCGCTCTTCCAGCGTTCGGGGTGACCTCGCGTCTGGCTGCCCGCCTGGAGCTTGCGCACCCTCGCAGCGCAGACGAGGCTTGTCGAGCCCGGTCTTCCTCTGCAAGTGGAGGCGTTTTCCCGCGTGGAAACGTGCGGTCGGGTCCACCTGTGCTTTACTGACTAGTAAGACTGCTGCAGAGTCCTGCGGTGGGGTTACCTGGAAACGCCTAGGCTAAGCAGTGTGCCAGTGTGAATGGGTCTGATGTGAATGACACTCGGGTTTGATTCAGGAATCTTGGAAGTCCTTTTTGCCTGTGCATGTAAGCATGACACACGAGGATGCGGGCTGGGCTGGGAGGTGGGGTGAGCCCGACCCAAAGGCAGTCTTTGCAGGTGCTAGGGATTTCTAATAATTTTATAATGCCTGATCACCTGGTCCACTTGTTGAAAAATACAGCACTGTGAACCAGGAAGATCTGAATCTTCAGAGAAGGAGCCAGGAATGTGCCTTTTTTTTTCTTTTCTTTTTTCTTTTGTTGTCTTTTTTTATTTTTCTTTTTACTAATTTATTTTTGTTACAGATGTTTCTCCTTTTTCCCCCCATCCTTTTATTTTTTATTTTTTTTTCTTTATTGATTTTAGGGAGAGAGGAAGGGAAAGGGAGAGAGAGATAGAAACATCCATGAGAGAGAACATTGATTGGCCGCCTCCTGCATGCCCCCCACTGGGGATCAGGCCCACAACCTGAGCATGTGCCCTGACCAGGAATTGAACCAGCGACCTCTTGGTGCATGGGTCCACGCTCAACCTCTGCGCCACACCACCGGCTGGGCAATTTTTTTTTTAAAGGAAGTGTCCCAGATGGCTCTTCTGCTGAGGCAGGTGTGGGAAATGTTCTCTTAATCCATCTGTAGTCACCGGGTCTTCCCTGGAGTCAGCAGCCCATGTGTACACAACATACAGAGGAACAACTCAGAGGGAGTTAGAGCTGTCCTCTTGCTCTTGTTGGTGTGAGCAGATCTGAGCTTAACCAGCCCTAGTATTGAGTTTGTTTAGCAGAAATTATTCTTCTCAGCAGAGATTATTACAGTCATTTTATATTTTTATTTCATTTTTTAAATGCTTTTTCTTTATTGACTTTAGAGAGAAAGGGAGAAGGAGAGAGAGACAGAAACATCGACGAGAGAGAACATCGATTGGCTGCCTCCTGCATGCTCCCCACTGGGGATTGGGCCCACAATCTGGGCATGTGCCCTGAATGGGGATCAAACCTGCAACCTCTTGGTGCATGGGTCGAGGCTCAACCAGTGAGCCACATCCGCCGGGCAGTCTTTTTATTTATTTATTTATTTATTTATTTATTTATTTATTTATTTATTTAATCCTCACCCGAGGACATTTTTGCACTCATCTTCAGACAGAGCGAGAGGGAGAGAGGGAAGAAGACAGAGAAACATTGATGTGAGAGAGACGCATCGACTGGCCACTACCCACATGACCCCAACCGGGGTGAGGACAGAGTGCAGTCAAGGTACGTGCCCTTACTGGGAACCGAACCCAGGACTCTGGTCCACAGGCCAACCCTCTAACTGCTGAGCCAAATCAGCCAGGGCTCATTTAATTTTTTTAAATGCAATTTATTTTGTTTTTAACATCTTCAGTTTCTTTTCTACTGGCTTTACCTCCTTTGCTATCAATCTTTGCTTTGGTTTTGCTACCAAACCTACTAGAATAGACTCTGGTTCCTTCCTTTCTTTCATTATTTGCCTATACTTTGAATCTCTTTTTTCCCCCCTCACACTTCACTGACTGTTGAAGATCATGATGAACACAGGTCAAAAAGCCTTTTCTTGGTTCTTAACACCTTTGGTATTTAGCATTGTTTATTTCATCTTGAAACTCATCTGTTATGTTTCTTCTGCCACCTTTGCAATTCTTCTCTGCTAGGGGATGTGCCACGTGGTTCTGTCCTCACAGCTACCCTTTCTTTACTCATTTGGTTTTATTTTATTCTTTTTTTAAAATTAAAAAAATTGCCATGGCCGGTTTGGCTCAGCAGTTGGAGCATTGGCCCGCAGACCAGAGTCCCGGGTTTGGTTCCCGCTAAGGGCACGTACCTCGGTTGCAGTTTGTCCCTGACCCATGGGTGGCAGCCAGTCGATGTGTCTCTCTCACGTCGATGTTTCTCTCTCTGTCTTCCTTCCTCTCTCCCTCCCACTCTATCTGAAGATAAATGCAAAAAAAATGTCCTCAGGTGAGGATAAAAAATAAATAAATAAAAATAAATAAATACATTTTTTTTAGCCCTGGCAAGGTGGTTCAGTTGGTTGTAGTGTCATCCATACAGTTGTGGGTTCGATTCCCAGTCAGGACATATACCTAGACTATGGGTTCGATCCCCAGTCAGGGTGGGTGCTGGAGGCAATCAATTGATGTTTCTCTCTCACGTTGATGTTTCTTTATCCTTCTCTCTCCCATCCTCCCTCTTAAAAAAAAAAAAAAAAAAAAAAAGAATGAAAGGAAAAGAAAAAAATCAATAAAATTATATACTCAACAAAGGATTAAAATAAAATTTAAAAAGTTAAAAATTTGTTGAATTACAGTTGATATACAATATTATATTAGTTTCAGGTATACAACAAAGTGATTAGACATTTATATAACTTATGAAGTGATCACCCCGTAAGTTTAGTACCCATGTGACACCACGCATAGTTATTACAATATTGTTGGCTATATTCCCTATGCTGTACTTTACATCCCCATGACTGTCTTTTTTATTTATTAAAAAATTTTTTTTTTCTTTATTGATTTTAGGGAGAGGGAAAGAGATAGAAATATCAATTAGCGAGAACATCAATTGGCTGCCTCCTGCATGCTTTCCACTGGGGATTGGGCCCATAACCTGGGCATGTGCCCTGACTGGGAATCCAACTGGCAACCTCTTGGTGCATGGGTCGATGCCAAACCACTGAGGTACACCGGCTGGGCTGTGATTATGCTTTTTTAAAAAAGAGTCATCTTTAAGGGATATATACTTATTTATAGATAAAATTATATGCAACCTCTTGGTGCATGGGTTGATGCTCAACCACTGAGCCACACGGGCTGGGCTCATGACTGTCTTTTAACTGGAAATTTGTACTTCTTAATCCCTTCCCCTTTTTCACCTATCCCCCAAATGATCCTCTCATCTGGCAACCATCTATTTGTTCTTTGTATGTATGAGTTTGTTTCTATTTTGTTTATTAAGATTCCACATATAAGGGAAATGACTGGTATTTATTTTTCTCTGTCTGACTTATTTCACTTAGCATAATACATAGTATGTCCGTCCATGTTGTCACAGATGGCAAGATTTCATTATTTTTTTATGGCTAACATTACATTGTATATATGGACCACAGCTTTTTTATCCGTTTGTCTATCAATGGACACTTAGTTTGCTTCCATATCTTGGCTATTGTATATAATGCTGCAGTGAACAAGGGGTGCATATATTTTTTCTTATTAGTATTTTGGATTTCTTTGTATGAATACCCTGAAGTAGAATTGCTGGGTCAATATGATAATTCTATTTTTAATTTTTTGAGGACCCTCCATACTGGAGGTTTTCCATAGTGGCTATACCAATTTATAATCCTACCAACAGTGCATGAGGGTTCCGTTTTCTCTACATCCTGGCCAACACTTGTTGTTTGTTGACTTATTGATGATAGCCTTTTTCTGACAGGTGTGAAGTGATACATCATTGCGGTTTTCGTTTGCATTTCCCTGATAATTAGTGATGTTGAGAATCTTTTCATATATCTATTGGCCATCTTTACGTCCTCTTTAGAGGAATGTTTATTGTGGTCCTCAGCCCATTTTAAAATCAGATTGTTATTTCTTTTTGGTGTTACGCTGTGTAAGTCCCTTATATATTTTGGATCTTAACCTCTTATTGGATGTATCATTGATGGCTATCTTCTCCCAATCAGTAGGATATCTTTTCGGTGTGCTGATGGTTTCCTTTGCTGTGTAAAACCATTTTAGTTTGCAGTAGTCCCATTCATTTATTTTTTTCTTTTATTTCCCTTGCCGGAGGAGACACATTTAAAAACATATAACTAAAGAGTGATGGCAGAGAGTTTATGTCCTATTTTTCTTCTAGGAGTTTTGTGGTTTTGGGTCTTTAAGTGTTTAATCCGTTGTGAATGGACTCTTGTAGATCATGTAAGAAAGTGATCCAGTTTCATTCTTTTGTGTTGTTCTGTCCAGTTTTCCAAACACCACTTATTGAAGAGACCATATTTATTCCACTGTATATTTTTGTCTCCTTCGTCATAGATTAATTGACCATGTAGATGTGGGTTTATTTCTGGATTCTGGATTCTGTTCCATTGATCTGTTTTTATGCTATTACCATGCTAATTTGAGTACTATAGCCTTGTAGTATAATTTGATGTCTGGCATCATTTTACCCCCAGCTTTGTTCTTTTTTCACAAGATTGATTTTTTTTTTCTTCCCCAACTGTGAGTCCAGACAGGATCCAAAGAGGAGTTTTACCATCTCTTCTCTGGGTTTTATAGTATTTGACCCTATGATGGAAGAGGTGGTTGTAGGTGTACGGTGGTTCTGTAGGTGGAGATTCAGGAAATGGGATGAGACAGCTTATCTGCTTAGAATGAAGGAAGAAAGGAGATGGGGTCAAAGGGCAGGAGGAGCAGTGTCATGGGTTGAGACCCCTATGTGGACAGAGATCTGTCAAGAGAAGTAGGCTGGAGCTAGGTACGGGTCCCTGCTAATATGAGCAAAAAAGGAACAGGGTCTTTTTCAAGCATGACCAAGTGGTAATGTTTCAGAGGGGAGGAGGCTGACCTTACTCTTGATGGTGAGGTCAGTAAACAGGGTTGGCCACGTTACAGTGGCAGTTCCCTCAGAAAAGCTGCATTTCCAAAGAGATGGGGGAAGAGAACATTAGTGAAGGGAGGTGGATGACTCGGTGGATAGGGTGTTCTAGAGGGCACAGTGGGAGGGGTGTTGGGGGGGGGAGCAGAAAGGGATAGGTTGGGTCAGGGGACAGAAATTGGTCATAATGCAGATGAGATTACAGGAAGACCAGCTGTGTGAAGAAGCGACTATCTTGAGACAGTTTCACAGGGACCAAGGATGGGAGGCATGGTGGCAGTCACAAGGTGGCCAAAATGATTAGTCCCCAGTGGAATGGGATTTCTCTGAGACACTGTCTGTGCCTGCATTGGTCTCAGTTTGAGAGTCCTCTCTGAAGGATGGGTGTCATCAGTACCTGGGCCTTAGAGAATTTGGGGTGAAGTTTAGCCAACTGTGTGTGCTGAGGCTAGTGTGGAAGGTGGTGGTGGTGAGTTACTAGCTGTGTGCTGCCCTGATGTCCACTTGTCTGCCCCCACTGTCGTCTTCGTCCTCACCTTATACCTCAGTGACTGCATAGTCCGCCGGCGGGTCTTACTTCAATCCTGTCTTGCTGTTTGATTAGTTTTGTTCAAACCCTGCCTTTGGCCCTCGCCGGTTTGGCTCAGTGGTAGAGTGTCGGCCCTCGGACCAATGAGTCCCGAGTTCGATTCCAGCCAAGGGCTCGTACCTCGGTTGCAGTTCGTCCCTGGCCCTGGTGAGGTCGTGCGGGAGGCATCCAGTCAATGTGTCTCTCTCATGTCGATGTTTCTCTCTGTCTCCCTCTCTCTCTACCTGAAGATAAATGGAAAAATATCTTCAGGTGAGGATAAAATAAATAAATAAAGAGTTGTTTCAAAAAAACAAACACACCCTGCCTTTGTCCCATTCAGCCTATAGTGATTCATTACGGTATAGTGGACCAAGTCAGACCAGGTATCCAGAGTCTTCCATGGTCTGGCTCCGCCTTACTCAGTCCCTGCTCCCAGCACTCAGAGAGACTGAGGCCTCCAAGTCCGGTCCCTTACTGTCGTCCACAAGCACCCATGGTCGGACTTGTCTGTAACTTTATTGTGTGTGCTTCCCATCCCTCTTTGTCCAAATCTTACCCCTTCAAGGCTCAGCTTGAGTCCTACTTATGTGATACCTCCCGATGGCCATGGCCTGTACTCTTCCTCTCTAACTCGTATTTATTGTCCTGTAGAAATGTGTGCTTGGTTACAACCTGTGTCTCGTGTGTAAGTGATCAGACTGACGAGTCATCCTCTGCTTTTCTAGAAGAAACATCTCGTGCCTTCAGTCTGTGCCACATCAGCTATGGAAACACGAGGCAGGCCTTCTGTCACTTAGGCCTGTGACCCTGTCTCTCTTTCCTTCCCCAGGACCTCAGTCTTCTTATTGTCTCTCCTTTCTCACCCTCTCTTTCCCTTTACTGGGTCATCCCACAGCAGTGAAATATCCCTAACAGCTCCTGTCTTTAAAATCAACCAGCTAACCTTGCTCTACCCACAGTCATCCCTCACTTCTGCCCCACTTTTCTGCTCCCCATCAGAGCGAACTGTAACGGAACTGTCTGCACCCCCTCATCTCGCTTATCTTCAATTTGCTCTCATCTGTATTTCATCCCTTCCTCCCCCATGAAAATGTTCTTCTTGAGGACACCTGGGCCTCCGTGCTGTCAAATCACAGTGGACACTCGGCCATGGGCTCCACCCCTCAGCACCCTCTGTAGTTAACTGCTTCTTGGAAAACTTCCTTCTTGGCTTCTGTGATACCTCTGCTTGGTTTTCTTTTCACCTTACTAACTGCTCCTTCTTCATCTCTTTAGTCACTTGTCTTTTTTTTTTTGTCCTCACCCGAGGATATTTTTCCATTTATCTTCAGATAGAATGTGAGGGGGAGAGAGAGAGAGAGAAACATCAACATGAGGGAGACACATTGATTGGTTGCTTCCCACAAGACACCAAGCAGTTCCAGGGATGAACCGCAACCGAGGTACGTGCCCTTGACTGGAGTCGAACCAGTGACTCTTTGGTCCATGGGCTGACTCTCTACCATTAAGCCAAACCGGCCAGGGCCAGCCACTTGTCTTTATCTGTACACTGATTCTGCCACAGCATTCAGTCCTGCCTGTAGTCTTGTCTTTCTCTTCCCAATCTGTAAATGCTGGAGAGCTTCAGGGTTCCTGTCCCTTGAAATGTTAGGGCTTTCAATGTTGTACATAAGTGAATGACTCCCAGCCTCCTTCCCAGTATCAGACTTGTGTATCCAGTTGCTGCTTAGTGTTTCCACACAGATGCCCAATGGGTCTTATAGCTTTTGAATTTACACACACACACACACACACACACACACACACACTCACACATTCTCACACACACCCTCAGCCACCCAGCCTCGTTCCCTGTTCCTTCCTGCTCCTTCACAGTAGAGTAAGTGTCCCCAGTTGCTTAACCCAGAAATGTAGCCATCATCCTTAATTCCCCTTCCTCATACTTTAACATTCAGTTTGTTGGCAAGTTAGTTCTGTCATTTCTGCTTCCAACAGTCCAATCATGTTTCTGTTCCACTGCCACCCTCCTTGTCTAAGCCACCGTGATGTCCTCTGGACTACTGCCACAGCTTCCTAACCCATTTCTGCTTTCCTCTCATTCCACAATCCAGTCTCCACTGTGAGCCAGACGGATCTAGGAAAACATATCAGGTCATTTTACTCCCTCCTTTAGTACTTTCCTTGGCATTTAGAATAAAATCCCCACATCCAAGGGCTTTGTGCCAGCCTCTCCAGCTTTCTCTTAGATCTCTCCCCCTAGTTCCTCATGCAGGGGCGGGGGTCTTGCTGACTTCCTTTCTGCGCTGGGGTTCATCAAGGTCTGTCTCACCTCAGGACATTTGATATATTTGTTCCACTGTCTGGAAACTTGGATAGCTGGTTCTATTTCATCCATCACATCTTTTCAAATGTCACCTTCTTTCCTGGCCATTGTATTAAGAAGAGCCACACTCCTTGCCCAGCCAGTGTGGCTCAGTGGATTGAGTGTTGTCCCATGGACTGAGAGGTCCCAGTTCGATTCCCGGTCAGGGCACATGCCCAGGTTGCGGAATCAGTCCCCAGTAGGGGGTGTACAGGAGGCAGCCGATCAATGTTTCTCTCTCACATCGATGTTTCTCTCTCTCCCTTCTCTCTCTAAAAGTTCAATAAAAACATTTAAAAAATAATTGTGACTTGTTTTATTTGTCTATTACTGCTCCTCTCCCATACATACTCACACACACAGTCTCTCTCTCTCAGATGTAAGTTACTAACACCAGGACCTCTTTATTATTGCTCACTGCTGTATCGAACATAGCACAATGCCTGGGACTCAGTTGGTGCTCACCTATTTGCTGAATGAATGATGATTGTTTTTTGTTGCATCCTTTTCTCATGAATCGTATGCAGTCAATACAGTGCAGTGAAATATGTTTGGTTTTTCTGTGTAGTTCGAATGCTTGGGATCTCCTTCTGAGCTGAGTGAGAGCACGTTTCCCACTGCTGACAGACGTGATGTTCTACCGGTTGCTATCGGTGGTCCAGAGACAAAGAACCAGCCGAGGATGGCAGAACTGGTCCTCAGCCAGAAGCGGTGTGTCAGCGGCCGAGGCGCATTCTGTCACCCTGCCTGCCCAGGCGCAGGTGGTCATATGTGGTGGGGGAATCATGGGCACATCCGTGGCCTATCACCTGTCCAAGATGGGGTGGAAGGACATTGTCCTTCTGGAGCAAGGCAGGTAAGGATCCAGTTGGACAGGACTTCCCTCCTTCCCTCTCCTTTCAGTGATATTGTCCCACCACTAGCTAATCAATCTTGCTAAGTAGCATGAGAAGAATCACAGGTGGAAATCCTGTACTTTGTTTTGTGTGGTGATGCCTAAAACTCATGTTTTATGATTTTATTTTTTATTTTTATCTTCACCCGAGGACATTTTTCCATTCTTGTTCAGATAGAGTGGGAGGGAGAGAGGAAGAGAGAGAAAGAGAGAAACATCAATGTGAGAGAGACACATCGACTGGCTGCCTCCCGTGCTACCCCCACCAGGGCCGAGGATGAGTCGCAACCGAGGTACGTGCCCTTGACCGGAATTGAATCCGCAACTCATTGGTCCATGGGCTGACGCTCTAACTGCTGAGCCAGACCGGCCAGGGCATGTTTTACGATTTTAGAGATCTGGCAGATTCCAGCAAACCAAGTCTCTGGAACATGTTTATCTCAGATTCAGAGCACGTCATGCCATCTTGTTCTCCTTGTAGTCAGGCAGCAACACAAATCCTGGGGGCCAAGAGCTTCCTCTATGAGTTGAAATGATCTTGCCTACATTCTCCTCTGTTTCTTTTATTTTTCATTTAAGTAACTATTTTGAAAGGTTTAGATTTACAGAACAATTGAGAAGATAGGAGGGAGTTCCCATATAACTCACCCTTAGTTTCACTTGTTATTAACGTCTTATATTAGTGTTACCGTCTCATAATTAACCAACATTGACACGTTATTATTAACTATAGTTCATAATTCATTTGAATTTTTTCATTTTTCTCCTAGGCTTTTTACATTCTGTTGCCTACAACAAATAGGACATTTAAAAAATTTTTAGTATTTATTTCTTAGATGGCAATACACTCACATGAGTCAGAATAAAAATTGTAGAAGAGTGTACAGGGAAAGTCTCCTGCCCCTGACCTCCCGCCTCAAGATTCCCTCACTGGAGGCCAGTTACGTTCCTGGTGTATCGATCCAGATACTCTCTCCACACACAGACAGAAGTGTATTCATCAGTATGTTTTGGGGTATATGGGTGTTCGTTTCTTTTTCCCTGTTTTACACAAGTGGTAGCAGTCCTTAAACACTGTTCCTCACCGTGCTTTTCTCAATAGGATGGTTCCACATCATCGCATTGAGCTTTCTCATTCCTTTGTCATGGCTGCATCGTATCCATTGTGTAGGTGAACTCCTAAATTTGAAATCAGTGTCATGTCGATGGACGTGTCGGTGTTTCCGTCTTTCGAGATGACAGAATAGTGCTCTAGTGTGGGACTTGAACTTGCTGCATTCACAGATATGTGAGTCCACCTAACAGCCTTTTGGATCCACCCTGCAGGCTGGCTGCTGGCTCAACGAGGTTCTGTGCTGGCATCATAAGCACCGCCAGACACTTGAGCATCGAGCAGAAGATGGCAGACTATTCAAACAAACTGTACCATCAGTTAGAGCAAGAAACAGGGATCCAAACAGGTAAGCAGGTGGTCTGCCATTCACTGTGGTGTCTGTCCCCAGACTCTTTTCCTCGGGACTGTGTCCTGTCCCACAAGAGTTGGCCTGGTGATTGGTAATTCAGACCTCAGCTGTAGTCGGGCTCTGCCACTTGTCAGAATATTACCTTGGGCAAGTCATTTGGCTTTGGAGTTGTCTTTGTTTCCCTCTTTTTAAAATGAGGGGATTCAAGAATATTCCAGATCCTTTCAGATGCTATAATTCTTAGCATATGAAAGTTTTCCTGGCCCGTTTCCTACACACCCCTCTCGTTGAAGTGCAGTGAGTGACAGCACTGGCTCCTGAGGAGGAGGAGGAGGAACTTAAGTTTAGGTGGTTGGTAGTTAAGCCATAGTTTGACCCATTGGACTTCACCAGTTGCTAGTAAGGATGTTCCTGACTAAAGCATGCACACATTTCTCCTGACCTGTGTAACTAGGGGGAAGGACACAGGGAGTTGTAAGCTAATGAGCACTGGAATAAGTAGGAACTGTTCCAGGAGGAGGAAGACTGATCTTCTTGACGGTCCTATACGATCGAAGGTAGAAAGAATGGCTTCCAGTTTGTTGTAAGGTGACGGGTTAGCCAGAAGCCCAGTGTCGAGCCTGCTCTCGGGGCTGATGAAACCGTTTGGTGAGCGCACTAATTATTGTGAGTGGGTAGCGAGGCCCAGTGATGAAATTCCCAACACTTGCTTATGTCAGGGTCGCTCTTCTGAAGATGTTGCATAATTCAAGTCACAGGTGATTCAAGACTATCCTGACAAAGGGCAGTAGCTTCTTCTGCTAGCTACAGTGGCTCTGCCATGTGATCAGAGTGTAAGCACAGTGTGTCGTTCACCTTGCTGGCCCTTTTAGAAATGATGTAACATACGACATTTTCATTAGGGAAAGTGATTTGAATTATTTGGAATTTTGATCACAAAGTAAGGGTTTATCACATTTCCTTTTTTTTTAATCCTCACCCGAGGACATTTTCCCATTTTCTGTTCAGATAGAGTGGAAGGGGGAGAGAGAGGGAGAGAAACATCGACGTGAAAGGGACACATCGAGTGGCCGCCACCCGCACGACCAACCAGGGCCAGGGACAAACTGCAACCAAGGTACATGCCCTTAGCGGGAACCGAACCCGGGTCTCTCTGGACTGCAGGCCGACGCTCTAACCGCTGAGCCAAACCGGCCAGGGCTATCACATTTCCATTTTACGTGGTTCATACTGTCATGAAGTGTCACCTCATTTGTAAACTATAGAGTAAGATTCACTGTCTAGTAACTAGGATTTGATAGCTGTGGAGGTGGAGCGAGGAGATGCCAGGAGGGGAACTAGAGGTCTGGAAGGAATAGGCTGTGTGTTCTCAGGCACATCACAGGGCCAGGACTGGCATGAGGCAAGTAGGCATCCTGGGTGACCCTGCACTGTCACAGCGCTGAGAGTGAGTGCCTCCTTACACGGCATGCCCTGGGTGCCTAGACTCCCCATTGTGTCATCAGACTTGGCCAGGCCTCCTGTTGAGAGGCAGGGTTCTTGAGTGAACATAGTATAAGTGCTTCCTGCCCCCGCACTGTCTCTGGTTTTTACTAGGGAAGATGCCTGCTACAGGTAGAACAGGCGCAAAACAGTCCCTTTGGTTGGATTTGATGATTGCAACGAGGTACTTGAATCAAGTATTAACCAGGGTTTGGGTCAGAATAGGGTCCACATAATGGGCCCAGAGATAAATGCTGACTCCTGGTCCATTGGGTCAGATGCTAGTGTGTTGCTGAGCCTTGTATCACTTAGATGGTGGGGTTCCAGAGAAATCAGGGTCAGTCTTCTTTTTGGTAAGGTAAGTGAGCTTAGCTTTATTTCTAGATCACCATCTGGAACTCTTATAGGGCCTGACTTCTTTTATTTATTTTTAATACTCACCCGAGGGTATTTTTTCCATTGATTTTCAGATAGAGTGAGAGAGAGGGAAGGAGCAGAAGAGAGAGAGAGAGAGAGAGAGAGAGAAACATCTGTGTGAAAGAGACACATTGATTGGCTGCTTCCCGTACAACCCCAACCAGGGCCGGGCATTGAACTGCAACCGAGGTACATGCCCTTGACCAGAATCGAACCTGCAACTCTTTGGTCCCTGGGCTGATGCTCTAACTGCTGAGCCAAACCAGCCAGGGCTAGGGCCTGTCTTCTTGATGCTGGTGAGGCAGTGAGGAAGTCAGCTAAGCGAGAGTAAGGCCATCATCCTGTCTCTCACCCCCATAGTCGTTCTCCAGTGGTGCAGGGAAAGGTGACGCAGGGCCCCTGTGCAGGAGAGGTCTCCTGTGCAATAGTTGTGTGTGGTCACTTCATTCAGGGACTGCTCTTGAGTCATGAAATAAGGGTGAAGTGACATATGTGCCCCTAGAGTTGAGAAGATATTATCTGCTTATCCTCTGAAAATAGCCCATTTACTGGAGGTGTACGTGAACTCCTTGCTAATCAGACTTACCTGATGTCTCCAAGTCCTCATTCCTCGATGGTGTGAATGTTAGTGTCGGCAGTGCTTCAATTTCTTTTTTGTTTTTGTTTTGACTAGACACCTTTATTACATGAACTAAAATGGGGGGAAGAGGACTTACTTGCCTTTCCAGGCCTTGATTTTCCTCTGCTAGAACTCCAGCTCCCTGCCCTCTAGCACATAGCCATCTGCTCGGCCACACTGGCCTGGTCTTGGAGCCATGCATGCAAAAAGCTTGCCTTGCTAGAACTGCTCCTCGAGAAGACTTGATTTTGGCACTTTTTCCTTTCATCATATTTCTTTTGAATTTTCTTTGAACCTTTTTGGTTTAAATCTCTGTTTCCTCAGGAGTCAGGTTGGCTCCCCTTCTTGCAGCCCAGGGGCAGTGCATAGTGGGACTCGTACCACTGACAGTACATGTGCTGTCAACGAGCATGATGCAGTTCTTTACTGGGGTCTTCGTGTGGACCTGTTCGTTGTTGGATGCACTGTAGACAACATCAATAACCTTTTGTTTGTAAGTACAACACTCGGGGCCCCAGAAGAAGTTGCCCATGTCCAGCCTCAAGGCTCGGTACTTCCTGTTGCCTCCTTGCAGGCGGACTGTGTATATGCAGCAGGGTCCAATCTTCGTGTTGGCAGCAGGGCATCCCAGCTCATATTTCCACTTCTTGTGGTAGCGCTTTCTCTTGCCCCCAGTCTTGCCCATGGCTTGGCACCAGCTGGAAAGAGCTCAGTTTCTTTCTTTTTTTTTTCTTTATTGATTTTTTTAGAGAGAGAGGAAGAGGGAGAGAGAGATAGAAACACCGATGAAAGAGAACGTCAATTGGCCGCCTCCTGCATGCCCCCCACCAGGGACCTGGCCCACAACTTGGGCATGTGCCCTGATCGGAAATCGAACTGGCGACATCTTGGTGCATGGGTCAATACTCAACTACTGAGCCACACTGGCTGAGCAATTTCTTCTTTTTTTTTTTAATCCTCACCCAAAGATATTATTCTGTTTATCTTCAGATAGAGTGGGAGGGAGAGAGAGAGAGAGAAACATCGACGTGAGAGGGACATATCGACTGGTTGCCTCCCGCACGACCCTGACCAGGGCCGGGGACTGAACTGCGACTGAGGTACGTGCCCTTGACCAGGATCGAACCTGCGACTCTTTGGCCTGCAGGCCAACACTCTAACCACTGAGCCAAACCGGCCAGGGCAAGAGCTCAGTTTCAATGTGATATATGTCTTGTCAAGTGAACGAGTGTGGTAATATAAAAGCTTTTATAATCTTTTGAAAGTATGCCATATATTATTTGATATTATAATAAGGGTCATTCTTTTACAGCCAAAGAGATTCATGGAGTGTAGCCGTTTTTTTCAAGTCAGTGATAATGCATTAAAAAAATTTATTTAGTGGGCTAAAAGGAACATATACACAGGGGTTACTCTCCTATATCTAATCTATGGTAATGAGTAGAAAATAACTTCTGAACCCTTTGTCTGAAATTCAGGCTGTGATTAGCCCACGTATCATTGGACTACTCTGGTAAATCTATTTTTAAACACTAATCTCTGAAATTTCAGTTCTCCTAACTGAGACATTCTTGTCATGTCAGTGAAGGGTGTATTTATATGATAATTTCAAAAGAAATTAAGAAAATAAATTATTCTCACTGTACTTCCTTTGAAAAGATAACTGATGGATTCAACTCTCTTCATAAGAACTAAGTCATTGTATCTTAGGAGGCTTTTCATTGACCCAAGTGTAGTAAGGCTGTGTCAGGTATGTTGATTACAAACAGCAGAAAATGTCTCTGACTACCTCAGGCAAAAGGAGTTTGTTAGAAAGCTGTTGGGTGCCTGTAGATTTGGGAGGAGGTTGCCAGCTGGAGGCAGCATGAAGGCCAAGACTTGGGTCCCCACAGCAGGCAGTGCCTCAGCTGGGACAGGAGCCATCTGTCCCTAGATGCTCTGCACCTGAGATGAGTGACCTCCAGCCATTCACCTACTAGCTCAAGGCCGAGTATTCCAGGAGGTTACACTCCACCAAAATTTGGGGGAGAAAATCTAGACAGACTGAAGAGTATAATGGAATCTGGGTTACATCCCCCCCACAAGAGTTTTTTTAGCAATGGCATCTTTCATTTTTATTTTAAGAATGATTTTATGCTCATTGAAACCTCATTTGATCATCACAAAACTGAGCTGAGAATGTTTGGACGGTGGTATTCCCAGGACTCATCACCGGTCTTCTCACGTACAATCTCGTGGGCTTGCCTCTTTGCCACCCTTCGTTTGTCCTAGTCTGTCTCAGTCTGGGCTGATTTTTCTTACAGGTTACATAAGGACAGGCTCCATCTTTCTGGCCCAGACTCAGGACCGGCTGATCTCCCTGAAGCGCATCAACTCGAGGCTCAAGTATGTATGAGGCTGGATGCCTGTCCTGGCTGTACTGTCACCCTGACCTCTGCCAGAGGGCCGGTGACTGTCATTGTCCCCTTGTGTTCTGTGACAGTATTATGGGCATCCCTTCTGAGATCATCTCTCTCAAGAAAGTGGCCGAACTGCACCCTCTCCTCAATGTGCACGACCTGGTGGGGGCCATGCACGTCCCTGAGGATGCGGTGGTGTCCTCTGCCGATGTGGCTCTCGCCCTGGCAAGTGCTGCCTCCCAAAATGGTAAGCAGCTTGGGGATTAGGAAGAAAGTGTCTCACAACAGGCAATGATACCAACTCAGCTACCGTTTTGTACACTGGCTTTTTTTGTTTTAATATACTATCTGTTACTATTTTTTTTCTCAGAGCCACATTTTTCTTATTCAAGTCTGAAGGAACTGTTGTTTTAGTGCTGATTTAGTACACTTCAGACTTAAGGGACTCCTTTCCCCCACTGAACTGAGAAGTTCCAAGGTTACAGCACAGTTTAGGGATTTAATCCACAGGTTGGAACATGTCCCAGGTTTGCAACGAATGAGGGGAAGACACATCAGTGTCCATGGTGTTGTGCACTCTGAATGAACTGATTCATGATGTGGGTACATAAGGATTTAAGATACCCTATTTGAACTTTTTCTCCCCTGCCCGTTTTATGATTCCTGGAATTCATTTGTGCACTGAAGTTGGTTATTAAATTTGCCTGCCACTTTTAACCTTGGGAAGCCTGATTTGCAGTCAGGATGTGGTTCCTCAGAGGTTTTTTTTTTTTTGTTTTGTTTTCAATTAAAGCATGGACCTGGCCTTTTCAGTATTTCTTATGAGTTGAGAATCTGCTGCTGATGCCTTGGTTCTGTAACATCAGAGGATCAATGCCCCAACTCTTTCTTTACCTTGGAACAGGTGTTCAGATCTATGACCGGACAAGTGTTGTTCATGTGATGGTCAAAAAAGGTCAAGTCACTGGTGTGGAGACAGATAAAGGACAGATCGAATGCCAGTATTTTGTCAACTGTGCTGGTCAGGTAGGTTAGCAACAATAGTGGGTCACTGGTTTTCTTATTTAGCTGTTGTCTCCACAATTTTGTGGTTAGACTTAAGATTATATGGTGACAAAGTAAAAAGATGTCGGGGACCACACTTTCCTGTGGGGGCTGGAAATCGCAGGTTCTTGTATCCATATCAGAAACCTGTTCTTCCAGTAGAGCTGCGGTGACCTTTCCTTCCTCCTCCCTGTCCGGAGGGCCAGGACCACTGCACATTGACATAAATCTTTGGCACTGGGTCTTTCTGTGGTGGTTTATTTCATTTTACAACCTAGCAAATAAAGTATTAGGTTGTTTTTTGTGTGTCAGGAGCATGGATTCAGTTTCCAGAACTAAACTTTCTGCTTTGAAGACAGATTGGTCCTTTCTGTTCACTCTACAGTACAAGGTGACCTAGGAATACTTCTTGTCATATGAAGTTCATTTTTGATTGGTACTTAGGTTTGTAGTTGAGGCCAGGTATTTTGTTAAAAGGCCTCATTTGCTCCCCATGAGCTCTTTTTACTACTGGTAAATCTGTCTTCCTTTTATCTAAAAGTAAGTTTCATGGTTTAAAAAGTTTAGTGTTGCTCCCCATCCAAATAAACTAAAGCAGGCTGAATCTTGGCTTCTCATACTTGACATTGTTGCAAGAGCACACACAAGCCACTTGAAATTAAACTCTTTTCAAGCGGCTGAACTTGCTCATTTGTCTTTCTGTTCCTCTTCCACCCACAAATCAATCTGTCCATTTGTAGTGGGCATACGAGCTGGGTCTGTCCAACGAGGAGCCGATTAGTATCCCGTTACATGCCTGTGAACACTTCTACCTCCTGACTCGCCCCTTGGAGACCCCTCTGCAAAGCAACACACCAAGTGAGGACCTGCACTTTGTTTTTAATCTTGTTTCCTTGCCACTGTTCTGTCCTCTGAAAAGGAAGACTTTCTGCTAAGGACAGACTGTGCCCGAAAGAGTCTTTTCTTTTCTAGAGCATGTTACAGGGAGGTGACCCAATTCTGACTTTTCTTTAACAACTCTTTGTGAAAGGGTGACCAAAATGTGCATTCCACTTAAGCAATTTTTTTGTGTGGGTGTTTTTTTTTTTTTTGGCCAAGCTAATTGTAGTCCCAGACAGAGGTCTAAATTGACAATATTTGGAATATAACCTGGAGTTTTTTACTTGAATGCTAACATTGTCTTAGGTAAGCTATAAACTCAGCATATTCAGTGACCTCAAGTGCTATAGGAGAGGGTTTGATTTCACGTCTAAGGCCTGAATCCCTGGAATGGGCTCAGCAGTCCCTCCTTTGCTTAGGCTTTATGTAGCACAGTGGTAGTTATGTAGTTTGGTTGTGAGGACTAGTCAAAGCTTCTAGTAACTGATCGGGTAAGGGGTAATCAGAGAAACAGTCTCCACTATAAATCTGAGGGGGAGAAGCCTCCCAGATGACCTGGAAAGGTATTTTAAAGCTGATGTGTTCATAGGATGCGGTTTTGTTAATAAAACCAATAGCGGGTGTTTCTGCTTTGCTTTTTCTCGTCCATTTAGAAAGCTGGCTTACTACCTCTAATCTGTTTTTCTTTTCTACTCCCCATTCCCTTGTCATTTCTCTTCCTCAGCTGTTGTGGATGCTGATGGCAGAATTTATATTCGCAACTGGCAGGGTGGCATCTTGTCTGGGGGCTTTGAGAAAACCCCGAAACCAATTTTCACTGAGGGCAAGAACCAGCTGGAGATTCAGAATCTACAGGAAGACTGGGATCACTTCGGTGTGTGAAATAGATAGCAATAATAATGTCCTGTATTTGTTTAAGATGTTACATTTTTCATAGCATTTTCAGGAATAGCACCTTACTTGATCTTTGTAACAGCCCCATTTGGAGGTTACGGAGGGTGGGCTACAGTTTGCCTGATGTTAGGACAGTTACTTGGTAGCAGATTCAGGAGACTAAATTTTGGTTAATGGACTTTTGGCTTATTATTTAATCACCTAAAATCACTGCTGAAATTTTAGGCTAGGAGGAAAACTTTTCTAAGGATTTCATATAAGTTAAAGAAATTTTTAGAAAGCAGAATTATTTTGTTAATATGGTCTTTTACTCAACTTTAAAATAATTTTATTTTTTGAATAGTTAATATAGTCACATGGTTCCAAATTTAAAAGATATGAAAGAGTCTATAATGAAGAATTTCCTTCCTACCCCTAGTGGATTTTTTAAATTAACTTTTTATTATGGAAAATTTCAAATTTTTATTTTATTTTTTCTAAATAGGGGATTTTAAAAATTAAATATGTTTTTATTAATATTTTTAGAGAGGAAGGGAGAGAGAGAGAAACGTCAGTGAGAGAGAGAAAAACATCAGTCAGCTGCTACCTGCATGCCTCCTACTGGGGATTGAGCCTGAAACCTGGGCATGTGCCCTGACCAGGAATTGAACCAGGAGCTCTTAGTCCATGGGAAGATGCTCAGTCCACTGAGCCACACTGTTAGGGCAATTTCAAACTTTTAAAAGTGGAGAAAATAACATAAGGAAACCTCATGTACCCACCAACCAGCTTCATTCTGGTGTCGTCTGTTACCATGCCCACTGGATTACTCCCAGATGGTGGACTGACTGAAACAATCTGAGTGCCTGTCTTTGCAGACATTCCAGCTTAGGGAACCCTGCCCTTTCATTGCATCTCCCTCGGGTGCCACGTGAGAACTTTAGCTCTGAGCCCTTCTAGACCCTCGTCTGTAACCACACACGTTGTTTGCTCTTCCATAGCTCCTTTCCTTTCCTGAGTATCTTCCTTCTCAGTCTTCACGCCAAGCACTTTGTAGGTGTGTTCATAATTCTAGCAAGGGTTCTGCTTTCTGATAAATGGCCCAGTTGGCTCTTCTTAGAAAACCTCTTCCAAGAGATTTTATGAAAGGAGAGGGAGTAGGAAGGTATGAGGAGTTGGAAGTTTTGAATTCCCTGAAGAGGACTCTGTTTGGCTTTGTTTTGATTGCTCAGAGCCCCTGTTGAGCTCCCTCCTGCGTAGGATGCCAGAATTGGAGACGCTGGAGATCGTGAAGTTGGTGAATTGCCCTGAGACCTTCACGCCAGACATGAGATGCATCATGGGCGAGTCTCCTTTGGTTCAGGGCTACTTTGTCCTGGCAGGAATGAACTCTGCTGGCCTTTCGTTTGGTGGAGGAGCTGGAAGGTAAGTCTCTCACTCACGCTCAGCTTACTGGACTTCTTTCTTTCCAGAGTGACTTGTTACAATGACATATTTTTAATCTGGTATGTTAATAATAAGAAGATACATAATTTTAGTGTCCCCTTCAAAGTAATTACCATGAAAGGCTGTCCTAATATTTCTGAAATGTCATTGTGCAAAATGTTTTTGGAACTCCTCTTTGGGAATTAGCCACTAAGCCTGTGGGGTGGATATTCTTGTGTACTCTTTCAGTTGTAACAAATGTGTGTCCTTTGTGTATTTGAATTTGGAAACATCCAAGTGTGGTGAGATAGATGATCAAGTTTTTATTTAAAAATTAGGTACTAATAAAAATTTAATAAGCTGGTCATAAAAGGACAAATACTGTGTGATTCACGTCTGTGAGATACTTACAGTAGTCTAATTCAGACAGACAGACAGACAGTATAAAGGTGGTTGCCAGGGCCCGGGGTAGGGAATGGAGAGTGACTGCTTAATGGATAAAGAGTTTCAGTTTGGGAAGATGAAAGAGTTCTGGAGATGGATAGAGTGAAGGTTACACCGTAACATGAATGCACTAATGCCACTGAACTGTACATTTGACAATGGTTAAGATGGTCAGTTTATGTTATGTGTATTTCCACAATTAAAAACATTTTTTTAAATTAATGAGGCCATTGTTCTTGAGTGACTTGTAGAATGGCTCTGAAAACAGTCAGGGAAGTGGAGTTACCAAAAACCTTTGGATCAGAGGAGATGTGATCAGTAACTGTATAACCTCCTGAGGAGGCTGTTTTACAGAAACAAAAATAAACACATTGGCTGCATAAATTAGAGTATATTTGTATACATTTTAGTCTTGTTTCTTCCTAGATGTGCCTGTGTCTTAAGCATTAGAGTAAACATTAGACTAAAACCCTTATAGTGGCCTGGCCAGTGTGGCTCAGTGGATTGAGCATTGTCCCATGGACTGAGAGGTCCTGGTTCAGTTCCCAGTTAGGGCACATTCTGGGGTTGCGGGCTCAATCCCCAGTAGGGGGTGTGCAGGAGGCAGCCAATCAATGTATCTCTCTCACATCAATGTTTCTATCTCTTTCTCCCTTCCTCTCTCTCTAAGAAATCAATAAAAACATATTAAAAACCCTCATAGTGGTCTTGTGAGAGCAACAGATGGATCCATGTTTGTTTCTTCCAGGAAAGTTAAGGAAATTGCCCAGAATTGCTCACCCAGTCCCTGACAAGATAGGATCTTTGAGCCTGTTGGTTCTTGATTCCTGGTACAGTGTTGAGAGTGTCACACCTAAGGCCAGCAACTCCCTCCTGCCCCCAACAGGTACCTCGCTGAATGGATGGTGCATGGTTATCCCTCAGAAAACGTCTGGGAGTTGGACCTGAAACGCTTTGGAGCCCTCCAGAGCAGCCGCACCTTTCTGCGCCACCGGGTCATGGAAGTCATGCGTAAGTGGAGCTGTACCCTATTGCACCTACTTGCAGGTGTCTTATTTGGGGCCTGTCCTGTCATTCAGAGGTGTACGCTTTTCTCAGTTCCTTGATGATTCCTTGAAACTGAGCTTCTGCTGTTTGACTGTTTCAGACCTATGTTGGGGACGTGGTGCCCCATGTGATGTTTATGGAACGTTTTCTCTTGTATCTTGTACCTGTTTACGTCATGGGGCAGGCCAGTAGAATAGGACTTACAGGTGGGACTTCCTGTCAGACTTGGGGAGCACCTTCTGTTATGTTCCATGTTGCCTGCTTCCCACTGTGCCTCGAAGACCTGATGTCGCAGTGAGTGCCTTCGCCTCCACTTGGTGTTGGGATCATGGTTTGCTTTCCAAGGCAGTGAACTTGCCAAATTATTCTCAAATCTTCAAGCTTCTCTGAGTGACTTTTGTCATTAACCCATGACATGCTGGCAAGATAGGAAACACTTCTCGTATAAATACAAAGCATACATCCCTGCTCTTTCTCCCTGTTCTCGCTTCCCTCAAACTTTGAAGGCTTGGCCTCTTCATTTTAACTTAATTGGTGGCTCTGCCTTGTCCCTCATTTGTTTTCTAGTCTTTGTGTCAGGAATTGAACCAAATCAGATTGTAATTTCATTTTTCTTTTATTGAGGAACTATTTTCAGACTTTGCCAAAATATATCTAAATATTTTGGACATACTTACGCTCAGGACTAAGTTTCTACATTGGCTGTGACCACCGTTCTTGATTGAGAATGAACTGCTGGTTTAGTAGCTGGAGGTCCCATTCATCATGCAAATTTGGATGACCTTTAACCACCTGCATAGCCTGTGGCAAAGAACTCAGATCTGTGGGAGATTTGGGATCTGGCAGCAGTATGTGTAACTGCTAAGCTTCTTTATTTTTAGCAAATATTTTGGTTAAAATGTTGAACTATCGTAAGTCTAGATTTCCCCATCCATAGTTACTTTAGAACCTGTGCAAATCATAACTGAGCTTGAACTTCTCGATAATGTGACATGTTTGATGTTATTTTCTGATTCTCATAAAACAGAAATTGCAGGCATGATAGAAAACGGGGAGTGGGAAAGTAGAACCTAAAATACCAGAGACTGACAAGTTGTCACGATGTAAGAAAACCAGCGTGGCTTCCTGATCTTTAAACTCCCAACCTCCTTCACTGTCCTGAAGTACCTCCTGTGTGGACCTGTGTGAGGTCAGGTCTTCTCTTTGGAAGGGACTAGAGGTCACACTCTTTCTGGCTATTTTTACTCATTGCTGATGCAGATTGGACATTAGGAGAAATGAATTCTGACCTTAGCTTTGTTACGAGAATAATGTCACTGGGACAATACTATGCAACCTGTCAGGTTTCAGAGCCACCAAATCAGGTAGGCTGTGTGCCCTTTCACTTCACAAATGGGTTAAACATTAGAGAGGAAATGTCTACAGTGGGTCTGAGAGCCCAGCAGCACAGGCACTGTAAAGCATCAAGTGCCATTTTTTCACACTTTGTAACCACCTGTGACCTTAGATATCACTTTCATCTGTCCTACAGAGCTTAGCAAAGTTTAGAACTATGATCTTTCTCTCACTGTTTCTACCTACTAATTTGGAATCATAATTGTGAACAGAGATGCAGAGTCGTCATGTGACTCATAGCTTTGTAACTATGAAGTGACACCAGCTCTTGCAATATTTTTCTTTTTTTTGGAGCATGCTTGTTATACTGTGTACTATTTGGCAAATTATGCTACATTAGCCTGGAAAGGATGCTGTTTTGAATGGGAGAAACTCCAGTGTCTAGTAGATAGTGGGTACTCAGCTCTGTGGCTTGTGCTTTCATAGACTGTTCTTATCTGTTCTAGCTCTGTTGTATGATTTGAAGGTTCCCCGTTGGGACTTCCAGACAGGGAGGCAGTTACGCACATCTCCTCTCTATGACCGGCTGGACGCACAAGGAGCCAGATGGATGGAAAAACATGGATTCGAGAGGCCAAAGTACTTTGTGCCACCAGACAAGGGTAAAAAGGCACATTCTCATTTCTGTTCTTTTTTTTGCCCTGAAAATTAATAAAACTTATTTTTTATTACTATTATTTTTTTTGTTAACCCTTACCCAAGGATATTTTTCCATTGATTTTTAGATAGAGTGGAAGGGAGGGAGAGGGAGAGAGAGAGTTAGGGAAACATCAATGTGAGAGAGAGACATCGATTGGTTGCCTCCCACAAGACCCTGACCAGGGCCAGGGATCGTACATGCCCTTGACCAGGAATCAAACCCAAGACCCTCCAGTCCGCGGGCCATTGCTCTAACTGCTAGAGCCAAACCAGCCAGGGCAGTAAAACTTATTTTTAAATATATATAGCTAGAATGTGTTTCTGGAAGAATAAATAATAACAATCTGTTATATTAAACTATACAGGAGACTACCCAATATAAATCCCCTCCTTTTCTCTCTCCCTTTTGTTTTTCTGTTCCATAGACCTCCTGGCATTAGAGCAGAGCAAGACTTTCTATAAGCCGGACTGGTTTGACATTGTGGAGTCTGAAGTTAAGTGCTGTAAGGAAGCCGTATGTGTCATTGACATGTCCTCTTTCACAAAGTTTGAAATAACAGTAAGTATTTAGGAACCAATATAACAGACTAGGAGATGGTGCATAGTTATTGAATGCCTCCTTTTTTCATCTGTCTCTTTAAAACGGATTCTGTAAGAACTCTGGTGTGTGTGTGTATAAATTTGTTTTTACTGATTTTGGAGAGAGAGGAAGGCAGAGGGAGAGAGAGATAAAAACATTGATGAAAGAGAACATCGATTGGCCGCCTCCTGCATGCCCCACACTGGGGATTTGGCCCACAACCTGGGCATGTGCCCTGACTGGGAATTGAACTGGGGACCTCTTTGTGTATGGGTCGATGCTCAACCACTGAACCACACCAGCCGGGCAGAGCTCTGGTATATTTTAATGTATCTTTATTACAACTGAATTTTTAGCTCTTTATCGTTTTTAATCTGCTTGCAGAGACCCATTTATCATTAGAATCAACAGCTTTCTCTGGTGCTTCTTGCAGTGGAGTAAATCTGCACATACTGTTGCATGAGCCCAGGCTAATTGAATTTTCTTAGCTAGTTGCATTGCTCATCAGGCCGTGTTACCCAGCCAATGCTCTTGTGCTCTATTTGCTTTGTTTCTTAACCCTACAGTCCACTGGAGATCAGGCATTAGAAATTCTACAGTACCTCTTCTCCAATGACCTTGATGTGCCCGTGGGCCACATCGTGCATACCGGCATGCTCAACGAAGGTGGAGGGTATGAAAATGACTGCAGCATAGCACGCCTGAACAAGCGCAGGTGAGGTCACTTGTTGCACCAGTTCCCTGGGGCAAAGCAGAGCACCCAGCTTACTCTCCAGGAAAGCAGAGTTATATCAAGGAGAGAAACATTTCACTCACTACTTCGTGGCCAGTTTATTAGCGGCCCAGTACAAAAAGAAATCACCAGCAAGAAAAGAAAAAAGTCACCAGATTACATAAAACTTGATGTGGAAAGTTAGTTACCCTATTGGGTCTTGTTTTGTATTAGTAGGTCTGTTTAGTGATAGAAGCCAGTCTTCCATTTGTCCTTACATGGTGTATCCTCTCTGAAAGCTAAGAGCTCATTTGCCAGTATTTTACTCATTGTTTTAAAACTAGCTAAGAACTTGATTGCTTCCTGATCCTTTTTTGTGCTGCATGGTTTTGATTACTTGTGGGTCTCACTTTCAGTTTCTTCATGATTTCTCCAACTGACCAGCAGATCCACTGTTGGGCCTGGCTTAAGAAGCACATGCCAAAAGACAGCAACCTGGTCCTGGAGGACGTCACCTGGAAATACACGGGTACTTCTCTCCGGGGTCCTGTAGGGTCAGCTGAGTGAGAAGGCCAGTTGATCCAGATTTGTCTGAATTACAAGCATGGAAGAGGCTCTCTGGTTATAGAAAATTGACCTCTAATACTTCCCCATGTTTTTTTTTTTTTTTTCTTTATTGATTTTTAGAGAGAGAGGGAGAGAGAGATAGAAACATTGATGAGAAAGAACATTGATTGGCGCCTCCTGCATGCCCCCCACTGGGGATTGGGCCCACAACCTGGGCATGTGTCCTGACCGGGAATCGAACCAGTGACCTCTTGGTGCATGGGTCTATGCTCAACCACTGAGCCACACCAGCCGAACCTTCCCCGTGTTTTGTTTTGTTTTTAGTTGTCACCCGAGGATATTTTTCTATTTATCTTCAGATAGAGTGGGAGGGACAGAGAGAGAAACATTGACGTGAGAGAGACACATCGACTGGTTGCCTCCCGCACAACCGGAATCGAACCCGTGACTCACTGGTCCACAGGCTGACGCTCTACCACTGAGCCAAACCAGCCAGGGCCTTCCCTGTGCTTTTAAGTGAAGCATGGAACGAATTCTTTAGTTACTGTTTTGGTCACTGCTATGTCCCCTGCAGCCAGCATGTAGGAACGCGAATATTTGTTGAATGAATGAGTGATTTTTATTTTCTTCTGTTTTCTAGAGTAAATAATTTTTAAAGCATTTTTATATTTATTATCAAAGTATTATTTTCTTTAGAATTGCCCCTTAGCTTTATTTTAATGAGTGAATACTTTCTTAAGGATGACTTAAATTTCCTGATTGTCTAAGCAGTTCTGTCCGGGAGCAGCCCTCTATACCACCCCCATTCCAGGTCTAATGCTTCCCTCCCCTCACTTAAGCTACTCCTGCCTCTCGTCCCACCAACCCTCATTATCAGTTCATCGTAGCAGTATATATGATAAACTCTTGCTACCGTATTGGCAAACTACAGAATCTCGTTGAACCCCAGACTGAAGTGTAGTTGAAGTGTAGTTAGCACAAGCTGCTGTCACAAACATGACAGATCCAGAGTGATTGGGTGGCTCTTCCCCTGGTCATGATTTGGGATTGGGGCTTTTCCATCACATAGCCACACTTGGAAGATGAGGGGAATGGGAAGTGTGCAGGGGGGTTATGTTCAGCCCCGGAAGTGGGCTCCTGTCCCATTGGCCCGGACTTGGTCTCATGATCCCATCTGACGGCATAGGAGGCTGTGGAATGTTGCTTTCCTGTGTCCCAGGAAGAGGAAACACTCTAGTGTGGCCTTCTCATGCCAGCAGTCAGTAGCTACATTTAGCAGGCCTGTTAGGAGAGGTGTATCTGCCAGAATCAGGTACACCTTGGATTGTCTAAGCAAAGGGATGCTTTCGTGGACTTGCCACCCAGGCCTGGTCGTAGGTGAGCAAGTCCACAACAGACCTTTCCCATTGGCTCAGCATTTACTTGGAGCGGCCAGACATCTCTTGTTCTTTCCTGTTTAGCCCTCAATCTGATTGGTCCTCGAGCTGTGGATGTGCTGTCCGAGTTGTCCTATGCCCCTATGACTCCGGAACACTTCCCAAGTCTCTTTTGCAAGGTGGGTGCTAATAAAGTTCTAGTTTTTTAACGGGCAGGAAGTATCTTTTACAGAGATGGCAATTACATGTTCCTATGGCATTTACATTCATAAAGTATGTTGAGTTTTATTAAGTACATAAAATGACAGAATAAATTAATTTACTTTTTACCCTTCAAGGTCTCCTTATTTATTTATTTATTTATTTATTTTTTTGTTTTTGTTTTTGTTTTTTTTTGTTTTTTGTTCAGATAGAGTGGGAGGGAGAGAGAGGAAGAGAGAGAGAGAGAGAAACATCGACGTGAAAGGGACACATCGAGTGGCTGCCACCCGCACAACCAACCAGGGCCGGGGACAAACTGCAACCGAGGTACATGCCCTTAGCGGGAACCGAACCCGGGTCTCTCTGGACCGCAGTCCGACGCTCTAACCGCTGAGCCAAACCGGCCAGGGCTAAGGTCTCCTTATTTAATAAGCATTAGGATATAGTTGAAGTGGATTTAACTTCTCTGAATAGCAGTTTTGTATATTTATCGCTTTCTATAGCAGTAGATTAAAATTCTAAATTGTAGGATTATGATACTGATGTCAAAAAACTCGTCAGGCCCTGGCAGGTTTGGCTCAGCGGTTAGAGTGTTGGCCCGCGGACCAATGAGACCCGGGTTCGATTCCGGCCAAGGGCACGTAACTCGGTTGTGGTTCATCCCCAGCTCTGGTCGGGGTCGTGCGGAAGGCAACCAGTCGATGTCTCTCTCACATCGATGTTTCTCTCTCTCTCTCCCTCTCTCCCAATTTGTCTAAAGATAAATGGAAAAATATCCTCGGGTGAGGATTAAAAAAAAAACTTGTCAGGGTCAGGTCCCTTTTCTCCATGCAGCACTTTGTCTCCCATCCCGGAGCCAGAGCGGCTTCTGGGTATGTGGCATCTAAAGGTAATAGATGGTGTATGAATTCCCAAACAGTTTCCATGGTTTTCTTTCTATACTTGGCAACCACAGCTGAGTGAAATAAATTGTAACTAAATAAAAGAAATAACTGAATACTCTCAAGGAAATGGCTGATTTGAGTCCACATGGACAGATGTTTATGTCAACCTGTAACAAGCAGCTTGGGACAGTTACTGATGGAGGCTCTTTGAAGTTCAGACCAAAGTTGGGGTCCACCTACTAATTGATTTTAGTTTTCCTTTTCCTCCATGGCAGAGTGAAATCAACAGAAAACTCTGTTAGCCATCAGTGACTCCTTCAAGCACTGTCTTTGCTTCTTGACGGAGTGACCCATTCATGTGCACCTACAGAGCACCACGTGATATCGGGCTTCCTGGGGAAACAGTTTGCTTCAGTGCCTTCTGGAACTTAGCACTTTCCTTTATAGCAGCAGTTCTCAACCTGTGGGTTGCGACCCCTTTGGGGGTCAAATGACCCTTTCACAGGGGTTGCCTAAGACATAACAATAGCAAAGTTACAGTTATGAAGTAGCAACGAAAATAATTTTATGGTTGGGGGTCACCACAACATGAGGAACTATATTAAAGGGTCACGGCATTAGGAAGGTTGAGAACCACTGCTTTATAGGAACAGTAATTGAGACAGAGGCAATGGAGTTGCTCTGAACACGTTTTGAGCGTCAGAAGCCCAGTTTTACACTCCAGGGTAGCAGGTGAACCGTCTTCTGTGGGCATCATGCATCAGATCCTTTGTGGGCAGGTGCCCAGGACTGTGTTTCAAGTCCCCCAGAGGAGACATTTGCCTGGTCTTCATTGTTCTTGATGCACCTAAAACAAATCTTTTTCTTTTCTCTCTCTTTTCTTTTTTAGCGGGAGGGAGAGAGGGAGGGAGAGAGAGAGAGGGAGGGAAGAGAGAGAGAGAAACATCGATGTGAGAGAGAGACATTGAGTGGTTGCCACCCACATGACCCCAACCAGGGCCAGGGACAAACTGCAACCGAGGTACGTGCCCTTAGCGGGAACCAAACCCGGGACTCTCTGGTCCTCGGGCCGACGCTCTAACTGCTGAGCCAAACCGGCCAGGGCTGACTAAAACAAATCTTTAGCAGGACTTTCCAAAAGTAATTTTTCATGCTTGTCAAAGACTGCCTCCACTTCCCACCAGCAGTTTGGCTAGCACTCCTGAAACTGATGATATTCGTGAGAAGAGAAATTGTAAAGGCTGTGTTCCATTCCTAATGACCTGGATACCTGGAAACAGACCATTTTGAGGATGAAATTCTTTCATTCACATGTTTCCCCTTCAGGGTCAGACAAAAAGGGTGCAGAGCTAAGGAGAGGGGATGTACCTCAGGCACCCATCCCACTTCCCTTGGAGTTAAAAAAAATTTTTTTTCTTTATTGATTTTTAGAGAGAGAGGAAGGGAAAGGGAGAGAGAGATAGAAACATCGATGAGAGAACATCGATTGGCCGCCTCCTGCATGCCCCCCACTGGGGATTTGGCCCACAGCCTGGGCATGTGCCCTGACTGGGAATCAAACCGGTGACCTCTTGGTGCTCAACCACTGAGCCACACCGGCGGGGCTCCCTTGGGGTTTTGACACTGACCATCTGCCTTTGTTTCTACAGGAGATGAGTGTGGGCTATGCCAACGGGATCCGGGTGATGAGCATGACTCACACAGGAGAGCCGGGCTTCATGCTTTACATCCCCATAGAGGTGAGAAGCACGGAAGGAAGGTGTGCTGGCTGTCCCACACCTGCTGAGCACTGGCAGGGTTAGAGCTGTTTCTGATTGTGCCTTGGTAATTGAATAGGCTGCGTTAAAGAAATTTTAACATGTTTAAGGTATCTACTCTTTTTTAGTGGATAATTCATTCACATAGTTTAAAAATAAAAACCCAGAGTATTCAGCTACACTTGAACAGTTCCCACCAACTATGAATGATCATAGATTTTTATGACATATCAGAGATTTTTGTGTATGTGGAAGCAAGTGCAAAGATACTTTTAACACCCTTTTTTAGAATCACAAGCACACTGTTGTTCTTCATGCTTTTTATCTTAACAAGTTATCTTAGATACCATTTCCTATGAGTACCTATAGAGAGCTTCCTCTTTCTTTGTTCCTTTGTTTTTAAATTTTATTTTTATTTATTTTTTTGGTTAATCCTCACTTGAGGATATTTTCCCATTGATTTTTAGATAGAGTGGAAGGAAGGAAGAGGGAGAGAAAGAGAGAAACATTGATGTGAGAGAGAAAAATTGATTGGTTCCCTCCTGCATGACCTGGACCTCCTGCATGACCCGGACTAGGGCCATGGATCGAGCCTGCAACCTAGGTACATGCCCTTGACCAGGTATCGAACCTGTGGCCCTTTGGTCCTCGGGCCAACCCTGTAACCGCTGAGCCAAACCAGCCAGGGCTATTTATTTTTTAATCCTCACCCGAGGATATTTTTCCATTGATTTTTAGATAGCGTGGGATAAAGGGGGAAGGAGGGAGGGAGAGAGAGAGAGAGGAAGAAAGAAACATCAGTGTGAGAGAGAGACATGGATTTGTTGCACACGATCCCAACCAGTGCCACGGATGGAACCTGAAACCGAGGTAGGTGCCCTTGACTGGGAATGAAACCTGAGACTCTTTGGTCTGAAGGCCGAAACCACTGAGCCAAACAGGTCAGGGCTTCCTTTATTTTTTAATAGTGGCATAGTATTCCATCATAGTTGAATCATAATTTATTTAACCAGTCTGGTACTAATAGACATTTATGATGTCTCTAGTCCTTTGTTGTTATAAAAAGTTCTGCAGTATATAAGTGTGTCTTTTTCCTCATTGCATGTACCAACACATGGAGATATCAAACTTTAGGCTGATAGGTACAAAATGGTTTGTCAGTGCAGCTTTAGTTTCCTTTCTGTGTGAGACTGAGCAGCTTTTCAAAACCACTTCACTCCAAGTAAAAGTTCTGCCCACCCATTTTCCACTCATTCTCGTCTGATCTCATCCAACATGTCTTCTCTGCCTCTCTCACTCCCTGCTAATCTTTGAACATGCCAGACTGCTCCTGCCTCAGGGCCTTTATTCTTGCTGTTCCCCTTCCCTTGGCACTCCCTCTATAAGACATAATCCCAAGCAAACAGCAGTACCTGCTTCAGATCTTATTCACATGTTATCTTCTTGGCGGCCTTATTTAAAGTTCTCCAGTTCTCCCTATCCCCAATTCTCCCTGTCCACCTTCCCTGATTTATTTTTCTCCATAGTGCTTACCACTTGTCTAAAAAAAAATATTTTCTTTATTTTGTTCACTGGATTACCCATTTAAATATAAGTTCCCTGAGGTCAAGTGTATTTGTCTGTTTTAACTTTTATTTTATTTATTTATTTTTTTAAACTTATCTTTATTGTTGAATATATTACAGATGTCTTTTTTTCCTTCATTGACTCCCTCCTCCCCTGCTCCCACCCCTTCCTGCCTTCCCCACACTATTGTCTGTGTCCATTGGTTATACATATAAGTTTTTTGGTTTATCTCCCTGCCCTGTCTCCCCCCTTCCCTTTGAGGTTCTTCAGTGTAACAACCAGTTTGTACTTTCTTTTTTTTTATCCTCAGCCAAGGACATTTTTGCATTCATCTCAGATAGAGCGAGAGGTAGAGAGGGAGGAAGAGAGAGAAATATTGATGTGAGAGAGACACGTTGACTGGCTGCCACCCACACGACCCCAACCAGGGCCGGGGACAAACTGCAACCGAGGTGCGTGCCCTTAGCGGGAACCAAACCCGGGTCTCTCTGGACCGTGGGCTGACTCTCCAACCGCTGAGCCAAACCAGCCAGGGCAGTTTGTACTTCTTAATCCCTTCACCTATTTCGTCCATCTCTATAACCACCCTCCCATCTGGCAACCATCAAGAAGTTCTCTGTATCTATGAATCTGTTTCTGTTCTGCTTGTTCATTTTGTTTGTAGATTCCATTGTTGATAGATATGTATTTATTGCCATTTTATTTTATTATCATTATTTTTTTATCCTCACCTGAGGACGTTTTTCCATTTTTTGTTCAGATAGAGTGGGAGGGAGAGAGAAGAAGAGAGAGAGAGAGAGAGAGAGAAACATCGACGTGAAAGGGACACATCGAGTGGCTGCCTCCCACACGACCAACCAGGGCCAGGGACAAACTACAACCGAGGTACGCCCCCTAGCGGGAACCGAACCCGGGTCTCTCTGTACCGCAGGCCGACACTCTAACCGCTGAGCCAAACTGGCCAGGGCTATTGCCACTTTATTGTTCATATTTTTTATCTTCTTTTTCTTCAAGAAGACCTGTCAACATTTCATATAATACTGGTTTGGTGGTGATGAACTCCTGTAGCTTTTTCTTGTCTGGGAAACTCTATATGTCCATTGATTCTGAATGATAGCTTTGCAAGACAGTGTAATCTTGGTTGTAGGTTCTTGCTTTTCATCACTCTGAATATTTCTTGCCACTCCCTTCTGGCCTGCAATGTTTCTTTTGAGAAATCATCTGACAGTCTTATGGGAGCTCCCTTGTAGGTAACTAACTGCTTTTCTCTTGCTGCTTTTAAGATTTTTTTTGTCTCTAACCTTTGGCATTTTGATGATGATGTGTCTTGGTGTGGGCCTCTTGGGGTTCATTTTGTTTGGGACTCTCTGTGCTTCCTGGACTTGTATGTCTGTTTCCTTCATCAAGTTAGGAAGTTTTCTGTCATTAGTTTTTCAAATAGGTTTTAATTTCTTGCTCTCTCTCTCCTCCTTCTGGCACTCCCATGATGCAAATGGTGGTACACTTGAAGTTGTCCCAGAGACTCTTTACACTATCTTTATTTTTTTTTCTTTTTTCTGTTCCGATTGGGTGGTTTTTGCTTCCTTATATTCCAGATTGATGGTGTCTTTACCTATTATTGATTCCCTGTAAATTATTCTTTATTTGAGTTAGTGCATCTGACTGTGCATCCTTCATTTCTGTCTGGCCCTTTTTTATACTCGAGGTCCTCACTAAGTTTATTGAGCATCCTTATAACCAGTGTTTTGAACTCTGCATCTGTTAGATTGCTTATTTCCGTTTCATTTAGTTCTTTTCCTGGAGTTTTGATCTCTGTCTCCTCAATTTGGCTGCCTCCCTGTGTTTGTTTTTATGTGTTTGCTATGTCTCCTAGGCTTCCTAGGGTGGCCTATTGTAGTAGGTATCCTGTAGGGTCCAGTGGCACAGCCTCCCTGATCACCCCAGCTGGGCCCTCGAGGTGTACCCCTTGTGTGGCCTGTACATCCTTCTGTTGTAATTGAGTCTTTAAAACATATTTTTTTTTCTTTATTGATTTTTTTAGAGAGAAAGGAAGGGAGAGGGAGAGATAGAAACATCGATGAGAGGGAACATCGATTGGCTGCCTCCTGCATGCCCCCCACTGGGGATCGGGCCCACAACCTGGGCATGTGTCCTGACCAGGAATCGAACTGGCAACCTCTTGGTGCATGGGTTGATGCTCAGCTACTGAGCTAACACGGGCCGGGCTGTAATTGCGTCTTGATTGCTGTGGTATGTCAATGGGAGGGATTTACTCAGGCTGATCAGCTTCAAGGACTGGCTGTGCCCACTGACTACTGACCTCTGACCACCTTGGAGGATCAGCTGTGCAGGGGCCCACCACACAGAGCAAAACTTACTTCAGCAGGGCTCTGGTACTGAGTCCACTCCTTGAGTGTGTTGCTTGTCGAGGTGGTTGGGTGGTGGTGCTGTGCCATGGTCTGAAGCTGTCCACTGTATATGCTGGCTCTGGGGCCAGGTCAGCCACTGCCTGTGTTCTACCCAGGACCACCAGGCATAAGCTACAAAGCAGTCTGCAGATGGCTGCTTCTTGTTCTGGGCTTGGAGGTGCCCAGGCAAAGCCAAGCTGTGAGCCAAGGCTGGCTGCTTCTGGTGCCAGGCCTGGAGCCACTTTAGTGAGAGGTATGGACTGGAACTTGAACCAGTGACCTCTTGATACATGAGTCGACGCTCAACCAGTGAGCCACACCAGCTGGGCTATGTAGGATTTTTAAAATGTACTTATTATGGAAAATATTTCCACATTATTTTTATGTAGTTGAACTGATCAGCCTTTGTGGCTTCTAAAGTTTGATACACAGATGGGGGCTTCCCCACTCCAGAACGATAGAATTTTTCCAGTTCCCTTCTAGTGCCTTTATAGTTTGTTTTTGCTATTTATGGGTTTGTGTTTTTAAAATATTTAAACGCTCCAGCCCTGGCCAGTTTGGCTCAGCAGTTAGAGTGTCGGCCCGCGGACCGAAGGGTAGTGGGTTCAATCCCCGGTCAAGGACATGTACCTGGGTTGCGGGTTCAATCCCCAGCCCTGGCTGGGGTTGTACAGGAGGCAGCCAATCAATGTTTCTTTCTCTCTCTCCCTTCTTCTTTCCCACTCTATCTAAAAATCAATTTAATCCTCAGGTGAGGATTAAAAAAAAAGTTTAACACCCTTAAAAAAAAAATGTAAACCCTCCATCCTCTTGCAGTGCCTGTTGGTGCACTTTATGAGATATGGCTCAAACTATTTTTTTTCTACCTGGATGACCAATTGATTTGAGATTCTACCTTTGTCAGACACTAAGTTCCTATATGTATTTGGGTTTATTTATGGACTGTTTTACTTTGTTCTGTTGGTCTATTTATTCATGATCCAGGATCACACTGTTTTAATTATTTGTTATTATATATTTTAATACTTATAAGTGCTTATCCTCTCTCATAGCTTAGAAAACTCTGGAAAAGAAAAAATTCCTGTTTTCTTTTCCCTTGTGAATCTTATAATCATGGAGCTAAAAAAACACCGTGTTTTGGATTGTGTTACATTTATAAATTAGGGAAAATTGACTTTTTTTTTTGAGTTAGAAGAGAGACATCCATTTATTGTTCCACTTATTTATACATTCACTGGTTGATTATTCTATGAGCCCTGACTGACGATCGAACCTGCAACCTTGGTGTACCAGGATGATGCTCTAACCAGCTGAGCTACCTGGCCAGGGCCGAGAATTGACATCCTTACGTGCTGAATCTTACAAAGTATGCCTTTTATTTTCAAGTTTTTTTGGTAACCTTCAAAGGTATTTTGAAGTTTTCTTCATGCAGATGTTCTATATTTCTCAAGTGTATTTGAATATTAATTTGTTGTTGCTATTGTGAATGGGAAGGGTACCTTTGTTCTGTTATCTTGCAAGTGATTATGATTTATGAAAGCTATTTTTCCTGTATATTGACTCTTTAACCTAACTCCTTACTAAATTATTGTTTATAGTTGTTTTTAGTTGATTCTCTGGAATTTCCAGGGTTCAGTCTTATCATATAAAGATAGAGACAGGAAAGGAGAGGTAGAGAGAGATGGAAACATCGATGAGAGAGAACATTGATTGGCTGCCTCCTGCATGCCTCGCACTGGGGATCGAGCCCACAACCTGGGCATGTGTCCTGACCAGGAATCGAACCGGTGAGCTCTTGGTGCATGGGTCAATGCTCAGCCGCTGAAGCACACCAGCCACATTGTACTGGTTTTTTTTTTTTTTTAAATCCTCACCCGAGGACATTTTTCCATTTTTTGTTCAGATAGAGTGGGAGGGGGAGGGGGAGGGAGAGAGAGAGAAACATCGACTTGAAGGGACACATCAAGTGGCTGCCTCCCACACGACCCAACCAGGGCCGGGGACAAACTGCAACCGAAGTACATGCCCTTAGCGGGAACCGAACCCGGGTCTCTCTGGACCGCAGGCCGACGCTCTAACCCCTGAGCCAAATTGGCCAGGGCCATGCTGGCTCTTTATTCTCCTTTCCCTTCAGTCTCTGTTGGTCTTCTCCCCCACTTTGCTAATTCAGGTGTTTCACTCATACACACCACAGGTTGTGTTCCCCTTTTCCACATTTAAAGTTGTCTTGACCACAGTGGTCGGTGCAGTAGTGCAGTTTGTAGAGCAGCATACATTGCCAGGATAAAGAATTTAATGCCAACAAAGCTGATTTGTTTCTTCTTCCCAGTTTTATTGAGATAATCAGCATACATCACTGTATAAGTTTAAGGTGTACAGTGTAATGGATTGACTTAACATATTGTGAAATGATTACTGCCATAAGTTTAGTTAGCATCCATCATCTCATATAGATACAGTAAAGAGCAAAAATAGGTGTTTTTGTTACTTGTGATGAGATCTCTTAGGATTGACTCTTAACTTTCCTGTATATCATACAGCAGTGTTAACTGTAGTCATGAGGTTGTACATTGCATCCTTACTACTTTTTAACTTATAACTGGAACTTTGTATCTTTTGACAACTTTCCTCCAATTCCCCCTCCCTCCACGCCGTACTGACTGGTAACCACAAGTCTGATCACTTCTGTGAATTGCTTTTTTTTTATTCCACATATAAGTGAGATCATATAGTATTTGTCGGTCTCTGACTTATTTCTGTCTTGTTTTGTCTTTTATTTTACTTTTACAGCTTTTAAAGCAAACAGTGTAGTCTGTTGTTGGGTTTAGACTTAACAGAGTATACTTAGATAGGGATTGAATATTTTGCTTTCAATTTGGAAAGCGTTCTGTTCTTTTAAGTTATTTGATACTTACACATTTCAGGAACCTAGAAAAGAACAATGTGAGAGCCCTGGCCAGTTTGGTCAGCAGTTAGAGCACCAGCCCGTGGACCAAAGGGTCTCAGGTTTGATTCCGGTCAAAGGTACATACCTGGGTTGCAGGTTCAATCGATCCTTGGCCCCAGTTGGAGTTGTGTGGGAGGCAACCAATCAATGTATCTCTCTCTGAAAGATCAATGGAAAAATATCCTCCGGTGAGGATTAACAACAAAAAAGAACACCATGTGAGGCCAATGTAGGATGTGGGTAGGAGAGCTCTGCTTTCCTGGCTCCTTCCTCTGAGACTCATTCTGGGTCTCTAAAATATGCTGTAATCTGAAAAATCAGATGTTATGTGCACACATTAGAGTGATGTGTACCACGTTTCATAGTGTGGGCCATGCATAGGGAGTTGGGGCAGAGAACAAAGCCAGGGGAAGGTGAGCAGACGGTTCAAGAAGCAGTTCTGAGCTTGGTCATTACTGGGTGGGGAGAGTGCTTATGTAAGTTATTTAATGATTGCTATGTAAGTACTTAGGTTACTCTCCTAGGCGTTTTAGAGATGTGAAGACACCGTGATGCTTTCATGGAGCTTACATTTGCGTTAAGGGTGACCCTGGCTCATTACTCCTGGGCTGTAGCACTTTGGTTTGTTGAGACATCCTGAGAATTTATACAACCTTCTCCCCTGTCCAGATTAAGTGTCAGCCATCAGGCATATCAGTCACACTCCATGTTGAGATCTGAAGGTCTGCTGCTTCCTAACCTTTCATCTCTCCCTCCAGTATGCCCTACATGTCTACAATGAAGTGATGAGTGTTGGGCAGAAATATGGAATCCGGAATGCTGGATATTATGCTCTTCGTAGTCTCCGAATTGAGAAGTTTTTTGCCTTCTGGGGTCAGGATTTAAATACCCTCACCACCCCCCTGGAATGTGGGCGAGAGTCTCGGGTGAAATTGGAGAAGGTACTGTGTCCGTGCACACGCACTCCGCTGTCACTCACTGCCCGGTGCAGGGCATCTGCTTTAGAGCAGGAAGAGGGGCTAGTGTGGAAGGAGAGTGGAAGTATTGAGACCTTGGCGACAGCATCAGGTGAACAGTGATGGTTAGGATGTCCTTAGAATAAAAAGCGTATCAATGGGATAAAACATCTTAAGAAAATAGTAAACTGTTTTCAGCACTTTGGTCCCTTCAGACTGAGTGTTTTCTGGAGAAGTTTTCCTGAGTTGATCATGGTGATACACTAACATGCCATGATTATTTGTACAAATTAGTCACAGTCCATTCAATTGCCTAATTTTTTTGTTTCTTTTCCAAGTAATATATGCACATGATTTTTTTTTTTTAATTTTTTTCCTTTATTGATTTGAGATAGAGAGGAAGGGAGAGAGAGAAACATCAATGAGAGAGAACGTCGATTGGCCGCCTCCTGCACGCCCCCCACTGGGGATTTGGCCCACAACCTGGGCATGTGTCCTGACCAGGAATCGAACCAGCGACCTCTTGGTGCATGGGTCAATGCTCAACCACTGAGCCATACTGGCTGGGCCAGGCACATGATTTTTAAAAAATCTTAATTCAGGAGGATGTTCATCACGTGAAGTCTCTTTTCCACCTCTCGACCCACCCATCTCACCGCCACCTTGATCAGTTTCTCATCTCCTTTTAGAGCTTCAGTGTGGGGCCAACAGATGAGTGTAGAATTTCCCCTCACCACTTTTTTCACCTAGATGGTTGGTACTACTCACTTGCTGTTATTTTAGCAATCATTCCCTATCAGTACAGTAGAGCTACAGTAGTCTTTGAAAAATTATAACTGTGTTTTTCTCTGCTATAAAAGTAATGAATACTCATTTTGGAAAATAGAGAATACACAAAGAAAATTAAAATCATTCATACTTTATCTATTGAGAGAGAATCACTATTGAATTTATTTTATCCTGCTCTTGCACATGTGTATATAAATATATGTGCATTGAATACAGATAGATATATGCATGAACTTTTGTTAGGATTATATAAAAATGTTTTTTAAACAATTCCAGCAAGTGTTTTTGAGTATTGATTTTTTTTCTTTCCCCCCTAAACATCTTTGTTCTATATGAAAATAGAAAAAAACAAACATGGGCACCTGTTGTTACAAAAATTCTCTGAAGGCATCTTCTATATTGTGAATGCAATTTTTCACATGGTGGGAAACAGTGTCCCCAGAGCCTGCCTGGGTGTGGGGAAGGGTGTTACACTCCACCTCAGTGACACAGGGACCCCTCCCATTGTGCTGCTCATATGCTGAGAGGCAGTGTGTGGATAACGAGTCTGTGTTGCCTTTCTTTCCTAGGGGATGGATTTCATTGGTCGAGATGCCCTGCTGCAGCAGAAGCAGAACGGGGTATACAAACGCCTCGCTATGTTCATCCTGGACGACCATGACACAGACCTGGACCTCTGGCCTTGGTGGGGAGAGCCCATTTACCGAAACGGGCAGTATGCTGGCAAGACCACCAGCAGTGCCTATAGCTACACCCTGGAGCGCCACGTTTGCCTGGGCTTTGTGCACAATTTCTCTGAGGACACTGGGGAAGAGCAGGTGGTGACAGCAGATTTCATCAACCGGGGAGAGTATGAGATTGACATCGCGGGACAGCGGTTCCAGGCCAAGGCCAAGCTCTACCCAGTTGCCTCCCTCTATACCCATAGGCGCCGAAAGGATGACGTGGAGCTAAGTGACCTGCATGGGAAGTAATGCCAGGCAGTCTTACCTCCTCCTCATCTTATCACCTTAGGAGCCTCTTTCCTGATACTGTCTGTCTTGATTTAACCTTTACCTCCCATCTCTTTATCGCCTTGATATAATTATTTTAAACTTTTTGCTTTGCAACCTCTCTTGTCCTTTCATCTCTTCCCCCCTATTGTAATTTCCCATCTCCTAATACTCTGGGCTGTTTGTCTCATCCGTCCACCCCTCTCAGACTTCCATGGTGACAGTCTGATTTCAAATGCTGTGTGGGGAAGCTGGTGGTGTGCAGGCCTCAGGGTAAGAGTCCATCTCCGTGGGGCCAGGTGTTCTCGGAGCCATGTGTTTGTTACAGCTCAGAGGAACAGTTTGTGCCTTTCAGCCAGGCAGCTCACCCTCCTGTTCCATTGTGCTGTGGGCTGGCACCCTGATACCTCTAGTAAGATGACCATCTACCTCACTGATGAGAGGCGTCGTGTGGGTGTTACTAGGCTGCAGCAGAGACAAAGTTAACCTGGCACCATTCCCAGCCTCCCTACTGAACTAATCAGACTGTAGGGCCACCTGCTTGTTACATCTCTATAATGAGGGGTTTTGCTTGTTTGGCTGAGTAAACAAGTAAGCCACAGTATTTGAAAGGGAAAAACCATGTTGCCTTTTGTGTTGCTTTTCTTCCTGTTATTCAGTCACCCCATCTTGATTTTCCTCGCCTGTCCTTTTGGCAGTAGGCCCACTAACTCAGCAAATGTTTCTCTACCTTGAGAAAAAGGAGGGCATCCTGTCCATACTGAGTTCAAGAGTACTGGAATCCCAAGTTCTGCTTCCTCTGGCACAGAACAGACAGATGACCCCACCCGGGTCCAGAGTTCTGCATGTGGAGAGTGTACATGATGTGAACCTAGCAGATGTTCTCCATCCGTTCTTTCCCCACCTCTCCGTCTCCTCTGGAATAGAAAATGACTTGGAGTGCCTCTAAGGGCCACGCAGTTAAGTAGCGTCCCTTTTCCAAGGGTGAAACCTGAGTGGTAGCACAGACTATACTATCCATCCCAACACTTAATTTTCTCTCCCACCTAAGATGTCCTAATCTGATTTTTTAAAAGTATGAACTGCTGTTAGAGATGTAACTAATTAAACTGTTGCCTTTGTCATTTTGGCATCATAGAAGCATTAGCTCTGAAAGTCTAGTAAAGAAGATGCTTTCAGGTGCTGGCCTACTGATGCATGTCAGTTTACCCACTTAATTAGACTGGCTTCTTCTAGACATTTCTTGCCATGTCCCCAGCCGACAACACCTCCTTGATTAGTGCCCACCTTTTTAAGAGGTCTTAGTTGATTTATTAAGGGAGCACGTGATTAGAATTGCTTGGAGGGCCTTGCTATTTTGGTGCAAATGTGTATTTAATAGCTGAGAGGTGTTGCCCAGCTGGAGAACAGGAGCGGTGCCAATGCAGGTGATACAGGTATCACAAGTTCTGCAGTTATGCATACATTTCATCTTGTCCATAAGTAGAGGTTATACTCCTAAGACTGGCAAGATGAGTCTCTTCTAGGGCGTCACTTGTTTACTGAGTGCCCTGCAGCACATTATTTTTTGGCACTTTAAAGTTCATCCTTGAAGTCTCTTTGTTCGTTCACATATAGGCAGTGTGAATCTGGTAGTTTTCTCTATTTGGTCCTAAATCTGAAGGGGATGACTCTTTCCCACCTCTAGCATAACTGACAATCAAAACATCTAATTTGTGTGTCATTTCCATCTCTGGGGCAGTGGGGCCACAAGTGTTTGTCTTGTGTGACAACTCACCTCTAGGGATTTGAGGCATTCTGGACTTGAGTTTAGGTGGTTGATACTTTTTTCTCTGAAATGATCCATTGTTATCTCTTGTGCTCTCTTGGGGAGGGGAAGGATTCTGCATGCTTCTTCTATCTTATCAGCATATTCAATTGAAGAATCTTTTTGAACCTAGAAACACAAAGTGTGTTAGCCTCAAACAGATAAAGATCCGGGGTTGCAAGTCTCCAACGCACCTTCTCCTCCCTTGAGATATTTTCTAAGCCCCTCATTACTCATGCATGTCCTGATTCTTGGCACGGCCATGGTCATTTGACTTACATTGAAGCACGCAGCAGAAAGTATCCCATCTGTGATACTGTCACTGAAGTCAGAAAAGCTCTAATTCAGAAAGTTTTAAGAGTAAAAAGGGACAAAAACTACCTGCTTAGATAACTTGTTTGAGTTCATCACGTACATGGCATGAGTAGGACATGCTCCAGGACAGACAAGGGAACAACTCCCACTACAGTGCTAGCGCTCTTCTGGGAGTCCCTGTACCCCCAGTGTGAGCCATGCCATTCAGGCTAGGGCCAAAGATCCTATTTCTGCAGGAGTAGAGCACAGGCACTAAGAGATGACTTACCACCCTGACTTCCAGTTTGGCTCATGGACACGTGCTGGCATCTGAATGTCTTCACCATCCTTTCAGAACCTGAGGCAGGTAAAAGGGAATCTTTTGTGACCTGTGGTCTTGGTTCTCACCTGGAAGGCTGTGCCTGGTAGGACAGCTCACTGGCCTGCTTTCAGAGATTAGCTAAAAGGTTTTCATCTCTTTGTGGCTTCTTGGGCAGTGTAGTCAGCAAGGATCCTCGTTAGTATCTAAGGCAGAGGTTTGCTCGAGTGCTTAATACTAAAGAATAACCCCCCCCCTTTTTTTTTAAATTCCCTGCATACTCCCCCACAAACTATGACATACACAGCATTTTATCAATATGATATTGGGGAAATTTTCTAATGAGGAAAATATTTTCATCTCACACACGTCATTTCTAGGCACATGGATTGAGGGAGAAGCACAGCTGAGTGGGAGAAATGGCAGGTGAAATATTAAGATGTCATCCAACAATAAGTTGTAAGCTGTGGGTGGGCCTGTCAGCGCCTCCCCCACTGCCTCCCCCACTGCCTCCACTTTAAGGTGCTGAACTGTAAGGCTCCTTCATGGTCAGTATGGGAAGTATGGGGCTCACATTTGCAGTCCCTCATCACTAACAAATACAACAAATACACTATTTTTCCAGAGGACTGAGTATTTTCGTATGTGTTTGCCATCTCTTTGTCTGTTACGTACCAGAGTTTTTCCTTGTATCAACATGATTCTTGACTTCTCTGAGCAGAGTGTCCTTGGAGATTTACACATTTCTCATGGGCCATTTTTTCATGATATTTAGATGCAGCTATTTTTATCCTTTGCAAACATTCTGCCTTCTCGTTTTTCTGTCTCTCAAGGACAGTAATTACAGGAGGTGGGAAGGATATTTTTAGCAACTGTTTCAAAAGATCTAAGCCAGGAATTCCTTTGCACACCAAGAACTGGGGCTCGGAGCACGTCTTTTCTCCACACCAGTTCTCGTGCCTTACACTCCAGAGTGTCCCATGGTGGGTGCAGAGAGGAAGGACAAAACAGTAACTCCATTTCAGGCTGAGGGTTCCATCACCCCCTCAGCCTCTGCTTCCCCAGAACAGATGGGTGTGGGGCAGGAAGCTGCCGCAGCTTGTCTCAGTGAAGGGTTTTCTAGCAGCACAGTCCACACTCGACTCTCTGGTCAACTCTAGGGATGGGTCAAAGCGCCAGTGTAATGATTGTAAAGTGCTATAACTCATATTTGCGTGTGTAAATGTGCAGTCCTGTTCAGCCCCTTTCTGTCCCTGTGCAGCGCTAGCATGTGGTACTGAAGGCATTGGAGGCACTTAGGCAAATGGGATCTTCTCTCAAGAGCCCTGGTGACATTAGGCACACAGGGTGACCGAGCATTTCTGCCTTCCATGAACACAGTATTAACATTGTGCACTGTATTTCTATCAAGCCAGACTTCAATTAAGATTTTCTTTTCATGTTACTAGGTTTGTGAATGAATAAACAGACATTTTACTTACTCTTACCATGTCCATAAAATATTCTTCATCTCTCTGTGTTTGCCATCACAAAAGATGAACACTACACATAAAACTGTTGATTCCAGTGTTACCAGAGTAAAGTAGATACAGGCATATGTCACCCTCCATACAGTGCTGCCCTGGCCGGACAGAGAAAAACCCTTCTTCCGAAGTTATCTGTTACTGGGTTTGACATCCTGACTTCATATTAAGAACCTAGTACTTGCTCTGGCTGGCGGTGCTCAGTTGTTAGTGTCACCCTGTGCACCGAAGGGTTGCAGGTTCAATTCCAGTCAGGGTGCAACAAATCAATGGAAAAAATATCTCAGGTGAAGATTGACCAGAAAAAGAAGCTGGTACTTGACTTATTCCTGACGAACCTGTGAGCCAATGTCTGTGTGGGAGACAGGAATGTGCACATTCTTGGTCATACCTGTGCAGAGAGAAGAACAAGATCTGAGAGCAGCAGCCAGTAATCTTTTACTATACTGAGCTACCATCCACAAATTTAGTCACTGGACTTTGTTCTGTTTATTCAGCTATTCTCTGAGCAACATCTGGGAATCCATAGGTAAGTTAACATGTCTAACAATTTCATCTTGTATTCTAAACCTCCTCCTTTAATTTCTAGTTTCATTATTAACTAACCAACATTTGTCACAACTGAAAAGCACGCAGAACATCCCATAGTCTCCATGTCTAACTACAAAAGAGCAGTTCCAAAAATATTTTGCACAATGACATTTCAGGAATATCGGGAAAGCCTCCCATGGTAATTGCTTTGAAGACCCTCTCAAATTACATGTACCTTCTTCTTATTAAAATGGTATATAACACACTCAATCTAGTATGTTAATAAGTCACTCTAGAAAGAAAAGTCCAGTAAGCTGAGCATGAGAGAGAGACTTACCTTCCAGCTCCTCCACCAAACGAAAGGCCAGCCGAGTTCATTCCTGCCAGGACAAAGTAGCCCTGAACCAAAGGAGACTCGCCCATGATGCATCTCATGTCTGGCGTGAAGGTCTCAGGGCAATTCACCAACTTCACGATCTCCAGCGTCTCCAATTCTGGCATCCTACGCAGGAGGGAGCTCAACAGGGGCTCTGAGCAATCAAAACAAAGCCAAACAGAGTCCTCTTCAAGAATTCAAAACTTCCAACTCCTCATACCTTCCTACTCCCTCTCCTTTCATAAAATCTCTTGGAAGAGGTTTTCTAAGAAGAGCCAACTGGGCCATTTATCAGAAAGCAGAACCCTTGCTAGAATTATGAACACACCTACGAAGTGCTTGGCGTGAAGACTGAGAAGGAAGATACTCAGGAAAGGAAAGGAGCTATGGAAGAGCAAACAACGTGTGTGGTTACAGACGAGGGTCTAGAAGGGCTCAGGGCTAAAGTTCTCACGTGGCACCCGAGGGAGATGCAATGAAAGGGCAGGGTTCCCTAAGCTGGAATGTCTGCAAAGACAGGCACTCAGATTGTTTCAGTCAGTCCACCATCTGGGAGTAATCCAGTGGGCATGGTAACAGACGACACCAGAATGAAGCTGGTTGGTGGGTAAGTTTGAAATTTACCATAATAAAGTAGGTTTACAGTTGTGAGTATGCAAAACAGAGTTTATTCTTATATTAGTTATTAATTATTGTATTTATTTGTATTATAACTATAAACCTACTTTTGCCCACACCTGTATTTTTAAAAATCTATCAATGATGGGAGGGAAGCCCTTCATTATAGACCCTTTCATATCGTTTGAATTTATCAATGTGCAGTGGTCCTGGCCCTCCGGACAGGGAGGAGGAAGGAAAGGTCACCGCAGCTCTACTGGAGGAACAGGTTTCTGATATGGATACAAGAACCTGCGATTTCCAGCCCCCACAGGAAAGTGTGGTCCCCGACATCTTTTTACTTTGTCACCATATAATCTTAAGTCTAACCACAAAATTGTGGAGACAACAGCTAAATAAGAAAACCAGTGACCCACTATTGTTGCTAACCTACCTGACCAGCACAGTTGACAAAATACTAGCATTCGATCTGTCCTTTATCTGTCTCCACACCAGTAACTTGACCTTTTCTGACCATCACATGAACACTTGTCCGGTCACAGATCTGAACACCTGTTCTGAGGTAAAGAATTGAGGCACTGATCCTCTGATGTTAGGAATCAAGGCATCAGCAGCAGATTCTCAACTCATAAGAAATACTGAAAAGGCCAGGTCCATGCTTTAATTGAAAAAAAAAAAACCTCTGAGGAACCACATCCTGACTGCAAATCAGGCTTCCCAAGGTTAAAAGTGGCAGGCAAATTTAATAACCAACTTCAGTGCACAAATGAATTCCAGGAATCATAAAACGGGCAGGGGAGAAAAAGTTCAAATAGGGTATCTTAAATCCTTATGTACCCACATCATGAATCAGTTCATTCAGAGTGCACAACACCATGGACACTGATGTGTCTTCCCCTCATTCGTTGCAAACCTGGGACATGTTCCAACCTGTGGATTAAATCCCTAAACTGTGCTGTAACCTTGGAACTTCTCAGTTCAGTGGGGGAAAGGAGTCCCTTAAGTCTGAAGTGTACTAAATCAGCACTAAAACAACAGTTCCTGCAGACTTGAATAAGAAAAATGTGGCTCTGAGAAAAAAAATAGTAACAGATAGTATATTAAAACAAAAAAAACCAGTGTACAACACGGTAGCTGAGTTGGTATCGTTGCCTGTTGTGAGACACTTTCTTCCTAATCCCCAAGCTGCTTACCATTTTGGGAGGCAGCACTTGCCAGGGCGAGAGCCACATCGGCAGAGGACACCACCGCATCCTCAGGGACGTGCATGGCCCCCACCAGGTCGTGCACATTGAGGAGAGGGTGCAGTTCGGCCACTTTCTTGAGAGAGATGATCTCAGAAGGGATGCCCATAATACTGTCACAGAACACAAGGGGACAATGACAGTCACCGGCCCTCTGGCAGAGGTCAGGGTGACAGTGCAGCCAGGACAGGCATCCAGCCTCATACATACTTGAGCCTCGAGTTGATGCGCTTCAGGGAGATCGGCCGGTCCTGAGTCTGGGCCAGAAAGATGGAGCCTGTCCTTATGTAACCTGTAAGAAAAGTCAGCCCAGACTGAGACAGACCAGGACAAACGAAGGGTGGCAAAGAGGCAAGCCCACGAGATTGTACGTGAGAAGACCGGTGATGAATCCTGGGAATGCCACCGTCCAAACATTCTCAGCTCAGTTTTGTGAGGATCAAAAGAGATTTTAATTAGCATAAAATCATTCTTAAAATAAAAATGAAGATAAGCGAGATGTGAGGGTGCAGACAGTTCCGTTACAGTTCGCTCTGATGGGGAGCAGAAAAGTGGGGCAGAAGTGAGGGATGACTGTGAGAAGGTTAGCTGGTTGATTTTAAAGATGGGAGCTGTTAGGGATATTTCACTGCTGCATGATGACCCAGTAAAGGGAAAGAGATGGGTGAGAAAGGAGAGACAATAAGAAGACTGAGGTCCTGGGGAAGGAAAGAGAGACAGGGTCACAGGCCTAAGTGACAGAAGGCCTGCCTCGTGTTTCCATAGCTGATGTGGCACAGACTGAAGGCACGAGATGTTTCTTCTAGAAAAGCAGAGGATGACTTGTCAGTCTGATCACTTACACACATGAGACACAGGTTGTAACCAAGCACACATTTCTACAGGACAATAAATACGAGTTAGAGAGGAAGAGTACAGGCCATGGCCATCGGGAGGTATCACATAAGTAGGACTCAAGCTGAGCCTTGAAGGGGTAAGATTTGGACAAAGAGGGATGGGAAGCACACACAATAAAGTTACAGACAAGTCCGACCATGGGTGCTTGTGGACGACAGTAAGGGACCGGACTTGGAGGCCTCAGTCTCTCTGAGTGCTGGGAGCAGGGACTGAGTAAGGCGGAGCCAGACCATGGAAGACTCTGGATACCTGGTCTGACTTGGTCCACTATACCGTAATGAATCACTATAGGCTGAATGGGACAAAGGCAGGGTTTGAACAAAACTACTCCAACAGCAAGACAGGATTGAAGTAAGACCCGCTGGCGGACTATGCAGTCACTGAGGTATAAGGTGAGGACGAAGACGACAGTGGGGGCAGACAAGTGGACATCAGGGCAGCACACAGCTAGTAACTCACCACCACCACCTTCCACACTAGCCTCAGCACACACAGTTGGCTAAACTTCACCCCAAATTCTCTAAGGCCCAGGTACTGATGACGCCCATCCTTCAGAGAGGACTCTCAAACTGAGACCAATGCAGGCACAGACAGTGTCTCAGAGAAATCCCATTCCACTGGGGACTAATCATTTTGGCCACCTTGTGACTGCCACCATGCCTCCCCCATCCTTGGTCCCTGTGAAACTGTCTCAAGATAGTCGCTTCTTCACACAGCTGGTCTTCCTGTAATCTCATCTGCATTATGACCAATTTCTGTCCCCTGACCCAACCTATCCCTTTCTGCTCCCCCCCTCCCAACACCCCTCCCACTGTGCCCTCTAGAACACCCTATCCACCGAGTCATCCACCTCCCTTCACTAATGTTCTCTTCCCCCATCTCTTTGGAAATGCAGCTTTTCTGAGGGAACTGCCACTGTAACGTGGCCAGCCCTGTTTACTGACCTCACCATCAAGAGTAAGGTCAGCCTCCTCCCCTCTGAAACATTACCACTTGGTCATGCTTGAAAAAGACCCTGTTCCTTTTTTGCTCATACTAGCAGGGACCCGTACCTAGCTCCAGCCTACTTCTCTTGACAGATCTCTGTCCACATAGGGGTCTCAACCCATGACACTGCTCCTCCTGCCCTTTGACCCCATCTCCTTTCTTCCTTCATTCTAAGCAGATAAGCTGTCTCATCCCATTTCCTGAATCTCCACCTACAGAACCACCGTACACCTACAACCACCTCTTCCTCCTGTCACAGGGTCAGATCCTGCCTTGAACCTAGCTCCATCATTTGTCCTTTTCCTATCAAGTACCTTCAATGTTTCATCTCCTTTTCCTCAGCGTTTAATATACTCAAGTTCCTCTTAACTGATTTAGGAAATGAAACAAAGCTCCACAACTCTCTTCAATTGGTGATTTTCAACTTTAAAGGTCTAAATTATAAAACTTATGGACTTTGCAAAAACTCAAATACAGGAGAAAGTTAAGTTTTCACATCACACAAAAATAACCAATACCAGTGTTAATGAAACTTTCTCAGAATTGTGTGTTTGAGTAATGCGCTGCCCTGATGTTTACCACACAGGTCTTAAGTCCTTCTTTTCTTATATGTTAGAGATTGCAGTCTGCCAACAGGTTTTTTAAGCAAAGATTTATTCTTAACATGTATTTTACAACCTATTTCACTTGACAACAAATAATATGTAGAAAGGGTTGCTTATATTGTTTTTCACTTTTCATCCATCCTATTCTCTCCTGAATCAAAAGGGACTGGCTTCTGCCCCACGTCCCACCCCACTCCCCCACCACTGACAAGTTCTCCCTGGGAATGCTGTGTTGCTAATTTCCAAGGACACCTTCTGGGCACCATCTCACTTGACATTTCCATAGCAGCTGACAGTGCTGATCATGCCTCCTACTGACACACTCTTTTCTTCTTTTATTTGAAACCTACTTCCCTGGTCAGGTCTTTGCTGACCTCTCTCCTCTGCCCACTCCCTATGTGTCGATATTCCTCAGGGTTGTGAGACCAGCTGCGCTTCTCAGTCTACCACTCTCCAGGGTGACTTCCTTTCTACCATGACAGATGGCCTACCCCAGAGAAGTCCTGAGCTTTCCACCTGCATATCCAGCTGAAGAATGGCCATCTCTACGTGGATTCCCATAGGTCAAACTGCACACATTCAACAGGTAAACACATCCTCTACAATGTCCAAATCTGGTCCACTTCCTGTGGCTCCCAGAGACTCCATATACTAGAATCCTGGGTGCGATCCTGGCTAACCCCGCTCTGAGCATTACCTCGGAGCGGGACATCTTACCTTAAGCCCTCTCCCTCAACACTTGGGTAGGTGACCCTTCTATGTTTTCTCGTCACACAGTGCACTTCTCTCAGCACAGAGTTTGACACACTGTGTAACGGTTGGTTTGCAATCAGGGAAACAACATGGCAACCCAGTGAGACTGCGGGCTTTAGAGGCAGACAGAGCTGGGTTGAAAATGTCCCCCACCTCACATTAGCTGTTTGGCTCTGAGCATTATTCAATCTCTGTACTGTAGGCTGCTCATCTATACTATGGCCTAGGAACACCTACCTCAAATGGCTGCGACAGACTAAATCAGACGGTACAGGAAAAACATGGCCACTGGCACCTAAGAAGCACTAAGTGGTAGATTTTAGGGGCTCTCTGAGAGCAGGGACCAATTATAACTGGATCATAATTTCCCTAGCATTCAGCATAGGCACTTTGGAAATATAAGCTGATGAATGAATGAAAACAGAGAACAAAGGAGATGGGGGAAAATTCAGTGATGACTCTGAGATCTCAATCTTTAGGCCCCCAGATTTGAGGAGATATCTAAATAACCTGAAAGAGCCCGGCTGGTGTGGCTCAGTGGCTGAGCATCAACCCATGCACTAAGAGGTCGCCGGTTCGATTCCCGGTCAGGGCACATGCTCAGGTTGTGGGCCTGGTCCCCAGTGGGGGGTATGCAGGAGGCGGCCAATCAATGTTCTCTCTCATTGATGTTTCCATCTCTCTCTACCTCTCCCTTCCTCTCTCCCTAAAATCAATAAAGAAAAAATTAAAAATAAAATAACTTGAAAGAATTTTTAAAAAGAACAAAAGGCCATATTGATACAGATAGTTACAATGTGCCAGACACTGCTTTACATATACAAATGAAATAATCCTCATCACCCTGTAAGGTAGATATTATAATTTCTAGACTACACTTGAGGAAACTGAGGAACAGAAAAGTGAAGTGACCTTTTAGTACCCCATAACACTGTTGAGTGGCAGAGTCAGGAGTCAAACCCTGCCAGTCTGCCACTAGAGTCTGTCATTTAATCATTACTCCATGCTACCTTTACAATTAAACCAAACATCCAGTCAAGATGGCAGAGTAGGTAAATGCGGCCCTCACCTCCTCCCATGATCACATCAAAATTACAACTAGATTACAGAACCACCATCACTGAGATCCACCTGAAGACTAGCTGAACAGAAGACTAGCTGAACAGAAGTCCTAACACTAAGGATATAAAGAAGTCACATCAAGACTGGCAGGAGGGTGGAGACACAGAACAGGCAGGTCCCACACCCATGGTGTGTTAAGAATTAAGAAGGATATCCCCGTTGCAAAGGTCCCCCCCCAAAGGGGTGAGAGGTATCAACCCCACACCAGACCCCTCAGCCTGGAGCACCAGTGCTGGGAAGAGACCCCTTAACACCTGGCTGTGATAATCCGTGGGGACTGTGGCTGAGAGAGACAGAGGGCTTCTGGAGTCCCAGGCAGTTCCTTATAAAGGGCCTGCACATGGACTTGCTTGTTCACAGATTCACTCAATCTGGGCGCCGGAACAGGGATAGCAGTTCGCAAAGCACCAGAGACAGATGAGGAGGAACTAAATAAACTAGCTTCAGGGCAAGTTCTGGAGGAGCAGAGGTCAGGGCAACTTTCTCTGAGGACAGAAGTGCTGGCAGGTGTCATTTGTTCCTTTGTTGCACTCTTCTCCCACCCAGCCACCCAGCACAGGCAGGGGCCACATCTCAGCTCTCCACTAGCATTGCCAGCACTGTTCCTGCCCTGGTAGGTCCCTAAGATCTGGCTCCACTCAACTCAAGTACCCAGCCCCAGCAGCTTTTCCACAAGAGTGGTCAGTCTTGGCTTACATTATGTACTTTTCTAAAATCTCTCAAAGATCCAGAAGCAGCAGCTGGACTCATTGTGCCCTGTACCTCTTGCTAAGTGGCCCCAAGCCAGGCACAAGTGGTGACTGGTCTCAACTTGTATTGTAACTCCCATCAGGTGGCCCCAAGCCTGGCATAAACTGTGGCCAGTGTTGGCTTGAAATGTAGCTTCAACTAAGTGGCCACAAACCTAGCACATGTGATGGCTGGCCTCAGTTCACAGCCTAGCTAGCCTCTCCCAAGCACCTCCAAGCCCAGCACAGGTGGCGACCAACCACAGGTCACTTTGTAGCTCCCACCAGATGGTCCCATGCTAGGCACAAATGGTGGCTGACCTTGACCTGCACCAGAGCTCCTCCTGAAGGGCTCAAGAACACCCAGTGGCCAGCTTCAAACCACAGCAGAGCACCACCCAACCAGCTCCACAAATGAGACATTCCAAGGGCAGACTCGGTTGGTATCAGAGCCCTGCTAACATGACTCCCACTCTGTGGGGTCAGCCCCCACACAACAGCTTGTCCACTGTCACAACCAGCCTGATGGTCAATCCCCCTGCCCCGCAGCCTAAAGGGTAATGCCCCCACAACAACAATCAAGGCTCAGCTACAACAGGAGTGCACAAACAACCCACACGAGGAACACCCTTGGAGCACCTGGCTCAGGTGATGAGGGAGAATGCGCCACTGGGCCTCACAGGATACTTACTGCGTAAGGACAGTCTGCCAAAACAGGGAGACGCAAGAGATCTACCTAATACATGGGAACAGAGAGAGTCAGCCAGAATGAGGAGGCAAAGAAACATGTCCCAAATGAAATAACAGGACAAAACCACAGAAAAAGAACTAAACGAAATGCAGACAAGTAATATACTGGACAGAGTTCAAAACACTTGTTATAAGGATGTTCAAAACACTTGTTATAAGTATGCTCAATAAACTTAGGGGAAGTGGAAATGAACTCAGTGAGAACTTTAACAGAGAGACAGAAACCATAAAAAAGAATCAGTCAGAAATGAGGAATACAATAACTGAAATGAAGAATACATTAGAGGGAATCAACAGCAGACTAGATGAAGCAGAGGAACAAATTTGCTATCTAGAAGACAAAGAGGCAGGCAGAAAGCACATAATCAAAACAGCAAAACAAACAAAAAACATTTTAAAATGAGGACAGTTTAAATGGGACAACATCCAGCATATGACATTCACATCATAGGGGATAGGGGTACCAGAAGGAGAAGAGAGAATAAGAAACTGAAAACCTATTTAAAGAAATAATGACTAGCCCTGGCCAGTTTGGTTCAGCGGTTAGAGCGTTGGCCTGCGGTCCAGAGAGACCCGGGTTCGGTTCCCGCTGGGGGCATGTACCTCGGTTGCAGTTTGTCCCCGTCCCTGGTTGGTCATGCAGGTGGCAGCCACTTGATGTGTCCCTTTCACGTCGATGTTTCTCTCTCTCTCTCTCTCTCTCTCTCTCTCTCTCTTCCTCTCTCTCCCTCCCACTCTGTCTGAACAAAAAAATGAAAAATGTCCTCAGGTGAGGATAAAAAAAAAAGAAATAATAACTGAAACTACCCTAATCAGGTAAAGGACACAGACATACAAGTTCAGGAAGCACAGAGAGTCCCAAACAAGATGAACCCAAAGAGGCCCAAATCAAGATATCATTATTAAAATACCAAAAGTTAAAGACAAAGAGAGAATCTTAAGAGTAGCAAGAAAAACGCAGTTAAGTCACCCTGGCCAGTTTGACTCAGCAGTTAAAGCGCCGGCCTGCGGAAGAGAGTCCCGGGTTCGGTTCCCGCTAAGGGAACGTACCTCGATTGCAGTTTGTCCCCAGCTCCGGTTGGGGTCGTGTGGGTGGCAACCAGTTGATGTGTGTCTCTCACGTCGATGTTTCTCTCTCTCTCTTCCCCCTTCTCTCCCTCCTGCTCTATCTGAAGATAAATGCAAAAATGTCCTCGGGTGAGGATAGGGAAAAAAAAAAAAAAAAGCAGTTATGTACCAGGAAGCTCCCATAACTATCAGCTGATTTCTTTTTTTTTTTTTTTTTATCCTCACTGGAGGGTATTTTTCTATTTATCTTCAGGTAGAGAGAGAGGGGGAGAAAGGGAGAGAGAGAGAGAAATATTGACGTGAGAGGGACACATCGACTGGTTGCCTCCTGCATGACCCCGACCAGGGCTGAGGACTAACCGCAACCTAGGTACATGCCCTTGGCTGGAATCGAACCCGGGACTCATTGGTCCATGGGCGACGCTCTACCGTTGAGCCAAACCAGCCAGGGCTCAGCTGATTTCTTAACAGAAACTTTGCAGGACAGGAGGGACTGGCACAAAATATTCAAAGGGATGAAAAGGAAAGATTGCTCTGTCTGGGTAGCTCAGTTGGTTAGAGCATTGTCCCGATACGCAAGGTTGCAGGTTCAATCCCCGATCAGGGCACATACAAGAATCAACCATGAATGCACAAATAGATGGAAAAACAAATTGATGTTTCTCTCTCTCTCTCAAATCAATTTTAAAAATAATAAAGCAAAGAACTATAACCAAGAGTACTCTACCCAGCAAGCTATCATTTAGAATAGAAGGAGACAAGATAAAGCTAAAGGAATTCATCACTACTTTACCAGCATTATAAGAAATGTTAAGGGGACTTCTTTAATTAGGACAGATAAAAAATATAAGTAAAAAATATATATATATGAGTAAAAAGACATAGGAAAGAAAAAATTTCTCACTGACAAAGGAAAACATTTAGTAAAAGCAGCCCATCAATCAACTATAAAACTAGTATAAAGTTAAAAGGCAAAAGTATAATTACAACAGTAAGTCAAAGGGATACACACAACACACAATCACAAGAAGTAAAAAATAACAAGAAAAACGAAGAGGGGATGAATAAAAAATGTAGTGATTTTAGAATGTGTTCAACCTTAAGCAACCATCAAGTTAAAACAGACTGCGATAGCCCTAGCCGGTTTGGCTCAGCAATTAGAGCGTCGGCCTGCGGTCCAGAGAGACCCAGGTTCGGTTCCCGCTAAGGGCATGTACTTCGGTTGCAGTTTGTTCCCAGCCCTGGTTGGGTCGTACTGGAGGCAGCCACTCGATGTGTCCCTTTCACGTCGATGTTTCTCTCTCCCTCCCTCCCTCTCCCTCTCCCTCTCCCTCTCCCTCTCCCTCTCTCTCCCTCCCACGCTATCTGAACAAAAAATGAAAGAATGTCCTCGGGTGAGGATAAAAAAAAAAAATAGACTGCGATAAACACAGCTTGGTATATAGGAAGTACATGGTAACCACAAAGCTACAAATCTACAAGAGACATAAAAGAAATAATAAGAAAGGAATCCATACATAACACTATAGAAAGTCACCAACTACAAAATAAGAGTGCAAGAAAAAAAGAAAGGATCAGAGAGCCCTGGCCGGTTTGGCTCAGCGGTTAGAGCATCGACCCACGGACCAATGAGACCCGGGTTCGATTCCGGCCAAGGGCACGTACCTCAGCTGCGGTTCATCCCCGGCCCTGGTCAGGGTCTCGTGGGAGGCATCCAGTTGATGTGTCTCTCTCACATAGATGTTTCTCTCTCTCTCTCTCCCTCCCTCCTAATCTGTCTAAAGATAAATGGGAAAATGTCCTCTGGTGAGGATAAAAATAAATAAATACATAAATACATAAATACATACATAAATAAATAAATAAATAAATAAATAAATAAATAACTTTAAATGTCAATGGACTAAATGCTCCACTCAAAACACTAGGGTGGCCCTGGCCGGTTTGGCTCAGCGGTTAGAGCGTCGGCCTGCGGTCCAGAGAGACCCGGGTTCGGTTCCCGCTAGGGGCATGTACTTCGGTTGCGGTTTGTCCCCGGCCCTGGTTGGTCGTGCGGGTGGCAGCCACTCGATGTGTCACTTTCACATCGATGTTTCTCTCTCTCTTTCTCTCTCTCCCTCCCACTCTATCTGAACAAAAAAAAAAAATAAATTAAAAAAAAAATCCTTTAAAAAACAAAAACAAACAAAAAAAAAACACTAGGGTGGCCCTGGCTGATTTTGCTCAATGGTTAGAGCACTGGCCCGCTGACTGAAGAGTCTTGGGTTCGATTCCAAGTCAAGGGTACATACCTGGGTTGTGGGTTCAATCCCCAGCACCAGTCATGTGGGAGGCAACTAATTGATGTGTCTCTCTCACATCAATGTTTCTCTCTATCTCTCTCTCTCTCTCTCTCTCCCTCCCTCCCTCCCACTCTATCTTTTTTGTTGTTGTTAATCCTCACCAGAGGATATTTTTAGAGGGTGGGGAGAGAGAGAAAGAAGGAGGAGGAGGAAGAGGAGGAGGTGGAGGGGAAGGAGGAAGAGGAAGAGGAGGAGGAACATCATTGTGAGAGAGACACAATCGATTGGTTGCCTCCCATAAGACCCCGACTGGGGCAGGGGATTGAACTTGCAACCCAGGTACGAGCCCTTGACCGGGAATTGAACTTGCAACCCTTAGGTCTGTGGGCCGACACTAACTGCTGAGCCAAACAGAGGAAGGCTCCCTTCCACTCCACTTAAAAATCAGTGGAAAAATTTCCTCAGGTGAGGATTAACAAAAACAAAATAAAAAAAGACATAGCGTGCCTGAATATATTAAGAAAACAAGACCCGTACATATGCTGCCAACAAGAGACCCACTTCAGAAGAAAGACACAAACTGAAAGTAAAGAGATAAAAAAAGATATTTCAGCCTGGCCGGTGTGGCTCAGTGGATTGAGTGTTGCCCATGGACTGAGAGAACCCGGTTGGATTCCCAGTCAGGGCACATGCCTGGGTTACAGGCTCAATCCCCAGCAGGGGGCATCAGGAGACAGCTGATCGATGTTTCTCTCTCACATCGATGTTTCTCTCTCTCTCTAAAAAAAGTCAATAAAAACATATTTTAAAAAATAATAAATAAAAAAATTAAAAATACATAAAAAGGCTGGGGAAGTAATACCTACACCAGACAAAATAGACTTAAAAACAAGGGCTGTAACAAGAAACAAAGGACATTTCATAATGATAAAGGGATCAATCCAACCAGAAGATATAACTCATAAATATCTACATACCCAACATAGGAGCACCTAAAGCAAATACTGATGGATGTAAAGGAATAAAGCAACAGTAATACAATCATAATTGGAGATTTAACACCCCATTGACACCAGTGGATCATCCAGACAGCAAATCAATAAGGACACAGTAGCTTTAAATGATACATTAGACCAGGTGGATTTAATTGACATTTTTATGACATTTCACTCAAATGTAGTAGAATATATACTCTTTGCAAGTGTACACAAAATGTTTTCTAGTACAGACCACATGTTAGGATAAAAAAGAAGTCTCAATAAATCTAAGAAGACTGAAATCATATCAAGTATCTTCTCTGATCACAATTGTATAAAACTAGAAATCAATGACAAGAAGAAAACTGAAAAACACACAAACACATAGAGGCGAAATAACATGCCAGTAAACAATGAATGAGTTAACAAGCTCAAGGAAGAAATCAATAGATATCTTGAGACAAATGAAAATGACTCAAAATCTGTGGGACACAGTGAAAGCAGCTCTAAGTGTAAAATTCATAGCAATATGGGCCTAACTCAAGAAACAAGAAAAATCTCAAATAAACAATCTAACTGGACACTTAAAGGAACTAGAAAAAGAAAAATAAAGTCCAAAGTGAGTAAAAGGAATAAAATAATAAAGATTAGAGTGGAAATAAACTAAATAGTGTCTTAAAAAATACAAAAGATCGCCCAGCAGGTGTGGCTCAGTGGTTGAGTGTCGACCCATGCACCAAGAGATCACTGGTTCTATTCCTAGTCAAGGCACATGCCCAGATTGTGGGCCCAATCCCCAGTGGGAGGCATGCAGGAGGCGGCCAATTGATGTTCTCTCTAATTGATGTTCTCTCTCAGCGATGTTTCTATCTCTCTCTCCCTCTCCTTTCCTCTCTCTCTAAAATCAATAAAATAAAAAAAAGATCAATGAAGTCAATAGCTGGTTCTTTGAAAAGATAAACAAAATTGATAAACTTTTAGCCAGACCATCAAGAAAAAAAGAGAGGGTCCAAATAAATAAAATCAGAAATGAAAGAGAAGTGACAATCAACACCACATAAATACAAACGGGTATAAGAAAAACCACAAACAATTATACGACAAGAAATTGGACAACCTGGAAGAATGGATGAATTCCTAGGAACATACAATCTTCTAAGGCTGATTCAGAAAGAAACAGAAAATCTGAACAGACCGATTAACTACTAATGAAATTGAAACTAGTAATCAAAAAACTCCCAACTAACAAAAAGTTCAGATGGCTCACAATTTTACCATAAATTCAAAGAATATCTATCCTTTCCAAACAACTCCAAAAAACTGAAGAGGAAGGCTCCCAGACTCATTTTCTGAGGGCACCTCGTAAAAATCAATGGAAAAAATATCCTCAGGTGAGGATTAACAATAAAATGAAATAAATTTATTTTTTAAAGTGCCACACAGAAAATAAAGGAGGGCGATATTATACTCGTTGGTGAAAAAACAAAAAGTCAGTAAAGTAGTGAAGTAAAAAATGATTAAAAGTAGATGCAAACTGTGAATGAAAGGAAGGGACCGGAGTCTATTCTAGTAGGTTTTGGCAGCAAAATCAAAGCAAAGACTGATAGCAAAGAAGGTAAAGCCAGTAGAGAAGAAACTGAAGATAAAACATACAATCTCATTTAAAATAAATTATATTTTAAAAAAAATAAACTGACTGTATAATATTCTCTGCTGAGAAGAACAATTTCTGCTAAACAACCTCAATACTGGGGCTGGTTAAGCTCAGATCTGCTCACACCAACAAGAGCAAGAGAACAGCTCTAACTCCCTCTGAGTTGTTCCTCTGTATGATACAGCACTGTGTACACATGGGCTGCTGACTCCAAGGAAGACCCGGTGACTACAGATGGATTAAGAGAACATCTCCCACACCTGCCTCAGCATAAGAGCCACCTGGAACACTTCCTTAAAAAAAAGCAAAAAGCACATTCCTGGCTCCTTCTCTGAAGATTCTGATCTTCCTGGTTCACAGTGCTGTATTTTTCAACAAGTGGACCAGGTGATCAGGCATTATAAAATTATTAGAAATCCCTAGCACCTGCAAAGACTGCCTTTGGGTCGGGCTCACCCCACCTCCCAGCCCAGCCCGCATCCTCGTGTGTCATGCTTACATGCACAGGCAAAAAGGACTTCAAGATTCCTGAATCAAACCCGAGTGTCATTCACATCAGACCCATTCACACTGGCACACTGCTTAGCCTAGGCGTTTCCAGGTAACCCCACCGCAGGACTCTGCAGCAGTCTTACTAGTCAGTAAAGCACAGGTGGACCCGACCGCACGTTTCCACGCGGGAAAACGCCTCCACTTGCAGAGGAAGACCGGGCTCGACAAGCCTCGTCTGCGCTGCGAGGGTGCGCAAGCCCCAGGCGGGCAGCCAGACGCGAGGTCACCCCGAACGCTGGAAGAGCGGGTGCGCGGCAGCCGGGTACGGGTCCCCGAGGCCGGGACAACCTCCGTCCGACCGAGCACAGCCGCAGAGAGACGGGGGGAGATCAGGCGGACCCACTCTCGGCCCGGCCGGCGGAGTCCTGGCGCCAGGACGCGCCTCCCCGGGAGAACCAGGCAGAACCGACGGGAAACGGGGACCGCGGGGACGTCAGAGAGGCCCCACAGCTGGCTCCTTACCTCATGGGCCCCCACGGGCTCCGCGCTCAGCAACACCGGGCGGAAGACGGGCAGCAGCCACAACAGGGGTGGGGGACAGGGGGCGTGGGGTGGGGCGGAGGGAGTAAAGAGTTCCGGGGAAGCCGGGACCGCGACCTTCCGCGCTTTTCGGCGCCCCCCACCGCCGCCCGCGCTAGGGTACGCCGGCGCGTGATCGCACTCGCGCACGCGCGCCGTGGCGTCACCGCTGCGGCCCCGCCCCTGCACGTGGGGCTTGTCGGGGTCCCTCTACGTTCCTCTTTTGCCTCAGTCGAGGTGAAGGCATCGCCTCTCAAGGCCTCTTTAGAATTCGAGCGTCAGACCCAGTTAGTTTCTGCAAGTGCAACCGGGACGTCCGGCAGCAGCCCGCTGCAGTGTGGGGAGCGCGGGGTTCTCTCTACCCTCGAGGCGCGTTTCCAGGTCTGGCCCCAGAGGGACCGCAGCTCAAAGCCACTCTAGTTCAAGACGTTAAAAGGCTTCTTGCAAGGAAGTAGGGAACAGACTGACAGACCTCAGAAGGAAGGGGGTGGGGGAGAGAGAGATAAACCAAAGAATTTATATGCATATATGCACAGCCAATGGACACAGACAACAGTGCTGTGAAGGTGTGGTGGGAGGAGCGGGGAGGGGGGGGGGGGACTCTGTAATACTTTCAATAATAAAGATTTAAAAAAAAAAAAAAAGACTTCTTGGACTGGACTGTCAGTCATCTTTTTTCTTGGAAGTCTTTCGGGTCGTCCGAGGTGAGGCTCTAGCTGAAATGATTGGAAATCTGGTTGGCTGTCCTGTCTACCTCCAGTCCGTATTTTACTCTTTGCACCATTCTAGCTTGTCTGGGCCAGAGGAAAATGAATCAATCTCAGGATCCTCTAAGAAGTACCCCACCCACCCCTCCCTTACTATCATGTCGTCCTGTATCTTTCATTTATAGAACTATGTAAAGTATATGTGTTTGCTGACTGCATTTCCCACTGGGTGCAAGCCCTGCCCTCTCACAGCAGAACCTTACTCTAATGCAGGAAGTCTTCTCAACACTTGGAACAGTGCTTGGACCATTGCCCAGTAAATATTTATTTGAATGGATAGCATTTAAGGGTCAGCTGCCTGAGTTCTCATTCTTTGGATTCAAGCCCATCTCACCACACAAATCAACCTTGTTTTATCAATGTCCTCTTTTGTGGCCCGGCACTCTGTTGGGTGGTGGGGTTCAGCAGTACACAAGAAACATGGCTTCTCCCTTTAAGGAGTGGCAGTAAAGTTTCAGGGACCCGTGTCACCATGCCAGCCCACAGCCTGCATACCTCATACACATTTTAGCTAAAGCCTTACAGCTTGGGGTCACCTACCTACCCCCCACCTCAAAGAAGAGGTGATAAACTTACAAATCTGAGGTGTATTCTTGGGGATGCCTTTCCTGATGTTCAGATGTGGCAATTTCAGTAAAAAAACTTCACAAATTTTTATGATGAATCAGTCATAAGGCTCATGCCATTTGAATTTGGGAAAGACCTAGTAGTCTGTAGGAAATGGTGAATGAAATGAAGCGATATTTAATGTGTTGATTACATTCTGTTTACATTCAGTAAGTTGTGAACAAGCCATACAGATTTCTGCCTGCTTCCTCACCTGTCACCATTTTTGGCCTATGTTTAAAAATGCGAAGTCCCTGCCCTGGCCAGTTTAGCTCGGCGGTTAGAGCGTTGGCCCATGGACCAGACAGTCCTGGGTTCGGTTCCCACTAAGGGCACGTACCTCGGTTGCAGTTTGTCCCTGGTCCCGGTTGGGGTTGTGTGGGTGGCAACCAGTTGTGTGTCTCTCTCTCTCTTCCTCCCTCTCTCTCTCCCGTTCTATCTGAAGATAAATGCAAAAATGTCCTTGGATGAGGATAAAAAGAAAAAAAAATGCAAAGTCCTGCCCAGCCGGTGTGGCTCAGTGGTTGAGTGTCAACCTATGCACCAAGAGGTCACTGGTTCGATTCCCGAGGTCAGGGTACATGCCCAGGGTGTGGGCCAAATCCCCAGTCGGGCGCATGCAGGAGGCGGCTGATGTTTTCTCTCATCGATGTTTCTATCTCTCCCTCTCACTTCCGCTCTCTCTAAAATCAATAAAGAAAAAAAAAATTTAAATGCTAAATCCTAAAGCTTCTTTAATTGTCAATGCTAACTTGTACTTTGTAGGCTCTCATAACCATCAGTGCATTATTTTTCAAGACGAGTGTTTTTGGCTTCTTTTTTTCCATAAAATGTCATAGTTATACCTTGTGTGATTCTTGTCAGAGCAGAATTACACATTACTCATGGGCCATTTTTCTCATGATACTTAGATGCAACTATTTTTATCCTTTTCAAACATTCTGCCTTCTCTTTTCTGTCTCTTAAGGACAGAAAATACAAGAGATGGGAAGCATATTTTTAGCATCTGTTGCAAAAGATCTAAGCCAGGAATTCCTTTGCACACCAAGAACTGGGGATCGGAGCACATCTTTTATCCACACCAGGTTCTCGTGACTTACACTCCAGAGTGTCCCATGGTGCGTGCAGAGAGAAAGGACAAAAAAGTAACTCCATTTCAGGCTGAGGGTTCCATCACCCCCTCAGCCTCTGCTTCCCCAGAACAGATGGGTGTGGGGCTGGAAGCTGCCGCAGCTTGTCTCAGTGAAGGGTTTTCTAGCAGCACAGTTCACACTTGACTCTCTAGTCAACTCAGGATGTGTCAATGTGCCAGTGTAATGATTATAAAGTGCTATAACTCATATTTGCGTGTGTAAATGTGCAGTCCTGTTCAGCCCCTTTCTGTCCCTGTGCAGCGCTAACATGTGGTACTGAAGGCATTGGAGGCACTTAGGCAAATGGGATCTTCTCTCAAGAGCCCTGGTGACATTAGGCACACAGGGTGATCGAGCATTTCTGTCCTCCATGAACACAGTATTAACATTGTGCACTGTATTTCTATCAAGCCAGATTTCAATTAAGATTTTATTTTCAGGATACTTGGTTTGTAAATGAATAAGCAGACATTTTACTTGCACTTGTCATGTTTGCTTATAAAATATTCTTCATTTGTAGTAATTCGGTGTATATATTTGCCTTCACAAAAGAGAAACATTATATATAAAACTGTATCTGTGTTACCAAGTATAAAACAGAATTTGGAAACTGAGGTAAAGCAGACACAGCATTATGCAGTGATGGCCTGCCTGGAGAGAGAAAGCCTCTGTTCCTTCAGTCACCACTGCTGCCACTGTTGCGACATCCTGTCATGCTAGAGGAGCTGCTTTGCACGTCTTATGTTTTAACATTCCAAAGGGCAAAATAACCTTTGGACTGGGCCTAAAGGAATCTTGTTTTCCGAAGAACTGTTTGCAAACATAACAAGAAAGCAGTTGTTATGACTAGTGGACTGTAAATGTAAAACATTGTTTAGAATTAACACCACTGTGTTATGTATCTGCACTAATAGAAATGTCTTTCTTCTATTGATGTAATTATTCCTTTTCCCCTTCTCATAAATACCCATTGCCTTTGCTTCTTAAATGAAAAACTGTTAGAGCTTCTGCCTGAATCCCAAATAGTTATTCTTTTTTATTTTAAATAAATGTTTGTTGACTCTCATTTTGAAAGACCTTTTTTATTTTTAGGTATCAAATGAATTGGAAAAGGTGGAGAGCAAAAGCTCTGTTTACCCATCTGTGAAATGGGGCTAAGGCTCTAGTGATCAGATGTGATTGATTTACTGCCTTATTAATTGACCAGTAGGTGGCACTCTGGTATATGAACTGAGGTTTCCTTGGTTCTCAGGGCCCCTACTAAGGAACGCACTTTGTCAGGATTAGTTAGAAACCTATGTCAGACTAATAAAATCTCCCCTAAGAGGCAATAACCCAGCATGGCTCTTGTGCATGGGAAGAACTAAAAAGAAGCTCCTTTGGTGCAGCCTTGAAAAGAGGGATGTGCTCGTCCCTTCCCACTGTCCTTCCCATAAGAAGGCTCTGTGGAGTTAGGGACCCTCAGACTTGGATCTGGGGCATCACTGGACTCAAGTCCCTCAGAGTCCAAGATGAAAGGGTTTGTCCAGGGTGGTCAAGAGTATGACTTTGGACTTCTGGTCAAGATGGCGGTGTAGGTAAACGCAGTATAGCATCCTCCCACAACCACATCAAAGTTACAACTAAACTACAAAACAACCATCATTCAAAACCACCTGAAATCGAGCTGAATGGAAGTCCTACAACTACGAAATTAAAGAAGTCACATCAAGACTGGTAGGAGGGGCGGAGGCGCCAAGGCGCGATAGGCTGGTCCCACACCCACGTGTGGCGGATAAAAATCAGGAGGATACCTTGGCTGGGAAGGTCCTCCCTGAGGACTGAGGGGTCCTCGTCCCACACCAGGCGCCTAGCTCAGGGTTCCAGTGCCAGGAAGAGAACCCCATCACTTCTGGCTGGAAAAACCAGCAGGAACTGAGGCTGAGGCAGCTGGAGCCCCAGGCAGCTCCTCTTAAAGGGCCCACGCATGGACTTTCCGGTTTGGCTCAACGGTTAGAGCGTCGGCCTGCGGTCCAGAGAGACCCGGGTTCGGTTCCCGCTAAGGGCACGTACCTCGGATGCAATTTGTTCCCGGCCCTGGTTGGTCGTGCAGGAGACAGCCACTCGATGTGTCCCTTTCACGTCCATCTCTCTCTCTCTCTCTCTCTCTCTCTCTCTCTCTCTCTCTCTCTCTCTCTCTTCCTCCCTCTCCCTCCCACTCTATCTGAACAAAAAATGGAAAAATGTCCTCAGGTGAGGATAAAAAAAAAAAAAGGGCCCGTGCACGGACTTACTCGGATTCGCACCCTCCAGGCTCCAGCGTGGGTGAGGCAGCTTGAAAGGCACCAGAATCATATGGGTAAGAACTGAGCTGTTTGGCATTGGAGCAAGGGCTGGAGAGGCAGCTTTCTCCTGGACAGACGTGCTATCAGAGGCTTTTGTTCCTTTGGTGAGCCCTTCCCTGGGCCAGTGGACGCTGCCATATCTGGGACTCCAGCTACCTGGCTCACACTGTTTGCCCCGCCCTGGTGATTCCCTGAGGCCCCGCCCCACCCAACTCTCAGGCCCACCCAAGCTGTTGCCAGTTGCTTTACCATAGGATTGGCCTGTCTTGGATCCTGCTTCAGCTTTTCCTAAATTCTTTCAAACAAGCAGCACCTGGTCTCAGCTAACCCCATACATCTCGCTAAGTAATACATAGAAACAAACACTGGGAGGCAGCCAAAATGAGGAGACAAAGAAACAGGTCCCAAATGAAAGAACAGAACAAAACTCCAGGAAAAGAACTAAGTGAAATGGAGTTAAGCGACCTAACAGATGCACAGTTCAAAATACTGCTTATAAGGATGCTCAATGAACTTAGTGAGAACCTCAGTGGACTTAGTGAGGGCCTCAAGAGCATAAAAAAGGACCAGTCAGAAATAAAGGAGGCACTAACTGAAATAAAGAATAGTTTACACAGATGCAATAGTAGAGTAGGTAAAGCCAAGAAGCAAACCATCGATTTGGAATATAAGGAAGCAAAAAACACCCAATCAGAACAGCAAAAAGAAAAAAGAATCCAAAAAAATGAGGATAGTGTAAGGAGCCTCTGGGACAACTTCAAGCGTGCCAACATTCGCATCTTGGGGATGCCAGAAGGAGAAGAGAGAGAACAAGAAATTGAAAACCTATTTGAAACAATAATGGCAGAAAACTTCCCTAACTTGGTGAAGGAAACAGACATACAAGTCCAGGAAGCACAGAGAGTCCCAAACAAGATGAACCCCAAGAGGCCCACACCAAGATACATCATCATCAAAATGCAAAAGGTTCAAGACAAAGAGAGAATCTTAAAAGCAGCAAGAGAAAAGCAATTGGTTACCTACAAGGGAGTTCCCATCAGACTGTCAGCTGATTTCTCAAAAGAAACTTTGCAGGCCAGAAGGGAGTGGCAAGAAATATTCAGAGTGATGAAAAGCAAGAACTTACAACCAAGATTACTCTATCCTGAAAAGCTGTCATTTAGAATCGATGGCCATATAAAGAGTTTCCTAGACAAGGAAAAGCTAAAGGAGTTCATCACCACCAAACCATTGTTATATGAAATGTTGAAGGGTCTTCTTGAAGAAAAAGATAAAAAAATATGAACAAACAAAATGGCAATGAATACATATCTATCGACAATTGAATCTACAAACAAAATGAACAAGCAGAACAGAAACATAGATACAGAGAACTTTTGTAGGTTACCAGATGGGTGGGGGCTGGGGGGATGGGTGAAAAAGGTGAAGGGATTAAGAAGTACAAATTGCTTGTTAGACTGACAAACCTCAAAGGGAAGGGGGGGTTGAGGGGTGGGAAGAAACAAACCAAGGAACTTATATGTATATATGCATAACCAATGGACACAGACAACAGTGTGGGGAAAGGCAGGAGGGGGGCAGGAATGAGGAGGAGGGGGGCAATGGGGGAAAAATGAGGAACATCTGTAATACATTCAACAATAAAGATAAGTAAAAAAAAAAAAAAAAAAGAGTATAACTTTGGAACTGACCTCGTCTGGGTCTGCATGTCAGCATTGCCTCTTACTTGGTGTATGACCCTGGGAGGTTACCTTTCCTGCAGTAGTCACCAGTAGAGACTATATATAAATAGAGTGAACCAACAGGATGTGTGTGTGTGTGTGTGTGTGTGTGTGTGTGTGTGTGTGTGTGTAGAGATGTAGAGAGAGCCCAGCTGGTGTGGCTCAGTGGTTGAGCATTGACCCATGCACCAAGAGGTCGCCAGTTCGATTCCAGGTGAGGGCACATGCCCAGGTTGTGGGCCAAATCCCCAGTGAGGGACATGCAGGAGGCAGTCAGTTGATGTTCTCTCTCATCGATGTTTCTTTTTTTTTTCTTTATTGATTGTAGAGAGAGAGGAAAGGAGAGGGAGATAGAAACATCGATGAGAGCCCTGGCCGGTTTGGCTCAGCGGTTGGAGCGTCGGCCTGCGGACCAGAGAGTCCCGGGTTCGGTTCCCGCTAGGGACACGTACCAAAAAAAAAAAAAAATCCTCGGGTGAGGATAAAAAAAAAAAAAGAAACATTGATGAGAGAGAACTTCGATTGGCCACCTACTGCATGCCCCCCACGGTGGATTTGGCCCACAATCTGGGCATGTTCCCTGGCCAGGAATTGAACCGGCGACCTCTTGGTGCATGAGTTGATGTTCAATCACTGAACCATCCCAGCCAGGCTCATCAATGTTTCTACCTCTCTCTCCCTCTCCCTTCCTCTATCTCTCAAAAAAAAAAAAGAAAAAAGAAATTGCCCAGGCCGGTTTGGCTCAGCAGTTAGAGAATCAGCCCTCGGACCAATGAGTCTCAGGTTTGATTCTGGTCAAGGGCACACACCTTGGTTGTGGTTTGTCCCCAGCCCTGGTTGGGGTTGTGCAGGAGGCAACCAGTCAATGTGTCTCTCTCACATCAATGTTTCTCTCTCTCCCTCCCTTCCTCCCACTCTATCTGATGGTAAATAGAAAAAATATCCTCGGGTGAGGATTAAAAAAAAAATCAATGAAGAAAAAAAATGTTAGATATGTAGAGATTTTTAAAAAGAATTTCTTTTTTTAAATTTTTATTAATTTATTTTTGTTACAGATGTTTCTCCTTTTTACCCCATTGACACCCACCTCTCCATCCCCCCACCCCATCCCCAGCTTTGTTGTCCATGTCCATCAGTTATGCATACATGCATATAAGTTCTGTGGTTTATCTCTTCCCTTCTCCCCACCCCCTCTTCTGAGGGTTGTCAGTCTGTACCCTACTTCCACATCTCTGGGTCTACCCTGTTCCTCAGACTGTTATGTTCATTATATTCCACAAATAAGTGAGATCATGTGATATTTGTCTTTCTCTGCTTGGCTTGTTTCACTTAGGATAATACTCTCGAGGTCCCTCCATGTCGTCTCAAAGGATAAGAGATCTTTCTTTCTTACAGCTGCATAGTACTCCATTGTGTATATGTACCACAGCTTTTTTATCCATTCATCCACTGATGGACACTTGGGCTGTTTCCAGATCTTAGCTATTGTAAATAGTGCTGCTATGAACATGGGGGTACATGTATTCTTTTTTTTTTTTTTAATCCTCACCCGAGGACATTTTTTCATTTTTGTTCAGATAGAGTAGGAGGGAGAGAGAGGAAGAGAGAGAGAGACATTGACGTGAAAGGGCCACATCGAGTGGCTGCTACCCGCACGACCAACCAGGGCCAGGGACAAACCGCAACCAAGGTACATGCCCTTAGCAGGAACCGAACCCAGGTCTCTCCGGACCGCGGGCCAACGCTCTAACCGCTGAGCCAAACCGGCCAGGGCATCTTTCTGATTGGTGTTTCAGGCTTCTTAGGGTATATTCCTAGAAGTGGGATCACTGGGTCAAATGGCAATTCAATTTTTAATTTTTTGAGGTAACACCATAGTGTTTTCCACAGTGGCTGCACCAGTCTGCATTCCCACCAGCAGTGTACTAGAGTCCCCTTTTCTCCACACCCTCGCCAACATTTGTTGTTTGACGATTTGTTGATGGCAGCCATTCTGACAGGTGTGAGGTGATACCTCATTGTTGTTTAATTTGCATCTCTCTGATGATTAGTGATGTTGAGCATTTCTTCATATGTCTCTGAGCCATTTGTATGTCCTTTTTGGAGAGGTGTCTATTTAGTTCCTCTGCCCATTTTTTAATTGGGTTCTTTGTCTTCCTTTTGTTGAGTTGTATGAGCACTCTATATATTTTGGAGATTAACCCCTTATCTGATGTATCATTGGCAATTATGCTTTCCCATACAGTGGGTTCCCTTTCCATTTTGATGGTTGTTTCTTTTGCTGTGCAGAAGCTTTTGAGTTTGATGTAGTCCCATGTGTTCATTTTTTCCTTTGTTTCTGTTGCCTTGGGTGATGTATCAGTGAAGATTCTGCTGCGTATGATGTCCAAAATTTTGTCGCCTACATTTTCTTCTAGGATTTTTATGGATTCACGAGTCACATTTAAGTCTTTTATCCATTTTGAGTTTATTCTTGTGTATGGTGTAAGTTGATGGTCTAGTTTCATTTTTTTGCATGTAGCTGTCCAATTTTCCCAACACCATTTATTAAAGAAGCTGTCTTTGCTCTTGCCACCTTTGTCAAATATTAATTGAGCATAATGTCTTGGGTCAATTTCCGGATTCTCTGTTCTGTTCCACTGGTCTATATGCCTGTTCTTGTGCCGGTACCAGGCTGTTTTGATTACAGTAGCTTTGTAGTATAACCTGATATCTGGTGTTGTGATCCCACCTACTTTGTCCTTCTTTTTCAAGATTCCTGTGGCTATTCGGGGTCTTTTTTGGTTCCATATGAACTTTCGAAGTATTTGTTCTAGTTCTGTGAAATATGTCATTGATATTTTGATGGGGATTGCATTGAATCTATAGATTGCTTTGGGTAATATGGACATTTTAATGATGTTAATTCTTCCAATCCATGAGCAAGGTATGTGCTTCCACTTTTTTATATCTTCCTCTATTTCTTTTTTCAATGTCCTGTAGTTTTCTGCAAATAGGTCCTTTACTTCTTTGGTTAAGTTTATTCCTAGGTATCTTAATTTTTTTGCTGCGATGGTAAATGGGATTTTTTTTTTTTTTTATAATCCTCACCCGAGGACATTTTTCCATTTTTTGTTCAGATAGAGTGGGAGGGAGAGGAAGAGGGAGAGAGAAACATCGACGGAAAAGGGACACATCGAATGGTTGCCTCCCGCACGACCAACCAGGGCCGGGGACAAACTGCAACCGAGGTACACGCCCTTAGCGGGTACCGAACCCAGGTCCCTGTGGACCACAGGCCGCTGCTTTAACCGCTGAGCCAAACCGGCCAGGGCGGTAAATGGGATTTTTTTTTTAGTTTCTCTTTCTGTGAGTTCATCATTGGTGTATAAGAATGCCGTCAAGTTCTTGACATTAATTTTGTATCCTGCTACTTTGCCAAATTCATTTATTAAGTCTAGTAGATTTTTGATGGAGTCTTTAGGGTTTTCTATGTATAATATCATGTCATCTGCGAATAATGACAGTTTCACTTCCTCCTTTCCAATTTGGATTCCTTTTATTTTTTCTTCACGTCTGATTGCTGTGGCTAAGACTTCCAGTACTATGTTAAATAAGAGTGGCGGCAGTGGGCGTCTTGTTCCTGTTCTTAAGGGAAATGTTTTTAGTTTTTGCCCATTGAGTATGATGTTGACTGTAGGTATTTCATATATGGCCTTTATTATATCAAGATATGATCCCTCTATTCCCAAATTGCTGAGCGTTTTTATCAGAAATGGGTGCTGGATTTTGTCGAATGCTTTTTCAGCATCTATTGATATGATCATGTGGTTTTTATCTTTCATTTTGTTTATGTGGTGTATCACATTTATTGATTTGCGAATATTGAACCAGCCTTGCATCCCTGGGATGAATCCCACTTGGTCATGGTGAATAATTTTTTTGATGTATTGCTGGATCCGATTTGCTAGTATTTTGTTTAGGATTTTGGCATCTATGTTCATCAGGGATATTGGCCTGTAGTTTTCTTTCTTTGTAGTGTCTTTTTCTGGTTTTGGAATTAGAATTATGCTGGCCTCATAAAACGAATTTGGAAGTCTTCCTTCTTCTTGAATTTTTAGAAATAGTTGGAGGAGAATGGGTGTCAGTTCTTCTTTGAATGTTCGGTAAAACTCCCCCGTGAAGCCGTCCGGGCCTGGGCTTTGGTTTGCTGGGAGAGTCTTGATTACATCTTCAATTTCCTTCGTTGTTATTGGTCTGTTCAAGTTTTCTATCTCTTCCCGGTCCAGTTTTGGGAGACTATGTGTTTCTAGAAATTCGTTCATTTTGCTTAGATTGTCAAATTCATTGCCATATAAATGTTCATAGTATTTGTTAACAATCCTTTGTATTTCTGTGGTGTCAGTTGTTACTTCTCCTCTTTCATTTCTGATTTTGTGTATTTGGGTTTTCTCTCTTTGTTTCTTGGTGAGTCTAGCTAAGGGTCCATCAATCTTGTTTATCTTTTCAAAAAACCAGCTCTTTGTTTCATTGACCCTTTGAATTGTTTCTCTGGTCTCTATGTCATTTATTTCTGCTCTGATCTTTACTATTTCCTTCCTTCTACTTGCTATGGGGTTTTCTTTTTGTTTGCTTTCTAGTTCTTTAAGTTGTGAGGTTAGATAGTCTATTAGAAATTTTTCTTGTTTCTTGAGGTAGGCCTGGAGTGCTATGAACTTCCCTCTCAGAACTGCTTTTGCTGCATCCCATAGATTTTGTGTTGCTGTATGTTCATTTTCATTGGTTTCCAGGAAGCTTTTAATTTCTTCCTTGATCTCCTTGGTGACCCATTCATTGTTTAATAACATTCTATTTAGCCTCCATGTGTTCAAATGTCTTTGCATGTTCTTGTTGCAATTGATTTCTAGTTTCATGCCATTGTGATCTGAGAAGATGCTTGATATGATTTCAATTTTCTTGAACTTGTAGAGACTTAGTTTGTGTCCTAACATGTGGTCTATCTTTGAGAATGTCCCATGTGCGCTTGAGAAGAATATGAATTCTGTAGTTTTGGGGTGTAATTCTCTGTAAATATCTATTAAATCCATTTGGTCTAGCGCTTCATTTAGAGTCTCTGTTTCCTTGTTAATTTTTTGTCTAGATGATCTATCCAGTGGTGTCAGCAGGGTGTTGAAGTCCCCTGCTATGATTGTATTGCTGTCGATTTCTCCTTTGAAGTCCTCCAGAAGATTTTTAATGTATTTTGGTGCTCCTATATTGCATGCATATATGTTTGCCAAGGTTATATCTTCCTGTTGGATAGATCTTTTCAATATTATGTAGTGACCTTCTTTGTCTCTAGTTATGGCCTTCATTTTGAAATCTATTTTATCAGATATGAGTATTACTACCCCAGCTTTTTTTTCCTTTCCATTTGCTTGGAAGATTTTTTTCCATCCCTTCACTTTCAACCTGTGTGAGTCTTTTGTTGTGAGGTGGGTCTCTGTAAACAACATATATATGGGTCATGTTTTCTTATCCAATCCGCTACTCTGTGTCTTTTTATTGGAGCATTTAATCCATTTACATTTAAGGTGATTATTGATATGTACTTATTTATTGCCATTTTTGTTTAGTGTGGTTCTATTTTCCTTTCTATTTCTTCTACTAATTACAGCAGTCCTTTTTAACATTTCTTGCAGTGCTGGTTTGGTGCTAATATATTCCCTTAGCCTTTTTTTTTTTAATCTGGGAAGCTCTTTATTTGACCTTCTATTTTGAATGATAGCCTTGCTGGTTAGAGTAGTCTTGGGTTCAGATCCTTGTTTTTCATGACCTTGATTACATCATGCCATTCCCTTCTGGCCTGTAGTGTTTCTATTGAGAAGTCAGCTGATAGCCTTATGGGGGTTCCTTTGTAGGTAACCTGTTGCTTAGCTCTTGCTGCCTTTAGGATTCTCTTTGTCTTTAATGTTTGGCATTTTAATTACTATGTGTCTTGGTGTGGGCCTGTTTGGGTTCTTCTTACTTGGGGCTCTCTGTGCTTCTTGAACTTGAATGCCTTCTTCCTTCACCAAATTAGGGAAATTTTCTGTTACTATTTCTTCAAATATATTCTCTAACCCTTGCTCATTTTCTTCTTCTTCGGGGACTCCTATGATGCGAATATTATTATGTTTCCAGTTGTCCCACAGTTCTCTTAAGCTGTCTTCCTGTTTTTTCATTGTTTTTTCCTTTTGGTTTTCTGATTGGTTGATTTTTTCTTCCCTGTCTTCTAATTCACTGATCCAGTCCTCAGCTTCTTCTACTCTGCTGTTTAGTCCTTCCAATGTGTTCTTCATTTCTGCTATGTCATTCTTCATTTCTTCTTGGTGCTTCTTCATTTCCAAATGGTTGGTTTTCAATGTTTCTATGTCTTTATTCATGGTGTTGATGTCCTTATTCATGCTGTTGAGCTTCCTCAAGATCATGGCTCTGAATTCTAGCTCTGTTAACTTGCTTAACTCCATTTCATTTATCTCATCTTTGGTAGAGGTCTCTTGTTCTTTCATTTGGGATCTGTTTCTTTGTTTCATCATTTTGGCTATCTCAGTTGGTTTTGGAGCCTGCCAAATTTTCCCTGTGGATGTTGGTGTTCTGCTCTTTGTGGCTCCCTCTACTGGGTTTGGATAAGCGTGGGAGGACCCACATTAAACACCACTGTCCAGTCTTACTTTCCTGGGTAGATTTGCAAGCCCAGAAAAGGTTAAGTTATCCTCTAGCCTTTTGCCTAGAGGCTATTAGTCGAGGTTACTCAGTTGAATGAAAACCTCCCTCAGGCGTTCAGCATGAGAGGATTTCCTGAGGATAGGGCAGATGCTGGTAGTTAATGAGCCTCAATTTGCATTTCAATGGCCCACCTGGGTGTGGCTGAATCTCCGAGGGAGGGGCTGCCGCCTCTCCACAGAGCCTTGGGAAGGAGTAAGATGGCTACCGTCCTGCGTGGCCGCAACTCAGCAAAAGCTCTGAGCACCCTTCAAATCCCGAGTGTCCCCACACAGTTCCAGTCCAGTCCACCCTCCCTCTGCTGGAGCCCAAGGTGAGTGGCTGTGGCTATTTTAGCGCTCTGTCCCGGCCCTCTGCGCTGTGGAGCCGGCTCGGGCTTTAACCCCGAGGGCGCACTGCTCACAGCTAAGACCGCTGCTGTCTGTGGGCTCCCAGCCCTCCTCTCACGCCTCCGCAATCCTACCAGGATCGATTCAGTGTCCCTGGTTGTATGGCCCTCGCAAGCTGCTTTTCTGTTGCTTTTCCCCCCGACGATTTGTCTTTATTTTAATTGTAATTCCAGTTTGGTCCCGGGAGATGGTCTGCGTAGCTTCCATTCACTCCGCCGCCATTCTTAAGTCTCCTAAAAAAGAATTTCTTAACTTCCCGTCAAGATGGTGGAGTAGAAAATAATGGGAATACTGAAATTGTAAAAATAAATGTTAAGCCCTGGCCGGTTTGGCTCAGCGGCTAGAGCGTCGGCCTGCGGTCCAGAGAGACCCGGGTTCGGTTCCCGCTAAGGGCATGTGCTTCGGTTGCAGTTTGTCCCCGGCCCTGGTTGGTCGTGTGGGTGGCAGCCACTCGGTGTGTCCCTTTCACGTCGATGTTTCTCTCTCTCTCTTCCTCTCTCTCCCTCCCACTCTATCTGAACAAAAAATGAAAAAATGTCCTTGGGTGAGGATAAAAAAAAAAATAATAAAATAAAATAAATGTTAAACTTCCTTCAAAAAGAAATACAGAGCCCTGCCGGTTTTCGCTCAGTGATTAGAGCGTCAGCCTGTGAACTAATGAATCGCAGGTTCGATTTAGGTCAAGGGCACGTGCCTTGGTTGCAGTTCGTCCCCAGCCCTGGTCGGGGTTGTGCGGGAGGCAACCAATCAGTGTGTCCCTCTCCCATTGATGTTTCTCTCTCTCTCTCCCTCCCTCCCACTCTATCTGAAGATAAATAGAAAAAAATGTCCTCGGGTGAGGACTGGAAAAAAGAAAAAAGAGTTAATACAGAAAAGAAATTTACTCACGGGATTGAGGAGGGCAGGTAAGTCAGAAATGTGCAGGACAGTCAGGCAGGCTGGAAATCCAGAGAAGAGTTGATGTTGTCTACTTACATTAGGGAAGATAATCTGCTTTATTCAAAGTCTATTGATTTAAATGTTAATTACATCTATAAAATACCTTTACAACAATATCTAGACTGGTGCTTGACCAAACATCTGAGCACCGTAGCCTAGCCAAGTTGACACATAAAATTAATAATCACAGCCTCAATTTACTTGCTTATAATTGGGCAATGATACTTTTTTTTTTTTTTTTGCAAGATTTAAATAATGTGTATATAATACTTGGCCCACTGCAAAATTTTTCAATGAACAAAAGTGGCTTTTTTTCATTACTCTAATGAGGAGAACTGGTTGGCCTGGCATGTGAGGTTTCCAGATTGTAGGAGATAGTGGGAGATGAGCAAAACTGAACTGATTAAGGAGGCTGAGAGACATGCAGCTTGAGGAGCAAGGGATTTGTGCCCAGACCTGTTAGCCAGATGCTTGTGACAGGAGCTGGGCTGGAGTCCCCAAGTGCCACTGGGACTGATATCTTTAAACTGAGCTCATTATGACTTGTTTACTAACTACTTGGGCTTGATGTAGACTTACTCCAGGAGTTCAGAGCAATTGTGTGAGCTCAGTGAGCTATCTTTCTGAGCACAGGACATGCACCTGAGTGGGTAATCTGTGAGCAGCTCTAGCCTAGGCCTCTGGTGACCTTGGTTGACTTGGCCTCTCTGCTTTCCAGCTTCTTCAGGGCCTTGCATGGAGCTAAAGCTTCTTGCCCTGCTTGGGCCAGCTGGCCCCACTCTGTGGGCTCTACTTAGAACTTCTCCACTGAGTGACCAGTTTGGACCCCCAAGCTCTGCTCCCATAGGCTCTGGATGGGAAATATAACAGCAGCCTCCCAGAGAGACTGTGTCCAGTCTCCCCAGCCCATCACCACAAGGGACCAGCTCCTGCCAGCCTTGAGGAACAAAGGCAGCCAGGACCCTTGGTCACAGAAGAGAGTGTGCACATGGGGGAGCCTGGCCAGCATCTCACCCAGTAACATGTTCCCCTTATCCTGGTGGCTTTTTAAAGCTGAAGCTCAGCAGAATCATGGGAGGGAGAAATCCCAGTGGCAACAAGCATGGAGGACTTGGGCATGAAAAAGTGAGGTCCCATTCTCCTCTCCAATCTTCCTAATGCCAGAGCTCTGGGTCTGACAACACACTTGCTTCTTCTAGGCACCACCTTTTCACCTCAGCATGCTTTATAAATGTTTGTTGTCACACTCTTCTTAATAAGAGTTATGTGCAGACTCTCCCTGTATGAACTAGTGCCACACTTCATCCTAGATGTAAAATTTTCTATTTTTTTTGGTAAAATTCTCTTTATCTAGCCAAGCCATGCTTTCCTTCAGGCAGGCTTCCAGGATCCCCAGCTGCAACTGCCCAGCCAGTCAAGGGCCAAAAGGGAGGCAAACTGGGATGTAGCCACCAGGCTCCTGCAACTTCCAACTCCCAGAACACCAGGTGAGGCAGGGGCAGCATCTGGAGACTTTGGATGGTGAGGGGCCGCTCCAGCACCTTGAGCAGCCAGGAGCCCTCCCCAGAGAAGCAGCCCTGACCCAAGGGAGCCAGCCTTGGGCAACTTGGTCTCACTCCTGACCATCCAACCCAACCAGATGAAGGCCTGTCTGGTGCTGATTCACATAGGACTTGCTTATTACGTTTCTTAGAGTGTAAGCATTGGCTTTTCATGACTAATGTTTAAAATTTAATTTTTATCAAATCAATATAGACACTAGCTTTAAGTCAAGTAATACTGCAAGGCTTTTAATGATGAACAGCAGTTCCATGACCCACCCTACCCTTGCGATTCTCCATCCCCACGGCGTAATCACTCAACTCTTACAGCTCTTCTGGAAATTAACTTTCATTTCTTAATTCATGCTTACACTGCTGTTTCTTCTGTTTTAAGTTTCAGATATTCTCTACTGACTTGGAAGATGATTTAGCTCTCACACTATATACACACTCATTTCCCTCACTAGCCACCCATTCCTTAAATTTGGTTTTACCTCCCTTTCATGTATTAAATCAGTACTCATTGTTTACATTGTTTTTGCTGTATAAATATTATTCGCAGTCAAGCCATGTGATGTACTATATTACATTTCTGCTAGTTTTTCTTTATCTGAAAAAATGTCTTTATTTCATCTTCATTCTTGAAGGATATAGTCTGTGGATACAGAATTTTGGGTTGACAGTTTTTTCCTTTCAGCAGTTAAAGATGTTTGTTGTTAAGAATATCTGCCTTGCCCTGGCCGGTTTGGCTCAGCGGTTAGAGTGTCGGCCTGCGGTCCAGAGAGACCCGGGTTCGGTTCCCGCTAAGGGCACATACCTCGGTTGCAGTTTGTCCCCGGCCCTGGTTGGTCGTGCGGGAGGCAGCCACTCGATGTGTCCCGTTCATGTCAATGTTTCTCTCTCTTTCTCTCTCCCTCTCTCTCCCTCCCACTCTATCTGAACAAAAATGGAAAAACATCCTCGGGTGAGGATTAAAAAAAAAAAAAGATTATCTGCCTTACCTGCTTTCTGATGAGAAGTCCAAGTCATTCAAATCCTGAATGAAATTTGTTGTTTTTGTTTTCATGATTTTCTCTATATCTTTGATTCTCAACAGCTTGACTACGAGGTGCTTAGGCCTAGATCTCTTCACATTTATTCTGTTTGAGGGTTATTGAGCTTCACTAATCTGTAAATTCAGTCTTCACTAAGATTGGGAAGTTTTCAGTTATTATTTCCTCAGATATTTTTCTCTGCCACATTCTCTCTCCTCTCCTTCAATCTTTTTTCTTTCCTCTTCAAATTTGATTTCTATTTACCTATTTTCATCTTCACTACCTCCTCTGTCATTTCAATTTACTAGTAAGCTCATCCCTTATTTTAAAAATTTCAGATATTATTCTTTTAGTTCTAAAATGTTCTTTTTTTTCTATTTGTCTGCTGAAATTTCCTAGCTTTTTATTTATTAAAAGCACATTTCCCTTTATATCACTGAGGATAGCCCGAATAGCTGCTGTAAGTCCTCATCTGGTCATTCCAGTATTGGGTCATCCTGGAGGTGGCATTTGTTGTCTTTTCCCTTGAGAGTGTAACACACTTTCCATTTCATTTGTGCAGATTTTCATGTATGCGATTGGCTGTGGCTCTTATTTCAATCAGTTCTTTAAACCTTAGTTACAAGCTGCTTCTCATTTGCACCACACATGCACATTTTCAGAGTTGCCCAGAGACGAGTGAGTTTACACGTGGAATTGAGAGTCCCCCTTCTCTGACGATCTCCTTCCCGAGTCTCCCCCTCACTCCCCAGCAGCCTGGGTTACTCTGAGACCTCTTCCCTGGGTTCCAGAAACATGGTGGGTGTCACTATTGGAGTTTTAGCTGTCAGGTGTCTCAGGCTGCTTGCTTCAAGTTTTGACTCCCCTCCAAAAACTGCCTGCTTTTGTTCAGTCTCCAGAGCAATCAGGTAGTTTTTCTGTATTTTGTCCAAAGTGTATAATTGTTATTTGTGGGAAAAATTGGTGTTAGGAGCGTTCTCCGTAATGGAAATTGACACCCCTCATCCCCCACCCCCAAATAATTCTGCTTTCAAATCATTAACTAGAGTTCAATATTTATTTAAAGGTGTGTTTTTTAAATAAAATTTATAAAAATGCACATGCCATTTCCTTTTTTATACAATTTTTTTTGGCATGTAGTAATGTATACATGTACTTTATTCTTTAAAGCAATACTTCTTTTAGAATTTGCCTGTTTAAAAAATAAAATCTCTTCCTTTTCCTCCTCTCCTTTCCTGTGGGGCCAGAGTTTGAGCTCTCTAATGGCAATCTGTGACCAGGGTGTTGACATTAAGCCACAGGGCTTTATCTGCGGATGGATCAGCAGATAAAGCACAGCCCTCCTGGCTTTGGTTTCCTGTGTCACACCCGACAGCGGTCACTTCTCAGAATCTTCTTTTCCCTTCAGAGTGTAATTGAATCTGTCACTGCTGCTCCTGCGAACACTTTGGGACACTTTGACATTTATGTTGATGCTGTGTCATTGAGCAAAATCTGCTTTGCCTCCACTTTGAAGACACCTGCCCTGACCAGACAATCAGATGCCCCACACTGAGTCTTTTTTTGTTTGTTTGTTTTTGGCTTAAACAGCAGAAATTTATTTTGTCACAGTTCTGGAAGTTGGATGTAGGAGATCAAGGCGTGGTCAGGGCTGGTCTGTGGTATGTGTTCACCTTCTTCACGGTGTCTCCCATGGCCTTTCCTTTGTGCGCAGGGAGAGCCACGTGAGCTCGCCTGTCAGAGGTGGAGGGGGACTCTTTCTTTGTTTCCTGTGTCTCTGACCATGCTCAGCTAAGTAACTACACAGAACCTTTCCAGGAAGACTCAGATACCAGCGCAAAGCTCTCCCTTCCCTCACCACCGCTCACTCATGCACAGCACATCCTTGAGTTGGCTCTTAATCTTCGCTGAGTCCCATGGAAAGGTCTGCCCGTGTTGGTCAGTTTCTGCTTACTGACTTGTTCTTTGATTAGGGGACTTGATATACATTTTCTTTTTTTAAATGTTTTTTATTGATTTTTTAGAAAGAGAGTAAGGGAGAGAGAGATAGAAACATTGTTGTGAGAAACATCAATCAGCTTCCTCCTGCATCCCCAGATCTAGCCAGCAACCCGGGCATGGGCTCTGACCAGGAATCGAACCAGGAGCTCTCAGTCCATGGGGCGACGCTCAAACCACTGAGCCACACCGGCCGGGCTTTTTTTTTTTTTTAATTATTGATTTGAGAGAGAGAGAGAGAGAGCGAGAGCGAGAGAGAGAGAGAGGAAAGGAGAGAAACATCAATTTGTTGTTCCACTTGTTTATGCATTAATTGGTTAATTTTTTATCCTCACTCGAGGATATTTTTGCACTTATCTTCAGATAGAGCAGGAGGGGGAGGGGGAGAGAGAGAGAGAGAGAGACAGAGAAACATCGATGTGATAGAGCCACATCGACTGGCTGCTACCCACACAACCCCAACTGGGGCCGGGGACAAACCGCAACTGAGGTACGTGCCCTTAGCGGGAACCGAACCTGGGACTCTCTGGTCCGCAGGCCAACGTTCTAACCGCTGAGCCAAACCGGCCAGGGCAATTGGTTAATTCTTGTATGTGCCCTGACCGACGATCGAATCCCAAAACTTGGCATATCGGGACAACACTCTAACCAACAGAGCTACCTGGCCAGGGCTTGATGTATGTTTCCTTTCCCATAAGTTGCAACAATAACTGAATGACAAATTGTAATGGAATAAAAGAAAGGATAACTGGATACCGTCTAGAAAGCAGCTGGCCTTTATTGAGCAACGAAGACAGTTACTCATGGAGGCTCTTTGAAGTTCAAACCAACATTGGAATCTACCTATAAACTGTGTTTACACTTTTTCATTTCTCCACAGTGGAGGGAGAGCAATAGAAAATTCTGCACTGTCACCAGCAGCGGCCACCTTCAGAGCGCTCGTTGCTGCACAGAAGGAGCGGTCCATACATAGGCTTGTACCTAGAGAGCACTCCATTATGTCAGGCTTCTCTGGAAATGGTTTGCTTTGGTCACAGACAGAATGTCCAGGAGAAACTAATGAGGGGCATTGAGAAGTGGGGATTTCAAGACTTGCCTTGAAGCTGTTTCATCATTTTGGGAGAAGAGTTGATGGAGATTATGGGGGTTCCAAATCCTTCCCAAATTTCCACCCCATGGGTGCCACCGCGTGGGCTCTGGGAATGGGACTGCTGCCCATGTGAAGCTGTGAGTTAGTGGGCCTGGGAGAGGGGGCTGCAGGCAGTTGTCTGCACCTGTCTGAAAGGGCCTGCTCAGTCCTAGACACAGCTGCTGCCCAAGAGGTGGGGGCCTCTAGCAAATGTGGGAGGGCCAGGAGGCCAGGATACCTCACTAGAAGATTTCCAGAGGGGACACCCAATCTTCAGAAGTCTAAGGAGGACCAGACATGAGCCAGCTTCTCCCTGGGAAGCCAGTTTCAGGAAGCTACTCCCATCTATTATGCTGCCTGACCACCACAGTGCTGCTTACCCAGAAACCAGACAGTGAACACTGGGAGAGGCCACGGGCGTTGGAGTCTGGCAGACCTGGGTTCTAATCTGGCTCTGGCTCTGGCTGGCCACTTGATCCCTGGCAAGTTATTCCAATCTCTGAGACTCAGTTTCTTCATCTATAAAACAGGGTAAAAATAGTTATCTGGCACACAGTATAGTATACTGTATTTACATTTTGTATGTATTAATAATGTGAATTTATTGATTTTATTACAATTAGATTTGTTTTAAAACAATTTAGGAAAATATAAAAATTTTTAAATAAAAAAATATGTCCATTGAAAAGATATCCCCACTTGAGTTCTTCTTCCTGAGTAACCTGTTACTTTCTGCATCATGGGGTAAATGGTATTACTGTTGATAGCTACTATTTATTGGGGCTCACTTTGTGTCAGGATGGTGCCTGATAACATCACTGTATTCACCCGTTTAGTAGACAGTGTCACCCCTGTTCTGGAGGCTCAGAGGGGTGGAACATTTTGCCTGGCAACACAACCTAGAAGGACTTAAAAACCCAAGTGAGCCCTGGCCGGTTTGGCTCAGCGGTTAGAGCGTCAGCCTTTGGACCAGAGAGTCCTGGGTTTGGTTCCCGCTAAGGGCACGTACCTCGGTTGCAGTTTGTCCCTGGCCCTGGTTGGGGTTGTGTGGGTGGCAACCAGTCGATGTGTCTCTCTTGCATCGATGTTTCTGTCTCTCTCTTCCTCTCTGTCTCCCTCCCGCTGTATCTGAAGATAAATGCAAAACCCCCCCCCAAAACCCAAGTGATTTCATGTTTGTAAATCTCCTAAGAATCTATATTAACTCCTCCCATCCATACACCTGATGCTTTCCCATCAGGAGCTGGGCAGCCAAGTTCCTCAGGAGAGAGGGAGGGAGGGTGTTTTTATACCCACACAGGCATCAGACAACAACACCATAGTAAAATAACAGTAGCAGGTGTCAGGGTAAGTCTGCTAAGTTCTTTACATGGATCCTCTCATTTAAGCCTCATAACTACCTTCTTAGGTAGGTACAGCTGTCCCCATTTTATAGAAGATAAAATTGAGGCTCAGAGAGGTTCAAGAATTTGGTTAACTTCTTACATCTTAGAAAAGAAGTAGCAGAGCCCTGGCCAGTTTGGCTCAGCGGTAGAGTGTCGGCCTTTGGACCAATGAGTCGTGGGTTCGATTCCGGCCAAGGGCACATACCTTGGTTGCAGTTCATCCCTGGCTCTGGTCAGGGTCATGCGGGAGACAACCAGTTGATGTTTCTCTCTCTCCCTTTCTCCCTCCCACTCTATCTGAAGATAAATAGAAAAATATACTTGGGTGAGAATTAAAAAATATATAAATAAATAATATTAAAAAAGAAAAGAAGTAGCAGAGACAAGATTCAAACCCAGGCAGTCCAACAGGAGAACCTAAGCTCTTCAACACTCCACTCTGTTCCCTGGGGGAGGCGGCTAAGAGACAGTGAAGGGCCCTGGCCGGCTTGGCTCAGTGGTTAGCGCGTCGGCTTGCGGACTAGAGAGTCCCGGGTTTGGTTCCCGCTAAAGAAACGTACCTCGGCCCTGGCCGGTTTGGCTCAGCGGTTAGAGCGTCGGCCTGCGGTCCAGAGAGGCCCGGGTTCGGTTCCCGCTAAGGGCATGTACTTCGGTTGCAGTTTGTCCCCGGCCCCTGGTTGGGTCGTGCGGGTGGCAGCCACTCGATGTGTCCCTTTCACGTCAATGTTTCTCTCTCTCTCTCTTCCTCTCTCCCTCCCACTCTATCTGAACAAAAAATGAAAAAAATGTCCTCGATAAAGAAACATACCTCGGTTGCAGTTTGTCCCCGGCCCTGTTTGGGGTCGTGTGGGTGGCAACCACTCGATGTGTCTCTTTTGCATCGATGTTTCTCTCTCTCTCTTCCCCCCCCTTTCCCTCCTGGTCTATCTGAAGATAAATGCAAAAAAAAAAAAAAAAAAATGTCCTCGGGTGAGGATAAAAAAACAAAACAAAAAAAGTAAGAGACGGTGAAGGGCTGGAGGCTGGACAAGCAAGAGGGAGCTAATGTAGTACACCCAGAGAATGTGCTGGGACTGATAACATCACTGTATTCACCAATGGGGTGAATACAGAAGGGAGGTTGTCACGTCGGGGGTGGGGTGGGGTGGTTAGACCTGAAAGGATAAGACAGTCAGGAGCAAGGTTCTGGGGTTAAGATTCTAGAAATGAAAGAGATGATGTCTGTCTTCTAGGACCTGAGGGTTTATTGAGAGGACAAATGTAAACTGCATGTGGATGAAAAGAACTAGGTCAGTAGTAATGACAACATCACAGCTATCAGACTCGCTGTTCCAGTTATCTACTGCTGCACAAAGCCACCCTCAAACATAATGGTTTAAAATACCGATCATCGCCCTGGCCGGTTTGGCTCCGTGGTTAGAGCGTTGGCCTGCGGTCCAGAGAGACCCGGGTTCGGTTCCCGCTAAGGGCATGTACCTCAGTTGCAGTTTGTCCCCGGCCCTGGTTGGTTGTGCGGGTGGCAGCCACTCAATGTGGCCCTTTCACGTCGATGTTTCTCTCTCTCTCTCTTCCTCTCTCTCCCTCCTACTCTATCTGAGCAAAAAATGAAAAAATGTCCTCAGGTGAGGATTAAAAAAAAAAAAAAAAATACCGATCATCTATTCTGCCTATGAGTCTGCAGTTTGGGCAGGGCCTGGAGTGGGGGATCAGCTTGTTTCTGCTCCACGTGGCATCAGCAGGGGTGGCTAAGGTCGGGGGCTGGAACCGTCTGAGGGTCTGCTCACTTACATGTAGCAGTTGAAGCCAAACACCTACACATCGGCCTCTCTCTGCCGCTGCTTGGACTCTCCAGCACGGTGACTGGGCGACATCATTAGTCATTAAGGAATGCAAATTAAAACCACAATGAGATACTATTATAGACTTAGTAGAATGTCTAAAATAAAAAAGACTGACTGTACCCAGTGTTGTCAAAGATACTCATACAACCACTTTGGAAAATGGCTTGGCAATTCCTTCGGAAGTTAAACACACACACACCATATGACCTAGCCATGCAACTTCCATGTATTTACCCAAGAGAAATGAAAGCGCCTGTCTGTTACAAAGACTTACACACGAATGTTCACAGCAGCTTTATTGAACTAGCCCCAAATGAGAAACCACCCAAATGTCCATCAACAGGTGAATGGCTAAGTCAATTATGGTAAAGCTATACGAAATACAATTCAGCAACAAACACGAATTAACTATTGATACGTGCAACAACATGGGTGGTTCTCATATTTATTATGCTGAGTAAAGGAAGTTAGAGAAAAATATGCAGTGTTATTCAATTTATATAAAAGTCTAGAAAATGCAAACGAACCCATTGTGGCAGAAAGCATGTCAGTGGTTGCCTAGAGATGCTAACGGTGGGGTGGAGGGAGTAAAGCAAAGGCATGGGGACACTTTGGGGTTGATGGATGTGATCAATCATTTGATAGTGGTGATGGTCTCACAGGGGTAAATGTATCAGAATTGATCAAATTGTACACTTTCAATCTGTGCAGTTCACTGTGTGTCAATTATAACCGTTTTTTTTTAAACAATTTTTTTTCCTTTATTGATTTTAGAGAGACAGGAAGGGAGCAGGAGAGAGAGATAGAAACATCGATGAGAGAGAACATCGATTGGCTGCCTCCTGCATGCCCCTCACTGGGGACCTGGCCCACAACCTGGGCATGTGCTCTGACCAGGAATTGAACCGGCGACCTCTTGGTGCATGGGTCGATGCTCAACCACTGAGTGACACTGGCCGGACTATAACTGTTTTTAAAACAAATACTAGGTCCAGCCGGTGTGGCTCAGTGATTGAGCATCGACCCATGCACCAAGAGGTCGCCAGTTCGATTCCAGGTCAGGGCACATGCCCAGGTTGTGGGCCCAATCTCCAGTGGGGGGCATGCCAGAGGTGGCCAATCGATGTTCTCTCTCATCGATGTTTCTATCTCTCTCTCCTGCTCCCTTCCTGTCTCTCTAAAATCAATAAAGAAAAACAATTAAAAAAAAAAGAGAATAAAAAACAACAACAACAAACACTAGGATGGAAAGAAAGAGGGCACGTGGGATGAGATGTGTTGTGTGGCCATCTTAGAAAATACAACCTACCTCGTTCACCAAGTGTTTCCAACACGCCAGGAACTGTGTGTGCTTTACAGCACTGTCACTGCACCGCCCAACAACCCAGCCTGCAGGGGAGATGAGGAGGTGGCCAAGGCTCTATTATCTGTTACATTATTATCTTGATTGTTATCACAGAGCCATGAGGTCTTGGTCCCTGGGAGGGAAGGGTGTCTCAGGGCTCTGGTGACCAAGACCTCAGGGCTTTTCTACCTGAGCTGCAAGCGAACGGCTGCCCACGTCTTGGGACCCCTAAGGAAACAGAGGCACACTTTAGAGAGCAACATGGAGAGGCAGTGAGGTGGAGGCTCTGTGGGTGAAGGTCACCCCTCTTCAGCAGAGGTGGTCCCCCCTTCTTCTGCTGTATTAGTCCCTTTGGATAGGTAGGTGCCTGCCTAGCATCCTTTGGTAATTGAATCCAGCTTTCTTCTGAGAACCACCATGTTGTGCCTTGAAATCCTCAAAGATTAGCTGACATTGTCCTCCCTTTACTGCCCTCCACCCCTTAGCTTCTAGAGGGGCACAAGGGACCCAAGTCTGGCCAGCCTCCAGCCCACAGTGACTGGTTTGGGCAAATGCATTATCCAGGCGTAGGTCAGCCAGCATTAGCCTTGGACCTGTGCTCTAGGTAACAGGAAGGAGACTTCCCCCTTCCCCTGGGTGGCTACCTGGCAGACTCAAGCCTTGGGTGCCTGGTGGACATTTCTCTACATGTGGACAGCCTGTCTGAGAACCAAACCAAAGCAGGGAGGCAGAACAGAGAGAAGGAAAGGGATGTGTTTCTGACATCACTGCTGAAGTCCAAGCACCCAGCCATGCCTGCAGCTGGGACCTCCCCAGGACTTGTTTCATGGGCCAGTAAACCGCCTCCTTTGCTTCAATAAATTACAGCTGGGTTTCTGTTCCCAGCAGATGAAGTGGCTCTCTGCCCTTCTCCCCAGCACTGACATGTCCCACCCCCTCATCTCCAGAGCCCAGACTAGGGGCTTTCTGACACCCGGATCTTGGGGTAGGACCACAGCTGCACTGCATCTGGGTCTTCCCCCTCCCCCACATCTAGGGAGGAAGCAGATACGTAGTCTTTGGTTCCAGGGCCTCAAGGAGGGCTGTTTGAGAAGTGCTGTACCCTCTGTCCCGGGTTGGCTGGGCCCTGTCGCTCTAGCTGCTGCTTTCTGCCTCAGGTGAGGTCCTCCCTTTTCCTTCCTCCAGGTCCCGAGCCTCTTTTTCTCCTTTTTAAAATATGGGTTTTCATTGATTTTTTTTTAGAGAGAGAAGAAGGGAGAGAGAGAGAGATAGAAACATCGATGTGAGAGAGAAACATCGATTGGCTCCCTCCTGCACGCCCCCACTGGGATCAAGCCCATAACCCGGGCATGTGCCCTGACCAGGAATCCAACCAGGACCTCTCAGTTCATGGGATGATGCTCAATCCACTGAGCCAAACCGGCCAGGGCTCTTTCTACTTTTTAATAGGGGTGGGGACTGCCCAATAGACACATTCTGGTTAAGGAGCCCATGAAGGAGAGGCCTCTTAGGCTGGGGAGAACACTGGAGGCCAGAGGCTAGAGCAGCTGGTGCACAATCCTGTGGACCCCTTACCCCGACCCCATGAACACAGGCCTGGCTGATGGGAAGGCAACAAGAAGGGGAGAGGTTGCTGGGGAAAGCATTATTGGCCAGGCAGTTGGGCTGGACCTGGAAAGGGGGGCTTGGGAAAGGCAGCTCAGGGATGTGAGGAAGGGCACGAGGCAGTACTTTGATAGGTGTGGGGGCTGTCACCTGTGCACTGCTGTCCAACTAAGCTGAACAGAAATAGAAACAGGAGACATTGATTAAGCGCTGTGTGCTAGACTTTATCTCACTTAATCCTTGTGACTATTCTGTGAGGTAGGTACGGTCCCCACTTTACAGGTGAAACTGGGGCTTAAGTCACGTGTCCACAGTCACACAGCTAGGGCCGGCAGGACTGACCTGGAGGGAGCGGGGTGGGAGCACTGCTGTGCCAGAGGAAGGTACAGGACTGGGGGATAGAGAAGACGGTCTGCAGGCTGGTGAGTCCGTCGGAGACGGCGAACGGGGCAGGGGCCTGCTCTTCACTCTAACTGGGAAAATGAGTCCAGAGAGACACAGGCGTCTGCAGCTAATAGTGACCCTGGGTGCGTCTGGACTGGAGACAGGAGAGAGGCCTGAGGGAGACAGATGCCAAGGACTAGGACTGAAGGCACTGGAGGGGCTGATGGACAAGAGGGAGGGGAGGAGAAGCCCAGGTGGTGAGGACAGAGCGGTCAGGAGAGAGGAAGGTCAGGAGACGCCATTAGACACCGGGTCTTGGTGCTCGTGAGTGGTGGAAGAGACGGGCTTGTTCTTTGCAAAATGTAAAGCTTGTTATTTTTGTCTGATTGCAATAGGAAAATATGAAAAATACAATTAAACAGGAGTAGAAATATTAAAAGGTTTAAGACCTCTCTTAATCCTAAACCCACACACTGCTATCAATGGTTTCAAACATTTCCTTCAGATTCTGGAATATGAACAAAAACAGATAAATCCATATGTACGAGAATTCTAATTGATCCACAACTTTGACAAGTATTACTTGCGTTTTTTTTTTTTCTTTTCATTTTAGCCATTCAGGCGTGTGGGCAGCTGATCTCATTGCAGTCTTAATTTCAATATCCCTGATTGAACTGTTTCATGTGTTCATTGATTTTTTTGGATGTCCTATTTAGTGAAGGTCCTGTTCAAGTCTTTGGCCCATTTTCTATTGGTTTGCTTGACTTTCTCCTACTGGTTTGTAGGAGGTCTTCATATAGTCTAAATAGGACCCCTCTTTTGGTCATGTGTTGTGAGTATCTTCCACTCCATGGCTCTTTTCACTATTGTTAATGGTGTCTTTTCATCAACAGAAGTTCCAATTTTAATGTTGTTCTATTATAATTTTTCCCATTTTAATTCACTTGTTTTTATTGTGGTGTATTTAAAAACCTCTGCCTACTGCCCCACCAGTGTGGCTCAGTGGATTGAGCATCATCCCATGGACTGAGAGGTCCTGGTTCGATTTCCAGCCAGGGCACATGCCCGGGTAATGGGCTTGCTCCCCAGTGCGGGGCAAGAGGCAGCCGATCGATGTTTCTCTCTCACGTCGAAGTTTCTATCTCTCTCTCTAAAAAAATCAATAAAAACATATTAAAAAAAATAATCTCTGCCTACTAAAATTTTTAACTCTTTTCTAAGATTCTAAGATTTATGCTCATAAAGATATTGTTTTCTTCTAAAAGCTTTATTGTTTTACCTTCTAAATTTTTTTTTTTTTTTTTATCCTCACCCGAGGACATTTTTTCATTTTTTTGTTCAGATAGAGTGGGAGGGAGAGAGAGGAAGAGAGAGAGAGAGAAACATCGACGTGAAAGGGACACATCAAGTGGCTGCCTCCCGCACGACCAACCAGGGCCGGGGACAAACTGCAACCGAGGTACATGCCCTCAGCGGGAACCGAACCCGGGTCTCCCTGGACCGCAGGCCGACGCTCTAACCGCTGAGCCAAACCGGCCAGGGCTACCTTCTAAACTTTGATATATAATCCAACTGAAACTGATTTTGGGTTGTAGTCTGCTAAGACTAAAGATTAAAACACATTTCCTGTGGGTATCAAGTTGACCCAGCACCGTTTATTGAAGTGACTGTCCTTTCCCCACAGACTTGGAGTATCCCTTTGTATAAAACTGTATACAAGTTTTGGGTTCCACCTTCTATTCCATTGTCTATCCTTGTACCAATACCATACAGTTTTGATTACATCAGTCTTTTAATGTCTTGGTTCCTGGTAGTAGAAATTCTCCTCGTTTGTTATTCTTCAAGATTTCCCTGGATAGTCTTGGTTCTTTACAGTTTCATAAAAGTTTTAGAATCAGGTTATCATTTTCCACAAAAAGACCTGCTAGGGTGTCACTGGGACTGCTTTGACCTTGAGTACTGGTTTGGGAAGAATTCACAACTTCATAATACTGATTTTTCTAATGCATGCATATAGTGCATCCCTCTATTTACATTTTCTTTAACTCATTTCAATAATGTTGTGTAGATTTCAGTACAAAGGGTTTCCATATATTTTGTTAGATTTATTTCTAAGTATTTGATTTTTTTTTTTACTTAAAAACATTTATTTTCTTTATTGATTTTAGAGAGAGAGGGAAGGGAGAGGGAGAGATAGAAACATTGATGAGAGAGAACAATGACTGGCTGCCTCCTGCATGCCCTCCACTGGGGATTGGGCCCATAACCTAGGCAAGTGCCCTGACCAGGAATTGAACCCACGGCCTCTTGGTGCATGGGTCAAAGCTCAACCACTGATCCACACCAGCTGGGCTAGTATGTTTTTTTAAGAACAACTTTTTTGAAGTATAAAAGGCATAAAACTCACTAATTTTAAGTGTACAATTTGTTTTTAGTAAATTTACCAAATTGTGCAACTATCACCATAATCTAGTTTTAGAACATTTAATCACCTGAGTAAGAAAGAGCCCTCAGGCCTGCTTACAGTGACTGCTTCAGCAGCATCCCACACATTTTTGACGTGCTGTGTTCCTATTTTCTTTCAGGTCAAATACTAATTTACTTCCTGATTTATTCTTTGGCCCATGGGCTATTTAGAAGTATGTTATTTATTTCCTAAATATCTTTCTGTTATTGACTTCTAATTTAATTTCATCATGGTCAAAAAATATATTTGTGTGACTTGAATCTTTTTAAATGTATTGAGACTTGTTTTATGACTTATATTGTCTAAGTTGATAAATGTTCCATGGGCACTTGAAAAGCCAAGTGTATTTGACATTTGTTGGGCAGAGTGTTCTATAAATATCATTTACTACAGATTGGCTGATAGTATTATTAAATTCATCTTTATGCTCAGTGATTTTCTGTCTACTTGGTCTATCAAATATTAAAAGATGGGTGCTGAAAACTGTGGCTGGCATTTAGATTAGTCTGTTTTTTCCATGCAGTTCTGTTAGTTTTGCTTCTTTTATTTTGAAACTCCTGTTATGTGCATAAATGTTTAGGATGATTACATTTTCTTGATGAATTGAACTCTTTAACATTATGAAATAAACCTTTTTACTGTCAGTAATATTCTTTGCCTGAAATCTGCTTTACAGTCGGCCCTCGTTTATCACGGTTAATCAGTTCCAGACTCTACCATGATAAATGTATTTCTGCAAAGTAGGATTCTTTATTTATAAATCGAATATTTTCACAGTTAGAGCATAGAAAACCTGTTTACGACCTTCTAAATACGTTTTTTAACATTATTAGAGCCCTCTAGACATGAAATAACACCCTTTAGTCACCATTACACTCGCATTACCCAATATATTAGAGAAAATAAGACATATTAGACGTTACAAATATCATATTATTATTATACATTTAATTACACACACACACAGTTCTTACACACAACCACTAACCTATGAAAATAGTGCAACTTGTTTGATGATGAAGCGATGAAGATGAAGAGCTGTACTGCACAGCAAAGAAGAGCAAGGTTACTGCTCCTCTGAAGGCACGACCTCAGCAGGAGAGTCTGCAGGTGGTGCAGTATCTTCAGCAGGTGCGTTGTCGTCTTCTTCCGCTGAAGGAGCACTAGGAGTAGGCAGTGGGTGTCTGGGTGCGCAGCTGAAGAACATCGTGATAGGCAGTTGCTGGCGCTGTCTTTTCATATGCATGAGGAGGCTTTTGTAGGGTTCTATCGCTCCATCAAGTGCATTCCGGAACTGCAATGCACACATCATTTGTGGGTCCCATTCGCCAATCATGTCCTGTACTACCTTAACAGTTCTCACGACTTGCGAGAGACGCTCAAGTGTAAGGCCAACTTCCTCCTCCTGACCCCCAGGAACCTCTGGCTGCTCTTCCTCCTCCTCACTCGCAGACTTAGTCATCTCCACCAGATGCTCGTCAGTTAAGGGATCCGAATGTGTCTCCAGCAGCTCATCCACGTGTTCTGGATGACACTCGCCCTCCTCAAGGATCTTCTGGAACGTGTTGTTCACGTAGTCCTCTGCTGCAGGCTGGTCAGCAGAGGCAGCTTCTCCGTGGAGAACGACACTCTTCAGATGATACCTCTTCTGGAACTTCTCGAACCAACCCTTGCTCGCCGTGAAATCCATGAACGTTGCAGAAGAGGGTCCTGGTTGAGGTTCGTCCACTGTAAAGTGCTGATAGAGCTGCCTCGCCTTCTCCCGGATGACCAGCGAATCCAACGGAATGTTTTTCTTGCGGCTGTCGCTGATCCAAACAGCCAGGGCAGACTCTGTTTTCACTATGAACTTTTTTTTTTTTTTTTTTATCCTCACCGGAGGACATTTTTGCATTTATCTTCAGATAGAGCGGGAGGGAGAGAGGGAAGAAGAGAGAGAGAAACATCGATGTGAGAGAGACACATCGAGTGGCTGCCACCCATACGACCCCAACCGGGGAAAGGGACAAACCGCAACCAAGGTACACGCCCTTAGCGGGAACCAAACCCGGGACTCTAACTGCTGTGCCAAACTGGCCAGGGCTTCACTATGAACTTATCACGACTTGTCACGACACGCTTTGCTTCCTTGTTGAAGGAGACAGCAGCCGTTGCATGGATGTTCTTTTCATCTTTACGGATGGAGCGAACGGCAGACTCATTCAAGTCGTAATGGCGGCCAACCTCCACGATTTTCTTGCCATCTTTGATCATACCCAAGAGTTTCACCTTCTCCTGGATGGTAAGCATCTTCCTCCGGTGCTTAGTTTCATCGTCAGAAGGCTTAGAAGCAGCAGCACGTTTAGGAGCCATCGTGGGGCTTAGATAAAAGTTCTCAGAAATCGCAAACACTTACAAGAGCAAAGATGCTTCAGATGTGTAGCAATGTAGAAGCATGTATGAGAGAAACGAACTTGCATGAGGCTGAGCCAATCAGTGGCCAGGATAGAAGAGGATAGGATAGCCAATCAGTGAACAGCACGCTCTGACTGGCTTGGTTTCACCACACCCGACTTTTTGGAAAAAAGTTATTGCCCACACACAAGGAGTGGTCGAGCGGTTGCACCTGGCATTGAAGGATTTGCGGGGGTGCTCGAATACATAGGCCTACAGTCCGTACATACAGTAATTTTAAATGTAATTGTAATACAGGAGTGTATAATTGACTCAGACAACCAAGTGTGCACTGTCTTGATCAACTTTTTAATGAATATATTTGAAAAAACATAGATAGAGGTTGCGAAAGTCAAAGTGCGAAGTGGCGAGGGACGACTGTATCTGATTTTGATACTGCCACTTCAGTTTTTTAAAAAATTCATAGCTGTATGGTATAGCATTTCTATCCTTTTTCCCTTAAACTATGTTTGTCTTTACATGGGTTTCTAGTGGGTGAAATATAGTTGGTTCTTTTTTTAATTGATTCAGACTTTTGAGGTGTTTTAGATCACTTATCTTTAATATGAGTATTAATATGATTATTGGGTTTATGCCTTCCTGTAGATTGACGCCTTTACATCATTAAATGTACATCTTTATCTCTAGTAATGTTTCTTGCCTTAAAGTCTACTGGGTCTGATATTAGTTAGCTACAGCAATTATACTAATATTTTTACTTCCAATTTTTTGATGTGCTAATATTTAAGGTGTATCTTTTGTTAGCATATAGTCGTTAGATGTCAGTCCATAGTCTAATTTCTCATCTCCGAGGGGAATAAATAACTGCACAATATGTTTAAAAATATTTTTAAATTCATTCTAAGTATCTCATTTTTTTAATCCTCACCCGAATATTTTTCCATTTATCATCAGATAGAGTAGGAGGGAGAGAGAGGGGGAGAGAGAGAGTGGGAAAGAGGGAGAGAGAGAAACATTGACGTAAGAGAGACACATCCATTGGTTGCCTCCTGCACGACCCGACCAGGGCTGGGGACGAACCACAACAGAGGTACATGCCCTTGACCAGAATCAAACCCGCGACTCATTGCTCTGCAGGCCGACGCTTCAACCGCTGAACCACACCAGCCAGGGCAGTCATTTTTTTAAAGAATAGTTAATATTGAGCCCTGGCTGGTGTGGGTCAGTGGTTAGAGCATCAGCCCACACACCGAAGGGTCGTGGGTTCGGGGTTCGATTCGCAGTCAAGGTCATGTACCTGGGTTGCAGGTGTGATCCGGGGCCCTGGGTGGGGCGCATGTGGGAGGCAACCGATTGATGTGTCTCTCTCACATTGATATTTCTCTCTCTCTCTCCCCCTCCATTGCTCCCTTCCACTCTCTCTAAAGATCAATGGAAAAAATATCCTTGGGTGAGGATTAACAAAAAGAGAGAGAGAGAGAATATTTTATTGATTTTCAAAGAGAGAGGAATGGAGAGGAAGAGAGAGAAACATCAATGTGAAAGTGCAACATTGATTGGCTACCTCCTGCACACCCCTTATCAGGGACTGATCCCGAAACCTAGATATGTGCCCTTGACTGGGAATTGAACTAGCAATCTCCTGGTGCATGGGACGACACCCAACCAACTGAGCCACACTGGCCAGGGCTGTCTTAGTCTTTTAACTGTAGAATCTAGTCCACCTACGTTTAGTGTAGTTACTAATATATTTAGGTTTATACTACTATATTACTTGCTCCTTGTTACTTTTTCTCTTATTTCTTGTCTTCTTTTGGATTATTAAAATTTTTTTTTCCTTTACTGATTTTTAGAGAGGGAGGAAGGGAGAGGGAGAGAGAGATAGAAACATTGAGAGAGAACAGCAATTGGCCGCCTCCTGCATGACCCCAACTGGGGAATCGGGCCCACAACCTGGGCATGTGCCCTGACCAGGAATCGAACTGGTGAGCTCTTAGTGCATGGGTTGACGCTCAACACTGAGCCACACCGGCCAGGCTGGATTATTTTTTAAAACGTTGTTCCCTCTTCTAATAGCTTGTTATTTATACATTCTTTTATTCTTCTTTAAAAAAAAAAATACTCATCTGAGGGTATTTCTCCATTTTTCTTCAGAGTGTGAAGGAAGGAGGAAGGAAGGGAGAGGGAGGGGGAGGGAAGACAGAGAGAGAGAAAGAGAGACATCGATGTGAGAGAGACCAGGGCCGGGGACCGAACCGCACCAAGGCACGTGCCCCTGACTCTTTGGTCTGTGGACTGCTGCTCCAACCGCTGAACCAAACCAGCCAGGGCTTATTATTTTTTTAGTGGTTACTCCTACAGATTAAAATATGCACTTCTGACTTAATAGTCTGATACAGTATTACTCTGATCACTTATCCAGTAAGTCTAGAACTTCAGAGCACTTTAACTTCTTCACTTTGTCTCCTCCCGACTTTTTTGTTCTTACAGAGATTTTAAGTCCATATATATTTTAAAAACATTTCTATTTCTTTGTACAGATATTTATTTATATTAACTACTATCAATTCTAGTGCTCTTCATGTATTCCTTCATGAATTTCAGTATTTTCAACTAGGATCATTTTTCCTTTGTCTGGATTTTCCCTTTAGGATCCCTTTTGTACAAGTCTGATGGTGACAAATTCTCTCAGCTCTTCTTATCTGAGAACATCTTTATTTTAAAGGCTATTTTCACTAGGTAAAAAAATTCTACATTGGCAGTTTTTTCACACCAGAACTTTAAATATGTCTTTTCATTGTCTTCTGGCTTCCGTCATTTCTGATGAGAAATCAACCATCAGTCTTTTTTTTTTTTTTTAATCCTCACCCAAGGACATTTTTGCATTTATCTTGAGATAGAGCAGGAGGGTATGAGGGAGGAAGAGAGAGAGAGAGACATCGATGTGAGAGAGACACATCGAGTGGTTGCCACCCACATGACCCCGGCCGGGGCCAGGGACAAACTGCAACTGAGGTACGTGCCCTTAGCAGGAACCGAACCTGGGCCTCTCTGGTCCACGGGCCGACACTCTTAACTGCTGAGCCAAACCGGCCAGGGCTCAACCATCGGTCTTAGTTTAACACAGCACAATGATCAAAATTGGGAAATGAATAATAAAATATTATTTAATCTACAAGTCTTATTCGAATTTCACCAATTCTCCCACCAATATTCTTTAGAGCAAAATTTTAAAAAATTTGTGGTCTAGGAACCAATAATCCATTATCGCACACTACATTTAGTTATCATGTCTCTTTAAGTTTCCTTTAATCTGGAACAGTTCCATAGTCTTTATCTTTCATGATAAAGTGTAGGCCAGTTATTTTATAATGTCCCTCAGTTTGGGTTTTTCTGATGTTTCCTCATGATTAGATAGATGCAGGATATGCATTTTTGACAAGATCACCACAAAAGGGATGTTGTGTCCTCAATGCATTCTAGCAAGAGGCACATAGTATCTATTTGTCCCATTCCATATGGTTACGCTGTGTCAGCCAGGTTTCTCCATGGTAAATTACTTTTTTTTTTTTCCTCTCTGTAGTAATTTGGAGGGAGGTGCTTTGAGAATATATGAGTATCCTGTTCTCAAAACACACACACACACACACACACAAACCAAAATAAAACCCCAAATGTTCACGCATAAGTTGTATCACCTATTGGATGCTTCTCACCTGAACAATTATTACTTATGGTGGTTGTCAAGTGGTTCCTAGGGCTTGCCCTTTAAGGCTTTCAACTGAAATCCTGGTATAGTCACTGGGGGGGTCTCCTTTTGAGAGGTCTTGAACTCTGATCTTTATCTTCCTGGCACTGATTCTGCAAAATTCTGGCCAGCTTTACAGAAGTTTGGGCTTAGCTTTTTTGGTTCCCATCTTGTAAAATTTCAGACTTCAGTAAATGGTGTGAAATCCGAACCTAGTTTTAAGGCCCCCGAAGCCTTCGATTGTGTCACTCCAGGCTGTGAGACTATTAAAAACTGCTATTTCTCTTGTCCTGCCTGAAGCCTCTGCCTGAGGAAAACCTCAGGCTCTTGCCAGAACTGGCAAATTCAAGTGGTTGCACTTGGTCAACTTGTCTCTTCATGGTTTTCCCCTCTCCACAGTCTTAACTTCCCTTGTTACTGTTGCTTCTGCAAGTCTCTTAAACCACAAAACCCACCTGTTTCACTACCTTTCTAGTTGCTCTCACTGGGAGCATTATTCAGCTGCAAAATACTCCATCCTACCCAGAAGTAGGAGTCCCACATTTTCTTATTTTGAACTGCATAATATTGTATGATATGGGTGCCTCACTTCAAAATTTAACCTTTGCTCTATTTATAGTTGTTCAGTTTCTCATTACTATAAAGATTATTATAGTTATATCCTTGTAGGCATGCCAATATACATGAGTTCAATTATTTTTATAGGATAAATTTATGAAAATAGAATTGCTAGATCAGAGGGTATGATGAATTACACTTCTCATTGGTATTGCCAAATGGCTCTCTAGAAAAAACCTCACTAATCTGAGCTGAGAGTAAATGCCTCATCAATGACTGCAGAGTAATTTCGAGTGGTCACTACCTCTCTGCCTCAGGTGCCTCTAAGCCTCAGCCTTCTGTGATGAGTGGACAAATTAATGCACAGACCTGGTGTGGTGCAGGGCTGCCTGCCAGGGCCCATGCCTTGTTTTGGCACCAGCAGCTGATGAGTCAGCTTCCTGCTGAGTCAGCAAGAAAGGGCTTCCCCTGACTTACGGTTTGGGTGTGAATCCCACTTCCTGGCAGACATAGAGCCAGCCCAGAATACCACATACCTTACCATGGGCAATGCCAGCCCTGCTGATGAGGACTGATTAGGACACCTACTACTGTGCCTGCCATGTGGTTTTCAGGCCAGTATATCTTTGGGGAAGATACCCATCTGCTCTATCAGGGTGAGTCTGAGGATGTAGGACAGCAATGAAGTGGGTGGCAGTGGGTTTGGGAAGAAAGGTGTAGATAGATGGTGGAGCCCCCTTGGAGGAAGCTTTGGTTGGTAGTGGTAGGGGAAGAGAAGGAAGGCTCAGAAGAGTGAACTGCTGGCACTGTAGAAGCTCAAGCATTTTTTACCAGAAAAATAAAAAACACAAAACTTGGGGTGGGATGAATGATTCTGAGACTGCTGAGGCTTCAGCTGGGCAGCATGCTCCCTATCACCACTGAGCAACCCTTTGAGGGGCCGAGTGCAGCTGAGTTAGGTGCACCACTTCTCCTCTGTGGGGTACCAGGACAGAGAGCTTGAACCCTGTACCTCATTTCCCACACTTACAACAAAGCAGGCAGCTTCTCTAGGACACTCAAGAGCACCTGGTACTAGACAGCTCCCATTCAGGGCTGAAGGCTGCCCAGAGCTCCCTACATAGAGGACTATCTGCAGCTGGGGCTCAGAAGGTTCTCAAGCCCTCTTTACCCTTTCTTCTACTCTTCACCGTCTCTTGGCCTCCACCTAAGTGACAGTTGCTGAAATGGATTTGAAGTTCTAAGAAGAAACTCTGGGTTCCAGGTTACCCATTCCTTCCTCAATGAACATCCCATTACTCAAATCCTAGTACGGACATTATAACTTTAAAACATTTTTGCTGCCCGGCCAGTGTGGCTCACTGGTTGAGCATTGACCCATGCACCAAGAGGTCACCAGTTTGATTCCCGATCAGGGAACATGCCCAGGTTGTGGGCCCAATCCCCAGTGAGAGGCATGCAGGAGGCAGCCAATGGATGTTTCTATCTCTCCCCCTTTCTCTTCTCTCTCTAAACCTCTCTCAATAAAGAAAAAAAAAAATAGCCCTGGCTGGTTTGGCTCAGTGGTTAGAGCATCAACCTGTGGACCAGTGAATCGCAGGTTTGATTCTGGTCAAGGGCATGTACCTTGCTTGCGGTTTGTCCCCGGCCCTGGTCGTGTGGGAGGCAACTAGTCGATGGGGCTCTGTCACATCAATGTTTCTCTCTGTCTCTCCCTCCCTCCCTCTCACTCTATCTAATGATAAATAGAAAAATATCCTTGGGTGAGGAATTAAAAGTAATAATAATAATAATGTCTAAAAAAAAAAAACTTTGCTACCATGCAAAATTCATTAAGCTATTACTTTTTTTTTTTTTAATCCTCACCTGAGGACATTTTTCTATTTTTTGTTCAGATAGAGTGGGAGAGAGAGAGAGAAACATCAACGTGAAAGGGACACATCGAGTGGCTGCCTCCCGCACGACCAACCAGGGCCGGGGACAAACCGCAACCGAGGTACGTGCCCCTAGTGGGAACCGAACCCGGGTCTCTCTGGACCGCAGGCCCACACTCCAACCACTGAGCCAAACCGGCCAGGGCAAGCTATTACTTTTTAAACACCCAGATGCAAATTAGCTTTGCTGAATGGAGGAGGTAGAAGAAAAGGCTCAGCAAGGGTGTCACAGCAGTCACTGACTCCAGGGCACAGAAAATAAATGCAGCCTAGTTCTGGACCTCAGCTAGAAGGTGGCCACTAGACCAGGTACCATCCATGTGTCTGTCATATCTATAAGGAGAGGTTCCAGGTAGGTGCTCTTCCCAGGAAGGAGCCTCAGGACATGGCTTAAACACATCAGTAGAATGAATAATTTTGGACACATCAGCCTGAGAGTCAGAAAAACCCAGATCTGACTTCCATCTCTCTTCTAAAAGTCCTATGGTTTTACTCTGCTTGACTTAATTAACCAACAATGCTAAAAACCTAACAGTATCACAGCTCCAGACTTCTACTAGCAGAGCAGGGGGTTGGAGAGTCCTCTCAGTCATCACAGAGAAGATTTAACAAGTAAAAACCTGCAAACTCTTTATTAAATTCTCCCATTTCATCTGTACAGAAAAAAATGCACATTATGTTCAGAATCTCAGTAACATCTCAAAATTACACAGCATGAACATGTAAAAACAAGGAACTGCAGGGATTTTATACATAGAAAGGAAAACCATTTACAAAAAGAGGCTTGTTAATTATACTTTTCTTTCTTTCTTAAAAAAAAAAGTTAAAGGCCTAAGATCTCACACAGCACTTGCTGCAGTCTGTTTTCCTGTCTGGACTGACCTGGGAACTCTATGCTGGGAGAAGCCGCTCCATTCAGTGCACTGCAGTCTGACCGGGGGACCTGTTCAAACCACCCTAGCATGTCTGGCATAGGGCCTGCTGGGCTCTGGGTCCAGGTGTCAATTTTATGCTGGGGGAAGGCAAAAACAGAATATAGAGGCACTATCTGAATTTTCTCCTTGCCCAGGGAGATTTCTCCACTGCATGTATCCCAACATTCCCTACCTCTGCGTGGTGGTGGGTCTTGCGGGGAAGGCGAGCAAACCGCCGTCAGGATGCTGTCACCACAGCCTGAGAAGATCACCCCACCTTTGTGCTCCAGATGCAAACAGTCCCTGGGTCTCCACAGTGATCTCACTAGATGGCGTGGGGACCTGTCACTCTGAAGAGTCAGTTTGAGTTTGCTAATGACTGATTTGCTACCTGAGGTCTGGGCAGGAAGGGAGATTTAGCTTCAAACTTGATTGCCCTAACATGTTATTCTTGACTGCTTGGTGGAGATAAGAAGGACCAGGAGCAGGGTAGTTAGAGAGGTGGCCAACCAAAGACAAATGAGAGAGGCAGGCCAGAACATCCGCTCTGGCCCAGGCGTTTGGAAATCCAAGACTGGTGTGGAGGTGAGGGATGTCCCTGAAAGCCCAGAAGCTCAGGGCACTGGAATGCTGCATTTTATAAAACTACTTTGGTGCTGTCCAAATGGTGAGAGATAAAAGGGATCTTTGAATCTTTGAGGTTTTTCAAATTTGATTTTTGAAGTTTTTCCAATTTACAAGAATTTGAAATGTAAGTAAACATACCAAAATGTACATCATTCAAAAGCTATATTCTTTTTGTTCTATGGTCAAAATTTAGGTTGAATGTGTCAGGCTGGGCTGGCTGGCTGGCTTCTAAGGGTCCCTATTCTAGCTCCCTTCTCCACATCTGCTTACATAGTATAAGTTATATGTGAAGAATGTTTATTTTGTTGGTGGGGGAGGGGAAGAAATGGAAAGTGAAGGTCTTTTCTCAGAGAAACTTTGAGGTCAGCTAAGAAAGGAGGCTCTATGAAGCAATCTACCCATCCCTGGTAAATCACTATAGCGGGGATCTTTGGGGTATAAGTAGTACCACCGCCTGGGAGTGGGGAGGATGGGAGACATTTCCAGAAGTCACACATACATGAGTGACTCTTCTCTTGGGAAGGTAGAGGAAGTCAGCACATAACTCCCTTTCCATGTTGTCTGATAAAATGTAAATGGACGCTACAGACCTCTTGACCATTGGATTCTTCTATGATGTAACCTCAGGAAATGGGAAGAGATGAAATCTAATAGTAATTTTCTGTCGCATCTTCTAGGAAAGCAGAATCTTTTTCTCTCCCCAACAGCAGAACTGCTCTCTGTCCCTTGAATGTGAATTCAAGTCAACACCTGTTCACTAGATACTAGAATTCCCCTAGCTTCTAAGGATGCACTGGCTCAGAACAAGCTGACTGGACCCACAAAACTGGGACTGGGAGTGTCGGCAGAGGGCCTCCAGGCAATGCAGAGCACCGAAGCCTTTGCTAGGGCTCCCATCTTGGTGCATCTTGGGACAGCAGCAATGGCAGAGGAGGGCCAGGGACGCACCAAGGTGAAGTCTCACTCCCAGAGCCACCCTCTGCGGGAGATGCTCCAGTACAGGGAGCAGTTAGTCTTGTTCTCGACATTTTGCCCAGATTTCTGATTTCCTGTACACAGTGCCTCCAGCACAGGAGAATGACCTCCTGGTGTCTCTGGAATGTTGTGGAGCACACTAAGTATGAGTCCCTGAGACACTGGAGGGAGCGAATAAGGCCAGTGGAGTTGCCTTTTCAGCAACTGCCAGGTGCCTTGACCTTGGCAAAAAAAAAACCCCACCTGCTGCTTGTTACTGTTTATGGGCTAGATATCAGAAGAGAAAAATGCCACGGTCAGCCATCAGCTCCTCCACTGGGCCATGGTTTCTTCTTCCTGACTAGTTAATTTACTCATGACTGAACCATGAGGCTGATAACCAGAGGTGCCCCAGAGTATGTCTGGTTATACCAAATGCAGTACAGAGCAGATACAGTGGGCCGCAGGATCAGATGGTGCGGGGCGCAGACAGCTGCTCAGGGTACTGCTTGGAGTCTCAAGAACCAGTCACATAAAACTATTCCAAGTAGGATGGGGAAATGCTTTCTTACAACAAGCAGTTGAAGATACAGGCAGAGTTATCCCTTCTATTCTGACCATTTCTAAAGGTGACAAAGTTCCAAGAATCCAACTCCTCAAACTTCCAGATCTGCTGCAGACAGTGAATGAGATCGTCTCAGCTCAGAAAGAACAGAAATATTGAGACACATTAAATTATGGAAATGTTTTATATGTATTGGGAGGGAGACTGCAGAGAAGGGAATGTACCAGCCCCTCCAAATGGTGAACATTACTCCTATCCTGTAAACCACACCAGACTCATCAGTGGGGGCCTGCATTTAGAAGACATCCCCACTTCTGGATGCCAAGCCTCAGCAGCCCCCACCACCACATGGGGACCCTTCGGAGTGAACTGTCTGGACCAGCTCAATTCAGTCCAACAGTGGTGGTGGTAGGGGGTGTTGCTTGGGCTCCAAGAGTTTCAAGTTTTATGAGACTGAAGAATCTCACAATAGTTGCTGAGAATCAGGAAGACCCTAAGAGCAGGACTGAGGGAACCAAGCAGCTTAGCGGCTCCCCTTGGTGACTTGTATTATCCTAGGCAGGGGGGATAGACAACTGGCTTCCGGAACCCACTGCCTCTAGGAGGGGTAGCAAGGAGAAATGAAAGAAAAAGAAAACCACAGTATCAAATATATGTCAGTCAGGTTAGACAAGGAGTATTTGGATCAACTGATCCACAAACTGACCCACTGTGTACTGAACACATTTCAGGGAAGACAAATGTTGTGTAGGTCCGCGGCACACATGGATAGTGGCAAAGGAGGGGCAGGGGAGGACGGGCGCCATGGTCTATGTAGACAGTTTTAGGCACATGATTTATAATACTTTGTGGACGTCTAACAGGTTAATAAAATATATATTATATAAATATATCTCCTACTGTACATGCCGCCCTCTTATGCAGCCACTGTGACTCCATGCTCCAAACTCAAGCCAAGCTGTGCCAGGTAGAACCGTGACGCCTGCATTCCTCCCTCTGGACACTCCACACCTGTCACCTCCACACTGACGGGGTGAGGGAGGATGGCCAGGAATATTGCTTCCATTAAACTCAGATTCTGAAAAGTACAACATTTAGCCAATGCCTACTACAGTGGGGGTACAGAGCAAATGGACAAATCAAAAAAAGAACCGGAGAAAGCCTCCATCTTTTAATGTAATAATGCTCCACACTCTCTCCATGTAGAGGCAGAAAGAGCTTGTCTGGGAAGGTGGCCTTGAGCCTGCAAAAAGCTCAGGTTGGACTGCCAGTCACACCCTGAGACCATGCTAAATCTTTATAAGCCATTGTCTCTGACCTGCATTGTTGCCTGGAAAATAAAGCAAAGTGAACCAATCCCTTGCTCCTCCTTCTGGCTGAGCCCCCTCCCCCACAATCAATGCTTCCTGGCAGGACTTCTGGAGCAACTGCTAACCCAGCAGGGTCAATACCAATGTAAGAGTCCTGCACTAGCCGGGAGGAGATCACTGGGATTCTGCTGCCTGGGGATCCAGGGTATAGCCTCTCAGTGCAGATCAGCATCACAGATTTTAGATCCTCTCCCCAATCCACTTGCCTTTGGCCTAGGGAGGCTCATGCTTCACTTCACTGAGGTGAGGGGATCACAGAAACACATATGGCCTTGAGGGTCTTGACCAGCAGTGGCTGTTATGGTGGAAACTGGAAGGCATCACTGCTTCAGCAGAAGAAAACAGGATCCAAAGTTGGCTGGTTAGTGGTTTCCCACCACCTGGTGAAGTCCATGGCCCTGACATGGCCCAAAGGTGCTTTTGAGAAATGAGCAAGCCATCCCAGTTACAGCATAGTGGGTGGTGTGTTTCCCCTCTAATGTCCTGTCTTCATTTTACACAGTCACACAAGTAATAACCCCATTGCCCAAATCAAAGTTGGAGATGTGTTACTATATACATTTTTTTCTTTCTTTAAAAATTTCTTTCCTTTTTTTTTTTTGTGGTGTTTTTTTTTTTTTATAAAAAAGAAATCATTTGAGTTGCAGGTCAGGTGAGTTGGTTCTGGAAGTACTGGTAGTTCCACTGGTATGAGAGAGACTCGTCTACAGGCAGGTAAACCTAAGTCTGCCAACAAAGGCGACAACCAAAGCGGCCAGCTGCTGCTGCTGCTGTACAAACGGTCAGGAGGAGAGGGACACCATGACACGGGCGGAGTCTGAGATGGGGCAATGCAGTGGATACCTGCTGCTGCTCTAACATGGGTGTTGGTGGCACCTCTGAGAAGAACGAGGTGAGTGGGTATACTATACAGGAGGGCTGTACAAACTGGGTACTGGACAGGTAGTTCCTTTGGTGGTAAAGGTGGCTCTACCTGTCCTTGAGCTCTCGTGTCACTCGTTTGGTGATACGTCCACACATCAGGCCAATCAGGAACAATATACAGATGCTCCCACTGATCACAGAGAGAATGTAGTTCTTTGATGGGGATGTCATCACTTGCATGGCGAGGTCAGAGAAGCCGTCCGCTGGGGCCACCTGGAATGACATATAACAGCATCACCCTCTGAGAGAGAACTGGGCTGGGGGAGGTGCTAGCTCTAACTTACCCTACTTCGATTCCTAGTTTAATTTACATCATTTCTTTTGAGGAGCAAGGGCGAAGGACAAGAGCTACAATTCTTTTTTCTGATCATAATATTATACGTATCTACTGTGAAAGATTATATGGACCTGGAGAGCATTATGCTAAGTGAAATAAGCCAGTCAGAGAAAGACAAGTACCATATGTTCTCACTGTTATGTGGAATCTAATGAACAAAATAATTTAACAAACAAAATAGAAAAGAGAAAACAGATTCACAGATACAGAGAACGGACTGACAGTTGTCACAGGGGAGGGGACTGGGTGGCTGGGTGAAAAAAGGTAAAGAGATTAAGCAAAATTAAGCTTATATATGCATACACACACACACACACACACACACACACACACACACACACACACACACACAAACACATAGACACAGACAACAGTATGATGTAGCCAGAGAGAAAGGGGAGTGGGGGGAGGTGGAAGTGGGCAAAAGGGGAATAAACGGGGATGGAAAGACTTTACTTCGGGCGATGGGTGCATGAGCAGTGTGCAGATGATGTTTTGTTGAATTGTATATTTGAAACCTGTATGGTTTGGTGAACCAATGTCACTCCAAAAAGTTCAATTAAAACATTTTTATAAGAAGAAAAAAAAGGACGGTTAGGGAAAAAAAAAGATTAGAAAATACAAGTGCAAAGATGGGGAGTCTCATCACAGCAATCATTACCACCAACAAAATAACAGTCGTCATGCTGAGGACTGGGCGATGTGCTGGACCCTGGCAAAAGGCTCAACATGTTTGCAATCGTTTAGTCCTCACACCAATCCTCACAAGTAGATTTTATTACTCCCATATCACTGATGAAGACCCAGAGGCCCAAGGAGTGGGAAGTGGCTTAATGACTTGCAAAAGGTCACAGGTTCCTACGTATTCTGATTTATTTTATTCATCATGTTTGCTGCCTTTTAAAAAAAAAACAACTGAAATTTTTTTGTATGCTAATTCTATATCTTGACTTGTTTTCACTCATGATTATATCATCTTAAGCATTCCCCCACATCAAAAATAATGTGCAAATGAGGTATAGGGACTAAATATACTTCACCCTCACCCCCCACCCACTGTAGATATTTACAATGCAACCAGTTTTTCTCACTGCTTTCTCAAATGCACCCCTCTAGCAGCCTGCTATGGCAAAATCAGAGCCGAAAGGTTCCCAGGTACCCACAAACCTGTTCTTTTGAGTCTCACCTTAGCCTGGGGGCCTGAAAAGGGCTGGCCCAGAGATGTCTGGGCTGCTCCTATGATCATCCCATGTACACAAAATAGAGCAGGAGGCTTCAGATTAATGTGATTTGAGCATCAACATTTGTCAACACAAAACAAACAGTGGTGTTACACTGAAGCAATTCTTAGCAGCTCAAAAGTGGAAACCGGTGAGGAAAGAGGAGACTAATTTCATCTCTGCTGCCTCAACTAACCAATGACTTCAAAGATGACTTTGTTCCCTTGGGAGAAGGGGTGAAGGTGCTTGCTATTTTGACGGCTATGGTCCCTTATGTCTAGGTATGAAGACTTTCTCTGATCTTTCCCACTTGCCTGTTACCCTTGACCTTTAAGCACAGGGGCGATGGGAGGAACTGGCCAAGAAGGAGTCCTTGTGATTTCTCTCTTGAACTCAGGAATGTCTGTCCCAGCACAGGGAGATATAAAGAGTGCGGATCTAGAAACCTGATTTTTTCACCTTGGGCAAGTTAGAACTTCTGAAGTCACAGTTTCCTCCACCATAAAGTGAGAAAATAATCTTTCCACTTACCTCATAGGGTTTCAAGGTTTAAATGAGGTAAAATATCCATCAAAGTGATTTGTAAACTACAAAGCAATGTATACATGAGAAGAACTGTTATTATTCTCACTGAGGCTGAATTTTTGTAGGAAAAATCTCCCCTGGCCCAAGTCCACCTAGGTACCATACATTTTCACTAGTGTCCTGATGTCTCTCTTTATCCTACTATTTTCCATGTTCCAGGCTAGCTGAGGACCAGTCTCACATACACAGTCTTCTCCCATAGACTGTGCAAAATTAGCAAAACAAGCTATACAGCGGGAGTGGCTGGATAGTTTTCTTTTCCCCATGGGCATGTCTAGTTTCTCTTTGCATAGTTGGCTTAAGTCACATCCTTACTTTGGGTGACTCACTTTTTAGTGGTGAAATATGGGCACCTGAGGGCAGAAAGTAATGGCCCTGGCAAAGCCTTGCAGATACAGCCCAACGCAAAGCAAGATGACGGTTCCAGGCTCACAGACAACCAAGGAGGCTTAAAGGTAGACAGATTTTTCAAATACACTTACTGGCAGCCTCACAACAAGGACAAGAAAACCAGTGACGTATCTTGAAGAGACTGGGAAACTGATAGGACAGATGGCCACTTCAGGAGACTCTCTTGGTCATTACCTTTGCTGCGTAACTCCACATTTCAATCCGATCATTGAGGCGTTTTTTGCATTCAGGTTGTAACCTCACCCGCTTATCCTCCAGGGCCTCCATGAGGCAGGACATTTCTGTGGAATGAAAGGGAGAAAAAGAGTCTGAAATCATACAGAGGAGAGAAATTTCGGTAAGGTTGGGGGAGAAGGCTACCTAATCACCAGAGACTTCAGATCTGTTGGATGAACAAAGTTACACCCATTCTAGGAAACTTGACCTAAGATCTAACATGGAGAATAATGATATTTCATTCCGAGATGGATTGTCCGGAGTGTCTCCGAAAATCGTATTTTTACTGGGCACACATGGCACAGAAACAATTTTACACCTGCCCAGGTTCTACCTCACACAAAACCTGTGTATTGAGCCAAAGGTGGCCACTGGGGAAGCAAACGAAGCTATTCTAGATTGGACACGGTGGGAAAGAGGCCCATGATGATGGCTTAACATATTCTTCCCTTATAACTCCACTTTCACGGCTAGGTCAGTTCAAATTGCAGGATTATTCCAAAGTTCATTTTGCTACAAAGGCCTAGTCCCAGCATCAATCAGGCTCCAGAGGATGTTGTCTGTGGTTAAGCTGCAGCGGATGTTTCGGGGGAAGTCTTTGTTCCTCCCAAGACAGTTCAGACAGGGTCAGAGTGAACACAGTGACTTACGACGCCCTCGGCCAGGGGTGATGGCTGCACAGTGGTGTTTAATGTCCAGGGCGCAAGCTGTATGAAGAACTGGGTCCACAAAGATATCTGCTTTGCTTTCTTTCAGCATGTTTAACACCTCCTAGAAAGGAAAGAGTGTTTCAGAGAGAGCTTTTATAGAGAAAATGCATCAGATTTGTTGTCTGCAAATACTTTAGGTACAAACAAGAGTCAAGGAGGGAAGGTTGAGGGTTAACAACAAAGCCTACTCCGAGACAGGCAGCAATGTGGTGATGATGCAAAGAATGCAGATTTTTAGCATCCGATTTAATTCAGCAAATACATTTGGGGACCTAGTGAATGCAAAGCTGTTTGCTAAGCAAAGCAGGAACTTGTAAGATCAGATTTGGGTTTCTGACATTCTGGTATGCCATGTTATTAAACACTATATGTTAGTATTCATACTGGTTTAATACAGTTATGTTGTTACTTTAAGAAGTAAAAAAAATGTGAAATCTGAAAATCAGAGTAATATGCTATACAAAAATTCCCAATCAAAAGTAAATGTTTGGCCCTGGCCGGTTTGGCTCAGCGGTTGCAGCGTCGGCCTGTGGACCAGAGAGTCTCGGGTTTGGTTCCCGCTAAGGGCACGTACCTTGGTTGCGGTTTGTCCCTGCCCCAGTTGGGGTCATGTGGGTGGCAACCAGTCAATGTGTCTCTCTCACATCGATGTTTCTCTCTCTCTCTTCCCCCCTCTCTCCCTAAAAAAAAAAAAAAAAAAAAATTAAAAAGTAAATGTTTGAAAAATGTTACTGCAAAGACAGTTCTTATTTGAGTTTAAAGAAGTTCTGAACAAGAGACATACAAACGTAAGAGAACTGAAATAACTCTGCAGACCCTTCCATTATACACGGTGAAATTATAGGAGGTAAAGACAGCCTGGAAATGATTTCTTAAATAAAAATGAGAGAAACTGTAGTCCTATAAAACAACAACAATAAAAACAAAAACCCTAAAACAAAACTCAAATATTGTTCAAAAAGTCCTCCTCAAAGTTAGATGGGACCATCTGATGACAAAGGAAAATATCTAGATTTAGCTTTTATTGAACTCAGACCATGAGAAATTGGAAAGAGTTCTAGCACATGAAAATATTTACACACAATATTCACACTGACTCAACAATGACATCACTGAAACACTTTTCAAAAAAAGATAATGCTTTTAAAAAAAGATCAAATATATTATTTCATTTTCAAATTTGCAAGGTAATGTTTGCTTAGCAGTCATATTTTGATAAATTTGTTTTTATGTGATGTTTCTGAAATGAATTAAATTTTTAGTTTCATTGATTTTTATGAATGCAATACACTTACTGATATATTGGAATTGACATTTCGCTTTGGTATTGCATTCAGAGTGCCCTTTAAACAACAGTCTAGTTATGGAAATGAGACATATTCACAAATAATTACTACATGTGAAAGAATATTTAAGCTATAGGCCATTAATGGTGAAGAACAAAATTAAAGTTTGGTAAGAGGGAATAGCATAGCATTTTGGGGGAAAAAAAATTTAGATTTCACCCAGCTGGTGTGGCTCAGTGGTTGAACATTGACCCATGCACCAAGAGGTTGCCAGTTTGATTCCCAGTCAGGGTACATGCCCAGGTTGTGGGCCCGATCCCCCAGTCGGGGCATGCAGGAGGAGGCTAATCAATATTCTCTCTCGTCAGTGTTTCTATCTTTCTCTCCCTCTCCCTTCCTCTCTCTCTAAAAATTGATAAAGAAAAATAATTTTAAAAAAAAAGTTTAGATTTTATTACTAAAAAGTACAGACTTTTATTTTATTACTAAAAAGTAGCATTAAAAGGAACACGAGAAAGAGGAGAGAAAACACGGGGGTGGGGGGGGAATGGCGACTGGTGGTGGTTACCTTTTTTTTTTTTTTTTTAATCCTCACCTGAGGACATTCTTTCATTTTTTGTTTAGATAGAGTGGGAGGGAGAGAGAGGAAGAGAGAGAGAGAGAGAAACATCGACGTGAAAGGGACACATCGAGTGGCCGCCACCCGCACGACCAACCAGGGCCGGGGAAAAACTGCAACCGAGGTACACGCCCTTAGCGGAAACCGAACCCGGGTCTCTCTGTACCGCAGGCCAACGCTCTAACCGCTGAGCCAAACCGGCCAGGGCGGTGGTTACCTTTTTACACATTTCTGTCTTGATTTTGAGCAGGTTGACTTTGAGGCACTCCTCCACCTGACCTGTCTGCTCCTGGGCTGCTGCTTCCTCTGCACACAGACTGGAGATCTGCTCAGGAGACACACAAAAAACAAGGCCACCCTATTCTCACCAGAAATCTTGATCTCTGAAATGTGCAGATTTGGTGACCCTCCCACACATGCCCAGGGCTCTCCTCAAAAAGCTTCCCGGAAGATTTCATTCCCCCCCTTCCAGAATGAGATACTAAGTTCTGTTTTACTTCACAAGGACTGGCACAGGGAGTCAATGCACATATCTTTATGACGTCTACCCTGAGACGTGAGACAGATTGTCCCGGCACTGGTCAATGACTAGAATCTAGGGCTACTCCCTGATTCCACAGAAGGAAGGTTATATAGTCAAGTAAAATACTAAAAGCAAATGCTTGACATTTTCAGAGGTCCAGGGTCAACCCAGACTCACAACTTGGAAACACACACACACACACAGGGGTCCCGAAACATAGCCTGCAGCATGGATTAAAAACTTAATCTTCTTTGGAGAGCTCTGAGTAGGCTTTTTTGATGTATTTTTAGCTATGACCCCCTAAAGTTCACATACATTTAAACAAGTTCTCCACATGGCCCTTTCTAGCTAGGAAGTCAAATAATTTCCAAGGACAGGCACTTCTTTAGAGCTATGATGGCAGCACTCCTATCTTTCTGACAAGTCTTGGGGTGTTCTGGGTTGACTAAATTAGGAGAAGGGAAGAACAAACTATATGTAGATAGCTATAATAACAGAATGCTCTTGTTTAACAGAGAAATACGGAATCAGCACCGTATAGTGACAAGGACTAATGCCAAGTCTAATTCACTGTTACAGAGAACCAGGATCTCAGACAATGGAGAGCCGAAAAGGTGGGACTTCAACTAACCCTGGAGTCAGGCCTAGGGAAAGAGAGTCAAGAACTTTTCTCCAATACAAACTTCTCTGACCAGCTCTGTTCACAATCAGTTTCATACCCAAATCCTACCTCATCTGAGCAGTGTAGCTGGAGCTGAGGATCAAGTCGGTAATCTAGAGCAGACTCCTGAATAATAATCCGGATCTGATCTTCGCAGTCTGAAGAAAGGCGCTACATGTGACAAAGGGAGACTATGTCAGCCTATTGGACAACTTCAGCTTTTTAGTTGGTCCCTGACTTGGGAAAGGTATAAAAAAGGTCTTGGGGAAGTAAGGGTAAGGTAAGGACTTCCACAGAAAACCACTGCTAGGAACAGAGGCGGCTCCATAATACATCTCTGTGGAGAGCCCAGGCCAATTTACCTGGTCAGCATATCTCAGCTTGAGGCAAGAGATGACTTGACCTTCTAGCTCCGAATCCTCCTTGGCCTTACTCAGGATACCATGACAGAATTTAGGAATGTCAGCTTTACAGGCTTTCCTTAACACAGGGTTTAAGCGATAATCTAGAGCAGAAAGTGGTAAGAACATGGTAAAATATTCCAACTGGATTCACAAATTCTTAGAGATCCATCTTCCAAAAAGGGTCATATTATATCAATGACCACAAATAAACCAATGACTTGTTTACTCAATAAATGTTTACTGAGCTCTTACTGTATTGTTTTTAGTCAGAAATACAAATCAGGAATCCTTCTACTCTGCAGCCGCTCCTCAGGGTCTCAGACTGATATTCTAAGCAGTGCTTACAAAAATCAAGCAGACATCAACAACCTTCCCCATACCAGTTATTTTTGAAAATACTAAGAACAGAAGTTCCAAATCACCTCGCCCATTTAGTTACAAGGTCTTGCAACTCAGAGATGAAATTTCTCTGTTCTAAAAAGGATTACTCATATATTTGCCTGCTACATGCATGAAGTTTTATTAAATCTCCAGACTTTTCAAGAAATCTAGCTCTGATTTTTTTGCATGCCCTTCAAAGGCAATTTTCTATTTTTTTAGCCTCTTCTTTCCCATGGCTTTCATTCCGTTATTCTGAACACTATTCAATGAAGGAGTAAGACATTTTGCTTACATCCAGGCTCTCCCTAAAAATTTACAAGCAACAAAGCACCTCCAGTTTAATTTAGCATGGATATGCCCACTCTGTTCCATTTTAAGCATGGGGCCAGGAAAGCCAAGCCAAGATGTTACCTGTGTTCTGGGTGATCTGTCGCTTGGTTATCATCTGTTTGCATTTTGGATCCATCAATTCACTGTTTTTATTTTGTTTCAAGCACTGCAACATGGTTTTGGAATCTGCTTCTGGACAGAATCTCTGCAAAGAATCAAAGTTTTATAAAAACAGCTATTCAAATGTGACAATTAACACCATCCGCATCACCTGGTACAAGAGAAATGGCTAAGTGTGAATAAGCACTCAGCCTCAAGTTCCCTATTCTTCATCTATTCTCTATGGTAGTTCTCACAGTTCTTTCTCCCACCTGAGTGCTTCCTACTTTTTATAGGACTGATTCCCTACCTTCGTGGCTGTTGCATCTCATGAGCTTAAATATTATTATTTTTTAAAAAATATTTATTTATTTTTCCTTTATTGATTTTAGAGAGAGGAAGGGAGAGGGAGAGAGAGATAGAAACACTGATGAGAGAGAACATCGACTGGCCACCTCCTGCATGCCCTCCACTGGGGATTGGGCCCACAACCTGGGCATGTGCCCTGACCGAGAATTGAACCGGTGGCCTCTTGGTGCATGGATCGACGCTCAACCACTGAACCACACCGGCTGGATGAGCTTAAATATTATTAAGCATGAATATACCATTGTACCAGGTGGCCAAATACCTACTTAATTCCAATGGAAAACTTAGGAATTACCCACTAACCAATGTAGACAGGGATGTGTGGAAAGGACCCGTCTTGGTTTATCCTTGAAGTCAGAGTTCCATCTTGTACTAGTAAAAAACTCCATCTCTATCTACAAATTATAGTCTATTGACGTATGAATATGGGGATGTGGACTGCTCACTGATTTTCATAAGTCATCAAAATTTTATGAAATTCCTGCAAATCAGAGCCTGATATTTCCACTTTTACAGAGGACTCAATTCTACCAGGCCCAGCTAAAGAGACTTCTAACTTGCACAACTCTCTCTGGAATTATTTGATAGGGTGAAAAGTAGCATTTTATTATAAAGGGAAATTGAAATAAGGGGTCAGAACCTTAAGTTTAACCTCTCTGTCTACACTGATAGATCCAAGAACTGAGGTCTAGGTTCTCAAGTCAGTCCTGCTCTAGAGAATGTTCAATGGAGAAGCAAACGAAGCAAAAAACCTGCAGAATGGGAAAGCCTTTTCATTGCAGTGGATTCATGATCAGGACATTTGACGGTAGCTTTCTTAATACACTACCACAAATCACCCCCAAAACCAATAATATATTCATTGGATCTCTATTTACTTGTGGCTCAGGTCTAAGTGAGGTCAGTTATATTAGCTCAGGGGTTCTCAAACAGGAGCATGTATCAGAATCGCCTAGAAAGTCTGTTAAACCAGACAGCTCCACTCCCAGAGTTTCTCACAGTAGATCTGGGGTGGGGCCCAGGAATCTGTAGATTCCCAGGTGATGCTGATGCTGATGCTGCTGGTCTAGGGACCAGACTTTGAGAACCACATCTTAGCTGTATAAATAAGTGAAAATGGGAAGATTATATGCATTTGCTCTGACATTTAGAGAGGTTTATGCTGTTATTTTTACTTACCTGTGCTTAACGCTTGGTTTTGGACCTCTTACCTTTATCATCTGCTTGCAGACTCTCATGAGCGTGTAATCTAGTTCTGGGTCCATCATCTCTGTCTCCTGAAGCTTGAAAACTTTCTGGTGGCAACGGGTATTTAGCTGCTTCTTGTTTTCTTTTAGACATTCAATAATCTAGGGTGTAAGAGTTACGGTCAAGTTAAGGAGTGTATCCGGGATTGATAATCCATGTGTTCTGATGGAAGCATTCAGATTTTAGTGCATCCCCATCTTTCTATCCAAGTATCTTCCATTTCTAATTCCTCAGTAACAGGAATCAGGATTTCCTTACCAAGGAGAATTACATTTATAGACTTTTAACTTCAGAGCTAATAGTAAACCAAACTGTATAAAAATAATGAATGAATACCAGGCTGCACTGGACTCTCAAGTGAAGGAAACCTACTCAGGATTCCTGGTTTCTTTTGCTTTCTAGAGCTGTTCCTTGTCAAGATTCCTTTTGGAGCACACATAGTGAGGAATAATTAATTATGCAGGTGCAAAGTGTTGGGAAAGCTATAGAGAGGAGAAGGCATATGAAGGTTCATTAAGAGGTTATTAGGCAGACAAGGTAAACTGAAAGAGGAGAGAGAATAGGAGACAAAGAGAAACTTTGGGGAAAGTCTGGCGTAGCTCATGAGGGGATGATTAGGCTGGATAGCATGTGATGGGGCCTATCCCACCAGTGAAGAATTAATTATTAAAATGTCGCCTTCACATTACTTTTGCAGTTAAAAAATAACAAAAACATTACCTGGGCATTGCCATATTGCACCGTGGAACAGTAGTTCTTGATGTCACTCTTGCAGGCTTCATACAGATCTGGTTCCAGACGAATGTCCTCTGTCTGCATGAGAGGGAAGCAGCATGGTAAAGGGAGGTTACTCTGAGCTGGAGATGTCAAATGTTCTACATACTTATTATTTGTTGACTAGATCTGGTAATCACAACTTCTACACAGCCAAGTGGCAGGAGAACGGGGATTTAGTTTCATTTCTGCCACTAGCTAGCTACATGGCCTTGGGCTTCCTTTGTGCATGAGAATTTTCCTCTTATAGTGCACACTGTGGTTGACTTCTACTTCACCTCAGTGACCAGTGCATGGCACTGCCCTGTCGGGGAGTGGGCACAGACCTCAAACTGACACAATCAAATTGAAGGGAAGGATCTTTCATACTGGGGGAGGTTTTTCTTCCTTTTCTTTTCCTACTGGAGATAAATTTTGGAGCAGGTGGTCCAGGTGTTGCAGGCAGCCATCATGAGGGAAACTGGCCTTATGATGAAGCTGGTGCAAGGACAGCAGAGTGAAAGGGAGAGACCTTTGATCCTTGAGGACATTACTGATGCAATGATTGCATTGCATGCTTACAGCTTGTCTTACTCTGGACTTCCAGTTACGCGCAATAAAAATTTTTTTATTCAAAAAAACAGTAAAACAAGCTGTCATATGGCAAAATTTTAGCACATGGCTCCAAGTTTTAACCATCACAACAGTGGCTAAAATCTTTCAATTAGCCCTCACCCCTCACCCAACTTTCTCTCCCCTGCTCCCGGGGTTTCTGGGACTGGAGGCCATGGTATTAGGCATTACCATCTCCAGCTCCTCCACCCGCAGCTGCTTGCGGCACTTCAGGGACACCCTGTGTTCCTTGGCTTCCTGTAGAGTGTCATTGCGCACGGTGGTGCTCAGGCAGATCACCACGTCCACCCTGCCAAGGAAAGGAGAAGGGCTGAGACTGGCTGGAGCCACGCAAGGGCAGACGGCTGAGAGCTGGGCTGAGCCAGGGGCAACACCACCTACCAGAACTCATGACCCCCTTCACCATGTTTTTGAATGCCTTTCCTGTAAGTCTCACTGTGTTTTCAGAGCTCTAAAAGCAGCAATTTGACTATATACGTCATAAAAGTCGGGCCACAGCCCAAAAGCTGACTATATTCCTGACTGGTATGGAGGCCAGAGGGGCAAGGACAGTTCAACACTTGTTTTGTTAAAACATGTGACCAGAGAGGAATGCTGCTCTTAACTCTGGACAGTGATTTTGATGTACTGTGAAACTCACTTCTGAAAAGTACAGAAACCTGAGCAAAATGGGAACTTGGTTTATATGAGAAGAAATATGTTCTATATGCGTGCCTTTCAAAGAGTGACACGGAAAGATTTGGGTAGCCGTGCTGTACAAGGTCATCACTCTCTTCCTGAAGATGTGATTCTTAAATGAACAAAGTTTTTATTTCTTCACTAGATCTCTAACTTAGTAAAAGCCTCTGCTCCTTCCCTGAAGAGATGATGTAATGGAATTACGTTGGGAGGAAGTCAGCTAATGTCTTGTAGTCACAGTGTAACTTGTTCCTCTATGTACACAACCTGTATCTACTCCACCAGTTACATAGCCTGAACTGGTGAAATTAAAAATGCTCCTTTAGCCTATAGACTTCCCACATCAGAACTACCATCACCAGTTGTGGTTCTCAGCAGTTATAAAAATGATGTCCAGACAATGCAGTATTTCGCTACATTTCCAAAGGAGTGTGCAGGAGACCTCCTGGGCTGCCAGACAGCAGGCCGCCACCTGACATCTTGGACATTCACTCAGCAGCTAAGAGGGATTTTAGAGAAGCAGGATGAATCTATTAAAAGCTACATACTTCTTCTTTATGTTGGGGCAAAGTTTCAGCACGTCCTCTTTGCAGGCCATTTTAAACTTGTAAGAAAACCGAAAATCCTTCATCTGCACCTAAAAACAACAATAAAAAACAAAACCAGAAGCTCTATGGCAAGTTCTAAGCAGCAGTCTGGGGGTGACATTGTGTTCATTTAGTTTGCAGAGGCCAGTCTTCCAGGATCTGCATGACTTGCTAACCTCCCCATTCCTCCCTCTGCTATGCATACACCAGTTCCCTGTCATTCCAATCACACCCGTCGTTCCCTCGGCCACAAAGACCCTTCTCCCAGACCTTCCCATGGTTTTCTCTGTCACTTCCTGGCGTTTCTATTCAAGTACCTCCTTCTGAAGTCCCTTGTCTCCTTCACCCTCCAGCCCTATGCTGCTTTATTTTTCTTCACAGGCTCACCCGAGACTATATTTACTTGTAAATGTGTTTTGTGCCGTTCTCTTACTAGAACAGTAGACAAGGGCACGGTTTGTTTGTTCCACGGCGTCTCCTGGTGGCCCTAATCCATGTGTTAAAGGCTATATGCCCTAGAAGAGGGCAATTTTACATAGATGCCTGGATTTCGTCTCCCTGGCAAGGAAATGCTTGCTTTACCAGAAACACTTCCTTTAGACATGTGGTAACAATGAAGAGTATGATTTAACTTTCTTATTATGCCAGACCTGGGTAGTATGATTAAAAAAAAAAAGGCTTAGAGTCCAGTGTATTGATATATAGTTGGGCTGCTGCAATGAACAGTGACCCAAAACAGCAGATCTCACTGATACAGTTAAAGGAAAGGCTAAAATACCTTATGAAAGCAAGCAATGTCACTGAAACAGGAAACACCTTTTACTTGTCTCTATCCCCAGTGGACTAAATGCTCCCTAAGAGTATGAACTATGTATTTATGACTAAATTTCGAGGAGCCTAACAAAGTGTCTGGTCATAGCAAATAAAAACTACAATTATTGAGAACAAATCAAAACAGGACATGTATTTGGAAAAAACAATTTTTCACTGCCCAGGCGGTGTGGCTCAGTGGATTGAGCATTGTCCCATGGTCTGAGAAGTCCGGGTTCGATTCCCGGACAGGGTACATGCCCAGGTTTTGGGCTCAATCCCCAGTAGGGGGCATGCAGGAGGCAGCTGAGTGATGTTTCTCTCTCATCGATGTTTCTATCTCTCTCTCCCCCCTTCCTCTCTCTCTAAAAAATCAATAAAACATATTTAAAAACCAAACAAAACAACAAAAAAACCACCATTTTTCACAGGAGGTGCTCTGATGTTCTAAGGAAGGGATGCAGTAACCATCTGAGTAGTCAAGACAAGAAGGCTCTGCCAGGTGTTACTGACCAGCTGGAAGTGGGTGACTCCAATGGCGCACTTCTCATTCATGTCCTTCTGGTGTTTGTTTTGAATCAGACACTCCATCAGGTCCCCGGAGTCTATCTGGTTGTCTGCCACATCCTGGAAAAGGCAGTGCACATTTACACTTCATTTGTAACAATAAACAAATCTTGTACCCTAGTCCATGAAAAATTCAAACAAAGACTGATTCTAGTCTTCACAAACAAGGAATGTATTAAATTATGTCGAAATAAGCCTGAGAAATTACAAGGGATAAACATCTGGGGAATAAAATTTACACAGCAAGCTGCCCTGCATGAAGCTCCACCAAGAACATGTACTAAGCAGTGCTTTTACTCCTTGCTTCCTGGTGGTCCGATCCTCATGGTTCCTGGGTGTGCTTTGCTCCCACAATTTAGGTAATTCAGTAAATGAATAATGTAATAAAGTAACAGAATCTGCTAGATACCCAGGTACAAGAAGACAGCTGGAAGGAGAAGCCACTGTCACTGCTAACAAATCCCATGCAGATGTATAGGCAGCAGCTCAGCCATGCTCATGGGGCTTCCCTATTCCCTCTTTTCCTACAAAGGCATCTCAACAACTGCTAAGCACATATCTGGACACCTACAAAGGATAATCAAATAAGGTTTCCTGGGATGGTGGCATCTCCTCTCGATTTTGTTTACATCTTTAACTTCTCAAAGTTGGCTACTCAGGGGTAATGCATGCTTGAAGACAGAGATAATCCAGCACACTTGGGGGCCAGAGTTCTAGTAAATTCGGTTCTGTTTCTAACCCTTGTTTCTCCAGACATCACTTACGTGGCAAAAGTTCTGAATTATGGGCTCACAGGCTCTCATCAGCAAGGCTTCTATTTGAATGTCCTGTAGAAGAATAAATATATTAATTCTGCCTTAGAAAGAACCAGGGGTGGGAAAAGAAGCAATTTCTTTTCCTGAATTAGTAGCATCTGATGGGCAAATAACCTGTCTATTATGTACATTTGGAGACTATTCTACTTTTTAAGTTAGATAGCCCCACCAGCATAGATAGAACTACACCTCCATTATACTTTGAAAGGAAGTTTTCTAGAAGCAGATGCAGAATTAAGAAGAGAGGAGCCCTGGCCAGTGTGGCTCAGTTGTTTGAGCATCATCCCAACCACCAAAATGTCGCCGGTTCGATTCTCAGTCAGGGCACATACCCAGGTTGTGGGTTCGATCCCCAGTCAGGTTGCGTACAGGAGGCAACTGATCAATGTTTCATTCTCACATTGATGTCTCCTCTCTTCCTTCCTCTCTAAAAGTCAATAAAAACATATTTAAAAAAAAAAAAAAAAAGGAAGAGAGGAGAGCCCTGGCCAGTGTGGCTCAGTTGGTTGGAGTATTGTCCCGTACACCAAAAGATTGCAGGTTCAATTCCTGGTCAGGACACATACCCAGGTTGGGGTTCAATCACCAGTCGGGGCACATACAGGAGGCAACTGATTGATATTTCTCTCTCACATCGATGTTTCTCTCTCTTTCCCCCTCCCTTCTCCTCTCTCTAAAATCAATAAGCATGTCCTCAGGTGAGGATTTAAAAAAATAAAAGAAGAGGAAGAGAGGAGAAAAAACATTTAATAATAATACTAGAGTATATAAAGCCTTTCAAGTTTTTCTAAAACGCTAAGCAGTTCAAAATAAAAACGGGTAACTGACATCTATCTTTACTTTATGAGCTCCTAAACCAGATTACTGTCCTCAAACCAAATGATAAACCACTGCCTCTAGGGATCACACACTAAATGCTTTTAAGCAGAGAGTAAATCCTGTACAGCACTAGCTATTGAAATAACATATTTCTTTTAAGAGTTACACACCTGCCCTGGCCGGTTTGGCTCAACAGTTAGAGTGTCAGCCCATGGACCAGAGTCATGGGTTCAATTCTGGTCATGGGCACGAACCTCGGTTGCAATTTGTCTCCAACCTGGCTGGGGTTGTGCGGGAGGAGGCAACCAGTAGATGTGTCCCTCTCACGTTGATGTTTCTCTCTCTCTCTCTCCCACTCTATCTGAAGATAGATAAAAAGAAATCTGTCCTTGGGTGAGGATTTAAAAAAATAAAAAATAAAGAGTTACACACCTCAGAATGTCCTCATAAGCCCACAAGGACAATGTGAATGGGAGAGATAACAGAATATAAAAGAAAGGCAATAAACTTTTGAAAAATAGAATGAAAAAAAAAAAAAGACTAGTTGAGAAATGTAATTTTATGTATTGCCAATTCTGACAATTCAAATAGTTCTAAAAGGTGCCTAGCTGGTGTGGCTCAGTGGTTGAGCATCGACCCATGCACCAAGAGGTCGCTGCTTGATTTCCCATCAGGGCACATGCCCAGGTTGTAGGCTCAATGCCCAGTGGGAGGTGTGCAGGAAGAGGCTAATCGATGTTCTCGCTCATCAATGTCTCTGTCTTTCTCCCTCTTCCTTCCTCTCGCCAAAAAAAAAAAAAAAAAAAAAAAAAATCAATAAAGAAAAATTATTCAAATAGTTCTAAAAGGTTTTTGATTAAAAAAAAGAGCAATTTCCTGTTTCCCTGATTTCTGCCCCATAAGGCAATTTAAACATTTTTAGCTGCCCACTCCCTAGTAATAATCTCTGTATTATAAATAATATGCCTATGGTCCAGTGGTGTGGCTCAGTGGTTGAGGGTCAACCCATGCACCAAGAGGCCGCCGGTTCGATTTCCGGTCAGGGCACATGCCCAGGCTGTGGGCCCAATCCCTAGTGGGGGGCATGCAGGAGGCAGCCAATCGATGTTCTCTCTCATCGATGTTTCTATCTCTCTCTCCCCCTCCCCTCCTCTCTCTCTAAAATTAATAAAGAAAAAAAATTTTTTTAAAAAAATAATATGCTTATGAGGTTTTTAATTTAATTTTTTATATTTTAGTGGGTTTCAGGATGGAACAGGGATCAACACATGTATTCAATCTTCCATGTTTAACTGTAAGTCCCAGGCTTTTATTTTATTAAACACACAAACATTACCAAATGATCTAATTAAAAGAGCTAAAGATAACAAGAATGCTTAGACTCTTCTGGAATGTGATTAAGAGATTTAAAATAGAGCTGCTATCTTTTCTTAAAGGGGAAAAAAAGATTGGTCTAATTACTGTGATAAATCTAATTGATGAAGTAAACCAAAGGACTAAATGTATAGAGTGTTTTTCTGGAGAAATGAGGAAAGGGGTTCAGGAAACATAACAATATTCGTCTTCATAAAGCAAACAGGGAATATGATAAGGTTTCTTTTGTTTTCCAGAGCATCTGTACTCTCAAGAGTCTAGAAACAGTAGGAACAAGAAGAAAGGAGAGGCTGCTGACAGGGCACTCTCCTTTGAGCTGCAAACTGCTTACCTCAGATTCCAACTCGGTGAGGTTGCCGACTATTTCTCTGCACTCTGCAGCCAAGTCATCAAGATGATCCTGGAGGCACTCAAGTTCCTGCAAACAAAAAAGGTAATCCCTTGGGGTCTGTCAATTATATCAATGATCAAGGGAAACTGAGATATCAATGTCTACTTCTTTTTTAGTGGTCCTCCTTTTCTTTTCTTTTTAAAAGTCCTTCACTAAACAGAACACTAAAGTTTTATTTCTCAAATTGGGATTGTTGGAAAGATAATTACTTGATGTAAAAGGGTGGTTAAGATGGTTAAGGGGGCACTACAGCTATGCAAATCCTCCAGAAGGCCAAATCAAGAAGTCCAACAAGAATTAATGTTCTTCAGGTGTCCTAAAAATCTTATCAGGGCTTTATTCCATTCCATCAACACCCTGCCATTCCATTTTTTTTCTGTGTTTTGATAATGATTATTGGACAACAAATTCACAGTGCAAGACATGGGATAGATACTTTAAGACTCTTTATGGACAATGTATGTTGAGATCCAGGATCTTTTTGTTGTTGTTAATCCTCATCTGAGGATATTTTTCCATTGATTTTTTAGAAAGAGGGAGAGAGGGAGAAACATCGATGTGAGAGAGACACATCAATTGGCTGCCTCCTTCATGACCCTGACTGGGGATGGAGACTGAACCTGCAATCCAGGTATGTGCCCTTGACTGGGAATCAAACCCTCGACCATTCGGTCTGTAGGCCAATGCTGAGCCAAACCGGCCAGGATCGTAAACACAGTATAAAGCTGAAGGTTCCTGCAAGTCAAATCTGGGATTCTAACCCAAGCCCACATAAAAGGATCCTCTGAGGAAAACTGCAGAACAAGTAAGCACACTAGGGTTTGGGTATCTAAAAGCTATCTTGTCTGAGCATTGGAAACTGAGCTGGAGCTACCTTGTAGCATCAGTCTATTACTATTTCTCTTAGAAATTTATAGAGGTTTTTAAGTATAACATTAGCTCATTTCCCCGAAGCACTCCAACAACTATTTCTCAGCAAAGGGCTCTGTTAAAGAACCAAGTTTAACTTACTAACTATTCTGCAAGAATTTCTCTGTTTTGAAATTTGAATGGGAAGGGAGAAAAAGGGCTGTAGGAATTATACAACCCTAAAGGAAAATACATAATACTCTTGCGAGTAAAATAAAGGGCAATGGAAAAATCCCATTCATGGAATCCTGTCCTAAGTTTAGCTTCACCCATTCAAAATAATGCAGCTTTCTCAATGTGACTTTACCGAGGATATGATAGGAAACTGTTTCCTGGAATTCTGTATGACCATATCCCTTGTTTCATTAGACAGAGGCAGAAGATAGCAAACCAGCCCTGGCTGGTTTGGCTCAGCGGTTAGAGCATCAGCCCGCGGACCAAAGAGTCGTGGGTTCGATTCCGGCCAAAGGTATGTACCTCGGTTTCGGTTCGTCCCCGGCCCTAGTCAGGGTCGTGCGGGAGGCAATCGATGTGTCTCTCTCACATCGATGTTTCTCTTCCCTCCCCGTTCCACTCTATCTAAAGATAAATGGAAAAAATATCCTTGGGTGAGGATTAAATTAAAATAAATAAATAAATAAATAAATAAAAAGAAAGCAAACCAACAGGCATTTTCCTTATTTTTTTTTTCCCCAACAGGCATTTTCTAACAACAAACTTGACAGAGCTGTGGTAAGTCCAGGAAGCAGACCGCTAAAAATGATATTCCCAGGCTCAACAGATCTATGTAAGCAGCCATTGCTTAAAAATGTCCAATTTCCACCCTGGCCGGTTTGGCTCAGTGGTTAGAGCGTCGGCCTGCGGACCAAAGAGTTGTGGGTTCAATTACGGTCAAGGGCATATACGTTGTTTGAGGTTTGGTCCCCAACCCGCCCTGGTCGGGGTTGCGCTGGAGGAAACCAATTGGTGTGTCTCTCTCACATGGATGTTTCTCTCTCTATCTCTCCCTCTCACTCTGTTTGAAAATAAATGGAAAAATACCCTTGGGTGAGGATTAAAAAAAAAGTCCAATCCCTGCACATGTGACTTTTTTTGTTTTTAATCCTCACCCGAGGACATTTTTTGCATTTATCTTCAGATGGAGTGGGAGGGAGAGAGGGGTGAAGAGAGACAGAGAGAGAAAAACATCCATGTGAGAGAGACACATCAACTGGTTGCCACCCACACAACCCCAGGCCGGGGACAAACGGCAACCAAGGTACATACCCTTAGCGGGAACCGAACCTGGGTCTGTCTGGTTCACGGGCTGACGCTCTAACCGCTGAGCAAGACTGGCCAGGGCCATGTGACTTTTTAATAGTTTAATCCTAGAGAGTGTTTCGAAGTGGTACAAATGGAACTCAGAAACCTGGGTTCGCCCTGGCCGGTTTGGCTCAGCAGTTGGAGCGTCGGCCTACGGACCAGAGAGTCCCGGGTTCAATTCCCGCTAGGGGCACGAACTTAAAAAAAAAGAAAGAAAAGAAAAAAAAAAGAAACCTGGGTTCATGCCTTGTTCCAGTATCAATGGGGCTTTAAACAAGTAGCTATTCCTCACTGCTTGGTTTCCCTGCATTAAGATAGAAGACAAGCTACTTTCCCACTTAATTTGACAAAATGTAGTAATACCCCCCATCCCATTTTTTTTTTTTAACTAGATACAAAACCCTAAGGAACCATTCATAGCATGCATGTAATTCTTGGGGGCTGCTCCTTCTCTATACTTTCCTATATGGAAGGCGGTCATGATATAATGGAACAAATGCCTGGCTAGGACTAGACCTGAGTTTTAGGTAAGGAAGTCAATACACTTCACTTCTCAGAGCCTCAATTTCATCAACTACTAGATGGAAACAGTCCATTCCTACATATCCTGTAGGACTGATGTAGGGCACACACACTATTCATGCATACAAGTATTTACTGTATATATATGTATGTATGTATGTATGTATGTATACCCTGCTTCCCCCAAAAGGGCTTAATGTGGCTTATAAAAGTGAGAAAAGGAAAAAAAAGGCAAGATAGCCCAGCTGGTGTGGCTCAGTGGTTGAGAGTTGACCCATGCACCAAGAGGTCACCAGTTTGATTCCCGGTCAGGGCACATGCCCGGGTTGTGGGCTCCATCCCCAGTAGGGGGGCGTGCAGGAGGCAGCTGATTGATGGTTCTCTCTCATATCCATGTTTCTACCTCTTTCTCCTTCTCCCTTCCCCTCTCTCTAAAAATCAATAAAAAAATATTTTTTAAAAAGGCAAGATAAGCCCTGGCCGGTTTGGCTCAGCGGTTAGAGTGTCGGCCCATGGACCAGAGAGTCCCAGGTTCGGTTCCCGCTAAGGGTTGCGGTTCGTCCCCGGCCCTGGTTGGGGTTGTGCGGGTGGCAACCAGTCGATGTGTCTCTCTCACATCGATGTTTCTCTCTCTCTCTTCCTCCCTCTTTCCCTCCCGCTCTATCTGAAGATAAATGCAAAAGTGTCCTCAGGAGAGGATTAAAAAAAAATTAGCAAGATAAAATTAATTAAAAATGAGTAAAAGAAAAAGAGGAAAGGAAAGGAAATTACGTTAAGGAAAGTGGGATGGAGCAAGTAGTAAGTTAGTACATAAACAATAACCACAAAATCTTATATACTTGCCAGAGGCAGGCCATACCTTTCTTTGACTCTAGGCATTAAAAAAAAATTTTTTTTTTCTTTATTGATTTTAGAGAGAGAGGAAGGGAGAGTAAGAGAGAGCTAGAAACATCGATGACAGAGAACACTGATTGGCCGCCTCCTGCATGCCCTCCACTGGGGATTTGGCCCACAATCTAGACATGTGCCTGGACCAGGAATTGAACCAGTGACCTCTTGGTGCATGAGTTGACACTCAACCACTGAGCCACACCAGCCAGGCAACTCTAGGCTTTTTAAGAGGCAACACAAAGAAGGAAAACAATCAATTACAAAATAATATAAAAACAAACTAACTGCTTAGGAAAAGTACAATTATTCCTGATTGTAGAAAACAAACAAAAATTTCTTGAGGATTTCTTATAGAAAGATCATAAAATAACAAATCTTTATGTCTGTGAAGTAAACAGAAATGGATTTTCTGGGGGTTTGTACACTACACAAAATGTTAATCATGAAGATTATTAGTATTATTATGACTATAAGATAAATAGGTAGCTATGTCACCTACCTGTCCAGTCTCTGTTTTTTCACTGCACCATTTGCCCAGATCAATCAGGCACTTATCCTGGAGCGCAGGATCCAGCTTAACATCCATGGCACGCTGATGTAGGATCCTTTGGACTTCGGCTCGGCACTCCCGTGAGAGCTACATAAGAATAAGCAAAGTACTCTAAAGGTACCAAAACCAAAACCAAAAGACATTTGATAATGTCAGGAAACTAACAAATAACTTTATACCTTGAATCTCTTCCAGAATAAGAATTAAATGTTCTAAGGGGCATCTAAAAACCCACCTCTCTTGGAAAGAGATTATACATTTGGCCTATTCTAATATATTATTTGAAACAACATCCTTTTTTCAGGTATAGTGATAAAAAGTGAACTGAATTTGTTCAGATTAGGTTAGAGAGTTTTTGTTTAGCAAAATTAATTTGCTATTACTCCAATAATGTAGGGTAGAATGCTGGGTCCAGTTGAGGAGAGAATACACATGTGTTAGGAGAACTGAGTTCAAATTCACCTAAACTAAGAACAAGTAGGCAACAGTAGAAGCAACAAAGTTACCACAGGTCAGGACCATGTTCTTCTAGATGAGTAAGAGAGAATTAGCAGAGGGTCAAACAGATGAAAATTAATATTTTTGCAAAGTTTGTGAGAAAGCTGTCAATGACAGGTAAAGACAGCCTCTCTTCCTAAAAGGGCCCATGCACCTGGGGTCTGGGGAGAGAAAGATGGAGAATAACTGCTTAATGGGCATGGGGTTTCTTTTTGGAGACATGGAAATGTTTTGGAAGTAGACAGATGTGGTAGTTGCACAACTTTATCAATATACTAAATAACACCAAATCTTTCTCTTTAAAATGGTTCATTTAATGTTATATGAATTTCACCTCAATTTTTAAAAGAAATATATTTTTAAAAAAGGACAGCTTCCAACCCTTTCTTTACTTATAAGACAAGGAACCTCCTACTATACTGACTACCAAGATGCCAGCTCCTGTGATTAATGACAGGCTTATCGTTTGAAGAAAAAAGTACTACAAATTACAATATTTTCTTACATAGCAGTATAAAAACTGGGTTAAGACTGCAGTAACTGAAGTATAACATTTCTTTCTATCTGGGTCTCCTCATTCTGAATACTAAACTTAGTCAGACTTTTGCATTAAGCTCAGAGGGGTATTTGTTAACTAACATGCATGTGGAATAATACCATCTCTATTTTCTGTAACAAATGTAGGACTGAAACGCAACAGAGCACCTCATAAGGCTTCAAAAGGCCCCCGGGAGAGCAAGCAGCATGTCGGTGTGGCACCAGACGGCAGTAAGCAATGCCTGAGAGCCAAGCACACACAAATATCCCAACAAGAGGTGGCAATCAGGGCAGACAAATACCAAGAGACTGGGGTATGGAGGTTTCTGCTCCAACTGGTGTGCTGTGAGAGAGGCCTATTAATACAAGTATTATTTGTTCTGATGCCAAAAGCAGAAGACTAAAAACCATTTGTATCTTGGCTAAGAGCTTCTAATGGATCTTTAAAGCTAAATAAAGTTAGGGCAGCAGATCTTAATTGTCTATTTGTGATTTAGATTTCAGTAATTTAAAGAAAAAACTGGAAATGTCCTGACTCATTTTGTTAAAAACAGAAAATCAGGTGGAAAGAAGCTGGTAGAACAACTCTACATACACTCACTGAATGAAGAAGTTTCTAGCAGTGCAGCAACCCCTTCCCACCAGATACACTAACAAAGATTTCCTAGGGGAGCAACAATCAGAACAATATACAGCATACTAATTAAAAAACAAATGATAAGAAGAAATGAAGTCAACAGTGATGCATACCCTCCTGCCCTGTTCCTCAGTGCGGTAGGCATGTCTATACAAGCAAGAGAACACAGCTCCAGGAGGCATAAGTTCACTGGTTTCATTCCAGCCGTGGGTGTGGCAAAGACGAGATGCATCTCCCTGGCACTTGCGGTATAAGACAGGGTCCAGCCTATAAAGTTAAGAGTTAAAAGGTAACCACTCTTACTATACCCTTTCTTCTAACACATGCTAAGGGTTTTTACAATGTGCTTGTGTACTCATTAATAGATTCCTGATCAGGGCACATACCTAAGTTGTGGGTTCAATCCCTGCTCAGGGTGGGTACCAAAGGCAACCAATCAATGTTTTTCTCTCTCTCCCTTCCTCTCTAAAATTAATAAAAACATATCCTCAGATGAGGATTAAAAAATATATGTATAATAATCATTTCCAGGGTAGTGCAGACAACAGTTAAGCAAAAGTATATTCTTGAATTTGTTCTTCATGAACACACAGAGGTCAATCTGCAGATGTTTGTTAACATTAGTACAGAAGAATCAAATTCTACCTCAGAAGAAGTTATCTTGGCTATGTAAGGCACACACATTTCAATGACAGACTCAGCACTACCATGCCCTGGCTAAAATGAGAAAATAAAGGTTGTAGCTATCAGCGGGCAATTCGTAACTTTTTACTCAATACATTTTTCTAAGTATAAATGAAGTTCAATCCTACCTGATATACTAGATTCAGTAAGATCAGAAAATGGCAAGATAAACAGAATCTCTCATTCAACTTCCTTTCTAGTAAAACTATTCCTCTTTATCCCACGCAAGGTGAGGCCATTATAATTTTAGTTTACCTGAATATACTTATCAATTTTAAAAACCTGACATAATTCTGACTCTGGAGAGAGTGGATTAGGCAGTGAGCCTGCTGCTTCTCCAAATTAGACCAATGGATGCTTAATTCTGTCCACATCATGAAGTCAATTTTAGGGGAGGGCTACTTAATAATGGGAAGAGAAAGGCTAGTAATATTTAATGAGTAGCTTTTAAGACTATGAAGCACCCTTAAAAAAAAACAAAAAAAACACACCTCATCCAAGGATATTTTTTCCATTGGTTTTTAGAGAGAGTGGAAGGAAGAGAGGGAGGTGTAGGGGCTGGGGGAGGGAGAGAGAGAGAGAGAGAGAGAGAGAGAGAGTGAGAGAGAGACACTGATTGGTTGCCTCCCGCATGACCCTGACTGGGGCCAGGGATTGAACCTGCAACCCAGGTACATGCCCTTGACTGGGAATCAAACCCAAGACCCTTTGGTCCATGGCCAATGCTCCAACCACTGAACCACACTGGCCAGGGCTGAAGCACTTTTTGATCGTGGCTGAAGGAATTACAGAAAAGGAAGAAACATGATTTTGTTAAGGTAGTAAACTCAGTAAACTGTTATTTCGGTTTAGATGGCCTGAGTAGGCACAGGAAAATTCCCACCCAGCTTTGTGTAGTCTTTTCCAGAGCAAATTTCAGGAAACAGAAACAGAAATACATCGAATCTTCAAGTACTCTTTCTTGTAAAGTATGTGGGTAAAACATATATTAATCACCAGAAAAAGTTAATGACCAAAGTACAATGGCTTAAACAACTGAATCAGGAAGGAGCTGAACTCGGGAAGCAGGAGGAGCGGCTTGATCCTACTGGCTGCTTTGGAAGTGGGACGAGAAAATAAGACCTGGAAAGAGGAGGGATTTGCAGCCAATAAATTATAGTGATTCTGATGGTAATAGATCCTTCTGTCTCATCTCCTCCCCCTACTTTTTGGCTAACAGGATGAGAAGAGAATCAAGTTGTTACTTATTGATAAGAGCCTCTTAAGATAGAATAAACTCAATATCTTTGAATAGTTAAAGAAATAAAAGCAAATTCCCATACCCGGTGCAAATCAATAAAAATAAAAACGCACTACTGTCTACTTAAAGACATATCTGAATATGCTTCTGCTGCCCCAAAGGTGCCCAAGTTCTTTCCAGATAGATGTTGGTGGTATCAGGAACATTTGCTCCTGACTTCCAAAGTAGCAGTGAATGGGGACACTTGGGGACAGATCTGCAGGGGCTGCCTCTGCTTTTAGATACTGTTCTGAAAGTTAAGAAAGAGGTATTTCAGGGGATTAAAGTTGTCAGCTATCCCAGAAGTTAACAAAAATAAATTCCTACTGATTATTAAAAACAAAATACACACACATACAAGGGATACTGACTACAAAGGAGAACAGGCTGAGGCTTACACTTACTCTGGCTTCAATATACTCACTTCCAATCTCGGGAGATGAAATACTGTAGCTCTAACAGACGGTGTTCACAGTCTTCTACCATTTTCTCTGTGTATAAATGTTCCATTAGGCATGAGAGGATCCTGGGCATAAAATGGGTGAAATTGTAACAAGACATAGAAGAGATCTGACTACTTGTGCAGAACTTTCATATCAGTATTTCCCTGGTCTGCAGAAAAAGCCATTGTGCGATTTTCTTAGGGCAATCAGGCACTTACTCCCCTGACAGTGATTAAGCCTTCTATCAGCTTCAGAGCCTCTTAGCACTTAGGACTCAACTTGGACAAGAGCCATGTGCAGCTTCTTTATTAACTGTTTATATAAACATTTTCCAGCACATTCAAAAGTGGACAATCATATACCATCCACCTTTCCTTCCCATAGCTTTATCTACCTATGGCTCAGGTTGTTTTAACTGTTCCCTCCTTTCTGATAAAGCAAATCTCAGATACCATATCACTCCATCCTAAGTACTTTAGCATTTTCTCATTTAATATGAGAATATAGTATCATTACCTACCAAAAGAAATACATTTTTAAAAATCCACAATATCATGTAATATCCTGTTAGTTTTCAAAACTTTCCAATTATTTCATGCCCTTGTACATGTTTGTTCAAACCAGGACCCAGAAAAGGTCCACACATTGCATTTAATTGATAGTATCTTAAATGTATTTTAATCTGTAGCAGTTCACTTCTTCCTCCCTCTCCCTTGCCCCCTTTATAGTTATGTTTAATTAGTCTAAAGTGTGTTTGTCTACCTCCTCCAACCACACGGACAGTTTTACGGAAGAACACCTTTTTTTAATCCCCTATCACAGCATGAGCAGCAGGAGTGCACGCATAGCAGAATGATGACAAACACGGACTACATTCATTTTATTGTTGGGTACTGCTAGCTGTGGGCTATAAAGATTTGTTCAGAATGGGAAACCTGTTCTTACTTGCAACCTGGTTTTAAGAGCTGTTTGCATATCATATGGAATAAAACAAATGCATGTGATTCAAATACTTCATTACAGAATTTTATAGCTTTCCTAGATCTTGGATACAACTTCAGAGTTCATTTTGTCCATTATTCCCTCTTCCAACCACCACATTTTGTTTAATAAAACTGATAATTATAAAGTAGCCAATATATATGAGCCAATATACAAACAGGATGAACGTATAGAGTCAAAGCATGTGTCACTTTATCCTGAGAGTCTCTCTCTCATTTTTATTTGACCACTAAATGGAATTATCCAGTGACCTAATAAATAGGCCCACTTATGCTCATTCACTGTCAACAAACACCATTACAATGTTGGGTCTAGGTGTCTCCACATCATGGATGAGGCAGAGCTGAAGTCTCAATTCTCATACTAGTTTTAACAAAAGATGGTATGTGTTGCTGTTTAACAAAATTCCAGTTATGATGTTGAGGAAATGTTCCTTGTGCTACACTGCCAAATAAAATATAATATGGATAAATACCACAAACAAGATAACCTACATTGGGTCTCCCGATCTTATGTGTTTGCAGGCGGTCTGTATTACAGATTCACAAGCTTCATTCAAAGCTCTGTCAATGCGGTAATCTGCACCAGGGTCAGTCTCCTGAATCAGTGTTTGAAGCTGGATTTAAAAAAAAAAAAAAGGAAGGAAGAAAAAAAGAAGGTCACTTATAAATCAAGGAAGAGCAGTGTCATCTCTTCATACAATCAGTTACTAAGTCTGGTATATGACAAGGTACTATAAGTGTCACCAGCCAAGTTCAAGAACTCTTGCCAAATACTTTCCAACTGATTTCTCTACCTTGATCAAGAGTTTTCCGTTTAAGTCATGTAGAGATTACTTGTCTACTTGCATACCAGTCTGAATCAAACCCGGACATTTGCAAAACAAAAGGTCTTTACAATAAAAGGCTGCTTCCCCCCTCATATCTGCCTATATATTAATCAGATTACTAAATCTGACACTTAGTGCCAAACAAGAATTGAGTGGAGAAGAGTAAATAGAAGACATTTCCAGTTAGAGACCTAATTTGTGGTCTTAAAAATCTAGAATTTAAGTTTTGCTGCCAAGACATTGGCATTACAACAAGCATACTCTGCTTTATTAAAGATAGATGTGCGATTTCATTTAGCTTGCAAGAAATATCAATTACAAAAAGTAAGAACAGCCCTGGCTGGTTTGGCTCAGCAGTTAGAGCATAGGCCTGCGGACCAGAGAGACCCGGGTTCGGTTGCCTCTAAGGGCAGGTACCTCAACTGTGGTTTGTCCTGGCCCTGGTAGGGGTTGTGTGTGTGGCAGCCAGTTGATGTGTCTCTCTCACATCAATGTTTCTCTCTCTCTCTTCCCTCCTCTCTCCCTCCTGCTCTATCTGAAGATAAATGCAAAAATGTCCTCAGGTGAGGATAAAAAAACAACAACACACAACAAAAAACAAAACAAAAAAGTAAGAACATAGCTCTGGCTGGTATGGCTCAGTGGTTAGAGCATTGGCTCGCACACCAAAGGGTTGTAGGCTCGATTCCTGGGTTACATACATGGGTTACAGGTTTGATCTCCAGCCCTGACCAGGGCAAATGTGGAGGTAACCAATTGATGTCTCTCTCTCTCATTGATGTTTTTCTCCCTCTCATTGATGTTTCTCTTTCTCTTTTTTTTCTCTCCCCCCACTCCCTTTCCACTCTCTCTAAAAAATCAATGGAAAAAATATCCTTGGGTGAGGATTAACAAAAAAAATAAAATAAAATAATACGACACTTATAATTTCCTATTTTCCCTCAAATATATTTTTCTGTTGTTGTTGTTATCCTCACCCGAGGATATTTTTCCACTGATTTAAATAGAGCGGAAAGGAGGGAGAGAGAGAGAAACATCAATGTGAGAGAGACACATCAACCCGTTGCCTCCTGAGCGACCCAGACCAGGGCCAGGGATCAAACCTGCAACCTAGGTATGTGCCCTTGATCGAGAATCAGACCTGAGACCCTTTGGTCCGAGGGCTGATGCTTTAACCACTGAGCCAAACCAGCCAGGGCAGCTCTCACAACCAAGAGGTAAACCAAGAGTATACAGAAAAATATTTGTCACTATGCAGTTGAAAATGAGAATACAGTCTTTGCAATTTACTTTAGCTTGATTCATGCTTTATCATGAAATAAAGTGAAAGTATGAGATGTGCCTTGGATTATTCTTCCCTGTCTTTGAGGAGAAAGCAGTTGGGGCACAGAGGAAACAACTCTAAATCAAGGATCAGAAGACTGGCCCGAGTTCTATTAATAGTTCTGGCTCTGCCAGATATTAGCTTTGAGAACATGGGCAAGTTGATTAACCTCTAAGTTCCAGTCTCTTTAACTGTAGAGGATTATAAGAATATATAAAAGGTTGCATAAACTGTCATTTGAGATATAAAAGATCATTATTACTACAGATGGGTAGCAGATGGTGTTTTGGGGTGGGAATCTTAAATAACAGAGCAAATCTGAAAACTATAATCCTGGTTTGGGTTCCTTTTTTCCCAAGTTAAAGACCTGGAGCCCTTTTTGTGTCACAGATTTAGCCTTTATCTCTCTGTAAAAGCCTTCTCTGATCCTCATGCATTTGACCTACGATCCCACAGGGGCTCATATGAAAGTATTGACCCCATCACATATTGATCAGAACACAGATCAAAAGGAAATGGAGAAAGAAAACTCCATTCTTTCTATTCTAAAAGAAGTCAAGAATCAAGATGAGAGAAATATGAAAGATTTTCAGTATTCTGGGATGAAAGTTGTTTACGCCAATTCTTATTGGCAATTTGGAAAAGCTACAAGATGCTGTGGTTAGTTGGTAGGAAGATTACTGTCAAAGGATTATTGATTTTAGTAATGACATTTGTTGACAAAGACCAAAATATTTATCTTTTTCTGAGGGAAATTATAAGCATCATGGGAGTCTGAAAGTCACTGCAAGAACTGTATTAGTTAAATATCCATGACTAACGACTGACACAGAAACTTGGAGAATTCACAATGAATGCACCAGATTGCAACTACTAAAAGAAGGCAATGAATGCACTATAGACTCTAGTAGGCTAAGGACTCAAGGGATCATTGCCACTCTGGAATCTGGTGACAACAGTGTGGGAAATAACACTAAGAATGTAAACTGCTATATGATTATACATCTACTCCAGCACCTGCTTGCTTAGGAAAAACCTGGTGAAATGCTTCTGGGAAATGATTAGTCTAGCAAATAGACTGAACAGTCACCTTTGGCCTGGGAGAGACTGGGTCAAGTCGTTCAGCCACAACTGAAGATAATTTAATAAGTTCATGATTAGGGTGCAATTGGAAAAGTATGTACTCATTAAGATGCTACCTGCTTTTATGCTTCACAGTTTACTATTTGTTAGGAAATCACTAAATCAAAGCACAGCCAAGCAAATAGGGAAAATTAATGGTCAACCACAGACAGGTATGAAAGTCTAATGTACCAGGGAAGAAAACTTTGAAAAAGAAAGAAACTCACTCAAAATAAATTATTTCAAAACATTCCTCCATTTGATTGAGGATGGATAATGTAGAAGACTAAGAAAATTTTTCTTTCTTTCAATTTCTAAAAACCATGAGTTCATAAAAAAAACAAAGTGTTTGTTTCCCACTTGGCTAAACATAATTCATATTTATTCTGGGCACAAAGAATAGGATGAGGTACTTGGTACTTATTTATCTTTCAAGTTGTTGAGTCACTAGCTTTTTTTTTTTTTTTTTTTTTGTTAATCCTCACCTGAGGACATTTTTCCACTGATTTTAGAGTGGAAAGGAGGAAGGAAGGGAGGGAGGGAAGAGGGAAGAAGGGAGGGAGGGAGGGAGAGAGAGAGAGAGAGAGAGAGAGAGAGAAACACTGATGTGAGAGAGACACACTGATTGGCTGCCTCCCACATGACCCACTCTGGGGCTTGGGATCCAAGCTGCAGCCCAGGTATATTCTCTTGACCAGGAATCGAACCTGAGACCCTTCAGTCCAAGGGCTGATGCTCTAACCACTGAGCAAATTCAGTGAGGGCGAGTCACTAGCTCTTTTTTTAAATTTAAATTTAAATTTTTAATCCTCACCTGAGGATATTTTTTCCATTTTTTCTCAGAGTGGGAGGGAGGGAGGGAAAGAGAGAGAGAGAAACATTGACGTGAGAGAGAGACATCAACTGATTGCCTCCCGCACAACCCCAACCAGGGCTGGGGACAAACCGCAACCGAGGTACGTGCCCTTGACCGGAAATGAACCCGGTACTCATTGGTCCGTGGGCCAACGCTCTGACCACTGAGCCAGACCGGCCAGGGCGTCACTAGCTCTTTTAACAAGACAGCCCTGGAGGTTAGCTAGATGCTTTAAAATAAAGTCAAGCCAATGTATTTTCTTTTTTCTGTACACCTTAGTACAAGTGTAGCCTCAGTAAAAAAAAATATAGGTTTATTCTTGCCCAGCCGGTGTGGCTCCATGGTTGAGTGTCGACCCATGCACCAAGAGGTCACCGGTTCGATTCCTGGTCAGGGCACATGCCCAGGTTGTGGGCCCAATCCCTAGTGGGGGGCATGCAGGAGGTGGTCAATCTATGTTCTCTCTCATCGACGTTTCTCTCTCTCTCTCCCTCTCCCTTCCTGTCTCTCTAAAATCAATAAAGAAAAAAATATATAAATTTATTCCTAACCCCCCCCTCCCCTTTCCATGCTTCATTAAGGAATGAAATGCATATACAGGATGTCTTGATTAGTTCTTGGTCTGGGGCCCAGGCACATACACTCTCACAGAGGTTTCCTAGGACAATCACCAGCAAGGACTGCTCCTGAGGAACTATATCCAGAAGCTTTCTGTCCAGCTAGGCTCATTATTTTGGAGAAGAGGCTACATTTGTCCATTTTTCCCATCACGTGCTGTATAAATTACATTCTACTGTGGGTCAGGGTAACAGAAGGTAAGGTGAAATTTTACTCCACATCAAAATTCTATGGAATTTTGTTTCAGACTGTAAACTGTGATTTTACATAATTAGAAAATAAAATTCAAGTAATATTAATTTTTTAATAAAAACACCAACAAAATAAAAGACTAATGAATTGTGTGTTTTTTTAAAGTTTCCCTGAGGACTTTGATGATGTACTAGAACTTGGTTTGCCTTGATTGTGAGTTTGGTAAATTCAATCTAGCAAGTTAACCTTTAAAAAATTTTAGCAAACAATGCATTTTATCTATTTCTTTAAGTATATAGCTCTTTTTATTTATTTTGAGCTTAAACTTCTACTCTGCAGCAAAATCCATTCTTACTATGATGTCTGGAGAAACAGTATTCCATTCCATGTCTGCTTCTTAGTACCTAATATTGACTGTGATATCACAAATGATCCAGTTGGGACAGTGTCAGGAAGAAGCTCCTCAGCTGCTAAAATGTGACATTCACAATGGCAGTAGAAACATTTCCTTACCGCCTGCTGGCAGTTCATTCCAAGGTTCCCTTTCTCCCCTCGAACTACTTTCATCAGACAATGCAGGGTTCGCCCTTTACGATGTAATCCAGAACAGTGGTGTTCAATCTCCCCCCGACAGCTCAGGATGATCTCAGGGCTCAAAGAAAAGTCTTCCATCAACATGCGTCGGTAATCTAACATCTCCCCCTGGCACTCACTGCTCACTTGTCGCCCTAAATTAGGATTTAAGCCATAAAATTAGTGAGCATTAGGATAGAATATTATCACATATGAAAAGTACACATTTTCCTCTAGAATGTAATTAACTAGTCATGTTTTTATCTAGACTGAAAAGCTTAGAATTTAGCAAAAGCTTTATCAGCATAAAATGAGTTTAAGACTCCAGAGACTAGGGTTTATCTTGTCAGTGTTCTGCATTATACAGATTTTATACTACGACACTAATAATGCACATGTTTTACCAATGAAAGTCTTATCAACAAGATAACTATTTGGGTAAAAACAAAAGCCAAGAACAATCTCTACTGGCCTACACAGTTAAAGCTTATGGAAAAGACTACACTTCCAATATTCATTATAGCTTCCCATCTTCCTTCAGCTGTAAATGTCAACTGGGAAAACTTAAGACATGTTTTAAAACACAGCTTTATTGAGGTATAATTGACATATAATAAACTACATTTTTAAAGCATACAACTGGATAAGTTTGACATATATATACACTGAATCAAGATGCTGAACATACCCATCAACTCCAAAAGTTTCCTTATGCTCCTTTAATCCCTCCCTCCCTTTCCTCTCCACCCACATCCCCAAGTCACCCACTGATCTGCTTTCTATGACTATAATTTACTAGCTTGCATTTTTTAGAAGTTTATATAAATGGAATATTATCATATGGACTCTTTTTTGTCTGACTTTTCACTCAGCATAACTATTTTAAGATTCATCCATGTATTGACAGTTCCTTCCTTTTTATTGCTAAGTAATATTATTTCATGATGTAGATATGCTACAATTTGTTTATCACTTCTGTTGATGGACATTTGGATTATTTCCAGTTTTGCTCTATTACATATAGAGCTATTATTAGTATTCATGTACAAGAGTTTACATGGACATACACTTTCATATGTCTTGGGCAAATACCTAGAAGTTACATGGCTGGGTATATGGGAGATGGTATGTTTAACTTTTTAAGAAACTGGTAAACTGTTTTCCAAAGTGGTTGTACCACTATCAATTCCCATCAGCAATGTACAATAGCTCCAGTTTCTCCACATCCTTGTCAACACTTAATATGATCAGTTATTTTTTTTAGCAATCTGTATAACTTCTCTGAATTATCTGTTCATATCCTCTGGCCACTTACTTACTGAGTCTTTTTTGTGTTTTGTGTCGATTTTCAGTTTAAGGACATTAACTATCTATTTTTCAAATACCAAAATTAGATGACATTATGCATACTGTTTTATAATATGCCTTTACTAATCAATAATCTCCACCTTTCCATTTTAGGAAAATTTCACCTAATGCCCAGACCATAATCAATTTCCCAGTTGTGTCTCCAAAATGTCTTTTGTTTGGTATTCAGTCCAAGACCATGCATTGTCTCTAGTTGCTATTCCATTGCTTTCAAACATCCAGATATGAAAAAAAATTCACCAAAAAGTTCTGAGTTTTCTTTAATGACTGATTTTTTCCACTTAACTTTTTAATCAATAACCACCTGTCCCAGCACCATTTCAATAAGAGGTAGAAATTTCATTTTTGTAGCCTATAGCCAATATTAAGAAAGACAACCCTGGCCTTCTATACATCCTTCTTGGTTCCTTTGTCAGGGGTTGACATTTGGACTAAACAGACCATGAGTCACTCTACGAAGGTAATCTTTTCATCTTTTACTGTTTACTTTCTTAACACCATCATTGTTATAATAATAACATTACCTATCACTTATTGTATGCTAAGTGCTATGCTAAATAGCCTCACCGAGTACTCCTATGAACTCCGCAACATAGGTAATATTATTTTTTTATAGATAAGAAAAATGAGGTTTGGAGAGCTTAAAAAATGGAAACAATGAATACTCAGCCAGTTAATTTGGTGACAGAGCCATAAATTGAAGTCATGTCTCTCTGACCCAAAGCTCATGTGCTAAATCAGTGTACTACCCTGACTCTCCTAAAACTGTGGTACAATACAGAGTGAGGCAAAGGTAGGTTTACAGTTGTATGTGAAACACACAGTTTACTCTTGTATTATTTATTTATTGATGTTATTATTTTAAAAAATTCTACCCAAGGCTATATTAATTGATTTGAGAGAAAGAGAGAAATATCAATGTGAGAGAGAAACTTTGGCTGCCTCCCGTACATGCCCCAACAGGGCATCAAACCTGCAACCTGGGTATGTGCCCTGACTGGAAATTGAACTGGCAACCTTTTGGTGTATGGGATGGTGCTCCAACCAACTGTGCTACACCGGCCAGGGCTTATTTATTAACTATTGTATTATTTTCCATACAAACAACTGTAAACCTACTTTTGCCCCAACCTGTAGGTATTTTTAAAAATTAAAATATTTGGATTTGAGAAATATACTTTACCTTGAAAAAAAAAAGTAAGCCCGGATATAAAAAAAACAAAATTGGGGACTGCTGAGCTAAGAGACAGGGCCTTCAACAGTAGGGATAACAACCCCTCAGTTCCTAGAGTGATGCTTACAAAGAGAGACTCTTAAGTAACAAGACATAGCTGTACTCAAAAGAACACATACAGGCAAAGAGTAATGGTACAGAAACTTTAGAATGTAAATCCAAAAAGGAATAAAAAGGATAAAAAGAAATACACTCTCACCTCTATGCACAGCTGACTCCAGACACATCAGAAGGTAGGAGAGTCTGGCTTCTCGGGACCGGGGAAGGTTTTCCACATTGCACCGATATTTTTTTAAGTCACTCTTACAGGACTTGGCCAATGAATAACTGACCTTATAATCTTGTGCAATCAGCTTTTGGCGGGTTGTCAGTGCTTCTCGACACTGAGTAAAGAATACAGTGAGAGAACTGTAAGACTGCTCAGGTGGTTCAGATGTTCACGTGTATCTCTCATGGCCAAATATATGTCAACAATTGCAGTTGTTACCAAAATGCCTCTTTTAGGTTTGGTTAAAATTGAACACAAGCATGCTAAATTAGTGTGGCAAGAGGAAGAGGTAAATGGGTGGGGAGCCCTAGAATTCTATAGTGAATTGCTGATTGTTGCTGCAACCGTAGCTGTCCTAAACACATATGTATTTGGTAGAGTCTAATACACGAACTTGACAAAGCATTCTTTTCCTATTTAACAATATTCCTAAAGTAAATTTCACCAGAATCAAGGTGGCAACTAACATAATACTCTGGAAGTTCCACTCTATACTTTTTAAATATAATTACTCAAGAGTAAGGGAACTGAAACGAAAAACATTTCTTTGGCTGCATAGGAAAGTAAATGACAGGATAAAAAAACAACAAATATAATTACTTTTAAAAGTAGTAAAAAGATTTTTGCATTCATCCAGGAAAAGAGGACTAACAGTAATGAGAATGCTTAATGAGACATCTGCTGAAAAATTAAATAGCCAATTACCTATGAAGCACATTGGTTTGGTTAGCCTAAACTTCCTGAGTATGCAGGACTGGCTTCAGTGTGATTCTGATGTAAAATTCTCCAATTTTGCCCTGGCTGGTGTGGCTCAGTTGGTTGGGTGTCATCCTATGCATCAAAAGGTTGCTGGTTCAATTTCCGGTCAGGGCACGTGCCTGGGTTTCGGGCTCGATCCCCAGTAGGGGGGTGTGCAGCCAATCCGTGTTTTGCTCTCTCTCTTTCCCTCTCCCTTCCTCTCTTTCTAAAAAAAATCAATTGAAATATCTTTTGAAAAAATTCTCCAATTTTACTCCCCAAACTAATTCACAATTGGTTTCCCAATGTCCAGATATTACAAATAAAGCTTCATTTTCTTGGCTTAAGCAAAACATGCTTTGGTTTCCCACTAAAAGCCAAGTATCTCGCCTCTGAAAAGGGTAAGCTTTACCAGTCACTTATTTTGGTATCACTTTATAAGAATATTATCTGAGATGATTTGGGAAAACTTTTAAGAAATGAATAAAATATTGGTTTGTTTCAAAGTAATACTTACCTTTTCACTCATGGATTCTTCAAATTTATGGTTGAAGAGGCACTTATATACTCTGCCTTCACCAGCTTGTGTCTATAACATGAAACATACCCCTTATGAAGATTAACTAAGTAGTTATACTGGACATTACTTATAATCCTATATAGAACTTTTTGTTAAATTAATATAATGTGTTTGCCCTGGCCGGTTTGGCTCAGCGGTTAGAGCTTTGGCTCGCGGACCAATGAGTTGCAGATTCGATTCGGGTTAAGGGCACGTGCCTGGGTTGCAGTTCGTCCCCGGCCCTGGTTGGGTCATGTGGGAGGCAACCAGTCGATGTGGCGGCTCTATCACATTGATGTTTCTGTCTCTCTCTCTCCTTCCCTCCCACTCTGTCTGATAATAAGCAGAAAAATATCCTCAGGTGAGGAAAAAAAAAAATTAATATAATGTGAATACTTCTAAACAAATGGCTCAGCCATTTGTAAAATTTAGTAGCCTCTGAAAGGAAACGGTAAAGATAAAAATTTGTTTCCCACAATGTCTGACTATTGTCATTTAGTCCCAGATATGTTACTTAGGGAATCAAGAGAAGTATCAGTGAGCCCTGGCCAGTTTGGCTCAGCACTTAGAGTGTCGGCCCACAGACCACAGAGTCGCAGGTTCAATTCTGGTCAAGGGCACGTACCTGGGTTGCAGGTTTGATCCCCAGCCCCGGTTGGTGTTGTGCGGGAGGCAACCAAATGATGTGTCTCTCTCATGGTGATGTTCCTCTCTCTCTCCCTCTCCCTCCCTCCCTCCTACTCTCTCTGAAAAAAAAAGAGAGAGAACTGTCAGGGAGTCTCCCCTTTTACAACATAAAACTCTTATAATTACTGGCTTTGACTGTTAAAGCTGTTAAATCAAAACAGCAGGCAGAATGGGACTGCACACAAGTCATGCTCAGTTCTTCGTTGTAAAGATGGAGATTTTTCCATTTAAAGTGTTAGAAAGTTATGCTCTAGGGTCTGTGGGTACTCAGGGATATGGTTTTAAAAACTAGCAACCTGCCCTGGCCAGTTTGGCTCAGCGGTTAGAGCGTTGGCCTGCGGACCAGAGACCCAGGTTTGGTTCCTGCTAAGGGCATGTACCTTGGTTGCAGTTTTTCCCCAGTCCCAGCTGGGGTTGTGTGGGTGGCAACCACTCTATGTGTCTCTCTCACGTCGATGTTTCTCTCTCTCTCTTCCTCCCTCTCTCCCTCCCACTCTATCTGAAGATAAATGCAAAAAAAAAAGCCTCGAGTGAGGATAAAAAAATGAAATAAAAACTAGTTACCTGTTTTTTTTTATCTTAGCCAAAATCATATAAATATAAATATGTAATATGGCAAAGTTTTAGCCATGGAATTGATGTGAATGGGATTCCCTGGTAAAATAGGATTCCTATAGATAAAACAGACTCCCAAGAACTGAAATCAAGAAGTTATGTAAAGTAAAAAAAAATGTGTGGAGATCATCAGAAGCCAAATATTAACTAGATGTTAAATCAAAGCTGAGCATCCAGTATCATTTTCTGTTATCTGAGACCAACTCTGTCTTCTATTTTTAGTAGCTTTTCTACATGAGATTTGTGTTAGTTTTTTTTTTTTTTTGAATAGAGTATTTAAAAATATTTAAAAAGAAAAGGAAGAAAAGAAGAATAGTTTCTGAACTGACTCACATTTTCACAAAAACGCTCCCGATCATCTCGGCAAGCAAAATATAAATGCCGGTCTAAATGAAAGTCGTCTGAGGACAGCTCAGCCACCCGGAGAATGGCTTTCTTGCAGAGTTCAGAGACTTGAATCTTGGGATCTCTTTCTTCTGCTTCCTTCACCAGGCCTTTCTCCAAACATGATACCACCTCACCTTGTGAATGTGCACCCTAAAATAGTAAGGGTACTAATATTTTAAAACTCTCACCACAATGACTTTCAAATAAACATCATTTGGTTAAAAAACAAACCAACCCTCAACATATTGTTAGCTTATTGATGTTCTATTGAGAAATCAGGTGGGAACCAACAACACTACTGAAGTTACAGAAAATGTCCTCAATAATCTTTTATTAGAATATAATACAAATGGAAATAGAGATCCTGGGAAATTAAGTATAGTTTAATTAGCACTAGAAATAGAAAACTGAGTTTTTAAAGTTTAAAATGTCAGAAACATTTAAAAGAATTACATTAGCCCAATGTTCTGATCATACCTGATGTCTATACGGAAATAACATTGCAGAAATCTCTGTTCATTTATCTCTGAAGGGCTAATCATTTCTCAAATGACAGTGCTTTTAGTCAAGTTAAAAAGACAAAACATAAAATCCATTGAAAAAAGGTATTATAGAGAGTCTCTTTCTCCTTTTTTCTATTCTACACTGTCCACAAAGACCCAAATATATACAATCTGTAGTGTAATATTCACTTTGATGTTTTGAATTTATCTTAATGCCATTTTAAAGAGATTACCACTGTTTATACAAACTGTTTTTGAGAGCTTTCCTAAAACCATCCAATTACTTTTAATTGTACACTGCATCATCCCCATAGCAACCACAACATTCACTCATTCAAAATATGAGAAACTTCCCCTAAATATTTTCTATCCAAGAATCCTAATCTTCTATACTCAAAAGCTATGCTTCAATAACTTGAGAGGTATAACCATTAATACAGCAAGCCAAAGGAGATGAAAATACAGTGCTATCATTTATTTACACATACACACACAAAAAATCTTGTTATAGTAAGATACCATGTCTATGAAATCATCTGTACATAATAAAAAAGACTCCTAGCCAAATAGGGAAACATCGAATTTAAGTAAAGTTTCAATTCAACAAAAAAGTATAGTTCTTTTCTATTTAGTTGTAATAGAGTTTGCTCTATAGCACACTACTTTCCAAGTAGTTCCATGAAAAATTTCGTGTTCTCTCCTACCATACCTGTGAGAGGGAATAAGAGCGGTGGTAGCTATTGCACAGATGAGCAAACAGAGGCTTAGAGGAGTTTATCAACTTACCCGAGTTGCAGAATCTAAGGTGCCTAGCTAAGACCTTGGAGGGGTTCTATGAAACTCCTAAAATTTGTATGTGGGTTTTATATATTTTTTCCAAAGAAAATTCATAGCTTTCATTTTCAAAAGCTTTGCTGACAAAAAAAAAAAAAAAAAAAGACTGGGAAGTCCAGTATACTAGCAGATTCTCATGTTTTAACCTTTCTCACTAGCTGTATGATTCTAATGCTTACAAATCTGAAATGATCAAAAATATTTTTGGAAAATAATTCTGAACGGATAAAACTCAGGGACAAGACAAAAAGATGACAATAGAGAGAAAAGTGGACACAAACCCTAGAAATCTGGAGTAAGGCTTATGTTTTCTTCCTAATTTATGAGTGACATTCAAGTCTGTCTATGACCCACTTAGACAAGGCCTAAACATTTCCACTTCCCAAAGGAAAAACAAACCTACGATAAACACAGATTTGGACAGAAACATATCAGTCACTTGTTGTTTACAGTATACAAGATATTATTATAAACATGGCTTTATGTTATAGAACAAAGTCCTACACGAAATTTTAGTAGCCCACAATAACTTACTCAGATACTTGCTAGCAGTTAGGTCTTAATCATATAAGAGATTGAAAATAACAGCATGACAGTCAAACTTGATTTAGATTCAGCGTTTAGTCCTGGTACAGAAATGATTTCCATGTAATGAGTTGAACTATTTCCTTGTATACTTAGTGTTTATAACTGTTTCAGATGTACCACCAGTAAGATTAATAGGGCTATTATATTTTTTACTGGCTCCATTTGCTTCTTATTGGATTTAAGGCAGCATCACTGTGGTTTGAGACCCCCTAAGGAATCTGAGATTTAATTTTAATTATAGCAATTATAGCACCACATATTGGTATTAGGCCTTAACATGACCTCCACTGGGTGTTTTCATTAATCATACTTTATTTTAGATAGATATATTTTTTCAAATAAAGATATTTCAGGAATTCTTCTCAGTTCCCTAGAGTCTCTGAGCTTTTTATTTCAGCCCATTTGAGTTATATAATGTATGCAAATATCTGACAAAGAAGATTGTATGACTAATTACTGAATATAAATAAAAGCAAGAGAGGTGAACTACACATTGGCACATAATCTACAAAAAAATAATTACTTAGGTTAAAAAAAGTTAAGTTAGCCTTGGCCGGTTTGGCTCAGTGGTTAGAGCATCGGCCTGTGGATCAGAGAGACCCGGATTCAGTTCCCGCTAAGGGCATGTACCTCGGTTGCAGTTTGTACCCGGCCCCGATTGGGGTTGTGTGGGTGGCAACCAGTCGATGTGTCTCTCTCACATCGATGTTTCTCTCTCTCTTCCTCCCTCTCTTCCTCCCGCTCCATCTGAAGATAAATGCAAAAATGTCCTCGGGTGAGAAGATAAAAAAAAAAAGTTAAGTTATTAATACATAGGTTTGACATATAAATAACAAATGATCCAGTAAATGGACTTACAATGAATTTAAAATTCTATTGTGGTGAGTCCTGGCCAGTGTGGCTCAGCGGTTAGAGCATCGGCCCCACAACGAAGGGCAAGGGTTTAATTCCTGGTCAAGGGCATGTACCTGGGTTGCAGGTTCAATCCCTGGCCCAGTTGGGACACGTGCAGGAGGCAACCAATTGATGTTTCTCTCTCCATCCCTTCCCTCCCACTCTCTGTGAAGAAAAAAAAAAAAAGGATGGAAAAAATATCCTCAGGTGAAGATTAACTAGCTAACTAACTAACTAACTAACTAAAATTCTATTGTGGTGAGAAAAATGTCTGTTTTAAAACTACTACTAGTGTCCTGGATCAGTTTTTAGCAGTTTCATAGGTAATGTTTTTTTTTCCCTATATACTATGTCCCCACTACCCACCTTTAATGACAGAGAAGGATATGTTAATCTAAAAAAGGTAGGCAAGACCTGGCTGGTGTGGCTCAGTTGGTTGGAGCGTTGTCTCGTACACCGAAAGTTTGTGGGTTTGATCCCTGGTCAGGGTATGTATGGGAGGAAACCAATCAATGTTTCTTTCTCACATCGATTTCTCTCTCTCTCTCTCCCTCTCCCTCCCTCTCTCTAAAATCAATATAAACATATCCTTGGGAGAGGATAAAAAAAAAAGGTAGGCAACAACTCAGTTTTCATCTCTGCTATAAATTCTCCATTCTAATGTTTTTAGTGTCTTCTGTGATCTACATTACTACACAAAGAGAAAAAGAATGTCTGAATTATTCAAAGTAGTTGGTTAAAAGCAGGGAATGATAAACTACTGAAAGTATAATAGTAGTAATAATATGGCACATGTCCATATTAAGTTCCTGTATTGGATTACACATTCTACTTTCTCTTCAGACTATGTAAATCATTTACACTTTTACTTCTGGAGATCTGCACTTACATTTTAACAATATTTATTTAGAAAATCTAAAGATCTTATTAATATACAGGTCTTTGTTCTAAATTTTATATATATTAACATTTGGGAAAAAATCATCATAGTTTTGAAATCATGACATTTATATGTTCATACAGAGGAGGGTACAAATAGGCTAACTATGACCCTTTCTCTTCTGATCTCTGGAGCATGTCAGTTCAAGCCAGTCACAGAGGAGTTTGCAAGCTTCAGTGGCAACAAATTTGACATTGATGAGCCTGTTCTCTTCTGTGGTCAGAAACTGACTCATTAATTTTCTAAATAACTAGACAACACAGAAGTAAACTATAGTTAGAAAAGGCAAAGAAGGGCTGACAGCATGCTTCCTTTTTAGAATTTGGCTATAGCACCAGAGTGGATTATATAGGAAGGAACATGCAGAAGTGTAGGCATGAGTCATCTTACTGTCCCCAAAATACAAGAAAGCCTTTGATGCTAGAGTTGGGGTGCCTCGTGTAAACAGAAATTCACCTAACTGGTAGGTATAGCAAAAGATAAAAATAACCAAAATATGCATGTTGATGGTTCACAGAAACAGCTTTTGTTATTTTAACAAAGCTCAAAACAACCCTCACCGTCATGCCTTTTGACTCTAGCACTACTATTTTCTGCAGTCATTTCAATCACTGCAGACTTAACTCATACATGCCACTGAAAGCAGGTTTTATATTGACAATTCAGATTGCTAGTGAGAAGCTAACTAGTGATTATCCTGGCTGTCAATAAGGAAGAACTACTACAAAGAGGTGAACTGTCATGGTCCACTCTATAGCATGGACCACTAATGACAAATATAAAAAAGTGTCATCACTGATTCCTGAAAAGTGTGTCTGGAACACTTAGGTGAAGATTTCAAAAACAGCACGGGTTAGAATTGGATATAATCTCCAATAACCTAAATAACTCAGAGGAGCTTCCTGAATTATCAGGGTGACTTAAGTGCTTTTGTGCCATTTCTAGAATCTGCTGGGAAAGAAACAAATCTGCCTTCTTTATTCAAACTGGCCTTTCTTTAGCTGCCTGAAAGCTGTATGCCAAGTTCACAGTGCTCTCAAGGAGTGCCCTGTGAAAGGACCAGAGCCCTGTGCTGGTATGAAAGAAAGGGCACTTGGTGAAAGCCAGACAATAACCAGCACTAAAACCTTCATTTGAACTGGTGTGTGCAGTGTGCAGTTCTGGCATACAATGCCATGCCCTCTTTCCTCCAGGAGAAAGCCTGCAAAGCATGGTGCAACGAACAAATAGAGGCAAAGGGACAAATGGATTTTACCTTTCTTCATATTTCCTAAACAGCAGATTAATGAACAGTGGCAATTAATAGCTGATGTCATACATGGGATCTGGACTACCTCTCCCACTGTTAACACATTCAGAATAAACCTGGTCAAACCTCCATTGTGACTTTCTAGACAACAGACTAATAAGGACAAAAATAAGATCCAATATAATTAAGGAAGAAGAAACTGGCTAGTTATTTTCTTTCCTGTCTTTACTAAAACTAGTTCTTCTGAGATGTAGATAATATATCACATTTGTAGAGTACCTTTCTTCTGACAAGCTAGAAGTACTTCCACATCTTAAAATTTTTCTAATATTTAAGTATCTTCTTTTGTACCAGTGTGCTGAATGATTTTTCTATGGCAAGAGTGAGGTATATGGCAGAGAAAGTTTTGAGAACTCGTCTTTCCTAACCCAAGTACCATTCCTACAAGACTACAAAATGCCTTTCCAGAGAATGTTACAGGTAACCAGCAAGTATTTTGGTATTTTGGATAACACACTACTCTTAGCACATATTAATTCCTCTACTTCTCCAAATTTTTGGAACATTGTGTCACAAACACATGAAATGCATTCACAGGTCAACTAGCCTTAGATCTTGGGGCTGTCTGGACTTCAACTTTAAGGCCACCTCCAGCCCTAAATATTTTCCATGCCAGTTATACAAAGCTTTTCATTTCTCAAGTCCATAAGACCCTTTTGGTGAAGCCAGTGTAGTACATACCTTTTCTCCAAGCCGAATGCTGCCACATTTCAGAATGTTGATATCATTTTTGCAGTCATCCATGAAGCCGCAGATTAGACGGTAATCACTGAAAATGATGGCTGTCATCTTGGTGATGTATTGGTGACACTGGTACTCAGTGATGTTGCCTCGGTGATCCACCAAGCAGGAAACCAAGTAACCTTTTCCTACTGGTTCATCAGCACATTCTTTAATCTGCTCAAAAGAAAGTGGCTATTTTATACAAGTATTCTATTCTCACCTCAAACAGCTTTTATGAAAGAACGAATGTCTGACATTTTCTTGTTGGATAGTGTCATGCCTACTCAGGCTGTTGTGCCCTCTAGGAAATAACTGACTAATGTATTTTGCAAACAATACATACATATACAAATGCTAGATAGAACTCATGTCCAAATGGAGTAAAAAGAGCTGTTAAAAATTTCAGCTTTATTGAGATATAAAAAGAGCTTTTAACATTCTAAATGGTTCTACTGAGAAATCCCGTTAGGCATGCAAAGAATGCAATGGACAGTGAGGAGATTAATCTAGAGAATAGGTCTGGAGAACAGGTGCAGAACTGAAGTCAGGTTGCATGTCCCAGGCCAAGCTACACAGCAAACTATTACCATTAAGTAAACCTAATGGCCAAGGGGAGGAAGGAGGGAAGGCACAATATTATTTCTTGATATGACATTAATGTGTTCTGAATTAACTATAAATATGGACATGTGTTTTTGAACTTAGTAAAATCTCAGCTTTACCACTGTGGTCTGGAATAGAATCATGTTTAAAATAATGATCAGTGCAGTCTGGCAAGGAGTTTGGGAAGGGGAAGGACACTGCAAAATTAATTTGGGCGGTTTAGACATATGATACAGTGATTCCACATGGTTAGTGGTCCTGCAAAGTGCATACCAAACCACAAATGCGAATGAAGCAAACTAGCCAAAAAAATGCTGAAATTCAGGCATAAAAAAGTGAAATCTACTTATAGGGTTAACAAGCTTGAATTTATTACAAAGCAAAGAAGATTGTTTGGAAAAAGCCTACTATTGCATTTAGAGAAATTAAAAACAAACAAAAATGGCAGTTTTGAGAAGAGGAAGGAACCAAATGTAAATATTTCTTATGAATAAAATTGAGAAGGGAATTTTTTTTTATTTTTTATCCTCACCTGAGGACATTTTTGCATTTATTTTCAGATAGAGCGGGAGAGAGAGAGGGAGGAAGAAAGAGAGAGAAACATCGATGTGAGAGAGACACATCAACTGGTTGCCACCCACACGACACCAACCGGGGCAGGGACAAACTGCAACTGAGGTATGTGCCCTTAGCGGGAACTGAACCCGGGTTTCTCTGGTCCGTGGGCCGACGCTCTAACTGCTGAGCCAAACCGGTTAGGGCTGACCGGTTTTTTTTATTGGTTTTTTGAAACCAATGGAGACCATTCTCCACCATTATATCACTTATTGTAAATATGCACACATGACAGAACAAATACAATCTCTTTCCCAAAACATGCTGGGTGAAAGACATACCACACACTTATTATCCAATAGGCCACTGGGTCTCTTTTCTAACTCCAGACCAAGTCAAAGACTCAGTTCAAGACAGAAAATTGTGTTTACTTTTAGAGAAGCAAACTTTGGAATTTAAGTAAACAGTTTCACACTGGCTTCGAGAGGCAGCATGGATGTCCAACAGTCAAGATGCATGCAATTCTTTCAGCCTATCCTTGAGTTCTTTTTTTTGTGTGATGCCTAAAAAGATGACCATCAATATTAATCCCAGGAAAAGGATTTTTTTTTTTTTTTTTTTTTTAGCAAAACAGTTCAGTTACAAAAGTGAAAGGAGGGCCCTGGCCAGTTTGGCTCAGCGGTTAGAGTGTCGGCCCGCAGACCAGAGAGACCGGGGTTCGGTTCCCACTAAGGGCACGTACCTCAGTTGCAGTTTGTCCCAGGCCCCGGTTGGGGTCATGTGGGTGGCGACCAGTCTATGTGTCTCTCTCACATCCATGTTTCTCTCTCTCTCTCCCTCCCTATCTGAAGATGAACGCAAAAATGTCCTCGGGTGAGGATAAAAGAAAAAAAAAAAGTGAAAGGAGTAGCCCCTTGAAAATCTGAGCATTTGTAAGTCAACCACTGAAAAAACCATGTATTTAACAACAACAACAACAAAACAGAACTAGTGGCAGACATCTGGGTGAAATTTTAACGAAGGAGAAGTATTCAGATAGGCTCTAACACTGGGCAATCAGCAGTTTAAAAATCTGACGAAAGAACAAGAGCACAATTTGAACTGAAGTCCCAATAAGAAATTAAACGTATATTTACTTTTTTTTTTTTAACCCTCACCCGAGGATATTTTTCTGTTTAACATCAGATAGAGTAGGAGAGAGAGGGAAGGAAAGAGAGAAACATCAATGTGAGAGAGACACATCGATCGGTTGCCTCCGGGGACGAACCGCAACCAAGGTATGTGCCTTTGACCAGAACCAAACCCCGCTCCTCATTGGTCCGCAGGCCGACGCTCTAACTGCTGAGCCAAACCGGCCAGAAAGACGTATGTTTACTTTTAATCGCTTGAGATCTTACTGAAACACCGAGATGTAATACCTATTTATATTTCAGTTCACCACCAATTACAATAGGATATATAGTGTTTGAATTTATAAGTTTATATTTTTTTCCAACCACTCTACTGGATAAAAGTTTAATATGAAAGAAGAAAAATTTCTAAGATTAACAGCAAAAACAACATTAAATCATCAACATATTTATGAATGGGAGTAAACTCTGAAGTGGCTGTGGAGCAGATCCACTCTATTTTTGACATGAAGGCAGGAAAAATGCAAGGCAGTATTTGGTTCAATCACGGGGCATATATTAAAAGTTTGGTTTGCTGTTTGTAGGTATTCTTGTGATGTTTTTCTCCTTGGAAATAGGATTCCAAAATTAAGAAAGAAGAGGAGGGAGATGTAGAATAAAATATTTAGTTGGCACTCGGCCGGTGTGGCTCAGTGGTTGAGCATTGACCCATGCACCAAGAGGTCGCTGGTTCGATTCCCAGTCAGGGCACATGCCCAGATTGTTGGCCAGATCCCCAGTGGGGGGCATGCAGGAGGTGGCCAATCAACGTTCTCTCTCATCGATGTTTCTCTCTCTCTCTCTCCCTTTCCTTTCTTCTCTCTCTAAAAATCAATAACGAGACTTCCGGTCAAGATGGCGGCGTAGGTAAACGCGGTATCATGTCCTCCCACAACCACATCAAAGTTACAACTAAACTACAGAACAACCATCATTCAAAACCTCCTGAAATCAAGCTGAATGGAAGTCCTACAATTACGAAATTAACGAAGAAGCCACATTGAGACTGGTAGGAGGGGCGGAGGCGCGACGGGCTGGTCCCACACCCGCGTGTGGCGGATAAAAATTAGGAGGATACCTTGGCTGGGAAGGTCCTCTCTGAGGACTGAGGGGTCCTCGTCCCACACCAGGCGCCCAGCTCAGGGTTCCAGTGCCAGGAAGAGAATCCCCATCACTTATGGCTGGAAAAACCAGCGGGAACTGAGGCTGAGGCGGCTGGAGCCCCTGGCAGCTCCTCTTAAAGGGCTCACGCACGGACTTACTTGGACTCGCACCCTCCAGGCTCCAGCAAGCGAGAGGCAACTTGAAAGGCACCAGAATCATATGGGGAAGAACTGAGCTGTTTGGCATTGGAGCGAGGGCTGGAGAGGCAGCTTTCTCCTGGACAGACGTGCTATCAGAGGCTTTTGTTCCTTTGGTGAGCCCTTCCCTGGGCCAGCAGACACCGCCATATCTGGGACTCCAGCAACCTGGCTCACACTGTTTGCCCCGACCTGGTGACTCCCTGAGGCCCCGCCCCACCCAACTTTCAGGCCCACCCAAGCTGTTGCCAGTTGCTTTACCATAGGATTGGCCTGTCTTGGATCCTGCTTCAGGTTTTCCTAAATTCCTTCACACAAGCAGTATCTCATCTCAGCTAGCCCCATACCTCTCATTAAGTAATACATAGAAACAAACACAGGGAGGCAAAGAAACAGGTCCCAAATGAAAGAACAGAACAAAACTCCAGGAAAAGAACTAAGTGAAATGGAGTTGAGCAACCTAACAGATGCTGAGTTCAAAATACTGCTTATAAGGATGCTCAATGGACTTAGTGAGAACCTCAGTGAACTTAGAGAGGGCCTCAAGAGCATAAAAAAAGGACCAGTCAGAAATGAAGGATGCACAGTTAGAAATGAAGGAGGCACTAACTGAAATAAAGAATAATTTACACAGATTCAATAGTGGAGTAGGTAAAGCCAAGAAGCAAACCATCGATTTGGAATATAAGGAAGCAAAAAACACCCAATCAGAACAGCAAAAAGAAAAAAGAATCCAAAAAAATGAGGATAGTGTAAGGAGCCTCTGGGACAACTTCAAGCATGCCAACGTTCGCATCTTGGGGGTGCCAGAAGGAGAAGAGAGGGAACAAGAAATCGAAAACCTATTTGAAACAATAATGGCACAAAACTTCCCTAACTGGGTGAAGGAAACAGACATACAAGTCCAGGAAGCACAGAGAGTCCCAAACAAGATGAACCCCCAAGAGGCCCACACCAAGACACATCATCATCAAACGGCAAAAGGTTTAAGACAAAGAGAGAATCTTAAAAGCAGCAAGAGAAAAGCAGTTAGTTACCATAAGACTGTCAGATGATTTCTCAAAAGAAACTTTGCAGGCCAGAAGGGAGTGGCAAGAAATATTCAGAGTGATGAAAAGTAAGACTCTACAACCAAGATTACTCTATCCTGCAAAGCTGTCATTTAGAATCGATGGCCATATAAAGAGTTTCCCAGATGCCCTGGCCGGTTTGGCTCAGCGGTTAGAGCGTCGGCCTGCAGTCCAGAGAGACCCGGGTTCGGTTCCCGCTAAGGGCATGTACTTCGGTTGCAGTTTGTCCCCAGCCCTGGTTGGTCGTGCGGGTGGCAGCCACTCGATGTGTCACCTTCGCATCGATGTTTCTCTCTCTCTCTCTTCCTCTCTCTCCCTCCCACTCTATCTGAACAAAAAAATATAAATAAATAAATAAATAAATAAATAAATAAATAAAGAGTTTCCCAGACAAGGAAAAGCTAAAGGAGTTCATCACCACAAAACCATTATTATATGAAATGTTGAAGGGTCTTCTTGAAGAAAAAGATAAAAAAATATGAACAAACAAAATGGCAATAAATACATATCTATCAACAATTGAATCTACAAACAAAATGAACAAGTAGAATAGAAACATTCTCATAGACACAGAGAACTTTTGTTGGGTACCAGATGGGTGGGGGCTGGGGGGATGGGTGAAAAAGGTGACGGGATTAAGAAGTACAAATTGCTTGTTAGACTGACAAACCTCAAAGGGAAGGGGGGTTGGGAGGTGGGAAGAAATAAACCAAAGAACTTATATGTATATATGCATAACCAATGGACACAGACAACAGTGTGGGGAAAGGCAGGAGGGGGGCAGGAATGAGGGAGGAGGGGGGCAATGGGGGGGAAAATGAGGAACATCTGTAATACATTCAACAATAAAGATAAGTTAAAAAATAAATAAATAAAATAAAATAAAATAAAATAAAATAAAATAAAAATCAACAACGAAAAAAAAATTTAGTTGGCAACTCTGTTTTCCTGATATTTAATTTTCCTGACTCCAATATACTCTCCCTCTAGGAAGGGAGAATTGCCCTTGTTACCTGAATCTTTTACAGGATCAAAACACCCCAAAAGGTTACAAGGAGGCCATCATTACATACACATTATAAGGAAGTCTGTGTGTGTGATTCCAGAGTCTAGTTTTCAGGCATATCTATCTTCATTCCTTTAAAACCTTTCACACCATATGTATATATAAAATAAGCAAAGAGTAAAATTATTCTGATGTGTCTGTATATACTCTGAGCTAAATTTCCATTTGGCAACCAAACTAGTATGTATAGCTAGTCATGTTGGTAGCCAAGTGAGTTTGATGAGCAAGAATACTGAAGCTAGAAGCTAATGATCAATGTTTCAAAGATCTGATATTCTATTCTGAAGCCTGAGTAAATATGAAGCAGGGTCACTGCTATAAAAGAATAAAACATGCCCTGGCCAGTTTGGCTCAGTGGTTAGAGTGTCAGCCTGCGGACCAGGGAGTCCCAAGTTCGATTCCAGCCAAGGGCACATACCTCAGTTGTGGTTTGTCCCTGGCCCCAGTTGGGGTCGTGTGGGTGGCAACCAGTCGATGTGTCTCTCTCACATCGATGTTTCTCTCTCTCTCCCCCTCCCACTCTGTCTGAAGATAAATGTAAAAATATCCTCGGGTGAGGATTGGAAAAAAAAAAAAAAAAGAATAAAACATATCTGATCCAAGATTAGAAGGTTTGAGGAAGAAACAGGTTCTACAAGATCCCATAATGATTTAAGTGAGGAACATAAGCTGAGAGCTTAATGACTGGAGTAGGGTCTTTCTTAAGAGCTCAGGAGATAATGGTCCCGACTTAAGTCATCAAATAGGGTAGTTTGAGGACAGATCTACATGTTGCAAGATCTATGATTATTAGCTTTAAGGTGGAAAAATAGCAACGGTGTGCTTTGTGATTCTTATACTTCAATATACAGAAATCTCTGGCTTCCTAGAATTTCTATCACTAATTACAAAAAATAAAATAAAATATAAATTTCTATATCACATTTTTCACTAATATTAGTTGTCCACACTAAGCCAAGAGAATTGAAAAATTTCCCAATTAGCATCCATACAATGCTACATAGTTTCATTATTTTTATCTTTATATTCAACATCCATTTATAACTCCTATTATTTGAAGCATATGCCTCTGTGGTTCAATTGATCCAACTGTATAGCCAAAATACTTAGAAATACTTATAAGCCTCCTGGGGAAACCATTTTGGTATGCCTCAGACATAAGCAGACTGTAACAGCGTGAGAGCAGTGCTGATGACAGAAGCAGCTGTATTCTCTGGGTACCAACAGAGCCTGATTATCAACTTGTCTGAATCAACAGCATCCTACTGTAAGTGTAGGTGAACACTAACAAAAAGAAGTCTAATTACACTGCCCTTGGCCTCTCAACCAATACAGATGTGAATTCTAAGAAAAGTAAAGTAACTGAATAAGAAAGCCATTCTTCCCTTAATGACTGGTCTGGTAAAGAGATGTCATTTTCTCTTCTATGCCATTAAATACACACAAAATTCTTTTACACCTACCTCTGATATGGTAGATTTGCAAACCTCTCTGGCCACAGATTCAAATTTGGGATCTGTAGTTAGGTTCAGCTTATAATTCCACAACAACTAGGTACAAGAGAAAAAGCAAACTTCAGTTAGAATTGTATGAAATTTACCACCAATTATGATAAGTATAAGTGATTTATGATAAAATATGACACAAATAAATGATAAAAGTTCATTGTACAGAGTCAGATAAAGCATATTCACATTTCAGTTAATGAACAGAAAAGGGAAACAAAATGTCACTTGCATTTATAAATAAAAGGCAAAAAAAGTACAGGCAAAATAAAACACTACCATTCAGACATATTTTTCCTTTTTTTTACTTAAGGATTAAAGTCAAGAAAATAATTAAAACCAAAATCCTTGCTGTAGTTTTCAGAGAAACTATAAATAGGTAGTTTAAGATAAATTCTGCTTAAACCAAAAAGTCTAATCCAAAAGCTCAGATTCTGGGGTTTAGTCACAGATTTCACAATCAACAGTACTTTCATATATCAGTTTTATGAAGGAGAGATGCCCAGAGTCTAGTTTCCAGGTATATCTTATCTTCATTCCTTTAAAAACCTTGACATCATAGGTTGACTTTACACTCCTTTTGTTACATTTTATTCCTAAGTATTAGATTATTTTTGATGCTATTGTAAATGAAATTGTTTTCTTAATTTCATTTTCAATTATTCCTTGCTGGTCAACAGAAATACAATTGATTTTTGTAAATTTACCTATCCTGCAATCTTTAGTCCAATTATGCATGTTAGAAAATTTCCTGTAATAAAAGCTCAAAAAACTAGTATTGAATTTAATCAAATGCTTTCCTCCCCACCCCTTTTTAAATTTTAGAGAGAGGAAGGGAGAGTGAGAGACAGAAATATCGATGAGAAAGAACATCGACTGGCTGCCTCGTGCATGCCCCTCATTGGGGATCGGGCCCAACACCTGGGCATGTGTCCTGACCGGGAATCAAACTGGAGACCTCTTGGTGCATAGGTCGATGATCAACCAGTAAGCCACACTGGCCAGGCTAATCTTATGTTTTTTAATGTGTCTATTGAGATAACATGATTTTTATTCTTCATTGTGATTGACTTTTCAAATATTAAATTTAACCTCAATTCTGGAGTAAAACCAATTTAGTCTTGATGTATTTCCCTTCTTTTATTTTAGTGGATTCAGTTTGCTAATAATTTGCTTAGCATTTTTTCATCTGTGGTTCACAAGTGACATTGCCTATGTTTCCTTTCTTGATATATCCTTGTTAGGAGATATTAAGGTTATGTTAGCCTCATAATGAAAGGAAAATGTTTCCATGTTTTTATTTTCTGAAAAACTGGTGTTATTCTTCCTTAAATGTTTGTAAAAATTAACCAATAAATCCATCTAGTCCTGGAAGTTTCTTTATTGGGGAATTTTTATTTATAGATTCAATTTTAAAAATAAACATTGGGTTATTCAGATTTTTAACTTCTTATGTTAGTTGTAGGAAGTTTGTTTTTCCAGGAATTTGTCTAATGCATCAAACATTTTCAATTTCACTGGCCAAAAAATTGTTCATAACTATCTTATCTCTTGCTTAATGACATTAATTCATCCCTGAACTCTCCACTAGGTGGAAGGTTACTCAATTTTAAAAATTTGTTCCATTATTTAAAATGGGAAAAATTATAATGTCAACCCACGTGTATTAAATTACTAGGGCTGTCTTAACACAATACCACAGACTGAGTAGCTTAAACATAGAAATTTATTTTCTCGAAATTATGGACACTAGAGGTGTGAGATCAAGGTGTCAACGGCACTGATTTTTTTCTAAAGCCTCTCTCCTTCTCTTGTAGATGGCCATCTTCTTGTATCTTCACGTGTTCTTCCCTCTGTGTCTGTGTTCTAATCTTCCCTTTTTATGACATCAATTCTCCTGTTTTCTGTATGCTACTTGTCCCTATTTTCCTTTCATATACTTCCTATTCTCCAGCCCTTGGAGTTCTAAGGCACAGATCAGCTTCTTTGTGGGCCTCCCCTCTAACACATTGAGTCTATTGATACATTTTGAAGTTTTTTTCCTAAACCTTTTGCTTTATAAATAATGTCATAACAAATATTCCTTTATAGACACATTTTAATCCATTTTTAAAGTATAACTACACAAATTCCTAGATGTAGAAATGCTGGATCAAGGCATATATGCATTTTAAGATGACTGCTTTATAAAAAAGGTATTTTTATTAATATTCCTATCCATAGGACAGAGCAGAGTTTAGCAAACTTTTTCTGCAAAGAGTTAGAAAGTAAATATTTTAGGCTTTGAGAAACCTATAGTTACAGATGACCATATAAAGACTACATGAGTCCGGCTGGTGTGGCTCGGGGGTTGAGTACTGACCCATGCACCAAGAGGTCACTGGTTCGGTTCCCACTCAGGACACATGCCCAGGTTGTGGGCGCAATTCCCAGTGTGGGGCATGCAGGAGGCGGCCAATCGATGTTCTCTCTTATCGATGTTTCTATCTCTCTCTCCCTCTCACTTCTTCTCTCTCTAAAATCAATAAAGGAAAAAAAAAAGACTAAATAAAACAACTTTAACATACAGAAATCCAAATTGTATACTTGATAAACACAGAAACAATTATTTCATATATGGTAGCTGTAGGAAAATTTAAGCTTAAATACAGAAATATTATCTGGCAGAACTTGATGGTTTCTACAGTGGAGGAGTATTTATAAATTTACCACGGCCCTGGAACAAGGTTTATCACACTCTTTTTAAGATTAAGAGAATTAAAAAAAAACATAATGTTTCCCAGAACAACAGGAAAAAGCATCCCAAAATTTGTCATCATATATATAAAGCACATACGGTTAATTATGAAAACTCATACTTACATGATTACAATCTGAAGAAATTTCATTTTCAGGCTAAAAGGAAAAAAAAGAAAAGATGATGTTAAAAAAAATCTTAAATCTCAAGTTTTCAAATACCACCAAAATAAACTCAAAACAAGAAATATGAATATTCAACTAAATATGTTTCTTTAATATAAGGAGTAAAATGGGGCTTTTACTGAAAAATACACCAGGAAAGAAGATGAGATATAATCCTTTCCCAAACAATGATACAATCTGGAAATGGGGAAAATAAAGAAGAATGTACTAGAGATAAAGCAATAGTGACATAAGGATTCTTACGTGACACTTCATAATTCTGAAAGCTAAAGAGGATCAGGCACAATAAGGGTGTCCTTTCTTTAAAGAAAGTTAGACAGCTGCCCAGCTGGTGTGGCTCAGTGTATTGAGCATCATGCCATGGACTAAAGGATCCCAGTTTGATTTCCGGTCAGGGCACATACCCACGTTGCAGGCTCAGTTCCCAGTAGGGGAGGCATGCAGGAGGCAGTCGATAGAGGTTTCTTTTTTTATTTTTTATTATTATTATTTTTCCTTTATTGATTTTTACAGAGAGAGGGAGAGAGAGAGAGAGAGAGAGAGAGATAGAAACATCAATGAGAGAGAACATCGACTGGCTGCCTCCTGCATGCCTCCCACTGGGGATTGGGTCCACAACCTGGGCATGTGTCCTGACCAGGAATCGAACTAGCGACCTCTTGGTTCACGGGTCGATGCTCAATCACTGAGCCACACCAGCAGGACCCGAAAGATGTTTCTATCTCTCTCTCCCTTCCTCTCTCTCTAAAAAATAAATCAATGAAAACATATTTAAAGAAAGTTAGATATCTAAACAAACAGGCTTATTAAAGAGAGCAAAGAAGGTCCATCAATGATGTAAAAATTAGTCTACTGTCACCATTAGGGGAAGCTAGATGAAGGGGACACAGGACCTCTGTATACTATGTTTATAATTTCTATGAGTCTATAATCTTGCAAATCTATAATTAAAAATAGAAAGTTTGATAAAACCAGAAATTATACATATACATTCCCATGAATACATCTGTTTTGTAAAGCCAGGTACATGGACCAGAGATAAAATATAAACTTTCAATTCCATTCAAAAAAGGTAGATTAGGTTATGCCTAATATTGCATAGCTTTGCAATACACATCTCTTTTATTTACTTAATTTTTAATTTTTATTTTTTTAGCCCCGAAGGCCAAATTTCTGTCTTCAGAGAAACTTTCCTCTTTTTTTATTCTTTTTCACTGATTTTAGGGGGAGGGGGGAGAGAGAGATCAATGTGAGAGAGAAACATTGATCAGTTGCCTTCCATACTCGCCCCAACCAGGGATCGAACCTGCAACGTGGGTATGTGTCCTAACCAGGAATCGAAACTGCTACCTTTCAATGGACAACACTCCAACCAACTGAGCCACACCAGCCAGGGCAAACACATCTTCAATTTCCTTGTTCATAACATTAAAGGAGATACAACTGCAATAACGCACACCATAATAAAGCACCTCCCTTTGACTTTCCATAGTATTCCAGCCTGTTCAAAATGAATTCTGTGTGCTTTCTATGAAATATTACCAATGTAGGTTGTAAAAGGTGTCATTTTCAAAATAAAAAGATTCTTTCTATTTAAGGATACATATGAGGCAATAAAGAAAATAGTAAACATTAACAAACTGAGCAAGCCACACCTTGCATCACTTCAAGGTTTCTAGGGAACTAGTGATTTCATTGCAGGATTTAGTAGGCATCAATACTAATATAAAAACTCATTTTTGTACTGATAAAATATTATATTAAAACTGACCTTAATAGATAGCTAGGTAATCATAAGATTATAACACAGCACTTCTGAACTTTCTCCCTACTCATCTAAGCAACAATAGATATTTTAATGCCTTTTCTTAGGTGCCTTTCTGCATCTCAGAAACCAACCTCCACACTATAAGTTAATTTAGCTTAACTCTCTGTTCCCCTCCCTTCAATTTCAAGTGCTTAATTTATATCCCTTAACAGTTAGTTTACTAGCAAGAATGTTTTTTGTTTAGGCAGTTCTCTACTTTACCCCTCTTTAATCCCTCCCTTAAATTTTTCAATCAATCAGCAATTCTAGTTCTTTCTCAAACAAAGCATGGAAGGCAACTAGTATCCCTATAATTTTTACTCATATTCATTTCTACTAAACAATAACTTTAGATTAAAGGAGCATTCTTGAAATGAAATCAGAACATTGAAGAATTTTCAAAATAATGTAGTTATATAAGATGTAATTTACCCACGGGGAAAAAAGTGTTATAGTGTTTACAGTCCAAAGGAACCTATAATAGCAAATTTATGATTGTTTTAATGGCTTGCTTCCTATAGTGGTAGACTGAATTATTTCCCTCAGTTTTCACTCTTTAATAGGATTTGATATCCAGATCCTTTGCCCTGTAACTTTGCACAGCCTCCTGCTACGGACTGAGCAAACACACATCCTGCTCCACTGATGTTCCACACTGATGTTAGCCTAGGCCACAGGCTTGCTTTAGCTAATGGGACTTTAGCAGACATAATATGAGCGTAGACTTTAAATGTGCCTGGGTGGCTGACTTGCACTCTCACACTCCTGAGAAGAACATGTCCAGGATGCTGCTAGTACAAGGAGACACGTGGAACAGACTTAAATCCAACCCTTAGACCGGAGCAGAGCCATCTCAACTGACCTGCATAGCCATGAGCAAGAAAAAAAATATTATTTGTCATTCTAAGCCCTTGAAATTTTGAAGAAAAAAGTGACTAATATACCTATTAAGCAAAATCCAAAACCTTTGTTGCAAGTAGTAAGTTATAATCTAATTTAGTGAATTTTACTGGTAAGTACAGAGTACTGCACCTTTTATGAAGGAATGACATAATCCATAGAGCCAAATGAACTTCAAATTTGGAGACCAGTGTTTGGCTTACATCTCTTTTGTTGCTTTGATGTGCAATTGACAATAAATTTTTCTTATTTTTTTCATTCTAGATTCAGTTTCTCTACCCAGACAAGAAGATGACAATATAGAAATGCCGTAAGAACAAGGTTATGATATTAAGTCATTGATATTCACAGAACTGAAATCTATGACAAATTTCTAAGTGTAATTGCAAATAATTAATTTCAGAAATTTAAAAGGGCTTTTCAATCAAAGGACATAATATCGGTTCAGAACAATGATTTTCAACCTTTTCCATCTCATGGCACACATAAACTAATTACTAAAAATCTGCTATTGTTGTGTTGGCTGTTGTCATTTTTAATTTACTGACTGATTTTGGAGGGAGGAAGGGAAGGAGGTAGAAAGAAAGGGAGGAAAAGAGAGAGAGAGAGACAGAGAAACATCGATTTGTTGTTCCAATTATTTATGCATTCATTGGTTGAATCTTGTATGTGTCCTGACTGGGGATCAAATCTAAAACCTTGGCCTATGGGGATGATGTTCTAACCAACTGAGCTACCTGGCCAGGGCTGTTGTCATTTTTTTATTTGACAATCTAAGGGAAAAGAGGTCCGTGTCCCTGACTAAATAGTCAAGTATTATTGCATGTTTTAAAAATTATTGTGATGCCCAGCCGGTGTGGCTCCGTGGATTGAGCGTTGTCCCATGGACTGAGAGGTCCTACCCAGTTTGATTCCCGCTCAGGGCACTTGCCCAGGTTTCGGGCTCAATCCCCAGTGTGGGGCATGCAGGAGGCAGCCGATCAATGTATCTCTCTCACATCGATGTTTCTCTCTCCCTTCATCTCTCTCTAAAAAAATCAATAAAAAACATATTTAAAAAAATTCTTGTGGCACACTGGTTGAAAAGCACTGGTTCAGAAGAACAGAAGAGACCTCCAAAATATAAAATATTAAGTAGCATACCCAAACAGTGGGAACATGAATAATACAAATTAACTATAGAGAAAGTATAAAAAGAAAATGCTAGAGTTTAACACTCAGCCATTTGATAAGACACTAAAAAACAGAAATCTCAAGAAACAAAAACAGATGTGGGTGCTGACACAGATGTAGTTCTCATATTGCACCATTTCCATGATGTCCCAATCACATTACTTCATTAGACACAGTATATCTATTTCCACAAACTTGTAAATGGAGATAGGCATGATTATCTTTGCTCTTACAAGATGAATAATATGAGGAATAAAATCTATAATTGCTAAGGTAGAATAGGGCTAAGGATGTTTTTTCCCTTTTGTTAACAATCAGTGAAACAGTACTCTGAAATGATCCCAAGAAATGAACCAACAAGTAAATACAGTACTGAATAATTATGATGTACACAAAATTGTGCTAAGCATTGTTGTGGGATACAGAAGAAAGATAAGGCATTGTCTCTAACCTTGGGTACTTTACAATCCAGTTTTAGAGATAAAATGGTGCAATTAAGCAGGAGTAGGGACTTGAGATGGGTCTAAAAGATTAGACGGAAGAATGATTTCCAAAGAGGATGCAAGTTAGATGATCCTCCAAGGCTCAGGAAGAAAATAATAGAATCTCTTAAAAAAAAAAAAAAAAAAGCTTAGATATCAAAATTACAACTAAACTACAGAACAACCTTCATTCAGGACCGCCTGAAATCAAGCTGAATGGCAGTCCTACAACGACAAAATTAAAGAACCACATCGAGAATGGTAAGAGGGGAGGAGGCGTGGACAGGCAGGTCCCACATCCACATATGGAGGATAAAAATCAGGAAGACACCTTGGCTGTGAAGGTCCTCCCTGAGGAGCAGAGTCCCCATCCCACATCAGGTACCCCAGCTCAGGGTTCTAGTACCAGGAAGAGAAGTTTCCATAACTTCTGGCTGTAAAAACCTGTGAAAATTGAGGCTGAGGGAGGCTGAGGCTTTCGAAGTCCCAGGCAGTTCCTCTTAAAGGGCCCATGCATGGGGACTTACTCGGACCCACTCCCTCCAGGCTCCAGCGTGGGGGAGGCAGCTTGAAAGGCACCAGAGACATACCACCAAGAACTGAGTTGTATAAGCAATCTAACAGATGCAGAGTTCAAAACACTAGTTATAAGGATGCTAAATAAACTTTGTGAGAATTTCAAGGAACTTAGTAAGAACCTCAGGAACATAAAAAAAGACCGGTCAGAAATGAAGGATGCACTAACTTAAATAAAGAATAATTTACAGGGAATCAATAGTACAGTAGGTAAAGCTAAGAAGCAAACCATTGATTTGGAATATAAGGAAGCAAAAAACACCCAATCAGAACAGCAAAAAGAAAAAAGAATCCAAAAAAATGAGGATAGTGTAGGTAGCCTCTGGACAACTTCAAGTGTGCCAACATTCGCATCATGGGGGTGCCAGAAGGAGAAGAGAGAGAGCAAGAAATTGAAAACCTATTTGAAAAAATAATGACAGAAAACTTCCCTAACTTGGTGAAGGAAACAGACATACAAGTCCAGGAAGCACAGAGAGTCCCAAACAAGATGAACCAAAAGAGGTCCATACCAAGACACATCATCAAAATGTAGAAGGTTAGCCCGGCCGGTGTGGCTCAGTGGTTGAGCATTGACCCATGCACCAGGAGGTCACCGGTTCAATTCCCGGTCAGGGCCCATGCCCAGGTTGTGGGCTTGATCCCCAGTGGGGGGCATGCAGGAGGTGGCTAATTGATGTTCTCTCTCATTGATGTTTCTCTCTCTCCCTCTCCCTTCCGCTCTCTCTCTTAATATCAATAAAGAAAAAAAACTTTTTTTAAATAAAAAAACAAAATGCAAAAGGTTAAAGACAAAGAGAGAATCTTCTTTATTTTTTTTTTTATCCTCACCCGAGGACATTTTTGCATGTATCTTCAGATAGAGTGGGAGAGAGAGAGGGAGGAAGAGAGAGAGAGAAACATCAATGTGAGAGAGACACATCGAGTGGTTGCCACCCACACAACCCCAACCGGGGCCAGGGACAAACTGCAACTGAGGTGTGTGCCCTTAGCGGGAACCAAACCCAGGACTCTCCGGTCCGCAGGCTGACGCTCTAATCGTTGAGCCAAACCAGCCAGGGCCAAAGAGAGAATCTTAAAAGCAGCAAGAGAAAAGCAATTAGTTACCTACAAGGGAGCTCCCATAAGACTGTCAGTTGATTTCTCGAAAGAAACTTTGCAGGCCAGAAAGGAGTGGCAAGAGATATTCAAAGTGATGAAAAGCAACAACCTACAACCAAGATTACTCTATCTTGCGAAGCCATCATTTAGAGTCAATGGACATATAAAGAGTTTCCCAGACAAGAAAAAGCTAAAGAAGTTCATCACCACCAAACTAGTAGTAGTATACGAAATGCTGACAGGTCTTCTTGAAGAAGAAGAACAAAAATATGAACAATAAAATGGCAATAAATACATATCTTTCAACAACTGAATCTACAAACAAAATGAGCAAGCAGAACAGAAACAGACTCATACACACAGAGAACTTTTTGTTGGTTGCCATATGGGAGGGGGCTAGGGCATGGGCGAAAAAGGTGAAGGAATTAAGAAGTAAGAATTAATTAAGAATTAAGAAGTTGGGCCCTGGCCAGTTTGGCTCAGCGGTTAGTGTCGGCCTGTGGTCCAGAGAGACCTAGGTTCGGTTCCTGCTAAGGGTATGTACCTCGGTTGCAGTTTGTCCCAGGTCCTGGTTGGGTCGTGTGGGAGGCAGCCACTCGATGTGTCCCTTTCACGTCGATGTTGCTCTCTCTCTCTCCCTCCCACTCTATCTGAACAAAAAATGGAAAAATGTCCTCGGGTGAGGATAAAAAAACAAAACAAAAAAAAACAAACAAAAAAAATTTAAGAAGTACAAGTTGGGCCCTGGCTAGTTTGGCTCAGCGGTTAGAGCGTCGGCCCGTGGACCAGAGAGTCCTGGGTTCAGTTCCCGCTAAGGGCACATACCTCGGTTTCAGTTTGTGCCCGCCCCGGTTGGGGTTGTCTGGGTGGCAGTCAGTCGATGTGTGACACATCGATGTTTCTCTCTCTCATTCTTCCTTCCTCTCTCCCTCCCGCTCTATCTGAAGATGAATGCAAAAATGTCCTCGGGTGAGGATAAAAAAAAAAGTACAAGTTGGTTGTTAGACCGATGAACCTCAAAAGGAATGGGGGAGGGAGGGCAGGAAGAGATAGACCAAAGAACTTATATGTATATATGCATAACCAATGGACACAGACAATAGTGTGGGGAAGGCAGGAGAGGGGCGGGAGCAGGGAGGAGTGGGCCAATGGGGGAATGAAGGGGGACATCTGTAATATATTCAATAATAAAGATAAGTTTAAAAAGAAAAAAAAATTTACCCTTAATTTATATATATATTTAAAAAAATTTTTTTTCTTTATTGATATTAGAGAGAGAGAGGAAGGGAGAGGGAGAGGGAGATAGAAACATCGATGAAAGAGAACATCAATTGGCTGCCTCCTGCATGCCCCCCACTGGGGATCAGGCCCACAACCTGGGCATGTGTCCTAACTGGGAACCGAACTGGTGACCTCTTGGTGCGTGGGTTGACGCTCAATCACTGAGCCACAACGGCTGGGCCCTTAATTTATATTTAAAATTTTTATAATGTGTATGTTAGAATAATTAATATATTGTGAATAACTACATATCTACTAGGGATATGCTTAATAATTTTTTCATATAAGAACATAATCAAGATAGAGGATTAAGAACTGACACTTGACCTGGCTGGTTTGGCTCAGCGGTTAGAGTGCCAGCCCGCAGCCAAAGAGTCTCGAGTTTAATTCTGGTCAAGGGCATGTACCTCAATTGTAGTTTGGTCCCTGGCCCTGGTCAGCATCATGTGGGGGGCAACTAGTCAATATGTCTCTCACATGGATGTTTCTCTCTCTCTCTCTCTCCCACTCTGTCTGAAGATAAACGGAAAAATATCCTCAGGTGAGGATTATAAAACAAAAAAAGAGCTGAAACTTTTCTTCTAACCCCACCCCTTCAAATCAGAGGCAAAGTGATGGCTCCTAGCCTGTGGAAGATCAAATCAGAAGCTCAGCTTTGTTACAATTATCTGCTATCACTTCTAGGGATATAAATCTGGACTTCAAAAAGAAGAGTCTCTTATGTCAAGTGTTTCCTCATTGGAAGTAAAATAACTCATCTTTTTTTTTTTTATCCTCACCCGAGGACATTTTTTCATTTTTTGTTCAGACAGAGTGGGAGGGAGAGAGAGGAAGAGAGAGAGAAACATCGACATGAAAGGGACACACTGAGTGGCTGCCACCCGCACGACCAACCAGGGTCGGGGACAAACTGCAACTGAGGTACACGCCCTTAGCGGGAACCGAACCCGGGTCTCTCCGGACCACAGGCCGACGCTCCAACCACTGAGCCAAACCGGCCAGGGCAAAATAACTCATCTTAACAATGAAAAACTAGGAGAAAATTTTTATAAAAAGCTTCATAAATAGTTTTCTGTTAATTTAATGATCAAATTTTGTAGAAGAGACTGCTGAAGTTTCGTATATTAGTATCAATTAAAGAAACTATGATAAATAGAGGAAAGAGAAAGAGAATATGACATATCCCACCAACCCACCATAGCAGTGATTAAAACAGAGAAGAGACTGAGTTAATACTGAATAAATGATCCAACAGTAACACTGCAAAGGAGATAAGCACTGAGTACTTGGAGACACCTGCCAAACTCCAATGAAGAATGTGAAGGGTGTAGCAGGAAATAGTGAAAGCTGTCACTTAACTGAGCTAGGTGCTACATTAGTTTCTTACAACATGATGAGCTGTAAGATAAATGGTAATGTGTTCAATTTCACAGATGAAGGTATTGCAATACAGAGAAACTGACTAATGTGATGAAAGGTACCTTCCTAGGAGACAACAAAACTGGATTTATGCTTTCACCTTGACACTTCTTCCTAAAGGCTTGGCAGGTCAGGTTGAACACAGTGATGGGGGCAAGAGGCCTTTGGGAGGTGCAAGAAAATGAAAGGTAGACACGATGAATAAACAGAACTAGTGCTCTAGAGCAGTGATTTCCAACCAGTGTGCCGCAAGAATTTTTAAAACATGCAATACCTGACTATTTAGTCAGGGGCACTGACCTCTTTTCCCTTAGATTGTCAAATTTAAAAAAATGACAACAGGTAACATAACAATGGCCATCTGGTGTGAATGAATTAAAATTATACCTATATTTTGCCAGATTGGCACAAAATATATTTTGTGATGTGCCGCAGAATTTCAGTAATTAATTTATGTGCCATGAGATGAAAAAGGTTGAAAATTGCTGCTCTAGAGTGATTTATTTGACAGATATATGATAAATTTAGATGAAGGAAACTGATGGAATAATTAGATCAACTAGGAATCTTGTATTAGCCCTTGAATAACCACTGCAAGTTATAAAAAAAAACTTTGCTTAACCCTGGCCAGTGTGGCTCAGTGGAGCATCATCCTGTAAACCTAAAGGTTTGGGGTTAGATTCTCGGTCAGGGCACATACCTGGGTTTCAGGTTTGGTGGGTGGGAGGCAACTGTCAGTGTTCTCTCTCTCTCTCTCTCTCTCTCTCTCTCTCTCTCTCTCTCTCTCTCTCAAATCAGTAAAAACATATCCTCGGGTGAGGATTAAAAAAACCCAACAACTGTGCTTAGTTCATTTGGCTTTTCTAAATCGATGAGTTAAATGTTTTGGGTATTACTGTACTTAAACTCCTAGTTGGGTAAGCCAAAGCTGAAACAGTTGATTTTAAGGCTTAAAATCCCCAGTCTTTCAAGTTTTGTAAATTCAGAACTGTTTTTTTTTTTTTAATTAAAAAAAAAATCTTTAAATTTATTTTTTAGAGAGAGAGGAAAGGAGAGGGAGAGAGAGGGAGAGAAACATTAATGTGAGAGTGAAAATTGATCGCCGAGGATAGAGCTCGAAACCCTGGCATGTGCCCTGATTGGGAATGGAACCAGCAAACTTTCCCTGCACAGGACAACGCCCATCCAATTGGGCCACAGCACCCAGGGCCAGAATTGGTTTTAAGGAAAGAAACAGAATAGTGGAAGAACAACAGACTAATAGAAGTAGTCGGCTAGACAAGTAGTGTGATTTTGGGTGGGTCCCTTAAGTTCTCCAGACTCCTGAGGAGAGGCTTTGGATGAGAACAGGGATTTCCTCCACCCAGGATCCATTAACAGACTTTAGGAGTGAAATGTCTTAAATCTAAATATAAACTTTTATATTTGAATATATTTTTTTTCTGACAAGAGAATCCACAGCTGACATAATAATCCCAAGAAAATCCGTAAGACAAGAAAAGATTAAGAAACACTGGTCTAAAATGGTTGAGATTCTTTCTAGCTTTATGAGTCTATAAAATCTGAGATGTAGAATATAAAAATAGAAATATTTATTGAATTCCACATCTTTTAATGCTGACAATTTGCATATTATGATTTTGGTTTATTTCTTCATCTTAATCATTCTCTGCTGGTCAAAGTCAAAACAAACAGGTTTCAGAATAAAGTATTGAAAAGCTTGAATCTGAATGTTCATTTTTTTTGGAGAGAGAGAGAGATAGAAACATCGATGTGAAAGACAAACATCAATTGGCTGCCTCCTGCACGCTCCCTACTGGGGACCGAGCCCACAACCTGGGCATGTGCCCTGACCAGGAATCGAACCAGGACTTCTCAGTCCGTGGGATGATGCTCAATCCACTGAGCCACACTGGCCAGACCAATCACATTCATTTAAGAAGATGGTTTTTTACAGAAAGTACAAGTCTGAACTATGATTTCCCCAAGGTGAACAGGCTGAGTTAATGAGTCTGGCAGGAGATATTAAAGATTCACAAAACTAACTTGGAAGTTGTCCCAGTTTCTGAAACAAAAATGCTTGGGAGATGGATTGCATTTAAAATATGGAGCAGTCTACAGTTATTTCGACTGAAGTTGAACTGCTCACCAGATTACACCTGGCACTAAATTAGGTGACAACAGACTCTGTTTATTAATCACCTGGGAGAAAACAAAAAAATGGCAATAGTATTACTGCTTTCATGGTCTTGCAAAAATCTGAAGGCTGGGCAACAATCAGATGCCTCCTTCTGATTAAAGACATTCTGCTGCAGTAGTATGTAAATTCTTCTGGGAGTTTTTTTGTTTTAATATGTTTTTATTGATTTTTTAGAGAGAGAGGAAGGGAGAGAGAGATAGAAACATCGATGTGAGACAGATACATCGATTGGCTGCCTCCTACACACCCCCTACTGGGGATCAAGCCCACAACCAGAGCATGTGCCCTGACCAGGAATTGAACCTGGACCTCTCAGTCCATGGAATGATGCTCAATCCACTTAGTCACATCGGCTAGGCTGGGAGTTTATTTATTAAGAACCCAGTAAACCATAAAAGAAATACATTTATTAACTTGGCCCAAACCACATGCTCCTGCCCACCAATAAAACAAAGCAAATCCAATATAATACAGTAGCCCTGGCCGTTATGGTTCAGCGGTGAGAGCATCGGCCCATGAAGCAAAGAGTCCCAGGTTCGATTCTGGCCAAGGGCACATACCTCGGTTACGGTTCCTCCCCGGCCCCCGATGGGATTGTGCAGGTGGCAACCAATCGATGTCTCTCTCACATCAATGTTTCTCTCTCTCTCTCTCTCTTCCTCCCTCTCTCCCTCCTGCTCTATCTGAAGATAAATGTAAAAATATCCTCGGGTGAGGATTAAAATAATAATAATATAGTTAGTAATGTTAGATAAACCCAATCTTTTAGTCTTGATAAACTTTCCCTGAGTAGTATAAACTGAATTTTAACTCTTAGTCAGATTCATAATTAAGTTCCTCTTAGTCCTTATTCTGGGCTCAGAATTAATTTTTCTTATTTGTACCCAGGTATAATTGCTAAGTATTGTTTTTCCAAAAGGACAGAAATCAATATAGGCTTTGTGCCCTCCAACAATGTTCCGATTCACTGAAGAGTTGTTCTTTTATATGATTCTTCAACATTCATTCATCTTTTCAAAAAGGATTAACTATACAGGTTCAGTGGAAGGTATGAGATAAGAGATTACAGATGCTAGCTCTTAAGGAAATTAGTGTGGTAGAGGAGATAAAACACGAGTCTGTACTCAACCATCATACAAAGCTGAATGTGGAGTTTGTGGGGGTAGGGGGGGTCCTGATATTTTAAAGAATTAAAAAGGTAACACCAGCCCTGGCCAGTTGGGCTCAGCGGTTAGAGCGTCAGCCCGCGGACCAGAGAGACCCAGGTTTGGTTCCCACTAAGGGCACGTACCTCGGTTGCAGTTTGTCCCCGGCCTCGGTTGGGGTCGTGTGGGTGGCATCCACTCGATGTGTCTCTCTCTCTCTCTCTTCCTTCCTCTCTCCCTCCTGCTCTATCTCAAGATAAATGGCAAAAATGTCCTTGGGTGAGGATAAAAAAAAAAAAAAGGTAACACCACCCCCATGAGTAGGATGATTGAAAGGAAATCAGAAAGTCCAATGGAGGAGGGTACATCTAGGTTGAGCCTTAAAAGGAGGTAGTGATTTGATGCTGTGATGCTGTGTGTATATTGAGGAAGAGGAGATGGGGGCTGTGAGTAGGAAAGGCACATTCTGGGCAGAGGGCAGAGACTTGAGTGAGATAGTGAGGAACCCTATGGTGACTATTCTTAGGTTTATATATTTGGCATTTCCTAGTATGTGATAACTATAAAGTTTTAATAAAATCTGAACACTGGTCCAATAATGGTTTCCCATAATCCAAATTAATGTTATATTAAACACATTGTAGAGAGTTGTGATTTAATTTACTATTGTTTACCTATGGGCTTCCCAAGTGGGTGGTTGGGCAACAGCTGGGAAATACTGAATAGTTACGTCTTCTTTTAAAATCTTTAAACATTTTAGTAACTTTGAAGAAGGAATAAGAACAGCTACTTCACAAACTAGAGACACTAAAGTACTGAACTATTCATAGAGCTTCTCGCAGGGGTAGGGAACGTCTAGCCCTCTGGCAGTATAAGGCCTGTGAAATCAATACTAGCTAATATCACATGCCTCACCAAATGAGTCTGACCAAATATAACAGGCTAATTTTTAAGCTGATAATTTTGTATGGCCCACGAATGATGTTACAAATATCCAAATGGCCCTTGGCAGAAAAAAGGTTCCCCACCCCTATAAGGCTGAAGAAGTTTACATTAAATGGACAAAAAATAATACAGAAGACCTAAACACAGAAAGATTTGGAAAAATCCGTTTCTAGAAAGCAGGTCAGATGAACTCAAAGACTTCACTGAATGTAGAAGAATCAATGGGAAGCAATGTAAAGCCTTCTGCTGGGGCATAAAGGTAGGAACCAGTCCATGTAGTTAAGAAAAAGTTCTTTTTCCTCCTGATCTAAATGTTTGCCTCTGGTCTGGGTTCAGAGAAAGGTCCTGATCATTTGACCTGGTTGTCAGTCACCTTCATCTTCACTTTCTTGGTTTCCAGTTCAGCCAGCTCTTGCAGACTCCTTTTGCTCAAGCACCAGGACCATCTTGCTGCACAAACAGTAGTAGACATGGAGGGGCTTCTCACCATTGTCACCCAGTCCCAGGTGCTGGAGCAGACTACCAACCAGCATACTACTTTATTTTATTTTATTTTTTTTATTAATTTATTTTTGTTACAGATGTTTCTCCTTTTCCCCCCATTGTCCCCCTCCTCCCCCTCCCTCCCTGCCCCATCCCCAGTTTTCAGCATACTACTTTAGGCATAGCTCAAAGAGCACCCCGGAAATTCAATACCAAGAATAATGTACCATTACTTCTATAGGAACATGTTGAGTTTTAAAAGGGGTAAAAGATGATAGGCAAGACCCCTATAAATTAGGGTCCATTTATCCCTGGTTCTTAGTCTCTCATAAATGCAGGGCAGTGATTGGGGCTATGTTGAGGTCAAGACTTAGCTGTCTTACATCTTTAGAATGAAAATACTTTCAACGCCCCTTCTCTCTCTGTCTTTTTTTGTTTTGTTAATCCTCACCTGAGGATATTTTTCCATTAATTTTTTAGATAGCGTAGAAGGGAGGGAGGAAGGGGGTGGGGGGAGAGAGAGAGACAGAGAGACAGAGAGAGAAACATAGACATGAGACAGACATATTAATTGGTTGCTTCCCACACAACCCCCAGTTGGGGTCAGGGTTGGAACCTGCAACCCAGGTACATGCCCTTGACCAGCAATCGGACCGGAACCCTTCAGTCTGCGGGCCAATGCTCTAACCACTGAGCGAAACTGGCCAGGGGGCTAAATGCCCTTTAATTCTAATAAAGTAAAATGGTGCGTGTGCGTGTGTGTGTGTAATACTGGGAATTAGTAAATAGTTCTGCTCTGGTACAGATAGCCTACTTACTTATATGTATAAAACACTGGCAAGACTTTCAGCTCCATCAAGTACTAATTAATTAATCTTCAGGGAGGTTATACCCCTATTCTGAAAATATGAGAACACATAGCAATCTGGCTACTTACTGGACTTAATGACTAGGGGGGAAAAAAAAAAAAAAGACTGAGCAACCCTTGACTCATGAAAGATGTTATACCCCAAAATTTATTCTTAGAAGTCAAATTACATCATACTTTTTTTTTTTTTTAAGTCCTCACCTGATTGATTTTCAGATAGTTAGAGTGAGAAAAGGAGAGAAGGAGAGAGAGAAAACCATCAATGTGAGAGAGCCACATCGATTGGTTGCCTCCCGCACGACCTTGACCAGGGCCAGGGATGGAGATACGTGTCCTTGACTGGAATTGAATCCGAGACTCTTTGGTCCTCGGTCCCACACTCTAACTGCTGAGCCACAATGGCCAGGGCAAAAAACATCTAACTTTTTTTTTTTAAAATATGTTTCTATTGATTTTTTAAAGAGAAAGGAAGGGAGAGAGAGAGAGAGAAACATTGACGTGAGAGAGAAACACTGATTGGCTGCCTCCTGCATGTCCCCTCCTGGGGATCAAGCCCTCAACCCAGGCATGTGCCCTGACCAGGAATCAAACTGGGACCTCTCAGTCCACAGGACGACACTCAATCCACTGAGCCACACTGGCGGGGCTTACATCTTACTTTTAAGAAAACTCTAAAACTAGTTAAACTGTCCAAACGGAAATACTCAAAATTAATATAATTTATCATTTTCTTTGCCCAGAGCAGGAAATGCCAAATGTCAAGTAAAGATATAATATAGTAGTCCACCCTTTTCCATGGAGGGTATGTTCCAAGACCCCCAGTGGATGCCTGAAACCAAGGATAGTACCAAACCCTATACACACTACTTTATTTTCCTATACATACCTATGATAAAGTTTTATAAATTAAGTACAGTAAGAGATTATCAACAATAAGTTAAAACAATGGTAGCCCTGACTGGGTAGCTCAGTTGGTTAGAGCATCGTCCTGATATGCTAAGGTTGCAGGTTCACTCCTTGTTCAGGGCACATACAAGAATCAACCAATGAATGCATACATAAATAAGTGGAACAACAAAATCAACATTTCTCCCCGCCCCCTCTGTCTCTAAAAAAACTCACAATAAATAAAAAAATAATACAATGATAACAATACACTATAATAAAAGTTATGTGAATGTGGTCTCTATCAAATGTTTTATTATACTGTACCCACCTTTTCCCTTAAAATAAGTACTTTATGGCTACTCTGGCATATCTGAATTGCCAGCATCACTATTCTTGCACTTTGGGGCCATTATTAAGTAAAATAAGGGCTACTTGAACACAAATCCAGCACTACCGTGATGGTTGATCAGATAACCAAAATGATTAACAGGCAAATAGAATATACACTGTGGATACACTGAACAAAGGAATGATTTACATCGGGTGGACAACATAGGACAGCACGTGATTTCATTACACTACTCAGAAAGGCATGCAATTTAAAACTTATAAATTGTTTATTTCTGGAATTTTAATATTTTCAGACCAGAGGTGTCCACAGGTAACTGAAATCTTGGAAAAGATAATCATGGATAATGGGGGACTACTGTAATCTAGTTAATAAATAAAATGTTACATTATGGCAAAGGACACACATTGAATTATGGTTTTACAAATCTTAAAGTTTATAAAAACATGTAATTTTTCTCTACTATAAGAAATACTGGCCCTGGCCGGTTTGGCTCAGCGGTTAGAGCGTCGGCCTGCGGTCCAGAGAGACCCGGGTTCGGTTCCCGCTAAGGGCACGTGCCTCGGTTGCAGTTTGTCCCCAGCCCTGGTTGGTCGTGCGGGTGGCGGCCACTCGATGTGTCCCTTTCACATTGATGTTTCTCTCTCTCTCTCTTCCTCTCTCTCCCTCCCACTCTATCTGGACAAAAAATGAAAAAATGCCCTCAGGTGAGGATAAAAAAAAAAAAAAGAAATACTGTGAAGCCCTGGTTGGGTAACTCCGTTGATTAAAGTGTCCTCGTGATATGCCAAGGTTGCGGGTTTGATCCCCAGTCAGGGCACATACAAGAATCACCAATGAATATATAAATAAGTGGAACAGTAAATCAATCTCTCTCTCCCCACCTTCCTCTCTCTTTCTAAAATAAATTTTAAAAAAGGAATACTGTGGACTCTTTCCCCATTTTCCTCCCTATTTTACTATTATAAATTAGAAATAGAGGTACCTATAAACTGTAGGAGGCAGGTCATCCTCAAAAGAATGTTTAGAGATTATTTCTTTTCACATATCAAGCTCAGCCAATCTTTTCATCAATTTCCCATTTGGGACTGCCCAATATTCAAAAAATGTAGAACTGTTTCATAATGACAAGCATTTAAAAATCCAATTATAGCCTTTCAAAGACTCTCTGCCTCACTTCCCCACTGTGAATGGATGAATTTCTCCAGGACTAAATCACCCTCATGAAAGCCTACTATAAGCAGGGAGGGTAAAGTTATCTCCCACCACTCATTTTTTCTCCCTAGAGGTTGACAGAGAAATGTATCCAGTTTGGCGTTGGTGGGGAGCATTTTTACCTACTTTATAGGGGAAGGAAACAGAGTTAAGCATTCTATCAAATGCTTGGCCAGATTCCCCTTTAGTCTCAAGGGAAACAATCTTGGACAGGTCTATCAACTTGGCTCCCAGCCACGGCAGGCACACAGCTGTATAGGGACAAAAGGCCTGTTTTCCATTACCCAGTTGCCTGGGTAGAGTCAGTTTTGGATCCCATGTTACAAGAGTGGCATTATTATTGTCTTTAAATGGCTAACATTTATAAAATGTTTTGTAGGAAATTCATCAAAAAGGACAGAAAGCAGGTCCTCGAATAACATTGTTTCATTCAATGTCATTTCCTTATAATGATGAAATGCTGTAGGAACTTAACTCTTGTTTATGTCAATTATGTTCCTTATTTTCACCTCAGCATGCAAGAAGTTTCCAGCACTTACGTGAGACACACCCTCTCTGTAATATGTACTGCATAAGGTCCACAAAATGCAACATTCGAAGACATTTAATATACATACTTAGGTTGTAAACAGTACTTACTGTACATATGTATATGTCTACTCTGAGTCATTTGTATGGTGAGAACTCTTACAACATTATGAATGTGGGAGGCTATGCCATTAACATAAAGAATTCAGAAGCATATACCCAATTCAATTTATGTGATTCTTAACAGATTTTTAAAAATAAAATATTAGGATATAACTCACACTAAGATATTTTAGAATATTTTCTCTAATTAAATAACTTACTAAAAAACCTTAGCCAGATTTTAATTTTTAAACCTATCTAAAAATTACCAAATTCAGATTTTTAAAGAAAATATGGGAGTTTATTATTTATTTTTGTTAATCCTCACCCGAGGATATTTTCCCATTGATTTTTAGATAGAGTGGAAGGAAGGGGTGTGGGGGGAGAGGGGGGGAGAGAGAGAGAGAGAGAGAGAGAGAGAGAGAGAGAGAGAGAGAGAGAGAAAGGAACATCAATGTGAGAGAGACACATCGATTGGTTGCCTCCTGCACCACTCCCACTGGGGCCAAGGATGGAACTTGCAACCCAGGTACGTGTCCTTGACTGGGAATTGAACCTGAGACCCTTGGGTCCGTGGGCCAACGCTCTAACAACTGAGCCAAATTGGCCAGGGTCCAAATACACATTTTAAAACATAAAATAATATAAGGTAATTTTGGCCTAAGAGCAAGCAAATAAAGTTTGAAAACAAAGAGAAGTAAATATATGAATACTTCCTTTCTAAAAGGCTTGACTGAACAAATGATTTCAATATCCATGCCTTACAAAATAATTTATTCAACTGGTTACTAAAAGTGTCCCTGCTTTCAGAACAAAGAAACAGTGTATAAGGAAGTTGACTTCCCTCATTTAAAACTGCCTCTTATTATTAGTTCATTTTGGGGCCATTAAAAATGTCTAAGTTTTTCTAGTTTTATTTTGTCTCCCTGCCCCTTTGGAGGTGGTAGTACCTCAATTAAAAACAAAACACACCCTGGCCAGTTTTGCTCAGCAGTTAGAGCGTCGGCCCGCGGACAGGAGAGGCCTGGGTTTGGTTCCTGCTAGGGGCACATACCTCAGTTGCGGTTTGTCCCTGGCCCTGGTTGGGGTCATATGGGTGGCAGCCACTCGATGTGTCTCTCTCACATAGATGTTTCTCTCTCTCTTCCTCTCTCTCTCCCCCTCCTTCTCTATCTGAGGATAAATGCAAAAATGTCCTCGAGTGAGGATTAAAAAAACAACAAAACAAAAACAATTCCTATAAATGCAAGTTACCTCCTCGAGCTGCTCCCTGTTTCACCAATAGTTTATTTAATATAATTATAATCCTCTCTAAAAATATCAGAAAAACAAAAGCAGAAAAAAATTAACAGAAGATTCTTTTCCCAAAGATGACTAATCACCATTGCCTTAGAATCTATGATTAAGTACATAGGGCTTACATAATTAATTGCCACCAAAATAGATCAGATACAAAAAAAGTGTCTTGCATCTGTGTATTGGCTTAAGGCTACCGTTTGCATTTATGACAAAATTCAAACATATTTTTCATAGTTAGCTTTCTTTTTGCATAATGAAGAAAGTAATTGACCGAGTAAGACTATGCAATTGTTAATTCTAATTCCTATTCTACCAGTTAACTTGTGCAATGATTTGGGAGAAGCCAATTATGAATCCCATCTTCTGCCATTAGAATGCTTTGAATCTGAACTATGATGAAAAGAGAAAAGCATGTTTTTTCAAACCTTTCTCATAAAAGTTAGAGCCATACCTTTCGGAGGCCCTCTGACAATTCTAATAGCATAATTACCAACTCACAACAGTTTACAGCTGTAAAAAATATCCACTTCATTTAAATTGTCTGATACCAAAAGTTGTATTCTTGTGATATATATAGAATTTATTTAATCCGTGGATGACAGCTTAAACTTGCATTTTCAGAACAGAAGAATAATTAATTCAGAATGAAAAATTCAAAGTCTGAAGGTCGATATTCAATACCAGTTTCTGAATGAGAACCTGACTCACACAGCAAGTCCTTTAGCAGGTCTGTCATTCTAAAAATATCTGCCAATGGACACTTTATTCAATCTGAAACAGGGTAAGAATTTAAAATCTATGTTCTTAATTAATTCTTGGTGCAACTGTGATGTCACAGAGCAGGCAATGGCACAAATAATTTGGCTGACATAAATTTGGCTCCAAGTTACATGTATCTTGAAATTCTTCCTGAAAATACTAGAATCCTAATGAAATAAATTATTAGTTGATCACAAGAACTAAACAGTCTCTGGGCAGAATTTTTCTTCTTCTTAAGTTACATTGAGGGAAGTTTCCGGAAGGCAGTAATCACAGGTTGGGCTATCACAATACTAGGCACACACACTGGCATTCCATGTACACTTGTTATTTGTATGACAGAAATTCTGTCTGATCTCTAGGTTTCCAAAGGCAAACTGTCAGTCACTGGGGTCACAATGAAATAAACAGCTTCTCCCCAATTTTTCCTTTCTGGTTATTTTTTGGACAATTATATTTTAGCATTAATTCTCTAAAATAGTCCCAAATTAAGACCAAAATTGTGCAATGACTTTAAGCTAACAGGACAAGTAATTACTAAATAAGGATGTCAAAGAGCACTAGTCTCAGAAAATTAAGTCCACTATTTTGTACTTGATTATAGCCAAAGGGCCAAGAAGTAATCCACTATTTTTTTTTTTTTTAAATGAAAAAGAACTAGGATGGCCCGGCCGGTGTGGCTCAGTGGTTGAACGTTGACCCATGCACCAGGAGGTCGCCGGTTCAATTCCCGGTCAGGGCCCATGCCCAGGTTGTGGGCCTGATCCCCAGTGGGGGGCATGCAGGAGGCGGCCAATCGATGTTTCTATCTCTCCTTCTCCCTTCTTCTCTCTCTAAAATCAATAAAGAAAAAAAAAAAATAAAAACAAACACAGAATTAAAAAAAAGAAAAAAAAAAAAGAACTAGGATGGCCCTGGCCGGTGTGGTTAAGTGGTCAGAACTTCAGCCCGTCTACCAAAGGGTCACAGGTTCGATTCCAGGTTAAGTGCATGTACCAGGGTTGCAGGTTAGATCCTTGGGCCCCACTCTGGGCATGTGCAGGAGGCAGCTAACAGATGTTTTCCTTTCTCCTCTCCTTTCCTCACTTCCACTCTCTCTATAAATCAATGAAAATATATCCTTGGGTAAGGAGAATTAACACACAAACACACACAAAAGAACTAGGATGAAGAAGAAAAGGATTATCAAGAATTACATTTCTGGAGTTCCTCTGTACATCTCTAAAGGAATTCATCACCATTTTTTATTTAAATCCAATTTCTCCAGGAGAAACTGCTCATCATAAATAAATGCCAATAAATGAGATCTGAAGGGGGAAAAAAGACAGAATTCTGAATAAAATTGCAAGCCTAGTTATCTTATGAGGACAACTTTATCTCCCTCTCTCTTTTTTTAAACGAAGATGTTTTTCTTTACTGAGAAACTTAAGACTTGGGTACATCAAAGAAAACCAATTTCTGGGGGGAAAAAACAAAACCCATAATAGAAAAAGAAAAACTTAACACTGTCTGGGCCATAACAGAACCTAGAGAATATAGTCTTTTAACTGAAAAATTCTAGGTGCCTCATAATTGACCTCTTCATACAAAAGAACCTATTAAATTTGCAACCTGTTCTTGGTATTGAGGTCCATAGAACAATCTAGGAAACCTTCAAACCTTGAGCTGAATCTCATGAAGGGCCACATTTGGCTTCTGAATCAGTTTTTCCTTGTCTAAGAGGTAGCAGTAGCAACAGCACCCACCTTCTGGGCAACTTGTTTCTTGGCATGATGAGCCTGTAGACCTGCCGTAGCTTTATCCACCTTGGAGCGGAGAGACTCAAGGGACTCTAGCATGTGCAGCAGCTTGGTATTGTCAATCTCCAGCAGTATTCCCATAACCTTTCCAACCAGGTTGTAATGCATGGTTTTGATGAGCAGAAACAAATGTCCTCCCAGCATTTGCCCCTGCACATGGACTGCAGGCTGAGGTACTTGCAGAGGCAGTATGGCAGGCAGAGTGAGGGCTGTGGATACTGATGGTGCACTTGCAACAGCAGCACGAGATGCTAAGTTCTGTATAGCTGTGGGAACACCGACTCTCTGAGTGGTAGTAAGGAGGCCACGAGAGGCCAGAGCATTACTAGTTGGAGCCAGATGGAGATGAGTTGGACAAGGCCCAGGTTGGCGTATAGCACTTGGCAATCCTTGGAAGCTTTGAGGTCTCCCACCTTATTGCCAGTGTGGATCAGGCATATCTGTGCTAATTGGTTAGGTGTGTAATATGGTCTTCCCTGAGCCTGTGGAACTGGCACAAAGTAGTCACCAGCTGCAGGCTGGAACTGATTTAGGATGGCATTGTAAGGGAGTGCTCTTATATTCCAGCCAACACTGCACATACTGGTTAGTCAGGTATGCAGAGCCTTTCTCTCTCCCTTCTTCTGGGCCAGGGTGACATACAGAGGCTTGGAGCCTACGATGCATCTGTTCATCTCAGTGACTGCTTAGGTTGCCTCTTTAGGAGATGAGAAGCAGACAAAACCAAACCCTTTGTTTCTCCCATCCTCTAGCATTACCTTAGCACTGAATTCTCATCATCAGTGGTGTCATCCAAATTCTTAACGCCGAGATTCACTGCCTGGTATGAACTAATTCTTATTTCAACTGTTCAAATTTCTGTTTTAACTTACCCTATCACTCTACTTTCTTCTGTGCATGGCCTACAAAAATGAATTTCCCTCTCCTGGCCAGTTTGCTTAATGGTTAGAGCTGTCACGGGCCTAAAGAGTTGCAGGTTCAGTCAAGGGCACGTACTCAGTTGCAGGTTCGATCCCTGGCCCCATCATGTAGGAGGCAACCAAATCGCTGTGTCTCTCTCACATCAATGTTTGTTTCTCTCTCTCTCTCCCCCCACCCCTTCCCACTCTATCTAAAAAAAAAAAAAAAAAAAAAAATCAATGGAAAAATATCCCCAAGTGAGGATTAAAAAAAAAAAGACTTTGCCACTGATTTCCTTTCCATTCATCTCTTCCATGGCCTTATTGGCATCCTCACATTTTTAGTAACTCACATAGCCAAAGCCTTTGGATTTCCCACTGGGATCTGTCATCACCTTGGCACTTCGGGTCTTACCAAACTAGCTGAACAGCTCTTTCACACTCTTATCATACACTTCTTCCCCAAAGTTTTTGGTATACACATTAGTGAACTCCTTAGCTTTGGCTCCAAGCTTGGCTTCCCTCTCTTTTGAGACTTGAATCTGCCCACAAACACTTTAAGGTCATTCAGGAGCATGCCACTCATCTTCTCCATGGCCTTGTCTGTGGCCTCTTTGGTCTTAAAGTGGATAAAGCATAACCCCTTACAGCCATTCTCATCACACACCACCCTGCAGGACAGAATGTTTCCAATAGCAGAAAAAGTCACATAAAGGGCTTTGTTATCTATAGATTTGTCCATGTTCTTGATGAAGATGCTTCCCACATATGATTTTCTCAGAGATCCCGCTGAGACCACATGATGGGGCTTGGCTTTCCCTTAATCACCTCAAAGTTTATGGTATTCAAGGGCTGCTCAGCGTCAGCCAGCTGCTGGAAATTAATGTAGGTGCAAGCCATGGAGCTGCGGGTGATCCTATCTGGGTAGACCCAAATGGACAGTGCAGGCTCTGCAGGATTGAATTTTTTTTTTTAACTCTCACCCGAGGACATTTTTGCATCTATCTTCAGACAGAGCGGGAGGGAGAGAGAGGGGAAGACAAAGAGAGAGAAACATCGATGTGAGAGAGACACATGGAGTGGTTGCCATTCACACGACTCCAACCAGGGCGGGGACAAACTGCAACCGAGGTACGAGGTACGTGCCCTTAGGGGGAACTGAACCCGGAACTCTCTGGGCTGCAGGCCGACACTCTAACCGCTGAGCCAAACCGGCCAGGGCAGGACTGAACTTTTCATATCGCCTGGCCTCCATGACATGGGAGTACAGGTCACCCACATACCCAGCGTTCATCTCACCAGTCCCCACACCAGAGGAGCCCTCCAGGAGGACTTCTTACAAGGGACCACACAGGACAAAAGGAGCTCTTCTTGGCACCACAGCTCATGAGTGGCAGGGTGAAGTGAGAGAAGCTGGAGCAGGTTCAGGGACAGAGGAGCGGGCAGAGGAGCCGGGGATGGCTTGTTCGAGACTGCAGGACCGTGGACAAAAGACTCTCAAAAACAGTATGACTCTCACTGAGAGTTTGTAATTTTTAGCTGTCCTAGTCCAAACCTCCAAATTTCCAAAAATTTAATAAATAGGGACTCCTCTCCATAGTAAAACAATTCTTGAAGAAGCAATCAAACAGTGCCCACATGACTGCCGGGACACATGTTTCTCTATAAATATTGGCCTCAGGATCCTGGTGGTTTAAGATAATAGCGGCCAGGGGAAGAGAGAAATAAAATATTTATCAGTGCCAACTCTGTGAGCCTCGGGGGCAGAGCCGTATGAGGAGGGGGTGGGGCTGCCACAAGAGGGGTGCAGCCAGCAGCTCAAGCAGGACTGATGGACTAATCCGGCAGGCAAGGGAAGGCTGGAAGCGTGCAAAAATGACTCCCCCACGGGTTCTCCAAGGAGGAGTTATTTTTTCTTTCTTCTTTTATTTTTTCAGATTTTAAAGCATTTTCAGGTTTATTTTTATTGTTAATCCTCACCTGAGGATATTTTTCCATTGATTTTTAGAGAGAGTGGAAGGGAGGGACGGGGAAGAGAGAGAAACACTGATGTGAGAGAGACACATCGACTGGCTCCCTCCTGTACAACCCCAACCAGGGCCGGGATCTAACCTGCAACCTAGGTACCTGCCCTTGACTGGGAATCAAACCCAAGATACTCCAGGTGACAGGCTGACACTCTAACTGCTGAGCGAAACCAGCCAGGGCTATTTTCAGGTTTTAAAAAAGTATATTTTCCTCTTTTTTCCTTAAGGCTGCTGGGCCTGAAAGTGACAGAAACTGCAGTGATCCTGAGTGGAGAGAGGCGAGCCACTGCTCCACTTATACCAGTCCTCTTCCGAGGCTGCTGGTCGAAGGGTGCATCTCGACCTGGGCCCAACTTTATCTCTTTAAACTTACCTCCCAAATACACCCTTTAAAGAATTTCTAAACATTAGATATAAGCTTATTACAACATATGTATAAAGATAACCTTCTGCCTCATAAATCAATTTCATGTGCAATCTTGGTAAATTCTGCTTCATTTCTTTCTTTTTTATAATTTTTTTTCTTTATTGATTTTTAGAGAGAGAGGAAGGGAGAGAGAGAGAGAGATAGAAACATGGATGAGAGAGAACATCAATTGGCCGCCTCCTGCATGCCCCCCACTGGGGATCAGGCCCACAACCTGGGCACGTGCCCTGACCGGGAATCGAACCGGTAACCTCTTGGTGCATGCGTCGACAGTCAACCACTGAGCCACACCGGCCGGGGCATTTCTTTCTTATAAGCACCTATTTAGGAAAGTTAGAAGACAGGTATCTGGGACAGTGGTGGTGAGGTGCATGGCAGTGGCTGTGGATGGGTATCAGTCAACCTCATATAAGGGGGAGAAAAAAACTGCATTTTATTAGGTCTACTGGGAAGGAAGAAATGTTGAAAAGGGAGAGGGAGTGAAAAGTGAACAGAGAAAAAGAAAACTACGAAACAGCAAAAGTTGATTATGTCCCTAAGATAACAAACGGAAAAATAATTCAAAAGGGAAAGGAAATAATAGGAAAGCCATCTCTTAGTTTCTCAGCAGTTGCTTAGAAAAGACATTCTTGCTAGGTTCTACTGCTTCTAATAATTCATTTCCAGTTCTATTCCTTGTTCCACTGTGTTCTTCACCAATTCCACTCAGTCTTCATGATCCAAGTACCCTGAAAGTATTAGTCAACAAAGATTCTGCATAAAAGTTAAAATATTCTCTATTCAACTAAAATTTGCTGCTAAATAAATGAATAAAACGGAGCTTCACTCTTTTGTAAAGGAAAAATAGTGGTATTTACTTACTAAACAGGAAACTGCCTCTAACTGTGTCAAACCTCTGCAAATAGACATTCAATTTATGTGAGTGGCAATTTTGTTTTGTGAGAAATGAAACTATAAATTATGCTTCTGTTCCAAAGAGAGTGGAAAGCTTTTCTTATAGCATAAGAGAGAGGGGAGGCAAAGCCAAAAAAAAAAATCTGTTTTAGCTTTAATTTAAAAATAATTATAAGAGAAACATGGATTGCTATGTGTCAACTTTATAGGATTCACTAATTCTTTAAATTATGTGTAACTTTAGTAAAAAAATAAAACTTAAAAACTTATAACTAAATTATAATAAAATTAAAGCTGATAAAAAGAGTTACGGGCATGCTCTCCCTCCTAGGAATATGCGAACATCTTTCTCTTCTCCCCCCCCCCACCAGGCATGCACCTCCTAAACTCTAGGACCCCATAAGACTTGCCACAATGGGCAGTGGCAGCTCATCCTGGGTTAATCCCCTGGACCTGTCCCCAAAGTCCCCTTTTCTCTGACTTCTCAGTGAGCCAAAGCAGCTCAGCCTAAGTTTATTTCTTTTCTATAACATTTCTGGAGAGCCAAAGCAGCCCTGTCTAATCTCTCTCCTGTTGCTTTTTCTATCCTAGGCCCTTTCTTGTTTCACTGTCCCCAGCTTTAATAAACATTCTTTCAAAATCCCCTTAAAAAATAATTATGAAACTTGCTAAAGATATCTAATCACTAAAACTGTGCTGAGTTTATTCTTGTGAATCTCAAAATCTAAAACTGTTAGTACAATGAGCACTTACTATACTTCCTATTAAGGACTGACCTTGATTTAACCCTTTACAATTCTTGACTCAAACTACATGGCATATATATATACCACTTAAATTCAGGATTTCTATATTTAGTGTATGTGATATTTAGGAGGTGATTTCAGAGTTAGTATTTATTAGATGTGAAAGAAGGGGAAAGAAGAATGAAGGATGATGGACAGTTTTCAGGTTAGGGGACAAAGTAGATGATGGCACCTTCACTGAGAAGTGAAATCCAGGCCCAGTGGGCTTAGAGCAGTAGCTACTAAACTCAGTTTAGAGATGTTGAGATTGAGGTGCCTGTGGACATCCCCCACAGATGTAGTTGGTAATATGTGTCTGGGGCTCAGGAAAGAGGTTTATTTAGGCTGGTGATAGAGATATGGGAATCATCATATTTAGGTGGGAATAAAAGTACCCAAGCTGAAGGAGAACAGATGCATGACATTTAAGCACTTGAGAGAGGAGGTAACTGAGAAAGAACAATTTGATAGGGAAGCCACAGATAAATGTTTTAAGAAGGGAGTAGACACATACTGATGATTCCATTTATATAAAATGTCCAAAAATGAAAATTTAGAGGCAGAAAGTAGATTAGTGGAGTCTAGCTGTGGGAATGAATAGAGATTAACTACAAATAGGCACAAGGAATCTTTCTGGAGGGATAAAAATGTTTTAAAACTGATTTATGGTTATGGTTGCACTATTCAGTAAAGTTACTAAAAATCACTGTAGATGTAAAATGGGTGAATTCTATAATATGCAAAATATACGTCAATAAAGCTGTTAAAAAGAAAAGGTTATGTGGAATAATGCAAATTCCACACTGTGATGTGGGCACTATTTCTAGTGTGAGAAAATGTTTGGTGAGATTTACAATAATCAAAATTATAGGTGCCTGAACCAAACAAGCTAGAAATAAATCCCTCCCATAGATATCTACACATATGTTCTCTTTTTTAAAAAAGAGAGTTTTATTTATTAAAGTTCAAGGCAATCCTCAAAGTTCAAAAAGTAAAATCTGGTACACTGTACAGACAGCAAAGGTATTTTGTAGTAAGTACATGGTCAATTACTAATCAGGTACAGTTGGAAACGTGAAAAGATACTTCTGCTTACCACACTGACTTGAGAGGCAATACTGGCATTTAGAAGGCAATGTCTGAACTATAGTTTACTGCTTTTAAAAACAGTAAATTAGGAATACGTACTGGTATTAACTTATACTTAATAAAAGCTGCCTCAATGTTATTAGGCCAAACAATTGTAAGCAGGCATTCAACTTTTATATGAATATAAAAAATATGAATATTCTTTAATGCAAAGGACAGTACAGTACTGCATAATGAGGAACGGTCCCTTCATAATGCTTCTAAAGCATTTCTGCTGAAAAACACTGATTTAAACCACATTTCTATTAGCAACTCCAAAGGTAAAGTACCTATATTTTATTCTAAAATATTTAAATATAAATTTTAACCTTAAAAAACACACAACTATTACCTAGATGTTCAAATTTTAGAAATAACATAAAATATTTAAAGACATTTAATTTTTTGGTTATGTGTCTGTCACTTAGCTTGAACCAACCTTATATATTTCTTTCTGACCTTTAAGCATTTTTTGACAGACCAGGAAATAACATTTATAAGCACTTCTCTGTAATGATGAAATTTAATATTTTCCTTTGAGTCTTTACAAAGTGTAATTTCATGAGCTGCCTCAAGATACAACTATATACTCCGCATTCTCCAGTAAAGCATTATACTATATTTATAACCTGCCTATATGTTCTCAGAGGGTAGAATTTTGTCTATTCCATTTTTTTATATAGCTGGTACATAGTAGGTGCTCAATAATATTTGTTTTAAGAATAACTGAATAAGGTTATTGAAAGTGAAGGGGTTCAGAATAGACCACTTTGACATGTGAACTATTTTGAGCTAATGGCAATCAAAACAAGAAACTTTTACCTCTCCCTTAAGAATTTAAATTAGGGGCCCTGGCAGGGTAGCTCAGTTGGTTAGAGCATCGTCCCGATACCTCAAGGTTGGGGGTTCAATTCCCGGTCGGGGCACATGCAGAAAGAAACCAATGAATGCATAGGTGAGTAGAACAACAAATCAATGTTTCTCTCTTCCCCTCTCTCGCTCTAAGTCAATAAAAAGAATTTAAATTAGGGGCCTTGCCCACAACAAGAGTTATCACCAGAAATAACTTTTTATGATCTATCTATAGGGCAGGGCAAACTTCTAATTACTAAACATCTCATCTATTCTTATCATCCTGTGAATGACCTTCTTCCCTCCTGAAGCCCCAAGGTGCCTTACCTCATCCTAAGCTCAAAATGTCATACATACTTCATTTTCCCTTTCTCTGAATCTCTTATGCATGTGGGGTTCTCATACATACATATGTAATTAAATTGGTTATTTTCTCTTGTTAACCTGTCTCATGTCTATTTGATTATTAGACCAGCTGAAAGAATCCAGAATGATAGAGGAAAGGTTCATCCTCCCTCACAAAAGCTAATAAATATAATCTATCTGATAAACAAAACCTACCTGTGTGCCTTGAAGTTCAGGAGAATTAGTTAATTTTACACTGGAAAGCCTTAATAGTAATTTTATAAGGTTGAAAAACATTTGGATGAAGGTCACAATGAACTAAACGACTGCTATAGCATAAAACAAAGAAAAGGTAGAGAGCAGTTATTTGGAAAACATAATACATCTTATTCAAGAAAGGACAAAGTATATAGAAGTGAGAGAACAGCGGTTAGTCCCTTCTACTTGTCATGTTCTAAACTCTTTCCATCACAAATTTTCAGCCTACCTTCCAATATTTATACCAACTCTTTTCCTTCAGGATATTTCATCAGGGGAATGGGGTAAGTAGGAGAGAATAAAATTATTACATAGAGAGGACATAGTGGTGGAGGGGTGTTAACAGTTAAGGGGTACTAAAATACTTATCAATTGCATTCTGAAAGGTACATTCTTTTCTTGCAATAATCATTCAAAAGCTTCTTTTTGAAGTTGGGTAAGAGATTCCATGAAGTTCTGAGTATGGGTTCTCATAATGTAGCTAAATGTTAAAGCTGGTAGGAAAAATAGCTGTAAGACTCAACTGATAGGATACCGTGATATCCTAAAATCTTAATATATCTTGGTCAATATTTTGGCTTAAAGGTTAAGCATATGAGGAGCAGGGCTCTGCTTCATGCCAGGCAATGTCTCCAAAGGGTGTGGGTTTCCTAGTGTAGCAGCAGTCATACCATATGGTGCTGTTTTCATTGGCATGGGCAGGACAGAAGCTGCCAAAAATTGAACGTGCTATTTTGGGTCATGAAATGTGAAAAATTCCAAATTTAAAACATAAGAATTTTCTAAATTAAAAAAGGTCTTCTTTAAGTTTAAGGTTTCAAAAAGATTGTATTTTTATAATTCAAGGCTCAATTGGGTAACAGTTCTCGAAGACACACACACACACACACACACACACACAAAAGTCAAGAGATAAGGAAAAACTTGGCAGCAATTCTCTCAAAAAAATTTTTTTTAAGGATTTAAATAAAACCTCTTTATAGTTATCCCATAAATATAAAGGTACAATATATTTAAAAAAAACCCAGCTTTTGGAATACTATGTCTTGATAAAATCAAACAAGGGCAGTAGATGTGAGAAGATGAAAGTTCATCAATGTGATTAATGAATTCTGGATTTCTCTCTAGCCACTCCATACTGCTCCACAGTAACACAACTCCAACCACTCTAAAAAGCTGATATAGTATTTGAAGTTAGAGCAACCTTGGAAATATTCATGTTGAATCTAACAGACCAACTCTTTAATCCTAACAAACTCATCCCTAGCTTTGGGTAACTAGGTACAGGATTCTAAAAACAACTATTTCAAATGCTATATTGATGCTGTTTCAAAAAAGCAATTTTTGAGCTTCTACTCTTGTTTCAATGCTAGCCTTTTCCTCAAGCCTGCTCCTTTTTCCTGAATCAGGTTAATGACGATAGGTAACAAAAAGAGCTTTTAGTTTGCCCTAAACTGGCAAAATGTCTTTCATGAACCGCTTCATATAAAGCAAGACCATTTTAAGGATTAGGTTGAATCTAATATCACAAGTGAAAACTCCATTTTCTTACCCACTCAATATCTTGCACAACAATAAACACAAATTATCTAGAGTAAGGTGAATTGTAAACGCAAATAACATTCAAGTATGGAGGGCTTTGGCCTGGCCAACACAAATATGTAAAAACATTCACACAAACTCCTTTGGTTCTCAAAGTGCATCAACATCAGCATCTTCAAATTCTTGGACCTGCACACTTAACCTATTGAATCTGTGTTCTAACAAGGCTTCCAGGTGATTTGATGGACGCTCAAGTTTAAGAACCACTGAGGTAAGAGTACTTGGGGCTTTGATATAAGAAAGACAAAGCACGATAAATATAGATCATTATTGGAAGAGAAGGGACATCTGTTCCTGCCTTGGCGAGGTTACTACTCTTAGGCAGTGGTGCAAGCGTGTAAAGCCCTGCAATAACAACCATCAAAGCAGCTCACCTTTACTGCCAACACTGGCGCCATGACTCGCTAGCTATGTGCTCCAGAAGGCAAGAGACCTCTAAGCCAGCAGCCCATATCCAGCTTTTAGCTGGAAGGACTGATTCTACCAAGAACCAACCTGTAGAGGAAGGTACACCTCAACTAAATTTGAACCTTATTTCTTTCACCTCCCCTTGGCCTGGATCAATGGTATCACAAATCTATCATTTGGGATATGTTATTTATTTATTGTCTTATTAAGAGACATTAGCCTATATGCTATTGGTTTGTGAATTATCATAAATTCTAATTCCCACAGTGAACCTATGTTAAATAAATTATTAGCAAAGACAATTTCAGTTTCTGAGCATAATTTGCCCCAAACAGAACACTCTTTGTGACACCAATTCTTAGATTCTCCTACACTAACTCAATGTTAAACAATATGTGGAAAAAAGGGGGGAGCTTTAATAAATCATAAATTCCTAATTGGGCAGGTCATAGTTTTTTTGTTTGTTTGTTTTGTTTTTTTCTTTATTGATTTTAGAGAGACAGGGAGAGGGAGAGAGAAACAGAAACATCGATGAGAGACAACATCGACTGGCCGCCTCCTGCATGCTCCCCACTGGGGATTTGGCTCACAAGCTGGGCATGTGCCCTGACCAGGAATCGAATTGGCGACCTCTTGATGCATGGATCGATGTTCAACCACTGTGCCACACTTATAGGGAATTTTTATAAGAATTTATTTGAGCCAAAACTGACAACAGTGGTTGGGAAGCAAGATGTAAAATGCTCCAAGAAAAACAGCTTGTAGTTTCTTTTATGTAATTGGAATTGAGGACATAAAAATAAAATTAAATTAAAAATGAAAATTAAAAAACAAAAACAAAAAATAGTGCAAAATTAGAGGGAATTTTTCCCCCTTCATTGATTTTAGAGAGACAGGAAGTGTGAGGGGGAGAGAGATGGAAACAATGATGAGAGAGAACATCGATTGGCCACCTCCAGCATGCCCCCCACTGGAGATCGGGCCCACAACCTGGGCACTCTGTGGACCCAGGCCCACACAGGATCACTCTGTGGACCAAGGCCCAGTGCTAGGTAATAGCAAGGGAGTCCTGGGACTTTGTGAAAGGCAGGGCACCCTGGAATGGGTTCACCCTGAGAGAAGGGCCAATGTCTTGGAAAGTGTTGCAGTTACAGCGGCATCCAGTAAGCTCTCACTGGTCCTTGTTTAGGTACTCTTAGGTGACTAAGAATCTTTGTGGGGTTCCCTGAGGAAATTCTCCTCTAGGGTGTGAAGCAGTCCTATAAGGAAATCCACAGCATTTGGCTCGTCTGATGGTGTGCATATAAAGACTATTTTTCCCTAGAAGTTTGTTCAGACTGTACAAATTCCAAAATTAACATGGGAAATCATGCCTCTGAGGCCAACAAGCCCCAGAACAGTCAGCCTCCCATTAATACTAAGATGGTTGAGATGAGAATCCTCTGATACTTCTGTATTAATCTTTTATACATACAATTAGAAAAAGTCATCTATAAAATTAGGCAAAATGAGTGGAAAATACATTTAATTGGTTTCTCAAAGCTTCAAAAAGAGTATTTAGCCTAGGCTGGTATGGCTCAATTGGTTGGAGCACTGTCCCATACAATGAAGGTAATGGGTTCTATTCCAGATCAGTGCACATCAGTTCCATGGGAGGCAACCAGTCAATGTTTCTCTCTCATACTGATGTTTCACTCTCTCTGTCTCTCTTTCTCTCTCTCTAAATCAGTGAACATAACCTCAGGTGAGGATTAAAAAAGGATTTAGATAAATGGATCAAACTATGATGTTTAGATGTCAACCCAATTCTTCGAAGTATTAAAAATGGCTGTCCTTCTTTTAAAGGGGGGAAGGTTAGCCCTGGCCAGTTTGGCTTAGCAGTTGGAGCGTCGGCCTGTGGACCAGAGAGTCCCGGGTTGGGTTTCCGCTAGGGGCACGTACCAAAAAAATAAATAAATAAAGGAAGGTTATTTGGAATGTGACTTGTCAAAGACAGATATAAATTGAGATGCCTCCAAAACAAAATTTACATCCCGCTGTTCTTTTATAAACTAGAGTTTTCCTCATGTAGATTACCACCCTTTTGAAATGCCCGCTTTCAGACTCTTCCTTCTAAAGCATGAGTTTATCCTGCAGTCCAATCCCTGCCTTGCTCTCTCCCACCTTCATGTAATCTTCTTTACATTCCCTCTTTAAACTCAAATGCACAAAAGAAACTGCAAAACTGTTATTCTCAGGAGCATTTGAGATCTTGCTCTTGGGCATATGTTGTCCGTTTGGCTCAAATAAACATAAAAATTCTCTACCTACCGGTTTGGATTTTTCTGACATTTGACATAACTTAATAGTATTAGTTAAGTAAATGGCAATTTTCTGAAACATTCTTTAAAATAGGTATAGACTCCATAGAAGTTTCAACTCCAGTTCTTACACTTTGCCATTATTTGGTCTTCTTGTGGCTGCTAAAAGTTAAGTTTCCACATATACCCAAATTTCATAATTTGGTAAACAGTACTTTTATAGAAGTAGCCATCTGATGACTCACATATAGAAAGATACAAATTACCAATCTAGGTTTTCACGTTCCCCCCACCCCCAAAATTACCAGTCTAGAATAATCTATTATGTAATTATTAAAAATCCTCAACTAAAGCATATGCATTCAATATTCTCAACAATAGCAACATGGTTTACAACACTGGTAAATCTCTGACAGAGTCTTTAAGAACCAGGTACAACACAATATAGTCATTTACAGGAGATACTTGGGAATTATTGTTGCACAACCTCAGTCTTGAACAACAAAAATCTTGTACAATTTTTCAGTATTACTTATTTAAACCCTACTTTGTTCCAAAATGATTTAAGACAGAATTTCTTTTTTTTTTAAAGACTTTATTTATTTATTTTTGCATTTATTTTCAGATAGAGCGGGAGGGAGAGAGGAAGGGAGAGAGAGAGAGAAACATCGATGTGAGAGAGACACATCGAGTGGTTGCCACCCAACTGGGCCCGGGGACAAACTGCAACTGAGGTACGTGCCCTTAGCGGGAACTGAACTTGGGTCTCTGGTCCATGGGCCAACGCTCTAACCGCTGAGCCAAACTGGCCAGGGCAAGACAGAATTTCTTATCAGTTGGTCATTTAAAATCAAATGGGACTTCATTAAATCATGAAGAAAATAAATAGTCAGGAAAAGAACTAAGTTATGAACAGAAACTTTGGTAAAGTGTATGAATAAAATTATCTTTTGATAGGTGTATCTTATTAATATTCATTTTCTTTTTTTTTCTTTTTTTTTTTTTTTTATCCTCACCCGAGGACATTTTTTCATTTCTTGTTCAGATAGAGTGGGAGGGAGAGAGAGGAAGAGAGAGAGAGAGAAACATCGACGCGAAAGGGACACATCGAGTGGCTGCCACCCACACAACCAACCAGGGCCGGGGACAAACTGCAACCGAGGTACATGCCCTTAGCAGGAACCGAACCCGGGTCTCTCTGGACCGCAGGCCGATGCTCTAACCGCTGAGCCAAACCGGCCAGGGCAATATTCATTTTCTTAACTTGCAACTTTAATTACATCATTTTTGTGACTTTAGCTCTTTGCTCAATAGTGAACCTACTGATAAATAAAGATGAGATGCTAATATAAAAAAATGTAACTTCTTTCAGTTTATTTTATAAAATTTTTGTGGTGAAATGGAAAAAAACACACCAATAAAAACTTCAAAAAAATTGGTTATAGCTTGCTTGGAAATACCAATTAGATGGACTATTCTCGCAAACTAATCAAATGACTACTGTGGTGGTTTTAAAAATGTTCACAAATTGTAATTTTTTCTTCCTTGAAAATTAGATTAGGTCACCAAACTCCCCACATCACAATCTTGTCTTTGTTTAGTGGCTTTGTTTCAGACTAACAAAACATAAAATAGATTAATTTGTGCTGTGAAAGGATCCACTATATCGAAAAAACCAAAAAGCTTAAACTTGATACAAATTTCCTTCAAATCCTCAACTCCAGTACATTTAAAATGTGATAACATTCTCCAAAGAATGATTTGCAACTATTTTTGTGTTTCTGTGTAAAATAACCAGGCATAACACCAGGACAACTGTTAGTGAATGTGTGTTAGTCGGTTTCTGTAATACAGTGCAGCAGCGGCAAAATTTTCACAGACTGCAGAGGATGGCAGAGAAGTCTCCTCCTTCAATGGCAAGAACCAGGATCATTCCCAAGATTTATCTCACTTATTTCTGCTAACTAAGGAATTTAGTTTGGAATATATGAACCCATACTTGTATTTTGCTTTGAAACATCAGATGTTCCAAAACATATGGATTGGCAACAGATTAACTTTATGTTTCCCTTGATCTAATTATTAAAATGTGTTTCCATTCCCGAATATAGGTTGGCCAACCTCTCAGCAACAATTAGCCCAGGATTTAAATGATTCCTGTGGAAAAAATAGTCACTAATTCATACAGGGACAATTATAAGCTAGTGATAATTCACCTACTTTATATTATATTACAGTTAAGAGTTAATTCTAAATTCCTAAGTCACAAAAATATCCCTTCTGCTTTTGCTACAAGAAAGCAAAAACAATCCGATAGGAGAAAAGATGGTGGAAACAAGCAACAGTAAGAGCCTATTGATTACTTCATCATTTTATAAACTTTGACTTTGAATATTAGAAGTTCTTTTACTAGAAAGTTTAAAGTTTTTTTAATAGGAGAAATGGAGTTCACAAAATTTTTGGTGTTTTTGAACTTTCTATAGGAAAAAATCTTGACTAAAATTACATGTGCTATATCACAGGAACCCAATTCTGTCTCTTGATCTATGAGTGGGAGATACTGTGGTACAATTTTTCCAACTATTTAACATATGAAATAAAGAATGGTATAGGACAGTGGCAAAGTGGGGGTTGGGGGCACATCTTACTTTGTTGTGGAAATGAAGTGTGAATTTCCCAAATGTCATTTACTTGTCTATGCTTTTATAGCGTGCTAATAACATTTCTGACTAGAATAGGTTTAAAATTATTATTGTTAATATAGGGAGATATGATTGCACAGAGGTTGAGAACTGTATAAATCAGCATAAAACTTCATTATTATAAAGTTATCAAGGTTATTGATGAGGACTAACAGATGGAATCTATAGTTCAGGTTACGAAACATGGCCACTGGCTTCTTGGATGAAAAAGCAAGGGAGAGAGAATGAGAGGAAAAGTGAGAGAGATCTCCTTATTTCGTTTTTTGGTGGAAGGAACACAGTAAGTTCAGTCACCTATGTTGTGAACATCTCCCTCAGTTCTAGCCTGGCTCACAGTAGTTTCAGTGAAGTTTGTGATGTCAGCTCTTTAGAATGTGAAATGAGCAAACTGACAGGTATATCTTTATTCTAATGAAAGAAGTGAATTAAAAAACATTAGAGTGTCCTAGGACACAGAACTATTCTTGCTTTGAGTCACCTCAGAAGTAAAACTCCCAAATATAGAAATCACTGCTTTTGAAAGACAAGTACCACATGATCTCACTTATTTATGGAACATAATGAACAAAATAAGCTGTCAACCAAAAGAGATCCAGAGTCATGGAAGTAGGGAACAGACCAACAAACTTCAGAGGGAAGGGGGATGGAGGGGTGGGAAGAGATAAACCAAAGAACTTATATGCATACATGTACAACCAATCAACACAGACATTAGGTTGAGGAAAGCAGGAGGGGGGTGGGAACGGGAAGGGGGGAGTCAATGGGGAAAAAAGGGGGACATCTGTAATACTTTCAACAATTAAAAAAAAATCACTGCTTCCTATACTTAAACCCTACTCTATATGGTGAATTTTTCTCTCCCAAGAGACAAAGAAGTCTACTCTTAGTTCTACTCTTAGTTCAAGTGCTTCAGGTGGGACTTCATTCCTGAGATAGGGGTACAGCAAATGACTTCCATCATACATATATAACATTCCTAAGTGGTTCAGGGACTCCGACAATGACAAACAGAACATTTACAAATAATGCTGGCACAAATGGATGCAGGGGGATAAGAGCTATTTTGGCCACCTTGCCACCACATGGAGGCTATGAAAGAAGCCAGACCAGAAGCAGATGTTAAGGAGAAATGAGTCCAGCTAAAATAAAAGGTTGACCCCCAGTATAGCTAAGCACAAAGCCAGTTTATAGTTATATGAAACAAATTCTCTTTTTAGCTTAAGGTAGTTTGGATAGGACTTCGGTTCCTATAAAAGAATCATAACTCCTAAACATAGTGAGGAACATATGTACTGTTACTTAAATCTCACTCTGATAAAGCAAAGGTGAAAGAAACATTAGAATAATTTTACTGCTCTTTAATCTAGCCCATGTTTATTTAAGGTTGCCATAATAACACTTTGCAACTAGGTCTTTTTTCTTCTAAAGAAATTTAATGGTATTATGTACACTATATGCCAAATGCAATGAAGTCACCCAGTCAAATTTAAGGAAATATGGGAAAAGGGAACATACTTTTAAAACATTAAAGCTAATGGGCCTGTCCGGCCGGTGTGGCTCAGTGGTTGGGCGTCGACCCATGGACCAAGAGGTGGCTGGTTCAATTCCCAGTCAGGACACATGCTCAGGTTGTGGGGCATGCAGGAGGCAGCCAATCGATGTTGTCCCTCATCGATGTTTCTCTCTCTCTCTCTCTCTCTCTTTCTCTCCCTCTAAAATCAATAAAGAAAAAAAAATTTTTTTTAAATAAGTAAAATGCCTGCCTCTCTGGAAGGTCCAGAAGCTGATGACTTTAAGTAGCCCTGGAAAGAAATCATCATGTTTGTCATCTCAGAGATAGGTCTGAAACAAAACAAAACAAAAAGAATTTTCAGAGGTGGGGGGATGGGGACTTGGGAGGAGGGGGTTGAGGGGAGGTAGAAGAGGGCATAGAGAGGATAAATGGTGATAAAAAAAATATAATAAAAAGATTTGTGGCTGTTGATATGTAGTAGCTGCTGCTACAATTACTATAAGAATGCAGGAGTCAAGAGAAAAAGCAATAAAAAAGTATATTAAACAAGAACACAAGTGTAGGAAGAGAATTTGCTCATGTTTTCATAACAAAGGGGCTCGACCGCTGATGTAAAAATGTCGTAGCCCTGGCGGGTTTGGCTCAGCAATCAGAGCAGCCTGCAGACCAAAGGGTAGCAGGTTCAAGCCCTGGTCCAGCCAGGGTCTACCAGGACATGACCAATTGATGTTTCTCTCTCTCCCTCCTACTCCCTTCCTCCCTTCCACTCTGTCTAAAAATCAATGGAAAAACATCCTCTGATGAGGTTTAACAAAAAAATAAATAAAATAAAAATGTAGTAAATGTATGCACAACGAATGGACACAGACTATAGTTTAAGGAAAGCAGGAGGGGGGTGGAAGCCAGGGAGGAGAGGTCAATGGGGGGAAAAAAGGGGGGACATCTGTAATACTTTGAACAATAAAAATTTTTTAAAAGTGGTTAAATGTTGCCCTGGCCGGTTTGGCTCAGCGGTTAAGAGCGTTGGCCTGCGGACCAGAGAGGCCTGGGTTCGGTTCCCGCTAAGGGCACATACCTCGGTTGCAGTTTGTCCCCGGCCCTGGCTGGGGTCGTGTGGATGGCAACCATTCGATGTGTCTCTCTCACATCAATGTTTCTCTCTCTCTCTCTTCCTCCCTCTCTCCCTCCCGCTCTATCTGAAGATAAATGCAAAAATGTCCTCGGGTGAGGATTAAAAAAAAAATTTTTTTTAAAAAGTGGTTAAATGTTTATAGAATATTAATATTAACATACTCAATTTTGAAATTCAAGTATTTTGAATTATTTAATGCTTGGAATAACTTCAGTTTGACTTTATAGTGACTATCTCAGCTGACAATGATCCTAAACATAATTCACTGTGCAAAATGAAAATACAGGTGTTGATTTTAATGGAAAATAAAAGGCACACACAGTTGTCAAATCACATAAAGGGCAAAATTTTCATTTTTTAGGGCACAACTACATTAATATGTTTCTTCTTTTGCCTTATCAACTACAAGATTAAATATAAGGTGGGGATAAAAGTACCAGCTGTTAGTCATTCATTCACCATCACACCAATTTGATTCACCTTCTGCCATGTCTCTGACACATTGCTCTAAAACATTTGTTCGCTGTTCAAGAAAAGACATATCTAATTGGAAACAGCTAACCTCAAGAACCAAGAATCACAGCAACAGCCTACTGTAAATTATCAAAATATTTGCTCTTCCTATAATACTTAAATACCTTAATTCCTAGCTTGTGTAGCTCAGAGAAACACAGTAACCCACATTCTTAAAGAGTGGCAAGCAAAGCCACTCAATCAAAACCACCTATTAAGAAAAATGGTAATTTCCTTAGCTATAGCAGTGTGTAAATGTAATAGAAAATAACTAAGTAAGAAAGATTTGTTCGTTTTTAGTGGAAGGAAAAAATACTTAGGAAACAAAATAATTAGAGGATATCTTTTTATATCTCACCTGTTGATTTAAACTGAAGAATATCAAATTACAATTGCTTTGCCACATACATATAAGGTAGCTTAGAAAAACAACTCACTGTAAAAAAAATACTGAACCCCAAAATAAATAAATTACTGGATTTAGCTACCTTCAAAATAAGGTTGATGTCAAGAGTTTTAATTTCCACTAGACATGCCACAACTCAAGAGTATGGGGCACAATAGCAGTCATCACTAAGAGTTTTGGTAACCACCTTTTTTCATACCAAGCCTGAATTTTCCGCACTGGAAAGCACTCAACCTTACTACAGCCACAATCATATCTGGCCAACTCAAAAGCCCCAATGATAACAAAAATATTCTGTTTCATCCTTTTATTAACTTAAGAAAAGCAAGTTTTGGTCTGGTGTGTGTGTGTTTAAACGGAAATGAATACTACCTATTGACTTTAATGACTCTTAGGTTCTCCTCCCTAAAATGTGACTCTCCACCTACTTCATCTTTATAGTTCTACATATTACCTTCTATTTACAAAGTGCTTAATCAATAGTATCCTAAATCTCTCCCTACACCCCCCTTCCACTCTCTCTAAAAATCAATGGAAAAATATCCTTGGGTGAGGATTAAAACAACAGCAGCAGCAAAGAGCTAACAATACTATAGGGCTTACCAAGCCAAAGCTGAAGAAAAAGGGATGCCCAGAAAATAGGAGAGCCCAAAAGCTCACTTTTTCTTTGAAGGCACTTGCTAAACCCATCAAAACAGATCCTCCTTTTTGAAGGACCATATGGGCAGAAACCAAGCCCAAGACCTGCTCAAGGTAGAAAATCTAATAAATGTTCCCCACTTTAAGCTGGAATCTCAAAAGACTACACTCTTTTTTTTTTCTTTATTGATTTTTAGAGAGCGAGGAAAGGAAAGGGAGAGAGAGAGAGAAACATCGATGAGAGAGAACATCGACTGGCCGCCTCCTGCATGTCCCCCACTGGGGATCAGGCCCACAACCTGGGCATGTGCCCTGACTGGGAATCGAACCGGCGACCTCTTGGTGCAGGGTTGATGCTCAACCACTGAGCCACACCAGCCAGGCTCAAAAGACTACACTCTTAAGGCAAGAGTGAACTATAAGCAAACCAGTCCTTCAACAGTTCTACTGTCTGAACATTTCAGAAAACCTCAATGGTGTAACTGATTTAAGGGGTACTGGACTGGGAGTACCCAAACTGCTTGGCAGAAGCAAATAAAAATCCTTTCTGAAAAACAGCACTTTCATCTTAGGCCCCAAATTACTCCTACAAATAATTTCCCAAAATACAATGTGCAGCATATAATAAAAATAACTCTAACATACCATGGAACAAGACAACATGATTGAGAATCAGCAGAAAGACAAAGAAACATCTTAAAAGATTTCAGTTATTGGAATTATTAGACAGAGATAACATTGTATTTGCTATACTTAACCTGTAGAATACTAGGACAAACAATAATTTATTTTTATATTAAATACTTTATGAATAATATACAGTAGAATAAAGTGAAAGTGAAAAACGTTATTAGAAACTTACTATACAGCTTAACATAGTAAACTCAATGATTTACTCTATATTGTCTTGAATTTGAAGGTATACATCCCCAGCTGCTTATCAACTGTCAGCCACAAACATAGAACATATCTACCTTGCAAATAGATACTGATTTAAAATTTTTTTTTCTTTATTGATTTTTAGAGAGAGAGGAAGGGAGAAGGAAAGAGAGATAGAAACATTGATGAGAGAGAACATTGATTGGCAGCCTCCTGCACGCCCCCCACTGGGGATTGGGCCCACAACCTGGGCATGTGCCCTGACTGGGAATCGAACCAGCGGCCTCTTGGTGCAGGTTGATGCTCAACCACTGAGCCACCCTCCTGGGCTAGATTCTGATTTAAAACATATCTCTAACAGATTCTAATTTATCATTACTCTGGTTCTTCTTGCATTTCCATAATCAAAATGCAATAGTTTTATATTTTTTGATGGCTCACAATTTTGTCAAAAACTGAACTGCCTCTTCTTTCTCCATATCTGCAAAACATTTTCAAAATTAAAACAAAAACCAATTAGAATACATTCAAAGAATATTTTCATTTCTACATCACCTATTTCCTTCTTTTCACCTTTCTTTACACACTTGACTTCAGTATTTGTTCACTTGTTTAGTAAATTTTGGTACAAAGACATCATAAATGATGTACAAATATTGTCACATATTTTCCTGGCAAAAGGAGATGTTTTAGGTACTTGTCACAAAATAGTGCATGACTAAGGCCTTATTGATGAATGACTAATTGGATAAGAATAATATATTTCAATTTTGTCCTTAGAAATAACTTGTTCACCTACTGAATTTTAAGTTTCAGAAAATTTATCTAGCATACTGTCATCTGAAGACTCAGTCTAAAATGTTGCTTCTATAATTATTAGAGTACAGACCAGTGCTGCCCAACAGAAATATAATATGAGCAACATATCTAATTTTACATTTCGTAGTAGCTACATTAAAAAGGTAAAAAAGAAACAGGTGCACCCTGGCTGGTTTGGCTCAGCGGTTAAGAGTGCTGGCCTGTGGACAGAGGGGTCATAGGTTCAATTCCAGTCAAGGGCACATACCTGGGTTGCCAATTCGATCCCAGCCTGGCTGGGGTCATGCTGGGGTCAACCAGTTGATGGGTCTCTCACACATTGATGTTTTTTTCCCTCTCTCTCTCTCTTTTCCATGCTCTCTCAAAATAAATGGAAAAAGATCCTCTGGTGAAGATGAACAAAAACAAACAAACAAAAATATTTTCTCTTTCTAAGTCTCTGAAACCCATGTATACTTTATATTTACAGCACATCTCAAATGCGCTTTTTAAGTGCTCAATAACCATAGATGGCTGATAGCTACCATACTGGAAAGCATAAGACTAAGGTGCTGTTATTTGTCTCTTTACATTTATCTTCTAATTCATATCATTGTGAAATATTTTCTTCTGTCAATGTTCTCTTTGCCATTATGGGTAGAAAATTAAAAATTCTAAATTTTCAACTGTGTTCAATGAAAGCTTAAACTACAAAGATGGTATCTTAGAATTACAAAAGGGTCCAATGCACCCATATGGTAATTGCAAGACAGAAAGTAAATTTTCTCTTTGATTTTTGAAAAATTTCTTTAAAAGAACGAAGGTCATGAGATAATTAATCTTCACAAATATTACTGTTCAAAAAAGAAACTCAAAAACTTAAACTGGATCCAATGGAACTTTATAGTACAAAAGTTAAAGAAATAAGACAAACTTGAAAAAATCCTTCAGGAAACAGAAAAATATAAAAAGTGATCTAGCAGATTAGGACTAGAAGAGCACAACAATTCTGAAAAAGAAAACTGGAAGACTCATACTTCCGGATTTCAAGACTTAATTAGCAACAGTAATTGAAAGTGTGATGTTGATGAAAGCATAGCTATACAGATAAAAGGAATGAATCAATGCATGTGTTAAAATTTATAGACTGCACACCAAGCCAGGGGAAAAAAAAGCAAATTTTACTGCATGTAAAATATACCTTAGTTTTTTAAAAAAGGAAAAATTATGAACTATAGTTAATTTGGTCATAAAAGACAGTAGAAGATGGAGGAAAAAGGAGAAACATCTGTAACAAAAACAAATTAATAAAAAAAAAACAATTAAAAAAATAAAAAATGGACAAAAGAAAAAAAAAAAGTAGAAGCGTTAAGCAGCTGGGCGTAACTAAAGAGAAAATTAATAAACTGGATGGTAAATCGAAAGACATTATCCAGAATGGAGCATTTAGAAGAGGTTAATAGATATGGAGCCTTCCAATGCAGCAGCCATGGCTCTGTATTACCCCATGAGCATGGCCCTCAACAAGGGCCACAAGGTAACCAAGAACATGAGCAAGCTGAGCACCGTCATGAACGCCTCACCAAGCATACCAAGTTTGTGTGGGACATACCTCTCAATCTGAGAGGTATGTAGCTTTGCCTCATACAAGCATAGTGCTTTGGAGCTACTCAAGGTCTCAAAAGACTAGCAGGCCAAATTCATCAAGAAACGAAAAGGGCCCTGGCCGGTTTGGCTCAGCGGTTAGAGCGTCAGCCTGCGGTCCAGAGATCCGGGTTCGGTTCCCACTAGGGGCACGTGCCTCGGTTGCGGTTCGTTCCCAGCCCTGGTTGGTCGTGCGGGAGGCAGCCACTCGATGTGTCCCTTTCATGTAGATGTTTCTCTCTCTCTCTCTCTCTTCCTCTCTCTCCCTCCCACTCTATCTGAACAAAAAATGGAAAAATGTCCTTGAGTGAGGATTTAAAAAAAATAAAAAAAGAAACGAAAGGGGCCCTGGCTGGTTTGGCGCAGCGGTTAGAGCGTCAGCCTGCGGTCCAGAGAGACCCACGTTCAGTTCCCGCTAAGGGCACGTACCTTGGTTGCAGTTTGTCCCCGGCCCCGGTTGGGGTCGTGTGGGTAGCAACCAGTCGATGTGTCTCTCTCACATCGATGTTTCTCTCTCTCTTCCTCCTGCTCTATCTGAAGATAAATGCAAAAATGTCCTCAAATGAGGATAAAAACAAAAGAAACGAAAGGGGACACATATCTATGCCAAGAGGGAGCAAGAGTAGCTGAACAATGTCCTAGCTGCCAAGAGGAAAGCAGTTGTCAAGAACTGAGACCCCACCCTTCCCACTTTGTGCATAATAAAACCTTTACAGAAAAAAATATATAGACATAAAAAAAAGCAAGAAATTTAACTTAATTGAGGTTCTAGAAGAATAAGAGAAAGAGTGGGGACAGAGGCAGATAATGACTGAGAATTTTCCAGAAAGGATAAAACAAATCAAAAGAAATTCAATAAATCCCAAGCCAGTCAAATGAAAGTAAGTTCACACCTAGACAAATCATAGCGAATAAGAGAACACAAAGACAGAAAAACTGAAAAGAAGCAACAGGAATGAACTAACTACTCAATAGTAATGGTGTAAGCCAAAAGACAGTGGAAAGAAGAAAAAAATATTCCAACCTAAATTCCTGTGGTAATTTTTTTAAATTAAATTTATTGGGGTGATATTGGTTATAGGATCATATAGGCTTGTGATAGATTTTTAAGGCCACAAACCCCTCCCACTTGGTATGCACACCCCTTTGAATGTGACATTGTCACTCCTCCCATCAACAGATGAAGCCTAATTCCTCCACCCTTTGGAATCTGGGTTGGCCACTTGAAGTGCTTTGGTCAGAAAGACATTAGCAAATATGATAGCAGAAGCTTGAAAAGTGTTTGTGCACTGGAGCTTGGCATTTCTGTATTGCTTTTTGAACACAGCCACCATGTGAAGAAGTTTAAGCTGAATAATGACAGATATGCTGCCCAGTTTCCTCTCTTACTCTAGAAAACCACCAGTAATATAAGTGAGGCCATCTGGGACTGTCCAGTCCCCATCTGACCTGATAAGAGGCTATAGATACATGAATGAGCCCAGTTGACACCAGGTGGACCAGAGACAAGCCATTCCATTGAGCCTTGTCCAAATTGCTGACCCACAGACTCATAGGCAAATTGTGTTTTTGTGTCATTAAGTTTGGATAATTTGTTACTAAGAAATAGGTAAGTGATACTGAGATCCAGCAAAAATATCTTTTAAAAATAGGGTAGAGCCCTGGCCGGTTTGGCTCAGCAGTTACAGCGTCGGCCTGCGGACCGGGGAGTCCTGGGTTTGGTTCCCGCTAAGGGCACGTGCCTCGGTTGCAGTTCGTCCTGGCCCCGGTTGGGGTCGTGTGGGTGGCAGCCAGTCGACATGTCTCTCTCACATGGATGTTTCTCTCTCTCTCTTCCTCCCTCCCTGCCTCCTGCTCTATCTAAAGATAAATGGAAAAATATCCTTGAGTGAGGATTAAAAAAAAAAAAGACCAGGCTACACGTCATCTGTTAACTAAAAGTAACAGATCAAGGTATTGTGCTACTTTAGAACACACTGTTAACTGTTTATTTTCCTAAATTGCTTTAGTGATGTGGATGATGGTATTTGTGATCTAACTCAAAATAACCCTGAAGCTAACCCTTAAATGAAAGATTTCCAAAATAATGAATTTTGGCTACAATATCACAGTAACTAAGAAGGGGTGGAATCACTATAAGGAGTATAAAGAAAATGCACATAGCAAGTAATGTAAATAAGTATAATATATGTACCATACCTTATTGATTTTAAGATGCACCATTATTTTATGTATCACTGGGGAGAAAATTGCCAATTATAATTACGTCATAAATTTAAGATGCATCCTAATTTCAAAGATGTTAAGGTGAAAAAATAAAACATATGTTTTAGAATCAATAAAATATGGTGACAAAGTATTATAATCAGGCAACTAGAGGATTTTTGCCCGAAGCTGACTATCAGTATAAAAACTCTCAACCAAACCAACCATATAACCCAATTTCACATCAAAACAAAGCCTCAAGGAAATAAAGCTCTCTCTATGCAATAGGCAAAAGTATAAATGTGAAAATGTTGCATCTATGGAGAAATGACGATATTCAAATTCATTACCACCTATAAAGCAGTATCACAAAAATGTATATACCCAAGAGCAAACACAAGAATAAGCACAAGCAGTCTCTCCCTCTCTCCTTCCCTCTCTTTCTCAAACACAAACTAGTTTTTAATTAAAGTCTGTGGTGTCATGCATATACATTTGGCCCTGGTTAATGATAAAAGTTCGTACCAACTATAAAGACTGACAAATTCAGTGAATTCCTATAAAAAATGCAGGATATGTAAACAGATTATAGCAAAACATTTTTCTAACTGAAGATAACACTAATTCAAATAAATTGTATAACATTTAAAAAGAGCTGCATGTATATTATATTATAGTCTAAGACAAGTTTGTCTTGGAAAGGAACATATAGTAATATTTTAATCTTTGCAGGCCACATACAATCTCTGCAATCTTGCAGTATGTTCATTTAACAACCTTTTAAAACTGTAAAAGCCATTCTTATCTTCAGAGACACAAACACAAGTTATGGGCTAGACTGGGCCCATGGCCTGTAGTATGCCAATCTCTAGTCTAAGATATAAATGGGCATACATGGGTGCTTCAGAAAATAAGATTGCTGAAGAAATTAGAGTACACATCTCTTCTAGATTTTAAAAAGGTATTTAATAATCCTTTAACAAGAACTGTTAAGCTTACTGAAGAAAAACTTTGTATTCTTTTCATTTAAAATTTTTTTTGACAAAACTGTTTACTCATGAATAAGATCCTAAATGAGTAGCTAAAAAAATTTTTCATTTTTACCTTTGAGAGGAAATCTTGTACCAATCCTAATTTAGAAAAACAGACAATGAGGTAAAAACATTTTTTCTAATGACTTCTATCACATGGGACGCCCAAACCTGGACTTCAAAATATACATAAAAAAAGTAACTTTCAGAATTATTCCAATCACCTTTGCTAACAAAAAAGCCTATCCAGGCTCTGATAACCATCAAGAAAGGGGAATAAGCCCTGGCCAGTGTGGCTCAGTTGGTTGAGCGAAGTTCCATGCACCGAAAGCTCTCTGGTTCAATTCCCGGTCACGGCACATACCCAGGTTTTGGGTTCGATTCTCAGTGGGGTGCATAAGGGAGGCAACTGATCATTTCTCTCTCACATAGATGTTTCTCTCTCTCTCCCTCTCCTTTACTCTCTCTCTAAAACTCAATAAAAACATATTTAAAAAAAAAAGGAAAATAAGTCTCTAAGACCAGTGGGAAGTCAAGTCTAAGGAATAACTTTTGTATTAGTGTACCCAGTATGTACTTGTTTATAAAAAAGAAAATACATTTATTGATGTGTTTTATATAAATGGCATTTTCAGTAGGTATCAAGAAAAACTTAAAAACTGAATGCCAATTCAGGAGAATCTCTGTTGAATTGCCCAACATATTCTCTTAGCTGTTCCTATGAATAAAAAAAAAAAATTCCAAATTTAAAAATCAGATTTACATAAGTTCTAAGTAAATCTAGTCTGATAAACTGTTTGAGTCACAGAAGAAATCAGCAAAATGTAGACTCTAGAAATGTTTTCAAACAAAGACCTCTGCAAAATTAAAAGGGGCTATGACTATGGGTCCAGAAATTCAAAAGAAACGTAGCTAAAAGACTGTAATCTGTAACAAAAATCCCAAATATAACAATAAAAATGATAAAACATGAAGGCGAGGATCACTGTTTTGCTGTAAGTATTCTAATGTCACATTAAAACATTCTTATAGCAACAATTTAGATTTGCTCCTTGTTCTATGTTGAAACTAAAAGAATGCATAAAACACAATTTGTCGGGGGCAGTGGGAGGTTTGTTTATTTGCTTTTTTTTTTTTTTTAATCCTCCCCCAAGAACATTTTTCCACTTTTGTTCAGATAGAGTAGGACGGGGAGAAAGAGAGAGAAATATCGACGTGAAACATCAAGTGGCTGCCTCCAGCACGACCCCAACCAGGGCCAGGGTCGAATCGCAACCGAGGTACATGCCCTTGACCGCAACTCATTGGTCCACAGGCCAATACTCTAACCACTGAGCTAAACCGGCCAGGGCTGCTTTTTTTTTTTTTTTAAAACTCATCAGACCTAAGTAGAAATGAATTTTATGTCCTTCTTAAAAAACTGTTTACTGTATCAGTATGTTGATGATCCTGACTGATGAATGAGACTGAGACAAAAAGGAAATGGACCAAAACTCATTAAAGTAGGTAAAAGTTTTCTGTAGAACTTAATCCATTAATGCCATACTCTAAAGCTACTGAACTGTGTGAATACTGTTTGTGGTGCAGCATAGTCTTTTTTATCCTTAGCTTTGTAGAATTTCTTGCTCTATGAAGTTCAATTTCATAGGTAAATACTGTCAAGTATGTGTGTGTGTGTGTTTTGTTCAGATAGAGTGGGAGGGAGGGAGAGGAAGAGAGAGAGAGAGAGAAACATCGACGTGAAAGGGACACATCGAGTGGCTGCCACCCGCACAACCAACCAGGGCCGGGGACAAACCGCAACCAAGGTACGTGCCCCTAGCGGGAACCAAACCCGGGTCTCTCTGGACCACAGGCCGATGCTCTAACCTCTGAGCCAAACTGGCCAGGGCTGTGTGTGTTTTTTTAAATATGGTTTTTTAGCCCTGGCCAGTTTGGCTCAGTGGTTAGAGCGTCAGCCCACGGACCACAGAGTCTTGGGTTTGATTCTGGTCAAGGGCACGTACCTCAGTTGTGGTTCATCCCCAGCCCTGGTCAGGGCCGTACAGGAGGCAACCGGTCAATGTATCCCTCTCATGTCAATGTTTCTCTCTCGCTCCCTCCCCCTCTCTCTCCATCCCTTCCACTCTGTCTGAAGATAAATGGAAAAATATCTTCAGGTGAGGATTAAAAATAAATAAATAAAATAAATAAATAAATAAAAATGGTTTTTTAATTGATTTTTTTTTTTTAGAAAAAGAGGAAGAGAGAGAAACATTGATCGGCTACCTCCTGCACACCCTCCCAATGGGGATTGAGTCCGAGACCTGGACATGTGCCCTGAACAGGAATTGAACCGGGACCTCTCAGTCCATGGGATGTTGCTCGGTCCACTGAGCCACACTGGCTGGGCTCAAGTATGTTTTATGAGGACTAAATAGTTTGTAAGAAATCAATACATAATGTCGTATGTAAAAAAACAAGAGAACGGTGTAAGTATTCTATTTTGAAATTAGGTAAATATAAGAATAAAGAGTTAAAAGAGTTGGAAGTTGAGAGATTTAAACTGAGAGATTAAGTTTTCCATTATAAACCTGGTAGCACTCTGACTTTAGTTTATTTACTTATTTTTAAATCCTCACCCGAGGGTATTTTCCCACTTATCTTCAGATGGACTGTGAAGTGGAGAGAGAGAGAGAGAGAGAGAGAGAGAGAAAGAGAGAGAGAGAGAAACATCGATGTGAGAGAGACACATCAACTGGTTGCCTCCTGAACAACCCTGACCAGGGCAGGGACCGAACCACAACCAAGGTACGTGCCCTTGACTGAATTGAACCCGCAACTCTTCTGTCTGTGGGCTGACTCTCTAACCGCTGGGCCAAACCGGCCAGGGCTGACTTTTAAAACTATGTATTAACACTATGTATGTAGTACTTGAATAAAAAAAGAAGGGGAAGTCCTGGCCGAGTAGCTCAGTTGGTTAGAGCGTCTTCCCAATACGCCAAGGTTGTAGGTTGAATACCGACACAGGGCACATACAAGAATGAATCAACCAATGAATGCATAAATAACTGAACAACAAATCGATGTTTCTCTCTCTCTCCTCCTCTCCCTCCCTCTCATCCTTTCTCTCTCTAAAAATCAATCAATAAAAAAAAGTGTTGCATTGCGTTTTTTGTTTTTGTTTTATCCTCACCTGAGGACATTTTTGCATTTATCTTCAGATAGAGCAGGAGGTAGAGAGAGGGGAAGAGAGAGAGAGAAACATCGATGTGAGAGAGACACATCAACTGGCCACCACCCACAGGACCCCAACCTGGGCGGGGACAAACTGCAACCAAGGTACACGCCCCTAGCGGGAACCAAACCCAGGACTCTCTGGTCCACAGGCCGACGCTCTAACCGCTGAGCCAAACTGGCCAGGGCTGCATTGCGTTTTTAACTTCTTTAATAATATACTCAAAATTTTAACACAAGAAGGATTCACAATTCTAATTAACATCTAAATACACAAAAAAAATTTTTTTTAAAAGAAGGGGGAGAAATTGCCAGGACATATGGTATCTATGTGACTACAGGAGCATTTTCTGAAGATGTACTCCTATTCTACTCTGACACACACACACACACACACACACACACACACACAGTTATGTTTTTGTTTTGTTGTTGTTTTGGTTTGGTTTTCATTCCCCTCAAATACCACTTGCATAGATTATCTTGAGTCATCCTGTTAAAAGGTTTAAGAAAAGACTTCTGAAACAATGTTCTTCCCCAAGATGACATGGGCATTTCAGTAATCTTTAACTAGTTGAAAACAGGTAAATGTGTTCTGAAAGTTCTGCATTTATTAAGAGTCAGCTCTAAATAATCCACATAAATGGGCTGGAATCCTGAACCAGAGGGTTCAAGGCTGCCCCAGGAGTGTTGAAGAGCAATAACATACAAGAATTGAGAAATTAAATGCAAAAAACCTTTAAAACTCAAGGTATCTTCATTTAGAGATATTAGTTTCCAGAATATTGAATCTAATACTGAACCATTTTTGAAAACACAAGTCTAAATCCTAAAGGCTATTAGATATTAAAGATGCTATATCAAAGAACTAAATGGAAAATGTTGCTCTTAATGAGGATTAGAACAAATCCCAGTGAGGCTTTTTTGGGCCTCTGAGGAAAATGGGAGATATAAGGGTTGAGTAGGAGAAAAGCAACAATTCATCACAGGAAGTCCTTGAGAATCAAGGCCACACTAACAATAATGTAACGAGGTTTTTGTTTTTTAATCAGGTATCAATTTTATAACTTGTAAGTACTGTTAATATATGTCTAGATTTCCCCCCCCAAGAGTAACAAGTTTGTACATCACACACTATTTGTAGGTGTACATAACATACCCGCCCCCCAAATCCAACTATGAATTACTAAGAAAAATAATTACCAAATAGTACAAATGTTTTGGGACTTAAAAATGAGTAGTTTAGCCCTGGCCAGTTTGGCTCCGCGATTAGAGCGTCAGCCTGCGGTCCAGAGAGACCCGGGTTCGGTTCCCGCTAAGGGCATGTACTTCGGTTGCAGTTTGTCCCCGGCCCTGGTTGGTCGTGCGGATGGCAGCCACTCGATGTGTCCCTTTCACGTCGGTGTTTCTCTCTCTCTCTCTCCCTCCCACTCTATCTGGATAAAAAATGAAAAAATGTCCTCAGGTGAGGATAAAAAAAAAAAATGAGTAGTTTACTGACTGAATAAGGGACATGCTTCCTGTATTATTTTAGCACATTTACTTTTAGAGCAATTCAGTTAGGTGGGATTTTTCTGCCAGATGACATCACCCAGTAGTAAGTAGCACCTGAGGAGTCATCTATTAATTGGTTTTTGAAGAATCAACCAATGTTGGTGAACAATAAATTACACAAAACTTCAAAAGTTTTTAGTTTCCTTTTGAACGTATGTGCTGCTAGTGCAATAACAAAAAGGAAGGAGTTTCACTTCTAGTAATAGTACTTTCAACAATAGGAAACTACCCAAGAACAAGGCTATTTACTGCAGCATTGTTCATAACCGCAAAATATGACAAATAACTTAAATATTCATGCAGAGGTGAGTGGCTGAACAAACTAAGGAAGATCTCTATGAACTGATATAAAGTGATTTCCCAGATATAAGGTTAAATGAAAAAGAGCAAAGAGCAAAAGAACAGCAAGTATGCTACCTTTTGGATAAGAAAAAAAAGGGAAATAAGAAAATACACATGTATCTGCTCAGTTGTACATAAACAGAAAGTATAAACTAAAAACTAAGCCTGACTACTCTGAGAATGGCAAGGAAAGGATGGAAGGATGGGGTAAAAGGTGTAGCATGGAGGCAATTGTAGAACCATGTTATTTTTAGTGATTCAAATATTTTAAAATGTTGTCACAAGAAAAAAAAAACTAAAAAAACAACAACAAAAACCCCTGAAAATCAACAAGTCTTCTTAGATCCATCAGAGAACTAATGTCACAGGCAAACCCCTGCCAAAAAGGGGAGAGAAGGCAAATACAGAGAGAATCATGGCTTACTGGAAGCAGAGGCACAGGAGCAAAAGCCCCTTGTTAGAGCAGTACCCATAGGAGCACTTAAACTATAATTTACCATTTCTCCAGACTCAGTGTAGTAAGCTTGAGAGTTTAAAACTCCAGGGGAATAAACAATCCAAAAAGGAAATTAAATGAACAATTTCATTAATACTAGCATCAAAATGAAAGAAATACCTAGGAATAAACTTAACCCAGAAGGAAAAAGATTTGTACATGAAAACTACAAAATGTTCCCCAGCTGGTGTGGCTCAGTGGATTGGGCGTTGTCCCATGGACTGAGAGGTCCCAGTTAGATTCCCAGTCAGGGCACATGCCCAAGTTTTGGGCTCGATCCCCAGTAAGGGGCATGCAGGAGGCAGCTGACCAATGTTTCTACCTCTCTCTCCCTTCCTCTCTCTCTAAAAAGATCAATTAAAACATATTAAAAAAAAAACAACCAAAAACTACAAAACGTTAAAAGAAATTAAAGAAGCTTTGGCCAGTGTGGCTCAGTGGTTAGAGTGTTGGCCCTGTACTAAAGGGTTGCAGGTTCGATTTCTGGTCAAGGGCACCTACCTGGGCTGCAGGTTGGATCCCCAACCCGGTTGCAGTGCGAACATGAGAGGCAACCAATTGATGTGTCTCTCTCACATGGATGTTTCTCTTTCTCTCCCTCCCTCGCTCTAAAAAAAAAAAAATCAATGGAAAAAATATCCTCAGGAGAGGATTAACAAAAGTAATAATAAAAAAGAAATTAAAGAAGACACAAATAAATGAAAAGACATCCCATATTCAAGAATTTTAATACTGTCAATACAATCCCCTAAGAGACCTATATAGATTGAATGCAATCTCTATCAAAGTCCCAAGTTATTTTTTTGTAGAAATAGAAATTTCCACACTAAAATTCAGACAGAATCTCAAGGGACTCTGAATAGACAAAACAATCTTAAACAAAGTTTGAGATCTCACACTTATTGACTTCAAAACTTATTATAAAGCTACAATAATCAAAACAGTATCTTACTGGCATAAAGACAAACAGGCAAATAAATACAATAAAGAGCCCAGAAATAAACTTTGGCATATATAGGGTGGGGCAAAAGTAGGCTTACAGTTGCAAGTATGCAAAATACAGAATTTATTCTTGTATTATTTATTAATTATTGTATTATTTTCCATATGAACTGTGAACCTACTTTTGCCTCACCCTGTATATGGTCAAGTGATTTTTCACAAGGGTGCTAAGACCATTAAATGAGGAAAGAACAGTCTTTTCAACAAGTAGTGCTAGAAAAATGGAATATTCTCATGTAAAAGAGTAAAGTTGGACCCTTACCTACAGCATGTACAGAATTAACTCAAAATGGATCAAAGACCTAAATATAAGGGCTAAAACACTTAGGAAAAAAAAGCATGGGGGGATAAAACTTCATGACATTGAATTTGGCAATGATTTTTTGGATGTGACAGCAAAAATACAGACAACAAAAGAAAAAAAAAGATAAAAAGGCCCTGGCTGGTTTGGCTCAGCAGTTAGAGCGTTGGCCCGCGGACCAGAGAGTCCCGGGTTCGGTTCCTGCTAGGGGCATGTATTTCGGTTGTGGTTTGTTCCCGGCCCTGGTTGGGGTCGTGTGGGTGGCAGCCACTCGATGTTTCTCTCTCTCTCTTCCCCCCTCTCTCCCTCCCGCTCTATCTGAAGATAAATGCAAAAATGTCCTCAGGTGAGGATAAAAAAAAAAAAAATTAAAAAAAAAGATAAAATGAACAACATCAAAATTAAAAACAACTGTATATCCTAGGACACAATCAACAGAGTGAAAAGCAACCCATGGAATGGGAGAAAATATCTGCAGATCATTTATCTGATAAGAGGTTAATATCCAGAATATATTAAGAACTCGAACAATTCAACAACAAACCCACCAGATTAAAAAATGGGCAAAGGACTTATATAGACATTTCTCCAAAGAAGGTTTACAAATAAGTAATAAACACATGAAAATTGATGCTCAACATCACTTATCATTAGGGAAATGTAAGTCAAGACCATAAGGAGATACTATTTTACATCCATTAAAATGGTTATTTTTTTTTAAATGAAAAAAACACACAGAAAATTACAAGTGTTGGAGAGGATATGGAGAAATTGAGACTGTGCACTGTTGGGAATGTAAAATTGTGCAGCCACTGTGGAAAACAGTATAGCAGTTCCTCAAAAAATTAAAAACAGAATTACCATATGATCCAGTGATTCCACTTCTGAGTTTATCCAAAAGAATTAAAAGCAGAGTCTCAGATATTTGTACATCTATGTTCACAGCAGCATTATTCACAATAGCCCAAAGGTAAAAACAACCCAAATGTCCATCAATGAATGAACAAAATGTGAGTATATACTATATATAATGGTATATATTATTCATCCTTTTAAAGGAATGAAATTCTGATACATGCTACCAATATGGGCTAAACCATTTTCATAACTGAAGACATTATGCTAAGTGAAATATACCAGACACAAAAGGAAAAATATAGTATGATTCTACTTATATGAGGTACTTGAATAGTCAAATTTAGAGGCATAAATTAGAACGGTGGGGCCAGGGAGAGGGAGAATGGGGAGTTATTGTTTAATGTGCTTCATGGAATTTCAGTATGGGATAGTGAGAAGTCCTGGAGATGGATGGTGGTGATGGTTTCACAACAATGTAAATGTACTTAATTCACTCCAAACTGTACACCTAAAAATGGTTACAATAACAAATTCTATATTATACATATTTTACCATAATAAGAAAAAAAATGTATGGCGTAAGTTTTGTGTTGTTTTTGAACTTGTATGCTGCTGGTAACATAATAAAACAAAACAAAGAGTGGGGTAGATGCCAAGTTTGAAAACAAGCTATACAAAACCAGATACTCCTTGTTTGCACTGGTGGCAGAGAAACTTACCGTAATTAAGTTTCTAATTAGTCAGTAGAAAGTTACTTTCTTTTTTTTTCATCAAGGATTTATTGAGTACATAACAGGCACTGGACTAGGATCTGGAAATACAATGTGTTGCCCTAAGCATGCGTATATACTCAGAGCCCAAGAAGCATGGTGTTTCCGTATAAGGTGTTTCTATATAAACATTAGGTGACAAATTGATAAAGTTTAGGCATCATACGATTTATTGAAAAACTTCTAGCTGGATGCTGACATTCTGCATGCTTAAAGCTACAATTCTTCTTTACAGTAGCTACTTGTGCTTTTCCTGTTTTGGATCTATTCCAGAATGGCATTTAAACCATTTTTGGTCGACTTTCCTTGAGGCTTCCCAGGCTCATGAAATATTATTTTGAGGGCACAAAACCCCAAGGGTTTAGCTCCACCCCAAAACTACCTTTCCATATTAATCTACATGGTAACAATTTAGAAAGTGGCTACATAATTACTGTGGATAATAGAGCCAAACATCTCTATTTACTTTTGCTGAAATTTAACTCCAGTGAAAAGGTTCTGCAGAAGGAAAAAAAGAAGAAAAGCAGAGCATCTTTACTCTGTGGATCATAAGTGAAACCCGAGATAGTAACTCTCTTGGGAACTGATAGGTTTATAAAATTCAAAATGGTTATCGCCTTTAAGTACTTAAAAAAAAAAAAATCATAAATCATGTTTCTGACACCCAACTGATTTGAATCTCTTTCCCCTTTCTTTCTTTATGAGCATTTATATTCACCCTCTTCCTCTCCAGTATTCTCCATCTTTCACTCTCTACTGGTGGCTTTCTCTTTGCCTTTAAACTAAAATAGATTTCCTTAACCTTGACAAATCTTTATTTAACTGGGATGTCTTTCCTTCCAAACAGTCTCACCTCTTGTCACTATCAAAATTCTGAAACAGACTAAAATAGTCTCAAATAGTTCAAATCTGGGTCCTATAAAAACTGTTATATCAATAATTTACCAAAACCATGGTCTTTACTCAGTCATTAATCTTAACTGTGTTATTCTATTTACCCTAGTGATTACTATCACCTCCTTTTAAATTTCCCTTTTCTGGGCTCCCATAACTAAAATTTCCCTCCTTAGCTTCCACAACTAAACTCCTCTAAATCTTCTTTTAACTCTCAACCACTCCTGTTCCCTGTAATTTCCTCAACAAGCCTCTTTCTAACCCTTAATTTTGAGCATTCCCCAGGGCTCAATCCTTGGAATCATACTCTTCTATTTACACATTCTTTAAGAGGGCTAAACCATTTTCATAACTCCAACTATAGCCTTTTAAGCTGGATGACTCTAAAATTTAGATTCGGTTCAAGATTTAGTTCCAAATTTACACTTCTTACTGGAAACTGCTCGAAGTGCCTGGCTGTCATTTCAATTTCCACACAAGCTAAGATTATATATGTCTGGAGGTAGCCTAACAGTTTAACTTTGACTTCTCTTCACCTGGTTAAATTCTACCATTCCTTCAGCTCAATCATCATTTTCTCAGGAAAACATTTCCTGACAATCTAATTAGCCAAATACCCATGTACCTCTCTTTCATAACTTATCAGAGCTATAATTTTCCATTTATTTTGTGATTCTTTTTTTTTAATTCTCACCCAAGGATATTTTTCTATTTATCTTCAGATAAAGTGGGAGGGAGAGAGAGGGAGAGAAAGGGAGAAAGAAACATCGATGTGAGAGGGACACATCAACTGGCTGCCTCCTGCATGACCCTGACCAGGGCCAGGGATGAACCGCAATCGAGGTATGTGCCCTTGGCTAGAATTGAACCTGAGACTCATTGGTCCGTGGGCTGATGCTCTACCACTGAGCCAAACCGGCTAGGGCTATTTTGTGATTCCTTAATGGCTACCTCTTCCACTAGATGGCAAGTTCCATGAGAGCACTGGTCATGTCTTTTAGGAGTAGGAGGAGAAGGGTACGATAATCACCATATTCCCAGCACCTATCATTAAGTTTTAGGCAAGTAGGAAATAATATTTACCCAAATTTGTCAAATGAATGAATAAAAGCACTCTAAATTTGTCCTAGGTAATGAGTCTCCCATCAATCCCATTTCCATCTCCACTGCTACTAATCCACTGTAGTTCACGTCTTGACTTTACAGTTTAATCACAAAAGCAGTTTACTTAATGAGCTCCTTTAGATTTTCCTTACTTCAATCCACATTGCCACAAGAGTAATCTCCTTAATTATTTTACCATGCCATTCTCCTACCCAATAATCTTTAGTGACTTCCTATTTCCCTCAAAAACAAATCTAAGCTAATGTAGACATTTCACTAAAGAACTCAATTTGCCAAGAACACGAATGTCAGCTGCTCAGGGCAGCCTTTCCCACTAGTCATGCTTTTAATACACTGAGTCTTCTCTTTGACTCTCCTATAAGTTCCTTGAAAACCACCACTAGTGATACTACCTTGGCAATGTTACTATTTATTGTATCACAAATGCTTAACATTAATTAACCAAGTTTTGTTGGCAGCACATTTATAGCCATCTCTTAGAAAGTGTTTCTTACAAGGTATGATTATATTATTATTTATAACATTCTTCTCAATTACAGTACCAGACAGTTTCATTTTATAAATTTGTCCTTAAATTCTAATGACCACAAATCCAAATTTTCTAGGTAAAATTATGGCAAATTAAAATTAGCTATCTAAAATAAAAGATGAACACTAGTTCAACATTAGAAAAATCTATTAATATAATATATCCCATTAAGAAACTGCAAGTTTCTTTCTCAAGGGACTGTTTCTTTACAAAATAACATTTACAAAACATAAACCTAAAAATACAAAAAAAAAATCGATGATAATGTGTTGCTATGTTATGATACTAAATTCTTTATGAAATAGTAGTATGTAATACAACTGAGTGGCTTAGTTTCTCCTCACTATTTAAGTCCAGTAATTTAAACTGGGTTTCCTAAGGGTAAGTATAATGCTTCTTTCCCAGGTGAATCAGGATGGATGATTCACATCATTTATAGTAAGACCACAGTGGAAGAAACATTAACAACCATTTTTTAATGTTTTTATTTTAAAAATACTTATAATGCTTCTAAGTGACTTTAATCCCATGCCTACATACTTTTATGCATGTTTCAATACAAAGAAATTCCTGAACTGAAAACTGTATCACTAAAGTTAGAATACCTCTGGACCAGGTGGCCAAATTGGCACAGATACCACACCACTAGGAGACCACCAGTAAAGATGACTCAAGAATCTTGCAGAGAGAGAGGAAGACTATCAAATGCTATTGTTAAATTTAGTGTTTACAGAGAATTAAATAGACCTCAGTTCATAATTAAATACAATTTTTAAAAAAACCTTAGCAAGCCCAGCTGGTGTGGCTCAGTGGATTGAGCGTTACCCCAGGGACTGAGAGGTCCCGGTTTGAATTCCCAGTCAGGGCACATGTGCGGGTTGTGGGCTTGATCCCCAGTAGGAGGCGTGCAGGAGGCAGCCAATCAATGTTTCTCACATCGATGTTTCTCTCTCTCTCCCCTCCTGTCTCTAAAAAAATAAAAACATATATATAATATATATTTTTTAAAACCTTAGCAGTTATACTCCTTGAATTTTATAAAATAATCCTGTCCTGCTCTGGCCAGTATGGTCAGTGGTTAGAGCATCAGCTAACAGGGTTGCAGGTTTGATCTCTGGCCCTGGTCCGGATGCATGCAGAAGGCAATCAATTGATGTGTCTCTCTCACATCGATGTTTCTCTCTGTCTCTCTTCCCTGCTTCCACTCTCTAAAAATCAATGAAAAATATATCCTTGGGTAAGGATTAACAAAACAAAACCAAAAAATAATAATCCTGTCCTCGCACCATAACTATACAACAAAAAAAGACAATGAGAATTTTACCACAAAATTTTAAAAAGGATTCTAATTTGGTTTTCCAAAAGGAAATGAACAGGACTCCAACAGTTCTGTGTTTTATCTCCAATGTTATATTAAATCCAGAGACATTAGGCAATTTTCCAAAAACTGAAATGAAGGAGAAAGGGTAGAAGAATGGCACAGTGGTATACACAGAGAACCTGTTCACCCTGGATAAAAGTTTAGAACAAATACTGAGGTCAAGGCCCTGAAGCTAAGCTGCATGGTAAAGGCACATCACAGCAAGAGGTCTCTATTATTAAGTTTATCATTAACATAAAAAAACAGCTTGTAAAGTCTAAACCAAAGTATTAAATCAAATTCAAGTTTACACATATATCAAATTAGCTAATAATACAATAGGAATAATTCCTTTAAATTATCTGAAAATAAATTTAAAGTACTTGTTCATAAACTGTCTTAAAAACCTTGAATGAAAGAGCCATAATTCTTCCACGTACCACCAAACTGACATCAGACAATGTCAACTTCCACAGGACATCCTGATCAGTAGCAGAGTTCTTTATAACCCACAGAAAGCTTTCTAATTTACAAAATGCTTTCAGATCTATGATAATTGACATAATTTCTATTCCTTTCAACTGCTCATTTTTATAGTTAAGGAAACTGAAGCTCACCAAATTCACTTGTACAAAATAATTCAGCATGTATAGTCTCCTGACTCAAAGTTTTTAAAAAATTATACATGAAGCTCATTCTTAGTTAAAAATAAATGTTTTCTTTTACTTCATCAACAAATAAGCCCTGGCCAGTATTGCTCAGTGGTTAGAGCTTTGGACCACGGACCAATGAGTTGCGGGTTCGATGCCGGTCAAGGGCATGTACCTCGGTTGCAGTACCTCGGTCCTGGTTGGGGTCATGCAGGAGGCAACCAGGCGATGCGTCCCTCTCACGTCGATGTTTCTCTCTCTCTCTCTCTCTCCCTCCTTTCCACTCTATCTGAAGATAAATAGAAAAAAAGAAAATGTCCTCGAGTGAGGATTGGAAAAGAAAAAACAAAACCAAAAAACAAATAAGGCACCACTAACAGAATAGGCATTTCAGCTTGAACAAGCAGTAACTTTCTAAACTAGGTTGTGTGACACCCAGAATTGGATATTAAGAGTCCATTTCAATAAGTAACTGTAAGTGTTTGCTCAGCAATTATTCAGTTTGCTGGGGAAAAATAAAAAACACAAATACATATAAACACTAGATAATGTAGGGCATCACCACTTTTAGTATGTGCAAAAAGACCAAATTTTGCTGCAAAAAATATACACACAACTATTTCTAGAATAATCTATCTCTGTGCTGATAGCAAAAATTCACTTTGGTTGAATTTGCTTTCTTTTTCTCTGCTAAAGATTTGATGAATTCTAAAGTGTTGCAAAATAACAATAAAAAGAACCATCTTGGGGGAAATATTATATAAATGTTACATAAATACAGGGTGGGGCAAAAGTAGGTTTACAATTGTTCATATGGAAAATAATAGAATACATAATAATACAAGAAGAAACTCTGTGTTTCATGTACTCACAACTATAAACCTATTTTTGCCCACCCCTATATATAAATAAATTTGTTTGCATCAACAAATGGTATTATTTCACAAATATTCTAGTTTGTGATCTAACCACATAATAAAGAAAAAAAAAAAACAGGGATCCAATGTTTTAAATGCCCTTCTGGCAAAAAGCAGTCATTTACTAATACAAATAGCATTTTAACATATATCCAAGCATATTAACTTTACTCTTAGAAACCTGTAGCTGACAGTGATCTTCTGAATCTAAGTAATAACCTATATCTAGACTTTAGCATGTTGATAGATTTAATTTGCCATGACAAAAGATGGATCTCCCAATTATCCAATGAAGAAACAAAATAATGGAATTTTTTAAAAAGTAAACTAATCATAGACATTTCAAAAGGTTAACAGCATCCTATACAGGCCATTATTATTATAACTAAATTATTTAAACAATTATTTAGGGTGATGGTGGATACTGGCTTAGAGTAACAATTCTGCATTCTGGCTATATTATTACTTGCTATGTTCTCATTAATTTAACGAATAAATCTATTATTATCTCAATGAAATCTACAAATCACTATTACATGGCACTGCTAAACTCATAAGAAATAGCAAAAGTTCCAATATGTATCAATTCGAATTGCCATGCCACACTGTAGGGTGGGTGTGCCACTCAGTTTCTAGAAAGCTCAATTTCCCAAGCATGGCATATCCTGAATAATCTGGAATTCCTTTTAAGTTACATAAACTGATATTTAGAATAATGGAAAAGGCAGATCCAGAAACAGACAAATGTGAAAATAACCTCTTTAGAAACTGAGGAAAAAGGAAAGTCTACGGATATTGGCTCATCAGAATAGAATGAAACTGACTTCCCAAAAGCTGTGAGGAGGGGGAAAAAAAAAGAGTGATACAAAATAAATGCAGCTGTATTCTAGGGTACAAGTTTTTTGGTAAAGTTCTGGCTTTACAAAAGAGGGTGTTTTGTGTTTAGCAAGCACAAGAAAAGCTATGAATTAAAACTGACATGGAATACAATTTTCCATATAGCTTATGATAAGATGTTAAAACTAACATCTTTATGAAATAAAGCAAGTACAGTTGACCCTCTAACAAAGCAGGGGTTAGGGGCACTGATTCCCCCACCCCCAGCACAGTCGAAAATTTCAGTATAACTTGGGACTCCCCCAAAATTTAACAATGTCCCTTCAGTATCCACAGTGGACTGGTTCCAGGACCCCCACAGAATACCAATTTCTGCAGATGCTCAAATCCAGTACAGAAAATGGCATAGAACAATGTATATTGCCAGCCTTCTGCACTCATTGATCCATGGTTGGTTAAATCCGAGGATATGACACCTGAGGATATGGAGGGGTTTTTCTGTATATTTATTGAAAAAAATCCACATATAAGTGGACCCGCACAGTTAAAATCCATGTTGTTCAAGGGTCAACTGTATGGTAAAATGTTAATGGTAGAATTTCAGTGGTTGGTTATACGTGGGTGCTCAATGTATGATTTTGAAAAACGTTTAAATTTTTTTTTTTATCCTCACCCGAGGACATTTTTCCATTTTTTGTTCAGATAGAGTGGGAGGGAAAGAGAGGAAGAGAGAGAGAGAGAGAAACATTGACGTGAAAGGGACACATCGAGTGGCTGCCTCCTGCACGACCAACCAGGGCCAGGGACAAATTGCAACCGAGGTATGTGCCCCTAGCGGAAACCGAACCCGGGTCTCTCTGGACCACAGGCCGACGCTCTAACCGCTGAGCCAAACCAGCCAGGGCCAGAGAAACATCGACGTGAAAGGTACACATCGAGTGGTTGCCTCCCGCATGACCCAACCAGGGCCGGGGACAAACCGCAACCGAGATACGTGCCCTTAGCGGGAACCAAACCTGGGTCTCTCTGGACCGCAGGCCAACGCTCTAACCATTGAACCAAACGAAAAACTTGTAAGTTTGAAATTTTTCACAAAATGGGGACTAATACTAAATCTACCTCTTAGAATGACAGTGGTGATTAAGCAAGATAATGTACACACGCACATAGCAGTTGCCTAATAAATCCATCTCCTTGTCCCTTTTATTTCATTTTTAATTTATCTTTCAAAGAATGGGCTGCCTCAAAAGTTAAGAAGTTCAGCTCTGGTTGGTTTGGCTCAGCGGTTAGAGCATTTCTTCCCCACTCTCTCCCTCTCTATCTGAAGATAAATGGAAAAATATCCTCGGGCGAGGATTTTTTTTTTTAAGTCAATAACTTCAGGTTCCAGCAATACATGTGTTCTCTAGCAAAGAACAGAATCTGAAAAGCCATCAACAATAAACACTTAGAACTGTAAACCAGACCCTTTTATGGCAAAATGAAGTCAGAAGACAGGGAAATCCCCTAGGTGCCAGGAAAAGGAGGGAGGGGGGATTAAAAACCATGCCACCAAAAAGGGGAAGAGTGGGGTCTTAATGACCTAGGGCTGGGGGCTTAATTACCAGGGACAGGACACAAGACTTGACCTTCAGCAAGTATAAAATTGGAACTGACATCACTAAATAAAGCTGAAATTGCTTCCATAGTTTAAATCAAAGCAACTGTAACACTGAAAACTGATCACGAGAGTCTCCTTTTCCACATATTTAGAGAAGAAAAAACTGATTGCTTTACAACATTGACCTTCCTAGAAAAAATGAGAAGGAACATTACCTCTTCTTTTTTTTTTTAATCCTCACCTGAGGACATTTTTCCATTTTTTGTTCAGACAGAGTGGGAGGGAGAGACAGGAAGAGAGAAAGAGAGAGAAACATCAATGTGAAAGGGACACATCGAGTGGCTGCCTCCCGCACAACCAACCAGGGCCAGGGACTAATTGCAACTGAGGTACGTGCCCCTAGCGGGAACCGAACCCGGGTCTCTCCAGACCACAGGCCGACGCTCTAACCGCTAAGCCAAACCAGCCAGGGCGGAACATTACTTCTTGATATGACAAATCAAGAATTGGCACATGAACTTGCCCTGACTTCCCCAGACAACTGTGATAGTGCTTGCTAGGTGTTTGCTAGCATTTTGTGCTCCCCTTTTTATAGTGTCAAGTTGTCACTGGAGGTGTGTTACTCAGTAACCCCTGTATCCAAGTGCTGCATGTGAAGAGTTCTGGCCAATGGAATGTGAACAAAAGTAGAGCTGATCACCTTGGGGCCAGAGCTTTTAAAAATATGAACATCATCCTGTGCCCTCAAAGGTCAGTGGCTGGATTCTGGGTCAGGGCACATACCCAGGTTGCAGGCGATCGCAGTGCAGGAGGCAACTGATAAATTTTTCTCGCTCACATTGATGTTTCATTCTCTCTCTCTCTCTACCTCTCCCCTCCTCTCTCTCTAAAATCAATAAAAATGTATTTTTTTAAAAAAGAAGAAGAGCCCTGGCCAGCTTGGCTCAGTGGTTAGAGCGTCGGCCTGCAGACTAAAGGGTCACAGGTTTGGTTCTGAGTCAAGGGCATGTACCTGGGTTGCAGGTTTGATCCCCAGTCCAGCCCCAGTCAGGATCATGCGGGAGGCAACCAACTGATGTGTCTCTCTCACATCAGGGTCTCTCTCCCTCTCCTTCTCTCCCTTCCACCCTATCTAAAAATCAGTGGAAAAATATCCTCAGGTGAGGATTAACAAAAATAAATAAATAAGAAGAAAAGAAGGAAGGAAGAAAGAAAGGGAGGGAGGAAGAGAAGGAGGGGATAAGGGCTTTAAAAAAAAGCAGCTGGCAGGGCTTCTGACTCAGAGCAGAAGCCTCCAAAGCCCTAAAAAAATAACCACAAGATGGGAGTAACCAGGGTCTCCAGAATCACCAGATGGCTGATAGTTTCCCACAACTTCTCTTGTGTTAAGCTACTGATATTTTGGGGTTTATTATGGGAGTTAGTTTTGCCCTAACTAATACACTAACTGAAAGGAAATATTTTATCTTGTAAGTTGGTAAAAGGTTTGGCTCAACCCCATTATAAGACAAGTGGACCCTCTTGACACATAATGTAATTATACCTGTAGAACTCTAATGCCATAGTAGGTTAGTCAACATAGGGCAATGGAAAAAGGTATTTATCTTACAATTTTTAAAATGTTCTAGCCACAGCAATCAGACAAGCAGGCAATCAGACAAGAAGAAATAAAAGGCATCCAAACTGGAAAGGAACAAGTAAAACTGTCATTATTTGCAGATGGCATGATGCTGTATATAGAAAATCTTAAAGACTCCACCAAAGAATTACTAACACTGATAAATGAATTGGGTAAGGTAGCAGGATACAAAATTAATATCCAGAAATCGGTGGCATTTTTATACACCAATAATGAACTATCAGAAAGAAAACTAAGAAAACAATCCCATTTACAATTGCAACAAAAATAAAGTACCTGGGAATAAATTTAGCCAAGGAGGTAAAAGACCTGTACTCGGAAAACTATAGGTCATTGAAAAAGGAAATAGAGGAAGACACAAAAAAGTGGAAGCATATACTGTGTTCATGGATAGAAAGAATTAACATAATTGAAATGTGCATACTACCCAAAGCAATCTGTAGATTCAAAGCAATTCCTATTAAAATACCAATGGCATCTCACACAACTAGAATAGACCAAAAATTTATATAGAACCACAAAAGACCCCGTATAGCCTCAGCAATCTTGAGAAAGGAGAACAAAGTTGGAGGTATCACGCTGCCTGATATCAAACTATACTACAAGGCCATAGTAATCAAAACAGCATGGTGTTGGCATAAAAACAGGCATATAGATCAATGGCACAGAATAAAGAGTCCAGAAATCAACCTATGCCTTTATGATCAATTAATATTTGATAAAGGAGGCAAGAACATACAATGAGGTAAAGACAGTCTCTTCAAAATAAATGGTGTTGGGAAAATTGGACAGATACATGCAAAAAAACGAAACTAGATCACCAACTTATATCATATACAAGAATAACCTCAAAATGAACTAAAGACTTAAATGTAAGTTTTGAAACCATAAAAATCCTAGAAGAAAACATAGGCAGTAAAATTTCAGACATTTCTTGTAGCAATATTTTTGCCAGTGTATCTCTTCAGACAAGGGAAACAAAGAAAAAAAATAAACAAATGGGACTACATCAAACTAAAATCCTTTTGCACAGCAAAGAAACCACCAACAAAATGAAAACGGAACCAACTGAATGGGAGAACATATTTGCCAATGAGACATCTGATAAGGGGTTAATTTCCAAAAAAATATAAAGAACTTATACAACTAGCCCTGGCTGGTTTGGCTCAGCGGTTAGAGCGTCAGCCTGCGGTCCAGAGAGACCTGGGTTTGGTTCCCGCTAGGGGCACGTACCTCGGCTGCAGTTTGTCCCCGGCCCTGGTTGGTCATGCGGGAGGCAGCCACTCGATGTGTCCCTTTCACGTTGATGTTTCTCTCTCTCTCTTCCTCTCTCTCCCTCCCACTCTATCTGAACAAAAAAATGGGAAAATGTCCTCGGGTGAGGATAAAGAAAAAAAAAAAAAGAACTTATACAACTCAACAATGAGAAGACAAACAACCCAATTAAAAAATGGGCAAAAGACTTGAATAGACACTTCTCCAAAGAGGACACACAGATGGCCAATAGACATGTGAAAAAATGCTCAATGTCACTAATCATCAGAGTGATGCAAATTAAAATCACAATGAGATATCACCTCACCCCTGTCAGAATGGCTATCATCAATAAATCAACAAACAAGTGCTGGAGAGTATGTGGAGAAAAGGGAACCCTGGTGCACTGTTGGGGTTAATGCAGACTGGTGCCGCCACTGTAGAAAACAGTATGGAGTTTCCTCAAAAAATTAAAAATGGAACTGCCTTTTGACCCAGCGATCCCACTTCTGGGGATATATCCATACGAATTCCAAAGACTATATGCACCCCTATGATCACTGCAGCATTATTTACAATAGCCAAGAGCTGGAAACAGCCCAAGTGCCCATCAGTAGATGAATGGATAAAAAAACTGTGGTACATTTACACAAGGGACTACTACTCACACGTAAAAAAGAGGGAAATCTTGCCCAGCTGGTGTGGCTCAGTGGTTGAACATCGACCCATGACCAAGAGGTCGCCGGTTCGATTCCTGGTTGGGGCACATGCCCAGGTTGTGGGCCGAATCCCTAGTTGGGGGGAATCCCCAGTGGGGGGTATGCAGGAGGCGGCCAATCGATGTTCTCTCTCATCAATGTTTCTATCTCCTTCTCTCTCTCCCTTCCTCTCTCTCTAAAAATCAATAAAGAAGAAAAAATAAAGAAGGAAATCTTACATTTTACAACAGCATGGATGGCTCTGGAGAGTATAATGTAAGTGAAATAAGCCAGGCAGAGAAAGGCAAATACTCTATGATTTCACTTATATGTGGAATCTAATGAATAAAATAAACTAACCAACAAAAATGAAACAGACTCATAGATACAGAGAATAAACTGACAGCTGTCAGAGGGGAGGGGTATTGGGGCCTGGGTGAAAAGGGTGAAGGGTTTAAGAAGAAAAAAAACCAGACACAGACAACAGTATGGCAATTGCCAGAGGGGAAGGAGGGTGGGGAGAAATAGAAGAGGATCAAGGAGGGATAAATGGTGACGGAAGGAGATTTGACTTTGGGTGGTAAACACAAAATGCAATATACAAATGATGTATTATGGAGTTGTACACTTGAAACCTGTACAATTTTATTAACTAATGTCATCCCAATAAATTCATTTTTTAAAAAAAGATCATTTGAAATAAACTCCAAAAAAACATTAAATAGCACCCTAGACGGTTTGGCTCATTGGTGAGAGCATCAGCCTATGGACTAAAGGGTCATGGGTTAGATTTCAGTCAAGGGCACTACCTGGGTTGCAGGTTCGATCCCCAGTCCCAGTTGGGGTCTTTCGGGAGGCAACTAGTCAATGTGTCTCTTTCACATTGATGTTTCTGTTTCTCTCTCTCTCTCTCTCTCTCTCTCTCTCTCTCTCTCTCCCTTCCACTCTCTCTAAAAATCAATGGAAAAAGATCCTCAGGTGAGGATTAACAACAAAAATGTTAAATAGGTAACATATACATGTGCCTCATATATTTTCTTAAAAAAATAAAAAATATAAAACAGAGTGGAAAGTTTCCTACCTATTTTAATCCTCCATTATCCCAGTTTCTTCTGCACCCTTCCAGAGAATTCAAATATTAATAAATATTTTTTCTTCTTATTCATCCTCCTTGATCACAAAAAAGACAGTATACTATATTGAGTGGTAAATTTAGTTTCTTCATTTAACAACAGATCTTGAAGATCTTTCCATACCTGACATAAAGAGCTTCTTTTCCCTAGCAATATAATAGTTCATTGTATAGATGCACAATAATTTATTTAACTATACAATAGCTCATTGTATAGATATACAATAATTTATTTACTCCCTTACTGAAGGATGTTGGGGTGCTTCCAATTATTTGCTATTATCAAAAAAATGCTTCAATAAAACACCTCCTATACATTCACCATACATTTTTCAGAAGTAGGATTATTGGGTCAAAGGATATATACATATATTTGCAATTTTAATAAATAATTCTCAATCTCCTCTAATAATTTATCCCCATTCATTTCCATTTGATATAACAGAAGTTAAAATTCAAGGGATGGTGACTTCTACTTCCACTCATGAAGGATTAATTACTACAGGAAATGCCCTCATAATACTTCACTAGATAAAATATAAGAAATACTTTTCAGTCATTGGACAACAGGCAGCCTAAGACTATGAATCCTGAAAGAAGGGAAATAAACAAGTGAATCTGCTGATTACCCCAGCTTACTGCCTGGAGATCGTTCCTAGGCTGCAGCACAGGGAGGGAGAACCCAAACAGAAACTGGTGTTCCTGCAGAGTAAAGGAGAGAAATCAAAGTTCAGGGGATCCACACTAAAATTTGCAAGACAGAGTCCTAAAAAGGAGAGCTGCATGAAAATCCCAAGAGATCTGCAGAGGGATTCTTTTGAGTCAAGTCCTGTCCTATGTTATGTGAGGTGGGAAATGAAACATAAAAGCAAACAGGCCAAATAATTCCTGAAGCTCACACAAGGCAGGGAGTCATTCATTTCCACCAGCCAGAATGGAGACACCTCATATAACTCGGGACACTGGGTAGAGTCCCAGAAGAGCCACATCTTAGCAGGAGAATTAAATTAGGCACAGTCTGAAGGCTGCTCTGGACTTGCCCTTAAAAAGATTAAAAACAGCCCTAGCCGGTTTGGTTCAGCAGTTAGAGCGTCGGCCCTTGGACCAATGAGTCGCTGGTTCAATCCCAGTCAAGGGCACGAACCTCGGTTGCGGTTCATCCCCGGCCTTGGTCGAGGTTGTGCGGGAGGCAACCAGTGGATGTGTCTCTCTCACATAGATGTTTCTCTTTCTCTCTCCCTCTCTCTCTCCCTCCCCCTTCTTCCCTCCCACTCTATCTGAACAAAAATGGAACAATATCCTTGGGTGAGGATTTTTTTTAAAAAGGTTAAAAACAGCCTCAAAACGATCAAATGATTTGTGTATTAGACAAAATATGACTCTTTAAAGGACTGCAACAAGCCTTGGCCGGTTTGGCTCAGTGGTTGGAGCGTCGACCTGCGGACCAGTGAGTCCTGGGTTCAGTTCCCGCTAGGGGCACACACCAAAAAAATAAAATAAAATAAAGGACTGCAACAAAATTCAGCACACAAGATGTAAAATTCACAAAGGCCAACATCCAATAAAAAAAATCACCACACATGCAAAGGAGAAGGAAATGACCACCAGTAGAAAAATTAATCAGCAGGGAAAAAAATAAGAAATGACCAATGATGGAATCAGCAGTTAGCAGATGAAAACCTTAAAACAGCTATTACAAGTAAACTCAAGGATGTAAAGGAAAACATGAATGTAATGAAGAGAAAAATGGAATATATATATATATTTAAAATATGAACCAAATCAAACTTCTACAGATGAAAAAATAGAATATCTAAAATAAAAAATACACTGAATAGCATTAATAGCAGACTGAAAACTACAGAAGATGCGTGAACATCACGATACAGCAGTGGGCCCTGGCTGTTTTGGCTCAGTGGTTAGAGCGTCGGCCTGCAGTCCAGAGAGACCCGGGTTCGGTTTCCGCTAAGGGCACGTACCTCGGTTCCAGTTTGTCCCCAGCCCTGGTTGGGTCGTGCGGGAGGCAGCCATTGGATGCGTTCCTTTCACACTGATGTTTCTCTCTCTTCCTCTCTCTCCCTCCCACTCTATCTGAACAAAAAATGGGAAAATGTCCTCAGGTGAGGATAAAAAAAAAAAAGATGCAGCAGTGGTAATTATCCAAAATGAAATGTGGGGTGACTACTTTTGGGAGGAGGAGAGGGTGAAGAACAGAGCTTAATGACTTGTGAGTGATAGCAAGCAACTTTATGTAAGACTAGAGCCCAGGAGAGAAGAAACAAAAAAACTATTTGAAAAAATAATGGGCACATAGTATGTGTCCAAATATTTGTTGACAGATTTACATAAAAATGCAAAAGGGATATACGAATATGAAAAACAATAATATGAAAATATATTATATATATTTTAAAACAACAACAAAAAAGAAAATACAACATATATGTAAATGTGAAAGTTATCAGAAAAGCAATTTGGTAACAGGGAAGAACTGAGGCTTTGAATTTAAAAAGATCTGGGTTGGAGTCTAAGTTGTTTCTTAATATTTATGCAAATCACAACTCACCTGATTCATTTTTTCAGATCTGTGAAAAAGGCTGATATTTGTCCTATCTACTACATACCATTATCAAGAGCTGCACATGAAATACAAAGGGGTCTATAAATTAAATGTTGGATAGCAACTTGACTCAGAATAATGAAATATTTAGGGAGAATGTGGTTAGGTCTATAATCAATTTTTAAAAAGCAAGAATATTTGGTGAGTTCTCTAATATTTTTACACCTGGTCCTACATTTCCCCTATTGTAAAGGAGTTAAGTAAAAAGTAACTGTTTCTCTTCTTTTGGTCCTAGGGACAGATAAGCCAAATGAAAAATTGGGGAAAAAAATTTTTCAGGAAGATCCCCAAGGTGAGAACCTCACACTAAAATGACTAATTCCTTCTGTCTCCTAGTTCGTAACTGTAGATTTCAAGATGATAGAAAAGGCAGCAATGAAATTGCTGGAAAGGAGATACTATTTATTCAAACTCAGAACAATTAAGTTGAACCATATGAAACTGCTGCTTTTGTAGGTCAAACATAATCAAATATTGGTAATTTCTTATGGTTCAATCTAATAAAAACAATAAAGCCTGAAAACAATGCTTAAAGGATGGTGGGGAGAGGGGCAGTGGGCTGTGCAAAGGGAAAGCTATTAAGTGATATTTTGGTGCAGAAAATTCTCAAATGACTGAATTTTTTTAAAAAAATAATTTTTCTTTATTGATTTTCAAGAGAGAGGAAGGGAGAGGGAGAGAGGCATTGATGAGAGAGAACACTGATTGGCTGCCTCCTGCACGCCCCTTATTGGGGATCGAACCCACAATCTGGGCATGTGCCCTGACTGGGAATCGAACTGGCAACCTTTTGGTACATGGGTCGACGCTCAACCACTGAGCCACACCAGACAGGCTCAAATCACTACATTTAAAATCTTTACCAACAACTAATATTTACATATAAACCCTGTAAACATGAAGGCTGTAACTGGCTACTCTCTGGAAGCCCACACCACTACACTACGTATTTGTAGGTGTGGGAAAGCAGGATGTTGTGTAAAGAGCTAGTGGGAAGTACTGCAGAGCTGGAGAGGTAGGCTGAGACAATGAGGCTTAAGAATGTGAATGTTTCCGTAAGAGGAAGGGAACCCAGAAAATGTTCCAATCCTACTTAATAGTAAAAATCCTTACATATTACTTTCTCTCTGAAAAGCTGCCAACATTTGGGGAAATTACAGCGATTCTGTGGATGAAAAGGGGACACATACTAAATGCAGGCCCTACAAACTCAGAGATGGAAAATATCCACATAGGATGGTCTGAACATAAAAATTCCTAACTAGAAGTGGGTCATGGTGGGTAATTACATCCTAGACCTGTAGCATTCTTGACAAAAGCCTATCTTTACCTTAAGAAAGGCTGTCTATTGTCTTTTTGCATCCAAGATAACATACCCTTGGAATGTCAGAATAACCCTCCTTTTCTGGACCTGACTGGGTACAACCTTCCACCAGAGCATGAGACCACAGAACCCTCACTGTTATCTTGTTTCCCAAATACCATCTCCATGTGCTGTAAATGTTAACTATCCTATACCCATCAATGTAAAAGAAGTATGTTTCTCTCCATTATACTCTTTATCCAATCTCAGAGATTTCCCAGTTTTGCTTTCTCCTGCCTCCCTAATCTACCACCAGTGAGTTTCATGTAACCCCTCTTATATCTCCTCCTTTGATTTTGTATAAAATAAGCCACAAAATTGCCATTCTCTGGAGCATTTTCATAATCTACTGAGATTTTGCTTCTTGGCAATTGTCAGTTTGGCTCAAATAAACCTAAAAAAATCTCTAGTTTTGGATGTTTCTTATGTCAACAAATTTTTTATTTATCTGGCTTTACAAAAGGCAAAAAAGATACAATCAATGCCTGCTGTTTCTTAGCTGATAAAATTGCTATTTTCTTAGTCATTCCATTCGACAGAGGATCTGTTTTAAGTAGTCTCCAGAATATAAGAACTATTCCTTTTCTCTTACATGAGAAAATGGAGTTTTCCTTTGTCTAACACACAGTATATTCTAAATTTAGGCATTATTTAGGCCAAAAGAACTAAAACACATTTGGTAGAACTGAATTCTTTTACCCAGAGAATTCACCTCAGTGCAGTGCTCCAAAGAATGGCACTCCATAATCTCAAAGTACACAGATTATAAATATGTTTTTATTGATGTTTTTTAGAGAGAGAGGTATAAACATTGTGATGAGAGAGAGAGAAACATTGATAAGCTGCCTCCTGCACACCCCCTACTGGGGATCGAGCCCGAAACCTGGGCATGTGCCCTGACCTGGAATTGAACGGGGACCTCTCAGTCCATGGGATGATGCTCAAATACACTGAGCCACACCAGCCAGGCAAAGCATACACATTTTAAATATCTGGTAGGACTATACAAATTTTTTTATTGAACTTTTAGAGTTAAGTGCAACTAAAGATTTCTTGAAGGAGCCTTGGAAAGATTGTGTAGAAGGTATACAGCATTACAGTTCACATTTCTCATAAGACAGTGAACAGAGCCCTGGCCGGTGTGGCACAGTTGGTTGAAGCGTCATACTGTACACTGAAAGGTCTTAGGTTTGATTCCACCAGGGCACATATCTAGGTTGTGGGTTCAGTCCTCAGCTGGGGAGCATATGAGAGACAACCAATTGATGTTTCTCTCTCACATCAATGTTTCTCTCTCTCTTTCTCTCCCTTCCTCACTCTGAAAATCAATAAACATATATATCCTTGGGTGAAGATTACAAAAAATAAAGCCTTATCTTGAATGATTTCATCTGCAAAAACAAAGGGAAAGGGAAAGAACATTTATGGACAAATGCAATTTAATGGATGGTCTATATATTTAAAATTTTTTCATCCTCACTATAACCCGGTTGGGATAGGTTTCTTGCCTCAGTTTTATAAGAAAATTAAAGGTTCAAGAGATTAATTTGTCCAAGGTCACAGTGATAAGTGAGCTAGGATTTTATCTACACAATTTTATCTACACATAGATTTTTATCCATACACTTTGTAGTTCCAAAGCCCATTCTATTTTTCCACTCACCACGTTGCTTCTCCTACCATGGGCTTCACATGACTATAGGACCTTATCTCTTCTGATTTTTGTTTCATAGTAATAGGTGTACTCAGTAGATGGCACTAATTAACAGATGGCAGCTTTTGTTCATGATTAAAACTCTCCATTACATCCCCTCTCCCTTCCCTGCAGTTTTTATTCACTTCGTGTTGTTTATCATATTACAGAGTTAATTTAGCCAGTGCAGGAACTTTGGGAGTTCTGTTAAGAGATTTGCAGGCTGTCTTTCTAATTTAAACTTAACTTACAAATGAAACCTTTCCAGACACCAGAACACTTCTTTAAACATGATTTCCTTTTCTTTGGTTCTTTTCTTTTTTGTAACTTTGCATTTGAATTGATTTATAACTTATATTCACATTCTCCTGGCTAATTTCATTTCACTTCACTGCTTATCTTGCTTATTATTTTAAATATATGTCACATTTGTTACTTTTTAAAGGAACCCCAAACCATTTTGAGTGTGTTCTGTTTTAGAAGTGTATAAATACAGGAATTTAAGTCAGCACCTATTTTCACTACGACTCCCCCTATAAAGAGTTATACATCTTTTCAAGCTTTCAATAGAATTTATAGGTACTGTAAATACCATGCATTCAACCTAACATACTTTTCTAATTTCAGTAAAGTTATTAAAGGTGAATGAAAACAGATGCTTGGTTCTCTAATCCATTGTTTTTAGATTCTAGTCCACACAGCTTGTTCCTCCACACTCTATTTTAATGCAGATACAAGGGTTAGTACTGGCACAGTTCTGAGGGCCATCTTGAGATTCTTTCTTAAGTTTCAATTTATCTAGCTCAACCAAATAAAGATGAGTCACTTATGACTTTCAGTTTCATAAGAATATTGTTCCTCTCAAGTTGAAGGAACGAGCTACAGCACCCCTTACAACTCATAAATTAGGCATGCTGAAGATGAGAGCCATCCATTAACCAGATTGGGAGGCATTTTAAGGTAGCTAAATTAAGAAATTCATATGATCCATCAACTTAAGAAGAATAAAAAGTACTAAAGAGCTGCCCTGGCCAGTTTGGCTCAGGTGCAATTCCGGTCAAGGGCATGTACCTGGGTTTCAGGTTGATCCCTGCCTGGTCAGGGTCCTGCAGGAGGCAACCAATAGATGTGAGATGCATTGATGTTTCTCCTTTCTTTCTCCCTCCCTCCTTCCCTTCCATTCGCTCTAAAAATCAGTGGAAAAATATCCTCAAGTGCAGATTAACAACAACAAAAAGTACTAGAGAGCTTTTTTTCTGATCCTCCCAACTATTTCCTCTATCATATGCCCAAAGCATTTAGTTTATCTTTCTCTTATGGTACTTACTATTTTATAACTTGTATTATGGTTTTCAGTAAAGATATCTTTTTTTTCTTCTAGGCCTAATAGAAATATAATGTGAGCCAAATATTTTATTTTGTGTTTTCTGGTAGTCATATTAACAAATAAAAAGTAAAATTGCCTTCAAAAGCTAATATATCCAAAAATATTATAGTTTAAACACGTAATCAATATAAAAATTAATGAGCTACTTTACATTTGTGGGAAGTGGGGACTAAGTCTTCGAAATCAAGAGTGTATTTTATACTTACAGCAGATCTCAATTTGGAAACCCATTTTTAACACTTAATATAGCTCCATTTAGCTGGTGACTACCATATTGGACTACTACAGGAATAGGGAGGGGGGGGAATGTCTGGCCATTTTACAGCTGGATAGACTTTCAAATCTTAATTCCATACTTACTAGCCCTAAGGAAAATTCCTCATGAACATAAATAAATATTTTAAAAATAATAATACATCTCTCATAGGATTAAATTCAATATAATGCCTAGAAAGCATCTGGTCCCTTATGACAAGGCACATAGGAAGCTATTATCATATACTTGTATCCTTTAACACTAAACACAGTGTTTTGTAAATAATAGGTATTCAATAAATGTTTGCTGAAAGAAGAAAAATTAATTTGCATGACATCCTATAAAACATTTTAAGTGCTTCTTTTAAAAATACTATATAAATATCTCTAAAAAACAGGAGATGTTTTTGGATTGTTGCTGACTAAATTTAATTTTAACATATTAGGAGAAATGTACAAAAGAAAAATGCACCATTTCATCTTTTGGACTGTTCAAGTATTTTATTTTCTTCCAAAGAACAATGAATTATTAAGCAACTATATGCTGTAAAGCACTTTTTATGAAGCGGCTTCTTAAAGTGTGTGCCGTAAATGACAGTGCTATTTTATAGGTAGCTCTCAGTTATCTGCAGGAATATTTTTATCTTAGGTTGGGATAAAAACACATCCCATTTCTGGGCTTTACTTGGAGAACCAGCCAGTGGTGCATGTAAGACCCTTTATAATCTGGACTCTGAAAAAATTCTCAAACTCTGTTTTAGTCAGTATAGCCCCCTTAATTTCATCATAATTAATCATAAGCACCTCCCCTTTTCACCTATGCTTATGATACCACTGCAATGTTTCCTTTTTCTACAGATCACAGCATCACAAAGTACCAGAGCTGAAAACACCTTAAGAGATAATCCAGTGTTAGTATTTTCCAAAGCACGGAGCATAGGTAGTAAGCAAGATGATTTCAGATAGTATGAGTTAGAATTGTGTACTTCAGTGGTCAAATATTTTAATATACATTAAAAACCAAAATTAGTACATCAAGCTCAAGAATTCAAGGACATCTTCCCTTACAACAGGACTGAAGTAGACAGTCTCTACTTAAGGGGAAAAAAAGTGATGATTTTAAAGATAAGAGTGGCAGAGCTGACTTCCTCCCAAGTCTAAATCTTAATTTTGTGCTCTTTTCATTACTCTAAAGAATTTACTGTTTGTATGACATCAAGTGATTAACATTCTGTTACATAATTGTTTCTTGATCACAGTCTCATTTATCAAACCAACTGTATGCAATGGTGGTGTCTTAAAGTACTAGTGTTCTTCTACAATGATGAGTGCAGAATAGGAGATCAATAATACCTTGATTATGTGGTTAGATTGCTTCCAACCACTGAGAGTTAGTATAGGAGGAAATTCCTATGGCTCAAACAAAACAATCACAATATATCCTGAAGCCAAGCAATGTTTAGATTAATTGTTGTTTGCATTATTCATATCACTATTTCCCCCATGAATGAATAAGGAATTATGAGATGGTACATACATAAATCCTAGAAACTACAGGCATACCTCACTTTACTGCACTTCACAAATGTTGCACTTTTTACAAATTGAGGGCAAAACCCTCCACCAGTAAAAAGATTACAACTCTCTTTACTGTGGTAGTCTGGAACCGAACCCGCAATACCTCCAAGGTATGAATGTATAAAATATATACATACAGAGAATATATATACAGGGAATAACTCATAGATTAAACAACAAGGATCTTAAAATTGTACTATTACCCAAACTTCTCATTTAACACATAGAAAACTGAGACTCAAGAGTGGTAAAATAGCTCTGGCCAGTTTGGCTCAGCGGTTAAAAGAGCGTGGGCCCGCGGACCAGAGAGTCCCGGGTTCGGTTCCCGCCGAGGGCACGTACCTTGGTTGCAGTTTGTCCCCAGCCCTGTTAGGGGTCATGTGGGTGGCAACCAGTCGATGTGTCTCTCTCACATCGATGTTTCTCTCTCTCTCTCTCTTCCTCCCGCCCTATCTCAAGATAAATGCAAAAATGTCCTCGGGTGAGGATAAAAAAAAAAAAAAAGAGTGGTAAAATGACTTGCCACAGTCATACAATTAGTTAATGACATTGCCAGCTCCAGTTCTCATTCACTCTTTGTGCCATTCCATGGATTCAATACAAAGAGTAGGGGGATATATCTAAATTCTTACATTACAGTAGCACAAATCTTGCTTAAGGAAGATGATATTTAAAAATATTTTCATTAAGTATAAATTCTGCTCATCATAGACTCAGACAAGTAATTAAATTAGCTGTCTAATAATGCTGGCCTATCTACCTGAGAAATCCACAATAATTTAATGCAAAGGAGCTGCTGCTACCCAATTGTTTTTGGTAGTGAAGAAAAGATTCAAATTCCAGGTGACCAATTTCATTTTGTGTTCATTTATGAATCCCTGGCATTTTCAACAGTCACATACTAATTTCCCCAGCTGTAACCATCCAGGGTAGATTGGAAAAAGGATGGTTTGAAGTAAAAAAGAACTTCCTGAATACAAGCTCTACCACTTAGGATATAATGTTGGACAAATTACTTAATCTCTCTGAGCCTATTTCTCAACTAAGATAATAAGATAACACACTATTCAAGCCCTGGCCAGTGTGGCTCAGTTGGTTAAGCACTGTCCCAGGTTGCTGGTTCGATTACCTATCCCGGTACATGCCAGGGTTGCAGGCTTGATACACAGTAGGCTCGTGCAGGAGGCAGTCAATCAATGTTTCTCTTCCTCTCTCTCTAAAATTAATTTAAAAACATATTTAAAATGAAGAAAAAAGGAAAAAAAGATAACACTATCCACCTCACAGGGCAATCAAAAGTATTAAATGAGATAATGCGGATAGTGTGGTATATTATCTTAGGACATAGTTAAGTGGAAGGTTAAGAATACATAAGAGCCAGGCCTGTGTGGCTCAGTGGATTAAGCATTGTCCTGTGGACTGAGAGGTCACGTTCAATTCCTGGTCAGGGCCCATGCCTGGGTTGTGGGCTCCATCCCCGGTGGAGGACATGCTGGAGGCAGCCAATCGATGTTTCTAGCTCTCCCTCCCTTCCTCTCTCCTTAGAAATAAAAAGAATACAGTAAGAAAAATGTTCACCTATGAGTTTGAAAGTGGGTTTATGGTTTGTAATGTTGAAATGTTAACTCCTGTTCAATACATAAAATAGTCCATATTAAATAAATATTTACAAAGCATTCACTCTATGCATAGCTTAGAGATAGTAGTTCACAAATTTGAAATCTGAAATTGATATATCAAGAGAAGATAACAAGAAATTCAGAATAAATATTCCATGATGCCTTTTTTTTTTTTAAATTCTCACCAAGGACATTTTTCCATTTATCTTCAGATAGAGTGGGAGGGGAGAGGGAGGGAGAGAGAAACATCGATGTGAGAGAGACACATTGATTGGTTGCCTCCCGCACGACCCCAAGCAGGGCTGGGGACCTAACCGCAACTGAGGTACATGCCATTGACCGGAATGGAACCCGGCACTCTTTCGTGGGAGGGCCGACACTCTAACCGCTGAGCCAAAACAGCCAGGACCATGATGCTTTTTAATACTAAAAAATAACACTTAGGTTCTAGGTTTTCTTTTCTTTTCCTCCTTCCAGATTTTATTCCAATTTTACCAGTTTTCCCAGGTACTAGTTTTTTGTTTTAAATTTTCTATTCATTGATTTTGGAGAGGAAAGGGGAGAGACACACACACAGAGAGAAATATCGATTTGTTGTTCTATCTACTTATGCATTAATTGGGTGACTCTTGTATGTGCTCTGACTATGGATCAAAACCACAACCTTGGTGTATTAGGATGACACTCTAACCAACCGAGCTACCCGGCCAAGGCCTGTAGTTTAATTTTTTAAAACCTGACCAGAGACATACATTGAAGTACTAAAGAAAAAGGACAGTGTCTGGGATTCGCTAAAATATTCCAGTACCCAAAACCCTGTGCCCCACCCCCAAAAGATAGTTGGAAGCTAAGTGATGCATACATGGGAGTCATCATACTATTCTCTCTACTTCTGTGTATGTTTGAAAATTTCCAAATTAGAAAGCATTTTTTAAATCTAACAACAACAACAAAAACTAAGAAAAACTATGCACAGCACTAATAAACTTCTCCTAAGGAACCAATGTCTGTCTCCATCTAAAACTTCAAAACACAACATACTACTGGTTATTTCAACCAAAAAATACATAAAAGTATTTTAAAATCACTCTCAAGATAAGCATGTCATTTTTTTTTTTTTTTAATCAAATACTAACTTACCTTCTCTTGCTTTGGTATTACTACTCCTCCACCTGAACAGCTCACAGTGTATTTTTCCTTTTCCCTATACTATGTAGTTATTTTTTTCATTAACTAGAACTACTAATAGTTATACACACACACACACACACACACACACACACACACACACATCAGGACTCTACTATCCCACCATTACTACTATTACACCTACTATTTAATAGTGGATACTTGACCTTTTTAAAAAACATGACTCATCTGAGAGTATTAAAAAGAAGAAAAAGCCTGGAGTGTGGCTCAGTGGTTAAGCGATGACCTATGCACCAAGAGGTTGCTGGTTCAATTCCCCATCAGCGCACATGCCCAGGTTGTGGGCCTAGTCCCTGGTGGGGGTTGTAGAGGAGGCAGCCAATCGATGTTCTCTCCCATCGATGTTTCTATCTCTCTCTCCCTCTCCCTTCCTCTCTAAGATCAATAAAGAAAAAATATTTTTTAAAAAGAAGAAGGAAGAATCCCCCACATAACATAACCTTCAAAATAATGGCCACACTGACTGAGAAAAAGCTGTGAACTAATCTATAGTCTGTATGCAGTTTTATTAGTTTCTACATATACTTTTGCTGGCATACGATGTATTAGTCAAACTGAAAGTATCAGCTGAAATTATTTAAAGGTAACCATAATGCCTTTAAGTACATTTTGTAAGTGAACTGCTACATAACTTTGAACACTACACTACAGAGAACCTTAACATATTTAAATTTAAGACTTAACCTGGTAACCTATATGAATGTGTATCTGCTATGCTGTACACCTGAAACTAATACAAAAAGTGTTGAATACAAACTGTAATCAAAAAATACATTTTAAAAAAGTCTTAACCTAACACTATATAACCCCATGTTGTTTCAAAATAAAAATGTGGTTTACAATAACAGCACCATTTAAGTACCCACATGCTTTGTCTTTTCATAATTCTAATAGCAAGTACACAGAGAAAAATCTTCCTCAAATTTGTATGCAAAAGGATAAAGAAGTACATGTCGCCCTGGCCGGTTTGGCTCAGCGGTTAGAGCGTTGGCCTGCGGTCCAGAGAGACCCGGGTTCGGTTCCCGCTAAGGGCATGTACCTCGGTTGCAGTTTGTCCCCGGCCCTGGTTGGTTGTGCGGGAGGCAGCCACTCAATGTGTTCCTTTCACGTCGATGTTTCTCTCTCTCTCTCCCTCCCACTCTATCTGAACAAAAAATGAAAAAAAAAAAAAAGTCCTCAAGTGAGGATAAAAAAAAAAAAAAAAAGAAGTACATGTCTACTTTACTATCAAATAGTCCTATTTACTGAACAGCAAATACAAAATATATTCCATAATTTCACTTCAAATGTGCCTATCTAGTTTACTTCTTTAAGTTATGTTCTTTCAAACACTTAAATCAGATTTAACTAATTCTCAAACTAGTGGAATAAAATTTCCTCTGCTGTCTTTAAAGAGAAAAAGTATTTAAAAATAGCTCCACCTTCTGAAGAATATACACAGTTGTTCATGGTACTCTTCTTTACTTTTATGTATATACAATTGGAGGAAATTAATTATATTGAAATTTTAGAATCTCCTTACCTCCAAAATACCCCCACCTCCAATTTACATGACACCTTTTCTTCCTCTGGAACATAAAACTGACTCCATTAGTTTACTCATACTCAATCAGTGGACAATATTAACTGACTCAGCACTGTACTAGCTACTCTGAAAAAGTTACAAAGGTAAGATTGGATGTAGTCACTGCCCTCAAAGAGTTTATATATCATCCCATATAAGAAGAAAAATGTAGTTACTGAAACAATATCCTTGCTGAGAATCTTACAAGCAAAGGTGAAGTAAGGACTACATTTCCAGGCCAGGTTCTTTACATTAATGCCAAAAAGACAGTACCGACTAAATTAAACAGACTTCAAAAGTGGTCAGATCTATTTATGGATTATATGTGCTGCTACACAATTCTATATGCATGACAAAGGAAGACTGTTCCTGCAAGTGGAGGTTTCCATATGTCCCTGATGCACACAAAGAGACATGTACTCTTTGAATGTGCCACAAACCACTAACAATGTGTTTGGTCACCAACATCAGGATCCTAGTTTCAGGGAACAATTTCTATTATATATCTACAACGACCAAACGGAAAATTCCAAAAAGCTTTACAAGAGTTACGAGTCTTAGGTGTATCTACTAGAAGAATAGCGGAAGAATAAATAACAAGAGATTATCACTCTTCTAGTTTTCAAGTTGTGGCTGAGAAGTCATTGAAGGCCTCACATTTCTGTGGGCTCTGGAAACTTTCTCTGTCTCCTGATTATGTATATCTTTTTCTCTCCTGAATTACTTTGTATAGAATACTACATCAAATATCACTCTGGGGAGTGGAGTGGAAACAAATGCCAAGAATAGCAATTTTCTACAAACCAGTGCTCTTCCCATAACCATGAACACCTTAGACAACTCTGATGATACTATTTGCTAAACAAAACTGTATCATACAGCAACTTGATTCTACTTGTCACCTAATTCTAACTAAACCTTTTTAAAAAAGTAGTCCTACCATATTTGCTCCCAAACTTTGAGAATTGTCATATATGTACATATTGTCTGCAGCATTAAATCTAGAGAAGAAATGCTCTGTCACTTATCTGAATCACGTCAAATAACAATAAATCTACATTTCATTAAGAAGTTAAATGAAATGTTAAAATCATATTCAGACGTCAGAAAGCCAAGACCCCACAACCCAATCACAAATACTGTATATGTATTACAGCTTCGAATGCTGCCCCAACTTTTCAAGCTCTAGGACTCTAAATCACTTAGAGTAACAGCGTAAACTTGAGATACAGTACAAAAAAGACCAAAAGAAGTGAAGGGGGAGGGGGCATACATTAGTTTCAGCACCCGGTAGATAAAAAAAATTTTCGAATTACAAGACAGTAAATTCGGCTATTGACTACAATACACATCAGACAGAACCCAAGTTACCTAAACAAATATTATCTTCTGGCAATAAACTGTTCATTCTTTAACAGCTTAAGAGCGCCAACCATTTTCATGTTAAAAGACGGTTGCTACAAATTGTCAAGTCGAAACGGATGGCAAAATCCTGAACAGGTCTTCAGAGAGGAGCCACTGTGCTTAGTTAGAACATCACACAAAAGACCGAAGCAAACATAAACACGCTCTGGGCCTTCACAGACTGCGGCCACGAGCTGGGGTCGGCGACCCATATCCCCGCACCAGGGAGGGAATAAGGGGTGGGGGTGGGGTCGTCTTCTCGGAATGCGCGGAGGAGAGAGGGACAGGGAGGGAAGGAGCGAGTGCAGCACAGAGGAAGCGAGAAGCAGCAGACTAGCGTCAGCGGCTTCCAAAGCTGGCGACACCCTCCGGCCCGCACCAGGCCTGGCCCTCCCGGCCCGTCCCGCCTCCTCACCTCCCTCACGTCCTGCAGGCACTCGAGCACCGCTAGGTTGTTGCTCCAGGTGTGTTTGGGACACACACGGGTCACGTCCTCCCTGCAGGACTCTTCCTCCGCCAGCTTCCAGCCTCCTCCAGCCCCGCCGGGCCCCGCTCCACCCCGCCGGGCCGGAGGCCCACCCGCCGGGAAAGGCGGCTGCGGCGGCTGAGGTGGTTGTTGCTGCTGCTGTTGCTGCTGCTGTTGCTGCTGCTGCTGTTGCTGCTGCTGGAAAGACTGAGGCAGCGGGAACAGCTGCTGACCCGCCGGTCCGCCGCCTCCAGCCTGCCCTACCAAGGGCATCAAGTTGGCCCCCAGGCCCTGGCCCTGGATGTGGCCGCCCTGGCTCGGTGGTTTCTGGGCCCCAGCCGCCGCGAGCAGCAGCAGCTGCAGCGCCGCCGCCAAGCGGAACATCCTCCGTACACGTCCACACGCCGCCATCTTGGGTCCGCGGCGAGCTCGACGCAGCCGCCGGCGCCGCGTATTTAAATGAGGGGGCGTGGCCGCGGGCGGGGACCGGCCGGGCCCACCCGAGTCCCTCCCCGGCCCGCGCTGATCCGCAAGTTGGGAGCAGATCCCGGTACGAGACCGCGCTCGGAATGGCCCACGCCCAGGACTTCCGCTGGCCAGGAAGCCGCGCTCCTTGCTGGGGGAGTTGCTGGTGCTCCTTAAAAAGCCCAGGTTGGGCAATTTTGTCTTATTCCCTTGGTTGTCGTCACAGAAAAATAAAAAGGAATTGCGGTTGCCACAACCAAGATGGCCGGTAGAGTATGTTGCCCGTTCAGTATAGAGGTGAACTTCACACGATCAGGTGTGTTCCAGAATCTAAGAGTTTCTTCTTGCATCTCTCCCTGCTTCCTTCAACCTGCCTCAAAAATCTTTCTTACGCAGAGAAGGCAGCATTGAATCAAGGTTAGGAGCAGCACAGGTTCCGGGGTATGAAAAGACCCCTTATAATCCTTACTCTTTGGCAGACTAGGCAAATCCTTTAACTTTTTCGATCCTCATTCTTCTAGTTTGCGAAAGAGGAGGAGGATTTCTAATGTAAAGTATAATTGTGAAGATTAGAAATAATAATAATAATAATAATTAAAATGCCTGGCCCACAATATGGAATTCAAAGTTATAGCCAGCATTATACACAAACTGTGAAGCCTTTTGTGCTTGAATCCTGATTGTAAGCAAGAGGACTGGGTTGGGTTCTAATTAAACGGAAGAATGGCAGAGATGGTAAATTCTGCACAGCAGGATTAAATGACCTGCCCAAGATGAACTTTGCCAGCCTGGGCTCAGAAAGAATCCCTGAGGCTTCCCACTGCCCTGGTGCACTTTTATCCTATTCTGCCAATCCAGCATGTTGGGGGAATGATAGCAGCTTGAAGCATGTTATATGAACTGGTCAAACATGCTCAAAAATGAAGCTTTGGCTGTGCTGACCCACAGATGAGCAGTCAAAAACAGACCAGACATAACTAGAGCCTGAGATGTCAGATGAGGCTTCATAAGGAGCCCATGAGATTGAAAATTATGGGAGATACAAACTGCCCACTGTGACTGACTCTAGGTCTCTATCTGAGAATGAGGGCATTTTGGCTCCAGAACATTCACATTTGCTACTGCCATAAAACCGTCCTGAGATTCCTGCTAACCTTGAGCATTGACTAAAGCAGCCCAAGGTAGACCAGATAAGTGTACATATTCAATAACTGATATATGGCATACCTAAGTCTCAATCAGGCATGCAGGATACATCACCAGATGTTCTTTAAAGGTCACTAGAGGCCATTAATTTTCTTTTTAAAAAAATGTTTTTATTGACTTTTTTAGAGAGGGAGAGATAGAAACATTGATGTGAGAAAGATATATCAATTGACTGCCTCCTGCACACCCCCTACTGGGGATGGAGCCTGAAACCCAGGCATGTACCCTGGCCTGATATGTAACTGGGACCTCTCAGTCCATGGGATGACGTTCACTCCACTGAGCCACACAGACCCAGTGAGGCCATTAATTTTTAATGATGGATCTGTATGTACTCAGACAACAACTGGGAGATTATTTCAAGCCAGTTTAAGGCTAGAAATTGACAATCTGCTAAGAGAAGCTAGCAGTTGCCTATCTCTCAGTCTGCCCAGCCACAGATTGCCTCTGGAGATAGGGAGGAGTATATGAGCCTATCTTGAAATCACAATGACCAAGAAGCAGGAAATCATGAGAAATCTGGGAACCTGGCCAGCTCAGGCTGTGGCAGCAAGCCTAGCCCTTCCATAAGGCACAAACCCCCAAATCGGTGGAAAGAGGGTTGAACTAATCTGGGTCTCGTTGACTTTTCAAGATAAAATATAGTACCTCTATCACAAATTAGAAATTCATTTTACCCTTTATTGTATCCTTAGTTTTTTGATCCTCACTTTTCTAATTCATTCAATAGGTATCTGTTGAGCTTTTTTTTTTTTTACATGCCAAGGCATTGCTTAATAACTGGCTTATGCCCAGCCAGTGTGGCTCAGTGGTTGAGCGTCAACCCATGCACTAAGAAGTAATTGGTTCGCCCTGGCCGGGTAGGCTCTGCAGTTAGAGCATCGGCCCGCAGACCAGAGACCCAGGTTTGATTCCCACTAAGGGCACATACCTCGGTTGCAGTTTGTTCCCGGCCCCGGTTGGGGTCGTGTGAGTGGCAGCCAGTTGATGTGTCTCTCTCACATTGATGTTTCTCTCTCTCTCTCCCTCCCTCTCTCCTCCCACTCTATTTGAAGATACATGCAAAAAAAAAAAAAAAAAAAAAGTCCTCAGGTGAGGATAAAAAAAAATAAAAAGAAGTCACTAGTTCAATTCCTGGTCAGGGCACATGCTCGGGTTTCAGGCTCCATCCCCAGTGGGGAGCATGCAGGAGACATCCCATCAATGTTTCTATCTCTCCCTCTCCCTTCTTCACTCTCTAAAAATCGATAAAAACATATTTTTTAAAAAATAGTTTACCTTAAAAAAAAAGAAATGGCTTATATGATAAACAGTAAGATAGTAAACAAAGAACAAGATAATTATAGACAGTGTTAAGTGCTATGAAGGAAATAAAATACATTTTCTTTTATTGGCTGGGGCAGGGAGGAGCTTTTATATGAAGGCAGCTAGGGAAAGGCTCTCTGAGTAATAAGTGAGCCAATTGGCATAAAAATGAGAACCATGTAAAGAACTAGATCTAAAGTTGTTTTAGTCTGTTCAGGGTGCTATAATAAAAATACCACAGTCTGGATGGCTTATAAACAATACAGACTTTTTTTTTATCCTCACTCGAGGACTTTTTTCCCCTCCATTTTTGTTCAGATAGAGTGGGAGGGAGAGAGAGGATGAGAGAGAGAGAGAAACATCGACGTGAAAGGGACACATCAAGTGGCTGCCTTCCGCACGACCCCAACCAGGGCCAGGGACGAATTGCAACTGAGGTACGTGCCCTTGGCTGGAATCGAACCCGTGACTCATTGGTCCGCGGGCCAACGCTCTAACCACTGAGTCAAACTGGCCAGGGCAACAATATAAACTTATTTCTCACAGTTCTGGAGGCTGAAAATCTGAGATCAGGGTACTAGCTTGTTAGGTTTGTGGCAAAAGCCCTCTTCCAGGTTGCAAACTGCCAACCTCTCACTGTGTTCTCACATAGTGGAACGGGCTAGGGAGCTCTATGGGGTCTCTTATAAGAACACTAATTCATGAGAGCTCCACTCTCATGACCTAAGCACCTCCAAAAGGCCCCATCTACTACTAATACCATCACATTGGGCATTAGGATTTCAACATATGTATTTGGGCGGGGGGGAGGGGAAGACAAAAAAATTAGGCCATAGCAAAAATGTTCCAGAAGCAGAGGTAAACAGTAAGTTCAAGAACCTGACATGGGAATAAGCATTCAACATGAAGGTCTATGTGGCTGAATTGAAATGAGAAAAGAGGGGACTAGGAGTCAGAAAATTGGTCAAGGGTCAGATAAATAGGGCCTTGTAGGCCCTAGATATACATGTTATTGAGGAGGATTCTGATTCCAACCATGACTAAGAATTTTCATTTCCATTAAAATGAAACCATAAAAACCAGGTAAGATAGTTTTATACATCAAAAGACACTACTGATAGCCCGGCCAGTGTGGCTCAGTGGTTGAGCATCGATCCATGCACCAAGAGGTCACCAGTTCGATTCCCAGTCAGGGCACATGCCCAGGTTGTGGGCCCGATCCCCAGTAGGGGGCATGCAGGAGGCGGCCAATCGATCATCGATGTTTCTATCTGTCTCCTTTCCTCTCTCTAAAAAAAAAAAAAAAAAAAAAAAGACACTATTGATAGAATGAAAATGTAAACCACAATATGGGGGAAAATATTTTCAAAATACACATTTGATAAAAAGTTAATATCTAGAATATACAAAGAACTCCTAAAATTCAACACCAAAAAGATAAACCAATTAAAAATAAGCATATAAAAAGATGCTCCAGCCCTGGCCGGTTGGCTTAGCGGTTGGAGCGTCAGCCTGCAGACCAGAGTCCTGGGTTTGGTTCCCGCTAGGGGCACGTACCTCGGTTGCAGTTTGTCCCTAGCCCCGGTTGGGGTCATGTGGGTGGCAACCACTCGATGTGTCACTCTCACATCGATGTTTCTCTGTCTCTCTTCTTTCTCTCTCTCTCCCGCTCTATCTGAAGATAAATGCAAAAATGTCCTCGGGTGAGGATAAAAAATAAAAATAAAAAGATGCTCCACATCTATGTCATCAGGGTAATGCAAATTAAAACAAGAGACCACTACACACCTACTAGAATGGCCAAAATATGTAACACTGACAATACCAAGTGCTAGTGAGAATGTGGAAGCAATCGGAACTCTAATTCATTGCTGGTGGGAATGCAAACTGGTACAGACTTTGGAAGACAGTTTGAACATTTCTCATAAAATTTAATATTCTTACCATTTGATCCAGCAATCACATTCTTTGGTATTTACCCAAAGGAGTTGAAAACTTAATATCCACACAAAAACCTGCACATGGATGTTTATAGCAGCTTTATTCATCATTGCCAAAACCTGAATCAACTAAGATGTCCTTCAGTAGGTGACTGGATAAACAAACTGTGGTACATCCAGATAATGGAATATTATTCACCACTAAAAAGAAATGATTAAGCCATGGAAAGACATGGAGGAAACTTGAATGCATATTATTAAGTGAAACAAACCAATCTGAGAAGGATGTATAGTAGATGATCCCAACTATATAGCCTGGGAAAGGCAAAACTATGGAGACAATAAAAAGGTCAGTGGTTGCCAAGGGTTGGGAGGGAAAGGGATGAATAGGCAAAGCACAGAGGATTTTTAGAGCACTAAAAACATTCTATTATATCACAATGATAGATACATATTATCATGCATTTTTGCTCAAATCCATAGAATGTATACCAAGAGTGAAGCATAATGTACAATATGGACTTTGGGTGATTATGATGTGTCAATGTAGGTTCATCAATTTTAACAAATATGTCATTCTGGTAGAGGACATTGATAATGGGAGAGGCTATGCATGTGTGGAGGCAGGAGACTTATTAGAAATCTCTGTACCTTCCCCTCAATTTTGCTATGAACCTAAAACTGCTTAAAAAATAAAGTCCTGCCCTGGCCGGTTTGGCTCAGCGGTTAGAGCGTCGGCCTGCGGTCCAGAGAGACCCGGGTTCAGTTCCCGCTAAGGGCATGTACTTCGGTTGCAGTTTGTCCCCGGCCCTGGTTGGTCATGTGGGTGGCAGCCACTCGATGTGTCACTTTCACATCGATGTTTCTCTCTCTCTCTCTCTCTCTCTCTCTTCTTCTCTCTCTCCCACTCTATCTGAACAAAAAATGAAAAAATGTCCTCAGGTGAGGATAAAATAAATAAATAAATAAAGTCCTAATGTTAAAAAGTAAAATAAAGACATTTTCAGACAAACTAAAGCTGAGATAGTGAGATAATTAATTGCTAGCAGACCTGCGTTACCCTAGGCTGAAGGAAAGTGATTCCGGGTGGAGCATAGGACTGAGGAAAGAAATAAAGAGCATACTGAAAGGGTAAATATTTTGACAAATGATATTGTTTGTTTGTTTTTTATCCTCACTCAAGGACATTTTTCCATATTTGTTCAGATAGAGTAGGAGGGAGAGGGAGAGAGAGAGAAACATGGACGTGAAAGGGACACATCGAGTGGCTGCCTCCCGCAGGACCCAGGCCAGGGCCAGGGACAAATCGCAACCGAGGTACGTGCCCTTGACAGGAATCGAACCTGTGACTCATTGGTCCGCGGGCCAACACTCTAACCACTGAGCCAAACCAGCCAGGGCACAAATTATATTGTTTTAAACAATAATGAGGATTTTATAACACATGCAACAGTGAAATATGACTCCAATAGCATACAATCAAGGACGCAGATTGTAATCTCTAGGCCCGAGAGTCTAAGGTAAACACTAAAGGAATACTACAAGAATGTTTAAGTGTAAAGCTAATAGAAGAAAAAAAAAATACTGGAATGAAAAGCACTTGATTAATCCTCCCAATCCCACTTTATTTGTGGAAATAAAGTAACAAAGAATACATGGAATAAATAGAAAACAACTGTATTAGGTTTAAGTTTACTTAAATCTAAGTGCAATGGGAAGCCGTTGAAGGGTTTTTCAGTAGGGGTGTGATTTAATTGGCAAGCAAAAGTTAGTAAAGGTAGTCATTAACCACCTCACAACTACTCTCAGTACTCAGCATGATGTTGGACTCAAGAGGGCAATCATTGAAGACTTACTGCTCCTCCCACTGCTGAGTGGCTGCAATGTTCCTACTTCCCTGAAGCCTTCTAGTTGCTCTCTCATCCACTGCTTGGGCAAGTAAGGTGAAAGAGATGACTGGGCAGAGCACACCCTCCCTTCACCCCACCTCCACTTCTTACCATCTTTCCTATTTGAAGACTATTGCAGCTTCGAGTATAAGCGTACTTTCCCAAACTTGACTGTGCAGCTGAATCACTTAGAGCAATTCTCAAAAATTTCTGATTATGGTCTCCAGGAATGTTTTCCCAACAACTAAGCCAGTACTGGTCCATCCGTCTTTGGTAACTATTGCTGTAGTGTAGGACTACATTGGTGGTCTCTCTTTCCTCAGGCAACATTCTGACCTTTGTCATATCCAGGATTTCAAGATCAACTAGAAGTGACATTAACCCATGAAATTCTAACACTTTCATCCTAAAATTATTTATCCTTTAATGCTTATCTCAAAAGTCTCAAGATTTTAAAGCCCCCACCCTGGGAAAATTTACCCCTTGTCAACATGTCTTTTTTTTTTCTTGATTGATTTTAGAGAGAGGGAGGATAGAAACATTGATGAGAGAGAACATCGATTGGCTGCCTCCTGCATGCCCCCCCACTGGGGATCAGGCCCGAACCTAGGCATATGCCCTGACTGGGAATTGAACCGTTGACCTCCTGGTGCATAGGTGGATGCTCAACCACTGAGCCACACCGGCCAGGCAACATATCATTTTTATATTCATTTCTTGAGTAATTATTTTCTGCGTACCTCCTATGTATTTTCTGCCTTGGAAATAGCACTGTGGTTAGGAGAACCAGCCTAGACTGTCTGGATTTCATTATCTACTCCACTATTTACCTGCTGGTGGGTTATTCTGGGTTTTATAAGAAGCAACCACCATATAGGATTAGCTATGGAAGATTTATTAGGATGAAAGCTTCCCAGGAATGAGCCTGCTTTAATCTCTCTGCCACGCTCAGTCATTGCCTGGGAGCAACACTCTTGAGTGTGTGGCCTCAGAGTGAACAAAATGGATTTCAGAGCACAGCAGCTGGGACATTGGTCAATTATACTCCTAAAAGTTGGAGATCTGAGGCACATTTTCATGACAACTATATGCCACCTTTTGTACCACACAGGTTTATTTCTCCAGTAGGGTGAGCAAGCTACTCCAGTTTCCATGGATCTCTCTGAGAACAAACCAGAGCAGCTCCACCACCTTCTTTCCTCACCTGACCTCTGTGATAAGCACTGAACAAGGGGTTCTCTAGCCCACGAGTCATGGACTCTTCCACTGGGAACACAGTGGTGTTCCCAGCCCCAGCACCCAGAAACCCAAGACAAATGAGGGTATTTGGAAGAGTGTAAATAAAGAGTCACAATAATGTGTATGATTGTCTGCTTTATTTTCATTTTATTATTTTTTAATCCTCACTGGAGGACATGCTTAGAGAACGGAAGGGGGGAAAGAGAGAGGGAGGGACAGAGGGAAAGAGACATCAATGAGAGAGAAACATCAATTGGTTACCTTCTGTATGTGCCCCTACGGGGGATCAAACAGGCAACCTAGGTATGTGCCCTGACTGGGAATCAAACTGGCAACCTTTTAGTGCACAGGACAACGCTCAACCAACTGAACCACTCCGGCCAGGCTACTTTCATTTTACATGTAGAAGTTATGGGAAATTAGCCCAGGCTGTTCTGGAGACAGAGATATCAAAAAGTGAAAGCTTTCACCCAGGTTTCCCAACTCCTACTTAGCTGTCATTAATGGAAAGCATAAAATGGAAAGACTGGAACATGTAAAACATAATTAAATACTACCTAAATGTCACTTTCCTACAACACTGCTTGAAAATTAATATATTGGGGCCCTGGTTGGTTTGGCTCAGCAGTTAGAGCGTCAGCCCGTGGACCAAAGCGGTCTCGGATTCAATTTCCGGCCAAGGGCACATACCTGAGCTGCAGGTTCAATCTTGGGCCCTAGTCGGGGTCATGCGGGAGGCAACTAATCGATGTGTCTCTCTCACATTGATGTTTCTTTTTTCTTTTTATGAGTTTTTAGAAAGAGAAAAAGGGAGAGCCCTGGCAGGTTTGGCTCAGCGGTTAAGAGCATTGGCCCACGGGCCAGAGAGGCCTGGGTTCGGTTCCCACTAGGGGCACGTATCTTGGTTGCAGTTTGTCCCCGGCCCCAGTTGGGGTCGTGTGGGTGGTGACCACTCGATGTGTCTCTCTCACATCGATGTTTCTCTCTCTCTCCTTCCTGCTTTATCTGAAGATGAATGCAAAAGTGTCCTTGGGTGAGGATAAAAAAAAAAAAAGAGAGGGAGGGAGAGGGAGAGAAACATCCATAAGAGAGAACATCGACTGGCTGCCTCCTGCATGCCCTGCCCCCCCCCACTGGGGATGGGGCCCACAACTTGGGCATGTGCCCTGACCGGGAATCGAACTGGTGACCTCTTGGTGCATGGGTCAATGATCAACCACTGAGCCACACTGGCCAGGCTCCTCTCCCTACTTTTATTTATTTTATCGTTCCAATTTTAGTATATGTGCTGCCGAAACAAGCACTCTTCTCTCTTTAAAAAAAAAAAAATCCTCGGGTGAGGATTAACAACAACAAAAAATTAATATATTGGGAAGAAGCTTTGTAAACTATAAAGGGATAAACAGCAGAGATGATTTCCAATGAACAGAAGTTGAAAGGACAGGCCACATAAACGTCTATTTTCAGAATTTCACTTACAATCACTAAGATGGGAAACAAAATAAAGAGTACAGTGGAAAAACCCAGCTGGTGTGACTCAGTGGTTGAACATCAACCCATGCACCAAGAGGTGGCCAGTTCAATTCCAGGTAAGGGCACATAGCCATGTTGTTGGCCATATCCCCCGGGGGGGAGGGGGGCGCGTATTCAGGAGGCGGCCAATTGATGTTCTCTCTCAACGATGTCTGTATCTTTCTCTCTCCCTTCCTCTCTCTCTCTAAAATCAATCAATCAATCAATCAATCAATAAAGAGTGCAGTGGAAGAGAATGACATTGGGTTTCTTGGTAATTTGGGGTCTATTTCTACGCCAGGACCTCTGTCATTTGCTGTTGTAACACCAGGCTCCACAACAACAGTAAACTTTACCTATGAATTCAGTCCTCTGGGAAACTACTATGCTCCACTTGCTATTCAGCTGAAACACATTTTCAGCCTTCCCAGTCTAATCTCTGAACACCAGCATTTTTGGAAATAGAAATTCCTGAATTAAACAGAACAAAGAAACTGAGGCAAGTAGCCAGAACTGTGCTGAGTAGAAACCCAGGAGTCCACAGTTGCCCAATGTTGCTGCCACCATCAGAAGAGCTGCCAAAGATGAAAAGTAACAAAAGGTAAATCCTTTCCTCTTCTCATATTCTCCCATATTAGTTGCCTGGATTCAAAGAAACTAACAGGAAGCTAGCAGACAAAAGAGAGTGTAGGAAATATAGTTTGCAGGATTTAGACCCTTAGATCTCAGAATAAACAAATGACCAATGAAGGGGGTTTCTTAAGAGGCAAACACACAGCTTTCTATTAGCAACAGTAAAATAGAATTGCTAGCTAAAGCCTCAACAAGCTCATCAATTTAAATAAAATTACATCAAAATTACAACTAAACTACAGAACAAACACCCTTCAGAACTGCCTGTAATCAACCTGAATGGAAGTCCTACAATTATGAAATTAAAGAAGCAGCCACATTGAGACTGGTAGGATGGGTAGGTCCCACACCCACGTGTGGTGGATAAAAATCAGGAGGATACCTTGGCTGTGAAGGTCCTCCCTGAGGAGGAAGGGGTCCCCGTCCCACACCAGGCGCCTAGCTCAGGGTTCCAGTGCCAGAAAGAGAAGTCCCCATCATTTCTGGCTATAAAAACCAGCGGGAATTAAGGCTGAGGGAGGCTGAGGCTGCTGGAGCCCCAGGCAGATCCTCTTAAAAGGCCCCAGCATGGACTTACTCAGAGTAGCTCCCTCTAAGCTCCAGCGAAGGGAGGCAGCTTGAAAGGCACCAGAGACATACGGGGAAGAACTGAGTTGTTTGGAATCAGGGCAAGGAAAGGCAGCTTTCTCTTGGACAGACGTGCTGGTGGAGGCCATTGACCCTTTGGTGAGCCCTTCCCCCACAGGGCAGGCAGGTGGCAGCCATATCTGGGACTCCAGCAACCTGGACCATACTGTTTGCCCCACCCTGGTGATTCTGAGGCCCTGCCCCACCCAACCTTCCGTCCCGCCCAAGCTATTTCCAGTGGCTTTACCATAGGATTGGCCTGTTTTGGCTCCTGCTTCAGATTTTCCTAAATTCTCTCAAACAAGCAGCACCTGGCCACAGTGAGCCCCATACCTCTCGCTAAGTGGCCCCAGGCCCAGCACTAGAAGCAGCCAGCCTTGGTTCACAGCTTGGCTTCGCCTGGGCACCTCCAAGCCCAGCACAAGCAGCAGCCATCTGCAGATCGCTTTGTAGATTATGCCTGGTGGCCCCGGGTAGAACACAGGCAGTGGCTGACCTTGGCCCAGAGCCAGCACACCCAGGGGACAGCTTCAGACCATGATGAAGCACCACCACCCACCTCCACAAGTGACACACTCAAGGAGTGGACTCAGTCAGTACCAGAGCCCTGCTGAAGTAAGTCTTGCTCTGTGTGGTGGGCCCCTGCAAAGCTGATCATCCAAGGTCAGTGGTCAGAGCCAGTCCTTGCAGTTGATCAGCCTGAGTAAATCCCTCCCATTGACGTGCCAACAGCAATCAAGACTCAATTAAAACAGAAGGGTGGACAGTCCACACAAGGGGTACACTTCAAGGGCACAGCTGGAGTGATCAGGGAGTCTGTGTCACTGGACCCTACAGGACACCTACTACAACAGGCCACCCTAGGAAACACAGTAACTCTACCTAATACATAGAAACAAACACAGAGAGGCAGCCAAAATGAGGAGAAAAAGAAACAAGGCCCAAGTGAAAGAACAGAACAAAACTCCAGGAAAAGAACTAAACGAAATGGAGATAAGCAACCTAACAGATAGAGTTCAAAACACTGGTTATAAGGCTGCTCAAGGAACTTAGTGAGGGCCTCAAGAGCATAAAAAGGACTAGTCAGAAATGAAGGATGCAACGTCAGAAATGAAGAAGGCACTAAGTGAAATAAAGAGTAATTTACAGGGAGTCAATAGTAGAGTAGGTGAAGCCAAGAAGCAACCCATCGATTTGGAATATAAGGAAGCAAAAAACACCCAATCAGAACAGCAAAAAGAAAAAAGAATCCAAAAAAATGAGGATAGTATGAGGAGCCTGTGGGATGATCTCAAGCGTACCAACATTCGCATCATGGGAGTGCTGGAAGGATAAGAGAGAGGGCAAGAAATTGAAAACCTATCTGGAAAAAAAAAATGACAGAAAACTTCCCTAACTCGGTGAAGGAAACAGACATACAAGTCCAGGTAGCACAGAAAGTCCCAAACAAGATGAACCCAAAGAGGTCCATACCAAGACACATCATCATCAAAATGCAAAAGGTTAAAGATAAAGAGAATATTAAAAGCAGCAAAAGAAAAGCAGTTACCTTGTATAAGGGAGCTCCCATAAGGCTGTCAGCCAATTCATCAAAAGAAACTTTGCAGGCCAGGAAGGAGTGGCAAGAAATATTTACAGTGATGAAAAGCAAGGACCTACAACCAAGATTACTCTATCCTGCAAAGCTACATTTAGAATCAATGGCCATATAAAGAGTTTCTCAGACAAGAAAAAGCTAAAGGAGTTCATCACCACCAAACCAGTATTATATGAAATGTTGACGGGTCTTCTTGAAGAAGATAAAAAAATATGAACAATGAAATGGCAATAAATACATTCTATCAACAACTGAATCTACAAACAAAATGAGCAAGCAGACAAACAAAATGAGCAAGCAGAACAGAAACATACTGATACAGAGAACTTTTTGTTGCTTGCCAGATGGGAGGGGAGTTGGGTGAAAAAGATTAAGAGATTAAGAAGCACAAATTGGTTGTTAGACTGATGAACCTCAAAGGGAAGTGGGGTGGGAGGTGGGGCGGGAAAAGAGAAACCAAAGAACTTATATGCATATATGCATAACCAATAGACAAAGACAAGTGTGGGGGAAAGCAGGAGGGGGGCGGGATTGGGGAGGAGGGGGTCCGGGGGGGAAAAAAGAGGGACATCTATATACATTCAACAATAAAGATAAGTTTAAAAAATAATAATAATAAAATAAATAAATGTTTATTTCAGATCCAGGTTAACTGTGTAACTCAGACCTAGTACTGCATGAAATGGAGAAATCTACCAGGTTGGGATTACAGCCCTTTCCCAAGAGGCAGACATGTTCCTGCCTCTGGTAGTCAAAGAGACAAATAACAACAGGAGCTGTTAGAGCAAATTCTTTATTTTCATATTAACATTAAAATATAAAACATAAACATTAAAACACACTGAGATCCCACTGCCGTGTTTTCAAAGCAGGTACAATATATACAAGAAGATATTTTGAGTTCACTTAACTCCAAACCCTCAAATGGGAAGACAACCTTAGAGACAGCAATAAAGAAACATGGAAGGGCAGAGCCTGGTGCCGTATAGGACTTCAGAGCCTGGGTCTGCAAATGTAATCTCCTGCCAGGGCATGTGGGGTGACTAAAGGTGAAGTTCTTTTCCTTTTGAGAAATCAGTCACAGTCCCATGAAATTGACACTAAAACACACATTTGCGGAAGGAACACAAGGATTGGCAAGAGGTGAGATTCACCCAACTTTCCTAGTATTAAGTTCCTTGGTTCCTATGCTTAGGCGAATCAATCAGCATCCCTTGAGTGTACTTCAAGGCTAGTCAAATATTAACCCTGACCAAGACAAAAGGCAGACAAGGTCTGACCACCTGCATTCCTCTCTGTGACAATCTACGGTAACCAGATGTTCTGCTTTTTAATTCAAATCCCATTCTGTCACTGAAGCTCTAGGCCTGTGCAATCAAATCAAAAGGATTATCTCCTCTGAGGAAAGGGAGCTCTTTTCCAGACCCAGGAAAGTAGATTTTTGAAAAATATCCTTAAATAGGAGAGCATTCTTTAAAAGGCACAACTAGAACTTTGAACTCTGGGGAAATCTAATGCAATAACCCCTTGCTGGTGAGAAATGCTGGAAAAGGTTCAGGAGTTGACAGGTCAGAACTGTTTTAAAATTAAAATAACAACATTTTTACAATTATTTAAGAAAATCACACTCCTGAGCCCTCTATTGGAGAGAAGTGCAGCACTCAAATTTGGACAATCTGCAGTTAAAATAAAAGCTGACGGGCATCTTCCTGCAATCCACAGGTCTCCAACCACTATTATCTTCCTGAGAATAATTTTTCCTAACACTTTTAGAAAAGGCTAGAAAGGGGAAGCAAATCAAAGAAACGTGGGCCCTGGCCGGTGTGGCTCAGTTGGTTGGGTGCTGTCCTGTGCACCGAAGGGCTGCCGCTTCCCTTCCCAGTCAGATCAATGTTTCACTCTCACGTAGATGTTTCTCTCCCCCTCAACCCCTGCATCCTCTCTCACTAAAAATCAATAAAAAAAATTTTTTTTAATATGAAAAAAAGGAAACCTAGAATCAAACATCATTTCCACATGGGAATTCTAAACATGCTCAAGAACAGCCCCTCATTTCAAAGGGGTGGCTTTATTCAGATGGGAATTCTTTCAGAATGGAAGAGACTGGCCCTTCTGTTTCCAGCAGAAGTCTGAGCAGCTTCTCTTTTGTAAGTCTCTTTTACAGAGTTAGCCCATTGCTCCTGATATTTTACTAGGAGATTCAAGAATTTTAATGTATCGTTTGCTCATCTTTTCCTAATGAGAGGGAAAAGGAATGGTCTTCAAAGCAGGGGCTTATATAAAACAACTCCTGAGATCCTATGCTGGCTAGAAAAAAGTCTTCCCCACTGCTCAAACAACTGGTCTCTTTCCTTGGCTCTCACAATGCAATGAGCTTAATGAACTCGGCATTAGGAAAGCTGTCTATAACTCATCACATCATGGGGCTTGCCAATATCCTAGTACTGCACAACTGGAACATAACTTTGGTTGCCACAAAGTAGACCAGACGTGCTCTACCACACAGTTCTGTGAGGATGAGACCAAGTTACTAAAATGTTGTCAGCCCATAAGATCAGAAATAGATCAAATCCCACGCAAGGTTCTATAGTGCCCTCTTGTGTTCAACTGAAAACTTTTGCATCCACATTGCATCCAAACAGCATCAAATGGTTAGTCCCTCAGGGACATAAGCATTCCCAAACCAAATAGTTCATGTGACAAGACCACTAAAGCAGGGCCTAGAAAATGGTTGGTGCACAATCATATCCTAAATGACTGCTGAGAGGATACTCTCTGTGGTCCAGCAGACAGTGTGATTGAAAGTACTAATTCTCAACAAAGATTCATGAAGGTTTTTAACCCAAGAAATGGATAATGTAGACATAGCACTAGTCACTTACTCTTTTAATAGACACAGCAAATACACAATCTGTAGTGCTTCAGTGACCTGGAGTATTAGAATCATACTAATCCAAAGGAACCATGTTCCCAAAGTTCTAGGCCACAGACGATAAGCAGGGATCTTGCTCAAGGCTGTTAGGTGCCAGCAAACAACATTTAACATTAACGAGCAACATGCCTTGTAAATTTCAAAACCATGGTCACTCCCACTTATAGATTTGAACCATCTTCTCTGTTAAGGTAGCCACGTAGCTGCTGTGGTTCACCTCAAATGGGCAGATGTCCAAGACAGGCTGATCAGTCGGCAAACCTTGCAGCAAGGAGCCACTGCTAGCATCCCACAGCTAAAGAAGACAAAGATAAAAGATAAAAAGTCATTCAATTCAGCTGGGAAACTTGCTTTCTTTCACATCAACTTTGAAAGAGATGCAGAGAGAGCACTGCCTGGGTACAAAGCCCCTAACCCTCACAAGGTTGCATAAAACCAGCACACCTGACATGATCCAGGTATGATCACCTACTGGAATCAGCAATTAGTTTACCTGCGAGTGGATCTGAAAATTAAGACTAGCTAGCATTCGTCCCTTCAATCTATGTGCTGGGCAGTCTTCTAGGAACAGTAGGGACAATATGGCAAAGTCCCTGTTCCTGGCATCCTGGAACCTATCATCTTCTAACTGGTACTTTCTTTTCCTTTTAAAAACCTTTTATTGTGGGGAAAAAAAAAATCAAAGTATTAAAATGTAGAACAGTACAATGAGCGACCCATTACCCAGCTTATGGAGCTTTTATTACATCTGCTAATTTCATGTCACTTTACCTTTATATACTTAAGTAAGGCTTGGATTAAGGTTCAAGAACATCTCATAGAAGGTGCCCTGTGCATCCTATTGCCTTACAACAAGAGGAAAATTATTTCTGGTAAGCCCACTTACAGGATGCTAGGGTTGATTTACATGTTCAGGTGGTAATAGGCTGACCTCTCCATTGTGAAATTCCCCGCCAACCTTTCATCTGTTGGTTTCACCCAGAACTGATAAAACTGATGCCCAAATCATTATTTTATAGGGGTTTCAGTAGTGTCTTTTTTTTTTCAACTTATCTTTATTGTTGAATGTATTACAGATGTTCCTCATTTTTCCCCCCATTAACCCTCTCCTCCCCATTCCCGTCCCCCTCCTGCCTTTCCCCACACTGTTGTCTGTGTCCATTGGTTCAGCAGTGTCTTCTTTTTTAAGGTTCAAAGTACAGCCCATGGCATACTTTAGCTTATGTGAAAAGAATGACGTGAATCTACAGATAATGGAATGGAAAGATAGCCAAGATCGGAAGTTAAATGGGAAAAGAGCAAACCATAGAACAGTAGGTAAAGTGTGACTTGTGTAAAAAATAAACTAAGCAAACATACATACATATGCAAATGTGTAATCATGAAACAGAACTTTGGCTTTTTGCTTTATACATTCCTCTATAAAAAAAAAAAATAACAGGCTCACCAGGGCAGAATATGATGCTTCATCCCCAGTACACACCAGGATGCTGCCATTCTTCTCTGGGTTTTGGAAAATAGCACTTTTGGTCAGTAGTTTGCAAGTGCGCCCCCCAAGGAATGTCTGTACAGGATGGCAGGAGCAAAGTGGCTCTCCAGCATCATCCAGCTTGTAGGACATCTCCATCAGCACACTTCGTAAGGTGTTGTGATTTTTATCTACGGGACAGAGAAAGTGTTGCTCCATGGAGATGGTCCAAAGAAATTAACCTAGTACCTCAGACACTTACAATCTAGTTGAGTAGAAAAACTACAATTTATCAAACCATCAAAAATAGCTACAAAGCAAACATATAACAAGAACAAAACAATACAGCACAAATGAAATTCAGAACCCCAGCCTAGGGTGAAGCAGGTTATCTATAATAGGTTTTGCCTATGAGGGAAACAATTTGAGAATGGGCTATGCTTTTTAGTAAAATCATTACATCCTGCAAGACCTCTGCTTGGGTTTTTATCTTCCTTAACAGTTCTGACTACGATTTTTCCCCCTTTTCCCAATGAGTACCTTATTAGCCCCAGAACTGTACATTTTTTATAAAATGAAAGTGTGCTATTATAGAAGGGGAAACATATATCTGTGGTTCTGCAACTAGAGAACAAAACAGAACTCCAAAGTTTTCTACATGTCACAGCAAATCAGTCTTGGAGACGAAGGACCTATGAGATGACTAAGAACCAAAAGGATCAGAAGACTCTGCTGAGGCAGCTTCTCAGCTCCAACAAAATTATATATATAAAATTTCATTGATTTTTAGAAGGGAAGGGAGAAGAGAGAGAAACATCAATATGAGAGAGAGATATCAATTGGTTGCCTCCAGTATGTGGCCCAACCAGGGATGGAATCTGCAATATTTCGGTGTACGTGACGACGCTCCAACCTACTAAGCCAAACTGGCCAGGGCTCAAACAAAATTTTAAATGATTACATATAGCAAAAACTAGCAGAAGTATGGCACTTTAATGAATATCTCTGATGAAACATCTGCCTGACCATCAGGATAGCTCATCAAAATATACAGATTCACACCTTTCAGGCTAGAAAGAACTTATGAATTTAAGTATAGTTGGTTGCCAGGGGTTCCACCCTGGTTCAGTTAGCTTGGCCCATACAATAATGGTTGTTTATCTACTCTCCACTTAACTTTGTTGGCCTCAAATAAGAAGGAACAGCTAATGCCCTAGTCTGGGCCCTACAGGGCTGCCTTCCTCTGGGCCATTCTCTTAAGTGAGGGGCAGACAGAAGACATAAAACTGATCCGCGGGTGGCTCAATGGCCTCAAAAACAGACCTCCTCATTCCATTACTGTTTTAAGTTATAGGGGCTCCTGCCCTGGCCGGTTTGGCTCAGCGGTTAGAGCGTCGGCCTGCGGACCAGAGAGACCTGGGTTCGGTTCCCGCTAAGGGCATGTACCTCGGTTGCAGTTTGTCCCCGGCCCTGGTTGGTCGTGCGGGTGGCAGCCACTCGATGTGTCCCTTTCACGTCGATGTTTCTCTCTCTCTCTCTCTCTCTCTCTCTCTCTCTCTCTCTCTCTCTCTTCCTCTCTCTCCTTCCCACTCTGTCTGAACAAAAAATGAAAAAAAAAAAAAAAAAAAATGTCCTCAGGTGAGGATTAAAAAAAAAAGTTATAGGGGCTCCTAAAGTGGGATTTACTTCCAGGGAGAATCTGTCCTTAGTTCACACAAGTGAGGAGCTGGAAGGCAGGATCCATGTAGAAACTTTAAGCTATCATCCTCACTGTAGTAGTAAGAGCTCTTAGTCTGTGAGGGGCTTACCAGTACTACTGAAGAGTAGGAAAAACTCTCGTTTCCTCTCCCTCCTCCACAAATGTGATCCCAAACAAATCACAGAGGAGGTCCCCTGAGGGCATCCCAGCACTCACCAGGTCTGTAGGTCACAAGACAGTGTCGGGTGCTGCTCTCTGTCTGAAAGTCTATGCAGCCTCCTGGCTCTATGGGCAGCACGTGAGGTCGATGAGAAGAGCCCACTTTTAGCTCCCAGAAGGAAGCATTCTCCAAGCTTCCAGCCAACACTCCACCATATGGAAATACAGCTGAGGCAGCTCTGGGTATGTATGACAGGGACACCAGTGGGCATCTGAAGGGAAAGGAAAAGCATGCCTCACAATCTTAATACTTGGACTATTCCAGACCCCACTACCAGAAGCCCTCCCTTGAGCTCACTTTTACCTCTATAGAAGAGGTTAAAAATCTATAAGTTACTATCCTCTGACATATAATAAAAACTATCAACTAACTCCGTAGAAATAAAAGGCCATACATATAATATTCTACATCTAATTTCAGAAAAGACACCATATGCTCTAAAAGCAATGAAGAAAATGGACTAAGAAATTAAACAGTACAAGATCACAAGCTGTAGTTGACATATCCCTTAATTAAAATATAGCTTAAAGTTGCCCTGGCTGGTTTGGCTCAGCAGTTAGAGCTTCGGCCAGCCGACCAAAGAGTCACAGGTTCGATTCTGGTCAAGGGCATGTACCTCAGTTGCAGTTCATCCCTGGCTCTGGTCAGGGTCATGCGGGAGGCAACCAGTTGATGTGTCCCTCTTGCGTCGATGTTTCTCTCTATTCTCTCTCTCCCTTCTCCCTCCCTCCCACTCTATCTGAAGACAGACAGAAAAATATCCACGGATGAGGATTAAAAATATATAAAATACATATATATATATGTATTAACTGAAAGTAATTTTAATTCATGAACAGAATTATTTCTTTAGAGATTTTCTAAATCTCTTTCTGCAAGCACATAACCAGGACTCTGTCAAGAATTCTCTCAGGCCTGGCCAGTGTGGCTCAGTGGACTGAGTGTCATCCATGGACTGAGAGGTCCCAGTTTGATTCCCAATCAGGGCACATGCCTGGATTGTGGGCTCGATCCCCAGTAGGGGGCGTGTAGGAGGCAGCTGATGGATGTATCTCACATCGATGTTTCTCTCTCTAAAAAATCAATAAAAATATATTTAAAAAAAAGAATTATCTCAGAAATATTAGCCTACAGACTACATTCCTATGAATTAGTTTCTGCTAAAGTTGCCAAAGCAATCGCTTTGCCTCCCTTATTTCATTTTCCTGTCACAATGAAGCTAACCAAAGCAAACTAAAACAAAAATGAACAATACACACAAATATTCTTTCCTTGCTATCTGCTGTATTTTATTGTCTACTCCAGGTGGGTCCCTCTACATCAATGGCAGTTACCTTGTCTGCCTGGCGTTGACATTTGTTTAAGTTTACATCAATCATCTTTAGACCCACAGACAGACAACATCACTGAAGCATGATTCTACCCCAACCAAATGAAAAGAAAACCCCTAAGTATTGAATCTAGATTTTAGTAAATAATTATTACTGTAGTGCCATCTTTATATTTAGATCCTACTGCTCCTCTCTTAATATATATTTAAATTGGAAATGAAAATTCCCCTTAAGACACTTCTCATTTTGGCCCAGGTCACAAACCTGCCTGTCCTTCTGAGAACTTTATGCCTCCAGGAGAGTATTATGCCCAAATGATACTCAACACATTCTGAAGAGCCACAGTGGTGCTGGTGCCCACCCACCCTCAGAATTTGAGCTGACTTCACAAACCTCCTAACTCTATAATTGGACCATAAATGGTAAGTCAAAATAATATGGTATCCTTAGACCAAGCTGGTTTAGCTATGGATTAGGGAAATTTTAAATCACTTTTTATTGGGCTACCTTTTACTGTTTTCGTCCTGTGTGTTAGACTGGCAATATGGCTATAAAAGCAAGTGTGTGCTAACCATATTTTACAGATGAATATCACAACAGGCCAAGATCAAATAGCTCATAGGCAGTAGAGCTGGGTGCTGAACATAGATGTGACTTCATTTTGCCATGATGGATGATGAGTAATTCCATGAACCTGGTTATATGTGGTCCCAGAGATTTCTACCATGTGTAGAACACAAACTCTAAGGATCTTTTTTTTTTTAAGTTTTTATTGATTTTTAGAGAGAGGGAGAGAGTAAGAAACATCATCAATTGGCTGCCTCCTGCATGCCCATCTACCAAAGATCGAGTGGGCAACTCAGGCATGTGCACTGACTGGGTAACAACCAGCAATGGGACGACCCCCAACAACTGAGCCACACCAACCAGGGCTGGATCTCACTGATTCTTATGTGAGAAAAGATCAGTGAACTCAGAGAGAACTGCACTCCATGAGGAATTCTGATCAACTGTGAAATACTCTTGGAAAAAAACGATTAATACAATAATTGTCCAAGAGAAAGACGCTACCTACAGGAAAAAAGCGAGTGACTCCCTACCTGGCTTTTTGAGGTACTAACTCCTGGACATAACAACTTGTGTTTCGAAGGTCATATACCAGAACTGAACCATTGACTAGTCCAGCATAGATGTAATTGTTTTCATCAAGACACCAGCAGCAGCTCCAGACAGCACGCCCAGCATTGTAAGTCTGCACCACCGTATTTGTCTCCAAGCTGTGGAGTTATGAGAGACTTTAACAACTATGTATTAAAATAATAAAAAATATAACAAAGATGTAAAGATTATCATTTCAATGCTGATCATTTAAGAATACACCCACACCCCCAAACTATTTGGATTCCCAATTTCCTCTAAGGACTGCCTGGTTAACTCTTTTTCATTCCAAAATATTCGGAGGTGGGGGGGGGGAGAGACACATTTTCCTCATGAGCTGTAAGGAAGTGAGAGTAAATTAAAGGGACATAGACAAAGTACATTCCCACCCTACTTCCATTACCTTCTCCATAGTTACCTGTTACACAGGTGATCATATTCCATGTTGAAAATACATACCAATCAGAAAGAAAATATGCATCCCTATGTTCAGAGCAGCGTTATTTATAATAGCTAAGATCTAGAAACAGCCCAAGTGCCCATCAGTAGATGAATGGATAAAAAGCTGTGGTATACTATGTGGCTGTAAACAAGAAGGGCCTCTCTTACCCTTTGCAACAGCATGGATGGACCTGGAGACCATTATGCTAAGTTCAATAAGTCAGTCAGAGAAACAAATATCACATGATCTCACTTATATGTGGAATCTAATGACCAAATAAACTGACGAACAAAATAGGTCCAGAGGCAGGAATGCATGGAAGAGACTGACAGATCTCAGAGGGGAGAGGTGTCGGGGATGGGAAGAGATTAACCAAAGAACTTATATGTATAGCCCATGGACAAAGACAATAGTGTGGTGAAGGCCTGGGGTGGGGCAGGAACTGAGTAGAGGAGGGAAGTGGGGGAAAAATAGGGGATATCTGTAATACTGTCAAAAATAAAATAAATAAATGAATAAATAAATAAATAATATCCAACCATCGAGAGGCAGTCTTAATTACACTTTGATATTTAACCCCACTCTGTCCCAATTTTATAACACGACTAGAAAAAAAAAATCACAGCATACACATACATATAAAACATAACAGTACATTGAGTTTTGGGGCAAAATTAAGCTGAAGCATTCTTGAAAAGTCAAAAGTTTTATAAGTGCTATCACAAGGTCCCTCAGACTTAGGTGCAGAAATTAAACATGAAGCCAACATCCGATATCTAATCAGAACTAATTTCTAAAAAATAAAGACACCGATCACTCTCAGATTTGGTTCACAGCACTCACAAAGCATGTAAAAGAAAAAATGCAGTAACTGAGGGTTACGGATGAGAGAGGTCATCATGGCACCCAAGGAGAGTGAGCTTGCAGTAAGTATTTCTGTTAGGCAGAATGATCCAGGTAATAGACCAAGAATAAATAGTCTTAAGCTGGTATGGTGAGTGACTCCATGGTGTCAGGTGCCAAGGCTGCCTCCATATTGTCACTTCTTCATCTCAAGGGTGCTACTCTTCTATCTACATGGCTTAAGATGTATTTTGTAACATGTAATTTTAAAGAAACGGGACACTACACATACTGTTTTGTAACCTGCTGTGTCTACTTTTAAAAGCAATACATTTTGAATTCAAGAAACCTAGATCTCAGAAGACAATGACTTAGACCAAAACAAAAAACAAAAACCCTAAGCTAAGGCCACCATAACAAAAACACTGATTTCCATGCTATTCAACATAAACAGCCCAGGTCCCATCTTCCTCCCCAAAGCACTCACCTGGTCAGTTTAACAGTGTTGTCTAGGGAAGCAGAGAGAAGTAAGCCTTTGGACCAACTGCTGAAAGACAGTCCACGGATCTGTTTGCTATGCATGGGAATGTACTGACTGCTTTTCATGTTAGCAGTACTGAACATCTTAACACCAAAGCCTGTCAAAGATAAGAAAGAATGAGATACATCACTGATAGTCAACTTAGGGCAACGCAAACTATCTTTCCAAGTAGTTCCTCTGTCGATCTTTCTCGACATTTAAGTTCCCGGGGAAAAGTTAAGAAAATAAAAATTCCCTAGGGTTATAATTTATTATAAAAAGTATATTCCATTTCCAATATCCATCAACAGGTAAATGATAAACCACTGTAAATACACACAATGGATTACCCAGCAATAACAAGGAACAAACTAATATACACAATAATACAAATGAATCTCAAAAACCTTATGCTAAATCAAGCCAAACCAAAAAAATAAAGAGTAACACTATTTATGGCTCTACTTATATAAAATTCTAAAACATGTACACTGATCTATAGAAAGTCGATCTGATGGTTGCCTGGAAATGTAAAGAGAAAGGGACAGGTGGACGATGGATTACAAAAGGGTATAAGAAAACTTCCGGGGTGATAGATATATTCATTATCTTGATTGTGGTGATGGTTTCAGAGGTGTATACATATATCAATACTCATCAAATAATATACTTTAAGTATGTACAACTTATTTTTATAAATTATACTTTAATAAAAATAGAGACAGAGAGAAAGAATGCGTGCACCCATGTGCACCCGCACAAGGGTCTATTCCACCTATGCCACACTCAAGATGCAGAAGAGACAGTAAACAATAAAGAATGGAGGTAAGTCCTTGGGCAAGGGAACCAGAAGAAAAACACGTGAAACTACATCAAACTAAAAAGTTTTTGCAAAGCAAAGAAAACCATCAACAAAACAAAAGACAACCTACCACATAAAAGAACATATTTGCCAAAGATACACCTGATAAGGGGTTAATATCCAAAATTTATAAAGAACTCATACAACTCAATACACACAAAAAAAACAAACAATCCAATTAAAAAATGGGCAGAAGACCTGAATGGACACTTCTCCCAAGAAAAGATACACATGACCAATAGACATACGAAAAGATGCTCAATGTCACTAATCATAAGAGAAATATTAGGGGGACTGGAAAGTAATGTCGTTTTTTTACAGATTCAAACAGATAAGTTTTTAACAAGTTTTTATTTTTAATCAATGATGTAATCACCCTTGTTATCAACAACCTTTTGCCATCTAGTGTGCAAATTTTCAATGCCGGAGCGATAAAAATCAATTGGTTTTTGAGCAAAATATCTGGAGATGGCATTATGGACATCATTAAGATTTTCAAATTTTTTGCCACTTAGAAAATGTTGTAGCGATTGGAATAAATGGAAATCCGATGGCCCAATATCGGGCGAGTATGGTGGGTGAGGCAATACCTCCCACACCAATTCATTAATTTTTTCCAGGGTTCATCTTGCGCAGTGCGGTCTTGCATTATCGTGTTGCAGAATAATGCCTTTTCTGGTGACAATCGCTGGGCACTTTTCAATTAAAGATTGATTTACTCGATCCAATTGTTCACAGTAAAGGTCTGCATTCAGTTTGTCAAGGTTTCAGCACTTCAAAATGAACGACTCCACGAATACTCCACCAAACACACAAAAGTGCCTTTTTGGGGTGTAAACCTGGCTTAGCTGTACTTTGTGGCGATTCTTTTGGAGAAAGCCACTGCCTTTTGCGTTTTGGATTATCATAGAGGACCCATTTTTCAGCTCCAGTGATCAAACGATCAAAAAACGCTTCTGTATTATGCCGCTGAAGCAATAAGTTGCATGTAGTGGACTGGTTAGCTTTGTTTTCTTCGGACAGATTATGCAGGACCCAAACACCTGCTCTGCTTACTTTACCAATCTGCTGCAAATGTTCTTGGATGGTCGACCAAGGTTGGTTAAGAGTGTTTGACAGTTCCTCGATTGTCTGACAAGATTTGCTTCCACTTCCGCCCTTAACGTGTCATTACTTTAATGACATTACTTTCCGGTCCCCCTAATACAAATTAAAATCACAATGAGATATAGATAAAACAACAAACAACAGTGTTGGCAAGCATGTGGAGAAAAGAGAACCCTTGTGCACTGTTGGTGGGAATGCAGACTGGTGAAGTCACTATGGAAAACAGTATGGAGTGTCTTCAAAAAATTAAAAACTAAACTGCCTTATGACCTAGCAATTCCACTTTGGGTATGTATTTGAAGAAACCCAAAACACTAATTCAAAAGAATATATGCACCCCTATGTTCATTGTAGCATTATTTATAATAGCCAAGATATGGAAGCAACCCAAGTGCCCATTATTTTTATTTTTATTTATTTTTATCCTCACCCGAGGACATTTTTCCATTTTTTGTTCAGATAGAGTGGGAAGGAGGGAGAGGGAGAGAGAGAGAGAGAGAGAGAGAGAGAGAGAGAGAGAAACATCGACGTGAAAGGGACACATCGAGTGGCTGCCTCCCGCACGACCAACCAGGGCCAGAGACAAACTGCAACCGAGGCACGTGCCCTTTGTGGGAACCAAACCCGGGTCTCTCTGGACCGCAGGCCAATGCTCCAACCGCTGAGCCAAACTGGCCAGGGCTCAAGTGCCCATTAGTCAAGTGGATAAAAAGGTGGTGGGACGTATATACAACAGAATATTACCTGGTCATAAAAAAGAATAAAATAATCATTTGCAACAGCATGAATGGACCTAGAGGGTATTATGCTAAGTTAACTAAGTCAGTCAGAGAAAGACAAAGACTTTAGATTTCACTTACATGTGGAATCTAAAGAAAATAAAAGAAGAAACAACACTGAAATAGACTAATAGTTACAGAGAACAGACTGATGGTTACCAGAGGAGAGGGGCGTTAGGGGACTGGGTAAAAAAGGTGAAGGGATTAAGAAGTACAAATTGGCCCTGGTCAGTTTGGCTCAGCGGTTAGAGCGTCGGCCTGCAGTCTGGAGAGACCCAGGTTCGGTTCTCCTGAAACAGAATTGAGAGAGACAGAGGGAAACTATAGGCTTTAAATCAATAAGGGAACATAAACACTTGCTAGTTAATCATCAAGGTAAACAAGAAATTAGAACTAGCAGGCTATCAAGAAGAGCTAGATGCCTAGCCAGTTTGGCTCAGCAGTTAGAGCATCAGCCTGCAGACCAATGAGTCGCGGGTTTGATTCCAGTCAAGGGCACGTACCTCAGTTGTGGTTCATCCCCAGCCCTGGTCAGGGTCGTGCAGGAGGCAACCAGTCAATGTGGCTCTATCACATTGATGTTTCTCTCTCTCCTTCCCTCCCACTCTATCTAATGACAAAAAAATATCCTTGGGTGAGAAATAAAAAAAAAAAAAGAAGAGCTAGCGATGCAGAGTGGAACATATACATCAAGAAAAAAGAGAACAGATCACACCCAATTTGGGGAACAATTAATATTTTTCCAACTTGTGGGGAAGGTTTTAATTGATGATACATCTTTTAATTAAAAATCTGGATGGGAATATTATAAATAATCCTTTTACTTTCCCCTCAGTTGAAGCCTGATAGCCTCTCAAGTTATAGCTAATACCAGTGAATAGAAAAATATAGGATAATATAGAATTCTACTTCCTAAACTGTATATATCTAAGTTTGGGGGCATAGCTTTAAAGCCTCTGATGGAACTTCGAGGTGGGGAGACAGAAGATATCTGGCTGAAGCAAAGGGACCTGACAGTTGGCAGAAATCATATAATAAAGGCAGTAGAAAGAAACATCTACAATGATTTAATTGGACATGTGAAGAGATCTGGTTTTCAACATTAAGACAACATAAAATTAAGCTTAAAAAGCACAAAACATGAAAATTAGTATAGTATTAATAAAATAATAAATGTATTCCAAAATTCTTTTATTTGCAATTTGTCAATTTGAATACTCCTGAAAATAAGTATTAAATCTTGTTTTAATTTGAATTAGCCCTTAGAGTAGTATTTTTTCCAAATATTTCCAGTCTAAAATGAATCTATAACTTCAGTGGGACATACAGTCCTTCCTGGACTATACCAGTAACACCCATTTCCAAGCACCTCATCTTTTCTTTATCATGGATTTTCAGTATTTCTGCCCTCTTGGTGAATAAATTTACAGAATGAAGTCAATAGACAGTAAAGACATCTTTACAGTACCTTGAAGTATCTGCATGAACTGGAAACTAAGAAAAGGTGATTTGGTAGGCTGTGGACAGTATTCACCCACTAGTGAGTCCTGGATTCTCCAAAAAGGGAGAAGAGAAATAAATGGAGTCCAATAATGAACATGAAAGCTGAGGTTTTAGACTGTTCACCTGGAAGGAAGGTGGCCTGAGGAGAAGGCTGTGATACAACCAGGCAGCTCAGTGCATCACAGTATGTCATAATGCGGCAGTTTCCACTCTGAGACACTGTGAATGTCTTCTGGAAACAGTACTTGCGCTGGGCCTGGTTGGAGGGCGAGCCGCTTAGTAAATTTGCTTGGGAGCCCCTGGGACACCGTAAAAGCTGATCCCGATGTTGCAGAATAAGTTTTTGCAAGTCCTAAAATGAAAAAGATTTTATAAATGTGAAGCCTTTTAGTTTTGTTTTAAAAAAAAGTTTTTAATTATTTTTACTGATCTGAGAGAGGAACATCAATTTGTTGTTCTACTTATTTATGCACTCATCGGTTAATTCTTGTTTGTGCCCTGACTGGGGATTGAACCCACAACCTTGGCATGTCGGGCCAATGCTCTAACTAAACTGAGCTAACCGGCCTGGGCCATGTGTAGCTTTTTCTATTGTTATTCACCTCATGCAAAATTCTTTGCTCTAATACAAGGAGGTTTCTTATCCATTATATAAAAATGTTAACACAAATCCTAGAGAATTTCTGGTTTTCACAGTATTCCAACAAAAAAATGAAACAAGGAGAACACAGAATCATAAACAGTAGGGCTGAAAGTTGTCTTTGTTTAAAACCTTCATTTTTTTTTTAATCCTCACCCAAGGACATTTTTCCATTTTTGTTCAGACAGAGTGGGAGGGAGAGGGAGGAAGAGAGAGAGAGAAACATCTATGTGAAAGGGACACATCGAGTGGCTGCCTCCCGCACAACCCAACCAGGGCTGGGGACAAACTGCAACCGAGGTTTGTGGCCTTAGCAGGAACTGCACCTGGGTCTCTCCGGACCACAGGCCGACACTCTAACAACCGCTGAGCCAAACCGGCCAGGGCTAAAACCTTCATTTTTTGGTAGATTCAGAGAGGTGAAATAACCTAAGTTTTGAATTATCTGGTTTGATTTTTTTTTTAAATTCAGATTGCAGTAGAATTAACTGTAAAGCATGAAAGTTTTGGACAAATGCCCTAATCATAAATAAAGAGTTGATCATGTTTACTTGCCAAAAATTTTAATAAATCCTATTTGTATCTGAGATGAACCTTAGTAATATTTAGATTCCTTTTCAATTCCTATTTCAAACGTTATTTGGATTAGAAAGGGGAAACTTACCTGAACACGATTATGAAGCTTAGTGCATTCCTCAGTGAGGACTTGAAGTCGGAGCCGGCACTGTGCTGTTTCTAACTCAGCCTGCTTCCTTAGCATCTGCTCCTGTAGTAAGGAACTAGAGGGGGAAAGCCAGCAATAGGTAGAGATTAGGAAGGCTACAGAAGACTTCCTGTCAAGATGGCACAGTAAGTTCATGCTATGATAGACACACTTTGCTTTAAATATGTCATGACAGTGAATAAAATATAACAAAATAAAAATCTCTCAAGTCCAGAAACAATACAGAAATGTAGCATGCAGGCTGAACTCATAAGCCTGCTATAGGCTTTGGTGTTAAAGTAGGCAGTGATGACCAGGAGTTTGGCTCCTTAAGCAACAGGGACTAAAAAAGCAAAATGAGGGATCAGAGACAAACTCACTGCTTGAGGTAGAGCCAATTATGAGTATAATGACATGTTATAAGACTAAAGTTATCTGTTGGATTAAAAGAAAATAAGCTACCAGTTGTTCATCAGATATTCAAATAATACTACAAAAAAGAGGCTAAAATTAAAAAGATAGGATGTATGTAACAGGAAAATGCTAACAAAAGAAATACCAATTAGAATTTAAAAACATGAACAGGCATAAACAGAACAAAAAATGCATAATGAAAGGGCACATTCACCAAAAATAAAAATAATAAATTTGCATGCAACCTAAAGACAATCTGAAAATATGAAATACAAAAAAAATAGATTTCCACTTCAATAAGACAAGATAGAAAAAAAGATAAAAATTGGAAAGGAAGGAATAAAGCTGCCCTATTTATCTCATGCAAAATTCAGGAGAACCTACAAACTATTAAGAGTTCAACAAGATACTAGAATCAAGATCAAGAAAATTAGATCATTCACATTCCCCATATACCATATAATAGATTAGTAAATTAATTTTTAAAATTTCATTCACTCCCTGGCCGGTTTGGCTCAGCGGTTAGAGTGTCGGCCTGCGGTCCAGAGAGACCCGGGTTCGGTTCCCACTAAGGGCGCGTACCTCGGTTGCAGTTTGTCCCCGGCCCTGGTTGGTCGTGTGGGAGGCAGCCACTCGATGTGTCCCTTTCACGTCGATGTTTCTCTCTCTCTCTTCCTCTCTCTCCCTCTCACTCTATCTGAACAAAAAATGGAAAAATGTCCTCTGGTGAGGATAAAAAAAAAAAAAAAATTTCATTCACAACAGCAATTCTAACAATAGCAATCTAGGAATAAAGTTAAAGGGTATGCAAGAACTTTATGAAGCAAAGTATATGTATAAATGACACAAGAAAACAGTGAGTAACTGAAAGGATATATATAACGTTCATGGCTGGAAAGACTCAAAATCATAAAGATGGCATTTCTCAAGTTACTCTTTAAAATTTAATGCAATTTCAATCAAGATATCAAAGGGTTTTTCATGGAACTTAGTATACTAATTTTAAAATTAATATTAAAGAGCAAAGTGCCAAGAACAGCAGAGTCAATTTTAAGGAACAAGGTAGGAGGACATATTTTAAAGCTACAATAAAGTGTAACTTGGGAGTCCTGGAGCAAGAATTAACATCCAGATGATGGAACAAAAGAGTAGTCCATTCATACATAGAAATGTAATTTAGGATAGAGGTAAAGATAAAAACTTATACAGAAAGATCATACTATTTAATAATTATGCTGTCACAAGTGATTATCCAAAAACTAGATTTTAGATAGACTAAAAGCCTATATAAAAAGACTTTTAAAGACCCTTAGAAGAAGATATTATGTCTTAATGACCTTGAAGCAGTGGAGACAAAAAAAGCACAAAACAAGAAACTGATAAGTAATGGCATTAAAAGTAAAAACTAAACAAGCTAGAGACAAGCCTCACATTGGGGGAGAATTATTTGCAATGTACACAACTAACAAAAAATTAGTATAAGGAAAACATAAAAAACTATAAATCATTAAGAAACAGTATGTTTTGCTCAACAGAAATGAGCAAAAAATATGAACACAATTCACAGAAGAGTATGTTCAACCTCATTAGTTTTGAGAAAATGCAAATTAAGTAAATGAGACAGTCAAAATTAAGCCTGACAATATGAAGTAGGCAAGGGTATGAAAAAATGAAAACTATCTTACACTGCTGCTGATAGAAGTATAGACTGGTAACAGCTTAGAAGAGCAATTTAATAATATCTAGTAAAGTTGAAATTACACGTAACCTACAATAAAGCAATTCCATTTTTAGATCTAAAGAAACTCTTGCCCATCTTTTCTACAGCATGGCTTTTAAAAACAAAAACTGGAAACCACTTTAACTGTCCACTAGCACAAAATACACATAAGTAAATTCTAATTAGAGAACCATACTATATACAGAAATTGAAATAAACTAGAGCTACATGTATCAACTAGGATATGTGCCCCAAACATGACATTAAGACAAAAAGAGCTACAGATGGAAAATTATAATCCAGTAACATTTACCTAAAGTATAAAAACATCCTAAATCATACTACGTATAGATCCTCCGGGTAAAGAGATGGAATTAAGGAGAACTGAGTTCACAAGTAAGCTTCTATTGTATCTACAATACAGCTGCCATTTTATGTTTTCATTGATTTTTGACAGAGGAAGGGAGAGGGAGAAAGATGGAAAAGTTGATCAGCTGCTTACTGCATGCCCTCTACTGGGGATCAAGGATGAAACTCAGGTATGTGCCCTGACCAGGAACTGAACCAGTGACATCTTAGTGCATGGGATGACACTCAATCCACTGAGCCACACCGGCCAGGCACAAATGCCATTTTAAAATGCTACAAGTAAGTATTTGTTGGAGCAAATGAGAAAAAAGATAATTAAAAGTGTCCATAATCCCACTTCTCAGTAACTATTTGAAGTATTTTCTTTTGCTAGTTCGCAAAAATATAATCACAATAATGTGCTTTCACGTAACACACTACGTGCACTTCAACAGCAGTTTTAATGAATGTGTAGTATTCTGTAACATAGATATGCTAGAGTGTACTCAACCAATTAATTCTCTTGGCTTGGATTATTAACAATGCTAAATGAAGAAACTCATTAAGTAAATCTTTCCATAGATCCTTAATTGTTTTAGAATAACTGCCTGAAGAATTACTTTTATTTAGTTTTTTAAAAGACAATTTTTTTTTGGTAATTTTTATTGATTTTAGAGAGAGAGACAAGAAACATCGATGAGAGAGAACGTCAATTGGCTGCCGCCTCCTGCATGCCCCGCACTGGGAATTGAGCCCAAAACTTGGACATATGCCCTGACCGGGATCAAACTGGTGACCTCTTGGTGCATGGGTCGATGCTCAACCAGTGAGCTACAATGGCTGGGCTTTATTCTTTAATATTCTTTTAATTTTTTTTTTTAATCCTCACCCGAGGACATTTTTGCATTTATCTTCAGATAGAGCAGGAGGGAGAGGGGTAGGAAGAGAGAGAGACACATTGACTGGTTGCCACCCACACGACCCCAACCGGGGCCGGGGACAAACTGCAACGAAGGTACGTGCCCTTAGCAGGATCCAAACCCGAGTCTCTCTGGTCCACGGGCCGGCACTCTAACTGCTGAGCCAAACCAGCCAGGGCTATTCTTTAATATTCTTAAAGCATATTTTAAGTAGTGTTATTAGCAACTGTTTTTGGGATTCCAAAATCCTGGTAATTTCTTACATCGCATAACATGTGCAAAGCTTCACTTATGAGTCTTCTGTATACAGTGCTGTTGTAGGAAGGTTTAGAACACCATAAGCAAAAATGGCAACATTTAAGTTGGAATGTGCCAGATCTTCTTTAAAAAAAATTATTAAGCCTATTCTAGCCAAGAGAATATTTCAGATGGTCATGAATTGGCTACAAGGAGTGTAAGATAGGAATCTTGGATTCAATGTTCACAGTATTTAGGAGCAGACAAGCAGTAAATGTAATCCCTAGGTTAGACTCTGGACAGGCTACAAAAATACCCAGGATATTTTTCTGCTTGGACCTTTTGCCCAAGCCAGGTATAAGGTATTACAGTAGTGTTATAGGTTTCTCTATGGCATTTCATTTCAGGAGGGCTAAGACACCATGGTTTTGATTTCCTCAGGTCATATTCAAAGGCTTAAGCCTTAAAACTGATTCCAACTTTATAGGAATGTGTAAGTGCTCCTGCAGAAGGAACAGCTGCTCCATTCCTTCTGAACCTACCTGCTCCAATCAGCACACAATACTCAGGCTCTGAAAGCAGAGGTTTACAAGAGGTGCCAAGAACACAGAAGGAACAGGTGGCAAAGTCTTCCTCCTGCTGCCCTTCTTTCGTGTCTCCCTGCAACACTGGTTAGTACTCTGTATATTACAAGAATAGAAACTATTTAAACTGGCAAACTAAAATTGAAAACCAATGTACTGACTTGTGTAACTGAGAAATCCATTGGAGTCTAACTCCAGGCATAGCTGAAATCACAATTATTTGTCACCTCAGATCCTCATTTTTAATACTGTATGGAGAGCAAACAATACAGACCTCTTTCAGAAGACTATCAGACATGTATTATAAATCACAGTATGAGACAGACTACCAGCAAGACCTAGAGATCCCATCGCAGCCCAAGTGAAGCCTCAGAACCACACTAAGAGTGACTCATATATCCTTTATCAGATGTGCCTACAAGGAACCAAAAGGGAACATTCCAGCTAGGCAGGCTCTTTCTACCTACCTTTTCATGCGTTCATGTTCACTAGTGTCCAAAGCTCTCAGGGTTCGGGCATAAAGGACAACAATGTCACTGTGCTTGGCTTTCTTGTTGCACTAAAGAGTCCAATAGGACACAATTAGTAGGGTTCTAGGAATCCACCTGACTTAACATGACTGTGCACATGCAGTCTCTATCTACAGTCCTTACCTGGGGACATTTTCGTGTCTGTCCTTTGAGCCACTTAGAAATGCACCTAAACCCAAAGAGGTGCCCACAGCGTAAAGCAGAAAGCCGGTGATCCCCAGCATTGGTCCACTGTTCTAAACATATTGTGCAAGTGTCCCCTTCTTCTTCCTCATCTGTAGAAGATGAAGGTAGAAGAGAGGTGGACTTCTGAGGAGACTGCTAGATGAAAACCAGAACACATTCAAATTAGAGAAAATGCAAAATCAGTCTTGAAGAGGACATGCAACTATCAAATTAACAAAACCACACAAAAAATACACAAACCCGATTTATTTTATTTTATTTTTTTACATTGTTTGTGATCCTCTTTATTTGAAATGTCCAGAACAGACAAATCCAAAGTAGAGAGTGGGTTAATGGTTGTCAGGGGCTACAAACCCAATTTAAAACACTGCAGAAAAACTACAACACCTATGAATCACTTGTCATTCTTTCTAGAATGCAATCTCATGTAATACAAGCTAAAAAAATATTAGTACCCTTTGATCTTAATAAACTCTTGGGTTTTTTTCATTCAAATGAAGAAAAACAGCTATTATTTACAAAGACACACACACACACACACACACACACACACACACACGCTCTAGCAGTTACCCAGATAACCAACAAGAAACAGTAGGTTTGTTATTCATCCAAAATTAGGTTCATAATCAACTCAAGTAGCTATAAAGTACTTGGTTTATATGAATCAAAGAAAAATACCAGAAAAACAAAGAAAGAACATAAACAGCTTACGAAAAATTACAAATGGCTAATAATTGTTCACTTATAATTAAAGAAATGCAAATTGAAGACACCATTTTTTTTTTTCATCTATTAGATGGTATAAAGTAATGTCTGATGACACCAAACACTGTTATGGGTGAGGGAGAAACAGGTATTCTTACATATTGTTGCTATAAGAAAGTGGCACAAATTTTCCAGAGGGCAATTTGACATTATCTATTAAAACTAAAATACATATCTTTCCTTTGCCATGGCACTCTGCTAGGAATATATACCATAAATACAGGCATAAAAGTTGCCAACATATTTCTACAAGGATGCTTAGTGCAGCATGATTTGTATTAGAAAAAAAGGAAAGAGCCCTAGCCAGTGTGACTCAGTTGGTTGGAGCATCATCCCATATAGTGCAAGGTTGCAGGTTCAATTCTCCATCAGGGCACATACCTGGGTTTCAGGTTCGATCCCAGGTCGGGGCAGCTATGGAAGGCAACCAATTGCTGTTCTCTCTCACATTGATGTTTCTTTCTCTTTCTCCCCTCCCTTTCCCCTTCTCTAAAAATCAATACACATATCCTCGGATGAGGATTTAAATAATTAATTAGTTAAGTAAGTAAGTAAGAAAGAAAAGGAACGACCATAATAGTGTACATGACAAGGTTAGCTAAAATTTTATTTATATGATGGAACACTATTATTAAGCTATTAATAAAAATGAGATTGAACTTTATTTACTAATAGAAAGCTCTCCAAAATGTGATAAGTCAGGGGGAAAAGGAATAAAAACAAGGTATAATATAATCCCATTTGTGTACATTTAAAAATAGAACATTTATACATATAAATTCACATGTACATTAAAATTTTTCTAGAGGAAAGAAATAAAAATGGAGACCATATAGAACTATAAAAAAAGTAGATCAATGTTTTTGGATTGGCAGAGTGCACAGTTAACATAAATAACTTATATTAAGGACAACACTGTGTGTTATTTAAAATAAAAATTATTTATCACATAGCAATCACATTCTGCCAGACAGTTCATAAACTATATTCGTACCTACTATTTTAATTGATACTTAACCTTGTTAGTTAGGCAAGACGAGTTATCCTTACATCATCATCCCACCCAACCCTTTTTAAACCTAAGAGAAAGAAGTCACATGAGTGACTAACTTAGATAAGATCTACTCCTACATCTCCTGCCTACAAAGCCTGAAGTTTTTCATTTTAGACTGCAGCGCGCGTGCGCGCGCACACACACACACACACACACACACACACACACACACTTCCTTTTGGTTAATCCTCACCCAAGGTAATTTTTTTCCACTGATTTTTTCCCAGAGAGTTGAAGGGAGGGAGAGAGGGGTGGGGAGAGAAAGAGAAACATCCATGTGAGTGAGACACATCGACTGGTTCCCTCCCAACCAGAGCTAGGGAGCAAGCCTGCAACCCAGGTATGCCCTTGACTAGGAATCGAACCCTTCGGTCTGAGAGCTGACACTCTAACCACTGAGCCAAACTGGCCAAAGCCTGCAGCCTCCTTTTTAAATGAAAATCCAAACCTTTCATTTCAAAAAATGTTTTTAAAAAAATTCACATTCGCCTGGCCAGTGTGCCTCAGTGGTTGAGCGTCGACCCATGCACCAAGAGGTCGCTGGTTTGATTCCCGGTCAAGGCACATGCCCAGATTGTGGACCCAATCCCCAGTGGGGGGCATGCAGGAGGCGGCCAATCGACGGTCTCTCTCAATGATGTTTCTATCTCTCTCTCCCTCTCCCCTCCTTTCTCTCTAAAACCAATAAAGAAAAAAAAAATTCACATTACCTGCTTGGGGAGGGTCTCTCCTTCTCCAATACATGCAACTTCTTGCTCTGCTGAAATATCTCCTGGTTGTTCTGCCAAGTCGTTTCCAGAAATGACAGGATAGGTAATAACAAAAGAAGACATAACTGATAAGGTATCAGAGGCTAGGAGGAGAGCCTGACTCACTCATCATTTCTAATTGGTAGTGTTACTATAAAAGGGATGACAATTTTCCCAAGCAGCATCAGTGAATTTCCCCCCCACTCATTTTAGATATTTTCTAACACATAAAAATAGACAGAAGAGTATAAGCACCCATAGGCACTCATCACCCCTTTTCAAAAATATTTTGCCAGTCTTATTCCATCGAAGCCCCATTCCCATTATTTTCTTTTAGAATACTTATTTTTACACAAACACTATTATTATACCTCATACAATTAACAATCCTTTAATACCATCTAATACACAGGCACCCAGTTCATATTCAAAATTCCCTAATTGTGTTCAAGTTACTACAGTGGATTTATTCCAATCAGGATCTAAACAAGGTCTCCACAATGAGTTTGTTATGTCTCATAAGTCTTTTTCCTTCTATAACAATTTTCCTTTCCTCATTTTTATCCCCTCCTTGTCACTGATTTGTTGGGGGAGATTTGTCTTATAAAGTCCTATATCCTGGATTTGGCTGTTTGCTTTCTTGTGGTATTGTTTACATTTCCTATAAACGGACAGATCTAGAGGCTTCAGTAGATGCAATTCTGTTTTTTGGGAGGAGGGACAGCAAGATACTTCTTACGTTGAGCACTTCTGACTGGAGCACATTGGGTTCAGGTGGTGTCACTCAGACCCCTAAACTATCAGGGTCTTCATCAACCTTTCACAACTTCCATTAATGGTCAAGGAGGTGATTTTTAATTTTTAGTCCTTTTTCTTTTTGAGGCTCAAATTTTTATGTAATTTTCTTGCATTGCTTCTAGATTTTGAAATACTCCTCACTACTGGGTTTTAACACTCATGTACTTTTCTAATACCAAAATGGTTTCATTTTTTACACTAGTTCTCTGATCCACTTATTATATCCTGGTTTATAGTATAAGGAATTAACCCACTTTTCCAGTTTTAACAATATGAATTTAAAAGTGTCTTTTCCACAATGATTTAAGATTTCCCCTTTACAAAACTAGATTTTAATATACATTTAAGTATTTTTCTAGATGTTCCAAATGTCCTATATTTTAGATTTGAATGAATGCATCTTTGAGATTTTTACCTTGTTCCTTCTACTTCCTTCCTGTAAACTATGCAAATTAATTATATCTAGAGTCTTAAATATTCAGGTTTTTTGTTTTTGTTTTGCAAAAATACTTCCTAAGTAGTGTAGATATTTCTGACTACAGTGCATCAAGAGGCACGTAAGTTCTGGTGGTGTCAGCATGGTCCCTCTATTAAAAAGAATTCCAATAACCTTTCAACCTGCTGATTTAGGATCCACTGATGATCTTTGCCTAGATACATTATTTCATTAGGAGTCACAAAATGATTTTTTCCTCTATCATTTCTACCCCATTATTAGGGAATTTTTCCATTAAAAAAAATCTTCCTTGAGGGTGGGTGGAAGGGACAAAGAGACAGAACACAGAGAATTTTTAGGGCAGTGAAAATGCTCTGTAATATTATAATGATGGTTGTCCAAACCCATAGAATGTATAACACCAAGAGTGAACCCTAAAGTAAACTATGAACTTTGGGTAATTATGGTATATAACAAACACCCCATTCTGGTGAGTGATGCTGATAATGGAGAGGCAGGCAATGCATGTGCAGATACAGAGGGTATATGAGAATCTCTGTATCTTCCTCTCAATTTTGTTGTGAACCTTAAACTACTTAAAAAAACAAAAAAAACCCCGAAAACCTCCTTCATCAACTATTTGGTTTTCCTGATTACAATTCACACAGGAAAGGCAGGATAAATGCTGAATCCTTTATTTATCAGCCTTCAGAGAAATGAGTTAGGGCTCTAATAACTTATAATGATTGATAAATGAGGTGTGTTTTTTTTTTTAATTGATTTTTTTTTTTTTAGAGAGAAGCATCGATTTGTTTGTTCCACTTATGTATGCATTCATTGGGTGATTCTTGTATGTACACTGACTAGGGATCGAACCCCCAACCTTAGCTTGGGATGATGCTCTAACCAACTCAGCTACCTTGCCAGGGCAATAAATGAGTTTTAAAAATATATATATAATAATGAATTTATACATTTTCATAGATTTGATGTATCTCAACCTATTTCAATCCATAACCCAAGAACATATTCGTTATTCTTTTTGATGCTCAAATTGTCCTACCATAGGTCACTAACAGCCCTTTCTAGGTTGTTCTTGTGCCTACTGATGTAACTTTATGAGGCTTAGATGGTTTCCTTGTTTTCTAACCTAATAAAATCCTCATCTTTGAGATTTCTTATTCCAGACCTGGAAAGCTATTTCTCCAAAAGACCCTGGTTCCATTCAGTGGGAAAAGCCCACAATCTGGGGTGTTGGAGGGTTTTTAATGTAAGCAGGACATATGTTTTAGGGGGGGGGTCTCTGCCCACCTACTGCTAAACAAAGTTCCACTTGCACAATACATAACATTATACTAGGACTTCAAAAGTAGACCAGATAGGGTGCTGAATTTACAGAACCTTTCTTTTAAAAAAATAAATCTACTTTCTTCTCTTATGTCTAAGAACAATGAAAGGGAATGTATAAATGTCATTACAAAATAAATGATTCACTGGGTCGCAAATCATATTAAATTGCAAGTCAGATCAAATCCTCTCTATATCATTATGGCCAGTGTAAGCTGTACTATAAAGTAGGAATCTACAACATTTGGGGGGAAAGGGAAAATATCAAAACACATACCTAGAGATTCTAGCCTTTTGGAGTCAAAGCTTTCTATATGTTAGCCTCGTGAATCCAAACCTGGATAAACACTCACCTTCTAAAATGGCAGCTCCAGGTTCCTCTGCGTGGACAACAACCTCTTCATACTCTATGGAACTGTCATTGTCAGAATCGGAACTACTTGATACCTGCAAGTCTTCAGAGACAGGATCACTAGGCCCTGAATCATGAGAGGTAGTTGGCAAATGAGGCTGGCTCCTGCTCACTTGAAAGTAAGCATCCAATGGTGCTCTGGACCTATTTAAGCAGAAAGAGAACAGAATTATAGTATAAAGGACCACCATCACAAAAACAACCCAATGTAATTTGGAGGTAAATCCTAGTCATTTCAACCCACCTCCAGGCCATCAAACGCTGTCTTTGAACACTGAAGCAGGAATAGCAGATTTAGGCAGATGTTGGCTGGTCTGAATACAATCTTTTCCACTCAATTACATTAGCCCATAATGGAGCTTGACCCTACTGCTAAAAGCTAATTCCACTTTACTGGCCCCTTTGGCCATGTGTCAATATTTTAATTTGTCTTCTAATATTAGGGGGTTGGAAAGAGAGAGCGGACATGAAGAAAAAGGGCCCTGTTGGTCAAATATGGTCTCATGGGATTCTGCTGCTACAGCTAGGCAGACCAAGGTCTTTTGGGATACAGTATGAAGTCTGGCTTCAGTCATCATTGTTTCACCTCTTATTATAAGACATTATTTTTCTTTTCAAGTTTAATATCAGGTTAAGGTTAAAAGCACAGCATATCAAAAAAGAACTCAAGACGAGGAGAGTTGGGAGCAGATTTAACATGCCAACTCATTCTAGCTGGCTGAATTTTAACCATAACCACTACTATACCTCAGTTTCCCTCATTTCCAAGGTAACAAACCATATTCCACTTATAACCGAGAATTAATGACATTCTATATTAAAAACCTAAAAGGTGTTCTGAACTTTAGAACATGCTACTGAGCTAATAATCACAAAGTATTACTGAAAAGTGACCTACTTTAAGTTTTAATAACTGTTTTTATGACATTAAGATACAGTGGAGCCCGGCCGGTATGGCTCAGTGGTTGAGTGTTGACCCATGCACCAAGAGGTCACCAGTTCGATTCCTAGTCAGAGCACATGCCCAGGTTGTGGGCCTGGTCCTCAGTGGGGGGCATGCAGGAGGCAGCCAATTGATGTTCTCTCTCATCGATGTTTCTCTCTCTCTCTCTCTCCCTCTAAAATCAAGAAAGAAAAAAAAGATACAGTGGAACCTCGGTTCTCGAACTTAATTCATTTCAGAAGGGTGTTTCAAGAAGTGATTTGCTCAAAAATGGAATTTTTTTCCCATTAGAAAATGTAAATTGAATTCATTCATTCCAGACCTTCAAATGATTACATTTTAACCTTTCTTATATATAGTACATGTCTAATGTACTGTTTAATCTATAAACAAATACTTTTCTTAAATTTATCAAACCACCCCCTACTAGCCTTAAACTAATCAATTCCAGGGGTGTCATCTTTCAGGAAGACAGTATAACAGCTTTGCTTTTTCACATACTACTGAGCCACACAGGCCAGGGCAGCAACATTAGCATTCTTGATGGCCTCTTTATGTTTTAAGATTGTACTAATCATCCATTTTACCAGTAAAAAAGCAAAAAACAAACAAAAACCAACACACACACACACACACACACACACACACACACACACACACACACACACATATTCACAGCACAATTTCCTGAAATGTTAACAACCTGAGGTTTAGCAGTAAACTGACTAGCATTCTCTCCTTTGTTTGTGGCCTGAGAGATGCTTTTTGTCATGCTGATGTATCAGCATGAAAGGGTTATCAGGTATCAGCATGAAAGGGTTATCAGGTCTAGAACCAATATTTTGTTCAATAACTGACATATTTCTTCCATGAACAACTTGGTCAATAACCAAATTGTCTGAGATGGAAGACGTTTGAGAACTGAAGTTTGACTGTATATTATTGCCCAGAAACATTTTTGGATGGAGATTACTCATACTAAAAACATTTTGATTTCCCATAGGATAGCTAAAATTTATGGCAAACTAGGGCTTTCTATTATGGATGATTAGCCCTGTATGGTTTGCCTCAGCAGTTACAGCATCAGCCCTCTGACTGAAGAGTCATGGGTTCGATCCCCGGCCCCAGTCAGAGTCTTGCAGGAGGCAACCAATCAATGTTTCTCTCTCTCTCTCCCCTCCTCCCTCCCACTCTACCTGGGGGGGGGGGGGGGTGGAATCAATGAAAAAATATCCTTGGGTAAGTATTTAAAAACAAAACAAAACAAAACAAAAGGATGATTAAATGGAACAAAATAAAAATTATTTGGTATCCAATTCAAAAGCTAGAAGATTCACCCTTGTAAAAAAGGAAATGTAAATAAATTAAAATTAGTAGCAGTTATGAATCCTTTCTGAATCACAACTATACAATTCAGTGATTTATAGCATAACCACAAGGTTATGCAACCACACTCTTATTCCCAAACATTTTTACATCTAAAATGAACTCTGTACCCATAAGCAGTTACTCCTTCTTTTCCCCTTCCCCCCAGCCTCTGGCACCACTAATTTACTTTTTGTCTGTATGGACTTGCTTGCTCTGGACATTTCACGAATGGGATCATATAATATGTGGCCTCTTGGGTCTGGCTTTTTCACAACTTGATGATAAATACATGGATTATGTCATCTGCATGGCTATAGTTTTATTTATTTATTTCTAATTGAAATGCCTTGTATATATATATCTCTCTCTCTCTGCCTAATCTGGACCTTCCAGTACAATGGTGAATAGAAGAAGTGGCAAAAGCAGACATTTTATCTTGTTTCTGAATGGGGTAGTTTTCACTCTTTGTCTATTTAATTTTTAGCTGTGAGTTTTTCATTCATGCCCTTTATCAGGTTGAGGAAGTTCCCTTCCATTCCTAGTTTGTTGAGTATTTTGTGTTTTTTTAATGATTTTGGATTTTGTCAAATGGTTTTTCTGCATCGATTGAAATATTCACCCTCCCACACTTTATTGTATTAATATGGTGTATCTCTCACTGATTGTTTTCTTTTCTTTTTAATCTTCACCCGAGGACATTTTTGCATTCATCTTCAGATAGAGTGAGAGGGAGGGAGGGAGGGAGAGAGAGAGAAACATCAATGTAAGAGAGACATCGACTGGCTGCCACCCACACGACCCCAACAAGGGCCAGGTACAAACTGCAACCAAGGTACGTGCTCTAAGTGGGAACTGAACCCGGGTCTCTCTGGACTGCAGGCTGATGCTCTAACCACTGAGCCAAACTGGCCAGGGCGCTCACAGATTGTTTTCTATATGCTTAATTAATTTTACTTTCCTAGAACAAATCCTGTTTAGTTATGGTATACAATCCTTTTTATATGTTGTTAGATTCAATTTGCTAACATTTTGTTGAGTATTCTTGTATCTATATCAGTGGTCCATAGTTTTCTTGTGATATCTCTGTATGGTTTTGGTATCAGGGTAATACTGGCCTCAGATGATCATATCAAATAGAAAGTGTTACCTCCTCTTCCATTTTTTAAAAGAAATTTTTGTTTTGTTAATCCTCACCTGAGGATATTTTTCCATTGATTTTAGATAAAGTGGAAGGGAGGAAGGGAGGGGGAGGAGAGGGAGAGAAAGAGAGACACATAGATGTGAGAAATACACTGACTGGTTGCCTCCTGCACAAATCTGACCCGGTATCGAACACATGACCCTTTGGTCCCCAGGCCAATACTCTATCCACCGAGCCACATTGGCCAAGGCTATTTTTTTTTTTTTTTAATCCTCACCCGAGGATATTTTTTCCATTGCTTTTTATAGAGAGTGGAACACAGGCTGACGCTCTAACCGCTGAGCCACACTGACCAGGATGCATCTCTTCCATTCTTTAGAAGAGTTTATGAAGTATTGGTGTTGTTTATTTTATCTTTAAATGTTTGGTGGAATTCACCATGGAAGCCATCTATCTAGTTCTGGGCTTTTCTTTGTGGGAACTTTTTTAAAATTACTAATTGGATATGTATTGGTTTATTCAGATTTTTTTTTTCTTGAGAGTATATATAATTTGTCTTTTTAGAAATTTGTCAATTTCACCAAGGTTATCTAATTTCTTGATATAAATATGTTCATAGTAGTCTCTTATTGTTTTCTTCTGTAAGGTTCATAGTAATGATCCCGCTTTCATTCCTGATTTTAATACTTTGAGTCTTCTATTTCTTTTTTTTTTTTTTTTTTTCATCCTCACCCGAGGACACTTTTCCATTTTTTGTTCAGACAGAGTGGGAGGGAGAGAGAGGAAGAGAGAGAGAGAGAGAGAGAGAGAGACAGAAACATCGATGTGAAAGGAACACATCGAATGGCTGCCTCCCGCACGACCAACCAGGGCCGGGGACAAATTGCAACCGAGGTACGTGCCCCTAGCGGGAACCGAACCCGGGTCTCCCTGGACCGCAGGCTGACTCTCTAATCGCTGAGCCAAACTGGCCAGGGCTCTTTTTTTTTTTTTTAAATAACTTTTCTTTATTGATTTTAGAGAGAGAGGAAGGGAGAGGGAGAGATAGAAACATCGATGAGAGAGAACACTGACTGGCTGCCTCCTGCATGCTCCCCCCGGGAATCGGGCCCACAACCTGGGCACGTGCCCTGACCGGGAATCGAACCAGCAACCTCCTGGTTCATGGATCAATGTTCAACCACTGAGCCTGACTAGCTGGGCGAGTCTTCTATTTCTTGGTCTCAGTCTAGGTAGAAGTAAAAAATTGTGATTCACTTGCTTAAAAATTACTCATTAATATTGCTTTTACAAAGCAAAATATTCATTTCCAAGGTCAGGGTGGGACAGAGGAAAGGGGAACTATGTAGAGCAACAGGAGGCAATGCTAGGGGTTTCTCTTTGGGGGTGCAGCTGTGAAATCCAAGAAATGCTCCTCTTTCCCTGCATTTTGATGATAATGTCCCTCATCATTGCTGAATTAAGTAACAGTATGGTAAGCTCTTGGCCCCTGCTTAACCTCAGTCCCAGATTCCATAAGCTCCATGAGAATAGGTACCCTGATCTGTCCTGTTCACCAATGTATCTCTCCAAGGCAAACTTCATTCTCTCACATGGTGGTGTGTTATAATATTCTGAGGCAAAAGCTACTCATTTTGACCCCAAGATGTTGGTTCTCAACATCTTGCCTAGGGATAGTCTATCAGGTGAGTAAATGCTAAACAATATAATGAGAAATTCATATGAAGAAATTCAGAAAGTATGAGCAATTCAGTCCTGGAAAAGCACTTTTTAATGTAAATTTAGTGTGGAATTTTCTTACAACACAATATTTGGGGGGGGGGGGGAGTTTTAACACATTTATCTGGCTCCAGTATCCATGTTCTTTACGCTGAACTACACAGTCCCTGGCCTTTTAGGTTTATTTCACTTTGTGGAGACAAACATGATTGTCTGTCAAATAGCTTGACTAATATCTTTCAACATCTAAATTCTGTAACCTGAGCACAGATTCTACATACATCAGCAATTTTCAGCTTCTTTTTATTATTATTATTATTATTTTTTTAATCCTCACGTGAGGGTATTTTTACATCTGTCTTCAGACAGGGTGGGAGGAAGAGAGAGAAATATCAATGTGAGAAAGACACATCGATTGGTTGCCACCCACATGACCTCAACTGGGGCCGAGGACCAACCGCAACTGAGGTACATGCCCTTGGCTGGAATCAAACCTGAGATTCTTTGGTCCGCCGGCCGACGCTCTAACCACGGAGCAGAACCGGCCAGGGCTTGTTTGGCTTCTGTGTATAAATATCTCCTGGGAGAATCATGCTGAACATGCCAACAAGGTAACTTCACCTCTGTAGAGTTTCTATCTCTCTCTGTAAATTGGCATCTAGTTGCTAAGTGTCATTCTCTTGTGAGTTGGTTAACACAAGTAACGTGTCCCCCACCAAGAGCAATCAAACACTCCCCCTCCCCAACTGAGTATATGAACCTTAATAAGTCTAAGGAATACTGTGAGAGGCCTCTTAGTTAGCCAGTCCCTGGAGACACCACTCTCAACTCTCAGCCCACTTACTCACTTCAACAGAGGCCTCAAATTGCACTACTAGGTACCATCACCTATCTCCCAAATGTGTGAAATCTTATTTTGCCTTCATAATCCGACAGTATGACACCTCAAAATAACCGAGTTACATCCATTTGCAACTCTTGTTCAGCACAGAACTAGACACCCACCATCCTTAATGGGGTCATCTCCAGAAGTGACCATACACTACAGAAACATTAATAGTAGGCCCTGCTACAGTAATTAGCAGCATCCATGGAAAAGGATGCTAAATCCTAAAACTGAAGGCACAATTCCAATTCCAGAGTTACCCCAGGTCAAATCATAAATTATCCCATCAGCTTCCTCATTTTTAAGAGGTAAATTGATGGCCTAGTCACTGTTTTTTAGTATCATCTCACTATTCTCATAGTGTTAAGAAAACAAATGAATCTGCTCGAAGCTCCTATCTCCGCCTATGTAGAAAACAAGTTCAATCCAGGTTCCCATACCAGCTCTACTTCCTCCATGTAGCAGCTATGAGACCCTGAACAAAACACTCTCAGGGTCCAAAAATTAAGTCAACCTCTTTAAACATGAAAACGTTTAAAAGACCAAATGTGAAATAAAGTATTTTAACTAAAGCAGGAGGAAGTTAAACACAGAAAAGACATAGACAATTGTTATTCTTTATAAAAACTCTGTCAAGACTTGACAGCTAAGACTTTCAAGAGGTAAGTTCAAACCAAAAACTACGAAAGAAAATGTCCAACTCTTCAACACAGTCTCAGGTGAGGAGGACTGGAATGATCCCCACTTAGTCAGACAAGCTCTACATTAATTCACATTCTACTTTTCACAAGAATTCTCTAAATCCAGACTGCACCACTATGTGGAGTGCCAACAAACAATGGATCAATCAACTTCCGATCAAGATGGTGGCGTAGATAAATGCAGTACTCGCCTCCTCCCACAACCACATCAAAATTACAACCAAGCTACATAACCATCAGTCAAAATTGCCTGGAATCAGGCTGAATAAAAGTCCTACAACTACGAAATTAAAGCAGCAGCTACATGGAGACTGGTAGGAGGGGCAGAGGTAGAGGCGCAGACGGGCTGGTCCCACACCCACGTGTGGAGGATAAAAATCAGGAGTGCTACCTCGGCTGTGAAGGTCCTCCCTGAGGAGCAAGGGGTCCCTGTCCCACACCAGGACCCCCCAGCTCAGGGTTCCAGTGCCAGGAAGCAAAGTCCCATAACTTCTAGCTGTAAAAACCAGCTGGAATGGAGGAGGAGGCTGTTGGAGTCCCAGGCAGTTTCTCTTAAAGGGCCAGCGCACAGAATTATTCAGATTCACACCCTCCAGGTTCCAGCCCAGAGACAAACAGGAAAGAACTGAGTTGTTTGGCATTGCAGTGGGAACTGTAGGGCAGTTTTCTCCCAGATACACATGCTGGCGGAGGCCGTTATTTCTTTGGTGAGCCCTTCCCCCACTGGGCTGGCCGATGGCCACCATATCTGGGACTCCATCAACCTGGCTCATACTGTTTGCTCTGCCCTGGTGATTCCCTGAGGCCCTTCCCCACCCAACTTTCAGGCCCACTCAAGCTGTTTCCAGTGGCTTTACCATAACAATGGCCCGTCTTGGCTCCTGTTTCAGATTTTCGTAAATTCTTTCAAAAAAGCAGCGCGTGGGCCTGCGGACCACAGAGTTCTGGGTTCGGTTCCCGCTAGGGGCACGTACCAAAAAAAAAAAAAAAAGCAGCATCTGGTCTTACTAAGTGGTCCCAGGCTTGGCACTAGGAGCAGCCAGCCTTGGTTCACAACTTGGCTTTGCCTGGGCACCTCCAAGCCCAGCACAAGAAGCAGCCATCTGCAGATCACTTTGTAGATTATGCCTGGTGGCCCTGGGTAGAACACAGGCAGTGACTGACCTTGGCCCAGAGCCAGCACACCTAGGGGCAGCTTCAGATCAGGGCGAAGCACCACCACCCAACCACCTCCACAAGTGACACACTCAAGGAGTGGACTCAGTCAGTACCAGAGCCCTGCTGAAGTAAGTCTTGCTCTGTGTGGTGGGCCCCTGCAAAGCTGATCATCCAAGGTCAGTGGTCAGAACCAGTCCTTGCAGTTGATCAGCCTGAGTAAATCCCTCCCACTGACGTGCCAACAGCAATCAAGACTCAATTAAAACAGAACGGTGGACAGTCCACACAAGGGGTGCACCTCAAGGGCACAGCTGGAGTGATCAGGAAGTCTGTGTCACTGGATCCTACAGGACACCTACTACAACAGGCCACCCTAGGAAACACAGCAACTCTACCTAATACATAGAAACAAACACAGGGAGGCAGCCAAAATGAGGAGAAAAAGAAACAAGGCCCAAGTGAAAGAACAGAACAAAACTCCAGGAAAAGAACTAAACGAAATGGAGATAAGCAATCTAACAGATGCAGAGTTCAAAACACTGGTTATAAGGCTGCTCAAGGAACTTAGTGAGGGCCTCAAGAGCATAAAAAGGACTAGTCAGAAATGAAGAAGGCACTAAGTGAAATAAAGAATAATTTACAGGGAATCAATAGTACAGTAAATAGGTGAAGCCAAGAAGCAAACTATCGATTTGGAATATAAGGAAGCAAAAAAACAGTCAATCAGAACAGCAAATAGAAACAAGAATCCCAAAAAAATGAAGATAGAGTAAGGAGCCTCTGGGACAACTTCAAGCATACCAACTTTTCGCATCATGGAGGTACCAGGAGGAGAAGAGAGAGAACAAGAAATTGAAAACATATTTGAAATAATAATGACAGAAAACTTCCCTAACTTGGTGAAGGAAACAGATATACAAGTACAGGAAGCACAGAGAGTCCCATACAAGATGAATCCACCCGACCAGTATAGTTCAGTAGTTGAGCATCAACCCATGCACCAAGAGGTTGCTGGTTTGATTCCTGGTCATGGTCACATGCCCAGGTTGTGGGCCCAATTCCCAGTGCGGGGCATGCAGGAGGCGGCCAATCGATATTCTCGCTCATCAATGTTTCCATCTCTCTCTCCCTTCCTCTCTCTCTAAAATCAATGAAGAAAAACAACAACAAGATGAACCAAGAGGCCCACACCAAGACACATCATCATCAAAATGCAAAAGGTTTAAGACAAAGAGAGAATATTAAAAGCAGCAAGAGAAAAGCAGTTAAGTTACCTACAACTGAGCTCCCATAAGACTGTCAGCCGATTTCTCAAAAGAAACTTTGCAGGCCAGAAGGGAGTGGCAAGAAATATTCAAAGTAATGAAAAGCAAGAACCTACAACCAAGATTACTCTAACCTGCAAAGCGATCATTTAGAATCGATGGACATAAAAGAGTTTCCCAGACAAGAAAAAGCTAAAGGAGTCCTTCACTACCAGACCAGTATTATACAAAACGTTGAAGGCTCTTCTTGAAGAAAAAGATAAAAAAAAAAAAAAGAACAATAAAATGGCAATAAATACGTATCTATCAACAACTGAATCTACAAACAAAATGAGGGAGAAACAGACTGATAGATACAGAAAACTTTTTGTTGGTTGCCAGATGGAAGGAGGGTTGGGGGAATGGGTGAAAAATGTGAAGGGATTAAGAAGTACAAATTGGTTGTTAGAGTGACTAACCTAAAAGGGAAGGGGGCCCAGGGAGGGTGGGGGTGGGAAGAGATAAACCAAAGAACTTATATACATATATGCATAACCAATGGACACAGACAATAGTGTGGAGAAGGTGAGGGGGGCAGGAGCAGAGCGGAGGGGGTCAATAGGGGAAAAAGGAGGGACATTTGCAATATAGTCAACAATAAAGTTTTTTTAAAATATGTTTTTATTGATTTTTTTAGACAGAAAGGGAGAGAAAGATGGAAATATCAATGTGCGAGAGAAACATTGATCAGCTGCCTCCTGCATGCCCCCCACTGGGGATTGAGCCAGCAACCCGGGTATGTACTCTGACTGGGAATTGAACTGGGACCTCTCAGTCCATTGGACAACGCTCAACCACTGAGTTACACCGGCTGGGCAACAATAAAGTTTGTTTATTTTTTTTCTTTATTGATTTTAGAGAGGGAGATGGAAACATCAATGAGAGAGAACATCGATTAGTGGCCGCCTGTATGCCCCCCACTGGGGACTGGGCCCACAACCTGGGCTTGTGCTTGACCAGGAATCAAACCAGCGACCTCTTGGTGCATGGCTCCACATTTAACCACTGAAACACACCAGCTGGGCAAAGATAAGTTTAAAAAAACAAACAAACAAAAAACAATGGATCAATCTTGAATGAGTGGAGTGAACTTGCAAGTTAAGAAACTTTGAGTCTGGCCTGTGTGGCTCAGGGATTGAGCACTGACCTATACACCGGGAGGTCCTGATTTGATTCCAGGTCAGGGCACATGCTTGAGTTGCAGGCTGGCTTCCCAGTAGGGGGCGTGCAGGAGGCAGCCAATCAATGTCATCATCATCAATGTTTCTATCTCTCTCTCCCTTCCTCTTTCTAAAATCAATAAAAGTATATTAAAAAGAAGAAGAACCAGCCTCTACAAGAAGCCATTGCCAACAAATTACCATCCAGTTTTTAAAGCACGTAAGTATAACTTATCCCTTGCCTGGCCAGTGGCTCAGTTGGTTGAACGTTGTTCTGTGCGCTGAAAGGCTGCCGGTTTGATTCCCGGTCAAGGCACATACCTCACTTGTGGGCTCAGCACCTAGGGAAGGCAACTGATCGATGTTTCTTTCTCACATCATATCCCCTCAATTACTTTGTTACATAAGTAAGGCAAGCACTTTTATTTTCATCTGACCTGTGAGGAAATAGGGGTTCAGAAAAGTTACCTTTCTTGCCAAAAGTCATAATGCCTACCTATCTTATCACCAGCACTGGGGTTATGACTAGAGCCTAAGTTTCATAATTCCCAATGTGATACTAATCCACACATTACATACCTGGCACTGTCTGTCCTCTGAGATCCTCCAGCTCTTGCTCTGCGTGAAGCAGTCCCTCTCCTCCTCCTGGCTCTCACTGGCCCCACATTGTGGTCCAAAGGTGGTCTCAGGAATTCTAACATGCCATGAAGTCTCTGTAGTCCATTAATGAAGCTGCTCATTGACTCCAATGAAGCTACTCGGATGGTGCGGTTAGCACCAGATTCCTGCCTATGCTCCTCTGAAGCTCCTGGATTGATGTTCTCCACATTCTCTTCTCCTAAGACCTCCACTTCCTCTGTTAGGTCAATGGACACCTGTGGAGCAGGCTGCAGCAAGTGTGGTCCCCCTTGGCTGTTCACCACTTCAGCAGGAGCAGACTGAACCAGGGGTGGTCCCCCTTGGCTGCTGACAACTTCAGCAGGAGCAGGCTGAACCAGAGGTGGTCCCCCGACTTGGCTGCTGACGACTTCAGCTGAAGCAGGCTGATGCAGAAGTGGTCCACCTTGGCTGCTGACCACTTCAGCTGAAGTAGGCTGATGCAGGGGTGATCCCCCCTGGCTGCTGACCACTTCAGCCAGAGCAGACTGTTCTGCAGCATTATGATCTAACTGCACCTGAAGATCATAATCCATTGCTTCATGAGCCATCACTAAGGAAGCAATATTTGTAAAAAAAAAAGTTAGTAAAATAGATAAAATATGTCATGTAGCTGATATAATCATACCTAGTTTTGTAGCATTCTGTTTAAGATCATTCTTGGCAAAACTGAGATTTTAGTTACTTAAATTTAAGTAAGAGGTGTTTTGGTAACCATCTACTTTTTCTCCATAATAAGCACTTACAACCAGTTGTCCAGTCCATCCTTTGAAAATATGAAGTCATGTGACCACAGTACCATCTTCTAAATTAGAGGATTGAACTGCTGGGTCTGAGTAATCTCTCAGACCTCTTGCAGTTCTTTTTCATGACCTGAATATGGACATTTACCAAAACAAATGCATATAATGCTATATTTAATTTTAGAAAATATTCACCTTTCACAGCATCAATTTACAGACAATAAACAGAGAAAGGACACTTGCAAAATTAACTTAATTACTAAAGTAGAAATTTACCTAATTTCTCAAAAAAGGCTGAGCAACCTTTATTTACCCCATCCTTTTCATTTTCGGTTTCCCATCTCTAATCCCATTTAACAAATATTTATTAAGCATTGTTATGTAGTCAGACACCCCATAGACAAGATGGATAAGACCCTTCGTAAGAGTTTACATTCTAGCAAATGGGAGAACAAACATAAAAATTAGACATAGTGATATCTGGTTTTGAGAGTGGGAGGCAAGAAGCACCACTTCAAATACAACAGTGAGGGAAGGCCTCTTGGAAAGAATAAAACTGAGGCAAGGAGTGAAGGATTAAAAGAAGTCGGCCAAATAAGAGCCAAGGGAGTTTCAGAAGGAAATCAGTACACAGGTTCCTGCTGAGCATGGATGTCGTGCATTTGAGAAACCAAGCAGACCAATCTAATGAGTATAGTAAAAAAGAGCTAACATGGGATGAGGCTGGTAAGGCAGGACACTATCACTGAAGGCCTTGGTAAGGAGTTTCTTCTGTGCTAGGAATGGACTATAGGGGAGCAAGAGTGCATACAAGGTGACAGGTTTATAGGCTACAGTGGGAGTGTAAACTAGTGGTTACAGAGGCTTGGACAAGAGTGGCAGCAATGAAGACGGAAAAGAGTAGACAGCTTTGAGAATCCTCAGAATACACATGCTACTTAAAATCATGGGAGAGATGAAATTACCTAAAAAGGAATAGAGACAGAAGAAAAGCAGTACAAGGATTAAAACTGGAGACACTAACATTAAAAAGATAAGAGTTACAGAAAGAGAACCCAGAAACAAGACTATAAAGTAGGAGGAAACCTAGGAGAACAGTGTGTCTTGAAAGAATGTTTCAAGAGAGAATGGTCAAGTCTGCCAATTGCTACTGAGGGGAAAAGATGGCCATTAGATTTAGCAATGTGGAACTGACAGATAACCTAGAATAGAGTAGTTTCCCCAAAGTGATGGGGTCAGAGACCAGACTGGAGAGAGTAAATTAAAGGAATTCCAATAAACAAGGTGGATGAAGCACACGTATTTTTTCCCTCTCTAGTCATTCCCGAAAACTCAAGAATATGACTTCCCCTTACCTCGAAAGAAAAGGCATTTAAAAAGGAGAAATCATCCAGGGCTGATTTGGCTCAGTGGTTAGATTGTCAGCCCACGGACTGAAGGGGCATGGGTTTGATTTCTGGTCAAGGGCACACATCTGGGTTGCAGGTTCAATCCCTGGTCCCAGTCAGGGTCATGCAGGAGGCAGCCAATCGATGTCTCTATCTCTCTCACATCGATGTTTCTTTCTCTCCCTCCCTCCCTTCCATTCTATCTAAAAATCAATGGAAAAATATCCTCAGGTGAGGATTAACCAAAAAAAAAAAAAAAAAAGGAAAAAATCACAAAGACAAAGCAAGCTCAAACAGGATATGAAATATGTAAATCAGTTTTTGGACTGGTAACTGGTTTAACTACATGGTAGAGCTGAAAAGATGAAACTCAAATGCCTGCAAAGAGGGGGGAGGATTGTGTGCTCTTGAGAAGCAAGCTAATTCCACCCGACGCTGTAGGAAAACTGGAGGTTTAAACCAGACAGGCTTAAGATCGTCATGAGGGACAACTTAGTGCAGCCACTATGGAAAACAGTATGGAGGGCCCTCAAAAATTAAAAATGGAACTGCCTTATGACCCAGGGATTCCACTTATGGGTATATTTTGGAAGAAACCCGTAACACTAATTCGAAAGAATATGTACACCCCTATGATTATTGCAGCATTATTTATTTACAATAGCGAAGTTATGGAAGCAACCCAAGTGCCCATCAATAGAGTGGATAAAAAAAAAAAAAAATGGGTGGCACATATATACAATGTAATACTATTTGGCCTAAAAAAAGTAAAAAAGAATGAAATCTTACCATTTGTGACAGCACGGATGGACCTAGAGGGTATCAGGCTAAGTGAAATAAGTCAGTCAGAGAAAGACAAATACCATATGGTTTTACTTATATGTGGAATCTAAAGAACAAAATAGCCCTGGCCGGGTGCTCAGTGGTTGGAGCATTCACCTGAGCACCAAAGGGTCTCAGATTTGATTCCCAGTCAAAGGCACATACCTGAGTTGCAGGTTCGATCCCGGCCCAGAGTTCATGCGAGAAGCAACCAATCAATGTGTCTCTTTCACATCGATGTTTCTCTCTCCTCTCGCTCTCTCTCTTCTTCCCTTCCACTCTCTCTTTTTTTATCCTCACCAGAGGACATTTTTCCATTTTTTATTCAGATAGAGTGGGAGGGGGAGAGAGAGAGAGAGAGAGAGAGAGAGAGAGAGAGAAACATCGACGTGAGAGAGAGAAACATCGACGTGAGAGAGAGAAACATCGACGTGAAAGGGACACATCGAGTGGCTGCCTCCCGCATGATCCAACCTGGGCCGGGGACAAATTGCAACCGAAGTACGCGCCCTTAGCGGGAACCGAACCTGGGTCTCTTTGGACCACAGGCCAACGCTCTAACCACTGAGCCAAACTGGCCAGGGCCCCTTCCACTCTCTTACAAATCAATAGAAAAAATATCCTGGGGTGAAGATTAACCAAAAAATAAATAAATAAATAAAAAAAATTTGCAGATTCAATCCCCAATTGGGGCACATACAGAAGAGAACCTATCAATGTTTCTCTCTCACAACAATGTTTTTTTCTTTATCTCTCTCTATATCTAAAATCAATAAAAATATATCCTCAGGTGAGGTTAAAAACACACAAAACAATAAAATAAATGAACAAACAAAACTGAAACAGAACCATAGACACAGAGAACAGACTGATGGTTGCCAGAGGGGAGGGGGTTTGGGGACTGAGTGAAAAAGGTGAAGGGATTAAGAAGTACAAACTGGTAGTGACAAAATAGTCACGGGGATGTAAAGTACAGCATATAGTCAATAATACTGTAATAATTATGTATGGTGCCAGATGGGTACTGGAAACAGAGGGGAACACTTGATAAAGTACATGACTGTCTAACCACTATGCTGTACATCTGAAACTAATACAAATACTGTATGTAAATAAACTGTAATTGAAAAAATTAAAAAATTAGCATGAGGGGTAGCAAAGCAGAGTAAAGGAGTTAAATGAAGTCTATAAACTGAATAGTGTGACAAACTTCCAATCCTTCTACCCAGCTTCTTCCCCTGCACAAATCCAGGACACAATACTCCAGCTTATGTACATTCTCTATGCCTCAAGGCAGGAGATTTGAGAATTGTTCTCTAGAGAAAACCAGCTCAAGGAAAAAAAGATCTATAAATACTGACAGTTATGACTCCCCCAAGAAAATGGCTGGGTTTGTTCATATATCTAACAGTAATAGCCACTGGTTGATAAGGTTCAGTCACTTCCAATCAGCTTTCTGGAGGTCTCCTCTTAAAAATGAACAAACAGCCAAGGATCAAATGACATTCGAGGAAAGCCTCCAACATGAGGGAGACCAAAGCAGACAAATAAGAAAAAACTTGGAAGGAATAAAGACAATTCAAGAAACAGGGGGGAAAAAATTCCAAACCTACTGAAAAGACTGCTAGAGGAAAAAAGGACAAACCAGAAAAGTCCTTGAAATGAAAAAATGATACGCAAAATAAAATAATGTAATAGAAGGAGTGGAAGATAAAGTGGAGGACACTTCCAGAAAGTAGAAGAAAAAGACAGCCAATTAAGACAGTAATAAAATTAAAAGATCAAGTCAAGATATTTGATTAACTGAAGCACCATAAAGAAAGAACTCAGAGCCCTGCTGTTGTGGCTCAGTGGTTGAGCATCGACCCATGCACCAAGAGGTGGCCAGTTCCATTCCCGGTCAGGACATATGCCCAGGTTGTGGGCCCAATTCCCAGTGAGGGGCATGCAGGAGGTGGCCAATCGATGCTCTCTCTCTCTCTCTCTAAAATCCATAAAGGAGCCCGGCCGGTGTGGCTCAGTGGTTGAGCATTGACGCATGCACCAAGAGGTCGCCGGTTCGATTCCCGGTCAGGGCACATGCCCAGGTTGTGGGCCCGATTCCCCAGTGGGGGGCATGCAGGAGGCGGTCAATCGATGTTCTCTCTCATCGATGTTTCTATTTCTCTCTCCCTCTCCCTTCCTCTCTCTCTAAAATCAATAAAGAAAATTAAAAATAAAATAAAATAAAATCAATAAAGGAAAAATACTTCAAGAAAGAAAGAACTCAGAAAATGGAGAACAAAGTAAAGCAAAACCTTGGGTCAAAATGGAATCATAAGCTCTCTTCCAACTAAGAACCCCAACACAATTATTTCTTCACAAATTACATCCAGGAAAAAAAGCGGGTTACAAACAAATCCTCTAGAATTCCATTTTTAGGACACTTAAAAACATGTAAAAGCATGCTACTATCTAAACTTAAAACACCAAATACAGGACATTTTTTCATTGATTTTTTTAGAGAGAATTGGAGGGAGGGAAGTGGAGGAGGGAGAAGAAGGGAGGGGGAAAGAGAGAAAAAGAGAGAGACATGGATGTGATGGTTGCCTCCCAAATTGGGGCTGGGGATGGAACCCAGATATGTGCCCTTTACAAGGAATCAAACCACAGACCCTTCAGTGAGAATGCCAACGCTCTAACCGCTGACCCACAGTGACCAGGGCTAATATTTTTATTTCTTAAAAAAAAAAATAAAAAAAAAATGGAAGCAATTATATCAAAAGGTAAAGGCCAAGATTTGTGGGTGGTGAATGCACAGGTCTTTTAAAAATTCTTCTGTCCTTCTCAGTATAGTTAAAAAAATGAAATCTCTTTCCATCATATACCAGTTCTGATTAAAATAGGAAAACCTAGAGCTGAATTCACCAGCTTCATCACTTTTATCTTCCACAGCAACAAGTACATAGCAGATGCTAAATGCCTACCGAGTTATCCACCATACACCTTAAAAAAAGCGAAACCAAAAAAAAACCCTGAAACACTATGGAACGCAGTTCTGGAGCAAAGCTTGCCAATGAATGTGGGGAAATATCGATCCCTCCAGCCTTTGAGGTAAGGGGTGCCCACAGCAGCGATGTTTCAACCTTTTCCATCTCATGGCACACATAAACTAATTACTAAAATTCTGTGGCACACCAAAAAATTTATTTTTGCCCATCTGACCAAAAAAAAAAAAAAAAGAGGTATAATTTTGATTTATTCACACCGACGGCTCTCCTTGTGTTGGCTGCTGTCGTTTTTTGTTTTTTACTTGACAATCTGGGGGGAAAGAGGTCAGTGCCCCTAAGTAGTCAGGTATCGCATGTTTTAAAAATTCTTGACACACACAAGTTGAAAATCGCTGGCCTAGAGCAAAAGACCATCGATCGGTCGCCCGAACCCTTGAGCAACCTTGGCCTTGACTTTCTATCTGGGCCATGAGAGCTGGAGCTGAAAATTTTAACCTCCCACTAGGCATCTTACGAAGCTTTGTTCCTCAGATTTCAATGTCCACAAGCCGGGAGGCGACAGCACCCAATTAACAAAATAAGAAGCGGTGTCAGGGAGTCAGGCCCTCAGACCGACCTCGGCTCAAATCCTTGCTCCACACGTACTACCCGTGGGACCTTAGGCGGGTTTCCTAATCTCTCAGTTCAACTAAGTTCACCAGCAAAATGGGAATAATAAAAGTACGCACGTCGCAGTGTTGCTGTGAGGTAAAGCTGGATAAAACTAAAGATTAGGTTCTTCAGGTAACTCGAAAGCGAGACCACTAACAGGCGCTCAAACGGAGAGCAATTATTTGCAAATGAGTTTGAGGCTCTGCTCCCGGGAGACCGGCTGGGGAGCCTCGTGACTCCGGCCTACGGCGAACTCGCCTCCGAACTCGGCAACTTACAAGACGCCCCGAACTTCCTGGCCTCCCCGCCCCCCACCCCGGAAGAGCCGGGGTTCGGGCGCCTCAGCCCGGACGGTGGAGGCTGCCCACAGAGGCCGAATCTCCTCAGGCCGCGGGGTTCCAATGGGGCGTCCCTAGGTCCCGCGTCCAGGGACCAAGCCCGGAAAGTTATTCCGGAGCCACAAGCGAAAGGTCTGGGGAGAAATAAAAACCCCCCTCACCTGAAGCAGGAAGGACGCGGGCGGGCTCACGAGCCCGCACCTCACCTCGGATTCCAACCGCCCTTCCCCAGCAGCTCAAGCTGCCCGCCTAAATTGCGGGCGCGGCTTGCTCCTATTGGGCAGCAGTCCCGGCCACCGACCAATACCCTTTCTTCTTCTTCCTTTGGTCGCCTCTGGCTGAAAGAGCGGCGCTCTCATTGGCTGGGCCTTCGCAAACGACTAGATGGAATCGCGCGCGAGGAGGCTTTGTACAATTGGTTAAAAGCTGAGGTCCGTCACCTTGCGTTCAACCCCTAAACGGAAGAGTGGAGGGAGGGAATTAGTCCTCTTTACTTGAACTTTCTGGCGGAGGGAAAGTTGTAAGAAAGATTTCTCGGTACATTTTGAAAAGAAATGAAAATATTAAGCTTCTGCTGTTTCTCCCTGTTTGGTAAAAGGGCTATCTTTATCCAAAGGCTGGTAGCTAATCCAATAATTTAAAAGTATTGCCCTCCGGAAATCAGCCTATAAAGAGGCCTGGGACAATCCCGTTCGTATATACCCTCTCTCGGGTTTGAAGAGCGCATACAAAAGAATTCGCTTATACGATCTCTTCAATACCAAACCACTGCAATAAACTGCCTGCTACTGAACTATCGTCATATCATTTAACAGCAGATATTTTTCAAGCATCGCTAAAATCTAAACCTTGGCAGAGACTGCACATTGCCAAAATTTTATTTACTAGCTGCCAGTTTTCAGTGGAATTGGTAACAGAGAGAGCACAAGTAATTGGAAATCATGGCCGATCCAAATAATGGCTTTTCAATATTTTTCTCCTCCAAAACCAGCATTAGCATTTGTACTTTTGCCTCCTTTTCTTGCTATAGCTACTGAGTTTTAGCATGGCTAATATGAGGAGAAAGGAATTTTCCATTGTCAGCACATATGTTACAGAATAGAGTGTAAAACACTTTGAGTGATTCTCACTTATATAAGTACTGTGTGTTCAACGCAAAATAATTAGAAAAAAAATTTTTTAATTAGAAAATTATAGAGGCAAAAAAGAAAATTGGCTTTAACCAGAGAAGTCAACTTTGTTTAAAATCTTCATCTATCTAAATTTAGATATAGATGAGATCCTGTTTTTTTGTTTTTTAATATGTTTTTATTGATTTTTTTAGAGAGAGAGGAAGGGAGAGAGAGAAACATAAATGTAAGAGAGAAACATCCATTGGCTGCCTCCTGCACACTCCCCACTAGGGATCGAAACTGCAACCGTGGGCATGCCCTGACAGGGAATCGAACCCGGACTTCTCAGTCCACGGGTGGATGCTCAACCCACTGAGCCACACCGGCTGAGCTGGCAACCTTTTTTAATCTTAAAATAATATCTGATGGCTTTCCACGTTAATGGATACATACTTTGTCAAAAAAAGGTGGTGGGTATATAGGTGTCCAGAGTATAATTCTACTGATTTTTCTGTGTATTTGAAAATTTTCATAACTAAACGGTGGGGGAAAGTAAGTACAGGGCCTTCGAAGCTATCCTGTGCAAAGTAAGTGACCTCAGAGATTAAGCTTTATTAGTTTCACAATAAATTCACCTCTGCCTACAGGTCTGCCAGAGTGTGAATAATTCATCTACAAGGGAGAATTTTTATTGTAAGCCCTACAGTAAAGACAAAGGATTTTAAAGATGAAAATAGTAGAACCTAATGAAAAGCTCTAGAAAGAATCATTTTAAATACTCAACCTGTCCATGTTTATTCTTCTACATTTTTTATTTATAAAATCATGTTCTAGGTTTTAAAAAGAATTAAGTAAAATATATGAAAGAATAGAAATCAGTCATAATTTTATTCCTCAGAGATGATTACTAGAATATAAGCTCCAAATGTGTTTTGTTTATTGTGTCTCCTCAGTGATTGGAACAACACCCAGCACATTTGCTATTGAATGAATTGGGATAAGTTCGGAGAAGGGGGTCATATTTAGACGTAGGGTTAATTTAAAGCATATACCATGAAAAAGGTGTAAAAAATCAGAATAAAGGGACCACAGTCAGAAGACATGGGTTTGAATCTAGCAGAGATTAAAATCTGGGAGTTCGCCTGGCTGGTGTGGCTCAGTGGTTGAGCTTCAATCCATGCACCAAGAGGTCACTGGTTGATTCCCCGTCAGGGCACATGCCCAGGTTGTGGGCCAAATCCCTAGTGGGGGGCATGCAGGAGGTAGCCAATAGACGTTCTCATCAATGTTTCTATCTCTCTCTCCTTCTCCCTTCCTCTCTCTCTAAAAAAACAATTAAAAAAAAATTTTGTTTTTTAATCTGGAAGTTCCTCCCTAGCCAGTGTGGCTCAGTTGGTTGGGCGTCGTCCCGTGCACCAAAAGGTTGCCAGGTCAATTCCTGGTCAGGGCACATGCCTGGTTTGCAGGCTTGATCCCTGGTAGGGGGCATGCAGTAGGCAGCCAATTGATATTTCCCTCTTACATTGATGTTTCTCTCTCTCCCTCTCCCTTCTTCTCTCTAAAAAGCAATAAAATTATTTTTTTTAAATCTGGGAGTTCCTAGACTAACATATTTTGTTTGTCTTATACAGCATTAAAATAATTTTTGATGAGATGCCAACTTTAAAAAATAGGGACAATTTACAGAGAAATATGAATATCTAGCTTCTTTTTTTTCTTTATTGATTTTAGAGAGAGAGGAAGGGAGAGGGAGAGAGAGAGAGAAACATTGATGAGAGAGAAAATCAATTGGCTGCCTCCTGCAAGCCCCCCACTAGGGATTTGGCCCACAACCTGGGCATGTGCCCTGACCGGGATTCGAACCGGCGACCTCTTGGTGCATGCATGTGTCGACGCTCAACCAGTGAGTCACACCAGCCAGGCAATATCTAGCTTCTTTTGACAAAATGAAAAGCTCTGGAAACATTGGGATCCCATTCCTACATGATAAAAAAAAAAAAAAAAGGCTGGAGCTGAGTGGAGGCTGTCCTTAACAATGCTCATCCGTTCACTGAAGTCCCCTCCTAGCTCACCACATTTATGTAGATTTCCTCTGAGACACTATAGGCATTAGAGTTTTCAATATCTGGTAGAAGAACCCTGGGACTTGATATTAGATGTAAGGTTGGGGCCATGGGTATCCAAAAGGGGAGTTTGTACTTTATTCAATCGGCAAGAGGAAGGGTTGAACATTGTTTGCTCAGTTACTACCATTGTGTAACAAATCATCCAAAACTTAGTGGCATAAGGCAGCAATAATTTATTTAGATCATAATTTTGTGAATGGGTTCAGCTGTGTGGTTCTTCTGGTCTTGACTGGACTCACTCATGTGACAGGGCCATCCACTGGCCCAGCTGCTGGGCCAGCTAGTCTAGTATGACCTCAGCTGGGACAGGTTGTCTCTGCTCCATGTGGTCTCTCATCTTCCAGCACACTAGTCCAGTTCATGTCTGGGTAGAGTTCCAAGAGAGGGAGTGGAAATTTGTAAGTCCTCTTGAAGCCTAGGCTTGGAATGGGCACACCGTCATGTCTACATTTTATTGGAAAAAGCCAGTCACAATGCCAGTCAAGATTCAACTGGTGGGGAAGTAGGCTCCACTTTCTTTCCTTTTAAAAAATCATTTTACTGTGGAAAGTTTTAAGCATATTCAGAAGAGAAGAGAAGAACATATGAACCACTATGTAACCCATCATCCAGATTCAAGTTAGTAACTCATAACTAATGTTATTTTGTTTTTTCTTTATTTACAATTATTCCCCCTCCCCCTGGATTATTTTGAATCAAATCCCAGATATGTAATTTCATCATCTATAAACATTTCAGTTTGTAGGAGAGAGTCTTTTCAATTGAAATATAATTGACATACAATAATATATTAGTTTCATGTGTAGACTCCACTTTGTGAAGGCAGAAACTGCAAAGTCACAGTGCCAAGAGGTGTCAGTACAGAGAGAGATGTTTTTGTAAAACATCTATCACAGTTATATCAGAGGCATATTTTTGACAAGATTGTTTGGAGGGGGATATGTTCCGCATGGCTGGAACTGTTTTTTGTTTGTAACAGAGAAGTGCTGCCTCACTACACCCATTAAATAACTCCATGTCAAAGGATAGGAGAGAGAGAGATGCCCAGCTTGTTCCTCTTCCAGCTTCTTGTCCAGGGGGGACTCCTTAGTTTCAGTTTCAATCCACAGCTTCGTAAAAGATAGACAGTTTCTCTAAGATTTCTGTGAATGAATGAACAGAAAGTTAGACAAGAGAAGGGAGCTGAAAGCCAAGCAAGAAACACAAAGATGTTTCTACACTGCACAATAGTGTAGAAACTGTACTCCTTTTGGTCTGGCTGGAGCCTAAACCACCATCTGCATTCGTGCCTTTGTGATACGAAGTTCCCTCTTACTTGGTTAACTTCTCAAATACAAGTAGCTTCTCAAATACAAAGGAGGGGTAAATTCACATCTGAGTGTGAATTAGTCTCTGGCATTAGATTCTCTAATACCAGAAGGATCCTGGGTTGTAAGGGAGTCTAGAAGAGGAAGGAGGGAGAGAAAGAGGGGAGAGAGAGAGAGGGAGGGAGGGAGGGAGGGGGAGAGAAAGAGAGAGAGAGAGAGAGAGAGAATTTAGGCTGCGGTAATCTACCTCCCCAACCCAGTTTAGACTAAACAACATCCCTTAGCACAGAGTTTCTGAAGTCCTGTACTATTGGTATTTGGGCTGTAGAATTCTTTGTTGTAGGGGGCTGTCCTGTGCATTGTAAGATGTTGAGTAGCATCTATCTACTAGATGCCAGTAGTATGACCTACCCACTCATCTTCCCTGAGTGGTGACAACAAAAAATGTCTCTAGACATTGCCAAATGTCCCCTGAGGGGAAAAATCACCTCTGCTTGTGAACCATAAAGGAAATCTTTCATGAAAGTAAAATAACACATGTGGCTCACAGTTTTTAGATCAGAGAGGACCCTACCATTAACAGAGGGCCGCTGGGAGGGCTCATATGCCCGGCAATCATCAATGATCTTCTGCAACTGTGGAGGGCAATCTTCACCCAGTGGCTCCTGGTACCGGTCCACAGCCACCAGCTGGTAGATCTTCTTAGAATCACAGCCTGGCATGGAAACAATAGGATGAGAGGCTTAAAAATTGCTCTGGCACTCACATATCTCTCTGGATGATGATGGCTGGCATCAGACCTAGGGACTTTGAGTACTGAAGAAACAAGAGCTTCAATGACTTTATTGGCCAGCCCAGGCAGTGCCCACATTGGAGAACAAAGCACCCAGGACAACACTGATGAGGATTTTCTAGTCTATTGGAAAGGGACCCAATCACAGCACCATCTGAGCCAACCTTCACACTGGTTACCTTCAAACGGGATCTTCCCAGTGGTGATTTCCCAGAGGACAATTCCAAAGCTGAAAGAAAACAAATAAACTGAACAATCATAATGTTTCTGTTTTCCCACACACCTTAGCCATTTCTAGAAACTTCAGTGAATTGAAAAAAATTTTTTTCTTTATTGATTTTAGAGAGAAAGGAAGGGAGAGGGAGAGAGATAGAAACATCAATGGGAACATCGATTGGCCGCCTCCTGCATGCGCCCTACTGAGGATTTGGCCTAAAACTTGGACATGTGCCCTGACCGGGAATCAAACCGGTGACCTCTTGGTGCATGGGTTGATGCTCAACCACTTAGCCACATCGTCCGGGCTTCAGTGAATTTTTTTATTGCCACCCGGGCTTCAGTGAATTTTTTTATTGCCACCCAATTCCACTCAATAGAGTAGAGGTATGATGGTCTTCAGTTGTGGATTTTGACTTGGGCTTTCCTGTCCTGTTCATCTGAGTTAGAGTCTGTGCAAGAACATGAACATACCTGTATATTTCAGCTTTTATGTCATATTTATCATATACATTTTCCAGTATTTGAGGTGAGAAATATGCTGTGGAACTGACTCTCTCTCCTCTTTTTGTCTTAGTTGCTTTGCTGATGGAAGTCTGTGTTTTGCTCAACTCAAATCCTGAAAGCTAGATGGAGAGGTGAATTAGAGATAGAAGGAAACATCACAATCTTGGGTTGGGGGTAGTGGGCAGGCGTTGGTGCTACACCTGATTGTCAGGGGATAGTCTTTTACCTTTGAAATGTATTTCCAGTGGTGTCTTCTCTCTGTGTGGCTACCCTACTGGCTGGCATTATGGGTTCAATGTATTATGGTACATTGACCAAGAGAAACACAGAGGTTTCTTCTCTATAAAATGGGGCGATAAGGATTACTTGAGAATGGTTAAAAAACACCTGCAAGACTTGGTAGGTTGCAGTTGTTCTAGAATTACTGTATTAGATACAGGGCTTTCTCAGTTGAGGACTCAACTCCACTAATTGAGGGTGGACAGAGGTGCATAGAGCCACCACATGGCTTGCTTTCTCCCAGAAGCAGATGAAAAAATGACATCAGGGCATCCCCTCTGTTCTATCTGACCCTATAAAACAGCCAGCCTTTTTCTTTGGATTTTACATGGCAACTGTGAATTACCCCCATTGATCCTGCACGGCCAACACCATGCTCTTAAAGAAGCCACAGTACAATTAATAGGAGCAGATGTTCTCCTTGCTCCATGCACACCTGTCATTAGCACTGTCAGCGCGCAGAGGGCTGCAGCCCCAAACCTGGATAGGTACACAAATCTAGGGGCAAGGTCAGGAAAAGGATAAGACATTTAGAGGGCTCATCCCCTTTCCATTGCATGTTTACTGAGCACTGACGTCCTCTGACATCTGGCACCATGCTAGATACTGGAGAGGAAAGGCTGAATAGCACAGGTTACAGGATGAGGATCATGAGTGATGTAGACATGGTGCTTTGCGAGCACTTTATCACAGCAATGAGGAGGAAAGGCATCTGAAAGGCAGAAAAGACCTGTCTTCTGTTTTTTGAGGGCTGTCCTTGACATTCGTAAGGCTGGAAGAAAGAAAGCCATTTATAGATGACAAAGAAATATTCTCTTAGTATTTGGGAATTGTGGACATCAAGTTAAACCCTTACCTCTTCTGTATGAGAATCTGACTTTTTAGCTCTCTTCTCCTGGGAACCTGATAAAAGCAGACTGTCGTCCAGCCGGTGTGGCTCTGGTTGAGCGTCGACCCATGCACCGAGAGGTCACAGGTTTTATTCCCGGCCAGGACACATGCCCAGGTTGGGGGCCCGATCCCCAGTTGGGGACATGCAGGAGGCGGCCAATTGATGTTCTCTCTCATCGATGTTTCTATCTCTCTCTCCCTCTCACTTCCTCTCTCTCTAAAAAATCAATAAAGGAAAAGAAAAAAATTAAAAAAAAAAAAAAAGCAGACTGTCATCTGTGCTCCTAAGTAATATTGTTGATGACAAAAAATGATCACTGATTGGTAAAAGTTTATCGACAGGAGGTATGGGGACTATAAAGAGCTGATAGAGCCCTGGCCGGTTTGGCTCAGCGGTTAGAACGTCGGCTCGCGGATCAATGAGTCGCGGGTTCGATTCCAGCCAAGGGCATGTACCTAGGTTGCGGTTCGTCCCCGGCCCTGGTCGGGGTCACATGGGAGGCAACCTGTCGATGTATCCCTCTCACGTCAATATCTCTCTCTCCCTCTTTCTCCCTCTCTGCTCCTCCCTCCCACTCTATCTGAAGAGAAATAGAAAAATAGCCTCGGGTGAGGATTAAAAAAAATAGAGCTAAAGGTGAAAAAATGTCCTCCGGTGAGGATACAAAAAAAAAAAAAATGGAGCTAATAGAGATGCTGGGCTTTGTGGTGACTCATATAACTGACATAAACCTTGTGGGGACACTTGAAGATATGCCTGAGGAGCTGTTATAGGACAATATTGACTTCTGCAGGTCATAGGCTTCTAAGGCTAGAGGGCCCCACACCCACCCGAGGGGAGCCTCTTTCTCTAGCACTTGGGGCAGGGCAAAGAGAATATCTCCTGGAGGACTGTGGGAACAGCTGTGGGGACTCCCACTGGAAAGAAAGATTTGATGCTGCCCTGCAGGCAAGCTATGCTTCCTGTATGGTACCCTTCCAAGTGACTCTAAGTGCCAAGTGTAGCCTGTGTCAGTCCTGTGAGTCCAAATGCCTAGTTGGACCTGAGACGATACCTTGGTGGGTATTGAGGGGACATAGAAGTGGTGTCCAGGCATCTAAAAGGAAATGAATCTTAGCCCATGCCTGCTAAGTGGGCGGTGATGGAAGACGGGCAGCATAACAGCAGGCAGGATTGAGTATGTCCTGTAGTGGGCATACGGAAAGCTGTCCAGGCAGGGAAAGAGTTGGGTTCAGTTCTAAGGTTAAGGCAGAGAAACAAGCAGGCACAGCCTTTTTGGGAAACAGGTGTCCCTCTCCCAGCACCAACCAGTCACAAAGGTTGAACTCAAAGAGCCCCCTGGAAGGCCATGCTCACCTTCACTTGGTAGTCGTTAGTTACTAGGAAGCTGCTGCTGCTGATGTTTCTGTGGAGTTCGGGGGAGTCTGAATGGTGCAGTCTGACATGACAAAGGCAGGGAGCATTAGTGACCTTTGCACAGACCTTCCTGGGGACTTGACAGTTATTTCTGGGACAGTGGAGGCTGGTCAGTACTATGCCTTCCTCATGGGTAGCTATCCATGGATAGATGGGACAAGGACAGGTGGAAACAAAACTCCTGGACACTTTTAGCTATCGATAAGGGCAAAAGGGCTCCATTGCCCATGGATATTGTTCTATAGATGGCAACCAGGAGCTGTGAACAGCAAAGTATGCCAAATGGGGGATGAGTATGCAGAGCTGCTAAAAAGGATCAGGGGCCATCTGGATGGGGCACTAACAGCATCCACTATGGTCCATAGATGCTTCTTATAAAACCCACTAGTGCAGGGAGTTGAGTTAACATTAATTATTAATTATAATATATACAAAATAAATAGCTAAAGCAGTATTTCCAAAAGTATGGAATAACAAAAGTATGCAAGATGACATAGTAAGAACATTTTTCTCCTTTCAACTTCTGATTACATCAAGGAGAAAGTCTCAGTTTGGTGTCAGGCATCTTATTTTTTTTAATGTTTTTATTGCCCTGGCAGGTTAGAGCATTGGCCCATGGACCAATGGGTCACGGGTTTGATTACTGTCAAGGGCACATGCCTCAGCTGCGGTTCATCCCTGGCCCTGGTCGGGGTCGTGGGGGAGGCAATCAGTAGATGTGTCCCTCTTACGTCAATGTCTCTCTCTCTCTCTCCCCCTCCCTCTCACTCTATCTGAAGATAAATAAAAAAAAATCCTTGGGTGAGGATTAAAAAAAAAAATATATATATATATATATATGTTTTTATTAATTTTTTTAGAGAGAGAGGAAGGTAGAGAGAGATAGAAACATTGATGTGAGAAACATCAATCAGCTGCCTCCTGCACGCCCCCTACTGGGGATCAAGCCCGCAACCCAGGCACGGGCCCTGACCAGGAATCAAACTGGAACCTCTCTGTCCATGGGACGACACTCAATCCACTGAGCCACAAAGGCCGGGCTGGTGTCAGGCATCTTTAATACCTTTCTATGTCTGCTAATGTCTCCTCTGTACAAAGGGAATGTGGGTCTGAACTATAGACCTTTTGGCAGGCAGCATCATCCAGGCAACAGCTGTTCTTTAAAAATGCAATGCATTAGCCCTAACCAGTTTGACTCAGGGGTTAGAGCGCCAGCCTGTGGACCAAGGAGTCGTGGGTTTGATACTGGTCAGGGTCATGTAAGTCAGTTGCAGTTGGGTCTGGCCCTGGTCGGGGTTGTGCGGGAGGCAACCAATTGGTGTGTGTCTCTCACATTGATGTCTCTCTCTCTCCCTCTCTCTCTCTCTCTCTCTCTCTCTCCCTCTCTCTCTCTCTCTGAAGATAAATGGAAAAATATCCTCAGGTGAGGATTTAAATAAATAAAATAAAATAAATAAAAATGCAATGCATTATAGCAATGTTTTAGTTTTATTTATGGTCACCTATTTGGGGTAGGTAATTCTGTTTTTAGATTTACAGTAGTAATATAAAATGCCCTTTTCTTTTACTTTATTTAGATTTTTTGAAAAGTGAGCTAATTTAAAAAACAATATTAAATAAGTAATACTGGCAGAATTGTGGATATAGTAAAAATCATGAAAGTGGTCTGTGAACAACTGAACTTTGGGGACCCTTGGGCTAAAGAAACCATAGAATCTGCATGTGCAAGTAGGGAGAGTTGCCAGGTAAAATACAGGACACCCAGTTGATTTTGAATTTTTGATAATCAATGAATTTTTTTTTCTTTATTGATTTTAGAGAGAGAGGAAGGGAGAAGGAGAGAGAGATGGAAACATCAATTGGCCGCCTCCTAGCCCATCACTGGGGATTTGGCCCACAACCTGGGCATTTGCCGTGACTGGGAATCAAACCGGCAACCTTCTGGTGCATGGGTCAATGCTCAACCACTGAGCCACACCAGCCAGGTGATAATCGATGAATTTTTTTTAGCATAAGTATGTTCCAAAATTACATGGGACATACTTCTACTAAAAAATTATTTACTGTTATCTGAACTTCTATATATCTGAAATTTTAGAAGTATATCTTATGTAATATTTGGGATATACATGTATTAAAAAAAATCATTATTGCTTATCTGAAATTCAAATTTAACTGGGCATCTTTTATTTTTATTTGCTAAATCTGGCAACCTTAAGAGTAAGGCCTGTTCAACTCCATAAGAGCAGCCTGGACATGAAATTCGACCTTCAGTTGTGTGATCTGGTGCTCACTGGGCTAAGCGTCCTTTCCCCCTCCTGTTTAGGGTAAGTAATAAGAGTAAGTAATAAAACAGCTTCAGGAAGTGGAGACGATCTGAGGCTTCTGGCCTGTTCTCTCATCATGTCTGGGATTATCAGTAGGGGAAGAGATTCATTCTGTTCTTCTTGGCACCCTTTCAACCCATATGGTACCTGTATAAGCCTGTGGCTGCCCCTATGACCAGGACGATGCGCTGAGCCAATCTGAGGTCCTTTTTCTGATCCAGCAGTTCCCTCAGGGTCCCGAGCTCACAGTACTCCATGACAATGGAGAATTGAGGTGGGGTCACTGATGGAAAGAAGATCAACCCCACTCAGAGGTCCTGCTCTGCAGCCCATTTCCCCCTGCCTCTACAGAGACAGGCTCAGCTCTGCACTGTTTCTCCCCCACCCTCTATCCCCTACAGTTTACATCTTGACCTCATTGAATGGGTCAAATACCCACAGAGTTCCCATACCTCTCTGTGGTATTTGGCATGTCATAATTATACATTTCTCTTAGTTATCTGAGTAATGGCTCCCCCACTCAAGTGTAAGCCCCAGAAGCAGGGTCTGTTTTGGTCACAAGGAGCCTAGTAAGTATGTGTAGAAGGAATGAATGATGCACAGACCCCAGGCACTGGTGAGGGGAGCTCAGACCAGAATGGAGGTCTCAGGTTACAGGCCTGAGAGGCAACAACTAACACACAAAGAATGAGTCAGTCACCTCAGCCATCACCCAGGGGAACAAACATCACGGGAAGTTTCTCTTTAGTCATCTGAGGCTGTGGAGAAACTTCTAGAGGGGATAAGACAGGAGTTGCTCTGTGTCCTCTGTAGGCAAGAGCAACAACATATAACCCACAGGAGAGGCCATGCTATGAGAGAAAATGCAGCCACATTGAAAATTAAAATAAAAAAGAACCTGATGCATGAGGTTCTTGGTAAAGGGGCAGGTTAATTGAGTTTTTAGGTTTGATCTATGCTAATGATGATCAAGGGTAGATTCCTTATTCTGATCAGTCAGCTTTATAATGTTTTATTGCAACAAAATGCATCCATCACTCAGGCCAGCATCTGAACAAGACGCCCTGGGTTCCCAGTGGACTGAGAGAAGAGGATGTGGCCACATTAGTGCAAACCAGCCCTTGGGCTAAAGCTGAATTCAAGCCCTTGTTTCCTGAAAGGATATGGGAACCTGCATCTTGGCAGGTAAAAAAATTAACACTGATAATAATAACACTATGCAGATTCCACTCTTTCAGCTGTTCTTTAAAAATGCAATGCATTATAACACAGACGATATATGACAGACCACCAAAAGGACAACTCCCAGAAGCACCCTACCTGTTTCATCAATGCAAATCCCAAATATACGCAGGATGTTAGGAGAATCAAATTTCTTCATGGCTCTGATCTCATTATTGAAAGTACGCCTCACCGTTCTATGAGGTAAAAGGGACAATTAGGATTTCAGGACTGAAAGGTCCCTCTGAGAACATTTAGTGTAGGGACCATCTGTGTATGTGTGGGTGTGAGGGATTGTGAGCATCTCCTGGGGCGAGAACTGGTGCTGTGATGAGCTTAGCCACTGATGGTACAATGTGGAACCTTTCAGATGTTTGGTAGCAGAATTAGCACGTATGCTACATGCTACAACATAGATTTACCTTGAAAATATCATGCTAAGTGAAAGGAGCCAGACACAAAAAGGCCACATACCATATCATTCCATTTATGTGAAGCATCCAGAACACGAAAATCCATAGAGACGGAAAGTAGATTAGTAGGTGCTTAGGGCTAGAGATGGGGTGACAATGTATGGGACGTGACTGCTAAGGGCTATAAGGTTTCTTTCTGGGATGATGAAAATGTTCTAAAACCACTTTATGGCAATAGTTGTACAACTGTAAATATATTAAAAGCCATTAAATTATACACTTTAAATGGCTGAATCTTGTGGTATGTAAATAATATTTTAATAGAGTTGTTAAAAAGTTCTATCCTAATCAAAGTCTCAATGTGTATGTTGAGGAATGTAATATTTACTTAGCTTAGTCAGCCTGAGAAAGAAGAGTCAAGAGGAGGGAGATACCTTACTAGATGTTGAGAATTACTACAAAGTAAAAACAAAACAAAACACAGTGTTATCAGTGCAAAGACAAAATGACCAATGGAATACAATAGAGAGGTCAGAGCCAGATTCATGTCTAAATAGAAACTTAACATACAATAAATGTGGTACCACAAATCAATGGGGAAGAACATTTAATAGATGGTATAGAGAAAATGGACTCACTGTGTAGATGCAAATAAAACTAGGCCCTCCATAATATCACATACAAAGTTGGATTCCAGAAGGATTAAAGCCTAAATGTGAAAAATAAAACTGCAAAGTTAATAGGAGAAATCTAGAGTACCTAGGGGTGGGGAAGGGCACCTCAGGAGCACAAATGATAATATAAAATTTGGGTAGAATTGATAACATCAAAATTTAAGATGTCTGTTGAGGAAGACCAACAAAACTATAGAAAATGTGATGAGAGAAGACCTTTGCAATATCTAAAGCTTAGAAATGAATAATTTCCACAACATACAAGGATCTTCCACAAATTGACAAGACAAAAACAGCAACCGTGACAGAAAGAAGGGCAAAGGATATGAACAGGCAGTATGAAGTGGAAACCCTCAAAATAGCTAAAAGCCATATGACTAAATGTTTGAATTCATTAGTAACCAGAAATGCAAATGAAAATAACTATAAGATGTTACTTTATAATCACGAGGATGAAAAAAATTAGAAAGCTAGACAATACCAAGTGCTGGTGGAGATATGTAACTACAGAGCTCTCACATTGCTGGAGGGAGTACAAGCATAGACAACTCATTTCTGAAGAGTGACCTGGAAGTACTTAGTCAATTTCAGATATGCAATTGATTCCTCTCCTGGCAACACAGCCCAGAGAAATTCTCATACAGGTCCATAAAGGGATACTTATGGCGGCATTATTTTTGGTGGGGGAAAGTTGGAAACAGGTTGGGTTCCATCATTGGAAAAACAGGTAAAATGAGGATCTATACCACAGACAGCAGTCAGAAGGGCTACAAGTACAGTACATGTTCCATGATGCTGAGTGAAAAGGCTACGAATTGTAGGCAACAGACATATAACACCACCATTGGTGAAAATTAAAAATGCATACACAGGTAATAACAACAAACATTTTGCAAGAACACACACAAAGGAAATACACTTTATTGCCTGTGGGGGGTGGGATGGGGAACTGAGAAACAGGAATGGAAGGGAATAAAGTTTTTAAAATAAGTAAATATAAGAATAAAAGAGAGAAGTTTCTAGAATTGAAGTTGGAAGACATGCATTTAAATCTAGGCTCGGCAACTTAAGAGTAGAGGGCAAATCATTTAACCCTTTGGGGCCTGTTTCCCCCACCTAAAAATGGAGACAATAAGCCTCTCTTTTTGGGGAGTTATAGAGAGGAAGTGCAATGGTACATGAGAGAACTATACAAAACGACTTACACAATGTTTCTGGCCTGGACGTTGTTGAATACTTTTATGGCCACTGGAGATTGGTGGTATTTTCCTTTAAAAACTTTGTTGAATTCATTTTCCCTTAGCAGGATCCAGTCGGATTCTGAAAGCTCCTCCTTCTTAATCTCTTTGATTTGATATTCTGGGACCCTCTTCATGGAATTCTGTAAGTCTGACCATAGGACAGAAGGAAATAGTCAATGAATTAAGGAAGGTGTCCTAAGGGAAGAGGTATCTTAGTAAATGTGTGAATGGGAAGTCCTACACCATGAACAAATGTGGCTCTGGCAGGAGCTTCTGATGGACTCATCCTGGGGGACAGGTTCCAGTGCCTCTGAGTGACCAGTAGAGACACAGCTTGATGGTTAACAAAAATGTGTCATGCACTTCCTTTCCCTCCTCTTCAAATCCTGTCTGTCTCTGCAGCCTAAACCTCCATCTCAATCCATCTCTCTCATTTTGGAGTCCTCCCTACTCCTACTACCACTTGAACTTGGCACTTGAACATTTAGCATATTGTCTAGTCATTTCAGTTCTAATAGTTAGATACATAGTTCAAACTCAGTAACTTCACTGCTAGTATTCACATAACTCTCTTTCCTCTCCCTTCCTCTACCCTGTGGCTGTAAGCTCCCCAAAGGCAGCGTCTTTCTCTGCATTTTACTTTCCTCTATCTACAAGGCTCATAAAGCAGATACAGATTTGTCAAATGAGTGATGAATGAGTATTTTAAATTTGATTTGAATTTGTTCTTGAAAAGTCAGCAAATGAAGCATCGATGCTATCTAGAAGAAGTTGTCAGCACTTGGATCAGTGCTAGAAGATATCTGGCTGGTTAAGAAGTTCCTTTCAGCCCTGGCCGGTTTGGCTCAGTGGTTAGAGTGTTGGCCTGCGGATCTGAGAGTCCCGGGTTTGGTTCCCACTAAGGGCATGTACCTCTGTTGCAGTTCATCCCTGGCCCCGGTTGGGGTCATGTGGGTGGCAACCACTCAACACATCGATGTTTCTCTCTCTCTCCCTCTCTCCCTCTTGCTCTGTCTGAAGATAAATACAAAAAAAAAAAAATGTACTCGGGTGAGGATAAAAAAAAAAAGAAGTTCCTTTCAAATGCTACTCCATGGACAAAAGCCTGGGCTAGTCATGAGCACATCCCAAAACCTGTGAGCTGTTTCCAACCATCCAGCCCAGATAATGGGCAGTGGTGGGGGTGGGGCAGAAGCAGCAGGGCACAAGGTAACTCACAGCGCCTCACGGTCTCCATGATTTTTTTCATGTTGGTCTCCATGATTTTTTCCACATCATTTTTCAATTGCTCCACTGAAGCTTCAATCTTTTCACTTCCTGGAGCAAAAAGAGTAGCAAATACTCAAAAATAGAAATGCTAATCAAAAGCACACTGAGTCCTGGCCAGTTTGGCTCAGTGGTAGAGCATCTGCCTGCAGACCAATGAGTCCCAGGTTCGATTCCAGCCAAGGGCACGTACCTAGGTTGCAGTTCGTCCCTGGCCCTGGTCGGGGTCTTGCAGGAGGCAACCAGTCGATGTGTCCCTCTCACATCGATGTTTCTCTCTCTCTCCCTTTCTCTCTTTCTCTCTACCTGAAGATAAATATCCTCGGGTGAGGATAAAAAAAATAAAAAATAAAAGCACACCGAGATCCCATTTTTTTCAAACCTATCATATTCATTGCAGTAGGAATTACTACTACTGCTTTCTACTTCTAAGCACACAGTAAGTGCCTTGAGGCATGGTAATGTGGCTTGCTTTGCCCAAGAAATGAAGTGAAAGAAATGTCAGGGAAGTTTGTGTCAACATAGAAGTGCCACAATACTGAAAGTTCCTGGAAAGGACAGCTACCTTGGAGTCCCCTGGACTTTGCCTGAATGATAAATAAATGTTCCTTTCTTTAAGACACTGAGTTTTTCTACTTTTTAATTTTTTTTTTTAGATAAAGTGTAAGGGGGTGGGGGAGAGAGAGAGAGAGAAACATCGATTGGTCACCTTCCACACGACCCCAACCGGGGCCGGGGATTGAACCTGCAACCCTGGTACATGCCCTTGACTGGGAATTGAACACGAGACCCTTATGGTCCCCAGGCTGACACTCTAACTGCTGAGCCAAATCGGCCAGGGTTGGACACAGTTTTTTTTTTAACCATAACATAATCTAATCTATCCTTATTTATATACTCAGAAATACATTTAAAATTTGATAAAAACACTATATAGGATGGCAACCACCCCTGTTTTCCCAGGATTGAGGAGTTCTGAGGACATGGGAGCTTCAGTGCTAAAATCAGGACAGTCTCTAATGGAGAATAGTGTGGAGAAACAGATAATCTCATAGATTGTTGGTAGGAATGATATTTGTATAACCTCTGTGGAGGATAATCTGGCAATCACTGTCAAAATTTAAAGTGCCCAGCATGGGGAAAATGGGGACATCTGTAAAAAAAAAAAATTGGCCCTGACCAGTTTGGCTCAGCGGTTAGAGCATGGATCCCCGGACCAGAGAGTCCTGGGTTCAGTTCCCGCTGGGGGCACGTACCTTGGTTGCAGTTTGTCCCTGGCCCCGGTTGGGGTCGTGTGGGTAGTGGCCAGTCGACGTGTTTCTCTCTCACTCTCTCCCTCCCTCTCTCCCTCCCGCTCTATCTGAAGATGAATGCAAAAATGTCCTCGGGTGAGGATAAAAAATATATATTAAAAAAATAAAATTGAAGTGCCCATACTCTTTGACCCACTTATAGGAATTGTTCCTAAAGATATCCTGAAATACATACAAAGATGCTTACTGCAGGACTATTCACAATTGTGAAAAATTGGACACAACTTAAATGTTCATCAATAGGGAGCTGCTTAAATACATTTGGTTCATGTATACCAAGGAATACTAGGCAACTCTATAGAAATTAATATGGACAAATATTCAAGATTTAATGAGAAAAGCAAGAAGCAGAACAGTGTGTTTAGGATCCTACAGATTGTGTAACAATTACAACAAAATCTATATACTTAACTATCTAGAAGGCTATTAAAGAAACTGGTAGGGGAGATTGTATCTGGGAAGGAAATAGCTCCCTTGAGGTCAAAAGTGAGAAGGAGCCCGGCCAGTGTGGCTCACTGGTTGAGTGTTGACCTATGCACCAATAGGTCACTGGTTCAATTCCCAGTCAGGGCGCATGTCCAGGTTGTAGGCCCAATCCCCAGTGGGGGACATGCAGGAGGCGGCCAGTTGATGTTCTCTCTCATCGATGTTTCTATCTCTCTCTCCCTCTCCCTTTGTCTCTTTCTAAAATCAATAAAGAAAAAATGTTAAAAAAAAAGAGTGAGAGGGAGATTTACTTCTTATGCTGGGCCCTTTTTGTACCTTTTATACTATGTGAATATAGTACTTGATAAAGATATTCTTTAAAAACTGAAAAGCAAGAGCAGAAAGTAAATCCTGTCCTCCAAGTTGATGACACCAACGTATGCCTCTCACCTCCACCAGGAAGTGGACCAATAAGTGCTGAAGATAAGGAAGGCTGGGGGCCAATCCTGCCTTTCAGCTGGGTCAGCCTCAGCACACACCTCTCCCCGTGCCCTCCAACCCCTGATTGTCTTTCACCTTGTTGGGAGATTACAGATGCCTCACTTTCCCTTATCCAGAAAAGGACCCATTTTGCCCGCAAGTCTCCTTCAGACCCAGTTTGTCCTGTGTGAGTGTCTCCTGCTGACCTGACTGGGGATGGGCCACTTTCCACATCAAGTGGTAGAACAGTTATTCCACTGCCCTCCAATGCCCAGAAGGTTCATGCAAATGTCCTTCACTGTCTCCTCACTTCCTCTCTCTCCACCCACTATCCTTACAAAAGGGAAGAGTTTAGAATTCATATCACCAGAATCTGCAAAGGAATAAAGAGGCCACATTTGTTTCCATCCTTCCTCTCTGTTCCCTCTTCTGGTGGCCTGGGCTCCACTGTCACCCCTACTCCAACCTAGCCCATGTTTCATCCCTTTAGAGCCTTGTCTTCCACTAAGTCCACCTAGTTGAAGGGCCACTGTAGTTCAAGCCACTGTCATCTCCTACCTAGTCTCAAAGTGGTCTCCTAACTAAGCTCACATTTCCACTCTTGCCCCCTGGGGAATGTTGAATTATTGGTCCCAGTTCTTCACTCCTATGTAGTAGTACTATACATTCACAGCCTGGCCATAGTTTTATAGTAGACACACTGTACTTCCCTGTCCTTTCATGTTGGGCTTGGCTACATCAATGGCTTTGAATATTGGTGGATACAAGTACAGGTTTGAAAGGTGCTGGCACCGTTGGGTTTACCTTCTTGCAATTCTGCCATAAGAACGTTCTCCAGGTATTCACTGCTCCTACAGCCTTGGCTCCAGAATGAGACACATTAAATGGAACCAAATTAGACCTGCTGCCTAGAGCCAAGCCCACCTGAGATCAGAAGAACCCCAATGGACCCACAGATTTGTGATCAGGAGAATTAGTGACTATTGTTTTAAGCCTCTAAGTTTGGGGATAGTTTGTTATGTAGTCTTAGTGAAGCAACTGACATACATATCACTCCACTCCACTGCCATATGACAGCCCAAGTGATGTTCTTTTAATGCAAGTCAAATCATGACAGGCCCACGTTTAAGGACCTCCCTTCACTGGCTTCCTATGACTCTTAGAATAAAATCTAAATTTCTTATCATGCCTCCGTGGCCCTGCATGACTTTGCTCCTGTATCTTCTGGCCTCCTTCGCCACGTTCATCTCGTACTACTCTCTCTTCCATGTCTGCCCCACCAAAGCCATCCTAGCCTTCTGGTGGTTCCTTGCACTTGCCACATTTATTCCTCTCAGGGCCTTTGCATCTCGTCTTCTTTGCCCGGAATTCTCCTCTCCCTCATCTTCATGTGGCTTGCTCCTTCTCGTTATTCAGGGTGTCCATTCCAATGCCATCCAGTCAGAGAGGCTTTCCCTGAACACTCGATCTGCACCCAGTCAATTTCTATTTCATTGCCCTGCTTATGACTTTCATTGCCTTTGGATAAAATGACTTACTTAGCCCTCTAACTGCAGACCTTATGTTCCATGAGGGCAGTTTTGCTCTGTGCTGTATCTCAAACACTTAGAACAGTACCTGGCATACAAAAGGGATAGTCATGCACCTCATAACGATGTTTTGGTCAACGATGGACTACATATACGATGTGGTCCATAAGATTATAATGGAGTGAAAAATTCTTATCACCTAGTGACGTAGCACAGCACTTACTTATGTGTCTGTGGTGATGCTGGTCTAAGCAAACCTAATGCGCTGCCAGTCGAATAAAAGTAGAGCACGTGCCCTGGCTGGTTTGGCTCAGCGGTTAGAGCGTCGGCTCGCGGACCAAAGAGTCACGGGTTTGATTCTGGTCAGGGGCACACACCTCGGTTGTTCAGTCCCCGGCCCTGGTTGGGGTCATGTGGGAGGCAACCAATCCATGTGTCTCTTTCACATTGATGTCTCTCTCTCTCTCCCTCCTGGAAAAGTATCCTCGGGTGAGGATTAAAAAAAAAATTATAGCACATACAATTATGTACAGTACTTAATACTTGATAATAAATGACTAGGTTACTGGTTTATGTATTTACTATACTATACTTTTTATTATTTTAGAGTGTACTCTTTCTACGTATAAAAAAAGTTTACTGTAAAACAGTATGCCATGTTATGCCAGCAGCAACCTCATATATCTTGTGTTTACTGTGTCTCTTGATTGCAACATATTCTCTTGTGCTTGACTTAACCTTGTGTTGGTTTGTACAGTAGCATGCTGTACAGGCTTGTGGCCTAGGAGCAACAGGCTATACCATCTAGCCCAGGTGTGTAGTAGGCTAGACCATCTAGGTTTGTGTAAGTGCACTCTGATGTTCCCACATTGTCGAAATCGCCTGATGACACATCTTAGAATGTATCCCTGTCTTTAAGCAGCACATGACTGTACTCAATTCATGTTTGCTTAGTTAATAAGTTAATTCTTCCTCCTGGGTAATTTACATTTTATTTTTTTAATTTTTTTTATCCTCACCGGAGGACATTTTTGCATTCATCTTCAGATAGAGCAGGAGGGAAAAAGGGAGGAAGAGAGAGAGAGAAACATCGATGTGAGAGAGACACATCGAGTGGTTGCCACCCACATGACCCCAACTGGGGCTGAGGACAAACTGCAACCAAGGTACATGTCCTTAGCAGGAACCGAACCCAGGACTCTCGGTCTGCGGGCCGACGCTCTAACCACTGAGCAAAACCAGCCAGGGCTACATATTAACAGAAGATCCTGGGAAAACTAAGGCTGGAAGGAACTAGCTTCTGGAATTCCAGGTATCCTATCAAAGGGAGAATGGCGCCCTGGCCAGTTTGGCTCAGCGGCTAGAGCATTGGCCTGCAGACCAAAGGTGTCGGGTTCAATTCCTGGTCAAGGGCACGTACCTGGGTTGCAGGTTTGATCCCCAGCCCTAGTCAGGGTCGTGCAGGAGGAAACCAATCAACGTGTCTCTTTCACATCAATGTTTTTCTCTCTTTCCCTCCCTCCCTTCCACTCTATCTAAAAAATCAATGGAAACATATCCTCGGGTAAAGATTAACAAAGAGAGAATAGAGAGGCAAAGAAGACATTAGTATCAATACCTCACCCTCTCCCCCACTCTGGCTTGCCCAAATTTCACTGGCCCCCACCATATCTGGGCCCAGGGATGTTAGGAGTTCTGTGTCACATGAATAAACACCTGCTCAAACCTCTTCAGCCTTCCTGCTCCTTTGGTAAATCAAAATGAGACTAAAATGCCCCCACTAACACCCCTGCACCCCCCACCCCATACACACAAAATAAGCCTTACCAGTTAGACTTTGGAAGACTCGCCAATCTTCCTCTGCATCCTCCTGATCTTCCTGTTCCCAGTGTGCTTCTTGGCTGGTGTTTGAAGAAGGCACCCACTGATACACTTGAAGCAGCAGTGAGAGCTCATTGTGGACATCATTCAGCCTTTTGTTTAGGTCTTTAAAGAGTCTTTTGTCTTTCCCTGATGTTAGAAACTTATGGATATAGGATTTATTGCTAAAGTCATCCATCTGCTTCTTAGCTTCCTTTAGGACAGCCTGGAAGTTGTTCAGGGCAGTGGTCATCTCAGTGGACAGATTCCTCTCTCCTCGGGCCTGAAGCATTTGCAGAGGCTGCAGCAGGCCTTGGATGCGGCTCCTTAGACGCCGGCACTGTTTCTTGCAGTCTTGCATTATTTCACATTGTTTGTACACACATGTGCCTAAGGAGATGATGTCCTTCAATATATCCATACCTGGAAGAAACTGATGGAATTTGTTAATGTCCCACAATCTACTGGGCTAAGGAAACCTCAAGGGTGCCTGTGATTTAAATGGCTGAGGATGTCTCCCCACAATTTCATGTAAGGTAGAGATGGCTTGCTGTCCACCAAAATCTGTTCTGCCTTCCATAAAAACAGACTTGTGGCTGGGAAGTGTCGGCCCACCTAGGACTATATCTCCCAGCCTTCTTTGAGGCTTGATGTGGCCATGTACCTAGTTCTCACCAATGGGGTGTGAGTGGATATGATATGTGCTACTTTGGGCTGAGGCAGGGTTGTCTTCTCTACATACTATCAGCTGGATGATATACAGGTGGTGAAGCCCCAGGAAAGAAGGTGGAGTCTCAAGAAGGAAGAATCCTGGATCCCTGAATCATCACTTGGAGGAGGGTTGCTCACCTGGACCATCTGCCATGGGCTGTTAAGTGAACGAGGAATAAACTTCTATTGAATTTGAGCCAGTATATTTTGGGGTCTATTCATTATATCAGTTTAGCCTATTCTATCAAATATATCCTGCCGAAGTATAGGGGTGAATATAGGATGGTGGGTGGGAAAGCTCAGGTCCTGCCTAAAGAAGGTAAGGGTTACCCGGCAAGGATAAAGGGTACAGTGATGGAATATCTGTTTTGAAAGAGCAATCAGAAATCTGGATTTTTGTTGTTGTTGTTGTTATTTATCCTCTCCTGAAGATATTTTTCCATTGATTTTTAGAGACAGTGGGAGGGAGAGAGAGAGAGAGAGAGAAACGTTGATTGGCTGTCTCCTTCCGCACCCCAACTGGGGCTGGGATCAAACCTGCAATTCAGGTACATGCCCTTGACTGGGAATTGAATCCATGACCCTTTGGTGTGAGGGCCAGCACTCTAACCACTGAGCCACGCTGGCCAGGGCAGAAATCTGGATTTTTATGACAAATCTCTGTATTTAAAATCTTGCAACAAACCCTGGTTGGGTAGTTCAGTTGGTTAGAGCATCATCCTGATATATCAAGGTTGCAGGTTTGACTCCTGGTCAGGGCACATACAAGAAGCAACCAATGAATGCATAAATAAGTGGAACAGCAAATCGATGTTTCTTTTTCTCTCTCTCTCTCTCAAATCAGTTAAACAAAATAAATAAAATCTTGCAATCAAGTAAAAAGTGTTTTACAAACTGTGCAGCCCAACACTGTGTGGGTCAAATAAAACATGTCTGCCAAGTGGATATTGCCCATGAAGCTGCAATTTGCAACCTAGGCCACAGTTCACCAAGGATATCCAGGATTGTGATAGAAGTTGGCTTTTGTCAATCTCAACTTTTCCTTTCTATTTATTTTCCCAATGCTTGAGCATCCTTATCTCCCTAGCGTTCGCCCCCAGCCTTCTCATTGTGTTTTTAGCAAGCTGTAAATTTGTTATAGCCTACCCATTGGTCTATGCATCAATAAGACGTCATGATATAAGTGCTGTCCCCCTCAGAGGTATTTGCACTAAAGACTTGGGGATTTTCCAGGCCTGGAGGAATTATGGTGGTCATCTGTGTTGCCTTCACAGCACCCATTTCCCTACTTCCTATTACTGCCTACATTTCAAGTGGCTATCTGCTTCTCCCCCATTCAGCAATGAGTTTGTAGGGAGCTGGCCCCATCCCTGGTTCTAGGGGTGAAACTTGATTTATCTAAGCGAGTGGTTCTCAACTGAAAGTAATTTTGCCTTCCACGGGACTTCTGACAATGTGTGGAGACATTTTTGATTGCCACAACGGGGGGATGGGTGCTATTTACATCTAGTGGGTAGATGTTCAGGTGCCACAATGCATAGGACAGCCCCTCCACAACAAAGAATTATACAGCCCAAAATGTCAAGTGTTGGGGTTGAGAAAATTTGATCTAAGCCATCAGACAATTCCTAATAGCTTATCACAGTGATTGATTTAAAACTGGGCACCTGGGCTAACTTGAGTGGAGGGGAATGTTTGCTGGGGAGATTCCTGGATCCCCTAAGACAGCCCAGGAAGTCAGCTTCTAATTCTTAATACCTCTCTCTTTCTCTCTAATCTGAATATAAGTGAGTGAGTGAGAAAGCATGGAACCCCAATCCTAAAGCCTTGGGATGAGGCAACCTATAAATGACAGAATGCAAAGAAAAGGAAGGAACCTGAGTCCTTGATGACAACATTGAGCCAATGGTTTGAACTGACCCTGCAGTCTACCCCATTTCTCAATTACATGTTTCATGAACCAATGACCTTTCTTATTATTTAAGCCAGTTTGAATCATGTTTGCTGTACTTGTAACTAAAGGCAACTGGGTTCAGTAATGAATGATGATAATAACAACAATCACAAATCTCTCTATTTACTAACTATATACTAAGTGCTTTGGAACCACGAGTTCACTGCTTTATAGATGGAGATACTGACGCTCAGGGAAGTTGCATTTAAATAGGTACAAAACCACTGAAACAGTTTCCTAAGTACTTTTAAACAGAGTTAATCTCAACAGCTCAATGAAATAGGTGGGACACCTATTATCACCATTTTACAGAACAGATAATAGTTTGAAGAATTGCATTGGCTTGAAACCCCAATCCGGCTTTAAAGCATGAGTAAGAAACCAGTGAAAGTGAAACCAACTAAGCAACCAGTTGGTATACTATTGTTTTTTCTTGCCTTAAAGTTATATGGATCAGACAGAGAAAGTAACAGGTATTAAGGCACGCCTAAAAAGAGTCAAAGGATCTCATGCTACCCAGTTTTTCCCAGTTGCTAAGCAGAGGCCTTCAAGGCCATTTCCTGGGACCCATGAGGGCAATGGGCGTTACACTTTTCTCTGGTCCACTGGAAACAGAAACGGATGTGAAAGTGTTGCTCAAGGAATCTTGCGGATTTCAACTTCATAGATTCAAGTTCCAGATATCTTATTACCAGCTTCATCAAAAAGCTACATCTCAGCAATAATTCATCAGAAAAGGTAATGGGGAAATACTCCACTGATAAAAGTGACATTTTAAAAAATACATTTCACAGGAGAAATGATGACATGGTATGAAGAAAACCACACAAAACAAAGCTCGGAGAAATGAAGAGAGCTGTTATATTTCTGGCTGTGAAAATTTAAAATGACAAACCAGACAATCCTCAAATTTAAACCCAGTTTAATGCAATTCCAATAAAACTCCCAATGGTGTATTTTGGTATTGAAACTAAATGATCCTAAAGTTAATATCAAAGAGGAAATTAGCCCTGGCCGGTTTGGCTCAGCGGTTAGAGCGTTGGCCTGCAGACGGGGAAGTCCCGGGTTTGGTTCCTGCTAAGGGCACATACCTCAGTTGCAGTTTGTCCCTGGCCCGGTTGGGGTCGCGTGGGTGGCAGCCAGTGGATGTGTCTCTCTCACATCGATGTGTCTTTCTCACATGGATGTTTCTCTCTCTTCCTCCCACTGTCTGAAGATAAATGCAAAAGAAAAAAAAGAGGAAATTAGTGGGGATAACCAGATTTCAAAAAATAAATAAATAAGAGGACTTACCTATAAGATGAAAATACATTAAAAATTGTAATAACTGAAATTGCTTAGGGTTTATGTATATATTGACTTAACAATGTGAATTTCTAGGAACTTATGCGTAGAAAAGCTTGTATGTGCATAGATAGATGGATACTAAAGCTGCCAACAAGGAAGGAAAAAGTTTACTATTTTTAAAAGTGAAAAATCTTTAAATGGTACTAACAATATAAATGCATAAATCATCTAATGCTATTTCCTCTTCTCCTAAAAAAAAAAAGTCAGGCATATCAGGTATCCATTTCTGATGAGACATATTTTTTCTCCTTATGCCTAAATTGGACCCCAGAAAAGGAAGAGGGCATTACAATTAGGTACTGGAATCGTGTACTTCGGCAATTTACCCCACACACAACCGGAGCTCGGAGTTCGTCTGTCTCCGGCTTCTTGGACAGTGCTTCAGAGCGGGCTCCAAGGCCCCTCCGACCCCCACCCCACCCCCGTCCCCATTCCACGTCTTCTTTGGCAGAAGGCAGGCAGAGACCCGAGCAGGCAGCTCTACCCTCAGAGCCCAGGAAACAGAAACGAAATCAACTCTGTCCTGAGTTCCACGAAATCAAACAATGGGTCACCCCACCCCACTCCCCTTACTCCCCCATTTCCCCTTCCAGCCCAGGGATCTGACTGCAGCCCCTCTGCCCCGCAGACTGTGCCCAGAGACGACTCCCAGACTCACCCTTGTCCCTCCTGCAGGCGTCCCGTCTGTCCCGTGCACAGTCCCCGGAAGCCCACTCCGCTAATCAGAGCCTGCCTCACGGCCAGGGGAGCAGTCTGTGGATGCGAGCCCCCCCCCCCCCGCCCCCGGAAACTGTCTCGCGTCCCGAGTCCCTGTGCTTCCTTCCCTCCGGTGGCCCACGCTCTGCACTCCCACGTGGGACTCGACAGGACTACAGCTGCAACGGGGACTGTCGTTTCCTTCAGAAGTAAAACCCGGGTTGGGGCTGTACTTGAACCGTCCCCCAGTCAGCTTGTTGGAGGGCTGTCTGGTCCTGCGTCTTCCAGGCGCCGCCCCAGAGCTGGCTTGCCTGGGAGCTTTTCACTTGGTTCTTGTCGCCAGTGGCTCAGGTGCCAAGGATCCCTAGGCAGTTCAGAGCAAAGTCTCCTTCCCTCCTCCTGGTATTCTCTTCCTGCCCTTTCCACACCCTCCAGGCCTTCCTGCATTTACTCAGCAACTATTTATAGGGTACAGTAAGTCCTTACTTAACAGCTCCCTATAGGTTCTTGGAAACTGTCTTTAAGGGAAACCACGTATAAGGAAACTGATTTTACCATTGGCTGAATGATATGAACAAGAGTTAAGTTTCTACAGCATATTTCTGGTCACAAAAACATCACCAAACTTCTACATGAACACCCAAACACTTCTAACATTACACATTGGAAAAAATGTGAACTCTTCATACATATATGAAAGATTAATAAAAACAAATGAGATTATTATTTTCCAACCTGCTTATTCCAGTTCAAGGTTGGGTGGCTGGAGCCTCTTCCTGAAGCTCAGGGCACAAAGGTAGGACCCACCTGGACAGGATGCCCAGGATGCTCTTTCATCACAGGGCACACTCACACACACCACACTCACTCAGACTGGGACAATGTAAACACATCAATGCACTTCACCTGCACATCTCTGGGATGTGGTGTGGAGGGCGGCTGAGCCAAGCTCTCTTGTTGATCCTGTGGTGTTTGCAAAGCTCACCCAGGAAGAAGACCCTATGGTGTTTGCCCCTCCTCAGGTCTGGTTTGACTAGCCGCGAAGTTCGAGGCATAGTGGTGCCCGACCAGGAACCTGAGCACAAGGAAACTTGAAGCCGAGGCCAGGAGATACTCCTCGAGTGCGCACGTTGAGAAACTAAAGTAAAGTAGGGGAGCGCAATTAATTGATAGCCAGGTGTGAAATATGGGGAAGTCTGTGTCACAAGAAAGAAATCTCTATGTGTCCATGTTAAGGCTGAAGGATGCTCAATTAAAAAAAATCAACTCCTCGAGTTTTTAGGGTGTGTGAATGAAACTTGCCATTGGTTTCCTGATGAGGGGACAGTCAACTTGCAAACCTGGGAAAAGGCAGGGAGGTGCCTGCGAGGCAGATATACAACAAAAGGCCCAAAGTTCTGGTGCAAACATTTACTCTTTGGTCCCTAGAGATTGCCTTGATCCTGTGCAGGAGTCTAATAAGGCAGGGGGGCAGGGTGTAGTGAAAGACTTGACGAATGCCGAGAAAGGCTATGAGTCCTTAAAGACTCCCCCCCCCCCCACCTTCTGCTCCTCCACCTACAGCTGTGAGAGGTTAATCCCCCTGATGAGACTTTACCCCTAGAGTATGAGAGAGAGCTAGAAAGAGGCGGGGCAAGATCGGCGGCACTGCGCCTAGGAAGATTCAGATGAGGAGTCTAATTTTACCCAAAATTTTGCAGAATTGGCTCTTACCTCTCAGCCATCCCGAGGGGATATAGGGGCTCCGCCTAAAGAACCCTCTAGTGCCCCTGTGTTCTCTCCCTTACAGATGGGTCTAAGAAAGACAAGACAGATTCTGTCGATATTACTAAGCTTCCCATGCACTATTCTGTCTCATGCCCTTAGTATACATTAGCTAACTGTGTAACAAGAAATACAGTCGTCCCTCACCACTTCGCGCTTTGACTTTTGCGGCTTCACTCTATCGCGGTTTTTTCAAATATATTCATTAAAAAGTTGATTGAGACAGTGAAAATGATACAGCGCACGCTCGGTTGTCTGAGTCAATTATACACCCCTGTATTACAATTAAAATTAAAATTACTGTACGTATGGACTGTAGGCCTATGTATTCGAGCACCCCAGGAATCCTTCAACGCCAGGTGCAACCGCTAGAGGCTGGAAAGGATTAACCACGATAAACGAGGGATGACTGTAATAAGTATGATGATGTTTTAATTCTATATCAGCCCTCTTTTGTTATGCTCCCTACCAACATATCAGGAGATTGGTATCATGAAACTAGGCTATAAGCTTTAATAGAGATTAAAAACCAATTGACTAGCCATAAAAAACTTTAGGATTGATTATTTTTGGCATTATCACTATTGTGGGTCTTATTGCTTCTACTGTAACTGCTTCATTAGCCCTGACTCAAAGTATACATAATGATCAATTTGTGAATGATTTAACTCAAAATACCTCTGCTGCTTTGCACAATCAAAAAAATATTGACACCAAATTAGAAGCAAAATTAAATGCTTTAGAAGCCGAAGTTATCGGGCTAGGAAATCAAGTTGAGAGCATTAAAGCTCGACAAAAATTGCTTTGCCATGTTGCTTACAGTTTTATCTGTGTTACTTCAGTCCCATATAAAAAAACTGGGACAAAGTTAAGTTACACCTCCAGGGAATGTGGACTCATAATAATATCAGTCTTGATTTATAGCAACTGCATAGACATATACAAAATATTCAAAATAGCCATGATGATATTATTCATCCAACACAGTTGGCTAAAGAAATTTTAGATGAGCTTAAGGATTTCAACCCTTTCAATCTTCTTCAACATACTGCATGGTACTTGTTTGGATTTGTTACTGCTCTAATAATACTGTTTTGTCTCCTGTCAGTCAGCTGCCGGATCTTCCGAACCCAACTCAGAGGAGTCCAAGTAGATGTTCACTGCATGCATTTAAAGACAGAAAAGGGGAAGATTTAAAAACCAAAAAAAGGAGAAGATTTACAAAACAAAAAAGGGGAAGATTTAAAAGCAAAAGAGGGGAAGATTTAAAAAATAAAAATGGGGAAGATGTTGAGGGCGGCTGAGCCAAGGTCTCTTGTTGATCCTGTGGTGTTTGCAAGGCCCACGCAGGAGCGTTCTGAGCCATGGGCAAGAATGTATAGACAGTCTCAACCTTGAGCTCAGAGGCTGGTGGAAACATTTGGTGTTTGAACTTCCCCCCTTCATTATTGCTATATAATAAACATGCTGAGCTAGCTCAGGGTCACTGTTTCTCCATCAGAGAGCAGTGTCCCACCTGGGCCCAGCTTTTCTCTCTATAATGTCTCTCTCTTTCTTAATCTCCTGTTGCCCCTCCTCAGGTCTGGTTCGACTAGCCATGCAGGTTGCGGCAATTTGGGAAGAAACTGGAGTCCCCAGAGAAAACCCGTCCAAACTCCACACAGACAGTGACCCTGGCTGCGAAGCATTCCCCCCTCCCCCCGCCCCGTTCATATCAGTGTTATAACAAAACCACATTGAACACATCTATGTTATTTGAGGATCTGCTGTACTCACTGGTGACAGGCCCTCTGTTTGGGGCTGGGGGATCAGAAAAGAATATAATGTCCTGGAGAAGTACTATAACCAGGACACAGAATGGGAAGGATTTGATGAGCAAAGCACCATGTGAGTCAGAGAGAAGGTTCTTGTGTCTGCTTCTCTGTGCTTGAGAATATTGGGGGGCTTGGGTGGGGGGAGTGAGGGAATAGACACACCTAAATGGGAAAAAAATTACTTTCTCCTCTAATGTCATTGCAGTGAATTCTATTATATTGTGAGACATGCTTTCTTAAAGTTAGCTGTGTCCCCAGCTAGAAAGTCTAAGTGATGTCATTCATTTACTCATCTGACTATTTTCCTATGAAAGGACAGAATTGGATTGTATTAAAATACTTTTTGGATTTGGAAGCCAGGGGTGGAGGATACCTAGGATACATTTGTTTATTTTATTTGTTCCTGCTTTTTTTTTTTTTTCCCTCACCTGAGGATATTTTTCTACTTATTATCAGATAGAGTAGGAAGGAGGGAGAGAGACAGAGAGAAACATTTATGTGATAGAGCCACATCGACTGGTTGTCTCCTGCACGACCCAACCAGGGCCGGGGACAAATCACAACCGAGGTACATGCCCTTGACCAGAATCGAACCTGCGACTCATTGGTCCGCAGGCCGACACTCTAACCGCTGAGCCAAACTGGCCAGGGCGTTGCTTTTGTTCTCCATCTACAGCATCATCAGTTTTCTTCTTAGGTCAGGTTCCCTAGAAACAGAGTCTGAGAAAGAGATTCAGGTATATGAGATTTATTGAAGGAAGGATCTCAGGACAGAGAATAGGATACAACAGGGAAATATAAAAACTAAGCGAGGATGTGGTCCTAGTAGAGACTAGCTCAGCCCATTCCATGGGAGGATTTGGAGCACGAAGCTCTGGAGTGAGAAGCAGCTTCCACTCTGCCCAGGATAGATCACACTTGAGGTCACAAAATCCTAACAAATTTAAGAAGATTAAAATCATACCAAATATCTTTTTTTTTTTTTTTTTATCCTCACTTGAGGACATTTTTGCATTTATCTTCAGATATAGCGGGAGGGAGAGAGGGAAGAAGAGAGAGAGGGAAACATTGACGTGAGAGAGAGACACATCAAGTGGTTGCCACCCACACAACCCCAACCGGGTCCCGGGACAAACCGCAACCGAGGTACGTGCCCTTAGCGGGAACCGAACCCAGGACTCTCCGGTCCGTGGGCTGACGCTCCAACCGCTGAGCCAAACCGACCAGGGCACCAAATATCTTTTATGACCACAATAAAATAAAACTAGAGCTCAATAGCAGAAGGAAAACTGGAAAGCACACAAACATGTGGAAATTAAACAACTCTTGAAAAACCACTGTGTCAAAGAAATCAAAAGAAAATTAGAAAATACCTTGAGACAAATGAAAATGAAACAACACACCCAAACTTAGGGGATGCAGCAAAAGCAGTACTAAGAGGGAAGTTCATACTGACAAATACCTACATTAAAAAAGAAGAAAGATCTCAAATAAACAAGTTTGTAACTAACTTTACAACCCAAGGAATTAAAAGAAGAACAAACTAAGCCTAAAGTGAGCAGAAGGAAACTATAACAAAAATTAGGGCACAAATAAGTGATGTAAAAATAGAAAATAATAGAAAAAAATCAGTGAAACTAAGAGTTATTAAAAAAAAATCCAAATAAATTAAATCATAAATGAAGGACATTACAATTGATGTCACAAATAAAAAGCATCATAAGAGACTATGATGAACAATTATATGTCCACAAAAGGGATAAACTAAAAGAAAGAATTAAATTTCTAGAATCATACAACCTACCAAGACTAAATCATGAAGATTTAGAAAGTCTGAACAGATCTATAATTACTATGGATATTAAATCAGTAATCAAAACTTCCCAACAAGCAAAGCCCAGAGCCAGATGGCTTCACTGGTGAATTCTATCAAATATTTAAAGAAGAATTATACCAATTCTTCTCAAACTCTTGTAAAAAAAAAAAAAAGAAGGAGGAGGAGGAGGAGGAGGAGGAGGAGAAGAAGGAGAAGGAGAAGGAGAAGGAGAAGGAGAAGGAGAAGGAGAAGGAGAAGGAGAAGGAGAAGGAGAAGGAGAAGGAGAAGGAGAAGGAGAAGAATAGCGAACATTTCCAAACTCATTTTGAGGCCAGCATTACTCTGATACCAAAGCCAGACAAAGATACTGCAAGAAAAGAAAATTATAGGCCAATATCCCTCATGTATGTAGATGCAAAAACTCTTCAACAAAATACTAGCAAACCAAATCCAACAGCACATGAAAGGATCATACACCATAAACAAATGGGATTTATTCCTGGATGCAAGAATGGTTCAACATATAAAAATCAATTAACCTGATACACCATATTAACAAAATAAAGGATAAAACACATGATCACACCCAATAGATGTAGAAAAAGCATTTTCACAAAATTTAACACTCCTTCATGACAAAACTCTCAACAAACTAGGAGTAGGTATATAATAAAGACCATATGTGACAAGCCCACAGATAACATCATACCCAATGGTGAAAAATGAAAAACTTTTCCTTCAAGATCAAGAATAAGACAAGGATGCCCATTCCCACTTTTGTTTAACATAGTAATGGGAATTCTAGCCAGAGCAATTAGGCAAGAAAAAGAAATAAATGGTATCCAAATGGAAAAGGGAGTGGTAAAGTTGTGTCTGTTTATAGATAACATAATCTTATATATAGAAAACCCTGAAGATTCCATTAAAAACACAAACAAAAAATGGAACTCATAAACAAATTCAGTTAAGTTGCAGGACACAAAAATCAGTGTGTTTCTATTCACTAACAACAAACTATCTGAAAAGGAAATCAGGAAAACAATCCAATTTACAACAGCATCAAAAAGAATAAAATACTTAGGAATGAATTAACTAAGGAGGTGAAAGAATTGTACAATGAAAACTACAAAACACTGATGAAGGAAATGAAACAAGACATAAACAAATGGAAAGACACCCCATGTTCATGAATTGGAAGACTTAATATTGTTAAAATGTCCACACTACCAAAAGCAATCTATAGATTCAATGCAATCCCTATCAAAATCCCAATGTCATTTTTTACAGAAATAGAAAGACAATTCTAAAATTAAATATGGAACCACAAAAGACCATGCGTGAATAGACAAATCACTCTTGAAAAAAAAAAGAACAAAACTGGAGGTATAAAACTTTCTGATTTCAAAATATATTACATAGCTACAGTGATCAAAACATTATGGCACTGGCCGTAAAGGTCAACATATAGACCAATGGAATAGAGTAGAGAGCCCATAAAGAAATTCACACTTATATGATCAACTGATCTTCGACAAAGGTGCCGAGAATACACAATGGGGCAAAGATAGTCTTCAACATATAGTGTTGGGAAAACTGGATATCCACATGCAAAAAAAAATTTTTTTTAATTGGACCCTTATCTGACATCACACTAAAAAATCAACTAAAAGTGGATTAAAGACTTAAACATGAAACCTGAAACTATAAAACTTCTAGAAGAAGACATAGGGGGAAAGCTTTGTGACAGTAGTCCTAGCAATGATCTCATGAATATGGCACCAAGAGCACCATTAACAAAAACAAACAAGTAGGAATATATCAAACTGAAAAACTTTGGCACAGAAAAAGAAGCAATCAATAGCATGAAAAGGAAACTTATGGAATGGGAGAAAATATTCTCCAACTATATATTTGATAAGGGGTCAATCTCCAATATATTTGAGAAACTCCTGCAACTCAATAGTAAAAAACAAACAAATACACACAAAACGAAAACCTAATAACTAGGTTTTAAAAAATAGGTTAAGAACTTGAATAAACACTTTTCCAAAGGAGATATACAAGTGACCAACAGGTATATGAAAAAATGCTCAATGTTACTAATCATTAGGGAAATGCAAATTGAAGCCACAATAAGATATCATCTCACACCTGTCAGGATGGCTGTTATAGAAAAAAAAAAAAAAAAAAGGCGGAGGACCTAGACACCTCTCCAAACAGGACATACAAATGGCCAAGAGACATATGAAAAAATGCTCAATGTCACTAATCATCAGAGAGATGCAAATTAAAACAACTGTGAGATATCACCTCACACCTATCAGAATGGCTGCCATCAACCAATAATCAAACAACAAGTGCTGGTGAGGGTGTGGAAAAAAAGGGACTCTAGTACACTGCTAGTAGGAATGCAGATTGGTGCAGCCACTATGGAAAACAATATGGTGTTTCCTCAAAAAATTAAAAATTGAACTGCCATTTGATCCAGTGATCCCATTCTTAGGAATATATCTTAAGAAGCCTGCAACACCCATCAGAAAGAATATATGTACCCCTATGCTCATAGCAGCACTATTTACAATCACTAAGATCTGGAAACAGCCCAAGTGTCCATCAGTAGATGAGTGGATAAAAAAGCTGTGGTACATATACACAATAGAATACTATGCAGCTATAAGAAAGAAAGATCTATCCTTTGAGACGGCATGGAGGGACCTGGAGAGTATTATGCTAAGCAAAATAAGCCAATCAGAGAAAGACAAATGTCACATGATCTCACTTATCTGTGGAATATAATGAACAAAACAAACTGATGAACAGAATAGACCCAGAGACATGGATGTGGGGTAGAGACTGACAAACCTCAGAAGAGGTGGATGTGGGGGGAGGGCAGAGATAAACCACAGAACTTGTACGCATGTATGCGTAACCAATGGACATAGACAACTATGCTGGGAGGCGGAGGGGGCGGGATCAGGAGGAAGATGTCAATGGGGGAAAAAGGAGAACCATCTGTAACAAAAATAAATTAATTAATTAAAAAAAGGAAGGAAAAAAAGAAAATGTATTAACCATAAACATTTTTATTATAGTTAATAAATGAATTCAGTAGAGTCACAAGATACAAGATTAACACACAAAAATCAGTAGTATTTCTAGACACCAGCAGTGAAAAATACAAATAGAAAATTAAGAAAACAATTCCATTTACAGTAGCAGTCAAAAGAATAAGACCCTTGGGAATTAATGTAAGTAGGTGAAAAGACTTGCACACTAAAAACATTGCTGAAAGAAATCAAAGAGCTGTGGGAATAAACACCTGGACCTCACTCTCCTCCATCCCTCCAACCTCTTGCCAGTGCCTGTATTTGCAGAACTGGCAGCCAATGAACTAAAGAACACACTGATAGTGTTCACACAGATTAGCCTCACAGAGCACTGAGTGGGGTGGGGAAAGGTGGAGAGTGAATCTGGAGAGCAAATGGAAGATATCTAGCACATCTCATAGTTTCAATATTTGATGTCTTTGTGGGTGCTTTTTCCCTGTGTTTTGTTTTATTTTTATTGTAAGCTTATAGTTCTTGGAATCGCAGTTGTGGGAATTTTTTGAGGGCTGGATTGAAGTTGCATTTCTCCATAAAAATTTGTAAATGCGTCTTCTGAGAGCCTTGTGATTCACCAGCCAGGGACATTTTACACCAAATTTTTGACTTGAGGTGTTTCAGACTAACCAGTTTGCATGAATTCAGGCCTTAGACCTCCATGAGGGTTATAGTTGTTCTATATTCTCTAAAGAGCCTTTCTCTGGTCCATGCAGGCAATTTTACTTGCAGTGCCCTGGAAGGTGGGTTTATTTCTGGTTCAGTCTTACATAGAACTGTGGGGTCTGGAGCAGACACATTTGATGATTCTTGTCATATTTCTTCTGTCCATCTGTGGTCTTTTTTTTTTTATCCTCACCCGAGGACATTTTTGCATTTATCTTCAGATAGAGCAGAAAGGGAGAGAGAGGAAGAGAGAGAGAGAAACATTGATGTGAGAGAGACACATCGACTGGTTGCCACCCACACCACTCCAGCCGGGGCGGGGACAAACTGCAACGGAGGTACGTGCCCTTAGCGGGAACCGAACCCAGGACTCTCTGGTCCACAGGCCGACGCTCTAACTACTGAGCCAAACTGGCCAGGGCTCCATCTCTGGTCTTAACCTCAGTTGTCGTGGAAGGTTCTGCGTGAACACTGTCTCAGCTTTGATTTCAGCCATAGTTCTGGTGGATCGTTCCTAGCAAGCTCACATGCACTTGTACTGACTGCATCCCACTTCAGGGACACACATCCATCTGTTTGCTCTTGCTCCAGGACCTCTGTCAAAGGCAAGGAATTTGGTTGGCTTGTATGCCAGGACGGCCCATAAGTGAGGAGGTAGTTGACACCCCTAAAGACAATTCTCAACCTATAGGAGAGGAAGCTGGTGGATAAATGTTTCAGCCTCTTTTCCTTTGGGTGGACAATTCTGGCAGTTTCCGTCTGCTTCTCAGGATGTCCCTGCAGAATCTGTAGGAGAACCTCACATCCTCATTCTTATCTGGCTCCCCCACTTTCCCTTTCTAACCCGTCCCAATCTCCCACTCCTTATTTCTGCAATCACCTCCCAAAGAAACTACCTGCATCCATCCATGCTCCCATTTTAGGTTTTGCTTTTTAGGGAACTTAAATGAAGTCATGATCCCCCCTTTATGCTTTTACCAAAATGATACTTTTTTCTTATTGTTTCTTCTTTTTTCCTGCTACAAACTTATAAGGTGTCTGACATGGAGTGAAGAGAACAGTCCTAGCATTTTCCAGATCTCACATCTATCCTGTAGCATCTTTAATAGATACATTTTATACATTGTGCTGTTATTACCTAACTGTAAAGAAGATCCCGTCAATTTTTTGCATCCATCATATCTTTATAGAAAGTTAGAACTGGAAAGTTCATATACACATTTCCAGCCTCCTCTCAAAAACAGTAGATGAGACAAAACAGTAAGTCAAGAGAACAGGTAAGGTGAAAAAGTGCTGGAATTGGAGGGGGTAGGGGGGACATCTGTAATACTTTCAACAATAAAGATAAATTTTTAAAAAAGAAGCAGCAGCCCTGGCTGGTTTGGCTCAGTGGTTAGAGCGTTGGCCTGCGGACCAGGGAGTCCTGGGTTCGGTTCCCGCTAGAGGCACGTGTCTCAGTTGCAGTTTGTCCCTGGCCCTGGTTGGGGTCGCGTGGGTGGTGGCCACTCGGTGTGTCTCTCTCACTTCTCTCTCTCTCTCTTCCCCCCTCTCTCCCTCCCGCTCTATCTGAAGATAAATGCAAAAGTGTCCTCGGGTGAAGATAAAAAAAAAAAAGTATCCTTTAAAAAATAAAAAAGGAAGAAGAAGAAAAGGGCTGGAATTTTACAATCACAGTCATCTGATTCCAAAACAGTCACTATGAGGGCAGTAGTAAGGAGGCAGAGCTTCATGCTGTCACAAGAGGGCAGCAGAGGCCAGGGAACAGGTGGAGAAACAAAGACCAAATAATGTAAACTGCCGGAGATCTGATAGAGGCAAGACTAACATTTATTGGAGACTGTCACAAGTGGAGCATTGTGCTGGCACAATAAGAAATCGTACAAAGTTCAAAGGCAGAGATCAGAGGCCAGAGCCAATGGAGAAGTGGAACAAGTCCAGTTATGCCCAAAGACAGCAAGCATGTCTGGAAGAACAATGCCAGGAATAAATGTGTATAATGGCTACGGGCCTGTTCTCTGCTAGGGCAACGGGGTTGTTACTGGAGAATCAGGTAAGGTAAATTGCTAGGATCATTGAGAGTCAGTCAACCTGCATATTTACTTTACACTGATCGGAATTTAAACGGCCTTTGCCTGAGAGAGCATTCAACTTTCTCGATGACTTTTGTGTCTTCTCCCACTACAGAAATAAACATAATCATGTGCCCTAAGTTTCAGCTTTCCCATCATGCTAGATGTGCTGGCATTTTTATAATATCCCATGCTTGTTTTAGCATCTAATCTTTGATTCTTCTGTCTCTTGCACTTCATGATAAAATTCTCCAACTCTACCAGATGGTCACTGAATTTGGACTGCACCAGGATTGCCAACTGTCTTGAGATTAAGGGCTTTGTGGCACTTCCTATATTCTTTTCTTCTGTAAGGTGGAGCTCACTCTCTCTTCCATAGGCCTTGTGGAAATTGCTAACCCCCTGGAAAGTTATAGCAGGTTCAAGTGGAAGTTCTGGGGGAATCCATCCTATGTACACTGAGTGACTCTTTGCATTTAGGTTTGCTTAGTTGTGTGAGTGCGTGTGTGTGTGTGGGGGGGTATCTCCCCCCGCCCCAAATCTTCTCATTGTCATGATACAAGCTCACTTAGATTTGGGCATTTCTTATTAGTTCTTTTTCAATCTTTTTAAATACGTTTTTTTCCCCCAGTTAATTTTTTGCTCATACTTTCTCAACTTAAGACTTTTCTCTGGTGGACTTACATATTCACAACTCGTCAATCTTTTCCTTTGCTCCTTGTTTTTCTTTCTTCCTTCCCCTTGAGTGTGATGCTCCATAGTCAGGTTTCCAGTGCCATCTGGGAAATGGGGGTTGTGATTTCTGCTGCTTGAACAGTCTGATTCCAGTGATAGATTCCAGGAGCTCGAGGGATGGGTGGCTCAGACAGGTGGCCCTTATCTTCAGGCTCAGAGCTGCAGGGACAAAGCCACCACGTGGCTGCGGGAGCCGGAGAAGCAGCGAAGCCCGGGACTCCTTCCGCATCGCAGGAACCTCACCAACGCCCGGGACTCCTTCCGCATCGCAGGAACCTCACCAACATTACTTCACGTCGGCTTCTGCTTCCTCATCCTTGGGGAGGTAAATCCAGGGCCCAGCTCCCCGGGCCTGCTGAACCAGACTCTGAGTGTTGCAAATTCGGAACTGTATTTTGACAGATTCCTCAGGTGGTTCTGGTGTGGTGGCTGCGAAGACATCCTGAGAGACCGTTTCACCTCGACTGAGCTGGCCTGATGTTCTAGTTCCCACGGTGGGTGTTTGTTGCTAGAGTCTTCCTCCTTTGTGTTAGGAAAGTCAGCTGGAATTTCAGCTGGGGTCTGAGAGATGGCAGAGGAACCGTCTCCCCAGTGGTGTGCCAAGGTGGTTGATGGGAGTGATACCGTCCACACCCCTGCCCCATGTGCAGGCAGTAAGGGGGCATGCTGTCTGCGAGAATTTTAAAACAGTAACAGAAACAAGTCAGAGAATGAGTTGCTCAGCTTTTTATTATCACCACGCCCCCAGCAAGTCTATACAACCTGGTCAGTGATAACTACTCCTCCTTCTGGACGGGCCATTCCCATCCCCTACCCTCCATGATAAAGTCTGGTGAATCAACATCAATAAGTAGTAACTATTCTTGTTGGTTTCTTTTAAAATGTTTTTATTTTTCAAAATATACAATTTATTTTACACTTTTATTTCACAATTGTAGTTTGTATATTTATTCCAAAATCTTTAAATAACTCCGCAGTAAACAGTACAAATCACAGGAGTGGTCAAACTGCTTCTCTTTAGCCTTTATGCTCATGGAGTTTTTGAAAAGTTTCAAGTAGTAATGGTTTGTGGGTAAGAAGGGAACAAAAATAGGATGAAAGGTTTACATAAGCTCAACACATAGGATTAGAAAGGGCAATCTGAGCAGCTACTTGAGCATTTATATAGTTTATAAATAAGACCCTCTTATGAGCAGTGAGGGTTTTGGTTATGAGGAAAAAGGGGCTGGAACCTCATCTGCTGGGGTGGGGGTTGGTAGGAAAGCAAATGGGGAGGGAGATAAGGCACTGAATAAAGTCTCCTTCTTGGCCTACGGAGGCACTGGCTGGAAGGGTCCTGGGTGAAGGGGCAGGGGCCCACCTGTGCCAGGTGGTGGTCAAGAATGGATGGAAATGAGGTGGGGCTCCCACCCATAGAGAGGCCTCTTTAGCCTCCCTTGGAGAAAAGCTTTGTGATTCTGGAGGCAGAGAAGAGATGGCTAGAGCAGCTGGTGGTTCCTAAAGAAAGGGGCCTGGGCTCCTGCCAGCCTTGAGGCCAATGCCAGCTAGCCTCAGCCCATCTGCACAGGCAGGTGAGGGCCAGGCATGTGTCCCAGCCTGAGGCATCTGGTGGTACAGCTGGCATTTGTGACTGGCAGTGGACAGAGGCACCGCCCTGGGACCTGGGATGGCATCATGCTATCTCTTCCTGTGAGAGCTCTTCATCCACCTCAGTGTTCTCCATTCGTCAGGAGAAAGCCAGAGTCATCAAACCATCCTCAGGAAGGGAAGGTGGGGAAGACTAGGGCCAGAGGCCCTGCAGACCCCACTCTTTGCTGTGGGAGTGGCTCCCAGGGAGCCCGAGGTGCTAAGACACAGGTGGATCACAGACCTGTCAGGAAGTCACAGGGGTCCGTTTCCTTCATTCCCCTTGGGGCTGATAACATTGGCTGGGTCCTAAAGCAGTCCTGTGGGCTAAGACTCTGGGCAGAGATGCTGGTGGAAAGGCTGGGATGCTGCAGGAAAGAGCTAGTCCCTGAGGGCCATTTGGCCACCAAGTGGATGTGACCCTCCTGTGGTGGGTTAGGAGGGAAGTCTCAGGGTCAGTCTCAGTCTCTAGGGTCTCCCCAGCACCTTTCACCAAGCCCAGGAGCTGGACAAAGCCCATCCTGCCTGGCCAGGCACACCTTTGCAGGGTCTGGATGGGAGTAGGGTAGGGCAGGGGCCACAGTGGGGCTGGGAGTTGTCACTGGATCTTCAGGTGGGGTTCTTCCGGCATAAGAGTGTGGAAAAGGTAATCCCAAAATTTAGTGCTGATGCCAAATCCTAGAGAGGGAGATGAATAAGGAGAAGGTAAGGCACTGTCCAGGGAGGAGGATAAATCTGCTTGGAAAGGGAGCCAGGGTAGGGCCAGCACTCGGGAAGACTGTAACATCTGTCCCCACTGGCCTTCCCAACTCTCAGGGCCATCCTGGCAGAAGTCAAGAGCAGGGTACCTGTGTTTCCAGTCTCCCAAGGATGCCATTGGAATAAACCTAAATTCTTTATCTGGCACGAGTTCCTGGGAGGGCCTCGCCCCTGCCTGCCTCTTCCTCTTCCTTCTCTTTGAAGGTACCAGGTTTGTTCCTGCTTCAAGGCTCTGCACCTGTTGCTCCTGAGATGCTCTTTCCCTAGACGTCTGATGCTGGCTTCTTTTAATTTAGATCTCAGCTCTAATGACATCTCTGCAGTGACATCTTCCCAGACCACTTTATCTAGCGCTGTGCCATCCAACATGGTAGCCACTAGCCCGCATGACTGCTAAGCACTGGAAATGTGGCCAGAGCAACAGAGAGACTAAATTTCTAATTTCATTTCATTTTAATTAACTTAAATTTCAATTTTAAAACTTATACTCAATTCAATTTAATTTCATCTATTTATTTTTACTGGCTAATGTGGCCACTAGAAAATTTAAAAATCACATCTGTGAGTTGCATATTTTATTAGACAGAGCGGGCCTCTCCCCTGACTTATATGGTGCCTCCAGCATCATCTTGCTCTATTTGTGGCACTTATCATTGTCTGAAATGATCTTTTACTATTGATCGATTTCCTTGTTTGTCTCTGCCTAGCCCCCCACATTAGAGAGTCAGATGGGAGCCTCAAGCTTGCCTTGCTGTCTGTGTATCCCCCAGTACCCAGAATAGTGCCTGGCCCTTGGTAGGGGCTTAATGGTAGCTGTCAAATAATTAAATGATTAAATGAGTGAGAGTAGGAGGTGATGGCCAAACCTCACCTGACTTCTGGTGTGCGAAGTGATGCCTGACGTGGTGGGCCTTCATGCTGTACAGGTAGGAGCCCTTGTGCGGCGAGCCAAAGTGCAGGTAGTAATGGGTCATGTCGTAGAGGACGTAGCCCAGAAGGCCCCCGGCAAACACAGTGCCCCCTACCGCCTCAGGCAGGAGGATCCGTAAGGCTGTGTAGAAGAAGGCAATCACCAGGGAAGCTGGCACAGGGGGAAAGACCAGGCGGGACTCATCGAAGGGTGCCTGTGGATGGAGAGGCTCGGGTCAGAATGCAGCCTGGGGCCTGCGTATAGTCGCAACAGAGATGTTCCCCACAGAGGATGGGGTGGAGCAGCCCAGGTATCCCAGGGAGGGGGCAGTGACTTATCATGGGTAGGCTTGGCACTTTCAGTGGCTTGGAGAGCACAGGCCAACATGCCTGAAAGCCCTAGAGAGACTGTCCTGTTCCCAATTTCCAAGCCAGGATAGGACCTGGAACACTGTCCAAGAACATGGGGTGGATGTGATGTGGGCAGGATGCTCACGGTTTTGAGCCCTGCTCTATGCTCAAGCGGCCACTTCGGCTCTGGAATTTGTTAGGTGCTGGAGAGGAGCCCCACCTCCGATGACCAGGCGGGGCACTTAGACCACGGCCTGATGTTGTCTGGGAGGGCCACACACCGGCAAACTGAGGTTAGTGCAGATTCCCACAGTGGGATGATGCTGGAAGTATAACATACTTTCTCCACACCCCCTGGCCTGCCAGGGGCCCTTCTTTGTTCCAAGCCGGTGTTGTCACATTAAACAAGAGAAATGGGCTTTAGGCTCTGGAGCTTTAAAAGCCAAAGGCCAGCCCTGGCCGGTTTGGCTCAGCGGTTGGAGCGTCGGCCTGCGGATCAGAGAGTTCCAGGTTCGGTTCCCGCTAGGGGCACGTACCAAAAAGTAAAAATAAAAAAATAAATAAATAAATAAAAGCCAAAGGCCTGGCGTAGAGGTAAGATTTTAGTGACTAGTTGGTGAGTATTCTGAGAAGAGACAGACACTCTCTGGGCTGGAAGAAAAGGGAGGAAGCAGGCAATAGTCATAGAGTGATATACCGATGAGGGCCTCTCTCCAGGCAGACAAGGAGCAACAGGACCATTGTGTGCTGGAAAGCTAGCTCCTGGAGAGAGGGAGGGAGGGAAGAGTACCCTGGGACAGGCTGAGAACAGCGTGGTGCAGGGACAGTGGGATGCAGCTTCCTCTGGGCAGACCTGGCTTTCAGCCCCTGCCACTGGGATTGTCATGTTGCCCTTGAAGAGCCTCAGAGTGGTGGGTGGTTGAGAGCACAGACTCTGGAATCCACAGAGTGAGACACGAGATCCTGGCTGTGACAAGTATGACCTTGGGAGAGTTCCTTAGTTTCTTAATTTCCCCAAGCCTCAGTTTGCTGCTCTGTGAAATGGGAAGAATTATAGCATCATCTTCAGAAAGAAGCTCTACCAGGGCAGTGATTTTTGACTGTTTTGTTCAGTGGTGTCTAGAGTAGAGCCTGGTACAGAGCGAGCACTCAGTGAACATCTGTTAAATGAGTTGTTGTGAGGATTCAAGATGGTACATGAAAGGTACCTGCAGAGTCCCTGGTATCAATAGTGATGGCATATAGACCCACATGCTCACTCTGTTCACGCCTGGTTCAGATGAGGACCCAGTCCTCCTTCTGAGCAACATCAAATGCCCCGATTTCCTCCTGTTCCCAGCCTGCCTCCCAGCTGTTGGCAGCTCCTGTGAGTGGGTTAGAGTTGCAAGGCCCTGGGTGGGAGCCCACCCTGCCCACCCTACCCACCCTGCTCACCTTGTGGTGCTGGCCGTGCAAGATGAAGTGCAGCGTGATGAGGTAATAGCTGTTGCTGGGGGGTGTCATATGGAACAGGAAGCGGTGGATGAAGTACTCTGTTAGGGTCCAGAGGAGCATCCCCAGCACGAAGAGGCCTGGGAACACGGACTCAGGCATGGCTACTGAGTACTCTGCAGGGTGGCAAGAGAGAGGCAAGGTCAGGGCAGATGGTCCCAGTGGACAACAATGCCTCGTGACTCCAGACATCCATCTCATCATCCCATCACCTTGGGATCTGCTGCCCTCTGTCCAGCAGCAATGGGGCCAGGCCACACTGCTGGGGCTCTTAGCTCAAAATGGGAAGGAGGCTGTGAGGATCTGTGCTGGGCTTGGAGGGGTCCTCTCAGGGAGCAGTGGGGCCACTGGCCAGAGATCTGAGATCTTCTTTAGGGGGACTAAGAGGAGCAGCTGTGGCCAGTGATGGACTTTTGCTTGGTGCTATGGTCTGAATGTGTCTCTTCAAGATTCTTATGTTGAAAGCTAACCCCCAAGGTGATGGTATTAAGAGGTGGGGCCTTTGGGAGATGATTAGCTCATGAGGGTGGGGCCCTCTTGAATAGGATTAGTGCCCTTATAAAAGAGGGCCCCCAGCCTGGTCAGAGTGGCTCAGTTGTTTGAGCATCATCCTATGCACTGAAAGGTTGCTGGTTCAATTCCTGGTCAGGGCACATACCTAGATTGTGGGTTTGATTCCTGGTCAGGACATGTATGGAAGGCAACCAATTGATGTTTCTCCCTCACATTGATGTTTCTCTCTTACGTTAATGCTTCTCTCTCACATCAATGTTTTTCTCTCTCTCTCACTCTTTCTCTCTCTCTCCTCTCTAAGCATGTTTTTGGCTGAGGACAAAAACATAAATAAAAAGAAGGAAAGAGGGCCCACAGAACTCCCTGCCCCTTTCGTTCATGTGAGGATGCAAGAAGGCTGTGACCTGGAAGAGGATCCTTACCTGACCAGGCTGGCACCATGGTCTGAACTTCCAGCTTCCAGATCTGGGAGCAACAAATTTCTTTTGTTTATAAGTCACACAGTCTGTGATGTTTTGCTATAGCAGACCAAATGGCTAAGACACCTGAGAAGGGTGACTTTGCCTCAGTGGCATGGGGGAGAGAGAGGAACAATCCCAGTGAAGCCAGTAGAACTGGGCAGTCATTGATGAAAAATGTTAACAACCAGGGACTGGAGAGCAGGAAGGACAGGGAAACACACAGAGAGAAATCTCATGGACAAGACTTGAAACATGAAGAACATTAAAAAAAACAACAACCCAGAAACTGAAGATGATTAGCCTGTAGACCAGAAGACTGGAGATGTAGTTGTCATCAAGTGTGAGGTTCCCAACACCCAACCCTCTCCCAACAGCCTGCAGTCCTTGGGGTTCCTGTTCTTTTGCTACCCTTCACTCATTCTGTGACTTCATGGGGACTTCAGCTCTTGTCACTCTTTCCTCCATGTGTATCCTCACCCTCTTAGCTTTACTTCTTTTTCTCCATAAGCCAATGCTTTGGCCATACTTTCTCTCTCTCCCTCTTTTTTTTTTTTTTTTTTTTTAAAAAAGCAACAGCTTTATTAAAATATAATTCACATATACAATTCACCACTTAATGTGTACAATTCAGTGGTTTTTAGTATATGCAGAATTGTGCAACCATCACCACAGTCCATTTTAGAATGTTTTTATCACCTAGGAAGAAATCCTGTACCCATTAGCAGTCATTCCCCCATTTCCTCAAACCCCTACCATTTCCCAGCCCCTGAAAACCACATGTTTACATCCTGTAAATCTGACAATCTGGACATTTTATATAGATGGAATCATATAATATGTAGTCTTTCATGACTGGCTTCCTTTACTTATATTTTCAAGGTTCATCCATGTTGTAGCATGTGTCACGATTTCATTCCTTTTTAAGGTTGAATAATAGTCCATTGTGTGCATATACCACTTTTGTTAATCCATTCATTATTTGATGGACATCTGGACTGTTTCTACTTTTTGGCTGTTATGAGTAATACTTATGAACATTCACATACACTTTTACATCTCTAGGTTCAGCTGTCTCCCCACTGTCCTCAAACATTCCCTCCCTTTCCACCCAGCCTCCTATTTGCCAGGAATGGGAGAGGGAGAACAGTTCCCTCCACATGCTTGCTTCCACCCCAACCACACCTGATTCTGCTCCACCCCTAAACTTCCTTCTTGCTCCTCAGGGAAGGGGTGTGCCCCTAGGCACCTGGGCACTGGGTGGTGGTAATAATAATAATAATGGCAGATATGCATTGATCAATACCTATGTGCCAGGCACTGTTCAAGTGCTTTACATGGACTACTTCATCTAAATCCAACCTCACAAGGGAAGCACTGGCATTGCCCATATGAGTGAGGATGCGGAGCTGCAGACAACTTACAGTACTTGCTCACTCACCCTGCTAGGCAGTGCACAGCCCTCAGCTTGCCTGTCCCAAAGCCCCTCCATCCCAATCACTCCCCTATGGGCATCTCCTTCTCCATTGGTTCTTCACTCGCCTTTAAGACTGTCCTATCATGGGCTCTGTCCCTTCGTAGCCAAGCCTACTGAAAAGGTAGGCTAGACTCATGACTCTAAGTCACTGCTTCCTATTTGCTCAATGAGACCATACAGTCTGTCTTCTGTGAAGAACGGTGAAGGCCATTCATGATGTATTTCTTGCCAGATATAAGTAATTTTTTTCATTTGTCTCTAACTTGGTTGTGGCATATGATATTAGTGACCACATTTTCCTTGAATCTGCAACTACATAGGTTACTCACTTGGGCCTTATGAACACCCAGAGAGTCCTCGGTTGGATTCCAGAGCATCTGTGAATCTGCTGAAATGATGTGTCTATGTGCATGTTCTCTGGGGAGCAAGCCCACAACTTTTCAGATTCTCAAAGGATCTGGGACCAGTAAGGTTTAGAATATGCAGCTCCCCTCTCTGCCTGCTGGGACACTTGGCTTTTCTCCTCTTCTCTAAATGTCCTTGGTCAGGCTCCATCATGGACATTCTGCCTCTGTCCCCAGGGTCAAACCTTGACCCTCCCTTTCACCTGCTCTCTGCTGCATCCCAGATGTCAGCCACACCCACATGCCAACTATCCCCAGATCTATACCAACCCAGCTCTGGACAGCCACTTTCTACTGGGCATCTCCCTATAACTGTTCACAGGCCCCCCGCCCCCCCAAAGTAAACAGCACCCAAATGAAGCCAATCATTTTCCTCTTCCTTCTTGCCTACAGTATCACCCCAGGCTGCTCCTCTTGGGTTCCTTCCTCAGGGAGGGGTATCAATGTCCACACATTACCAAAGGTTTCCCTTATCCCTTTGTCCCACATCCAACCAGTCACCAAGCTCTGCTGGCTCCCCATCCTTAATATCTGTTGACCAAGTAAAAGAAGCAGATACGAAATATCACATGTTGTATAACTCTACTTATATGCAATGTCCAGGTGAGGGGAGTGGATAGAGGCAGAAAGCAAATTGGTGGTGCCATGGGCTGGGGGAGGTAGAAATGGGGAACCTGCTCCGTAGGTCTGGGTTTCCTTGTAGGGTGATGAAAATGTTTTGGAACTAGACAGAGCCAGCGGCTGCACAACACTGTGAATGTGCTAAATGCTACTGAATGTTCGCTTTAAAATGGTTAATTTTATGTTATGTGAATTTCACCTCAATTAAAAAAAAAAAGTCTTGCTTTTCCCGTAAGTGGCCTTAGGTGACCTCTGAACATAGTTTACTATTCACTTGACCCAGAAAAGCTCATAAAGTCACGCAAATCAAGGCATTCAAATATTCATGTGCACTTTAAGAACACTGGTGAAACTGCCCGGGCCATAAAGGGTATGCATATTCGAAAAGCCACCAAGTATCTGAAGGATGTCACTTTCCTAAAGCAGTGTGGGCCATTCTGTCGTTCCAATGGTGAAGTTGGTAGGTGTGCCCAGGCCAAACTGGGGCTGGACACAGGGTCGGTGGCCTAAAAAGAGTGCTGAATTTTTGCTGCATAAGCTTAAAAATGCAGAGAGTACCACTGAACTTAAAGGTTTAGATGTAGACTCTCTGGTCATTGAGCACAGCCAGGTGAACAAGCTCCCAGGATCCATCACAGAACTTACAGAGCTCATGGGCGATGAGCCCACACATGAGCTGTCCCTGCCACATTGAGATGATCCTCACTGAGAGGATCCTCTTCCTAAACCAGAAGAGGAGGTCGCACAGAAGGAAAACATATCCCAGAAGAAATTGAAGAAACAAAAAACTTATGGCTCAGGAGTAAATTCAGCATAAAAGAAATACGAATAAATGTCTCTCTCGGGTCAGTTCACTGCTTGTAAACTTTTCACCTCCTGCTCCATGACTGCACCAGCTACCACTCCAACTCCCGGCATTTTATGGGCAGAGTGGGCCTTTTGTTTTATGTCTCCAGTGCTTAGCACGGCAGGTGCTCAGACACGCTTTGGGAATTACAGTCAGCCCTCGTTTATTGCGGTTAATCAGTTCCAGACTCTACCGCGATAAATGAATTTCCGCGAAGTAGGATTCTTGATTTATATACAGTCGTCCCTCGCCACTTTCGGGGCGGGGCTGCCCCAAAAGTCGAAGCACGAAGTGGCGAGGGTAGTGGGTGAACGCATGCCTCTCTGAAGGGCTGTACTGCTGTTACAAGGGAAGAACCAGGCCCAGAGGGAGGCAGCTTCTGGTTCTGAGTAAGGAAGCCCTTCTGAACGGGTGTGCCCAGTGTGGATGACCACAGGTGGCTGCCAGGAAGGCAGCAGGACAGGGAGGTGACGATTCCAAACAACTCTATGCAATGGGAAGATTTTTCATGCCTCACCTGGAAACTAACATGTGATGCAGCTAAGATTCAGTCTCCAAAGGGCCCATCTCTCTCTAAACTGGATTAAGCTAGTCTGACATCTCACACCAGTGGGGCCTGCTGTGTCCCTGTCTGGTGCAGGACACCTGCACAACAGCACTGCCTGAAGGTAGCTCCTCAGCCCTGGCTGGGCTGCTCTGGTTGGCCAGAGGCCCTGCTTCCAGGGAAGCCTTGGTCCTCCTGGGGTCCTTCAAAACACCCTGGCAAAGTGCAGAGAGTACAGGCTTTGGATTTGCAGACCTGGGTTTAAATCCTGCCTCTGCACCCTCTATGTGTTTGCTCAACAGTGAAATGTCCTACCCATTGTAAAGGGCTGTTGTTAGGACAGAGGGAATGTAATACCTGATTATATGATAAGTATTATATTATATTATATTATATTATATTATATTATATTATATCATATCATATCATATCATATTATATTAATTATATTATAAGAATAACATATTATTATATATTAATACTTATAATACTCATACATAACAAGTAGCTACTATAATTTTTAAATATAATGAGTCAAAATATATCTAAGCTCTAACCAGTGGTCTACTTTGTGCCCACTTTCTCTTGATTCTCCTTGAAGAGCTCTGGAGGGTCCCTAGCCTGGGGAGTGTTTCCCAGCCCCCTGCCCTCCACCCCCAGAGAGCAGGAGCCCTTCCTTGCCTCTTAGCTCTCTTGTCAGCAGGGAAAGGACTGGAACCACTGGAGCATTTCTGGCCTCAGACATTTGTCTTGACCTTATCTGGGGCTCCCACAAGACAATCCCGTTGGAGACCTGCATCCCCACCCAGCATGCCACTTGGTCCCTGCCCAGCACTCACTGTAACCTGCTCGCAGGCACTGCTCTTGGGCCATCCTGAATGTGCAGAACCCCTCTGCTTTTCAAAACAATTGCATGCATGCATCTAGGAGTTTCAGCCTTGAACTGGTGTCAGTTCAGCTTCCACTACTGCTTGGCTCCCTGACTCTTCTGCATGGATTCTAGTGTGCCCTTTGTCCAGCAGCTGCATGGGGACCTGCTCAACCTCCCCACGCCTTGCTCTGTGGCTCTTATGTTCTCTGCCTTGCCTGAAAAGCTGGGAGGCGAGGGAGGCAATGGGAGGCATCTCTCTGATGCCGCCATTTCTAGCATCATGGTCACAGGCTCTACATTGGACCTTTATTAAACAGCACATCTCAGCTCTCTACAGAGGCCAGCAGTTCTGACTAAGCCCTCCAATCACCCTTCCTACCACGCAGAAGAGCCCTCTCCTATAGGTCAAGTCTCCGCCTGCTCCCTCACCCCAGCATCACCCCTGTTGGCGCATCCCCCGGAGCTGGTACAGAGTGGCATCTCTAGAGGAATCCTGCAGAGGGACCTGGGCCAAAGCTCTGCCTGCCCCTTCCCCCTCCGGCCGCCAGCCCTAGCGGCACTGCCACTGTTGCTGATTGTTAGGGGAGCGCTGGGTGGACAGTGGGCGATTCAGTGAGCAGGACTTCTGAGCAACAAGCCCTGTGCTGTGCCTGAGCTATTCAGCGTGGGCAGAAAAGGGTAACCTTGGCTCGCGGGGCGTGCATGTTAACCCTTGGTGACCAGGAGCAGTTCTGGGCTCTGGGGCACTTCCCACAGCTTGTTCATCCCCCACCACATCCTGGGCCAGGTGGGAAACCTGAGGCTCCCATCACTGTGGCTGTGGCCCCTCTCATTCAGGTCCTCTTCTTGCCACTCCCAGGACAGGTGGGTGGGAGAGAAGCCTCAGAGTGTGGGGGGAAGGAGCCTGCATCTGGCAGAGAGGGGGCGCTCCAAAGGCTCACAGTCAGAAACACTACATGTGATTGGAAAAGGAAAGCCCTGAGCTGTCCCAGCGTCCCTCTCCTGCCTGTCCCCTGACCTGGCCTCCATCTGGGCCACACACCACGGGCCAGCACCACTCTGAGGCAAGCTGTGCTAGGACGAACAGACCACCTGGGCAGGCAGCATATACCTGGAGGCCCAAGGTAGGAGTAAGCTGGGGAAGGCAGGCTGACAGAAGTGGCAGCACCCAGACCCATGGCTGCCCTGAGAGACAGTCCCATAGGCCCTTTGGAAGCTGCCCCATGTCAGCCCTTCTCTCTGTCCCCTGATCCCTGAAACTGGGGACACCTGGTATCTACATCCTAGCCACATGACCCTGAATCGCTTGTTTGACTTCTCTGAGGCTCCATTTCCTCATCTCGAAAAGGGCATGATGATAGTACCTTTTCTATGGTGCTGTTGGGAGGGTTAACCGAGAGGCTCCCTGGAAAGCACCAGGCTTGGCATGTGGTAATAGTAGAAGTTGGTGGGGTTGTTACTCCCAGTCAGGGGTTCTGCTACCTGGACTTCTGTCCAGGAGACACTGCAGGACACTCCCAGATCTTTCTCTTCTGGGTTCTCCTTCATGCATTGTTCGCGGACCATTCTGGGTCTAGCCCTTAGCTCTACCATCTGGTAATGGAGTTCATTTAGTTTCTTGACAATCCCAGATCACACCTTTTCTAGCATTAGCCGCAGTGATAAGCCTCTTTCTTTACTGCTATGTCTCCTGACAAAATGGTTTCATTTAGTTTTTGCTAATGTGTTGCTGTTCTTTTTCTTCTTCTATTTATTTATTTTTTTGTAATCCATTTGGGGTTGGGGTTGAGGGAGTCTGACAACATTTTTCTTTGGAAGACTATTTCCACAGATAGGTCTCATTAAAAAATGTTTATGATATGGTTTTGGGTTCTGTTTTCTCAGAAACTCAGTGCCAAAAAGAACACCAAGGTCTCCCCCCTCCAGGAGCCACGGGAGGAAATCAGGAAGGAACTGACATTACCTGTGGTGAAGGACGCGAAGAGTCGGACATTGCCCTGGGCAAAGGTTCGGTAGTAGGACCAACTGAGGTACAGCATCAGGGGCATCCAGATGATGGGGACACTGTACCTGCAGGAAGGCCACCAGGGTGAGAAATACACATACATGCCCAGGGGCTCCACAGGGTCCAGCTTCCCCAGGCATACCTCTCGACGGGTGTGTGTGTGTGTGTGTGTGTGTGTGTGTGTGTGTGTGTGACATGATACCAAAGAATATGCAGTAAGCATATGGAGATCTGGGATCAAAGGGACACTGCTGGGGGTGGGGGAAGGAAACAAAAGAAAGGCCTTGAGTCTATCTGCCAGGTCTCTGAGATGAATTATTGGCAGAAAAGAACTGTCTCCCTGTGGCTACAGACTCTGTGCAGCTGGGTAGATGCTGACCTCTTGTGGAAAAGGAGCTAATTGCAGGCAAAGTTGTTCCTATGGGCATTAGAGGCTGGAAACCCTTCATAGGAATCTGGAATAGGATAGGGGTGGTATTCAGAGTGGTTTCTGGCTATATGTTGGGGTGTCACTCACTCAATGAACAAACCATGCATAGAAATGGATTATACCTATGGCATGTTCCACTATCCCTGCGAGCGTACAGTATAGCTCTGGGCTGGGGGCAGGGAGGACTCAAATGCCCCTTCCCCTATTGTAGCTGACTGATACCATCAGGAGAGGACAGCCCACCACGGGCCCAGCACGGGGCTCACCAGACAGTCTTGGTGAGGGCCTCGATGAAGTCTGAGTAGAAGAGGCGGATGGGCCTGGTCACTGGCTGGTGGACCCATTCATCGTACTTCTCTCCCAAGTGGCCTACCTGCCACAGTAGGGGCTTCTGCCAGTCTACCAGGTCCTGCAAGAGACAAAGTCAGTGGATACTTGATATTCACACCTACACACATTCATTCTCCCATCTCCTAGTTAGAGTATCCCAGTCACCATCCTCTACCTCATGTTGTCTGTATGGGGCTACCTGCCCTTTCACTTCAGTGATTCAAGACTGACCGAGCTGCTCAGCTCCCAGCCACAGAAAAGGGACCCAGGATAGGCTCATGACCTAAGTTGGTACAATAATCCATCAGACATTCTCTCTTCCTGCTGGAGTTGCTAAGTTGGTGGGGCATGACCCTGAAGTTGCGAGCAGAGCTTGCCTGAGGACTTGGTCAATACAGAGGGTGGCCAAGCCAGGATCTAAAGACACCGAATCCAGGTGATAACACCTGAGCACCCAGATTCAGCCATGCCTGAAGCTTGAAGTCGTGCCCAGGACTCTTCAGGTACAGGAGCCAATATATTCTGTACCAGGAATGAAATAGGTCCTTTCTCCTCTACCATAGGCTTTCTTCTTGGTATTGTCCTGGGCAATGCATTCATTCATCCATTTAAACAACCATTCATTCAAAAATTTGCTTGATATTTCATATATATATATATATATTTCGATTGTAGACGCTGGGAAGAATAAACAGGAATATGAGAGATCAACTTTGCTCCGCATAGCTTAGTGCTTAATCAGAGTTCAGACTCTGGAATCAGGCCTGGGTACAAGTCCTGGCTCCATCACTTACTGTGTGACCTTGGGCAAATCACTTGATCTCTCTGAGCTTCTGTTTCTCCAGCTATGAAATGGAAGTAATAATAATGATACCTGTATAAAGTGATCAGCAAGATGCGACATGCCAGGCGAGATAGTTTAGCGTGGATATAGGCACACTGAGACTGGGAGGCAGAATGACTGGTACAAATGCCTGGGTCCAGGGTAGAAGAAAAAGGCTTTGTAGAGAACCCAGGGTTTGCGTTGGAGCTCACACAACATGGAGAACTTGGTAAGGAGGAGAAGGAAATATGGGGGAGGGGATGTAGGCAGAGATGTGAGGTTGACAGTGATTGTGGCCCATTTAGTACTTTGACCTTGATTTGTGGGGCAGAGGGTTTTAGATGACAGAACACTCCCTACCAGGCCCAGGAGTTGGTATGTTATTCTCCAGGCCATTGTCTCCAAGTGGGGATGTATGCATACCCCAGGGGTACTCACAGGCTGATCCCCAGAGGCAGAGAGAGGATGTTAGAGACTCTATTTGATATATTTATCTCACCTTTAAACTGTATTAGAATATTTTCTCATGCACATAATACAATAGTACATTCGTACACGCAAATAATTTATAGATAATTAAAATGGAAATATAATGGAAAATGTGCTCTAAATGTTTTACTTAGAGGGATATAAGATCAACAAGTTTGGAAGCCACAGCTCTAGGCAATGGGAAGCCCTTGAAGGTTTCTGATGAGTCGATGAATTGAAGAAGATTAATCTGAACCCAAATCAGTAAACCAAAACCAGTAAAGAACAATGAAGTTGTAGCGAGGGATCACCTTCAAAGCCTGGCTCTGCCATATATTAGCCGTGGGATCCTAGGCAAGTGCCTTTACCTCTAGGAGCTCCTCGGCTCTCTCGTCTATAAAGCTGATGTGCCCACCACCCATAAGAGAGAGGGCAAGACGTGTCCAGTGTTTGGTGCATAGTGGATGTCAATAAATCTCCAATACAAGGGAGTTAGGTGGTATTGCAGGTGAGAAGGAAGGTGGTGTCTGGAAAGAAAAGGAGAGGCGAAAGGGATACATGGAGGAAGAGGACTCAAGCCTGCGAGAGTCAACAGAGTCAACAGTTATTCTGAAAGCTGCTTTCCTGCATCCGTGGCTGGAATCTCATCCTTGCACAGGCCTCCCCACCAAAGCTGGCTCAGTCCCAGCAGGTCTCCCAGCCCTGCCAGAGGCGAAACTAGCCCTGCCATCACAGCCTTCAGGGGTATAGGGGTCTTGGGCAAATAGGGAATGTCACTGAGCAATCTCTCTGTGCCTGCAACTCAGGGAAAAGGTCTAAAGATGGTTGTGGTTTTCTGTTATGTGAACTTGGCAGTTCCCAGGTGCTGGCTGTCTTCCTGCTTCCCAGGCTGAAAGATGACTCTGGTCAGCCTGGAACCATCCAGTTAAACAAGGCAATCATCCAAACCCTACTTAGTCGCTTGACTTTCTCTAGTCCCCACATCTCCTTGACTTTTTCCCTTGGGTCTAGCAGGAATCGGATTCATTGAATGCATGCTGCCTCATTCCTTCCTTCCATTCCTCTGCTTCAGGTCTCTCCATACAAACACACACATACACAGCAACACCACCACTAAGAAAAAAAAAACTGGAGGAACCAGCTAGTGGTGTGTGTTTGTACCTTATCTTACGCGGCCTACAGAGCCCCATCTCAAAAGAAGCTAGGCCAGGGTCATGGTGAGAGCTTGAGGCTTTGCCCCAGTTGCAACACCATCGGGAGCTAACACTCACAGAGCCTTTGTTATGTGCAGGCATGGTTCTAAACAATTCATCATTTGCCTAACTAGGCAAGTACTATTATTACTGTCATTTTGCAGAGGAGGAAATTGAGGCAGAGTAACTTGCCCAAGGTTACCCAGTTATGTCTTTTTGATAAATTGGCCCCTTAATCATTGGGAAATAACCATCTTGGTCCCTGGCAATACTCCTTGTCCTGAATCTTAATAGAGCCACGCCAGGCTTCCTTATACTTGGCATTTGCATGGTCTGTTTTCCCATCCTTTTACTTTCAAACCGTGTGCATTTAAAGTGCATCTCCTCTTGCAGACAGCATATAGTTGGGTATTGCTTTTCTTTATCTAGTCAATCTCTGCCTTTTACTTGAAGTGTTTAGTCCATTTGTATTTAATGTTGCAGTAGACCCAACACCTTGGTATTTGTTTTCTGTTTGTCTCTTCTATTCTTCCTTTTTTGCCTTGTTTGTATTAATCGAGCATCTCAAAAATATTCTTTTTTATTATCTCTATTGACTTTTTAGTTATGACCCCCCTACCCCCGCTGCCAGTTGTTACTCTAAGGATGATAATATACATCCTTAACTTGTCACCATCTTTCTCAAATGAAAACCCTGGTTTTCATATGGTCTACTTTTGTATGTTACACATGACACTCTATGCCTGTTTTTCATGTGTACACTTAATTCGAATGAACTACTTCAGACAATGAATGTTTCCAGCTATAGCACAGGGGTGTGGCCAGGCCGGCCTCTCTCTGAGCCTTGCAGTGGTTTGGGCAAATTTTCACCTGTTGATTCATTTTGCCCTTATTTCATAAAGAGAGTAGAAACAGCAGCAATCAGGGACTCCAGCCCGAACCTGACACCCTATTGTGAAGGAAACAGAACACAAGGACAGAGCAGGTGTGGAGAGCTGAAGCTAGATTGCTGAAGAGGTGTTTGTATACAGGTGTGGTGGGAACAGAACCAGAACCACCCCCACCCCCACCCCCAGCCCCCAGCCCCTTTGAACACAGGGGTCTCTCATTTGATGTCCTGTTGCCCATCTGATCTTTGTACATGACTTTGGTTCCTCCCTGGATAGACCAGCAGGCACTGGCCACCATACAAATGGCAGACTCGCTGTCTAGAGTTGGTTCTGAGGCTGCCTCTGACCAGCTCGCTGGCCTTGGAGGGCCTCACCAGGCTCCGTGTCTAGTCTCCAGTGCATTTCTGTGAGGTAGCACTCCTTGGTGCCCAGGGAAGGTCACTTCACCCGGGGGTAAAGCACCACCCTGGAGGAATCCCCAGAAAGCTCACTCTTACTCTGCAAACATCGCCTATACTCCCACCACTGGAGCCTCAGCCACTCTTCCAGGAGAAGTAAAGTGAGCCTTCCATGTAAGCATAGAAATCCAGGCCTGCTGACCTTCTCCCCATCTTATGGATGAGGACACTGAGAGTTTGGCTAAAGCACCTAGTGCCAACAGTGTGTCCCATTCCCCTCCCCCACCCAGCTCTGCCCCAGCCCCAATGGGAGGGGGAGGCCTCAGCCTCTCCCGGCTATGCCAGGAATGCGGCTGCAGCAGGGCCAGGCAAGGGGAAAGGGCAGTCGGCTGCCTGCTGCCCAGAGGGTGGGTGGAAGGGCATGCATGCTGCCAGGCTGGGGAGGGGGCCCCCTCTACTTTCCTCCCTTCCCCACTTCCCAGGTCCCCCTCTTCCTGGGCAGCACAGGGGCCAGGTGACACAGAACTCTTTCCAGAGGCAGCCTCAGCTCCGGAGCAGAAGCTGGATATCTGCTTCTCTCCAGAAGGGCAAATGTATGGAGAGGGGGCAGCTGCTCTGTGCCAGCAGCTCCTCCCATGACCACAGTCACAAGCCAAGGCAATTGTTTAAAGAAATGTCTGTCCAGACCCCAGAGCTCACAGCTCCAGAGCAGCTTTCTGAGCCAGGCTTCCAACCAGAGGGGCTTGGTGGGGAGGGGAGTGAGGACAAGAAGCTCGACAGGAATCCCAGGACATATTATTTCTGCACCCTGGTCACAGGCCCCTGGGCTCAGACCTCACGTCCATTTTCCTTTGTGAGCTGTGATTTTGACCTCATTTTACAGGTGAGGAGACTGAGGTCAGATGCTCAGCTGTATGTGCTGGAGGTGGGACCTCCTCAGTCCATCCCAGGGCCAGGAGGCCTCCGATCAGCTGGTTCAGGAACCCGTGGCTGTGAGTTGCCAGCACAAAGGCTGTGAGGGACCCAGCAGGGGTGTTCAGTGCGCGGGTACATGGGGCTCTTGGAGGCCTTGCAGGGGTGGCTCCTCTAACTGGGAGCTTCTACACTGAGTCCACAGAGGTGGTTCTGGACCACCTGCCTCCTCCCTGTGCCCAGGTGATGGGGTGGCTGGGGTGGTGGCCTCAGGCTCCCCCTGTTCAGGGAGATGACAGTGGACGGGAGCAGGGCGTAAAGGGGTCAAAGCCTCATCAGAGGAAGGATCACCATGCACCACGCAGAATGTGGTGTGACCTCCGTGCCTAGGACAGAAGAACAGAAAAGGGGCTCTGTCCCCGACCCTGTCCTAAAGCAAAGTAGGCTGGTCTTTCACTGACAGCTCGCATTCTGATACCCCTTATACAGTCTGCCGGATCTCCTGACAACCCCACACCAAATGGGGTGGGAATAACTTCCTCCTTCTTGCTGAGGGAGAAACAGAACATAGCTGCCTATGGTCACCCTGTGGCATCTCTCGACTTGAGCCTGCATGGTCCACTGCCCTCGCAGGACACAGAGGGCAGTGCCCAGCCCACCTATCTGGTTTCTCCTTGGGGGCGGGGGGTAGTTATTTTTTGAGCACTCCTGAGCTCTTTGGAAGAGGGGCCAGGGTCTTTGGGCAAGGGGGCAAGCAGGGAGAAAACTTGAGCAAGGACAGTCTTGAGGAGGTCCCTGTGGATCCCTCGGGCAGCCAGACCCTCCAGGCCCCTACTCTGGGGTGGTCAAGGGGAGAAAGGAGGTCCAAGGGGACCCAAGGTGGTGTGTGTGTGTGTGTGTGTGTGTGTGTGTGTGTGTGTAGGGGGGGTGTGCAGAACGCTGGGAGGTGAGCCAGGGCTGCACCCACAGGGCTGAAGTTGGCCCTCCCCAGAGGTGGGCTGGCCAAGAGGGCCCTTGTTCAGATCCAGGGGCTATTTTCCTGAGAAGTGACTTAACTGAGGGTCTCAAAATATTAAACCCATGTAGCCAATATCAAAATCTGCCAGGCCCCTGGGGACCCTCAGAGCAGCCCCAGATGCTAAGGAGTGTGAGTGTGTGCATGTGCGTGTACATGTGTGTGTGCAGAGGTGGCAGGGGGGCTGTGAGAGCCCACTGCTGCATTTTGCTTTGTGACACACCTGGCTAGATGATTTGAGCTGGTTCTGCTGGAGTCTGGCTTAGCCTGAGGGGCAGGATGGGGAGAGGATGCGCAAAGCTTTGGAGACACCTCACCCCCCAACCTGCTCAACCTCCTCCCTCCCTTCTGCCACACCCTCTCCCAGTCACAGGCCTCAAGGGTGGGCAGGTTCAGGACACATGGAGGGGTGCCCGGCAGGGGAGGGGGCTCAGTGGTAAGCACTGGCTGTGCCAACAGAGTGACTTTGGGCAGGAGACATAAGCTCTTCCTCATTGTTAAATCAGGATCTGATAATCTTATCTCTTGTGTTGTGAGAGGATTAAATTCGGTAATTAGATCGTATATTTAAAGCACTTGTCCTGCAGTGCCTGGCACATGGTAAGTGTTCAATAAAAGAAATGTTAATTTGGCCCTAACTCTACTGCCCAGAGGGACTTGGACAGGAACTTCTACAAACCCTTCAAATCACACCAGTTCCATCTGGTTCCAGAAAGCTGGCCCCCAAAAGTGGGCAGGGTGCAGGAGGCTGCCAGAGAGGGCTCTGAGACAGACAGCAAAGCACTGAAAAGAGGCAGTGGGACAAAGGGACAGGTGTGCCCAGAGCCAGGAGCAGTGGGCAGCTCCTGCCACCTACACTGAGGCAAGAAGCCCCAGGCTGGCTGGGCTCCAGAAGACAGGGAGACATGTAGGATGTAGTGTAGGGTGAGGGGCTACAACCTAGATTCTTGTCCCACAAGTAAACCTGGGTCCTGCCTGACTGGGTGATCGGAGGGACGGCTTAGAACTGGTTGCAGTAAACTTCCATGCAGAACCCGAGAATCAGACCTTACCGCACTTCTAAGCGGGGTGGGGCACCCGGGCTGGGTTCCTGGCCCTTTTGCTCTCTTTTTAGAACCTGTGCCCCAGCACCCCAGCTCCCCTCACTCTTTCCAGCATGGTCCACTCTGTCCTAGCTCCTAGGGCTGGGGAGGCTTGGCCATGAGAGCTTAACTTTGGCAAGTCCCTTTGCCCCAGGGGCGGGTGTGTAAATCCACTCCAGGCCCCAGACCCCTGACAGAGAAAAAGCTTCAGCCTCTTGGCCTCTCTCCCCAGCTCCTCAAGGTCCAGACCCAATGAATCCACCCAAGCCCCTGGCCTGGGTCAGAAATATGCAGGGCTTAAACTAGACAAGGGGGTTGGGGCACTTCCAGCCTCTCCACTCCCCAAAGGGGCTGGGATTGACCATGTGTAGATGACTTTTTTTTTTTTTTTTAGAAAAGAACTGTTCACTCTCTCTGGGAAGCCCAGTTCCCCAGGCTGGGTCTTCTCAGGGAGCTGGGGAAGCAGGAAGCCCTCTCCCCATCACTCCCTGGGGGGCTGGGAACTCCTTGCCAGAGGGTCTCCACACCCTCTCTTAGCCAAGCCCTTGCCCCTCCCTGTCAGCCAGATGGAAGGAAGACAGAAGGTGGTGAGAAAGAGCGACAGAGAGGCAGGGGAGGTGAGTCAGGTGTGACCTGCCTGAATGTGTTGGCAAGGAGCCAGGAGCAGGCCCTGGGGGGGGGGGAGGAGTGGCCCCTCATCCCTCGGGTAGGGGCACCAGTGATGGTGGAACAGGCCTGGGTGGCCTTGATCCCCACCCGACCCACCCCCATGCAGTGACAGGACTGGGGTCAGCCTTGAACCTGCAGCCCAGGTAGACTGTGGGAGGATCCTTCCCTGCAACAGGGTACTTATCCAGCCCTGGTCAGCTCTCTCTTTAAAGTATTTTCTTTCCGCCCAGCTGGTGTGGCTCAGTGGATTGAGCGTCATCCCATGTACTGAGAGGTCCTGGTCCAATTCCCGGTCAGGGCACATGCCTGGGTTGCCCGCCCGATCCCCAGTGTGGGGGAGGCGTGCAGGAGGCAGCCGATCGATGTTTTTATCTCTCCCTTCTCTCTCATAAAAAAAAAAGTATTTTCTTTCCAACATTCAACCTCTAAGCCAAGCCCACAGATGCTGGCTCCAAGGACCCCTCTTCACGGCTCCTTTCAGTCTCATCCCCTGGCCCTGAGCCCTGAGCTGGACCCGCTGCAGCGCCCTCTCTGGTCCTGCCCTCAGCCCCACACCCTCCTCACCTCCCTCTGAAGCTCCTCCTTTTCCAGGGTGAGGTCCTGACTCCATGGCTTTAGGATCCTTGTCCCATTCAAGCTGGCTGTCTCCCCCTCCATCCTGCCCAGATGCAGAATAAGCCCAACTCCCAAAACTTCCAGAGAAGTTGGCCCTTTATACCAAGACCCCCCAACCTCAGCCTTGGTCTGGGCTCTGAGCAGTCTTGGCCAAGCTCGGGGCTCAGAGTCAGGACGCGAGGTTTTGGCGAGCCCTCTGGGGGGCACACTGTGGGGTCCGGGCTAGCCTTTTTCCTCCCTGGTCTTCTCTTTCCCTGTTGTTTACATGCCTCTCGAAGGGGATGGGCACAGAACAGCCTGTCCCAGCCTTTCTAACAGAGCACACACATATGTCTTTGTCATGGGCTGATGGGCTCCCCAAAGGTGGTGGCAATTCCCATGTGACAGACACCATCCTGGAGTTCCTGGAGTCAGGGCCTCAGGAGTCCTGGCCAAAGGGGCCCAACAAACAATAAGCTTTCTGGGGCCCCCATCTCTTCTCTGGTCGCCTGTGTTCCTTGTTGTACTGTTCACAGGGTGAAGGGAGGCTCTGTCCTCCCCCTAGATGGTGAGCTGCCTGGGTGCAGGGGCCTGTCCTGTTTGTCTCTCGTCTGGTGTCCAGCACAGGCAGGGGACACTTATGGATATACCCACTTGTGTCTTTCCCAGGAGGGAAATAGCTCCCATGTCTGGTTCCCTCCAGGGTCCCCAGGCCACACTGCTTCTCCCCCACCCCCACCTTCCACTGAGCAGCTCCACTTCCACCTGGGACCACTCAGGATTCCCCTAACCAACAAAGGGGTCTGCCTCATCCCCCAGGATGCTGGCCTCTGAACACCGAGAGAGGTTGTTGCCAGGCTCTGCAGATGAACATTGCAGATGGCTTGCCCTGCCCCCACAGGCTTCAGCCGGTGACCCTTGCTGGTACCTGGGCAGCTCTGCCATGTGTAAGGGTCAAGCTGGGCATGTTGGGCCTGTTGCTCCTGCATTGTGCCCTTCTCGGCTTCAGGGGTCCTTGTGGGAACCCTTGCCCTGGGGTATTTGGGGCCTGGCTCTGCACCAACGTCCTTGTGCACGGTTTTCCAGCACCCAGCACAGCCTAGGTCATGTGTGTGTGGCCCAGGTCATACTTGTACGCTGTGGGCACCTGCTTCCCAATCTCATCTTTTCTGGGCAAACGTCACAAATAACCACAGCCTTTGGCTCCACACACCTTCTCCTTGGCCCTGGGAGCCCCGATCATCACGCCACCCCATCTGTGCCAGTTACCTTGTCCCAATCTACCACTTTGAGCTTGGCCTCCATTGCTGGGTCTATCTTCTGCGTGTTCGCAGAGGCTGCTGTCCCCTTCTCCATGGGACCCTGGAGAGAGAAAGTACGAGGTGATTACTTACAGTGGATGAGGGCAGAGAGCCCAGAGCCACCCTGAATTGAGGTCGTCAGGAGAGGTGAGAGCCCTGTGGTGGGGCAGCGTGGGCGGAGGTCAAGGACACTGAGAGCAGTTTGAACACAAGTCGACAATGATGTGCATGGTATTATTATTCTTTGCATTTTTCTTCTCCCTTAAACAAATAATGTCTTTTTTTTTTAAATCCTCACCTGAGGATATTTTTTCTATTTATCTTCAGATAGAGTGGGAGGGAGGGAGGGAGGGAGGGAGGGAGGGAGAGAGAGAGAGAGAGAGAGAGAGAGAGAGAGAGAGAGAGAGAGAGAGAGACATTGATGTGAGAGAGTCACATCGACTGGCTGCATCCCACGCAACCCTGACCAGGGCCGGGGACCGAACCACAGCAGAGATATGTGCCCTTGACCGGAATCGAACCCGCAACTCTTTGGTCTGTGGGTCGACACTCTAACCACTGAGCCAAACCAGCCAGGGCAACAAATAATTTCTGTGAAAACAAGAGGCAGAAAGATTTGGGAGAGAAAAGAAGCAGGAAAATGAGCTGTTAGTGGGAATACTCTGGGCAAGGAGGTCCCTTGCCAGCTTCCCTGCAGGTCCCTGGCAGGTGTCAGGCAGAGGGTGTCACAGGAAGTCACCTGGCAGGTTCACTGCGCCACACCCAATGACTACCCTCCTGGTAATTCCACAGAGCCCATGGGTCACAGGTAGGGCCATCCAGGCCCACGTGCCCACAAGAAAGAGAGGCAGCAGAGAGCGAGGGAGACGGTCCCTCCAGGAACTCCCATGTGTGGGTCAGTAGCCACACATGGGCGAAACTGGCAGAGGAGTGCCCAAATGGGCTCAAGGTTAAATCACAGCAGCAAAGCGGCAAAGTCAGAAGGAAATAGAATGTACTAGGAAAATCACATGGTCCCAGCTGGCCCTGATATCACATGGGGTGAGGCTGGAGAGGGCAGGCTGGCAAGGACCTCAAACTCATGCTTCCTTGCAGGAAGGGTGGGGAAACCACATGCCATGGGAGGGGGGGGGCTGCCCTCTGAGTTCCTGTGACTAAAGGACACTGTGGTGCTGGTGGCCATGGAGGAGGCTTTGGAAGCTGGGTATAGGCAAGAACCCAAGAAAACCTTTATTTGGGTTACAGATAGGTTTTCCCAGAAAATGTCAGCATCACTGTCACTGTCTGGTTCTCTTGGTTCATTTGGAAGCAAAAATGTAAGAATCATGACAATAGAAACTCCAACTGGCTGCTCAAACAAAGGCGGCTTTCATGGTCTTGCCTTGGTCTGGGTATCTCAATATTTTTAGTCGGTGTCACCATGCTAATACCTGCATCTTTAAAAAGAGCATCCCTGCCCTGGCTGGTTTGGCTCAGTGGTTAGAACGTCGGCCCGTGGACCAATGAGTTGCGGGTTCAATTCCAGTCAAGGGCACATACCTCAGTTGCGGTTCATTCCCAGCCCTGGTGGGGTCATGCGGTTGGCAACCAGTTGATGTGGCTCTATCACATCGATGTTTCTCTCTGTCTGTCTCTCTCTCTCCCTTCCTCCTACTCTATCTGATAATAAGTAGAAAAATATCCTCAGGTGAGGAATAAAAAAAAAAAAATAGAAAAAAAAAATAAAAAGAGCATCTCTGATGACCTCGTAAGGACAAAGAAGAGTGGACTTTATAGCATGTCATATAGTGAAACTCCCTAAGTATCCAATATAAATGTCATATAATAATCTTGCCCCTTCTAATTCTTTTTTTTTTTTTTTAATGAATTTATTTATTTATTTTTTAATCCTCACCCGAGGACATTCTTGCATTTATCTTCAGATAGAGCCAGAGGGAGAGAGGGAGAGAGAAACATCAATGCGAGAGAGACACATCTAGCGGGGCCGAAGACAAACTGCAACGGAGGTACGTGCCCTTAGCGGGAACCGAACCCGGGACTCTCTGGTCTGCGGGCGGACGCTCTAACCGCTGAGCCAAACTGGCCAGGGCTTGCCCCTTCTAATTCTGTTCCAACCTCAAAATACCCCAGAGTGCCCCCAATCACTGAGTTCTTGATCCTCCTTCCCTCCTGAATAGTTATTTTTCTCCTAGTCGCCCCAAGTCCTTTCTTAAGTAGGGTGATCCAATCCTTCTCTGCACCCCCAACCCCACTTACTGCAACTCCATCATCTCTCAACAAAACCAACAGCTCATTTTGGGGCCCGCCCATCCCAAGCAGGGAAGGGGTTCTCCCATGTATTATGTTTTCATGGTTTTGTCTGTGTACACTTTTCAGACATCCCTGAGTGGCAGACACAGATCTGTTTTGGGCACATCCACCTGAACAATCTCTGGAAGCAGGAGAAAGGGTGGTTGCCTCTGGCACCGGGCACAGCACCCGCCTATGCAGCCCACCGCTCACTGCAGTCCCGACTGCTTTCTGAGCGCTCTAGTCCTTGACTCAGCTGGCTGCCTCTGGTTTCAGGGAGCACACCTGGTTCTTACCCTCTAGGACTATACAAGCTTTCTTTTTCACGTGGCTGGAGTATACATATTTGCGGACAGCCAATGCCCACACCCCCTGCCATCTGCTTTTCCTGCAGATCCTCTTGGACATAACAGGGTCTCTAAGCATAGTGGTTGGTCCACGCTCCTCTTTCTTCCAAAACGGGTGTGATGGGATCAGTGCTAGAAGGGCTCCTGCCTCCCTCCTATAGGATGCCGTGTTTCAGGTCATGGGAACTGAGCTCCCAGTGGCCCTTTGGGCTGCCATACCACATGGCCTATTCCGTGGACTGCTGCTGCTGGCGTGGCGTGGAGAGCTTGTGTGCTCCCAGAGGTGACCCGGACCGGCAGACCTGTTCCCTGGAGGGCCGCAGAAGATGTGTGAGGAAGACTGGGTCACCCTGAGTAGTGATGAATGGGAAGCAGTGGGCAGTGGGAGGCAGAGAAAGCCTGAGAAATGGGATTGGCAAGGGGAGTTTGCAGGGACAGGAAGCCTGGCTCCATGTCAGCCTCCTCTACTTCAAGTCTTTCCCTTGCGTGTCCAAACTCCTCTCCTGTTAAGCCCTTGAATTAACTCTAATGTTTCCCTCTAGCCAGCAGGAATAATTTTCCATTTTCTAAACACGCCTTGCATTTTCTTTCTCACATGTCACCCTTTCCAGGATGATGACAGTGGTTAATATTCACAGATGCTTACTACATACCCAGCCCTTTAATCTTCTTAACAACTGTACGAAGTAGGCAAGATTATTATTTTCATTTGACAGATGAGGGGACCTCGGCCCAGGGCAGTCCCACAGCCTGTGAGAGTCTGGACTCCAGAATATTATCTCGACCACCATCCGCTTCTTCCCTAGCCATTCTAGCCAGAAATGTCTGTTCATTTTCCAACTTTCAGAAAATCCCACTTTCCATATGTCTCACGGTGTCAATTGGTGTTTACAATTTCCTGCCTTGTCGCCTATGGGTGTTTGGGGAGCTATGTTGTTTGTGTCATTTGTCCAATGGTATCACAGATCCCAATAGGGCAGGAAACTCCTGTTTCCTTTTCTCAGAGTGCCTAGGAGGGGCTCTTGATACTGTGAGATGCTCCATTCATATCTCCTGCGTGGACCATGTCTCTCAGTGCTAGATCTTTGCAAAACAGCCAGCAACTCCTACAGTGCTGTGGGCTTGGCTGCTGGGGAGGTGCTTCTCGGACATAAAACAAATGGGGTGGGTGCGTTTGTTTAGATGAGAGAGGGGGCCCAGGACACTGAACACACTGTCTTAGAACATCCCTCTGGGCTGGATAGGACAGTGTCCAGAAATAAAGGTAAAAATTCCAGTAACTTGGGCCATACATTCTCAGTACCCTTTGGCCAGGTACACAGGATAGGCATGAGCAGAACTAAAAGTACATTAGACTGATACAAGATGGTCAGCATTTTATTTTGCCAAATAAAAATATTTCCTAAATTACCATCAGCAGCATTTCAAAAATGAAAGGAAATTTAGCCCTGGGCAATTGGCTCAGTTGGTAGGAGTGCCATCCCATACACCAAAAAGTCGTGGGTTCGATTTCCAGACAGGGCACACACCTAGGTTATAGGTTCCATTCCCAGTTGGGGCATAAGAGGCAGGCAACCGATCGATGTTTCTCCCTCACATCAATGTTTCTTTCTGTCTCTGTTTTCCTCTGTCTCTGTCTCTCCCTCCCCCTCCCTCTAAAAACCAATGAAAAATGTCTTTGGGTGAGGATTAAAAAAAAAAAAGAAAGGAAATTTCAATGCCAAATAGGTAGGAAATGCATACTTTCAGAGTAAAAGTCAGTTCTTCCCAAGGAAGGGCAGTTGGCAACTTTACATAAACATTAAAAAAAAGAAGATTCTATTGCCCTGGCCGGTTTGGCTCAGCAGTTAGAGCAACAGCCCGCGGACCAGAGAGTCCTGGGTTCGATTCCTGCTAAGGGAACATACCTCAGTTGCAGTTTGTCCCCGGCCCCGGTTGGGATCGTGTGGATAGCAACCACTCGATGTGTCTCTTTCACATCGATGTTTCTCTCTCTCTCTTCCTCCCTTTCTCCCTCCCGCGCTATCTGAAGATAAATGCAAAATTGTCCTCGGGTGAGGATAAAAAAAAAAAAAAAAAGATTCTATTTAAAATTATTTATTCATGTAAAAAAATTACAATCTAAAGTTTTCTTTCGTGAGCATGAATTGTACATCATTGCTTCTTTTGGTTCAAGGTGGTTGGTGTGGGGCTCTCTAATCTATGGGTAACAGGAAGTAGATCAAACCTTCGCTTTGTTCCAGTTCTAAGGTTTTACTTTTTTCTTTTTTTTTAATCCTCACCTGAGGATATTTTTCTATTTATCTTCAGATAGAGTGGGAGAGAGAGAGAGGCAGAGAAAGGGAGAGAGAGAGAAACATGAACGTGAGGACACATTGACTGGTTGCCTCCCACATGACCCGACCAGAGCCGGGGACAAACTGCAGCACCAAGGTACGTGCCCTTGACCGGAATCGAACCCGCGACTCATTGGTGTGCAGGCCGATGCTCTAACCGCTGAGCCAAACTGTCCAGGGCTCTAAGGTTTTACTTTAAAAATGACTGAAAATCCAGTTTTGCAGAGAGATGTTGGCTAAAAATGGAAACAATACTTTTGAGGTTTTTTTTTCCTTCAACTGGAAATTTTCCAGGTGAAGTGAGGGACGTGGAGGAGCTCCAGGGCTGGCTGCCTCCTTCCCGGGAGCCAGGAGGAAGGGGAGCTGCTCACAGGCTGGCATCCCCAGCACAGAGCAATCAGGGATGCTCTCAAGACAGGTGTCACTTTCCACAGTCTGTCAGTGTGTTCTTTCACTTAATGTATATGGCAGCACATGCCATCGGCACCCACGTTTTCCAATGTGGCATAGTGTTCCATTGCATGCACACGCCACAGTTTGATGAGCATTTAGGTTGTTTCATTTTGACCCTCTATAGTTAACAATGTGAAAGTAAACATTCTCGGACAGACATTTTTGTGCCTTTGTGGAAGTGCATCTGTGAACAAGCACCACTGGGGGTGTGCTGCCCACAGAGGATGAGGAAAAGGGGGGAGGAACAGAGGCAAGTAGGAGTCACTTTCTCCTGTCCTTCTCCTCCCTGCTACTGCTTTCCCAGCTTAATCACAATGTAAAAGTCTTGGAGCCACCAGGCAGTCATGTCATGGGTGACAGGCTTTTGGCCAAAAAAAAAAAAAAAAAAAAATCCCCAGACTGACCATATAAACAAGGTGCTCTCTGGGTGGCCTCACTGGGACCACACCCCTCCCTGGCAGAAGCCCAGGTTATTAGTCACAAGATTGCACACACCTCCAGCGCGGGAGGAGACTTCAAGGAGACCAGAGCAAGCAGCACGTCGGCACCGCCAGCGGCAGAAATAACCTTGGGTACAAGGATGTGTCCTGTGGCGCATCTTTCATTGACTCATTTTCTCGAGTCTAGTTGTGAGCTTTCAAAAGATCTAATATACTTCTCCACATGCAGACCTCCTGAAGAAGGTCTCCCATTCCCCCTCAGTTGTTCCCTGCTCACATCTGAACCCGGAGGCTGGGCAGCGGGTTCCAGGAGCTGAGTCCTGCTGGGAGTCACCGCGCCACACACTGATCTGGGCCACATTTTCCAGACTTCCATGCCCCGGTGTTTATTTTATAGCTGAGCCAGGCTCACCCTTGAATTCCACAAGCAAACACCATGCATGAATCAGATGTGTGTAAAGGTCATTCCTGGGAACTAGGGTACTACTCAAACTTTAAAAGACTTTGAAAAAAGTTTTTAGAAACTTCCACAATGCATTATTTAAAAGCCTCTGCTGATCCTGGAAGCAAGCTAAAGGGACCTTAAAACACCAAAAAGCGTCAGAAAGTGAAGACCACGTGTGCTTTTTTCCAGTACTTGAAAATCGTTCCGGGTGATGCCTTTGGATTAAATAAGTGTCAGTATTTTGGTGAGGGAAGTGGGTAATTCTGTAGTCAGACACACTGGCTTTCGTAAGGATGGTTCACCCAAATGTTAATGGGTGTGGCTGGAGATGGGGTGCCCAACCTACCAGTGTCAGGTGGCAGTTTTCTTAGAGGGTCCACCTGAGGGACACAGACTGTCCTAGGGCAATAAGAATGGAGGCGAAGACCCACCCCTCATCCTGGCCCCTCCTGACCTCTCCACCCCGGGAAGGAAGGCCCGAGGCTGTTTGGGAGGATCCTGGTGAACCTAGCAGGATAGCGCTCAGGCCAAAAGCGCTCTCCTTATGCGTTTCTCTGGGATTGTCTCCCAAACTAGAACATAAGCTCCACGAGGGTAGAGACCCTGCTGTCTTGCTCACTGCTAGGTCCCCAGTAGCTGGCACAAGATCAGCACTTAAATACTTGCCTAATTATCATTAACGAGTAGATGGTGGCCTGTTTAACTTCTGGGGGCCTAGGCTTGGAAAGGCCACCAAAGTGTGGGCGGGACAGGCAGGAAACGAGCTGCCGATGCCTTCCAAAGCCTGCGTGTGCTTGGAGAGAGAAGGAGGTTGGGGAAGTGGGCACCGCCCATTCTGCGCCCATTCTGCCCTGAGAACCAGTGGACATGCTGAGCCAGGTGGTGGGGGCAGTGAGGAAGGCATGTCGACCTCCTTCAGTCCCCCAGCCACAGCCCAAGGCCGAGGGAGAGAAGCCAGGGAGACAGGCGTGTTAACCGTAGCTTTTCCTAGCACAGTGCCAGTTCCTGGCCGGTCACGAAGCGTTTCCTCTCAGGTCAGCCCAAGCCCAGCTCTCCTCGTGGAGATGGCCCTGCGGCTACCACCACCCCTTCTCCCAGACTCTGTCCTCCGCCTGCTTCTCTCACACTGGGTTCAGCACCCTTGGACCCAAACTCACAGAACACCCAGGAGTTGTTCCCTGCCAGCTCCCTGAGGTTCGAGCCAGTCCATGTAATACTCCTGTCCCCGAGGGAGGCAGTCCCCACTCAGGGCCACCTGGGGCAGGGAAAGAATCCAGAGTCAGTGTCTAGTCTTAGATGCTGCAATTCAGGACTCAGTTCTTGTCCAGGCTCCATTACCAACATGCCGTGTACCCCGAGGATCTTCCTCTTGGAACGAGAAGTGGCTTCTCTCTGGCAGGGGCACCCCAAGTTCCTGCTCTGTCCTCAGAGGTTGGGCAGGTGACATCAATGAGTGAGGCAGGTGGGGTGTGGTACCCAGTATGGACTCATTTTGTTTGCATAATAAACATGTAGGAATATGCTTCATCTCCACAAGGAAAGATGTTCACATTCATTTTCCATAAAACACGAGGCTCCAAGAAACAAAAACAAAGAAAACCATGAGGTACCCTTTTTCTAGAGATGTTGGTACAGAGAAAAAATGACAGATGCCCAGACTGCACCCACATGGGCTAGCCAGGCCTGCAGGGTCAGCTGTACCAAGACCCTTGGGGGGCAGAGGGTGATACGCTGGTACCAGGAGGCCCAGAGGCCCAGCAAGGTTCAATAAAGCAGGAGGTCAGGGAACAGAAGTGGGTGGTAGCTGCTGGTTTTACTGGTTCTCCTCCCCGTGGGGTGTCCAGAAAAGAGACAAAATCCACGAGGCAAAGGATTCGCAGTGGAGACGCAGGCCGTGCCCCCAGGAAGTTTCCTCCAGGGTCCCACTTCCCGGTGGAGAGGCCTGTTGTGGGTTGAATTGTGTCCACCTCCACCCTAAACCCATGTGTTGAAGTCCTAGCCCCCAGTACCTCATGATGTGACCTTATTTGGAAATAGGTCATTGCAGACATAATTAGTTGACACGAGGTCATTAGGATGGGCCCTAATCCAATATGACTGGTGTCCTTGTAAAGAGGGAAAATTTGGACACGGAGACACGCACAGAGAGAAGGTCATGTAAAGATGAAGGCAGAGGTTGGGCGATGTAGCCACAAGCCAGGAAACGCCAAGGATTTCCAGCAGCCCAGCAGAAGCCGGGGAGAGGCCTGGAACAGATCCTTGCTCACAGTCCCGAGAAGAACCAACCCTGCCGACACCTTGATCTCGGAATTCTCGCCTCCACACTGTGACACGCACATTTCTGTTGCCTAAGCTACCCAATTTGGGGCACTTTGTTATGGCAGCCCTACAAATGAACACAAGGCCTGAGCCAGGCTCCCTTGGGATCAAGACAGGGCCACAGAGAGAGAAGGAATTCACCCAGGAGCAAGAACAGCCACGGGAGGCATCCAGGGAGGAGTAGTGACCGGATTCTGCCTCTGCTCTGATGCTGAGGGGGTGTCAGAAACCAGGATCTGTCATCAACACAGCCATCCTCCAGGCCCGAAGTGGCAGCCCACACAGACAGCTCTTGAAGGGGGGTCATTCTAGGACCCCTCTCCCTAGTCCACTGTTTCCTGTCCAGGAGCCGGGGTGGCCTTTCTCCCCTTCTTCAGGGCCTGGGAAGTCACTGCCCAGTTTTCCCCGTGGGGAGTGCTGTGTGTGGGAGGCAGGCTGAATTGGAGTCAGGCAAACTGCAGCCCTCTTTAGCCTCTTGGCCTACTTTGTCCCTCCCCCACCTCCCAGCCATGAGGCCCCTTGGACAGCCATGCCACCTCCCTAGTGAGTGTCATTACCACTCTGGCATCTCATTGATATCAACACAGTTTTCCCCGAGAGACTGGCAGGAGGTGTCCTACAGATGGGGAAACCGAGGCACAGGGGGACCAAGTCACTAATTCAAGAACTCTCAAATGATTGCTGGGAGAGCCAGACAGGAACCCTTTTCCAGTGCTGCTCCCACTAGGACTTCCTGCGCCCTCCTCTGCCCTCTCGGAAGGAACCGCCGGGGTGCTCCAAAGCCCCTGGCGTGGACTCTGCCTTCGACCCCAGCCTTCCTCCAGCACCCAGACCCTGTGTCCTCAGAGAGGGTTTGCTTGGACAGTACATGAGGGGGAGAGAAAAGAGAAGAACAACAGAGAGCCTGCACTCTGCAAGGCAAACAAACAAGCCGACCACAGAGGCGGTGAAAGGAGGCAGTGTGCTGGGGGGCGGGGGCTGCAGGGGGCGGGGGAGCCGGCATAAAGGAATGTTGTTCGGGAAAGCCAGGGCTGGGCACCGAGGGATGGACAGATGGCCCTTTATGCTGAAGCCTGGGTTTGGCCTGAAAACCCCTTTTCTGAAATGAGATGGTGCCCCAGGCCCTGTGTCCAGCTGTCCCCTGCCCATGAAAGACCAGAGGAAGGTGGGAGCCCTGGGTGTCTGGGTACGCCTGGGTAGCACAGGCCTCGGGCAGGTAGGAAGGGGCAGGCCCGGGAGGAAGAGCCATAGCTGCACCTGGAGTCTTCCTTGGAGAGAAGCCTCTGTGTTCAGCCCACCTCGGAAGCCCCCAGGGAGCAGTCTCCTCAGAGCTGGCAGTTTTCAGTAGCCAGAAATTTGGGGCTGAAACGAAGGCAGCAGGAGCTGCTTGTTTCCGTTTCTAACAAGCTGCCCTCTGCCTGACGAGGCCGAGATCTGAAGCCAGGCCCAGCCAGGTCCTGTGGCCTATCCTATCCTAAAACATTTTAAATAAACCTTATGTGCAAAAACAAAACAAAACAAACAAAAAGACAGAATCATACCTGGCAACCAACAAGCCACAGAACCTCAAAGCACAGCCACTCCTCCCCTGCACAGTCGCTGCAAGGCGACCAGCTCTGCCAGCCACTAGCCCAGTATTCACGGTAGGAAGAGGAAAGGAGAGAGAAAATGAGTAGGAAACGTGTGCCCAAGGCGTGACCAACTTCTCCTGCTCAGGAGATCTGGGGATCAGGACCAGAGAAGTCAGTCCCAGACGCCTGGTCCCTGACATCGGTTTGCCGTGGAACTGGCGTTGCTTCTACTCATGAAATGAGCGCCCCTGCATGACATCACCAGCCACCTTGTCACCTGAAGCAGAAGCCAGCAGAGGTGGGCAATCCAGGACATCAGAAAAGGGGGCCAGGAGATTGAAAATACTACATTACCACTCAAAACTCACCAGAGTGCGCCCACACGTTTTCAGACTGCTGACCTGATTCTCTACCAGGTCCCGCTGTGGACCGCCTGCATCCACACAGATCCTCTCCAGCCTCTAACCTCACATGAGGGCACCATTTCCAAGAAGCCACCAACAGTCAAGGGACACATGTTTTTTCCCATTGAAAGCTTGACTCTGGGATGTGGAGCAACCTGAGGGGACAATCCCAGCTGGGAGCCTGGGGTTGGGGGCGTGACCTGGGCTCGGTCTGGTGGACAAGGGGAGCTCTCTGAGGCTTGCCTCCTCAGTCCTGCCTTACAGAGTCCCACCTGGCACCACAGTGGTGGAGGGGCGGGACCAGAGTTTCAACTCTGATGAGCAGCACCCGCAGCATGCAGGAAATGAGTTCCTCAAGGCTGATCCTTTTGTAGAGCTGATGGGACATTTCTAGACAGTGGTCTCTCAGGACTTACGCCATGAGGCACCACAGGTAGGCTGATGGAATGTGCTATCCACAGGAAAATATACAAGCCACCTACAATATGTTATCTCCTCCCTGAACCAACCTCCATAATAAAACAATTTCAAATCGATCATGTAACGATCCAGTTTGTAAGGATTATCCTCAAAACACTGCATTTTGCTGTTTGTGTGTGTGTTTTTTAAAGGAAAAACAAGAGCATTGATTTACAAATGACCTCATATATCACTATTCAAGAAACAATATTCCTAAATTTTCCTTTTACACTCTAATGATTTAAAAAAGAAAAATAATTGTTCTCATCATTGTTTACAAAATGGCAAATGACTATAAAGTAAAAAAAAATAGGTCACTGAACTATTCTGTAAACAAAACAACAATAACAATAAAAAAAAAACCTGTTGTACACCTAATTCTTTGTACTGCTTCAGAAACATGGATTCAATCAATTCCCTCTCCCCCAGCCAAGACATGGAATCTTCTCCCATTAACATTTGAGAATGTAGCCCTGGCTGGGTGGCTCAGTTGATTGGAGCGTCATCCCATACACAAAAGGTTGTTTCTCTCTTACATTGATGTTTCTATATATATCCTTTCCTCTCTCTAAAATCAATTAAAAAATCCTCAGGTGAGGATTAAAAAAAAATAGTTGAGGATGTTTCTGTTCACAGTGGTTGACTAGCTGGTCTCAGTAGCATGGTTAGCTCTAGAAGATAAGAATGCTGAACATAAGCCTATGTCTTCTTTTCCACCCTCATTTAACCTGACAACTTCCAAACCCATTACACATTTCTTAAACTAGCCAGGACTACACAGTGAGCTCTGGAACTGGTGTCTCCTATACCCCATGTTTTATCCTCATTAAACACCATGTTTATTTGTAGTTGTCACTATAATGGCACTTCAGCTCCAGGGGTGACATCCTTGAACAGCCCCAGAGCAAGTGTCCTTCTGGGTGGTCAGTGCCTCTCCAACCTGGCCACAGGTCAGGGACATCACTGAATACACAATCTGGTGTGGTCAAGCAGAGATGAAAAGAGGGAGCCATTATGAATGTAGTGAATGACACAGGGACACCTGCTTCCTGGACCAGAGCCACTCAATTAGGATGCTGTTATCCCAGAGAGAAATGCTTCATGACTCTGGGCTACAGCTCTGGACTATCACGGTCCAACAGAACTCTCTGCAGTGATGGACATGTTCTTATCTGTGCTGTCCAATATAGTAGCCACTAGCCACGTGTGTCCTATTGGGCACTTGGAATGTGGCTAGTGGGACTGAGGAACTGAGTCTTTATTTCACTTAATTTTAATTAAATTTAAATAGCTGCATGTGGCCAGTGGCTACCATATTGGAAAGCATAGCTCTGGACTCATATATTCAACTACTATTTGACATCTCTACCTGGGTGTTCTCTTGGTATCTCAAACCTAATGTGGTCCCAGTGAACTCTGCCGCATTCAAAACCTGGGCTCCCAGCCCAGTATTCATCATTTCCATGAATCAAACAACCCTGTTGCTCAGGTCAAAACCCTGGTATCATATTCAACATCTCTTTCCCTTACTCCCAACATCTAATCCATCAGCAAGTTCTAGTGGTTCTACCTCCAAGACATTTCCAATTTCAATCCACTTCTTTCCATCCCTATAGCCACTACCTCCTACCTGGACAACAGTGATGGCGTCTTAGCCCTCTTCCTGCCTCCACCCTTCACCCCCTTCAATGTACCCTCCACATGGCAGCCAGAACGAACTAAAAAATATAGATGAACTTTGTCAGTCTTTCACTTAAAATCCTCCAACCCATTCTCAGAATAAAATCTAACCCCACGCCTATAATGACCCATGAGCCCTACTGAGGCAGGCCTCCTGCTTACCTGCACACTGCATCCCACACCATGCTCCCCTAACCCACAATGCTCCACCAGTACCATAGCCTCCTGTTGGATTCCTGATGTCATATCCAGGGCCTCTGCACTTGCTGTTCCCTCTGCCTGGAATGTTTTCTTGTTACCCCGTTCTTCTTCTGACAGCTCCTTTCCATCCATTAGATAAAGCCTTTCCTGACCCCCTCACCAGAAGCTGCAGCTGCCACTCTGTCACAGCCCCCTGTTCTAACATATATTAACTATCCTGTTATATATAATATAGACTATGTGTACACAGACTATATATATATAATATATTCTGTTGTAGCTCTTGCCACCACCTGTAGTTGCCCCATCTGTCTCCCTCCCTCCACTGGCAGGTGTGCCCTATGAGGAAATTGACCAATTGTCTTTTTATCCCTAGCACCAAGAGCAGTCTGGGCACGAGGAGATGTCCACTATGATTGTGGTTGAGAGGAAGGAACAGTGGGAAGAAGGTGGCAGCCCTGCATACCCCTGGCACCACCTGGGGTCTCTGCAGGCCTCATCTTTGGAAACTGTCCATCCTTGCTCAGGGTGAATGTCCCCAGGGCTGCACTTGTCCAGGTGAGACAGAATGAGGGCAGCAGTAGATGCAGACCCCACCTGCCCAGGCTGGTGGAAGGGGCAACTCTGAGGGACTAGAATGTCACCACTGTCCATAGCCACCAGGTTCTGAAAACATCCATCCTCACCACCTAACAGGAGTCACCTTTTCTTAGCCAAAGCTGGGGCTGAAGGGGCTTGTAATCATCCTGTTTCAGTTTAACAGATCTCACGTGATCTCATTGTAGCCACACAAAACCCTGCAGGGAAGAAGGACACCAAGACTGGGAGAAGTTAGACTCACACACGGTCACATAGCCAATGAGACGCAGAGCTGGACCCAGAGTGCTGTCTTGGGCTGCAAATCCCAGGCTGGGAGGGTGGGGAACAGGGTGGGCTACCCGTTCCATGCGCACTGCACACCTTCTCTGCACCAAGCCCCACACTGGAAATTTGGGGATGCAGATCTTTAGTAATGCCGAGAGACCTGCTCACTGAGCCACTTCCAGGCCTCCAGTTTTGCATCTCCAGTTCCCCCTGCCCTTAGCCTTCTAGAACAGTGGGTTGTAAACTCTGTGGTATTGCTGAGCCACACAGAGTGCTTGTTAAAAATACAGATTTCTGGGGTCTTGCTTCCAGAGATACTGATTTTATCAGTTAGGGAAAGTTCCCAAGAATGTATGTATACATATATAATTATAATATATAAATCTTTATTCTAATTAATTCTTTAATTTAGTTACACGGGTTTTTTTCCTACTCAAATGAATCAAACTTTTCACACATCTTCAATATTGAAATCTCTGATGCTTCTAGTCATTTTTCTGAAATATAACACAGTTCTCTAGGGCACCTTCGTGAAGATGGAGGCAGACTAAAGTGCTGTGTCTACAAGCCAAGGATTGCTGGCCCTGCCAGGAGCAAGGAGGGAGCCAGGAGCAAGGAGAGAGGCAAGGAACAGATTCTCCCTCAGAGCCTCCAGGAGGAACCAGCCCTGTTGACAGCTTGATTTCATTTTTATCCTCACCCAAGGATATTTTTCTATTTATCACCAGATAGAGTGGGAAGGAGGGAGGGAGAGAAAGGGAGAAAGAGAGAGAGAGAGAGAGAGAGAGAGAGAGAGAGAGAGAGAGAGAGAGAGAGAGAGAGAGAAAGAGAGAGAGAAACATCGATGTGAGAGAGACACATTGACTGGTTGCCTCCTGCACGATCTGACCAGGGCCAGGGATGAACCGCAACCGAGGTACGTGCCCTTGACAAGAATCGAACCCGGGACTCACTGGTCCGTGGGCCGACGCTCTAACAGCTGAGCCAAACCGGCCAGGGGGACAGCTTGATTTCAGATTTCTAGATGCTAGTACTGTGAGAGAATAGATTTCTGTTACTTTAAGTCACCCAGTTCCTGGTACTTTGTAACAGCTGTTCTAGGAAACTAATCAGTATCACTACAAATGTGATGTCTTGTTGTACATAACCATTCACCTGCTGTTACTTTGCTTTAGTTTATTTTCCCACTTATCCTTTAAGAACATATCTGTGAGTGATGTCCACAATCTAACTACTTGGTACTTTTTTCCTGACATTTTATTATGAAAAAGTTTAAACATACAGTCAAGCTGAAATAATCTCATCTCAAATACCTGTATCCCCAATATCTATATTTTAACATTCACATTCTACAATTTTTTAAAAGAAATCTTTAAAGACTTATGTATACCAACATCTAACTCTAGCAATCATGAGGTCATATCCTTAAAAGTGATTTCTAATATTTATTAAATTTGTTTGCTTCCATTTAAAAAATGAGTATAATTTTTATATCATAAAAATTACCAGTCTTGCCCTGGCTGGTGTGATTCAGTGGTTAGAGCATTGGCCCTCACACCAGAGGGTCACAGGTTCGACTCTGGTCAAGGGCAGAATTGAACCTGGGTTACACGTTCAATCCCCAGCTCTGGTTGGGGTGCATGCAGGAGGAAACCAATCAATGTATCTCTCTCACAACAATGTTTCTCTCTCTGCACCTCCCCGCTCCCTTCCACTCTTTCTAAAAATCAATGGAAAAAATATCCTCTGGTGAGGATTAACAAAAAGAAAAAGAAAAAAAAAATTACCAGTCTTAAGTGTATATCATTTGGTAAGTTTTGACAATTAAATGCCTCTTTGTAGCCAATGCCCAAATCAAGATGTAGAACATTTTCATCGTCCCAGAAGGTCTCAGGAATCTGTTTTAATAAGCTGCTTATTCGATTATGATGAAAGGAAGGTGAGGGGATAAGTATGCAGTTCCCTTGGACAGAGGGACAAGAAGTTTGAGATTTTACTGGGCTTTGCAAGAGAGGTGCCAGGTTCCCTGTTAGCAAGCACGGCTGCTTCCCTGCTCTCTTAGCCTCCGGCTGTTCACACCACAGAGAACTTGACCTGCAGTCCCCTCCTCCAACCACAGGCTGTGGACACAGTGCAGGAAAGGTACACAGGACCCACAGGCATGCTGAGTTCCAGAGGCAAGGCTGCTTCCAGACGCTCCCTCCTCACCCCTCCCCATGCCTGCATTCCCCGCTGAAATCCCTACCATTCCATGACCGCCTGGACACCCACTTCGGACCCTCCCATGAGCTTGCTGACTGGAGCCTGTCGCCTGCGTGGGCTTCCCTGAGCTGCTTCCTCCCTGTTCCAGCCACAGGACCTCAGGGTCAGGGCATGCTGGGCAGCCTCAGCCCCTGAAAGTCAGACTCATATATTTCCCCCAGGCCAGCAACATGGCCCAGAAGTGACACTCAGCTCCTGTCCTGCCCTTGACTTTCTCTAGTGGAGCAGGTGGGAGCAGAATCCTGGCTGGAATGGAACAGAAGGAGAAAAAAACCCAATGGCCAAAACCTGATAAAAAATGAGTAATTTCACTGGGAAAGAATATAGGCCAAAAATAGACCAAAATATACCTGTGAATGATTGATGTGTGAGAAAGTGTATTTTAAATCAGTAAGAAAAATAGATTATTCCATACATCTACTGGGATAACCAGTTGGTCATCTGGAAAAATTTGAACCTAAAATAATCTTTATTTTGTTTTTTTATACCAAAAACATTATAGCTGGGTAAAACATTTAAGCAAAAACAAATAAAAACAAAACATTAAGCATAAAATTACTAGCAGAATACTAAAATATTTTGTTTTTATGTGCAAAATCTTAAAGTAGAGGTGGTCTTTCTAAGAATGATAAAACTTGATATCTTTTTCTACATGTAAATATTAAAGGTTTAAATGGAGAAAAAATTAAAGAAGTCAAAAGACAAATGAAAACTAGAGGACAAATAGTAATACATATGATGGGGAAAAGGATATAAAATATCCTTTATATATAAAGAGTGATTATAAATCATTAAGAAAAAGATCCTGCCCTGGCCAGTTTGGCTCAGCGGTTACAGTGTCGGCCTGTGGTCCAGAGAGACCCGGGTTTGGTTCCCGCTAAGGGCACGTACCTCAGTTGCAGTTTGTCCCCGGCCCTGGTTGGGTCGTGTGGGAGGCAGCCACTCGATGTGTCCCTTTCACGTCGATGTTTCTCTCTCTCCCTCCCACTCTATCTGAACAAAAAGTGGAAAAATGTCCTCAGGTGAGGATTAAAAAATAAAAAAATAAAAAGATCCCCACGGTTTAATCTCATGCCTAATATTCATCCCTAATGGGTATGCACAGGAAATAACAGGCACTTAGGGACTCACATTCCAGGATCTCTCAGAGTTAAAGTTTTCTTTTCCTTTTTTCTTTTTTTATCCTCACTTGAGGACATGTTTGCATTTATCTTCAGATAGAGTGGGAGGGAGAGGGGGGAGAGAGAGAGAGAGAAACATTGATGTAAGAGAGACACATCAACTGGTCGCCACCCACACGACCCCAACCGGGCCGGGGACTAACCGCAACCGAAGTACGTGCCCTTAGCGGGAACCGAACCCGGGACTCTCTGGTCCGCGGGCCGACGCTCCAACCGCTGAGCCAAACTGGCCAGGGCAAGCTATAGTTTTCTCATCTATGAAAAGGGAGAACTGATATCTACCCCACCTACTTTAAGGGTTCAAAATAAAAATCTATGGGAAAATACTTTTTAAATGTTAATTGCTATACAAACTTATGTGTGTTACTTACTACTAGTTGTATAGGGACCATTGCTGTCCAAGTGTTCTTGGATCTGAATCTCTGAAGATTTAAGTTGCAAAGGATAGTAAAAATCACCTAAACACGCAACTATTCATTTCTACTCAAAAAAAGTCCCCTCAGGCCCTGGCAGGTTTTGCTCAGCAGTTAGAGCATCAGCCAGCGGACCTGAGGGACCCGGGTTCAGTTCCCGCTAAGGGCATGTACTTCGGTTGCAGTTTGTCCCCCGCCCCGGATGGGGTTGTGTGGGTGGCGACCACTCTATGTGTCCCTTTCACGTCGATGTTTTTCTCTCTCTCTCTCTTCCTCTCTCTCCCTCCCTATCTGAAGATAAATGCAAAAATGTCCTCAGGTGAGGATTAAAAAAAAAAAAAAGTCCCCTCAGTTCACCTAGGCAAAGTGATGGTTGGGGCTACTATCAGTGCAACTAAATGCAAACTGACTGTAAAGTAAAACTGAAAATCAATGCAAAAATACAGAAAATTTTATGAAGTCAATGAGAACGATAGAAACTGTTTTACTCACAACTCCATTGCCAAATAAGGATCTGGCAAAGTTAATATGGAAATATAGGCAATCAACAAAGGACGAGACCCTTCAAAAGTATGACCTGTTTATCAAAGGATCAAGAGAGATCCTCAGCCCTTCAATACTCTTGCTAAAATGACCCTATTTATGATCATGCTATGAACAGCCAACGAGAAGTCGAGAATGTCACATTGTGCTTTCATACAGTTTTACCAGAAAAACCACACATGTGCACAAAAACAACACCACTTGATTCATTATTTGCTCAATTTATGAATTGGCGTGCAATTGCAATCTGAATTTTGCTGTCATGTTAAAATGAACTAAAAAAAAATACGTTTTAGTTTTGTTTTTATAGATAACCAATTTCCTTCTCCCAACCCCCTGTCCCATTTTCTATAACATTTTAGTCTCCATTTCAAGCAGATTCATCTTAAGAGTTAAGGACTTTCCTACTTAGGTTCAAGGAACAATTAAATTTTTTATGGCATCCTGTCTCCAACCCACACAAGTCATTTTATGTGGCACTCCAAAGGGTCTTGCCTGGGACAAGAGAAAGCAACCACAAAATCAGGTTAGTCTGGCCTTTCCCCTGGTTTATAGGGGTGGATACAGAATCATGGAAGCTGTATTTAATGAGTCCAATGTAGGTGTTCCTCATTCCCCCATGGCAGCCAGTCTCAAAGTGTGGGCCTTGAACTGACCTTAAAATTTGAGGTCATTCTTTGATCTTTGTGGATAAATGATGCCTGTTCATCGACTTTCATTATTACATAAGACTAGGGACAATTTATTAGCAACTAAGTGGGTTATTATGGACTATTAACATTTGGAATTCATAAAACTAACACTAGCCATTCCTAGAGATCCCTAAATACTCTGATTCCATTTTCCAATGGGAAATCTGAGCACCATGCAATAATAAGCAATGTTAAAAGGTTCTGTGTACATATTCAACATTAACAAAACAACTTTTCTATTTGAAAAAAAAAGGTTCTACTGGACAGAGAAGAATGTAGAAAACTAAAATTCGACTCTTTTTTTTTTCTCTTTAAAATATGTTTCTATTGGTTTTAGAGAGAGAGGAAGGGAGAAGGAGAGAGAAAGAAACATCTGTGAGAAACATCAGTCGGCTGCCTCCTACACGACCCCTGCTGGGGACTGAGCCTGCAACGTGAGCATGTGTCCTTCCGAGAATCAAACCAGCAACCTCTCAGTGCATGGAACGACGGTCAACCAACAGAGCCACACTGGTCAGGGCTAGAATTCAACTCCTCCTAAATTCTATTCCTTTTAAAGGAGAAACTATGACTAATTCACTTAGGTAATTATCAATCAAGTTTGCATAGATTGCATGATTCACTCTAATTGTGCAGTCACATGGATTTGCATCAACAGAATTTCTGGCTATTAGTTTTTTTATAACAGGACTTTAAGACATTCTGTATGCATCAGAGTTCAAATACATTAAAACAAATCCCCCCAAATTCAGGAATCTGGTACCGCTACTTAGATACCTTGCAATATACTGTCAAGGTAAGAAAACAAAGTATTTGGATAAATACGTTTTGGGGCAATGCTTCACAACAAAAAATCCTGAGTATGAGGTTTCTATTTCTCAATGATAAACTTTATGAGTGTTGCTAGCATTAAGTTTGGTGTTCTCCAGTTTTATTTTTCTGACCAAGCTCTTTCTCCATTGGAGAGCAAGCTCTTTTTCCATTAGAGATCGGTCTGTTCTGAGACTACACACTTTAGAGAAATTCACGTGAAAAATAAACAGCTGGAAATCCAAGTAACCTGGGTCCTGCCTGTGCATGTCACCCGGACACATTCAGCCACATGGGGACTAGTCACAGCTCTGAGGGCAGCAAGGGCTCTCAACTGGCATTTTCTATGGTTAACTTCACTTCTACCCTTGTGGGGGCTCATAGGCAAGAGTGAACCTCAGTAGCCTGGTAGAGAAGATGTTTTGCCAACTCTCTCTGGCTGCAAATAATTGAGGGCAAAGGCAGAAATGAGGATTTACCTTACAGCCTCCCATCCTTTCCATCAGCTCCCGACTCTTTTAGCTAACAAAGAAGAAACTGGAGGTTTTTTTTTTACATTTTAATTCTTGAAGTGTCTTGTATGTGCTAATATTACCACTTCCCTTTTCAATTATGCATACATCTCAGTTTTCCAAGCAGCCCATTAATTAATTTATTCAAACATTTATTAGTTCCTGTTGGCATGCACCAATGTGCTAGTGTGTCCTAGAGAAACCCAGATGAATCAGACAATTCTAGTCTTTAGAGAGTTTACATGTTAGTAGAGAAGGTAAGACACACAGTGAAAATACAGCAAATGAGGAAGAACATTATGAATACTTAATGTGGGTACAAGGAAAGTGCTATGAGAATTTGGGAGAAGGAGAAAAACCAGTTCTAGATGGGGAAGTAAGGAGAGAATCTGTGGAAGAAATGGCGTTTGAACTGGACTTAAAAGGATGTGGCAATGGGGAGCCATTGAAGACTTAGGAATACTGCTGTAACATAACCAAATTCTCTTTAGAAAAGTTCACAGGCAATGGGATGCAGGACGCATTAGCAGGAAGAGACCTGCCCAGGAGACTGCTGCAATAATAAGCATAATGATGCTCTGGCCAAAGCAGGGTAGGAGTGGAGAGATGTCCTGGAGGAAAACTAAGAAGGCTCACTACGATCAGCATGTGGTCTGTCCAATCCATGGGCTCTGCTTTTTTCCAGTTCCCCCCCTTTCCCCCTTCTATAGCCTTAGCCTGTGGATTATCTAGGACAGAGCAGGCAATGGAGACAGTTGCTGTTAAGAGTAAAGAAAACACAGAATCTCCCAGATATAGTATCAAGTGAAAGAAGCTGTACAACAGAGTACACACTGTGTGATTCCATTTAAGCTTTGTGCACTTTTATGAGAAATGAGGAGCAAGAGAAGCTAGTGATGGAGGCTGAGAAGTAATAACCAGGGGTATAGGTCATGAAGTAGGTGGAATAATGCACTCCCTCCAAAGTCTGTGTCTTAATCCCTGGAACCTGGGGATATGTCACCTTACATAGAAAAAGAGACTTTGCAGATGTGATTAAGTTAAAGACCTTGAGATGGGGAGGTTATCCTGAATTATCTAGGTGGGCTCGGTGTACCCACAAGGGTCCTTCCAAGTGAAAGATGGAGGCAGGACAGTCAGAGTCAGAGAAGAAGTGACATAAGAGCAGAGGTCCGAGCCATGCGATTGCTGGCTGGGGCCACGAGCCAAGGAAAACAGGCAGCCTCTCAACACTGGAAAAGCAAGAACACAGATTCTCCCCTAGAGCCTCCAGAAAGAAGGTTGCCTTGCCAACTCATTTTTTACTTCTGACCTCCAGAGCTATAAGAGAACACATTTGGATTAAGTCACTGAGTCTGTGGTAATTTGTTAGCACGATAGAAAACTAGTGCAGGTGGAAAACCAAAAGGGTGTGGAATCCAGGAGCCAGGTGAGGAAAGGGTATCAAGGAGGGGGCAGTGATCACCATGCTGCCAGGCCGGATGAGATAAGGAGAGAACTGACCACTGGGTTTAGTGAGGCGAAGGTCCTGATGACCCTGGCAACGGCAGTTTCAGCACCGTGGTAGGTTTCAGAGGGAACAGGGTGCTTATTATCTGTCTAAATGAATGAAGACAGCATATGGACCGACAATGAGTGTATGTCACAAGAAAAACCAATACAGAAAGGAAAGATGGTGGATGCTGCTCAGGTATCAGTTGGGTTTTTTCCTGGGAATGTTCCCAAAGATGATGACTCTCAGGTATTTCTGGGATTCCTGTTCGTTTCTTTTTATTTCTCCTAGACAGTCCTAATTTCTGATCTTTCCCTCACTGAATTCTGGGGTGACACCAGAGAGCACTCCTGAAGCCTGTGGTTACCCTGGTGTCACATGGAACCGCAGTGACCTGGGTCCCTAGATGCTCTCCCAGCTGGCCCTAGATTCATCTTCCAGATAAGACTTGCCTAGTATCACAGCAGGCCAGAGCTTGGAAATCCCTGGCAGGTATCAAAAGATGGTGATTGCTGATTGGCCAGGCAGGCTCAATTGGGAAGCCTTTTTATAGGTGAAGCAAATCTCAACCCCCTTCAATTAGCAGACTTCTCACAGTCCTCAGTGCTCTACAGGTGGGGGCAGTTTGGCAAGTTCCCCAAGCACCATTTTTTAAAACTGAATTCTCAGCTCAGACAAGCTTTCCAAGTGGGGCTATGCTCAAGATGTTCTGGAGCCTGGGGTGGGGTGAGAACCCCAAGTCTTTCTCCACTTACATCCTCTCCCTATTGTCCACCCTCATTTAATTACCCACGCCCTGCCACTCTGGATGGTCAGACCCCAAAGCCTGGCAGAAACACATGTGGCAGAATCTGTGGACTTCTCAGCCACTCAGAGGTAGATGCACCCTGTGGGATTAGGACATGGCACCCAGAGACACTCAGACATCAGGGTGATACCAACAGCAGTGGCTGGAGAGCTGAGGCTTGCCTTCCTCCAGGCTCTTCTCAAACAGAAGGCTTTATCTGGGGCGTGGTCAGATGTTGCCCATGGGAGGACCGTTCTCGTCTGTGTGTGAGATGGGGAAGAATGAAAAACGCCCTTTCATAGGTACTATCCTCTTGGTGGCAGGTTTCCAGTGAGGGAAGGATTCTGACTGGACTGTGATGAAAACTGTAGCTCTCACCAGAAAAATGCACAACCATGCCCATTTACACACCATTTTATCTCTTTCATCAATTCCAGAAAATGATCCACGAACACCAGAGTTAAGAAGCTCTGCTCCATATGTTTTCCAAAGTGTGATATATACTCCAAGAAAATTTTAGGGGGGTATGAGGATGAGCATTTCTTATTTTAATAGCTCAATATTTATTTTAAAGTGCATGTAAAACCTGTGATTTCACTGATATTATTGCCTAGAGTGACTAAATGGTAAAATAAAAGGTAAGTCTAGTTAATGAGAAATATTAAATAGACTAGTACAAGTGGTATGCCAATTCAAAAAAAATGGGACAGTGATTCACGGATGATCCAAGTCTGGGAAACACAGTACCTATGGCCTTGGGAGGCTGGACCCAAAGTTTTTTCCTTTCCTATTTCTTTTTTTTAAAGATGGTTTCAGCTCAGTAAATGAACTTCATGTCCCACCAACAATATGAGCTGCAGTTGGAAGAACATTGCTCTTCCCTAAGCTTGGAGTGAGGAGCTTTACCCTACTGGTACTTGAGGGCCAGGGCGAGAAGAGGGCTTCCTTTCCCTATTCAGCCATTGTTCTCTCACTTGCTCAAGGCAGGCAGCTGGGCTTCCTCAAGTCCAAGGTCATGGCAACATCAGACCTTGTCTCATCTCCACAGTATGCTGGCTTAAACGAGTTTGACTTGTTTTGTGTGTGTGCCTTCGTGTGAGTGTGAATGTGTGTGTAAGTGTGTACACAGAGGGGTGTGGCAAAGTAGGGAACAGGGGAAACCAATGGGGCCAGGCCTTCTCCCTGGAAATTTCATAGTAGAGCTCCAGGAGGCTTCCCTCCAAAGACCCCCTAGAGGGGCACCATTCAGAAATGAGCCCCAAACAACAGAGTGGGTTCATGACACTACCCTTCCCATCAACAGTCCTCCTGGTCCCCACATTACAGGAGCTGGGCTTTAACCTCCTGGTCCAGCAGGAGGAGAGAAGGGAGGTAGAGAAGGCAGCAAGGAGGTTGCTAGTAGGGCTTAGCTGGAGAGAAGAACAGAAATGTCTTGTCTCCACTCAGGCCTTAAGAAAAGGGCTTCTCTCTGAAAGGATACTCCACTCCACATTTCTCCTATGATTGTCTTTCCCTCACAGTTTAAAGACAATCCTATACCAGTTTCTAGAATAGACATCAGCAGACAAAAGCTGATAGGCCACTGGAGTATTGGGTGACTATAGCCATTGGTCAAGTTTGGGCCACGGGTTTGTCTGTTGTTTTTAGTTTTCTTCCCACATCCTCAGGTTGGGGCTTAGATATAAGGATGCCTGCAACATGGCCACAGTGGGACTCTTGGAACAAGTGCAGGGGTAGGAAGCAAACTTGGTCTCAGTATCTCTGAGTGCAATGCCCGAGAGTTGCAAAGCAAAGCAAAATCAAATCACAGTGCTGACTGGTCAGAAGCGACGCCCTAAGGCTCCTTTTTATAGGACAGTTACAAGGTAGGATGGCTCCCATGTGTTATCACAGGCCTAGAAGTCTCTAGTATTCTGGCCCCAACCTCTAATTTCCTGTACTTTAGTAACGTCTATGGCTAAACCTTCTGCCCCTTCAGCATGACCTAACACCAAACATCAACTTCCAAGATTACATAGGGCTCCCACTGCAGAATGCTGAGTCCTGGCACTCTACCTATGAAATCTCCCAAATTCAATCCCATTTTTGCCTCAGTCACAGCCACCACACTGGCAACCACCACTACCTCTCACCTCGGGCTATACAGCAGTCTCCTGCCTGGTCTCCTCACACTCACTTGGGCTCCCTCCATTCCTTCTGGCACTGCAGCCAGGGTGCTCTTCTAAAGATGCAAATCTGACCATGCCACACCCATGCTTGAATCCCTGCCCTGGCTTCCCATTGTTCTTAGAATCAAGTTCCAAATCCTGACCACAGCCTAGGGGAACATGGCCCCAGCTGATCTCTGGCCTCCTCCCACTTTTGTCTCCTTGCCCACCAGCCTGTGGTCACATTAGTTTTATTTCTGTCCCTTGACTGTACCAACACCTTACCCTTCAGAGCCTTCACACGTGCTGTTCCCTCTGGCTGGAATGCTTTTCCCATCACACTTCACCTCTCAGTATAAATGTCACTTTCTCAAGAAAGCTCTCCTTGAACCACTCCCCTTCAAATCCATTCTCTGATAGCATCAGATAATTAAATAATTACTGTGCAATTAGTATGTTCCCTCCCCCTCCTCATTAGCCTGTTAGCTCCACAAAAACGTATTGGTTTTATCCATTGGTGCCTCCCCAGTGCCTAGCTCAGTGCTGCCAACCATTAAGGAACCAAGAGAGTGACTGAATAAATGATTGAAGAATTAGGCGACATGGACCAGTGAGGAGCCACATGGAAGAGTGAGAGGCATGTCCTTTCATCCAAGGATCTAAAAGCACTTGCTAGGGCTATCTTGGAAGCAAGAGCTAGAAGGAGGGAACAACTACTAGTTTATGTCCTAGCATTATGGCCCAACTGTCACCAGTCCTACAGCCAGGCCTAGGGAAGGCCCAAGGAATCATCTTGAGCTCTGGCCTGGGCCTGTCTGGAGCCCTGTGAGTAGCAGCTGTCTTCCATGCTCAAGGATCCTTGGAATGGAGGCAACATCGATTTTGGAATCAGACACACTTTGTTTTTCCACTACCTAGCTATTTGACCTTGGACAAATTACAGAGCCACCTGAAGCCTCAGTTTCCACATCCTAAAATGGGAATAACAAAACCTACCCCAGCTCACTTAGAGGCTTAATTAGCATCGTGAACCTGTACTGTACAGCAGCATGCAGCTCAAAGTACTAATCCCTTCTCCCCAGCAAAACTGGCTTAGCCCTCTCATTTCACTCTTTTGGACACCCAAGCCAGGAGACAAGACAAGGAATGAAGGGAGGTTTGAGGGGTGGGAGGACATAGTTCACCTAAGCCACTGGCCTGACCTTTCCACCCACCCAGAAGAGCCCTAGAGCAAAACTAGGGCAGGACCTGGAAATCCTGACTAGCAGATCCGTGCCTTTAAAATATTTTTTTCTTTATTGATTTCAGAGAGAGAGGAAGGTAGAGGGAAAGAGAAATAGAAACATCGATAAGAGAGAACATAGATTGACTGCCTCCTGCATGCCCCCCACTGGGGATTGGGCCCACAACATGGGCACATGCCCTGACCAGAAATCGAACCGGTGACCTCTTGGTGCATGGGTTGATACTCAACCACTGACCCACTCCGCCAGGCTGATCCATGCCTTTTAGGAGCAGGAGTAGGGTGAGATGGGGAAGAGAGAACAGGTGAGCTTGAAAGCTATTATTCAAACAGAAATAAAGAGCAGTTGCAAAGAAGGAAAGGCCAATAAGGGAACAAGAAAGAAAGAATGGGCAAGTGAGGGTATGAGAAAAGGTGGTCCAAGTTGTCAGATGGCAGAGGCTGCAGGAAGAACAAATAGGAAGGAAGGGGTAACTTGGGTGGTGGGAGAAGTAGCAGATACAAGAGGGTCAGGGTTCAGGCTGGAGAGGAAGGGCAAACTGCTGGTGAGGAGTTCAGAGGTATTGACTTGCTTGCTGGACAGAAGAGAGGAGAAGCGGAGGTAAGGGCGGAGGCTGTCACCTTGAGTCCTCCTAGAGGGCAGGTGAAGGGGGTTTGCGGGGAGTGGGGAGTTGGAGGAGGAGAGATTAGGGGGAAGGTGTCTGTGACCCTGGGCCCCGCTGTACCTGAGGGTCTCCTTGCAGCTCGCCCACGTAGTACTGTTCGAGCCAGAGGCGCGCATTGGCCGAGTGCCGGTGCGGCGGCCCGTCCAGGTCGGCGCTAACATCCTGGCCAGCCCGTGCCCGCAACAGCTGCTCGCCCCCCGGGTGCTGCCGCAAGAAGCCGGTGAGGTCGTAGAGGCGGGCCCCGCAGCGGACCCAGCAAGCGCCGGCCGCCAGGCGCTGCTGGACCTCGGCGGGTGAGAAGGAGGCGGCGGGGGGCGGAGCGGGGGCCATGGCGGGAGACCGGAGCTCACAGCCTGAAGCCCGGGCGTCTGCTCGGCGGCCGCCCAGCGCGCCTCTAACGTCCGCTGAGCCGCGGCCGCCTTGACGGGCCGGCCGCCACCGCACCTGCTCATTTGCATGCCGCGTTCCCATTGGCCATTCCGCGGGATACTGCCCGAGCCCGGAGGGGCCCGTCCCCATTGGCCCGCAGGAAGCCTCGCAAACCCGAGCGGGGAGGGCCTGGCGTTGCCCTCAGGCAGCCAGGTGGCCCAGGGCATGTAGAGGGAGCGCCCGCCAGGTGTGTCCCGTTGCAGGAGGATAGCCAAGAGGGCGGGCAGATGCGCACGGATCAAGTCTTCCAGTCTCCGGTGGCTGGCTGTCTGGATGGACATCCTCGGTGGCCTGATAGCCACTGGAGGAACTCTTAGGCTCCAGGAGCGAGTAGGGAGGACGGAGGCTGGGCGAGGGCTAGAGTTAGGCGAATGAGGCACTGGCTTCTGGTGCAAAATTTAAGAGGACGCCTCCAAACTCAGTACTTACAATATATAACTTTTTAAAAAATCCTCACTCGAGGATTTTTTTTAAAACTGATTTTAGAGAGAGGAAGGGATTGGGGAGAGAAAAAATCCATGTTTGAGAGAAACATTGATTGGTTGCCTTCCGTATGCGCCCCCACCCGGGATTGGGGATCTAACTTGCAACCTAGGTATGTGCCCTGACTGGGAATGGAAGGGCAACCCTTCTGCACAGGAGGAAGCTCCAACCAACTGAGCCACACCGGCCAGGGCAATATATAACATTTTAATGTAATATTTTAAAAATCATATTGTTGCACAGCAATATGAATATACTTAATAACACTGAACTGTAAATTTTAAAATGGTAAATTTTATATTATGTATATTTTACCACAATAAAATATATATTATATATTTTTTAAAAAAATCATATTGGCAAACCACCGCCTGCAGGACTAGTGAGGTGAGTGAGGCAGGATGGTAAAAGTGAAGGGTGAGATCTTGTCTTTAATAATATATAAGGTTTTGGGATTTTGTTCATCATGAATTTTTTACATTAATTTTGAATTTTTAAAATACTGCATTAAAATATTCTTTATCTTGATTACTAGGTTTTGCACCCAGAGTGACTGCCTCACTTGCCTTACTCTGGTCTCACCCTACAGGGAGGGCCCTGAGGAGAGAACAGAGAATTCTGTCTCCATTACACAGGAGAAATAGGGACCTAAAGGAGAAAAGCCCACTGGTTATGCTAGATGGAAAGGAAAATAGTGTGATCTCCAGTTTTATTTATATGAGGGAAGAACTTCACACGACATTACTTGCCCAACAATTGGGGATCTCCCTTGAACTCATGATTTGTAATCAAAGGATCTTGGTGCTGAGGTTGCCCCATTCCAACTGGCCTCCACCTCTCCCAGAAAAAGGTATTTTCAGGACCACCCTTATTTATGCTCTCCTAGGACAGAGCATCTAAGTCAGGCCAGCACTGTGGGGGAAGTCTGGCCCAGATGCCTCAGGCCATGCCCAAAGTCAGGAGAGTTATCTCTTCCTTCTCGCCCTTCCAGGCCTCTCCTGGCTCACTCTCAGGGAGTAGGCAAGAGTTGGGCTGACTCCATGCATCTGCTATGTAACTGCTGACCAACAGGCCTGGAAGCCTTAGGTCACTAATGCTACTTTTCTCAAGTGACAAATACATAGTCACCCTTACACCTTTACACCACTTCCACACCTACTCTGTTCCAAATACCTTGCACGTGCAAAATCAGTCAAACACACACTCATAGGTGTCCTCGGGTTCTTCCTGCTGACAATATCTGCAGGACACTCCCATTTGGATTTCTCACCCTTGCCTTAAAGTCCTATTGTCTCAAATCGAACAAGCAATTTAGCCATCTATTCAGAATTGTAACACATTTCTTGCCATAGGTAATTCTAGTTCTAGAAATTTGATATTAAAGATACACTATATAAAGATGTATGCATAATAATATTAATGGCAACCTTGTTTGTAGAATAGAAACAACCCAAATATTCTTCATTAGGGAGGACTGATTGAATAAATGTTGTATTCAGACAGTTAAATACAATATAGCCGTTAGAAAGAATGATATAGACTTATGTGTACTGATAGGGAATAATCTCCAGGACATTGTAAGTGGAAAACAACAAGAATGGTGTGTATAGTGTGCAGACAATTATTTTGCTATTTTAATTCTTTAATCATTTTTTCTTTTCATCCTCACCCGAGGATATTTTTTTAATGATTTTCAGGTAGAGTGGGAGGGAGGGAGGGAGAGAGAGAAAGACAGAAACATTGATGTGAGAGACACATCAATTGGTTTCTTCCTACACGACCTCGACCAGGGCTGGGGATTGAACTGCAACCTTGACCAGAATCGAACCCGCTTTGGTCTGAAGGTTGACGCTCTAACCGCCAAGCCAAACTGACTAGGGCTAATTCTTTAATCTTTAAAAATACTTTTAATGCAAACAAAAGTGTATATGTAAGGTATAAAGCAAAAATAGTATAATTAGCCCTGGCCAGTTTGGCTCAGCGGTTAGAGCATCGGCCTGCAGACCAAAGGGTCGCAGGTTTGATTCCCAGTATAGGGCACATACCTAGGCTGCAGGTATGTCGTGCAGGAAGAAACAAATCAATGTGTCTCTTTCATATGGATCTCTCTCTCTCTCTCCCTCTCCCTCTCTCTCTCTCTCTCTCTCTCTCGCTCTCTCTCTCTCGCTCTCTCTCCCTCTCCCTCTCCCTCTCCCTCTCTCCCTTCATATGGATCTCTCTCTCTCTCTCTCTCTCTCTCTCTCTCTCTCGCTCTCTCTCCCTCTCCCTCTCCCTCTCCCTCTCCCTCTCTCCCTTCATATGGATCTCTCTCTCTCTCTCTCTCTCTCTCTCTCTCTCTCCCTCCCTCTCCCTCTCCCTCTCCCTCTCCTCTCCCTCTCCCTCTCCCTCTCCCTCTCTCCCTTCCACTCTATCTAAAAAGTCAATGGAAAAATATTCTCAGGTGAGGATTAACAACAACAAAAAAAGTATAATTAACTCAATGTCAGTTAATTTGCCTCCCACATTACCAAAAACTTGCACCTACTTCTATACTCCAAAACTTCCATCACTCTGCCTCCTCCCCAGAGGTAATCACTGTCCTGACTTTTGAGCTTATCCTTTCCTTGCTTTTATTTTTAATACATTAGGGGAACCGGAAAGTAATGTCATGTTTTTACATTAAATTCAAACAGATAAGTTTTTAATAAGTTTTTATTTTTAATCAATGATGTAATCACCCTCGTTATCAACAACCTTTTGCCGTCTAGTGTGCAAATTTTCAATGCCGGATCGATAAAAATCAATTGGTTTTTGAGCAAAATATCTGGAGATGGCATTTTGGACATCATCCAAATTTTCAAATGTTTTGCCACTTAGAAAATGTTGTAGCGATCGGAATAAATGGAAATCCGATGGCCCAATATCGGGCGAGTATGGTGGGTGAGGCAATACCTCCCACACCAATTCATAAATTTTTTCCAGGGTTCGTCTTGCACAGTGCGGTCTTGCATTATCTTGTTGCAGAATAACGCCTTTTCTGGTGACAATTGCTGGGCACTTTTCAATTAAAGATTGATTTACTCGATCCAATTGTTCCCAGTAAAGGTCTGCATTCACAGTTTGTCCAGGTTTCAGCACTTCAAAATGAACGACCCCGCGAATACTCCACCAAACACACAAAAGTACCTTTTTGGGGTGTAAACCTGGCTTAGCTGTACTTCGTGGCGATTCATTTGGAGAGAGCCACTGCCTTTTGCATTTTGGACTATCATAGAGGACCCATTTTTCATGTCCAGTGATCAAACGATCAAAAAACGCTTCTGTATTGTGCCGCTGAAGCAATAAGTTGCATGTGGTGGACCGGTTAGCTTTGTTTTCTTCGAACAGATTATGCGGGACCCAAACACCTGCTCTGCTTACTTTACCAATCTGCTGCAAATGTTCTTGGATGGTCGACCAAGGTTGGTTAAGAGTGTTTGACAGTTCCTCGACTGTCTGACACGGATTTGCTTCCACTTCCGCCCTTAACATGACATTACTTTCTGGTCCCCCTAATATTTATCACATCTATGTGTATGCCTATGCAATATGTTGTTTTGATTAGCTTGTCTTTGAATTTTATGAAAATCACATATTACTGCATTTGGCTTTATGTGGCATTGCATGTTTTACTCAATAGTGTTTTAAGGACCCTTGCCCAGTAGCTCAGTTGCTTAGAGTGTGGTCTGGAATGCCAAGGTTGCAGATTCGATCCCCAGTCAGGGCACATACAAGAATCAACCAATGAATGCATAAATAAGTGGAACAACAAATCGATGTTTTTCTTTCTCTCTCTAAAATCAATCAATAAATTAAAATAGCGTTTTAAGATTCATCCATGTTGTTTAGGGTCACTGTAGTTTATCAATTTTCACTACAGTGTCATATTCTATTATATAAAATTCTTTACCCATTTTCCTTTACTTGTAGATAGGAATTTGAGGGTTTGTTTTTTTCTGTTATAAGCATTCTTGTTGGTATGGGTAAGAGTTTCTATAGACTATATACCTGGGTCATAAGGTATGCAAGTGTTCCCATTTACAAGAAAATGTAAATTAACTTCTAAGTGGCTGTACTATTTTACATCCCCCTGAAAGATGTATGAACACCCCTAGCCCTAAGTCTGGGAACAAGGCAAGGATGCCCACTCTCATCACTTATATTCAACAATGTATCAGAGATCCTACCAGTGAAGCAAGGCAAACAAAAGAAATGAAAGTCATAAAGAGCAGAAACAAAGGCTTAAAATATTTTCTACTTACAGATGACATGATTGTTTGCATAGGAAACCTTAACTAATTTGCAAAGCAACTAGAACTAATAAGTGAATGTAGCAAGTTCACAGGATCCAAGGTCAAAATACAAAAATCAGTTGTATTTTAATCACTAGCAGCAAACAAATGGAAATTAGACATTTAAAAATCCCATTTATGCCCTGGCCAGTTTGGCTCAGCAGTTAGAGTGTTGGCCCTCGGACCAGAGTCCCGGGTTTGGTTCCCGCTAAGGGCACGTACCTCGGTTGCAGTTTGTCCTCAGCCCTGGTTGGGGTTGTGTGGGTGTCGACCACTCGATGTGTCTCTCTCACATTGATGTTCCTCTCTCTCTCTCTCTCTTCCTCCCTTTCTCCCTCCCGCTCTAACTGAAGATAAATGCAAAAATGTCCTCGGGTGAGGATAAAAATAAATAAATAAATAAAAATCCCATTTATAATAATGTCAAAAGCATAAAATATGTGAAAGTAAATTTGAAACATCCAAGACATATAACTGCAAATTATGAAATACTGCTGAGAGAAATTACAAAATATCTTTAAAAAATGGAGTTCATAGATATAACAAATTCCAAGGTCATGGATTGGATGACTCAATATTAGGACCTCAAATCTTCCAATTAGTCTACAAATTCAACATAATCACAATCATAATCCCACTAGGTTTGTTGAGGGTTTTTTTTTTTTTTTAGAAATTGATAAACTATTATGTAATTGAAATTTACTAAGAGAGTGGAACTTAAATATTCTCACCAGAAAAAAAGAAAAGAAAAAAAAAATTGGTGAACAACTTCTAAAATTTATATGGAAATATAAAGGACCTAGAATATCTGAAGCAATACTGAGAAACAACAAAGTTGCAGGACGTATACTTCTGACTTCATGACTTAATACATATAAAACTACATATTCAAGATCAACAAATAGATTACTAGGACAAAATAGAGTCCAGAAATAGACTGAGGTCATTTAGTTCTTTTATGGAGATATAATTTACACACAGTAAAGTTTGGCCTTTCTAATGTACAGTTATATGACTTTGGGGGCATTTTCTATACTGTTGTGAAGATCGGGTCTGTCTCTCCCTTTGCCAATTCCACATTGCTTTTGTTATTATGGCTTTATAATAATCTTGATATCTTGGTAAGGCGAACAGAGCTTCTGACACATAGTAGGTGCTTAACAAATATTTGTTAAAATCGAACTCTACTCTCTAACTCATGTTCTCCTCATGCCTAGACCAGTGCAATGGCCTAACAGTCTCTCTTCCTTCAAGCTCCACTTCTTCCAATCTGTCTTCAACACCTCAGAAGAACTGAAACTCAATTTAGCACATGTCATCTCCCTGTTCAGAAACTGTCAGAGGTTCTCTCTTGCAAAAATGACGAGATCCAAATTGAACCTGGGATGTAGGCCCTAACTACCTTCCAAACCCACCCCCCTCTCCTTCAGATGGAAAGATCCTTGTGTCTCTGCCTGGCAGGCCTGACCCCTAGGTTCAAGGACCACCTCTCCACAGAATCTCCTCTGATTCCTTTACTGCCTGTAACACTCGAATTGCCCTTAGCATACAGTGTCCTGTCCTTTCACCCTCACTCCCTAACTAGACTGGAAGTGCTTGAGGGTAGGGAATGTTTCTGTTTGAATCTTCAGCACTTAGCACACAGTTGAAAATTGACAAATAGGTAATGATACCAGTAAAGATAAACACAAATTCCCCTCAAGCATACATGCACACCAGAAAACACACATATATGCATACATTTTAAGCACTTTTTTTTTTTTTTTTATCCTCACCGGAGGACATTTTTTCATTTTTTGTTCAGATAGAGTGGGAAGGAGAGAGAGGAAGAGAGAGAGAAACATCGACGTGAAAGGGACACATCGAGTGGCCACCACCTGCACGACCAACCAGGGCCGGGGACAAACACAACCGAGGCACATGCCCTTAGCGGGAACTGAACCCGGGTCTCTCTGGACCGCAGGCCGACGCTCTAACCGCTGAGCCAAACCGGCCAGGGCTTAAGCACTCTTTTGAACACTAAACATTTTGGCTATATTAGGAAATCTGAAAGTAATATATATCTTTTTCTTCCTCGTGTTATTGAATATGTACCTTGTTTATTGCGGGACAAACCCTAGGTTTATTGTTTATTTATATTTTTTGTGGGTTTTTTTGTTTGTTTGTTGGCTGCTTGATCTCACTCATATGTGGAATCTAAGAACAAGCCCAAACTCATAGAAAAAGAGATCAGATTTGTGGTTACCAGAGGTGGAAGCATTGGTTTTTCAGTCAGAAGCCCTGCATCTCCTGTAGGTCCTAACATTGACCCTGGTGACTTCAGCAAGTTTCTTAAGCTAGTGAACACCCGTTTCTTCTTTTTTCCTCCAGATTTTTTTGTTTAATTATTAAACAAGTAATATGCATACGTAATACATTCACATGGTTCAATATTCACAAAATGTCCCCAGCATCTAGAGTTTTGCCTTTTTTTTTTTTTTTTTTTTTTACTGAGGTAACATTGGCTAGTAACATTATATAAATCTCAGGTATACATTATAGTTCTGTATTTGTATACCCTAGGAAACAAAAGTTTAGTTTCCTTCCATTACCATATATTTGACCCCCTTTACCCAACTAGCCTTCCCCCACCCCTATCCCCTTTGGTCACCAATATTCTGTTGTCTGTATCTATGAGCTTGTTTTTGTTTTGTTAACATAAATTGTATATTTTAATCATTTTGACATGACAATTCAGTGGCATTTAGTACATTCACAGTGTTGTGCAAACATCACCTCTACCAAAACATTTCCATCACCCCAAAAGGAAACTCCATAGCCACTAGCAGTCACTCCCCATTCCCTTCTGACAGCCCCCACCCAGCCCCTGGTAGCCAGTAACCTGCTCTCTGTCTCCATGGATTCTGAATATTTTATGTAAATAGAATCATACATGTGACCTTTTGCGTCTGCTTTCTTTTAGCATAATTTTTGAGGTTCCTCATGTTGTAGTATGTATCTGTATTTTATTCCTTTTGAAGGCTGAATAATATTCCACCATGTGGATATAGCACATTTTTTTTATTCCTTCATCAGTTGATAGACATTTGGGTTGTTTCCATCTTTTTACTATTGTGAATAGTACTGCTATGAATATTCGGCTTCTTTCTGTGTAAAATAGGGATTAAAAAAAACAAAAACAAAAAAAAACCCTGGCCCTGGCCAATTTGGCTCAGTGGTTAGAGCGTGAGCCTGTGGACCAAAGAGTTCCAGGTTCGATTCCGGCCAAGGGCACGTACCTTGGTTGCAGTTCACCCCCGGCCCCAGTTGGGGTCGTGCGGGTGGCAACCAATCGATGCGTCTCTTTCATATTGATGTTTCTCTCTCTCTCTCTCTCTCTCTCTCTCTCTCTCTCTCACTCTGTCTGAAGATAAATGTAAAAATATCCTCGGATGAGGATAAAACAAACAAACAAACAAACCCTGGCCTGGCTGCCACGAGGGCTGTTGTGTAACCCAAATGAGAACACATTAAAAAAGCACCTCGTGAGCTGCCTGGCCCCATGCATGTGTGTAGTGGGAGTTGCTGGTGGTGAAATATTATGGTTGTGGTGAGGATAATGAATATGGTTATGGGCAGGCTCACCTGTGCCGGCCTCATGGATGGGAAGACAGGTGTCTCTGGCCCCAGCCCTCCCTCAGTACCAGGTCTGGTGGACACCAGCTGCTCACAACTGAATCTAGAAGTCCATGCTTGGCCATTTCAGATAAAGCAACCAGGGCAAAAGGGCCAATTATCTACAAGGACAATAACTTGTTTTGGGGTTCTGAATCATAATTTGGCCTTTCTACCACTGGGCCTGAGTTATTCACAGGTGAGTGGAATAACAGCTAAACAAGTCTGCTAGGTGTAGTGCATCTGGACAGGTAGGATGGGCATGAGTGATTGGGGTTATTGAGAAACTCCTCGGTACTCGATGCTAAACCAAGTTGTAGTGCAGAGAGTGGCCTTCATTGCCTTCATCTTGGCCACCAAGGAAAAAGAAGATATCATATGACGGTGGAGCGTATTTGTGAAGCAACTCATTTTAAAAAAGCCCTGGCCAGTTTGGCTCAGCGGTTAGAGCGTCGGCCCACGGACCAGAGAGGCCTGGGTTTGGTTCCCGCTAAGGGCATGTACCTCGGTTGCGGTTTGTCCCCATCCCTGGTTGGGGTTGTGTGGGGGCCACCACTCGATGAGTCTCTCTCACATCAATGTTTCTCTCTCTCTTCCTCCCTTCCTCCTGCTCTAGCTCAAGATAAATGCAAAAATGTCCTCGGATGAGGATAAAAAAAAAAAATCCCTGGCCAGTGGGCTAGGTGGTTAGAGTATTGGCCTGCACACTGAAGGATCACAGGTTCGATTCCCAGTCAAGGGCACATACTTGGGTTGCAGGTTCGATCCCCGGCCAGCCTGGTCAGGGCGCATGTGGGAGGCAACCAATCAATGTGTCTCTCTCACATCGATGTTTCTCTCTCTCTCCCCCTCATTCCCTTCCACTCTCTCTAAAAATCAATGAAAAAAATATTCTAGGGTGAGGATTAACAACAGCAACAAAAAACCTTCCTAAACTGCTATGGCGCCTAGTGCAGAGAGCAGAGAGAATATTTACAATAAGAAATTATAGTTTAGTGGAATTAAATAGAAAAGGCAGTGGGTGGAAGGCTGGGATTGGTATAAATTACTCTAACAATCCCAGGGTATTTGCTTGGGGGTCAGAGTCACCATCTGATCTTTTGGGACATCTGCACACTTGCTGGAACATAGTTGGTGTGTGAGGCTGGAGTTTTCCTCCCTGTCCACCAGATGATAGTACCATCCACACCACCCATCTCCATGTTCCCACATTCACCTGCCAGATTAAAGATGGCAAGGGAGCAAGGGAAGCTGGAACCATGGAGTCTTTGGGCCTTGTAGAGAGGTGGGGGCCTCTCTGCTCACTTGCTGCAGACCTGAGCTGGCCCCAGTGCGTTGATGCAAGTATGTCCACCGGCATCTTAATGGTGGCGGCTCTCGTTCCATTCTCACTCTTGGCTGTTGAACACAACCTCCTTGTGGATTCTGGCCCCTTCCCTGACATTCACACCCCTAATTCTTTGACGGCACCTTCTTTATTTCCCTCATTAGTATATTTCCTTTTTCCCACTACCTCTGAAGTAGAGATATTTCACACGGTGGCCCCCGTGTCATTCTTTCCCACACTCTTTCCCTTGGTGACTGTGTCCACTTCCTTCACGTCAACAGTCACTCCTAGTTGTTGAATTCTGAATCCATAGCTCCTTCTCTGACCCTCTCTCCAGTCCAGAGAAGTATTTCTGACCACGTGTGAGCCTCCTACATGCCCAGCATGGCAAACCCAAATCATTATCTTGCCCATAAAACCAGCTGCTCCTGTATCCGCAGTGACATGAAACTTTAAATATTCAGTGAAAAACTTTAGAACCCCCTTTTATTTCTCCTCTCCCACACTCCCCAAACCAATCAGCCGCTGAATTGTGTCAGTTTCTACTTCTGAGATGTCTCTCATCTTCACCCAACTTCACTGTCCAGGTGCAGAGCCTTACTTCACCCACCTGGACCATGGAACCTCACATTACTTCATTCAGTAAAGGCTGCTGGGGTAACTAGTTAGTGACTAGGGCGAAGTCAAGTATGCGTGTCAGTTTGGAAAGTAGGAAGCAAACATATTAGCCAAGTGTGGTAGAGAGGCCTGGTTCAGCTGAATATTGGAAACAGTTGTAAGAATATGCACCAAGATGTTACTGGAAGTTACTTTCCATTTCCATATTTATATTTCATGCTCACTTTTCTGAAACAAGCATGTGTGGATAATGGGATGAGGAAAAATAATCTTATTTAGATTAACATATTTATTTACACAGGCGACACACAATGTGTTATTACTATATAAAAGTTTTACAAGGGAAAAAAATCATATAAAGGGCTGGGGGTGAGGGAGAGGACAGACTACTCAAGGGCAGGAGGGACCTTTTTATGGGTGATGGAAATATTCTATATCTTGATTTTGGTGGTAGTAACATGACTGTATATATTTGTCAAAACTCATAGAATTGTGTACCTAATCGGGGTGAATTTTACTGTATGGAAATTATAACTCAATAAACCTGACTTAAACCTAAGAGAGTTATATAATATAGCAGTTTTATTTTTGTTTTGTTTTGTGTTTTTTTTTAATACTTACCTGAGGATATTTTTCTTTTTATCTTCAGATAGAGTGGGAGGGAGAGAGAGGGAGAGAAAGGGAGAAAGAGAGAAACATTGATGTGAGAGGGATACATCGACTGGTTGCTTCCTGCACGACCCCGACCAAGGCTGGGGACGAACCACAAACGAGGTACGTGCCCTTGGCTGGAATCGAACCCGCGACTCATTGGTCTTCGGGCTGACGCTCTACTGCTGAGCCAAACTGGCCAGGGCTAATATAGCAGTTTTTAGAGTGAGCCAGGCAAGCCTTTTTTTCAGCCATCATGTCCCCCCCCACCCAGTCCCCCCAATTCTACTTCTCTGACCAGAAATAGTCACCATTCAGTTTGGCATATTTCTTTCTAGTTCTCTCCCATCCCCACTTCAGCCCCACATACACTTTTTTTTTTTAGATGTAACTGACATATAACATCGTATTAGCTTTAGGTCTACAACATAATGATTTGATGTCTGTATATACTGTGAAATGATTACCACAATAAGTTCAGTTAACATCTGTCACTATAACTATAACTTTTTTCTTGTGATCAGAACTTTTGAGATCTATTCTCTTAGCAACTTGCACAGTATTGTCAGCTACAGTCATCTGCTGTACACGAGACCCCTAGGACTTATTTATCTTGTAACTAGAAATGTGTACCTTTGACCACTTTCACCCTTTCCACATACCCTCCCACCCCCTGCCTCTGGCAACTATCAAACTGTTCTCTGTATCTATGAGTTCTTTTTTTTTTTTAAGATTCTACATACAAGTGAGATCATACAATATTTGTCTTTCTCTATTTCACTTAGCTTTCAAGGACCATGCACGTTGTCACAAAGGGCAAGATTTCCCTTTTTATGGTTGAATGATATTCTATTGTATATATACCACTTTTCTTTATCCGTTCATTGATGTACACTTTTTCATGTCTGCACCTTTCTTTATCCACTTGACAATACAACATAGCTTAGAAATCACCTCATATCAATTCATTTTCTTCTACAGCTTCATAGTATTTCACTGTGTGGCTGTAACACAGTTTATTAAACCAGTCTCCTTCCTGCCTGTGTACGTTTAGATTATCACTGGTATTTTGCATTTACCAAATATTCCAGAATGAGTAGTCATATGCATACTATTTTCATATGATGATGAGTATCTTCAAGGTAAATTCCTAAAAATAAAATTGCTGGGTTAAGGGGCAAATGCATTGATAGTTTTGTTAGGTAGGACCAAATCCCATTCCACGAAGGTAATGCTCTTCTACCCTCCCACCGGTAATACATGAGAGTCAACAGAGTGTGTAGTCAAACTTTATATCTTTTTTGTTGTTGTTCAGATAGAGTGGGAGGGAGAGAGAGGAAGAGAGAGAGAGAAACATCGATGTGAAAGGGACACATCAAGTGGCTGCCTCCTGCACGACCAACCAGGGCCGGTGACAAACTGCAACCGAGGTACATGCCCTTAGCGGGAACTGAACCCTGGTCTCTCTGGACCGCAGGCCGACGCTCTAACCACTGAGCCAAACCGGCCAGGGCGTGTAGTCAAACTTTAGAATGCTTGCCCATCTGATAGGAGAGAAATGATGTAGTCTTCATTTGCATTTGTCTTGTTATGAATCAGCGTAACTGTTTAAAGCTTTCTGTTGTGAGTCTCTTTCTATTTAAATACTCCCTATGTATTAACTGTTGCCAAGTTAGACATCTTTCCTAAAGCTTGCTGACTATAACCCACACTCCTCCCAGCAGTCAGAGTCCTCTGCCATTGATCTCAATCCACCTTTCAACTGTATCTCCAACTCTGTCCACATACCAGAAGAGCAGACAGACTGGCTTCATTACCCTTAGTAACACCTCACCTTTTCTTGCCTCTGAGGCCTTACTCATTTGTGGAAATGCCCTCTTTGGGGATGGCAGCTATTCTCTTCCCATGAGCTGATATTTTGTCTATATTTCAGGGCCCAGCTCAAACATCTACCCTGATTTCCCCCACGCATATTTGTTGTATCTGTCTTTTTAAAAATTTTTTCAGTTTTCATGATTTTTTTTAAATTCATTTTTGTTTCGGATGTTTCTCCTTTTTCCCCCATTGACATCCTCCTCCCCCTCCCTCCCTGCCCCGTCCCCAGCTTTGTTGTCCATGTCCATTGGTTATACGTACATGCATATAAGTTCTGTGGTTTAACTCTTCCCTCCCACCCCGCCCCGTCTTCTGAGGATTGTCAGTCTGTACCCTACTTCCACATCTCTGGGTCTACCCTGTTCCTCAGACTATGTTCATTATATTCCACAAATAAGTGAGGTCATGTGATATTTGTCTTTCTCTGCTTGGCTTGTTTCGCTTAGGATAATACTCTCCAGGTCCCTCCATGTCGTCTCAAAGGATAAGAGATCTTTCTTTCTTACAGCTGCATAGTACTCCATTGTGTATATGTACCATAGCTTTTTTATCCATTCGTCTACTGATGGACACTTGGGCTGTTTCCAGATCTTAGCTATTGTAAGTAGTGCTGCTATGAACATGGGGGTACATATATTCTTTCTGATTGGTGTTTCAGGCTTCTTAGGGTATATTCCTAGAAGTGGGATCAATAGGTCAAATGGCAATTCAATTTTTAATTTTTTGAGGTAACACCATAGTGGCCACACCAGTCTGCATTCCCACCAGCAGTGTACTAGAGTCTCCTTTTCTCCACACCCTCGCCAACACTTGTTGTTTGATGATTTGTTAATGGCGGCCATTCTGACAGGTGTGAGGTGATACCTCATGGTTGTTTTAATTTGCATCTCTTTGATGATTAGTGATGTTGAGCATTTCTTCATATGTCTCTTAGCCATTTGTATGTCCTGTTTGGAGAGGTGTCCATTTAGTTCCTCTGCCCATTTTTTAATTGGGTTCTTTGTCTTCCTTTTATTGAGTTGTATGAGCACTCTATATATTTGGGAGATTAACCTCTTATCTGATGTATCATTGGCAATTATGCTCTCCCATATAGTGGGTTCCCTTTCCAATTTGATGGTTGTTTCTTTTGCTGTGCAGAAGCTTTTGAGTTTGATGTAGTCCCATGTGTTCATTTTTTCCTTTGTTTCTCTTGCCTTAGGTGATGTATCAGTGAAAATTCTGCTGTATGATGTGTGAAATTTTGTTGCCTGCATTTTCTTCTAGGATTTTTATGGATTCACGAGTCACATTTAAGTCTTTTATCCATTTTGAGTTTATTCTTGTGTATGGTGTAAGTTGATGGTCTAGTTTCATTTTTTTGCATGTAGCTGTCCAATTTCCCCAACACCATTTATTGAGAAGGCTGTCTTTACTTCATTGTATGCTTTTGCCACCTTTGTTGAATATTAATTGAACATAATGTTTTGGGTCAATTTCTGGGTTCTCTGTTCTATTCCATTGATCTATATGCCTGTTCTTGTGCCAGTACCAGGCTGTTTTGATTATAGTAGCTTTTTAGTATAACCTGATATCCGGTATTGTGATCCTGCCTACTTTGTCCTTCTTTTTCAAGATTGCTGTGGCTATTCGGGGCCTTTTTTGGTTCCATATGAACTTTTGGAGTATTTGTTCTAGTTCTGTGAAATATGTCACTGGTATTTTGATGGGGATTGCATTGAATCTATAGATTGCTTTGGGTAGTATGGACATTTTAATGATGTTAATTCTTCCAATCCATGAACAAGGTATGTGCTTCCACTTTTTATATCTTCTTCTGTTTCTTTTTTCAATTTCCGGTAGTTTTCTGCAAATAGATCCTTACTTCTTTGGTTAAGTTTATTCCTAGGTATCTTAATTTTTTTGCCACGATGGCAAATGGGATTGTTTTTTTAGTTTCTCTTTCTGTGAGTTCATCTTTGGTGTATAAGAATGCCGTTGATTTCTTGACATTAATTTTGTATCCTGCTACTTTTCCAAATTCATTTATTAAGTCTAGTAGATTTTTGATGGAGTCTTTAGGGTATTCTATGTACAATATCATGTCATCTGCAAATAATGACAGTTTCACTTTCTCCTTTCCTATTTGGATCCCTTTTATTTTTTCTTCATGCCTAATTGCTGTGGATAAGACTTCCAGTACTATGTTAAATAAGAGTGGCAAAAGTGGACATCCCTGTCTTGTTCCCGTTCTTAAGGGAAATGCTTTTAGTTTTTGCCCATTGAGTATGATGTTGGCTGTAGGTCTTTCATATATGGCCTTTATTATGTTGAGATATGATCCCTCTATTCCCAAATTGCTGAGCGTTTTTATCAGAAATGGGTGCTGGATTTTGTCGAATGCTTTTTCAGCATCTATTGATATGATCATAAAATTTTTATCTTTCATTTTGTTTATGTGGTGTATCACATTTATTGATTGCGAATATTGTACCAGCCTTGCATCCCTGGGATGAATCCCACTTGATCATGGTGAATAATTTTTTTGATGTATTGCTGGATCCGATTTGCTAGTATTTTGTTCAGGATTTTGGCATCTATGTATTGCCTGTAGTTTTCTTTCTTTGTAGTGTCTTTTTCTGGTTTTGGAATTAGAATTATGCTGGCCTCATAAAACGAGTTTGGAAGTCTTCCTTCTTCTTGACTTTTTTGAAATAGTTTGAGGAGAATGGGTGTTAGTTCTTCTTTGAATGTTCAGTAAAACTCCCCCGTGAAGCCATCCGGGTCTGGGCTTTTGTTTGCTGGGAGATTCTTAATTACATCTTCAATTTCCTTAGTTGTTATTGGTCTGTTCAAGTTTTCTATCTCTTCCTGGTTCAGTTTTGGGAGACTATATGTTTCTAGAAATTTGTCCATTTCACTTAGATTGTCCAATTTGTTGCCGTATAATTTTTCATAATATTTTTTAACAATCCTTTGTATTTCTGTGGTGTTAGTTATTACTTCTCCTCTTTCATTTCTGATTTTGTGTATTTGGGTTCTCTCTCTTTGTTTCTTGGTGAGTCTAGCTAAGGGTCCATCAATCTTGTTTATCTTTTCAAAAAACCAGCTCTTTGTTTCATTTATCCTTTGAATTGTTTTTTTGGTCTCTATGTCATTTATTTCTGCTCTGATCTTTACTATTTCCTTCCTTCTACTTGCTGTGGGGTTTTCTTTTTGTTTGCTTTCTAGTTCTTTAAGTTGTGAGGTTAGGTAGTCAATTAGAAATTTTTCTTGTTTCTTGAGGTGGGCCTGTAGTACTATGAACTTCCCTCTCAGAACTGCTTTCACTGCATCCCATAGATTTTGTGTTGTGGTGTGTTCTTCTTCTTCTTCTTCTTCTTTTTTTTAATCCTCACCCAAGAACATTTTTGCATTTATCTTCAGATAGAGTGGGAGGGAGAGAGGAAGGAAGAGAGAAAGGGAAACATTGATGTGAGAGAGACACATCGAGTGGTCGCCACCCACATGACCCCAACCGGGGCTGGGGACAAACTGCAACCGACGTATGTGCCCTTAGCTGGAACCAAACCTGGGACTCTCTAGTCCGCAGGTCGATGCTCTAGCTGCTGAGCCAAATTGGCCAGTGCTGTGTGTTCATTTTCATTGGTTTCCAGGAATTTTTTCATTTCTTCCATGATCTCCATGGTAACCCATTCATTTGTTCAATAACATGTTATTTAGCCTCCATGTTTTCAAATGTCTTTGCATGATCTTGTTGCAGTTGATTTCTAGTTTCATGCCATTGTGATCTGAGAAGATGCTTGATATGATTTCAATCTTCTTGAACTTGTAGAGACTTAGTTTGTGACCTAATATGTGGTTTGTCTTTGAGAATGTCCCATGTGCACTTGAGAAGAATGTGAATTCTACAGTTTGGGGGTGTAATTCTTTGTAGATATCTATTAAATCCATTTGGTCTAGCACTTCATTTAGAGTCTCTGTTTCCTTGTTAATTTTTTGTCTAGATGATCTATCCAGTGATGTCAGCGGGGTGCTGAAGTCCCCTGCTATGATTGTATTGCTGTCGATTTTGCCTTTGAAGTCCTCCAGAAGATTTTTAATATATTTTGATGCTCCTATATTGGGTGCATATATGTTTACCAAGGTTATATCTTCCTGTTGGTTAGATCCTTTCAATATTATGTAGTGACTTTCTTTGTCTCTAGTTATGGCCTTCATTTTGAAATCTATTTTATCAGATGTGAGTATTGCTACCCCAGCCTTTTTTTCCTTTCCGTTTGCTTGGAAGACTTTTTTTCCATCCCTTTACTTTCAACCTATGTGAGTCTTTTGTTGTGAGGTGGAACTCTTGTAAACAACATATATGTGAGTCATGCTTTCTTATCCACTCAGATACTCTGTGTCTTTTTATCGGAGCATTCAAACCATTTACATTTAAGGTGATTATTGATATGTACTTATGTATTGCCATTTTTGTTTAGTGTGGTTCTATTTTCCTTCCTATTTCTTCTAGTAATTACAGCAGTCCTTTTAACATTTCTTGCAGTGCTGGTTTGGTGCTAATATATTCCCTTAGCCTTTTTTTGTCTGGGAAGCTCTTTATTTGACCTTCTATTTTGAATGATAGCTTTGCTGGATAGCATAGTCTTGGATTCAGATCCTTGTTTTTCATGACCTTTATTACTTCATGCCATTCCCTTCTGGCCTGTAGTGTTTCTGTTGAGAAGTCAGCTGATAGCCTTATGGGGGTTCCTTGTAGGTAACCTGTTGCTTATCTCTTGCTTCCTTTAGGATTCTCTCTTTGTCTTTAATTTTTGGCATTTTAATTATTATGTGTCTTGTTGTAGGCCTGTTTGGGTTCTTTTTACTTGGGGCTCTCTGTGCTTCTTGAACTTGAATGCCTTCTTCCTTCACCAAATTAGGGAAGTTTTCTGTCACTATTTCTTCAAATATATTCTCTAACCCTTGCTAATTTTCTTCTTCTTCAGGGACTCCTATGATGCGAATGTTATTATGTTTCCAGTTGTCCTACAGTTCTCTTAAGCTGTCTTCCTGTTTTTTTTTTAATCTCACCCGAGGACTTTTTTTTTTTTTTTTTTTTGCATTTATCCTCAGATAGAGCAGGAGGGATAGATGGAGGAAGAAAGAGAGAGAAACATTGACGTGAGAGAGACACATCGAGTGGTTGCCACCCACACGACCCCAACCGGGGCTGGGGACAAACTGCAACCAAGGTACATGCCCTTAGCAGTAACCAAACCCAGGACTCTCTGGTCCGCAGGCCAACGCTCTAACCGCTGAGCCAAACCAGCCAGGGCTGTCTTCCTGTTTTTTAATTGTTTTTTTCCTTTTGGTTTGCTGATTGGTTGATTTTTTTCTACCCTGTCTTCTAATTCACTGATCCGGTCTTCAGCTTCCTCTACTCTGCTGGTTAGTCCTTCCATGTTCTTTATTTCTGCTATGTCATTCTTCATTTCCACTTGGTTGGTTTTCAGTGTTTCTATATCTTTACTCATGATGTTGATGTCCTTATGCTGTTGAGCTTCCTCAAGATCATGGCTCTGAACTCTACCTCTGATAGCTTGCTTAATTGCATTTCATTTATCTCATGTTCAGTAGAGTTCTCTTGTTCTTTCATTTGGGATTTATTTCTTTGTTTCACCATTTTGGCTATCTCAGTGGATTTTGGAGCCTGCCAAATTTATCCTGTGGGTGTTGGTGCTCTGCTGTTTGTGGCTTCCTCTACTGGGTTTGGATGAGCGTGGGAGGGCCCATGTTAAATCCCACCATCAAGTCTTACTTTCCTGGGTAGATTTTCAAGCCCAGGAAAGGTTCAGTTATCCTCTAGTTTTTTGCCTGGAGGCTATTAGTTTCAGTTACTCAGGGCCTTGGAATGTAGCCCTCTGGTGTTCAGTGTAAGAGGATTTCCAGAGGGTGGAACAGATGCTGGTTGTTAATGAGTTTCAATTTGCATTTCTTTGGCTAACCTGGAGGGTGATGTATCTCCGAGGGAGGGGCTGCTCTTTCTCCCCACAACTCTGGGAAGGAGCAAGCTGACCACCGTCCTTTGTGGCCGCGACTCAGCAAAAACTCTGAGCATCCTCCAAATCTTGTGTGTCCCCACAGAGTTCTAGTCCAGTCCGCCCTCCCTCTCCCAGAACCCAAGGTGAGTGGCTGTAGCCAATCTAGTGTTCTATCCTGGTCCTCTGCACTGTGGAACAGGCTTGGGATTTTAACCCTGAGGGCACTGCTCACAGCTAAGGCTGCTGCTGTCCGTGGGCTCTCAGCCCGCCACACTCTTGGGCCTCCGCAGATCCTACTAGTGTCCCTGGTTATATGGTCCTTTCCTGCTGCTTTTCTGTTGCTTTTTTAAGACGATTTGTCTTTATTTTAGTTGTAATTCACGTTTGGTCCTGGGAGATTGTCTGTGTAGCTTCCATTCACTCTGCCGCTATTTTTTTCTCCTTGTTGTATCTGTTTTGTAAGTCATTCTCCCTACCAGATGGTAGATATTATACCAATGACTTTCCCTAGGGAAAGAGGGATATATCAAATCACCTGAGGAGGATTTTTCTTTTAACAAACATATTCATATGTTCAGCTCACCAGTCAACAACCAGGGGTATGAAGATTTCTGGAGCTATTTGGCATGTTCTAGGGGATGTGGATACAGTGATGAAAAAACAGGTAAGCTGTCTCTCTTAAGGAGCTTACATTCTTGGAGGAGGCAGTTGAATACATCAGTAAATAAACAGGAAGTCAGGCAGTGAAAAGCAACCATCAGAGAATTAAAACAGGGTGATGTGGAGACTTCCTCTTCCATTCAAGATGGAGTAAATCAATGAAACCAAAGCTAGTTCTTTGGAAAAATCATTAAAATTAATAAAGCTCCAGCAAGATTAAGAATGAAAAAAAGAAGAAGAAAGAAGACATAAGTTACCATTGTTAGGAATGAGAGATGTGAGATCAATACAAATTCTACAGCTATTAAAAATTAATAAGTATATCATAAACATTTTTCTGTAATAAATTGAATAATTTTGATAAATTGTACTCATTCCTTAAAAGACACAAACTCATTTAAGATAAAAATAGGTCACCCAAATAGCCCTATAACTATGAACAAAAGTGAAGTTATAGTTTAAAACGTTCTCACAATAAAAATTTTAGACTCTGATGGCTTTACTGGTTAATTCTACCAAACATTAGCTCCACTAATCTTTAAAAAAATTATTTATTTATTATTTACTTATTTTATTTTTTAAATCCTCAACCAAGGATATTTTTCCATTTATCTTTAGATAGAGTGGGAAAGAGGGGGGGAGAGAGAGAGAGAGAAACATTGATATGAGAGAAAAAGAGAGATTGATTGGTTGTCTCCCTCACAACCCCAACCAGGGCCAGGGATCAAACCTGCAACCCAGGTAGGTGCCCTTGACCTTCGAATCAAACCCATGACTCTTCAGTCCATAGCCGATGATCTAACCACTGAGCCAAACCGGCCAGGGCTCCACTGATCATTTTACTAAACATGTAAGAAAGAAATAATGCCAATACCATGTAAACACTTCCAAAACTTGAGGAAGAGGCAATACATTAACTCATACTTAGAGGCCAACATTAATCTGATACTAAAACCATATTTAAAAATCATGAGATGCCCTGGCCTGGTGGTGCAGTTGGTTGGAGCACTGTCCTATACACCAAAAGGTGGCGGGTTTGATTCTCAGTCAGGGCACATACCCAGGTTGAGGGTTCGATCCCTAGTCAGGGCACATGTGGGAGACAACTGATCGATGATGTTTCTCTCTTACATTGATGTCTCTCTCCCCCCACCTTCCTCTCTCTGAAATTAAAAAAATAAAAATAAAAATCACAAGAAAATAAAACTTAGAGGCCAGCATCATTTATCATTATCATTGCAAAAATTCTTAGCAAAACTTAAATCAAAATTAACACAACAATATATTAAAAAGAAAATACATCCTGACCATCTGAGGTCTGTGAGAAATTCAAGCTTGGTTTAACATTAAAATCTTAGTCAATAATATCATCATATTAACAAGTTAAAAAATGCGAAAACTTATGATCATCTTGGTAAATGCTGAATAGGCATTTGACAAAATCCAATATCCATTTCTCTTTTTTTTTCTTCCCAATTTTTTATTGTGGTATAATGCATATAACAAAATTTACTATCTTAACTATGTTAAAGTGTACAGTTCAGTGGTATTAAATACATTCATATTGTTATGTAGCCCTCACAATCATCCAGCTTTGTAAGTCTTTTTGTCTTGCAAAACTGAAACTCTATATCCATTAAACAATAACTCCCCATTCCCTCCTGCCTCTGGCCACCAACCTTAATACTTTCTGTCTATATGATTTTGACTACTCTAAGTACATCATTTAAGTGGAATAATACAGTACTGTATTTCTCTTTTTATGACTGGCTTATTTAACTGAGCATAATGTCCTCAATGTTGTAGCATAGGTCGGAATTTCTTTCCTTTTTAAGGCTGAATAATATTCCATTGTATGTGTATACTATATTTTGTTTATCCATTCATCTGTCAACCAATATCCATTTCTATTATCCAATCATATTCTCTCATTGAAGTAGGAATAGAAGGAATATATCCACTCATTAGCTGATAGACCTTTAAGTTGTTTCGACTTTTTGGCTATTATGAATAATACTGCTACAAACATTCGTAGTTTTTGTGTGGACATACGTTTTCATCTCTATACCTAAGAGTGGAATTATAGTAATTCGATATTTTTCTATCAGGCAGTTTTCCAACGTGGCTGCACCAATTTACCTTCCCACCAGAGTATATGAGAGTTCTAGTTCCTTTACATCCCACCAACACCTGTTATTAGCTGTTTTGTTTGTTTGTTTGTTTCAATTATAGCCATTCTAGTGCTTTGAAGTGGTATCTCATCCCTGATGGCTAATTAAAAAAGTATTAGCACAAGGACAGACAAATTAACCAATAGAACAGAACAAAAAGCCCAGGAACAAATCCATGCCTGAAAGGAAATGACATATGATAGAGGTGACTTGCAAATCAGCATTCCTCTTGCTGCTGGGAGAGCTGGTTATTCATATGGAAAAAGGAAAATGTATCCTTATCATGTGCTTGTTGGCCATTTGTATATTTTCTTTGGAGAAATATCTATTCAGATCTTTGCTCATTTTTTAGATTGGGCTATTTGTCTTTTTTAAAAATTAATTAATTAATTAATTAATTTTTATTAATTTATTTTTGTTACAGATGTTTCTCCTTTTCCCCCCATTGACACCCTCCTCCTTATCCCCCCCAACCCTGCCCCATCCCCAGTTTTGTTGTCTATGTCCATCGGCTATGCATACATGCATATAAATTCTGTGGTTTATCTCTTCCCCCTCCCCCCACCCCCTCTTCTGAGGATTGTCAGTCTGTACCCTACTTCCACATCTCTGGGTCTACCCTGTTCCTCAGACTGTTATGTTCATTATATTCCACAAATAAGTGAGATCATGTGATATTTGTCTTTCTCTGCTTGGCTTGTTTCACTTAGGATAATACTCTCCAGGTCCCTTTATGTCGTCTCAAAGGATAAGAGATCTTTCTTTCTTACAGCTGCATAGTACTCCATTGTGTATATGTACCATAGCTTTTTTACCCATTCGTCCACTGATGGACACTTGGGCTGTTTCCAGATCTTAGCTATTGAAAGTAGTACTGCTATGAACATGGGGGTACATATATTCTGATTGGTGTTTCAGGCTTCTTAGGGTATATTCCTAGAAGTGGTATCTCTGGATCAAATTGCAATTCAATTTTTAATATTTTGAGGTAACACCATAGTGTTTTCCATAGTGGCTGCACCAGTCTGCATTCCCACCAGCAGTGTACTAGAGTCTCCTTTTCTCCACACCCTTGCCAACACTTGTTGTTTGATGCTTTGTTGATGGAGGCCATTCTGACAGGTGTGAGGTGATACCTCATTGTTGTTTTAATTTGCATCTCTCTGATGATTAGTGATGTTGAGCATTTTGTCATATGTCTCTTGGCCATTTGTATGTCCTGTTTGGAGAGGTGTCCATTTAGTTCCTCTGCCCATTTTTTAATTGGGTTCTTTGTCTTCCTTTTATTGAGTTGTATGAGCACTCTATATATTTTGGAGATTAACCCCTTACCTGATGTATCATTGGCAATTATGCTCTCCCATACAGTGCGTTCCCTTTCCGTTTTGATGGTTGTTTCTTTTGCTGTGCAGAAGCTTTTGAGTTTGATGTAGTCCCATGTGTTCATTTTTTCCTTTGTTTCTCTTGCCTTAGTTGATGTATCAGTGAAAATTCTGCTGCAGATGATGTCTGAAATTTTGTTGCCTGCATTTTCTTCTAGGATTTTTATGGATTCACAAGTCACATTAAAGTCTTTTATCCATTTTGAGTTTATTCTTGTGTATGGTGTAGTTTGGTATAGTTTCATTTTTTTGCATGTAGCTGTCCAATTTTTCCAACACCATTTATTAAAGAGGCTGTCTTTACTCCATTGTATGCTCTTGCCACCTTTGTCGAATATTGAGCATAATGTTTTGGGTCAATTTCTGGGTTCTCTGTTCTATTCCATTGATCTATATGCCTGTTCTTGTGCCAGTACCAGGCTGTTTTGATTACAGTAGCTTTGTAGTATAACCTGATATCCTGTATTGTGATCCCGCCTACTTTGTCCTTCTTTTTCAAGATTGTTGTGGCTATCGGGGGTCTTTTTTGGTTCCATATGAACTTTTGAAGTACTTGTTCTAGTTCTGTGAAACATGTCGTTGGTATTTTGATGGGGATTGCATTGAATCTATAGATTGCTTTGGGTAATATGGACATTTTAATGATGTTAATTCTTCCAATCCATGAACAAGGTATGTGCTTCCACTTTTTTATATCTTGCTCTATTTTTTTTTTTTTTCAATGTCCTGTAGTTTTCGGCAAATAGGTCCTTTACTTCTTTGGTTAAGTTTATTCCTAGGTATCTTAATTTTATTTTATTTTTTTGTTAGAACAACTCAGCAAAATAAAATTCCTGTTTATTGTTGGACAACATTGTTTCACACACACATCACACAGGCCAAAAAAAAATAAACAGCAACTTTATAGACAAAAAAAAAAAAGGAAAAAAAAGAAACCTTTTTATCTTTGGCCTTTTTAACCATCTCATACAAACCAACTACTTATAGTACAGCTAAGTACATACACAAAAAGTTACTGGAATGCTCGGAATAAGATTTTTTTTGTTGTTTTTGCTTTTTTTACAAGGTTTTTTTTTTCTCCTTTGAGATTTTAATGAACGTGGTCGCACCACAAGTAAAGTCAGAAGTAGGACAGAGAACGCTCCAAAGGCTGGTGTGGTCATCCCGAGATCATTAAAAATGGCTGACCCCTAACAATATGTACAAAAATATAAAATGTAAATAAAAAATACAAACACATTTTCCTTTTAAAAGTATTTTTAAGAAAAAATGCAGGGCCTTGAAAGTTTTGGTTCTTTTTCCCTCCCCTGTTGCAAATTCACGTTGTGGTTTTGGTTGGGTGGTGGCGAGTGCATGTCATCTGCGGGTGGCACTGTCCGCAGTGGGCAGGCAGGAGGACGGGACTCTCTACTCGAAGGTGACCACGTTTAGATTCTGAGACGGGAAGTAGAGGGTGAATAGGTCACGGCGGCCTTTGGGTTTTTTTTGTTTTTTTTAAGTTTAACTTTTCCTTTTTTTGCTGTCTAGTCATCCTCATCGGTCTTCTGCTTCTTGGTGTCGACATCGTCATCCTCATCATCTTCAGCTGCCCATTTGCCCGCAGCTGCCTCAGCCTCCTCATCTTCACCTCCATCCTCTTCCTCACTACCACCTTCCTCACTACCACCTTCCTCACTACCACCTTCCTCCTCTTCCTCCTCCTCCTCTCCTTCTTCCTCTTCTTCATCTACCTCATTGTCAGCCTCCTGCTCCCCATTTTCCTCGTTAGTGTTCCCATTAGCAGGTGCGTCTCTTCCATTCTCTGCCTCCTCCACAACTTCCTTCTTCTCCTTTAAGTCCTTGGTGGTGATCTCCGAGCTGGTGTCCACGCCCCGTCTGACATGGTGGGCACGCCGGTGATCCGATGCAGCGGATTTTAAAAAGAAAGGCAAGAAAGTTGGAAGACCCTGGTGAAGAAGCTGCCGGAATCCGCGCGGAGGAGGCGCAAGGCGGCGGCTGCGGGGAGCGGAGAGGTGGCCACAGGAACAATGCAAAGATGGCTATTCAGAACAGCCAGTCGGTATCTTAATTTTTTTGCTGATGGTAAATGGGATTATTTTTTTTTAGTTTCTCTTTCTGTGAGTTCATCATTGGTGTATAAGAATGCCGTCGATTTCTTGACGTTAATTTTGCATCCTGCTACCTTGCCAAATTTGTTTATTAAATCTAGTAGATTTAGGGTTTTCTATGTACAATATCACGTCATCTGTGAATAATGACAGTTTCACTTCCTCCTTTCCAATTTGGATCCCTTTTATTTTTTCTTCATGTCTGATTGCTGTGGATAAGGCTTCCAGTACTATGTTAAATAAGAGTGGTGGCAGTGGGCGTCCTCGTCTTGTTCCTGTTCTTAAGGGAAATGCTTTTAGTTTTTGCCCATTGAGTATGATGTTGGCTGTAGGTCTTTCATATATGGCCTTTATTATGTCAAGATATGATCCCTCTATTCCCACATTGCTGAGTGTTTTTATCAGAAATGGGTGCTGGATTTTGTCGAATGCTTTTTCAGTATCTATTGATATGATCATATAATTTTTATCTTTCATTTTGTTTATGTGGTGTATCACATTTATTGATTTGCGAATATTGTACCAGCCTTGCATCCCTGGGATGAATCCCACTTGGTCATGGTGAATAATTTTTTTGATGTATTGCTGAATCCGATTTGCTAGTATTTTGTTCAGGATTTTGGCATCTATGTTCATCAGGGATATTGGCCTGTAGTTTTCTTTCTTTGTAGTGTCTTTTTCTGGGTTTGGAATTAGAATTATGCTAGCCTCATAAAACAAGTTTGGAAGTCTTCCTTCTTCTTGACTTTTTTGAAATAGTTTGAGGAGAATGGGTGTTGGTTCTTCTTTGAATGCTCAGTAAAACTCCCCTGTATAGTCGTCCGGGCCTGGGCTTTGGTTTGCTGGGAGATTCTTGATTACATCTTCAATTTCCTTAGTTGTTATTGGTCTGTTCAAGTTTTCTATCTCTTCCCAGTCCAGTTTTGGGAGACTATGTGTTTCTAGAAATTCGTCCATTTTGCTTAGATTGTCAAACTTGTTGCCATATAAATGTTCATAGTATTTGTTAACAATCCTTTGTATTTCTGTGGTGTCAGTTGTTACTTCTCCTCTTTCATTTCTGATTTTGTGTATTTGGGTTCTCCTTTTTGTTTCTTGGTGAGTCTAGCTAAGGGTCCATCAATCTTGTTTATTTTTTCAAAAAACCAGCTCTTTGTTTCATTGATCCTTTGAATTGTTTTTTTGGTCTCTATGTCATTTATTTCTGCTCTGATCTTTACTATTTCTTTCCTTCTACTTGCTGTGGGGTTTTCTTTTTGTTTGCTTTCTAGTTCTTTAAGTTGTGAAGTTAGATAGTCTATTAGAAATTTTTCTTGTTTCTTGAGGTAGGCCTGTAGTGCTATGAACTTCCCTCTCAAAACTGCTTTCGCTGCATCCTATAGATTTTGTGTTGTTGTGTGTTCATTTTCATTGGTTTCCAGGAAGTTTTTAATTTCTTCCTGATCTCCTCGGTGACCCATTCATTGTTTAACAACATGCTATTTAGCCTCCATATGTTCAAATGTCTTTGCATGTTCTTGTTGCAATTGATTTCTAGTTTCATGCCATTGTGATCTGAGAAGTTGCTTGATATGATTTCAATCTTCTTGAACTTGTAGAGACTTAGTTTGTGTCCTAACATGTGGTCTATCTTTGAGAATGTTCCATGTGCACTTTAGAAGAATGTGAACTCTACAGTTTTGGGGTGTAATTCTCTGTAGATATCTATTAAATCCCTAAGGTCTAGTGCTTCATTTAGAGTCTCTGTTTCCTTGTTAATTTTTTGTCTAGATGATCTATCCAGTGATGTCAGCGGGGTGTTGAAGTCCCCTGCTATGATTGTATTGCTGTCAATTTTGCCTTTGAAGTCCTCCAGAAGATTTTTAATATATTTTGGTGCTCCTATATTGGGTGCATATATGTTTACCAAGGTTATATCTTCCTGTTGGTTAGATCCTTTCAATATTATGTAGTGACCTTATTTGTCTCTAGTTATGGCCTTCATGTTGAAATCTATTTTATCAGATATGAGTATTGCTACCCCAGCTTTTTTTTCCTTTCCGTTTGCTTGGAAGGTTTTTTCCATCCCTTCACTTTCTTTTTTTTTTTTTTTTATCCTCACCCGAGGACACTTTTCCACTTTTTGTTCAGATAGAGTGGGAGGGAGAGAGAGGAAGAGAGAGAGAGAGAAAGAAACATCGACGTGAAAGGGACACATCGAGTGGCCGCCACCCACACAACCAGGGCCGGGGACAAATTGCAACCAATGTACGCGCCCCTAGCGGGAACCCAACCCAGGTCTCTCCGGACTGCAGGCCAACGCTCTAACCGCTGTGCCAAACCGGCCAGGTCTCCATCCCTTCACTTTCAACCTATGTGAGTCTTTTGTTGTGAGGTGGGTCTCTTGTAAACAACATATATATGGGTCATGCTTTCTTATCCAATCAGCTATTCTGTGTCTTTTTATCGAGCATTCAATCCATTTACATTTAAGGTGATTATTGATATGTACTTATGTATTGCCATTTTTGTTTAGTGTGGTTCTATTTTCCTTTCTATTTCTTCTACTAATTACAGCAGTCCTTTTAACATTTCTTGCAGTGCTGGTTTGGTGCTAATGTATTCCCTTAGCCTTTTTTGGTCTGGGAAGCTCTTCATTTGACCTTCTATTTTGAATGATAGCTTTGCTGGATAGCGTAGTCTTGGATTCAGATCCTTGTTTTTCATGACCTTGATTACTTCATGCCATTACCTTCTGGCCTGTAGTGTTTCTGTTGAGAACTCAGCTGATAGCCTTATGGGGGTTCCTTTGTAGGTAACCTGTTGCTTATCTCTTGCTGCCTTTACAATTCTCTCTGTCTTTAATTTTTGGCATTTTAATTACTATGTGTCTTGGTGTGGGCCTGTTTGGGTTCTTTTTACTTGGGGCTCTCTGTGCTTCTTGAACTTGAATGCCTTCTTTCACCAAATTAGGGAAGTTTTCTGTCACTATTTCTTCAAATATATTCTCTAACCCTTGCTCATTTTCTTCTTCTTTGGGGACTGCTATGCTGTGAATGTTATTACGTTTCCAGTTGTCCCACAGTTCTCTTAAGCTGTCTTCCTGTTTTTTAATTGTTTTTTTCCTTTTGGTTTTCTGATTGGTTGATTTTTTTCTACCCTGTCTTCTAATTCACTGATCCAGTCCTCAGCTTCCTCTACTCTGGTGGTTAGTCCTTCCAATGTGTTCTTTATTTCTGCTATGTCATTCTTCATTTCCACTTGGTTGGTTTTCATTGTTTCTATATCTTTCTTTACTCATGATATTGATGTCCTTATGCTGTTGAGCTTCCTCAAGATCATGGCTCTAAACTCTACCTCTGATAACTTGCTTAACTACATTTCATTTATCTGATCTTCGGTAGAGTTCCCTTGTTCTTTCATTTGAAATTTGTTTCTTTGTTTCACCATTTTGGCTATCTCAGTGGATTTTGGAGCCTGCCAAATTTTTCCTGTGGGTGTTGGTGTTCTGCTGTTTGTGGCTCCCTCTACTGTGTTTGGAAGAATGTGGGAGGACCCACGTTAAACAACACTATCAAATTGTATTTTCCTGGGTAGATTTTCAAGCCCAGGAAAGGTTCAGTTATCCTCTAACTTTTTGCCTGGAGGCTATTAGTCTCAGTTACTTGAAGAGCCTTGGGTTCTCAGTTGAATGAAAAACTCCCTCAGATGTTCAGTATAAGAGGATTTCTCGAGAGTGGGGCAGATGCTGGTTGTTAATGAGCCTCAGTTTGCATTTCTTGGGCCCAGCTGGGGCTGCTGCTTCTCCCTAGAGCTCCGGGAAGGAGCAAGATGACCACCATCCTGTGTGGCCATGACTCAGCAAAAACTTGAGTGCCCTCCAAATTCCGGGTGTCCCCGCAGAATTCCATTCCAGTCTGCCCTCCCTCTCCCGGAGCCCAACTTTAGTGGCTGTGGCTAATTTAGTGCTCTGTCCCAGCCCTCTGCGCTGTGGAGCCTGCTTGGGATTTTAACCCCGAGGTTGCTAAAACCACTAAAACCACTGCTGTCGGTGCGCTCCCAGCCGGCCACCCTCTCGCGCCTACCAGGCTCGATTCAGTGTCCCTAGTTATATGGTCCTCTCAAGCTGCTTTTCTGTTGTTTTTTCCTGACGATTTGTCTTTATTTTAGTTGTAATTCCAGTTTGGTCCTGGGAGATCGTCTGTGTGGCTTCCATTCACTCTGCCTCCATTTTTTCTCTCCCTATTAATTTATTTTTGTTATAGTTGTTTCTCCTTTTCCCCCCATTGACACTCTCCTCCCCATCCCCCCCACCTCATCCCCAGCTTTGTTGTCTATATCCATCGGTTATGCATACATGCATATAAGTTCTGTGGTTTATCTCTTCCCTCCCCTCTCACCCCCTCTTCTGAGGATTGTCAGTCTATACCCTACTTCCATGACTCTGGGTCTATTTTGTTCATCAGTTTGTTTAGTTCATTATATTCCCAAAATAAGTGCAATCATGTGATATTTGTCTTTCTCTGCTTGGCTTGTTTCGCTTAAGATAATATGTACTTTCCAGGTCTCTCCATGTCATCTCAAAGGATAAGAGATCTTTCTTTCTTTCTTACAGCTGCATAGTACTCCATTGTGTATATGTACCACAGCTTTTTTTATCCATTCGTCTACTGATGGACACTTGGGCTGTTTTCAGATCTTAGCTATTGTAAATAGTGCTGCTATGAACATAGGGGTACATATATTCTTTCTGATTGGTGTTTCAGGCTTCTTAGGGTATATTCCTAGAAGTAGGATCACTGGGTCAAATGGCAGTTCAATATTTAATTTTTTGAGGTAACACCATAGTGTTTTCCATAGTGGTTGCAGCAGTCTGCATTCCCACCAGCAGTGTGCTAGAGTCCCCTTTTCTCCACACCCTCGCCAGCACTTGTTGCTTGATGATTTGTTCATGGCGGCCATTCTGACAGGTGTGAAGTGATACCTTGCTATTTGCCTTTTTATTATTGAATTGTAAGAGTTCATTCTGGATATTTTTTATCTTTTTCTGTGAGTTATCTTTTTATTTCCTTGGAGATGTCCTATGAGGCATAACATTTTTTTATTTTCATAATGTCCAATTTATCTATTCTTTATTTTGATTCTTGAACATTTGGTGTCATAGGTAAGGAACAACTGCCTGATCCAAGGTCATGAAGATATGCTCCTTTGTTCTCTTTAAGAATTTTATTATTTTAGCTTTCACATTTAGGTATTTGATTCATTTTGAGTTAATTTTTGTATATGGTGTGAAGTAGAGATTGAACTTCATTCTTTTGCTTGATTTCCAGAACCATTTGATGAAAAAACTATTCTTTCTCCATTGAATGGTCTTGGCATCCTTGTCAAAAATCAATTTACCACCTGGCCAGTTTGGCTCAGTGGTTAGAGCGTCGGCCCGCGGTCCAGAGAGACCCGGGTTCAGTTCCCGCTAAGGGCACGTACCCTGGTTGCAGTTTGTCCCGGCCCTGGTTGGGGTTGTGTGGGTGGCAGCCAGTTAATGTGTCTCTCTCACATCGATGTTTCTCTCTCTGTCTTCCTCCCTCTCTCCCTGTCTGAAGATGAATGCAAAAATGTCCTCGGGTGAGGATAAAGATTTTTAAAAATCAATTTACCACAAATGTGAGGGTTTGTTTCTGGACACTCATTGTATTCTATTGATCTATAGGTCTATCCTTAAATGAGTACCACACCAACTTGATTCTTGTAGCTCTACAGTCAGTTTTGAAATCGGTAAATGTACTGTTGGGTTTGAAATACATATAGATGTAATGTGTATAACAATAATAGCACAAAAAGTAGGAAGCTCGTCAGCCTTCCAGCTTTGTTCTTTTTTCAAGATTGTTTTTGTTATTCTGGGTCCTTTGAACTTCCAGATGAATTTTAGGATCAACTTTTCAACTTCTTCCAAGAAATCAGCTAGATTTTGATGGGGATTGCATCGAATCTGTAGATCAATTTTGGGAGTGTAGGAGACTGCTGAGGTTGCTATAACAAAATATCATAGATTGTGTGGCTTAAAAACCAGAAATTTGTTTCTCACAGTTTTGGAGGCTGGGAAGTCCTCAATGTGTTGTCAAGGTATGTTTCATTCTGAAGCTTCTCTTGGTTTGTAAGGGCCTGCCATCTCTGTGTGCTCATATGACTTCTTCCTGAGTTCATGGAGGGAGAGAGAACAAGCTCTTTGGTGTCTCTTCTTACAAGAGCATTAATCCCATCAGACCAGGGCTCCACCCTCATAACCTCATCTAACCTTAATTAACTTCTAAAAGCCTTATCTCCAACTACCATCACATTGAGGGCCTCAACACAGGGATTGAGGGACAGGGGGACACAAACATTCAGTCCATAACTGAATTTTAAAATATAAGTTCTGCACATGTTTTGTTAAATTTATTCTAAAGTATTTTATTAGGGGGACCGGAAAGTAATGTCCTGTTTTTACGACATTAATTCAAACAGATAAATTTTTAACAAGTTTTTATTTTTAATCAATGATGTAATCACCCTTGTTATCAACAACATTTTGCCATCTAGTGTGCAAATTTTCAATGCCGGATCGATAAAAATCAATTGGTTTTTGAGCAAAATATCGAGATGGCATTTTGGACATCATCCAAATTTTCAAATGTTTTGCCACTTAGAAAATGTTGTAGCGATTGGAATAAGTGGAAATCCGATGGTGCAATATCGGGCGAGTATGGTGGGTGAGGCAATACCTCCCACCGCAATTCATTAATTTTTTCCAGGGTTTGTCTTGCACAGTGCGGTCTTGCATTATCGTGTTGCAGAATAACGCCTTTTCTGGTGACAATCGCTGGGCACTTTTCAATTAAAGATTGATTTACTTGATCCAATTGTTCACAGTAAAGGTCTGCATTCAGTTTGTCCAGGTTTCAGCACTTCAAAATGAACAACCCCGCGAATACTCCACTAAATACACAAAAGTGCCTTTTTGGGGTGTAAACCTGGCTTAGCTGTACTTTGTGGCAATTCATTCGGAGAGAGTCACTGCCTTTTGCATTTGGGATTATCATAGAGGACCCATTTTTCATGTCCAGTGATCAAGCGATCAAAAAACGTTTCTGTATTGTGCCGCTGAAGCAATAAGTTGCATGTGGTGGACCGGTTAGCTTGGTTTTCTTCGGACAGATTATGAGGGACCCAAACACCTGCTCTGCTTACTGTACCAATCTGCTGCAAATGTTCTTGGATGGTCGACCAAGGTTGGTTAAGGGTGTTTGACAGTTCCTCAACTGTCTGACACGGATTTGCTTCCACTTCCACCCTTAACATGTCATTGTCTAAAGTTGTTGGTCTTCCTGATCAATACGAGTCAGAAAGATCAAAATTACCGGATTTGAACTTAGAAAACCACCTTTGGCATTTACGAATGTCTAATGCACTTGGATAAACATCGCAAATGTTTTTGGTAGCAACTATTGCGTTACTACCCTTGTGAAACTCAAAAAGCATACAATGCTGGATATGTACCTCTTCTGGTATTTGGCTGGCCATTTCACTATAAATTGCAAAAAAAATTAAGATTTAATTATTTACGAGTAAACAAGTCACTCTAACCTTAAAATGTCTTTGGCACGATTTTGAAGTATACAATGAGCTGATAAATGACAACCGAATATCGAAACGTGCAGAAACGACATTACTTTCCCCCTAATATTTCTTTTGGTATTACTTTATTTATTTATTTATTTATTTAATCCTCACTCGAGGACATTTTTCCATTTTTTGTTCAGATAGAATGGAAAGGAGAGAGAGGAAGAGAGAGAGAGAGAGAGAGAGAGAGAGAAACATCGACGTGAAAGGGACACATTGAGTAGCTGCCTCCCGCACGACCAACCAGGGCCGGGGACAAATTGCAACCGAGGTACGTGCCCTTCGCGGGAACCGAACCCGGGTCTCTCTGGACCGCAGGCCGACGCTCTAACCGCTGAGCCAAACCGGCCAGGGCTGGTATTACTTTAAATGGAATTGTTTTCTTAATTGTATTTTCAGACTCTTCATTGCTAGTGTATAGAAATACAATTGACTTTTGTATATTGATCATGTATTGCACAACCTTTGGAACTTATTTACTAGTTCTAATGGTTTTTTTAAAGTATGTTTTTATTGATTTTTTTTTTTTTTTTTTTTAGAGAGAGAGAAACATTGATTGGCTGCCTCCTGCACTCCCCCTACTGGGGATCGAGCCCGAAACCTGGCATGTGTCCTGACCAGGAATCTAATGGGGACCTCTCAGTCCATGGGATGAGGCTCAATCCATTTACCAGCTGGGCAGTTCTAATAGTTTTAAAAGTGAATTCCTTAGGATTTTCTACATACAAAGTCATCATCTGCAAATCTAGTTTTACTTCTTCCTTTCTGATCTGGATGCCTTTTATCTTCATTTCTTGCCTAACTGCCCTGATTAGAACCTACAATACAATGTTGAATGAAAGTGGTGAGAGCACACATGCTTGTCTTGTTCCTAACCTTAGGGATAAAGCTTTCAGTCTTGCACTACGTATGATGTTAGCTGTGGGTTTTTCATCGATGTCCTTTGTTAGGTTGAGGAAATTCCCTTCTAATCCTACTTTGTTGAGTGTTTTTATCATGAATGGTATTGAATTTTTTTCAAATTCTCATTCTGCATTTATTGAAAATTCACATTTTTTTAAATCTATTGATGTAGTGTGTTACATTATTGTTTTCAAATATCAAATGAATCTTGCATTCCTAGGATTAATCCTACTTGATCATGTTGTATAATCTTTTTTATATGTTGCTGGACTTGATTTGCTCATATTTTGTTAAATATTTTGTTTATATATTCATAAGAGATATTGGTCTGTAGTTTTCTTCTGATGTGTTTGTTTTGGGTATCAGAGTAATACTGGCCTCGTATAATGATTTGGGAAGTGTTCCCTTCCTTTTATTTTTTGGATAAATTGCAAAGAATTGGTATAAATTTTTCTCTAAGTGTTTGGTAGAGTTTACCAGTAAATCTAGGCCTGGGCTTTCCTTCATGGGTGTTTTTTAAAATTAGTATTCAGTGTCTTCACCTGTTATATGTCTATTCAGATTTTCTATTCCTTCTTGAATCAGTTTTAGTAGTTTGTGTCTTTCTAGAAATATGTCTATTTCATATAAGTTATCTAATTTGTTGGCATACAGTTGTTTTCTGTAAGGTCATAGTAATATTCCCTCTTTCATTACTGATTTTTGCAATTTAAAGTCTCTCTTTCTCTTCCCCCTCCTTCTCTCCCCCTCCAATCTAGCTAAAAGGTTTGTCTATTTTCCCCCCAAAGAATCGACTTTTGAATTGTTTATTTTCTCTATTGATTTTCAATTCTTTATTTCATTAATTTTCACTCTAATCCTTAATATTTCCTTCTTTCTGCTAGTTTTGGGTTTAGTTTGCTCTTCTTTTTTGTAGTTTCTTAAGGTGTAAGTTTAAGTTATTGATTTGAGATCTTTCTTCTTTTTAAATATAAGTAGTAATAGCTATAAATTTCCCTCTAAGTACCAGTTTCACCACATCCCATAAGTTTTGGGATGTTTTATCTTCATTTTCACACATTTCAAAATATTTTCTAGTTTCACTTGTGATTACTTCATTGACCCATTAGTTATTTAGAAGTGTGTTATTTAATTTTTACATAGTTATGAATTTCCCAAATATCCTTCTGTCATTCATTTCTAATTTTAGCCCATTATGATCGAAGAGCACTCTTTGTATTATTTGGAACATTTTGAACTTATTGAGGCTTGTTTTATGGCCTGGCCTGTGGTCTATCCTGGAGAATATTCCATGTCCACTTGAGAAAAATAAGTCTTCAGCTACGTTAAGTGCTCTAGATGTGTCTGTTAAGTCTAGTTGGTTTATAGGCCACTCAAGTCTTCTATTTTCTTGCTGATCTGCCTGGTTTTTCTATGTATTATTAAAAGTGGAATACCGAAGGCTCTGACTATTATTGTTGAATTGTTTATTTCTGTCTTTAAATTTTCCAGTGTTTGCTTTATTTATTTTCAGGCTCTGTTAGTACGTGCATATAAACTTATAATTTTTATATCTTCCTGATAGTTTTATCCATTTAATATTGCAAAATGTCCTTCTTTATCTCTAGTAACATTTTCATTTTAAAATCTATTTTATCTGATATTCATATAGCAACTCCAGCTTTCTTTGATTGCTGTTTGTATGATACATACTTTTCTATCCTGTATTTTTAAATATAAAATGTGTCTCTTGCAGACAGAATATAGTTGAGTCTTGTGTTTTTTAAATCCAGTTTAACAATACCTGCCTATTCATTGAATTGTTTAATCCACTCACATTTAATGTTATTCTTCATATAGTTAGAATTAAATGCTGCTTTACTTTATGTTGTCTACATGTTTCGTGGCTTTTTTGTTATAATCTTATATTTATTTTTAATTTTTTTTCTTTATTGATTTTAGAGAAAGAGGAAGGGAGACGGAGAGAGAGATGGAAACATCAATGAGAGAGAACATTAATCAGACACCTCCTGCATGCCCCCCACTGCGGATTTGGCCCACAACCTGGGCATGTGCCCTGACCGGGAATCGAATTGATAACCTCTTGGTGCATGGGTCGATGCTCAACCACTGAGCCACACCTGCTGGGCTATTTATGTATTCATTTTTAATCCTCATCTGAGGATACAGTTTTTTAAATTGATTTTTAGAGAGAAAGGAAGGGAAAGAGAGAGAGAGAGAAACATCAATGTGAGAGAGAAACCGATTAATTGCCTCCCATATGCTTGAGTTTGAACCTTCAACCTAGGTATGTGCCCTAACTAGGAATCGAACCTGCAACCTTTTAGTGTGTGAGACGATGCTCCAACCAACTGAGCCACCTGACCAGGGCTGTTCCTCTCCTTTCTTTTGCATAAAGTGAATGTTTTCTAGTGTAACATTTAATTTCCTTTAATGATTTTTATTCACTATATATTTTTTGCATTATTTCTTAGTGGCTGTTCAAGGGCTTACCTTATACATCTTATTTATTTATTTATTTATTTTATTAATTTATTTTTGTTACAGATGTTTCTCCTTTTTCTCTCCTAGACACCTTCCTCCCTATCCCACGCCCCCCTCCACACCCCCAGCATTGTTGTCTATGTCCACTGGTTATGCATACATGCATATAAGTTCTTTGGTTCATCTCATTCATCCCCTCGCCCCTCCTCTAGGTCTGTCAGTCTGAACAGTACTCCTTTTTATGTCTCTGGGTCTATTTTGTTCATTATATTCCACAAATAAGTGAGATCATGTGGTATTTGTCTTTCTTTGATTGGCTTATTTCACTTAGCATAATGCTCTCCAGGTCCCTCCATGTCGTCTCAAAGGATAAGAGATCTTTTTTTTCTTACAGCTGCATAGTATTCCATTGTGTATACGTACCACAGCTTTTTTATCCACTCATCTACTGATGGACACTTGGGCTGTTTCCAGATCTTAGCTATTGTAAATAGTGCTGCTATGAACATGGGGGTACATATATTCTTTCTGATTGGTGTTTCAGGCTTCTTAGGATATATTCCTAGGAGTGGGATCACTGGGTCAAATGGCAGATCAATTTTTAATTTTTTGAGGAAACACCATATTGTTTTCTATAGTGGCTGCACCAGTCTGCATTCCCACGAGCAGTGTACTAGAGTCCCCTTTTCTCCACACCCTCGCCAGTGCTTGTTTGATGATTTGTTGATGGCAATACATCTTAACTTATCAGAATCTACTTCAGATTTATATTAAGTTAATTCCATCAAGATGTAAAAATGTTACTCCTATATAATTCTATTCACTCTTCCTACTTTTTGTGCTATTATTGGTATGCTTAATACATCTATATGCATTTCAAACCCAATACATTGTTATAATTAATACTTTATATAATTTTGTCTATTGCCCTGGCTGATTTGGCTCAGCAGTTAGAGCTCTGGCCTGTGGGCCGAAGAGTCGTGGGTTCGATTCCGGTCAAGGACATGTACCTCGGTTGCAGTTCATGCTGGAGGTGGCCAGTCAATGTATCTCTCTCACATGGATGTTTCTCTCTCTCTCTCCCTTCCTCCCTCCCTCACTCCCACTCTATCTGAAGATCAATGGGAAAATGTCCTTGGGTAAGGATTAAAAAAAAAAAGATAATTTTGATAATTAAAGGAACTAAACAAAGAAAGAAAAGTATATATTTACAGAGTTATATTAACATCCTTATTTGCCATTCCAGTTCTCTTTATTTGTTCCTGTGTATTCCAATTACCATCTGGTATCATTTCCTTTCTCCAGTGCAACTTTGATTCTACCTACCTCCTTTATACTGTTATTGTCACAGATATTACATTTCTATATGTTATAGGTCCAATGAAACAATTATATACATATTGTTTTATACACGTGGAGGGGAAGGCTTGTCATAGGGTGTAAAGATGATTCATCCATGGCAGAGAGAGTCTGACACAGATGTAAACAGATGTTTCAACAGCATGGACATACAGTCATTGTCTGACTCCTCTACTTTCTCAATAAAGTATGAGGCAAGGCTCCAAGTAATGATGAGGCTTGGGACCAAAAGGGAGGGGCAGGTGAGTGAGTACTGGTGCTGTAGACAGTAGGCGAACCACCTGGGCGATCATCTCTACAGCTGCTTGCTAGGAATAATGTTTGTTGGGTGAAGTCCCAAGTCTATTAGTAAATACTACACTGATTTAAACAATCAAACATAATACTATGTTTATATGCACATACAATGGTTACTTTGGCCAGAGACAAGCCCTCATCTATGCATAAAATCTGTGTATACAGTAGCCCTTTCCAGTGCCTGACACACAATAGGAACTCTAGGAATGTTATTAAATTGATTTGGATACAGAATATACATTTCCTTGCCTACAAAGAGAATCTCCTGATGGATTCTCAGAAAACATAGACTTTGAGATGTAGTTCTAGGATTCAGGATAGCTTTCTGGAGATCTGTCCACACATTCTATCCAGAATCCATAGCACACAGTAGGGACACAGACATAAATATCTGTCTACACAGGTAGACACAATATTAAAAATAAATTAAGCTGGACGTTAGTTAAAGCCGTAAAAACAGATTTTACTCAGTAACTACTGACAATGGGGAAAAGAACTGAGCTCCCTTCTGATTCACACAGATGTGACTTGGCATTTTAAGGGAGGGACAGAGAGTAGGGGCTCAAGTGAAAATGACAAAGCGTTGGTCAGTGTAAATGCTCATTAGGCCAGCTGTGTCTGTTAACTGGCAATTATGAAAGTTAGGGTTCTATGTTCTCTCAGCGACTGGGAGATAGGGGCCCTATCCTTCCTAATCGTAATGGCTTTCTGGTCTTTGGGAAAGACACTCTTGAGTTGTAGGAGATATGTAAACATCTCAAAGGGACAGAGAAAGGATTTACAATTGTAAGCCCTTTTTAGTAAATGCTCTAAGAAAGGGTGGTCAAGGAGGGCCTAGAGCAAATAGTAAATTTTCCTGGCAGCCTCGAGCTTTCTCGGGCAGATATCTTAGGGGCCAGGGAGCAGAAGGGGTGGGGAAGGCACACTGGAGTCACCCCAGGGACATGCCTTATGCTGCTAGAAGCCATGTTAGAATTTGGACAGAGTCCTTATGTGCTGAGAGTTCTGCCGTTCTACACACATGCGCATGCACACACGCTCTCATTCTCATTCGGCACGTTAGTCTACCCCAGTGCTACAAGAACCATATTCAAATTCTTCCTCTCCTTTGGAAAACCCACGGGTAAGTCTTGAATGGAGCAATGTGTAGTCCTGAGGGTCGAATCCTGGCACAAACCCTGCTGAGGAAAGATATTGGCCACACAGTGAACTTGTAGCCAGGCCCCTCCTGTCTGCTACCACACCCATCTTGTAGCTGCCCTGAGCCCAACCACACACCCAGCGATCACAGCAAGTGGCTTCCCAGCTTCAGCCCAGAAGGTGGACTTGCAGGTCCCTGGTGGGGGAAAGGAGAAGCTCTCCAAAATGCCCATCAACTACACAGCCTATGTAACCCATCCCTCCAGCACTGAGCGTGCCTAACCTAGGACCTGGTCTGCATGGCCAGTCCCTCTGGGCACCGCTGCTGAATGCTGAGATGAGATGCCACCATCTGCTCTGCCTTCCTCCTTCAGTGTTCCCCAAATGGTAGAGTGATCTTACTGTAATAGTACTGAATGCCACAGTAAGCAAGTCACTTCCTTGTCACTCTTCCCTCCATCCTTCTGCTTATGTCAAAGAGAAAGCCCTTCTCTGATGCTACTAAGGCTTGAACACCTTGCTGGAGATTAGAGCCTTTGGTAGCGAACCAAAGCCTACCTAGAATTTATTGACAACAATGTGACTGTTTTGTTTTGTTGTATTTTTGTTTATAGTCACTGTATACTTTTTGCAACAGATACTGGGTTTTCCTTTGGTGATAGTGATGTAAAGTTTTCTATTTATATGCATTTATTTCTCTCTCTTTTTTTTAAAGTGGGTCCATTAAAGAAAATTACTGCATATTTAAATAATGATGGTATGGCAAAATTCTTGAGGGTAGTTCTGACTGTGCTTAGAGATCAAAGACAAGGCCACTGTATATGTCCCAGGTGGGTGTCACCACCCCTGAGAAAGCCTCCTGGGACAGGAAGGCTTTGGACACATGCATCTGATTAGAATAAAGGTAACTGTCTCTCTGCCCTGTGATCTTGGGCTGTGTCCCAGTATCATCAGGAAAGAGGCACGTCATCAGGGGCCACAGACACTGACACACGGAGGGAGATGCAGGAGAAGAAATTTAAATGGGAGTTGGGGGAAAATCATCAACCTTTGGGGTCCTGGGAGTGGCGGTGGGGTTGGGGCGCTGGATGGCCTCCGGGCTAATGCAACAGGAGCGCAGCGCCCGCGCTCACCGCCCTTCACCACTGGGTGGTTGGCTCGCGCTCCAGCAGGAGAATGGGGGTGGGGGGGGCCGGTGGCCACCTTGCACCCTGGACCAGGCCACTCGCCTGCCCCTGTCACAGCCCTACCTAAGGGCCAGGCATGAGGAAGTCAGTCACATTCCCCTTCAAAACCAAATTCTAGAACAGGAAATGAACATGACCCTTACCAGGGATTCTTTACCTTTTTTGTGCACGGATGCCTTTAGAAGCCTGGTGAAGCTGTGGTGCGTTTTTGTCCAAATAATGTTTTCAAATGAATAAAATATATAGGAATAAATAGCAAAGTCTAGTAACTTGAAAAAAAATGATGGGCACAAGTGACTTTTCTAGCTCTCTGCAGTAATTGTAATATGACATAAAAATGTCTTCAATTTCTGTCCTGCCGGTGTGGCTCAGTGGTTGAGCATCAACCCATGCACCAAGAGGTTGCCGGTGCCGGTTCGATTCCCGGTCAGGACACATGCCCAGGTTGTGGGCCCGATCCCCAGTGCGGGGCATGTAGGAGGCGGCCAATCGATGTTCTCTCTCATCGATGTTTCTATCTCTCTCTCCCTCTCCCTTCCTCTCTCTCTAAAATCAATAAAGGGAAAAAAAAATTTTTTTTTTAAATGTCTTCAGTTTCTATCCGTATCATTAATACCACCATGGTTTGTTTGTTGCTTATATCCATCATTGAAAATAATCCTAAATGTCACTTAGGATATTTAGTAAGAATAAAGACTTAATTATTTTCTCATACAAGTTTAATGACTCCATGAATTCTGTGAACCTGAGGTTAAGGAACCCTTAGCAAAAACTGAAGTGGTGAAGACAGGATAAATCTATATTTTGTTTGTTTTTAAATCCTCACCCGAGGACATTTTTCCATTTTTTGTTCAGATAAAGTGGGAGGGAGAGAGATGAAGAGGGAGAGAGATGAAGAGGGAGAGAGAAGAAGAGAGAGAGAGAGAAACATCGACGTGAAAGGGACACATCGAGTGGCCGCCTCCCGCACGACCAACCAGGGCCAGGGACAAACTGCAACCGAGGTACATGCCCTTAGCGGGAACCGAACACGGGTCTCTCTGGTCCGCGGGCCGACGCTCTAACCGCTGAGCCAAACCAGCCAGGGCGACAAGATAAATCTAGACGGAGTGCCTCAAGTCCCACCCAGGGTAGCTTCAGCCGCTCCCTGCAGTGCGTGCAGACAACTTCCTGTCCTGCCCCAGCTTCAGCGCTCAGTGCTTCCTCAGCCTTGACCCTAGGAAGCCGGCTATGAGCACCACTGGACAAGACATAGCCCGGGCCACCAGGGATGCAGGGGTCATTCCTAGAATAAGTGGCAATAGGAGGAGCCTAAAATATCATCTAAGTGCACCCATTTCATTTCCAGACATTGAGACACAGGAGGAAGTAAGTGCCCAGATCCATCACCCATACCCATTTCCTCATTTGAGTCTAGAGGACAAACTGGGAGGGGCGTGGTAAGGGAGACCTCCCCAGAGCAGGCCAGGGGACTCTCCAGAAGCTCGCCAAATCACCAGAGAGCCACAATGGGGAGTCTGGTTTCTGTGGGAGTAGGGTTGAAATTCTGAGGTGCTCACCGTAGACCTTCCCAAGAAAATGACATTTGACCCAGCACCTGAAAAAGGGAGGAACTGAGCCTGGAGGACAGTCGCAGAGGGAAGAGTGTTTCGGAAAGTACAGAGGCGGCAATACACCTGATGTGTTCCCAGAAGGAAGCCATACAGCTGAAGCAGACAGAGCACCGGATGAGCAGGGGAGAGAACAACAGGAAATGAGGTCAGAGAGGTAACCGGAGACCGTTTCCCATAGCACAGCTTTTGTGCTATGGGAAATGTGGACCCAGCAGAAGGTTTTGAGCAGAGAAGGAACACAACCTGACTTCTGTTTTAACCAAGGTGATCACATGTTCTGGTATGCAAGGGCCAGTACTGGCTTACTCCTATTGTCTGATGTAATAATAATAATAATTATTATTATTATAATTAATATTGGTGTTAAAGAAACACCTTTTTTTTTTTTTTAATCCTCACCCAAGGATATTTTTCCATTGATTTTTCGATAGAGTGAAAGGGAGGGAAGGAGAGAGAGAGAGAGAGAGAGAGAAACATCGATGTGAGAGAGACACATCGATTGGTTGCCTCCCGCATGACACCAACTGGGGTCAGGGATCGAACCTGCAACCCAGGTACGTGCCCTTGACCAGAATTGAACCCAAGACTCTTAAGTCCACGGGCAGATGCTCTAACTAACTGCTGAGCCAAACTGGCCAGGGCACCAGTGTAATTATTAGCATTCCTTTTTGCTCTCAAAGAGGATGGTAAATTATAGTCACTTTAGCAAGATCACCTGGCTGCTGTGTTGGAAACAGATTGAAGGGGAGCAGAGGTGGCAAAAGAAAGATCGGTCAGGAGACCCCAGCAATGATCCAGGCAAGGTGAATGGTGGCTTTGACCAGGGTGGTGGCAGCAGAAGTTATGAAAAATGGAGAAATAGATCTGGAATTTATTTTTTGACATGTTAATTTGAGATGTCTATTAGACTTCCACGTAGCCATTGGCCAGGAGGTGAATGTTGATGGTCTGTGATGGGCCTCTGATTCCTTGTACCCTGTCCCTTGTGCCCACTACTGCCTGGCCCATGGAGACTCGTTGAAGAGACAGCTGGATATAGAGAAGAGATGATGCTACAGTCTGGGAATAGAGGGGACAGCCCTGGCTGAGCCTGGACCAGAGGATCTCAAATGTCCAGCAGTGATCCAGCTGTAGGGGGCTGCATTCTGTTAGTGTCTTCCTGTTCTAAGCAGAAGCTCAGAGTTTAGAGGGCACTTTATTCATTGCTGCAACATCACTAACTGGCCCTTCATCCCATGACTTCTCATGGTATGTCTCTGGGCTCCCATCAAGAACCATTTCCTTTCTGTAGGTTCTTTCCATGTCTGTCCCCCAGGGTTTCTGGAGGTTTCTTATCAGAGAAGATCACTTGACCCAATATTTGCATTTGCATTTTGCACTGGGCCCCAATGCAAAATGCAGGGCCCCATGTTAAAAAGAATTATTAGAATTTTCAAGATAGGGACAGCAGAGCATTAAACCAAGTATGAGGCCCCATGCAATGTCACAGGTCACATGTCCATGAAGTCGGCCCTACCTATAACTGCAAGGTGTGCCATAAACACTCTGGAGTGAAGGTCACATATGTAAGAAAGGAGAAGAGAGTGTAAGCCCAGGTTCACAAAATCCTGGATTTCAATTCCCACCTCCACCAGGGATGCAGCTGCAAATATTTATTTTCTGATGGACTTCCTGTTGAAAATGAGCATGCCAGAACCAGTGGGTGTCTCTTTTAAGCTGTTGGGTAATCTAGAAATTTGGGTCAAGTGATCTTCTCCGATAAGACACCTACAGAAACTCTAAGGGATGGACATAGAAAGAACCTATTGAAAGGAAATGGCTCTTGATGGGAACCCAGGGATGAAGGGTCAGTTAGTAACGCTGTAGCAATGAATAAAGTGCCAGAAACCCCCTCCCCAATACACACTCACACTAACCCAATCTGGTAGGGTAACCATAAGTCTGGTGAAGCCTAAGGAAGGTGATGCACACTGACACAGGTATGCAGAAATGAGGACAAGACAGGTCCTGCCACAGGTCAAGAGTTGTAGGGATGCTGCCTAGAAAGGGGCTGGGGAGCCAAGATGAGTTTGGGGATCTTCTAGACTAGAGTATTTGCTTAGCAAATCATGATGGTAACTAGGCAAAGATAGTAATTCTTCCAGATGTTCCCTACATTCCAGGTGTAAATTCTCTCTCCCAGCCAATCAAGCCTGGCCTGATTCACTCCATTTTATTTTATTTTATTTTTTACTTATGATCTTTGCTCCAATTGATTTCATTTGATCTGAGCTCCAAGAAGCACTGCAATCTTTAGCAAGAGTAGCAGTCAAGGTCCATTCAGGAAAACAGCAACCATGGTGGTTATTTTAGTTATAATTTTGAGAGAATTCAACATAGGGAATTCAATAGGTTCTGGAGGAATAAAAAGGCAAAAAGGGAATTCTGACATAATCTCAGGAAGCAATGCCCATTCCAAGGGCTGGGATAAAGAACAAAGGGAAAGAGCCCTGGCCGGTTTGGCTCAGCAGTTAGAGTGTCGGCCCATGGGCCAAAGAGTCACGGGTTTGATTCCAGTCAAGGGCACGTACCTGGGTTGTGGTTGGATCCCCAGCCCTGGTCAGGGTCACGCAAGAGTCAACCAGTCAATGTGTCTCTCTCCCATCGATGTTTCTCTCTCTCTCCCTCCCACTCTACCTGAAGATAAATGGAAAAATACCCTCGAGTGAGGATTTAAAAACAAAACAGAACTTCCAGTCAAGATAGTGGCGTAGGTAAACGCAGTATCCTAAAATCTGTCAAACAAGCAGCATCTGGTCTCAGTGAGCCCCATACCTCTCGTTAAGTGGCCCCAGGCCTGGCACTACAAACAGCCAGCCTTGGTTCACAACTTGGCTTTTCCTGGGCACCTCCAAGCCCAGCACAAGAAGCAGCCATCTGCAGATCACTTTGTAGCTTATGCTGGGTGGCCCCGGATAGAACACAGGAAGTGACTGACCTTGCCCCAGAGCCAGCACACCCAGTGGACAGCTTCAGACCACATTGAAGCACCACCACCCAACCACCTCCACAAGTGACACACTCAATGAGCAGACTCAGTGGGTACCAGAGCCCTGATGAAGTAAGTCTTGCTCTGTGTTGTTGACCCCTACAGAGCTGATCCTCCAAGGTAGTCAGAAGCCAGTGGGCAGTGGGCACAGCCAGTCCTTGCAGCTGATCAGCCTGAGTAAATCCCTCCCATTGGCATGCCACTAGCAATCAAGACTCAATTACAGCAGAACGGTGTACAGTCTACACTAGGGGTACACCTCGAGGGCCCAGCTGGGGTGATCAGGGAGGCTGTGCCCCTGGATCCTATAGGACACCTACAACAATAGGCTACCCTACAAAGCCTAGGAGACATAGCAACTCTACCTAATACATAGAAACAATCTCAGGGAAGCAGCCAAAATGAGGAGACAAAGAAACATGTCCCAAATGAAAGAACAGAACAAAACTCCAGGAAAAGAACTAAATGAAATGGAGATAAGCAATCTAACAGATGTAGAGTTCAAAACACTGCTTATAAGGATGCTCAAGGAACTTAGTGAGACCTTCAAGGAACTTAAGGAGACCTCCAAGGAACTTAGTGAGAACATCAACAACATAAAAAAGGACCAGTCAGAAATGAAGGATGCACTAACTGAAATAAAGAATAATTTATAGGGAATCAATAAATTAGTAAAGTAGGTAAAGCCAAGAAGCAAACCATCAATTTGGAATATAAGGAAGAAAAAAACACCCAATCAGAACAGCAAAAAGAAAAAAGAATCCAAAAAAATGAGGATAGTGTAAGGAGCCTCTGGGACAACTTCAAGCATGCCAACATTCGCATCTTGGGGGTGCCAGAAGAAGAGAGAGAACAAGAAATTGAAAACCTATTTGAAATAATAATGACAGAAAACTTCCCTAAATTGGTGAAGGAAACAGACATATAAGTCCAGGAAGCACAGAGAGTCCCAAACAAGATGAACCCAAAGAGGTCCACACCAAGACACATCATCATCAAAATGCCAAAGGTTCAAGACAAAGAGAGATTCTTAAAAGAAGCAAGAGAAAAGCAGTTCGTTACCTACAAAGGAGTTCCCATAAGACTATCAGCTGATTTCTCAAAAGAAACTTTGCAGGCCAGAAAGAAGTGGCAAGAGATATTCAAGGTGATGAAAAGCAACGACCTACAACCAAGATTACTCTATCCTGCAAAGCTATCATTTAGAATCGATGGACCGATCAAGAGCTTCCCAGACAAGAAAAAGCTAAAGGAGTTCATCACCACCAAACCAGTATTATATGAAATGTTGAAAGGTCTTCTTGAAGGAGAAGAACAACAAAAATATGAACAATAAAATGGCAATTAATAAATATCTATCAACAATTGAATCTACAAACAAAATGAGCAAGCAGAACAGAAACAGACTCCTAGATACAGAGAACTTTTTGTTGCTTGCTAGATGGGCAGGGGCTAGGGGGATGGGTGAAAAAGACGAAGGAACTAAGAAGTACAAATTGGTTGTTAGACTGATGAACTTCAAAGGGAAGGGGGGAGGGAGGAAGGGATGAGATAAACCAAAGAACTTCTATGCATATATGAATAACCAATGGACACCAACAATAGTGTGGGGAAGGCAGGAGGGGGGCAGGATTGGAGAGGAGGGGGTCAAATCAGGAAAAAAAGGGAGAACATCTGTAATACATTCAACAATAAAGACGAGTTTAAAAAACAACAACAAAAGAAAAACAGATGGCCAATAAACATATGAAAAAATATTCAATGTTACTAATCATCAGAGAAATGCAAATTAAAACCACAATGAAATATCACCTTACACTTGTCAGAATGTCATCAATAAATCAACAAACAACAAGTGTTGGTGAAGTATCTGCACTATTGGTGAGAATACAGATTGGTGCAGCCACCATGGAAAGCAGTATGGAATTACCTCAAAATATTAAAAATGGAACTGCCTTATGACCCAGCAATTCCACTTCTGGGAGTATATCTGAAGAAACCCAAAACACTAGGAAAGAATATATGCACCCCTACGTTCATTGCAGCATTATTTACCATAGCCAAGATTTGGAAGCAACCCAAGTGTCCATCAGTAGATGAGTAGATAAAAAAAAGCTGTGGTATATTTGCACAATGGAATATTACTCGGCTGTAAAAATGAAGGAAATCTTACCATTGTGACAGCATGGACGGACCTGGAGAGTATTATGCTAGTGAAATAAGCCAAAGAAAGACAAGTACCATATGATTTCATTCATATGTAGAATCAAACGAACAAGCAAAATTGAGACAGACTCATAGATAGAGAGCAGGCTGACAGAAGGGTACAGGGTGGATAAATGGTGATGGACGGAGACTTGATTTGAGGTGGTGAACACAATGCAGTGTACAGATGATGTGCTGTGGAATTGTGTGCCTAAAACCTGTATAATTTTGTTAACCAGTGTCACCCCCCAAAATTCAATTAAAAAAATAATATCTATAATCGTCAAAAATAAAAGTCAAAGAAAGGCTGATTCTTCTAGAATGCAACATTTCTGTACATATAGAATTATTTTAAAATAAATAAATACAAAGGACTGGGGGCATAGGGATTTTTCTATCCTCCCCACCTGTTCCTTCTAAACCAAGGAAGCCCTTTTTTGGCTCAAAACCCATTTCCCTCAGAAATCTCCTCTATTCTATATACACACTCACACAGATGAGAACCTTTCATTCTGACTTCATAGTCTTACATTTTCAAGATGGAATTTCCCTTCGTTTTGATAAGTTCTCTCTAGAACAATCTATCTCTGTCTTAGAGATAATAGAAATGTGGACTGGGAAGGGCCAGCTGAATAATGTCCGATGCTCCAAAAACTAGTCTGATTCTCGTGCAACCTTGGGGGAAAGCGATGGACAGGACTGAGGCGGGGCACAGTTTTTCCCTAGCGTGACTGTAGCAGATCTCCTAACTGGGCCAGTGCACCTGTCCTCCAGCTCCTGGGTGTTGGTTGCTAACTGCTCACACCTACACCCAATTCTCCTGTCCTTGGCTGACCGTGGCTGCCTTGTCTAGAGATGCCTGAGAAGTGATGCACCATCCTTAGAAGGCGGTCTATAACCAATGACTGATGGGAGTGGGAGCATGACAGCCTAGTCCCTTTGCCTCTGGGTGTGTGTGTGGGGGACAACCTCTGTGATACATTTCACATTTCAGAGTTCCCTTCGGATCAGGCTGAGACTAGCTTTAATCCGAACCTACATGTTGGCTTGGCTCATCCCCTTCCCTCACTGCCGTAAAACTTCTGAACAAGAATTGCCCTGCCCAGTTTGGCTCAGTGGTTAGAGCATCAGCCCACAGACCAAAGAGTCACGGGTTCGGTTCGGTCAAGGGCATGTACCTTCGTTGCAGTTCAGTCCTGGCCCTGGTCAGGGTCGTTCGGGAGGCAGCCAATCCATGTGTCTCTCTCACATCAATGTTTCTCTCTCTCTCTCTCTCTCCCCCTCCCACTCTATCTGAAGATAAATGGAAAAAAAAAATCCTCAGATGAGGATTTAAAAAACAACAACTTCTTAACAAGAATCAACCATTTCAGCCCTGACCAGTTTGGCTCAGCAGTTAGAGCATCAGCCCATAAACTGAAGGGTTGTGGGTTCGATTCCCACTCAAGGGCATGTACCTGGGTTGCAGGCTTGATCCCCGGCCGCAGTCGATGTTTTTCTCTCTGTCTCTCTGTCTCCCTCCCTCCCTTCCACTCTATCTAAAAATCAATTAAAAAAATATCCTCAGTGAGGATTAACAAAAAAAAAAAAAAAAAAGAATCAACCATTGCAGGCCCTGCTTCTGGAAAAACCATTCCTATAATAGTGTCCTGCCCAATATCAGTCCTGTAAGATGATCGATAAGAAATGTTTCATGGTCAAATAGTCTGAGCAACTGCAATTTTTGTTTCCCTCTTAGATAGTCAAATGCATATTTAAATTTCTGAGAAATGTGGCAACAAAGAAACCTGTTTAATGTCACTTAATCCTGTTAGTAGCTATTAATATCATACACTTTAGGAAAACTCATCTGGGCAATATGCCCCAAGGAACCAGTCAAGTTCAGGAGGAGGAGGATGGGGGCGGGAAAGGATTATTGGGAAGAATCATTGATCTAGAATATTTTGAGACTAAGTCTATTTTGAGGCTGGCTTAAAGTTTGGATTCAGTTTGGTTGGGGATTAGAGAGAGGATTTGTTCTGTGACTGACTGTAATCCTGGGGAAGCTTCCAGACCGGTACTTACCAGAGTCCCATCCTAAACACAAATGACAAAACTCGAACCAACGTGATAGCAGGGAAGCATCATTCCTCTCACCCTGCCAGTTGCACGGCTGACCCATAGTCACGTCTCCTTGTACCTTGTTGTCCTCAAGGACCACCCAGGATACCGCCTCTCCTCCTTTCATTGACAAATGGGAAGGATATAATTTAACTATAAAAAATTTATGGCTTTTTCGGAATCGAAGAAATTCCCAAACCAAATTCAGTCTGGGAAATCAATTCATCGTAATCCATCTTCTCTCTGCTCCAAGAGTGGGTGTGTGTTGGGGTGGGGGTAGGATTGTTCTCTATTAACAAAATGGGTTGGCAGGTCCACAGTAATAGAGAAACATGATATCAACATGAACAGAGCAGTGCTGAGAGATCAGAGGTTGATAAAGGGAGCAGGACAGGCAAGATGGAACCCATCTCTTCTAGTTGACCTTTCCCTGGCCTTCAATGCCCTGAGAGTCTTCCATAACCCTCCTTCATGGGCCTTGCTACCCAGTCCATTCCATCTGATCAGAGAATGTGCATTTCCTGCCTGTGCCTCATGGAGAATGTTGGGCCTAACTAGATGAAACATGACACCAGAGGCCTAAGGTCCTACTTCCGGGAAGCTCAAGGCTTTAAAAGGCATCTGAGGGAGGCAGCTAGCTTCCATGCGCAACTTTCAAGGCTACCCTGAAAACTCTGAGCCTCCAAACGGCAACAAAAAAGCCAAAGCACACTGAAGAAAATAACTTGAAATGTCTGAATGTCTGATTGTACAATTCCACTTAAGATCATAATATCACATACAAAATCTACTTGAACAAGCTAGCTTATACTTAATCAATCGTTGAATTGTCCCCAGATGTGAAAAGGCAAACTACTTTTCCATCAGTGTTTATCTACTACCCACTATATGACAGAAATACTAAGCACATGAGGCCAAATACTAAGATTAAGGTTCAGATATCAGCATATCCCTTATCTTGATTTGGTGCTTTACTAAAAAGTCCAGACTTGGACTTCCAGTCAAGATGGCGGCCTAGGTGGACGCGGAATCCCGTCCTCCCACAACCACATCAAAGTTACAACTAAATCACAGAATAACTATCACTTAAAGACCGCATGAAAACAAGCTGAATGGAAGCCCTGCAACTACGAAATTAAAGAAGCAGCAGAATGGAGACGGCATACTGCCCTCCAGGACCCTCCTTGTCGCCTGAAAGGAACCGAGATCCTGCAGCCAGGGGCACCTGCGGAAGCTGAGCGACCCCCCCCACCACAGAGGAACCCAGGAGCGAGGGAGCCGGGCGACCCCCCCCACCACGGAGGAACCCAGGAGCGAGGGAGCCGGGCGACCCCCCCCACCACGGGGAACCCAGGTGGAGCGGGGGAGCTGGGCGACCCCCCCCACCACGGAGGAACCCAGGAGCGAGGGAGCCGGGCGACCCCCCCCACCACGGAGGAACCCAGGCAGAGCGAGGGAGCCGGGCGACCCCCACACCATCGGAGGAAGCCGGCAACACACAGGAGAACTGAGCAAACTGAACAACGAAATTGACCCAGAGACATGGAGGTGGAGTACGGGATGACGGGCCTCAGAGGAGGGCGGGAGGCGGGGGAAGGAGATAAATCACAGAGCCTATGTGCATGGGTGCATAACCAATGGACATGGACAACAGGGATGGGGAGGAGGAGAAGGGGAGGGGGAGGAGGGTGTCAATGGGGGAAAAAAAAAGGAAAAACATCTGTAACAAAAACAAATTAATAATAAAATAAATTATAAAAAAAAATTAAAAAATAAAAATTAAAAATTAAAAAGTCCAGACTTGTCTGGCTGTCAGGTTCTCATAGGGTGGAGATGTATGGTGATGTCTTCCATGTTTTAAAATGTGGACAAAGGTTCTGAAAGGAGTAAAGCCCGCAGCAAGTCAGCACCCTTGAGTTTCCTATTGATGGCTGGAGAGAGTGAGTACCAGCTCAGATGCCACCTCCTCCAGAAAGCCCTCCCTGATGCCTTGGGCAGAGCTCTTCTCCATGAGTACTCTTGTGGTAGTTGGCATATTCCTCTCCAAATAGCCTGGTTCAGAGTAGATATTCAATAAACTGGTTAAATGTAAACCAAATAAAGTATGTTTTACAGGAAATTATGTGGAAGCCTCTAATGCAAGTCACCTATGGAAACTTAAATTTTCTAGAAGCCCCATTTAAGAAGATAAAAAGAAACAGGTGAAAATAAATTAAATGATATATTTTATTTAACCCAATATACCCAAAATATTATTCCATCACTATAGAAACCTTTAATTAGATATTTTATTCCTTTGAAATATAGCGTGTTTTACACTCTCAGCACTTTTTTTTTTTTTAGAGAGAGAGAGAGAAACATCAATGTGAGAGAAACACATTGATTGGTTGCCTCTTGTACACACCCCAGCCGGGGACCAAACCTGCAACGTAGGCATGTGCCCTGACTGAGAATCAAACCCATGACCTTTTGGTGCTGCAACCAACTGAGCCACACCGGCCAGGGCTCTCAGCACATTTCTAGTGCTCAGTAGCCACATGTGGCCAGCAGATTTAGGTCACCTGCTACACAATAGCCACTAAACTGAGTACTTTCTAACCATATTGCTTAATAAAAACAACTATAATCAGCCCATACTGCATGGTTCATACGTGTGCCATGCCAGGCATTATACTAAGAGCTTCACTTGGATTATCGCATGAATCTTCACAGTAGCCCTGTGATTACACACCATTGTTATGCTTACTTTCCACATGAAGGAACTGAGGATTAGAAATGTTAACAAACTAGCCCAAAGTTGCACAGCTACTGAGCAAAGGGGCCAGGCCAGGAAGCCTTAGGCAGAAGTTGCACTCATGAAAAGCTTCCACATGGTTGCCCCAAATCCCCACACCCAGCTTGTAAAGCATGTTCTTATAATGAGTCTTCTTGGAAAATATGTCTACCTGTACACTCTCCAGGCTGAGTTAGTAAAGACTGAGCTCTATATGCATTCATTTTGACCAACTGTACCTTCACCACCATAACATCACTTACTGCTTAATGTATTATTAAGAAATAGGGTGTGAGCTCGATTGCATCCATCTATTCGCCTTTAGTTCAGAAGTAATAGACTATAATTTATGTCCCTATTACTTTGATTTATGATTTCTAATTATGCAAGTTGTTAATTATCAAGCAGAGATCAGAACAGGAAATGGCTGTTTTTCCTTGTTTTGCTCTGTGATTTAAATGGTTCTCACAAAGGCTAAAATCTTTTGTTGTTGTTGTTGTTCAGATAGAGTGGGAGGGAGAGAGAGAGAAACATCGAAGTGAAAGAGACGCATCGACTGGTTGCCTCCCGCATGACCCCAACCAGGGCCGGGGATGAAGCACAACCAAGGTACATGCCCTTAACTGAAATCGAACTCGTGACTCATTGGTCCGTGGGCCAATGCTCTAACCACTTAGCAAACTGGCCAGGGCAAGGCTAAAATCTTTTAACCATATCACCTTCAATCTTCTCCAGTAGCACACAGGGCACTGCAAAAATAGGTATTTCATAGAAAACAAGAGTATTAAGCTCTGTGGCAACTTCTATACTATTTGGACATGGGATCCCTAAGATTAGGGAGGTTTTCTATTCTCTTTTGGGGAGCAGAAAGCAAGAAAAGTGTGACATGATCCTTAGTTACAGGTTCTGAAGTCCTTAAAATTTCTTTTTTTTTTTTTTTTTTTTTTTTTAACTTATCTTTATTGTTGAATGTATTACAGATGTTCCTCATTTTTCCCCCATTGCCCCCCTCCTCCCCATTCCTGCCCCCCTCCTGCTTTTCCCCACACTGTTGTCTGTGTCCATTAGTTATGCATATATACATATAAGTTCTTTGGTTTATTTCTTCCCACCCCCCAACCCCCCTTCCCTTTGAGGTTTTTCAGTCTAAGAACCAATTTGTACTTCTTAATCCCTTCACCTTTTTCACCCTTCCCCCCAGCCCCCACCCATCTGGTACCCAACAAAAGTTCTCTGTATCTATGAGAATGTTTCTGTTCTGCTTGTTCATTTTGTTTGTAGATTCAATTGTTGATAGATATGAATTTATTGCCATTTTGTTTGTTCATATTTTTTTATCTTTTTTTTCAAGAAGACCCTTCAGCATTTCATACAATAATGGTTTGCTGGTGATGAACTCCTTTAGCTTTTCCTTGTCTGGGAAACTCTTTGTATGGCCATCGATTCTAAATGACAGCTTTGCAGGATAGAGTAATCTTGGTTGTAGGTTCTTGCTTTTCATCACTCTGAATATTTCTTGCCACTCCCTTCTGGCCTGCAAAGTTTCTTTTGAGAAATCAGCTGACAGTCTGATGGGAACTCCCTTGTAGGTAACTAACTTCTTTTCTCTTGCTGCTTTTAAGATTCTCTCTTTGTCTTGAACCTTTTGCATTTTGATGATGATGTGTCTTGGTGTGGGCCTCTTGGGGTTCATTTTGTTTGGGACTCTCTGTGCTTCCTGGACTTGTATGTCTGTTTCCTTCACCAAGTTAGGGAAGTTTTCTGCCATTATTGTTTCAAATAGGTTTTCGATTTCTTGTTCTCTCTCTTCTCCTTCTGGCACCCCCAAGATGCGAATGTTGGCACGCTTGAAGTTGTCCCAGAGGCTCCTTACACTATCCTCATTTCTTTGGATTCTTTTTTCTTTTTGCTGTTCTGATTGGGTGTTTTTTGCTTCCTTATATTCCAAATCGATGGTTTGCTTCTTGGATTTACCTACTCTACTATTGAATCTGTGTAAATTATTCTTTATTTCAGTTAGTGCCTCCTTCATTTCTGACTGGTCCTTTTTTATGCCCTTGATGCCCTCTCTAAGTTCACTGAGGTTCTCACTAAGTCCATTGAGCATCCTTATAAGCAGTGTTTTGAACTCAGCGTCTGTTAGGCTGCTTAACTCTATTTCACTTAGTTCTTTTCCTGGAGTTCTGTTCTGTTCTTTCATTTGGGACCTGTTTCTTTGTCTCCTCATTTTGGCTGCCTCCCTGTGTTTGTTTCTATGTATTACTTAGCGAGAGGTATAGGGCTAGCTGAGACCAGATGCTGCTTGTTTGAAAGAATTTAGGAAAAGCTGAAGCAGGATCCAAGACAGGCCAATCCTATGGTAAAGCAACTGGCAACAGCTTGGGTAGGCCTAGAAGTTGCGTGGGGCGGGGCCTCAGGGCATCACCAGGGCGGGGCCAACAGTGTGAGCCAGGTAGCTGGAGTCCCAGATATGGCAGCGTCTGCCGGCCCAGGGAAGGGCTCACCAAAGGAACAAAAGCCTCTGATAGCACTTCTGTCCAGGAGAAAACTGACTCTCCAGCGCTTGCTCCAATGCCAAACAGCTCAGTTCTTCCCCATATGACTCTGGCGCCTTTCAAGCTGCCTCCCCCACGCTGGAGCCTGGAGGGTGGGAGTCCGAGTAAGTCCGTGCGCGGGCCCTTTAAGAGGAGCTTCCGGGGGCTCCAGCTGCCTCAGCCTCAGTTCCCGCTGATTTTTCCAGCCAGAAGTTATGGGGACTTCTCTTCCTGGCACTGGAACCCTGACCTGGGTGCCTGGTGTGGGATGGGGACCCCTCAGTCCTCAGGGAGGACCTTCCCAGCCGAGTGTCCTCTTAATTTTTATCCGCCACACGTGGGTGTGGGACCAGCCCGTTGCGCCTCCGCCCCTCCTACCAGTCTCGATCCTGTGGCTGCTTCTTTAATTTCGTAGTTGTAGGACTTCCATTCAGCTTGATTTCAGGTGGTTTTGAATGATGGTTATTCTGTAGTTTAGTTGTAACTTTGATGTGGTTGTGGGAGGACGCGATACTGCGTCTACCTACGCCGCCATCTTGACCGGAAGTCTCTGAAGTCCTTAAAATTTCTGATATCATGTAAATTACACTGTTCTGCCTGCTCAGTATGGCTGATTTTAAAATGTGGTGGCCAAGCAACAATTTTGAAGTAGTGGTTTCTCAAGTTTTACAGTTTGGTCAATATTTATGGTTAAGGGTCACTTTGAGATGCTTACAAAAATGCACACTTTTGTCCCTATCTTCCGAGATGTTGATTCAATATCTTTAGGATAGGCTCATGAATCTACAGAACCTCCAAAAATTCTGTCCTCCCTAACACAATTAGAAAACTGGCAAAATTTTTCAGAATTCTATGAATTAGCCAAAATCTTTCAGCAATCCAGGGAGTATTTATTCAAGAAAATGGCCAAATCTTGGCAAGCATTGTGTCATTTTAACTTTCCCTAGGCCTAACCCTCTATTTTCACTTCCATGGTAACCTTGCAAACAAATAGCATGAAATCATGGTGAAATCTAATAGTCTGGCACCCAACAGAGGGCGATGGGGTTGGAGCTTCATCAAAACCTCCTTCCCAGAGAATTCTCATGATTTGACCTGTATGTTGGTTCCCTGGAAGACCACTTGCAAGGTTGTCTTTATTTCACCTGACTTGGAACTCACCCACTGAAAAAAACCTTTTCCTCAAGGGCATTTATCAAAAACGTTTAGAGACAATTGTTTAATTTCATGGTTGCTTGAGGTGGTAAATAACAGCTGAGGCAAACAATACACTTTATTTTAAAAAAGGGCTTAAAAGGAAAAACTGAGTTATGAGGTTTTCATAGAGCTGTGATGAGCTCCAACACATATTTGGGCCTTTAGAAAGCCATACATGTGTTGGATTGTGTGCATGCTCAAGAATGACATGATAAAGCCCTAAATTCTCACCTCTGCATGACCTTAAAGCTCTGCACAAGCAGGAAGTGAAGACTAAGATGGAGTTATCAACTGCCTGGCTGAGTATTGAAAGCAAGCCCCTAGAGGCACATACAACCTTTGGCACAGACTTATTGGTTCCAGGCACTAAAGAAAAATCTCTGGCCCTGCTTGGTTTGGCTCAGCGGTGTCGACCTGCGGTCCAGAGAGACCCGGGTTTGGTTCCCGCTAAGGGCATGTACCTCAGCTGCAGTTTGTCCCCGGCCCTGGTTGGTCATGCGGGTGGCAGCCACTCGATGTGTCCCTTTCACGTCGATGTTTCTCTCTCACTCTCTCTTCCTCTCTCTCCCTCCCACTCTATCTGAACAAAAAATGGAAAAATGTCCTCGGGTGAGGATAAAAAAAAAAAAGAAAGAAAAAGAAAAATCTCTGTCCAATAATTAGTTGCCACTAAGCAAACCAAGCAGAGGCCTCAATGGCCAAACATGACCAAAGAACAGACTTTACAGAAATACTCCAGAAAGGTCACTAAACAACAAAGCCAATAACAGCAAACAACAGCAACAAACCTTGGTGGGAGAGTGTAGAGGGATCCAATTTCCAGATTCACTGGATTAAATTACTTAAAATGTCCAGTTTTCAATTAAAAATTATGAGACACACAAGGAAACAAGAAAGTATAGCCCATACACATGAAAAAAACAATCAATAGAAACTGTTCTTGAAGAAGCTCAGACATTGGACTTATTAGACAAAGACTTTAAATAAGCTATTTTCAACATGTTCAAATAACTAAATGAAACATTTATAGAGAACTAAAGAAAAGTTTGAGAATGCTTTCTCACCAAATAGAAGACATAAAAAGATAGAATTTATTTTTTGAAAAGAACCAAATACAAATTCTAGAATTGAAAAGCACAATAACTGCAATGAAAAATTCTCTAGAATGGCTCAACAACATATTTGAACAGGCAGAAGAAAAAAATCAGAAAACTTGAAGATAGGTCAACTGAGTTTATCTAGTCTGAGGAAGAGAAAGAAAAATGGACAAATATGAACAGAGCCTCAGAGACCTTTGAGTCACCATTAAGTGTGCCAACATCTGCATAATGGGAGTTCCAGAAGAAAAAAAAAAGCAAAAAGAGCCCTGGCCAGTTTTGCTCAGTGGTTAGAGCGTCAGCCTGTGGTACTGAGAGACCTGGGTTTGGTTCCCGCTAGGGGCACGTACCTCAGTTGCAGTTTGTCCTCGGTCCTGGTTGGGTCGTGTGGGAGGCAGCCACTCAGTGTGTCCCTTTCACGTCGATGTTTCTCTATCTCTCTCTCTCTTCCTCTCTCTCCCTCCCACTCTATCTGAACAAAAAAATGGAAAAATGTCCTTGGGTGAGGATGAAAAAAAAAAAAAGAATATTTGAACAATAATAGCTGAAAATGCCACAAATTTGATGTAAAAAATTAATTTGCAAATCCAAGAAGCTCAACAACTCCAGTAGAATAAATAGAAAAGGGCTTGCACTAAGACACAGCATAATAAAACTTTTGAAAGACAAAAGCAAAGAGAGAATCTCAAAAGAATTGAGAGAGAAACAACTCATCATATTCAAGGAAGCCTCAATAAGATTAACAGCTGATATGTCATCTGCAACCATAGAGGCCAGAAGACAATGGGATGACATATTCAAGGTGCTGAAAGAAAAATTGTTAATCAAGAATTCCATATTTGGAAAACTACCCTACAAAATGAAAAATTGTTAATCAAGAATTCCATATTTGGAAAACTACCCTACAAAATGAAAACTACCCTACAAAAGAAATTAAGATATTCTCAGAAAAATATAAACAGAGAATTCATTACAAGCAAACCTGCCCTGCAAGACATACTAAACAGAGTCTTTCAGGCTGAAATTAAAAGATACTATACAGTAAGTTAAATCTATATGGAGAAATAAAGAAAGTAAAGACAACTACATACGTAAACATAAAAGACATTATTAATGTATTTTTTGGTTGGAAGTTTCTTTTTTCCCTTATCTGATTTAAAAGACAACTGCATAAATATGTTTTTATTGATTTCTTTAGAGGAAGGGAGAAAGAGATAGAAACATTGATATGAGAGAGAAACATTGATCAGCTGCCTCCTGCATGCCCCCTACTAGGGATTGAGCCCACAACCCGGGCATGTGCCCTGACTGGGAATTGAACTGGGACCTCTCAGTCCATGGGACAACGCTCAATCCACTAAGCCACACCAGCTGGGCCAGAGCTATATTCTTTAAGATGTTAATGACAAAGGAATTAAAATGGCACACTAGAATATGTCACAAAGGCAGTAATGGATTGTGTTTGAGGAAGAGTTAACAGACCAGGAATCTTGAGGAAGACTAATTTTTAAATAAAATTTGGAGCATTTTCAGCCACTATTCTTCAAACAATTGTTTTTGCTCTTTTCTCTCCTTTTCTTATTATGCAGTGTGAGAAGATAAATTGGAGATGTGGGTGGGATTTTAATGGTCATGCAAAGTCCTGTAAGTTATGAAGCTATGACAAAGAGCTGAGAGTCTGTTCAAAGGCCAGAAGTACAGTGGATTCTGGTCACTCTTTTCTTCTCTTCTCTTCTCTTCTCTTCTCTTCTCTTCTCTTCTCTTCTCTTCTCTCTCTCTCTCTCAGATAAAATAAATATCAGGAAGAATCTTGAGTGTGCCTCTCATCTCCTAGGGACCCATGACTGATACAAATGTAACATGGTCTAGAACCAAACTAAAAAAGTCCAGCTAGATTTAGACCATCAAATAATTATCCAAGCCCTGGCCGGTTTGGCTCAGCGGTTAGAGTGTTGGCCTGCAGTCCAGAGAGACCCGGGTTCAGTTCCCGCTAAGGGCACATACCTCGGTTGCAATTAGTCCCCGGCCCTGGTTGGTCGTGCGGGAGGCAGCCACTCGGTGTGTCCCTTTCACATCAATGTTTCTCTCTCTCTCTCTCTCTTCCTCTCTCTCCCTCCCACTCTATCTGAACAAAAAAGTGGAAAAATGTCCTCCGGTGAGGATAAAAAAAAATAATAATAATAATTATCCAAGAAAAGAACAACTTCTCTTAATGCATAAGAATAAGGCATAATTGACTATTTTGATGTGTTTCCATAGAGGTGAACAGTTTTTATACAAATTTTCAACAGTTTTCCTGGATTCTTGCTCATACTGCTCAATTCATTCATTTGTATTTGGCATGAAATCAAATATCTACTTGGATGCCTCCTGAAGTATCATAGTGTTCATTAATGAGGCTTAATTTTATAAAATACTTCTTGTATAAAATGTTTTTTGATGACTACCTGAACCAAATCCTTTCAGATTCTTTCCTAACGTCTTGGTGTGACTCACAAAAGGTGAAGCCACCTTAATCCTTGCTCTTCATCAAAAGTTGCAGGAAAGAAGAACAGGGCAAGTTCCTGCAAGCATGTCACCATGTTAGCAAAGTAACTGAAGACCTGGAGGGTGTCAGGGTTACTGTATTTAAAAAGCAGTTGAAGAGACTCCTAGTAGAATTTACAGGAAGCTTCACAGAAAGTTGAAGACTTGCACCTAAGACTTAAGTAGAGGGATTTTTCTTTTCTTTTTTTTTTTTATCCTCACCCAAGGACATTTTTGCATTTGTCCTCAGATAGAGCAGGAGGGAGAGAGGGGGAAGAGAGAGAGAGAAACATCGATGTGAGAGAGACACATTGAGTGGTCACCACCCACACGACTCCAACCGGGGCGGGAACAAACTGCAACCAAGTTACATGCCCTTAGTGGGATCCGAACCCAGGACTCTCCAGTCCACGAGCCAACGCTCTAACCGCTGAGCCAAACTGGCCAGGGTGGATTTTTCTTTTCTAACTGCACTTTTAAGAAGGGCACTTCATGTCCCATGCCTTGTCTTTGTCAGAGCTTCTACATTACAACAAGTATAACATCTTGCAAGTTAAAAGGAGAAAAATTCAGGAAGCAAAAAACACCTAATCAGAACAGCAAAAGAAAAAAGAATCCAAAAAAATGAGGATAATACAAGGAGCCTGTGGGACAACTTCAAGCATACCAACATTCCCATCATGGAGTGCCAGAAGGAGAAAAGAGAGGGCAAGAAATTGAAAACCTATTTGAAAAATAATGACAGAAAACTTCCCTAAATTGGTGAAGGAAACAAGTCCAGGAAGCACAGAGAGTCCCAAACAAAGAGGTCCACACCAAGACATATCATCATCAAAATGCAAAAGGTTAAAGACAAAGAGAGAATATTAAAAGCAGCAAGAGGAAAGCAGTTAGTTACCTACAATGGAGCTCCCATAAGGCTGTCAGCCGATTTCTCAAAAGAAACTTTGCAGGCCTGAAGGGAGTGGCAAGAAATATTTAAAGTGATGAAAAGCAAGGACCTACAACCAAGATTACTCTATCCTACAAAGCTATCATTTAGAGTCAATGGACATATAAAGAGTTTCCCAGACAAGAAAAAGCTAAAGGAATTCATCACCACCAAACCAGTATTAAATGAAATGTTGATGGGTCAAGAAGAAGAAGAAGGAGAAGGAGAAGGAAAAGGAGAGGGAGAGGGAGAGGGAGAGGGAGAGGGAGAGGAATAAGGAGGAGGAAGAGGAAGAGGAAGAAGGAGGAGGAAGAAGGAGGAGGAAGAAGGAGGAGGAGAAGGAGGAGCAGGAAGGAGGAGAAGGAGGAGAAGGAGGAGAAGGGAGAAGGAGGAGAAGGAGGAAGGAGGAAGGAGGAGGAGTGGCCCAGTGGTTGAGCATCAACCCATGCACCAAGAGGTCACCGGTTCAATTTCCAGTCAGGGCACCTGCCCAGGTTGTGGGCCAAATCCCCAGTGGGGGGCACGCAGGAGGTGGCCAATCAATGTTCTCTCTCATTGATGTTTCTATCTCTCTCTCCCTCTCCCTTCCTCTCTCTCTAAAATCAATAAAGAAAAAAATTAAAATTAAAATAAATAAATGAAAAAGAAGTTTCCAGTCTTGAAGGAGACACACAATAAATAGGTCAAACCCAACACAGAATAATAAACACAATACCAGAGACTTGATCAAGAAAAAGTATAGTGTCAAGGTTCTGAGCACAAGCTCCAGAGTCAGATGAACTGAAGTTAAAACTTGGTTCTGCTAGGTGTAACCTCTAGTTGCCTCCTCACTTGTAAAGAGAAGTTAATAACAGTAATCTCTTTGCAAGATTGTTATTAAAGTATGCAAAGCAGTTAGCATAGTGCCTGATACACAGTAACACCCCAATAAATGTTAGCAATAATTATTATAATAGAGGGCCATGGGAGTGCTACTAGAATTGGCTGAAAAGTTCATATTCACTCACACTAAACCCAGACCCAACGGCTCTCTTTACTCCCATCTTTCCAGAAAATAGATTCATTTGAACTTTGTCTTTGGAAGCAGATAAGTGACCTTGCCTAAAGCAGGGCCATAAACTACAATCATGTCTTCCAATCTTTCCCCTGGTATTTCATTTTATTCACAGAAAAATAAACTGGTTGGGGTGGAGACGGGTCATAATACTTGCATCAGATTCTCAGAAGGTTTAGCAACTTCAGAAACAAAATTGGGAGCCTCCACAGTAGCGGGAAGCTGTGCAGGAAGCTCTTGAGAATCACGATGTTGGAGAGAAACTGGAATTGCATGCATATACCAAAATATGGACTTCCAAAGAGGCCAACTGGAGTTTTCAAAACATCATCCCCCTTCCTTGGCCCTCTGTCATCTTGCCACTGTCTAATATTCTGAGATTAAGACAAGAGTGTTTCTCTTTATGGTTCCACAGGCTTGTCCTGTGATCTCTGTAAAGCCAGATAATGTTTTTGTACCTTGGGTTTATCCTCCAAAGCAACGCTGCCCACTAGAACTTTCTGTGATGATGGATATGTTCTATATCTGCCCTGCCCAACATGGTATCAACTAGCTATTGAGCACTTGAAATATGGCTAGTGTGATTTAGAAACTGAATTTTAAATTTTAATGAATTTAAATTTAAATAGTCACATGTGGCTAATGGTTACCATGTGGAATTTATATGTCAGCTTATCTGGGCTAAGGAATGCCCAGATAGCTAGTAAGACAGCATTTATGGGTATGTCTATGAGGGTGTTTCTGGAAGCAATTAGCATTTAAATCAGTAGACTGAGTAAAGAAGATCATCCTCACCACTGTGAGTGGGCATCATCCAATCTGTTGAGGGCCCAAATATAACAAAAAGGTAGAGGAAGGGTAAATCACAACACCTTTAGGATTTTGGAGCAAGACCCTGCCATCATCCATAGATGACTACTCTTCTTTTGAGAAACAGCTCTTGGCCTGCTACTGGGCCTTAGGAGAGACTGAACGTGACCATGGGCCACCAACTTGCCATGCACCCTGAGCTGCCCATCATGAACTGGGTGTTATCTGACACACCAAGCCATTGAGTTGGGCGTGCACAGCAACTCTTCATCATCAAATGTAAGTGGTATATATGTGATCAGGCTGGCACAGGCGCTGAAGGCACACGTTACATGATGAAGTGGCCCAAATGCCCATGGCCGCCACTCCTGCTACACTGCCTTCTCTCTCCCAGGCTGCATCTATGACTTCATGGGGAGTTCCCGATACTCAGTTGACAGAGGAAGTAAAGACTCAGGCCTCGTGTACAGATGGTTTTGTGTGATATGCAGGCACCACCTGAGAGTAGACAGATGTGGCACTCCAGTCCCTTTCTGGGACATCCCTGAAGGACAGTGGTTTAAGGGAAACTTACAGTGGTCAGAGCTTTAGGCAGTGCACCTGGCTGTTTGCTTTGCTTGGAAAGAGAAATGGCCATACACGAAATTACATACTAATTCATAGTCTGTAGCCAAGGTTTGGGTGAATAGCCAAGAACTTGGAAAGAACATGATTGGAAAATTGGTAACAAAGAAATCTGGGGAAAGAAGTATGTAAGCCCTGGCCGGTTTGGCTCAGCGGTTAGAGCGTCGGCCCGCAGACCAGAGAGTCCCAGGTTCAGTTCCCGCTAAGGGCACGTACCTTGGTTGCAGTTTGTCCCCGGCCCCGGCTGGGATCATGTGGGTGGCAACCACTTGATGTGTCTCTCTCACATCAATGTTTCTCTCTCTCTTCCTCCCTCTCTCCCTTCCGCTCTATCTGAAGATAAATGCAAAAATGTCCTCGGGTGAGGATAAAAAAAAAAAGTATGTAGATTGACCTCTCTGAATGAACAAAAAAATGAAGATATTTGTATCTCATACGAATGTTCACCAAGAGTGACCTGAGTAGAGCCTCCTTGATTTGATAATCAAGTAGATAGGATGACCCATTCTGTGGCTACCAGTCAGCCTGTTTCCCAGTCCACTCCTGTCATTGCCCAGTGGCTCATGAACAAAGTAGCCATGGTGGCAAGGATGGAGGTTATGCATGGGCTCAGGAACATGAACTTCTACTCAACAAGGTGACCTGGCTACAGTCACTGTTGAGTGCTCAACCTGCCAGCAGCAGAGATCAACACTGAGCCCTTGATATGAAACTATTCTCTGGCTGGGTGCTCAGCCAGCCACCTGGTAGCAGGTTGATTACATTGGACCACTCCATCATGGAAGAGGCAGCATTTTGTCATTACTGTAATAGAACATTACTCTGGATACAGATTTACCTTCCTTGCATACAGTGCTTCTGCCAAAACCACCATCCATGGACTTACAGAATGTCTTATCTACTGTCATGGTATTCCACACAGCATTGCTTCTGATCAAGGAACTCACTTCACAGCAAAAGAAGTGCAGCAATGGGACAAAGCTCATGAAATTCACTGGTCATACCATGTTCCTCACCATCCTGGAGCAGCTGGCTTGATAGAATGGTGGACCAGCCTTTTAAAGACTCAGTTTCAGTGCCAGCTAGGAACTGTAGGGTTGGGGCAAGGTTCTCCAAAAGGCTATATATGCTCTGAATCAGTGTCTAATATATGATACTCTCTCTCCAATAGCCTGGATTCACTAGTCCAGGAACCAAAGTGTGGAAAAGTGTGGGAGTGGCACCACTCACTATTACCCTTAGTGACCCACTGGTAACATTTTTGCTCCCGGTCCCCACAACTTTCTACTCTGCTGGCCTAGAAGTCTTAGTTCCAGAGGGAGAAATGCTTCCACCAGGAGACACAACAATGATTCCATTGAATGGGAAGTGAAGCCTGCCTCCCAGCCACTTTGGCCTCCTCATACCTCTGAATCGACAGGGAAAGAAGGAGTTACAATGTTGGGTGCTTGATCCTGACCACCAAGGGGAAACGGGACCATCATTCCACAGTCAACATAAGGAAGAGAATGTCTGCAATCCAGGAGATCCCGTAGTGTATCTATTCATATTACAATGCCTCGTGATCAAAGTCAATGGAAAACAACAATCCAATCCAGGCAGGATTAATTAATACTGGCCCAGACCCTTCAAGAAGGAAGATTTGCATCACCCTGCCAGGTACTCACCTGGCAAAGGGCATACAGAATGGTGGTAGAAGGTAGTTATAAATACCAGTTACAATCATATGACCAGTTACAGAAATGAGGATTGGAATTGCCATGATTATTTCCTCCTTATGTTGTTATGAATATGTCTGTGTTATGTATATAGGTTCTCTTTCTCTGGAGGACCCTAATACAAGAACCAGGAATCACAAGCCAGGGCCTCAGAGGAACCCTTAGAGAGGACAGTGTGTGGCTTCGGTAATGGCAGAATAGATTCTAATAAGCTCAGTGACAGACACATTCTACTGATGATGATGATGATGATAATAACAACAACAGCAGTAACATTTATGATGCTCTTACTTTGTGTAAATGCTGTTCTAAGTATTTTATGTGACTCATTTTTATACCACCTTATTAAGATATAATTCACATACCATATAGCTCACCCATTTAAAGCCTACAATTCAATGGTTTTTGGTATATTCACAGAGTTGTGCAACTATCACCACAATCAGCTTTAGAACATTTACATCATCCCAAAAGGAAACCCTGTACCCATTAGTAATTACTTCTCATTCTCCCCCCAAGCACTCCAGCCCCTGGAAACTGCTAATCTACAATCTGTCTCTGTATTTGCCTTTCTGGACATTAATTAACTCATTTAAATCTTTACAACCACGTTATGAAGTGGGTGCTGTTGTTGCCCCCATTTTACAGATAAGAAAAGAGAGGCACAGAGAGGTTAAGTAACATGCCATAGGTAACATAGGAAGAAAGTGGTAGAGCTGGGATTTGAACCAGACAGTCTGTCTTCAAAGCCCACAGGACATCCCCCAGTTCTCATCGATATGAGCAGCCCTTTGTTACTGAGCTGTTTGAGCAAGCTGCTCCTTGCAACCCAAGGAACTTGAAGACAATGCACAATATAAACCCCCTATACCACAAAAGGAATAACATCTAACATACTTGAATGGAATACTGCCAACTAGCACTCATAGTGCAAAATAACCCCAGGAAGGAGGTGGACTCAGTTCACTGACAAGATTGCTCCTGTCTTCCTAACAATGTAGCTGTTTTAACAGTCAAGAGCAGCCTACAGACAAATCAAAATGCATACCCAACTTCACTGTCAAATTTACGATGCTACTTGGGGAAGGAGGTATGTCTCAGCTTGAGTCTAAATTCTGTCCACCACTGAGATTCAGCTATGTCCAGGCACATCTTGGCAACGTTAGGAAAAGAGAAGGGCTGCCAGCCAGAACGCCAGGTAGCTGTTTGCATGAAGGGCTAAGACGCTTATGGGGAGAGGCTACTTCTTGGTGGAAGGAGAAGCAGAACTTCATGCTCGACCCTAAAACAAAGCCTTAGCCACAGAACCAAGTCATCCCCAGCACCCCAAGCCACCTCACCCTCAACGCGCCCCTGGCCCAATTCAAGAGCCCCGCTTGCATCCCAGGGCAGGGAATGATGCATCAGGTTGGTGTAAGCAGGGCTATTTGAGATAGTACACTAGCAGCTCAGACCTTCTCTATCAGAGAGCAGGAAAACACACACCCCTACTTTGCCCCAGGCCACGAGGTAGCCTTGGTCTCTCCAGGGTTCTGGAGCATCACTAGAACCCTGGTGGGAGCTAGTGGGAACAGCAGCAGGACATGATGACCAACTGGCTTTGCCAAGCCCAGCTCTGAAATGGGGGCCTGGGGGACTGATGAGTGGAAGTGAGGTGGTCTGTGCCCATTTCCAGAGTCCACCAAGTGGATACATTATGGGGGGCCAACTGGATTGTGCACGCACAGGCCCGCACAGGTCAGATGACCTCCACACCCCGCTGGAAGCTCTTCGAAATGCTTAAAGGCAAGAACCAGTGGATTTGGGTTTATTACTGCTAATGTGACTCCTTGAAACTTACAGCATCCAGACTCTGGTTCAGTTTTAAAAAGCAGAAAACTGATTTTAAACCACTTTCCTACTTTAATTTTCTTTCCTCTATTAATTCTTTACACTTAGTTCTACATTTGTTTTTTGTTCAGCCAATGTTTGTAAAAGTATTTACCACATGTCTGGGATTATAACAGGCCTGAGGACATGGAGGGGATAAAAGTGGGCCTTTTCCGCCCAGCCAGTGTGGCTCAGTGGTTGAGCATTGACCCATGCACCAGGAGGTCACCAGTTTGATTCCCAGTCAGGGCACATGCCCAGGTTGTGGGCCCGATCCCCAATGGGGGGCATGCAGGAGGCGGCCAATCGATGTTCTCTCTCATCAATGTTTCCATCTCTCTCTCCCTCTCCCTCTCCCTTCCTCTCTCTCTAAAATCGATACAAAAAAAAAATGTTTTTTAAAGTGGGCCTTTTCCTGGGGAGCTTATGGTCTAGAGAGAGAGAGGGGATGCTACATGGGTGGGACCACGCTGGGAGGGAGGAAAGCACGGGGAGCGGTGGGTGGGAGGCACCCAACCTGGGGTGGAGGAAAAGCACACATCCACCAAGGGTCTCTCCTCTTTTAACTTCAGAAAGCCAGTTTTCCTGGAAACTTCACGTTAGAGCTCAAAAAACCCCCTCAATGGCCCTGTTCCATTGTTTTATTCTTATAATCACCACACATAACTTTATACATTCTATTAGAATAAAAAAAGAAAGACTATATATTATCTTCATTAGGTAACTCTCGAGAAACACCATTGAAGGTGGTCAAAAGGTACAAACTTACAGTTACATGATAAGTAAGTCCTGGAGATGCAATGTACAGCATGGTGACCACACAGGGTGGGGTGAAAGTCGGTTTACTGTGGTGAGTACATGAAACAGAGTTTATTTTTTCTTTTCTCTTTATTGATTTTAGAGAGAGAGGAAGGGAGAGGGAGAGAGAGATAGAAACATCGATGAGAGAGAACATCGATTGGCTGCCTCCTGCATGCCCCCCACTGGGGATTGGGCACAACCTGGGCATGTGCCCTGACTGGGAATCAAACTGCCGACCTCTTGGTGCATGGGTCGATGCTCAACCACTGAGCCACATCGGTTGGGCCAGAGTTTATTCTTGTATTAATATTTATTAATTATTGTATTGTTTTCCATACGAACAACCATACACCTACTTTTGCCCCACCCTGTAGTTAATAATACTGCATTATATATTTGAAAGTTGTTAAGAGAGTAAATCTTAAAAGTCCTTATCACAAGAAAAAAATTGTATCTATGTGTGGTAATGAATGTTAAGTAATCATTTCACAATATATACATATATAAAATAATTATGTTGTACACCTAAAACTAATACAATGTTATATGTCAATTTTGAAAAAAAGATCATCAATATTTACTTTTCCATTAAACAGATTGAGCATTGCTTACAAAATTTGGTAGTAGAGTCATGCAATAAGTAAAAAGCAACCAAATATTTACCCCTTAGTATAAATTAGAAAAGGAGAGAGACATAGTTAAAGACCAAGTTCCTACTAATAATAATGTTTACCTTATTGCTAATACCTTGTTAATTATCCATTAATAATAATGACATTTTTTTTTTAAGTCCTCACTCGAGGATATTTTTCTGTTTATCTTCAGATAGAGTGGGAGGGAGAGAGAGAGAGAGAGAAACATCGATGTGAGAGAGACACATCGACTGGTTGTCTCCCGCACGACCCCAACTGGGGCTGAGGACGAACCGCAACCGAGGTACGTGCCCTTGACCAGAATCGAACCTGGGACTCTTGGTCCACGGGCCAATGCTCTAACTGCTGAGCCAAATTGAGCCAAATCGGCCAGGGCAGTAATGACATGATTAATAATGCTAACAATATTGTTAATCACCAACAATAAACACTCAACAAGTGCACCCATTTATTTATTTTATTATTTTTTGTACATGCCCCTAGCGGGAACCGAATCCGGGACTCTCTGGTCCGCACGCCGACGCTCCAACTGCTGAGCCAAACCAGCCAGGGCAATAAATGCACCCATTTAGAACCTAAATATTGCCCTGGCCGGTTTGGCTCAGGGGTTAGAGCATTGGCCTGTAGACCAGATAGAACCTAAATATTCATTAGCTACTCAAACATCAATGAACCAAGCCTCCTTTCATGAGATATTTGGAACTTGTATAGTTTAAAAGAAGAGGGTGTTAAGTTGTTAAGTTAAGTTCTATTAAGATTTACTCTCTTAACAACTTTCAAACAGAGCAAAGACTCTTTTTCTAATTATTGATTTTGAAAAACATTTCTAGCTAGAACTAGTGGAGTCTAACAAATTGGTTGACCCATATTACCCCTTAACAGGAGTTTTTTGCTTCCATGTGAAGAAGTAATAGTCCAGGATTTTTCCTTCATTGTATTGTTATTATCATTTCATTTATTTTATGGTTTCTCATAATAGATTTGTTTAAACCTAGAGAGCCCTGGCCGGTTTGGCTCAGCGGTTAGAGCATTGGCCCGCGGTCCAGAGAGACCCGGGTTCGATTCCCGCTAAGGGCACGTACCTAGGTTGCAGTTTGTCCCTGGCCCCGGTTGGGGTCGTGTGCATGGCAGCCAGTCGATGTGTGTCTCTCTCACACCGATGTTTGTTTCTCTCTCTTCCTCCCTCTCTCCCTCTCACTCTATCTGAAGATGAATGCAAAAATGTCCTCGGGTAAGGAGAAAAAAATAAAAAATAAAAATAAAAGCGCTGGAGAGTTATCCCTGCCAGTTTGGCTCAGCGGTCCTGCGGACCAGTGAGTCTCAGGTTCGATTCTGGCCAAGGGCACGAACCTCGGTTGCAGTTCATCCCTGGCCTTGGTGGGGGTCCTTCAGGAGGCAACCAGTTAATGTGTCCCTCTCACATCAATGTTTCTCTCTCCTTCCCTCCCACTCTATCTGAAGATAAATAAAAAAATATCCTTGGGTGAGGATTAAAGAAAAAAAAAAAAGGCACTGGAGAGTTAAAAAGAGTGATAAAGAGTTGAACAGAAAGACTCAACGAGAGCTTATTCTCCCCGCGAGAAAGTAACCCTTGAGTTATACTGCCATCATTTTCCTAAGGCAGCAGTTGTCACCTTTACCTTGTCAGCATTAACTGCTTGTCTGCATGACCAGCAATCCTGGCTACTGTTCTAGCTTTTGAAGGTTTTTCCTTGTTTCACGCATCCTTGGTCATTAATTTCTCCTTCTAAGAGCTGGCCAGGCTACAGTCAAGCAGGACATTCACCTTCTGTGGAGTTCAGGACTCTTGTTCCTGCCTCAGTCCATATTTTCTGGGCCAGGGGAAGAACCTACAATAATGCTATTTATTTTGTTTATTTAGTTTGTTTGTTTATTTGCTTAACACTATACAAATTTATTTTACAATTCTGGAGGTCAGAAGTCCAAAATGGGTCTTTTGGGCTAACATCAGTGTTTTGGGGCTAAAATCAATGCTTATTCTGCAGCCTCTAAGGAAGAATCTGTTTTCTTGCCTTGTCCAACTTCTAGAGGCCTCCCGCATTTGTTAGCCTGTGGCCCCTTCCTCCATCTTCAAAGCACCTCACTCCAACACCTGATTCCGCCTTTGTGTCTCCTCTGCGTCTCACCCTCCTGCTTTCCTCGTATAAGGACTCTTGTGATTAATCCAGGATAATCTCAAGATCCTTACTTTAATAACATCTGCAAAATCTCTTTTACCATGTGCTATAGACTGAATGTTTGCGTCCCCCCAAAATTCATAGGTTGAAATCTAATGCCCAATGTGATGGTATTTGGAAATGGGGCCTTTGGGAGGTGATGCGAGTGGGGCCCTCACGAATTAGAAGGTCCTGTAACAGAGCTCCCTCACTCCTTCCGCCCTGTGAGGACACAGCAAGAAGCCAGCTGACTATGAACCAGGAAGCAAGTTCTCTGAATCTGCCAGCACCTTGATCTTGGACTTTCCAGCCTCCAGAACTGTGAAAAATAAATTTCTGCTGTTTATAGACCACCTACTCTATAGAATTTTGTTATAGCAGCCAGAACAGACTAAGGCACCTTGTAAGATAATATAGTCACAGGTTCCTGGAATTAGGACGGATACAACTTTGGGGGACCACTCTTCAGCCTACCACAGTGAGATTTTATACTGTAAGCTGCCTACAATAACCCTTTTACAAATAAATGAAAAATGAAATGTTACTTCCGGTCTTGATTTTATTAGCCCACCTCTTGTTGCCCAACTTGGCCAGCTCTGGGAACCTCTGAGAGTTTTCAAAACCCCTGTAGGATTGAGATGCATAAATATCACTTGAAAAGGTTAGACTGGATGCTATGGTCTCTCTGCTCTATGAGCTGAGCAAGGCATTGCTGGCTTACTCCTTTGGGATATTTCCAACTACACTCCCAAGATCACACAGAATTTCCTAATGACAAAGTCTTAAAAGATCATCAGAGTCTATGGGGGGGGGGTATTATAATAAAAAGATAGTCATCTTTTTATAGTCACCCCTATGAAAATAATAATGCCTCAAGCTAGAATGTCATAATTTAGATTCTGGTTTGCATTCTGTTTTTAAAGAAGTATATAGAATTTTTAGCTACCATATATATAGAATTAGGCAAATACATCAATTGTTTACATTTAGTAGTTTGCAGAATAGATTATTTCAAATGTAATGGAAACTGCAAATGTTTCTATAAGACAAAGACAGATCAACAATAGAAATGGGCTAACTGAGCTGAGAGGCCGCAGTCATCTCTATCTTTAGACTGAAAATAGGTTGCTTAATAGTAAAGAAAATAATGCAGGTTATTTAAATAATACCTTTACTCGAAAGCCCCAAGGCCCATCCCAACAAGCCAGCGGATGTTAGTATTTTGTACACTGAGTGAACAAGGACTGGGAAGATATTTTTGTGTTCAGGATATGAGGTGTCACAATCGACTTGTTGCGCCACAATATTTGTGTGAATGAGCTCTTTTTTTTCCCCCAGTGATCTCTCACCTATAGCTGTGAAGAAATGGAAGCGTAGAAGGTAGGAAGTTGGAGTAGACAGGACATCCACCTGAGACAACTAAGATGTACACCACAAACAGCGTCCAGGTCACATATTGCCTACTTCTGACCTAGTAGTAGGTGGAAAGGAGTCCTGAATGAGAGTTCTGACTTTTCAACTGAAAACTTATCATGAGAGACACTTGATTCATTTCACATTGGCTATTTCTTTACCTGAAAAACATCAATAAGAACGAGAAACTTTGAGGCTGAGTGACAAATGAAAGCATTAAGAAGTATAGATTGATAGTTACAAAACAGTCACAGGGATGGAAAGTACATAGGGAATATAGTCAATAATACTGTGATCATTATATATGGGCCAGGTGGATACTAGAACTATCAGGGTATTACTTTGTAAGTTATATTAAATGTCTAGCCACTTTGCTGTATACCAGAAACTAACATAAAATAATATTGAATACCAACTGTAATTTTTTTAAAAAAAGGAATGAGAAACTTGACCAGGGAACACTGCTCACATTTTATTTGGAGTTCTAAGTTTGATTTGTTAACAAACAACTCTGGAATGGAGGCTGAGGAAATGGATACGGAAACAAAATCATAGAGAGTGCTGAATTCAATGAGCTCTTAACAGACAGCCACCAGATTGGCTCAACCCAAGTTGGAGGTAAGAGAAGAGGTACCACATTCCATCTTCCTAAATCAGAAAGTAAAGCTAGGTAAAGATGAAATCTGAAAGATGACCAAAATGTATGATGCCCTGGGTCAAGAAATGTATAATGAACTCTAGTTGAAAGATGTGGAGTTGAGAGCCAGACACTGAGAAAGGCCTGAGCTTGTCCTCCGGTGGTTTGGTGGACCCCAGCGCCCATATCTGGCTGCCCTTCTTGGCTGGTCGCCTTGAATCACTCTTTGGTGTGGTAACAGTCTTAAGATGCTTGCTTATCTCTCCTTAAATGGATAAATGAGTTTGCAATCCTAAAAAGGCACAAATAATAAACATATAGATGATGATGAAATAAAGTTTTAATATAAACTGTGCCAACCCTGATGTGAAAAGGTGTATAATCATTGTACTTCTTTTTGACAGACTTTATTCAATTTTCAGTGGTTTGAAACATGTCAGACAATCTGATATACTAGAGAATTTAACATATAATTTTAATTATAATCCTTAGGAAGATTTAACTAAATGTACAGTCAACATTTAAATTCAGAAGAGTCTGATTTTGTAAATGTAGGTGTTTGATTTTTAACATATAAAAATGCTTTAAGATTTGTATCTTACTAAATGTATATTTTGAGTTATTGGATTTATAAATTATCTAAATCCCTAGCAAGATTTTATTGTTAGATTTGTAAGGCTCTCTCTGAAGTGCTTGCAATATTCAGACTTAAGGAAACAGCTTAACTTTCCTACATAAGCTGTGCAGGAGAGTAAGTTCTTTACAGAAGAATACCAGCTAATGAATGCAGAATGAATGATAGACTTAAATACCATCATTCTGCAAACCCTAATAAAGTAATGATTCTGGGCAATGATGTTTACCTGCCAAAATCATCAGGTGAAAAGCTGGGGGGTTATATTAACAATGGATGCATCCAGCTGACATAACCTGAACCCACAGATCCTTCTTCACATCACAAAAAGAGAAACAACCAGACATTAAGTGTCTCCTGATGGATGTACACAACACTATATTGAATGTATTCTTGCCCAAAACCAAACCTGAATGTGATCAAGTTTCTAGATCATGGTTGCCAAATTTAGCAAATAAAAATACAAGATGACCAAACATTGCATGAAGCATACTTACTCTTTTAAAAAGTTGTTCATTGTTTAGTTGAAATTCAAATTTAACTGGAACTCCTGTATTTTACCTGGATCCTACTCTAGATCTAACTATCATTTCACAGGAAATACGTAGAAATGTAATCAGCAAATTCTAGAATGGAAAAACTCTACAGGACAAGTGTCCATCAAAAAATAAATTTCAAAGAAACAATAGTTTATTGCTAAGTGGACAAAAAAACAATTTGTTCTTTGACAGATAAATTGCAAGAATGAAAAAGGGAGAAAACCTATACAGATCCTTTGGAATAAAAGAGACTCAAGAGGCATAGCAATATATTTAAGGTGTGGACTTTGCATCCCCATCCCTAGGATACCAAAATCAACAGATGCTCAAGTCCCTTATATAAAAGAACACAGTATTTGCATATACTCTATTGCACATCCTCTCATATGCCTTAAATCATCTCTAGATTTCTTATAATACCTAGTACAACGTAAGTGCTATGTAAATAGTTGTTACACTGTATTATTCAGGGAATGACAAAAATAAAAGTCTGTACATGTTCAGTACAGACACAATGCCTACCTACATAGTATACATCAGCAACAATGTAACACTTTCCTTCTGAATATTTTTTACCTATGGTTGGTTAATTCTGCGGATGCAGAACCCATAGGTATGGAGGCCTGAATGTACTAATTGAATATTTTAAAATTATTGTTTAAAGTAATATATATTATGGTTGTGCTTCACAAAAGAATTTTTATCTTTTATTTTTAAATTGTGTTATTTATTTATATATTTTTATTTGGAAAGATAAGCTTGAAATATATTTTTGTCTATTTCCTTCATTATTTATATATAGATATGGATTTAGATAGATAAACATCTATCCCTTAGCTTATAGATAAATTGATGCCATGGATCAACTAAGAACATGACCTTAACCAAGAAGTTTCACCTCCTGGTTCTCCGGAGAAGCTTGGATACTGAGAGGTGACACTCTCCCCGCGTTCAGCCTGTTCAAAGGGATAGGAGTTGGCATTTAGCTGAATGTGGAGCAAGAACACACAGACTACTATGCTGCTCTTCTGTTCAACAGCCTCATCACAAAGGATAGGTTCACCCTGGGGCAGGGTTTTTGCTTGTCAGGATAGAAACTACTTGCAGCTTATTGTGTTCCTCACTAGAATGTAACCCACAGGGCAGGTTTCTCGTGTCAATCTACTGCTATATCCTCAGCAGTAGTAGGAGTTCAGTAAATACTTGTTGAATAACTTTAGATGAGCGTTTGCACCAGTCCTGTAGGTTTTCTCCTTATAGGTGGTGCTCTGTCTCCAAGGTGGCTGTGTAGACTAAAAGGTCTGAGCCGGCAGGAGATCACATCCTCAACGTAAGGCCAGTGTTGAGCAAAATGGCTTTATTGCATATGCCTGGGTGCAGGCAGGGTGAGCCGAGAAGGGGTCAGCCCCGAATTAGGGTTGGGGTATCGATTATATACCCCTACTTTCAGCTTCCAGCAGTTCCTGCTAATGTACTTTATCCAGCCCATTGTCCACCTTGCAGTAGGGCTGGTCTGGTATCTCGTCCGGCATCTGCTGGGTTATCCATTGCCTTGTGGACAATCCAGATAAACCTTATCCATACTCAATAAGAAGGCTGAGCAAAGGTCACGCAAGCAACACAATTTCCACAGTTTCTGCCTTTTGCAAACTTTTACCTTTACCCTTTAAAACATTACTAACCCTTTCATAGACCATCACTGTGGACTTGACAATTGTTTTTATTGTGGAAAAACCTGGCAGTCTATTCTTCACAAGCAGTCTTGTTCCAGGTTTCAGGTTCGATCCCTGTGTTAAGGCAAAACACAGGGCCCCTGGAACAGGCAGGGGACATGCCATGATGAGGAAGGTGGTTTTCCTAGGGTGCAGCTGACCCATTGCACTCCAGATGTGCTGACTCCTGTGATTTTCCCAAATGTGGGAAACTCAACTGCATAATTTCTGGTAGTGGGGGACTGCATTTGTGCTGTCCCCTGAGTTGTGAATGTTGGACTCAAAGCTGAAACATGGCCCGGCCGGTGTGGCTCAGTGGTTGAGCATCGACCCATGCACCCAGAGGCCATGGGTTCAATTCCTGGTCAGGGCACATGCCCAGGTTGTGGGCCAAATCCCTAGTGGGGGACATGCAGGAGGCAGCCCATCGATGTTCTCTCTCATCGATGTTTCTATCTCTCTCTCCTTCTCACTTTCTCTCTTTCTAAAATCAATAAAGAAAAAAAATTTTTTTTTTTTAAAAAAGCTGAAACATGTGCTTGATGGTACTTATAACTCTTGATGGGTCACACTGTACATCTCTTTTTCAAGAATTTTTATCTTTTGAAGATACATACTGAAGTGTATGGATGAAATGATATGATGTCTGAGATTTGCTTCAAAACAATCTCGTGGCAAGGTGGGACAGGAAAAGAGAGGAAATGAGATTAGCAGATATTGACAATTGCTGAAGCTGGGTGAGAAGTATGTGAGGGTTCATTATACTCTCCTATCTTTGTATCCATATACTGAAAGTTTTAAAAAGTTTTTAAGTCTGGTCAGAGTGGCTCAGCTGGTTGAGCGTCATCCTGTGCACTGAAAGGTTGCTGGTTCTATTCTTAGTCAGGGCAGATGCCTGGGTTTCAGGTTCGATCCCTGGCTGGGGCACGTACAGAAGGCAAAGCAATTGATGTTTCTCTCTCACATCAATGTTTCTCTTTCTCCCTTCCTCTCTCTAAGCATGTCCTCGGGTGAAAACTGAAAAATTTTTTTAAATAAAGTTTTTAAAAGGTGAGTGTTTAAGAAAAACTAAGGCTTACATGTATAATTTAAATAGAATATTAAGAGCCAATGAACTATAAATTTGTATGCCTGATAATAATTGAAAGGAATGATAAATTTAAATTATAGTTTAGTGAAAACAAATAGACTATAGTTTCTCCAATCTGTTTACAGACCTCTTTAATCTACCCAGAGACACCTCTGGAACCCTGAGGGTCTCAGATTAGAAACTGAGATTTGGAACTCAAAACTTGAGCAAAAAACAAAACAAAAAAACAGGTGTTGGAAGTCCCCAGGAATGGAATAGAAATGTACATGAGTAGGGCCAACTTAAAGATGGGGGACTAAGTAGAAGAAATATTATGGAAACAGAAAAATTGATGCCCCACATTCTTGAAGTTCACCGTGGCTAGAAAATACGCTGGAAGTCAGAAGCCTCAAGATGCAATTGCACTTAGTGAGAAAACGTGAAAATATTAAGAGCACGCTAACTGGTGCACCACTACACTGGGTTAAAGAACAATGTAGCAAATATTTACACATCCTTCCCCGCAATATTTAACTTCTGATACCATAACTTACGTATGATACCATAATGATGGATACGTTACTATACATTTGTCCAAACCCATAGAATGTGCACCAGCAGTGAACCCTAAGGTAAACTATGGGCTTTGGGGGATCATGGTGTGTCAGTGTAGGTTCACTGACAGTAACAATGCACTGCTCTGGTGGGGGATGTTGACAGTGGAGGAGGCTGTGTATGGGGGGGGGTGTATATAAGAACTCTGGAGAAAAAGATGGTGGTGGGCAGGACCGGAGCGAGGGTGAGTGAGAGTGTGAGAGAGTGTGAGTGAATGTGAGTGTGGATGACCAACCTTGAGCAGTGCAGAGACATGGGGCAGAAGGTTCCTGTGCCGTGGACGGAAAGCAGCCAGCTACTGCAGTAAGCGGCACGTTGGTAAACTTTCCCCTGCAGGGCCGGGAGGCCCCGCCATTTTAGAAGATCCCAGGTCTTCCCTGGGAGGAGGGAGCGAGGAGCGGCTAGGGCCGAGTGACCTGAGTCCACCAGAGCGCCTTGCACCATCGGTCCAGTGGACTTGGCTGTGTCAACACAGTCAGCACACAGTAGCAGTGCTATTGAAGTGCCCGCTGCAGTAACCAAAACCGGCCAGGAGCTGGAGCCCCACCCCCAACAGCAGCGGCAGCTCGCCCAGGCTCATGGTGGCACTAGCACCAGCTTGGGAGCCCAGCACCTCCTCCCACAGCAACAGTGACTGGGTGGGAGTAGAGCCCCACCCCCAGTAGGCATTAGCAGCTCAGATTGGCAGCTGAAAACATCCCCAGCAGCATCAGCAAAGGCTGATCAGGAGCGGTGCCCCAGCCCAAGCAGCAGGGCTAGGGCAGCTGAGACCTGCCCCTACAACTGCAGCAGCAGAGTTGGAGTGGAGCTCCTCCCCACCAGCAGCAGCAAAGTCCCAGCTGCGGAGCATCCTCAGCCCCCAACAGCAGTAAAGGATTGGGACCTGAGAGCACCCCCTGGCAACAGCAGCAGCAGTAGCAGTGCAAACCAGGAGCTGACACTCGCCCCCAGCAGCGACTGATCAGGAGCTGAGCCCCACCAGGCAGCAGAGTACCCCAACAGCACACCAGCAGGACCCACGCACCCCATAAGCATACCAGAGGGACCCACGAACCCCAGCAGCAGACCAGAGGGAGCCACGAACCCCAGCAGTGCACCAGTGGAACCCATGAACCTCAGAAGCATACTAGTGGAACCCCACACACCCCAGCAACATACCAGTGGGACCCACGCATCCCAGCAGTGCACCAGATGAACCCACGCACCCCAGGCAGCAGCAGAATATATCGGCAGCTGAGACTCATCCCCAGCAGCATAAGCAGAAGCTGATCAGGAGTGGTGCCCCAGCCCAAGCAGCAGCAAGTCTCAGGGAGCCGAGACCTGCACGACAGACCAATACCAGCCACAAGGTGCCAACCCTCCAGGACCCACAGCAAGCAAGAGGTGCCATACACCAAAACAGGCTTGGAGGCACAGCAGCCTTAGTTGATACACACTGACCTGCCTAAACACTCCAACATCCCTCACTGGACTTAGAACTACTAGATTGCTAAAATGATGAGACAAAGAAACAACACCCAAATGAAAAAAAGAGAGGAATCACCAGAAAAAGAACTACAGGAACTAGAAGAAAGCAACTTGTCAGATAAAGAATTTAAAGCAATGATTATAAGGGTGCTCAAACAATTTGGTGAGAACTACAAGCAACTTAATAAGAATTATGAAGAGCTCACTGGGAACTACTTCAGCTTTAAAAAAGAGGTAGAAGCTATGCATAAAAATCAAGAGGAAAAAAAGAATGACATAGCTGTTATAAAAAATACCTTAGAAGAGTTCAGTAGTAGATTAGAAGAAGCTGAAGACCAAATCAGCGACTTAGAAGACAAGGTAGAAAAAAACACCCAAATAGAGCAGCAAATAGGAAAAAAAAAAAAAAATTGAAAAGCAGGAGGAGAGTTTAAAGGAGCTGTGGGACAATACAAAACGTAACAACATTCACATTATAGGTGTAGGGGAAGGAGAAGAATCAGAGAAAGGAATAGAGAACCTGTTTGAAGAAATAATGACAGAAAACTTCCCTAAACTGGTGAAGGAAAAAGTCACACAAGTCCAGGAAACACAGAGAGTCACAAGCAAGATGAACCCCAAAAGACCCACAGCTAGACACATCATAATTAAAATGGCAAACCTTAAAGACAAAGAAAGAATCTTAAAGGAAGCAAGAGAGAGACAGAGTTACCTACAAGGGAGCTCCCAGTAGACTGACAGCTGATTTCTCAATAGAAACACTGCAGGCCAGAAGGGAGTGGTATGAAGTGTACAAAGTAATGCTAGGCAAGGGTCTGAATCCAAGACTACTCTATCTAGCAAGGCTATCATTCAAAATTGAAGGAGAAAGAAAGAGCTTCACAGATTAAAAAAAAAAAAAAAAACTAAAGGAATTTACCACCACCAAACCAGCACTTGCAAGAAATGCTGAAGGGACTGTTGTAAGAAGAAGAAAAAGCAGAGAGAGAAAGAGGAACACAAACATAAAATAAAAATGGCAACTAATAACTATCTATCAATAATAACCTTAAATGTAAATGGCTTAAATGCTCCAATCAAATGACATAGGGTAGCTGATTGGATAAGAAAACACGACCCATATATATGCTGTCTACAAGAGACCCACCTCAAAACAAAAGACACACAGGATGAATGTGAAGGGATGGAAAAAATTTTTCCAAGCAAATGGAAATGAAAAAAAAAAGCTGGTGTAGCAATACTCATATCTGACAAGATAGACTTCAAAACGAGGGCCATAGTAAGAGACAAAGAAGGTCACTGCATAATGTTAAAAGGATCAATCCAACAAGAGGATATAACCCTGGTAAACATATACGCACCAAATATGGGAGCACCAAAATATATTTAAAAACTTCTGGAGGACATCAAGGGAGAGATCAATAGCAATATTATTATAGTGGGTGACTCTGACACCACTGAATAGATCTTCCAGACAAAAACTCAACAAGGACATAGAGTCCTTAAATGATAACCTAGATCAGTTGGACTTAATTGATATTTACAGAACATTTCACCCCAAAGCTGCAGAATATACATTCTTCTCAAGTACACAAGGGACATTCACAAAGATAGACCACATGTTAGGACACAAAGTAAGTCTCTACAAATTCAAATAGATTGAAATCATATCAAGCACCTTCTCGGATCACAATGGCATGAAACTAGAACTCAATTACAATAAAACCCACAAAAACATTCAAACACTTGGAGGCTAAATAGCATGTTATTAAACAACGAATGGGTTACCAATGAGATCAAGAAAGAAATTAAAAACTTCCTGGTAACCAATGTAAATGAACACACACAACAACACAAAATCTATGGGACGCAGCGAAAGCAGTCCTGAGAGGGAAGTTCATAGCACTACAGGCCTACCTCAAGAAACAAGAAAAATTCCTAATTGACTCTCTAACCCTACAACTTAAAGAACTAGAAAGAAAACAGCCCTGGCCGGTTTGGCTCAGCGGTTAGAGCGTTGGCCTGCAGTACAGAGAGACCCGGGTTCGGTTCCTGCTAAGGGCATGTACCTCGGTTGCAGTTTGTCCCTGGCCCTGGTTGGTCGTGCGGGTGGCAGCCACTCGATGTGTCCCTTTCACGTCGATGTTTCTCTCTCTCTCTTTTCCTCTCTCTCCCTCCCACTCTATCTGAACAAAAAATGAAAAAATGTCCTCAGGTGAGGATAAAAAAACAAAACAAAAAAGAACTAGAAAGAAAACAAAGAGAAAAACCCAGAGCAAGTAAAAAGAAAGAAATAGTAAAGTTCAGAGCAGAAATAAACAACATAGAGACTAAAAAAACAGTTCATAAGATCAATGAAACCAAAAGCTGGTTCTTTGAAAAGATAAACAAGATCAATGGACCTTTAGCCAGACTCACCAAGAAACAAAAAGAGAAGACCCAAATAAACAAAATCAGAAACAAAAGAGGAGAAGTAACAACTGACACCACAGAAATACAAAGGATCATCAAAACATACTATGAACAATTACATGCCAACAAATTGGACAATCTAGGCGAAATGGACAAATTTCTAGAAACACACAGTCTCCCAAAACTGAACTGGGAAGAGAGAGAAAACTTGAACAGACCAATAACAACAAAGGAAATTGAAGATGTAATTAAGAAACTCCCGGACTTCCGGTCAAGATGGCGGCGTAGGTAGACGCAGTATCGCGTCCTCCCACAACCACATCAAAGTTACAACTAAACTACAGAACAACCATCATTCAAAACCACCTGAAATCAAGCTTAATGGAAGTCTGACAACTACGAAATTAAAGAAGAAGCCGCATCGAGACTGGTAGGAGGGCGGAGGCATGACGGGCTGGTCCCACACCCACGTGTGGCGGATAAAAATTAGGAGGGCACCTCAGCTGGGAAGGTCCTCCCTGAGGACTGAGGGGTCCCCGTCCCACACCAGGCGCCCAGCTGAGGGCTCCAGTGCCAGGAAGAGAAGCCCCCAGAACTTCTGGCTGGAAAAACCAGCGGGAACTGAGGCTGAGGCGGCTGGAGCCCCCGGCAGCTCCTCTTAAAGGGCCCGCGCACAGACTTACTCGGACTCGCTCCCTCTGGGCTCCAGGGCGGGGGAGGCAGCCTGAAAGGCACCAGAATCATGTGGGGAAGAACTGAGCTGTTTGGCATTGGCGCGAGGGCTGGAGAGGCAGCTTTCTCCTGGACAGACCTGGACAGACGTGCTATCAGAGGCTTTCGTTCCTTTGGTGAGCCCTTCCCTGGGGCGGTAGACGCCGCCATTTCTGGGACTCCAGCTACCTGGCTCACACAGTTGGCCCCGTCCTGGTGATTCCCTGAGGCCCCGCCCCACCCAACTTCCAGGCCCACCCAAGCTATTGCCAGTTGCTTTACCATAGGATTGGCCTGTCTTGGAGCCTGCTTCAGCTTTTCCTAAATTCTTTCAAACAAGTAGCATCTGGTCTCAGCTAGCCCCACACCTCTCGCTAAGTAATACATACAAACAAACACAGGGAGGCAGCCAAAGTGAGGAGACAAAGAAACAGGTCCCAAATGAAAGAACAGACAAAACTCCAGGAAAAGAACTAAGTGAAATGGAGTTAAGCAACCTAACAGATGCACAGTTCAAAATACTGCTTATAAGGATGCTCAACGGACTTAGTGAGAACCTCAGTGAACTTAGTGAGGGCCTCAAGAGCATAAAAAGGGACCAGTCAGAAATGATGGATACACAGTTAGAAATGAAGGAGGCACTAACTGAAATAAAGAATAGTTTAGGACTTCCGGTCAAGATGGCGACCTAGGTTGACGCGGAACAGCGTCCTCCCACAACCACATCAAAGTTACAACTAAATCACAGAATAACTATCACTTAAAGACCGCATGAAATCAAGCTGAATGGAAGCTCTGCAACTACAAAATTAGAGAAGCAGCAGAATGGAGACAGCATACTGCCCTCCAGAACCCTCCTTGTTGCCTGAAAGGAAACGAGATCCTGCAGCCAGGGGCGCCTGCAGAAGCTGAGTGACCCCCCCACCACGGAGGAACCCAGGAGCGAGGGAGCCGGGCGACCCCCCCCACCACGGAGGAACCCAGGAGCGGGGGAGCCGGGCAACCCCCCCCCGCCACGGGGGAACCCAGGCGGAGCGGGGGAGCCAGGAGATGCCCCCACCGCGGGGGAGCCCAGGTGGAGCGGGGGAGCCACGACCCCGCCACCACGGGGGAACCCAGGCGGAGCGGGGAAGCCGGGCAACCCCCCCACCAACGGAGGAAGCCGGCAACACACAGGAGAACTGAGCAAACTGAACAACGAAACTGACCCAGAGACATGGAGGGTGGAGTACAGGATGACGGGCCTCAGAGGAGGGGGGGAGGCAGGGGAAAGAGAAATCACAGAACCTATGTGCATGGGTGCATAACCAATGGACATGGACAACAGGGATGGGGAGGAGGAGAAGGGGAAGGGGAGGAGGGTGTCAATGGGGGAAAAAAAGGAAAAACATCTGTAACAAAAACAAATTAATAATAAAATAAATTATAAAAAAAAAAAAAATTAACAAATGAAAAAAAAAAAAAAGAAACTCCCCCGCAAACAAAAGCCCAGGCCGGATGGCTTCACAGGGGAGTTTTACCGAACATTCAAAGAAGATGTAATACCCATTCTCCTCAAACTATTCCTAAAAATCCAAGAAGACGGGAGACTTCCAAACTCGTTTTATGAGGCCAGCATAGTCCTAATTCCAAAACCAGATAAAGACACTACAAAGAAAGAAAACTACTGGCCAATATCCCTGATGAACACAGATGACAAAATCCTTAACAAAATATTAGCAAATCGGATCCAGCAATATATCAAAAAAATTGTTCACCATGACCAAGTGGGATTCATACCAGGGATACGAGGATGGTACAATATTTGCAAATCAATAAATGTGATACACCACATAAACAAAATGAAAGATAAAAGCCATAATCATATCAATAGATGCTGAAAAAGCATTCGACAGAATCCAGCACCCATTTCTGATAAAAACGCTCAGCAATTTGGGAATAGAGGGATCATATCTCAACATAATAAAGGCCATATATGAAAAACCTACAGCCAACATCATACTCAATGGGCAAAAACTAAAAGCATTTCCCTTAAGAACGGGAACAAGACAGGGATGTCCACTTTTGCCACTCTTATTTAACATAGTACTGGAAGTCTTAGCCACAGCAATTAGGCATGAAGAAAAAATAAAAGGGATCTAAATAGGAAAGGAGGAAGTGAAACTGTCATTATTTGCAAATGACATGATATTATACATAGAAAACCCTAAAGACTCCATCAAAAATCTACTAGACTTAATAAATGAATTGGCAAAGTAGCAGGATACAAAATTAACATCAAGAAATCGATGGCATTCTTATACACCAACGATGAACTCACAGTAAGAGAAACTAAAAAAACAATCCCATTTACCATTGTGGCAAAAAAATTAAGATACCTAGGAATAAACTTAACCAAAGAAGTAAAGGATCTCTTCACAGAAAACTACAGGTCATTGGAAAAAGAAATAGAGGAAGATACAAAAAATTGGAAGCATATACCATGTTCATGGATTGGAAGAATTAACATTATTAAATTGTCCATACTACCCAAAGCTATCTTAGATGCAATGCAATTCCCAATAAAATACCAATGATATACTTCACAGAACTAGAACAAATAGTCCAAAAGTTTATATGGAACCAAAAAAGGCCCCGAATAGACACAGCAATCTTGAAAAAGAAGGACAAAGTAGGAGGGATCACAATACCAGATATCAGGTTATACTACAAAGCCACTGTAATCAAAACAGCCTGGTACTGGCACAAGAACAGGCACATAGATCAATGGAATAGAACAGAGAACCCAGATATTGACTCAAGACAATATGCTCAATTAATATTTGACAAAGGTGGCAAGAGCATACAGTAGAGTCAAGACAGCTTCTTTAATAAATGGTGTTGGGAAAATTGGACAGCTCCATGCAAAAAAATGAAGCTAGACCACCAACTTACACCAAACACAAGAATAAACTCAAAATGGATAAAAGACTTAAATGTGACTCGTGAATCCATAAAAATCCTAGAAGAAAATGCAGGTAACAAACTTTCAGACATCATACGCAGCAGAATTTTCACTGATACAACACCTAAGGCAAGAGAAACAAAGGAAAAAATGAACACATGGGACTACATCAATCTAAAAAGCTTCTGCACAGCAAAAGGAACAACCATCAAAATGGAAAGGGAACCCACTATATGGGAGAGCATAATTGCCAATGATACATCAGACAAGGGGTTAATTTCCAAAATATATAGAGTACTCACACAACTCAACAAAAGGAAGACAAAGAACCCAATTAAAAAATGGGCAGAGGACCTAAAGAGACACCTCTTCAAACAGGACATACAAATGGCCAAGAGACATATGACAAAATGCTCAATGTCTCTAATCATCAGAGAGATACAAATTAAAACAACTATGAGGTATCACCTCACACCTGTCAGAATGGCCGCCATCAACAAATCATCAAACAACAACTGTTGGCAAGGGTGTGGAGAAAAGGGGACTCTAGTACACTGATGGCTGGAATGCAGACTGGTGCAGCCACTGTGGAAAACACTATGGTGTTACCTCAAAAAGTTAAAAATTGGACTGCCATTTGACCCAGTGATCCCACTTCTAGGAATATACCCTAAGAAACCTGAAACACCAACGAGAAAGAATATATGTACCCCTATGTTCATAGCAGCACTATTTACAATAGCTAAGATCTGGAAACAACCCAAGTGTCCATCAGTAGATGAGTGGATAAAAAAGCTGTGGTACATGTACACAATGGAATACTATGCAGCTGTAAGAAAGAAAGATCTCTTATCCTTTGAGATGGCATGGAAGGACCTAGAGAGTATTATGCTAAGCAAAACAAGCCAAGATAAACAAATATCACATGATCTCACTTATCTGTGGAATATAATGAACTAAAACTGATGAACAGAATTGACGCAGAGACATAGAGGTGGGGTACAGACTGACAAGCCTCGGGGGGGAGGTTGGGGCGGGAGATATAAACCACATAACTTATATGCATGTATGCATGACCAATGGACATAGACAACAATGCTGGGGATGGGGCGGTGGGGACAGGGAGCAGAGTGTCAGTGGGGGAAAAAGGAGAAACGTCTGTAACAAAAACAAATTAATAAAAAAGAATACCATAAAAATAAATAAATAAAATAATACTGAATGTCAATTGTAATTGAAAAATTAAAAATAAATTTAAAATTAAGAAAATTTTTTTCTTTTCTAATATCTATGTACTTTTCCATTTTTTTTATTGTTGACTCTATTGCAGATGTCCCCCAATTTCCCTCTACCTTTGCTTCCCTCCACCCTGCCCCCATACCCCTTAGGTAATTTTTTTTTAATTTATTGATTTTAGAGAGAGGAAGGGGGGGAGAGAGAGAGAGAAACATGGATTTGTTGTTCCACTTATTATGCATTCATTGATTGCTTCTTGTATGTGCCCTGACTGGGGATCAAACCAGCAACCTTAGTGTATCGGGTGGGACAACGCTCTAACTAACTGAGATACCCAGCCAGGACCAAATTTTTTTAAAAGAGAAATACTGTTGCCCTAGCCAGTTTGACTCAGTGATTAGTGTGTCAGCCTGAGGACTGAAGGGCTGCAGGTTCAATTTCTGGTCAAGGGCATGTACCTGAGTTGCAGGTTGGATCCGCAGCCCCCAGTCAGGTCGTATGGGAGGCAACCAATCAATGTGTCTCTCTCACATCGATGTTTCTCTCTCTCTCCCTCCCTTCCACTCTCTCTAAAAAAAAAATCAATGGAAAAACATCCTCGGGTGGGGATTAACAAAAAAAAAACAAAACAAAAAAAGAAATATATTGTTTAAAAGAACTCCACTTGGCCCTGGCCAGTTTGGCTCAGTAGTTAGAGCAATGGCCCGTGGACAAAAGCGTAGTGGGGTTGATTCGGTCAAGGTCACGTACCTCGGTTGCAGTTCAATCTTCAGCCCTGGCCAGGGTCGTGCGGGAGGCAGTCAATTGATATGTCTTCTCACATCGATGTTTCTCTCTCTCTCTCCCTCTCATTTTGTCTGAAAATAAATGGAAAAGTGTCTTTGGGTGATGATTTAAAAAAAATAAAAAGAAAAGAACTCCACTTGGTAAGTACTGTCACTCATACTTTTGTTTGTTTGTTTTTATCCTCACCCGAGGACATTTTTGCATTTATCTTCAGATAGAGCGGGAGGGAGAGGGGAGGGAAGAGAGAGAGAGAAACATCCATGTGAGAGAGACACATCAACTGGTTGCCACCCACATGACCCCAACCGGGGCTGGGAACAAACTGCAACTGAGGTACATGCCCTTAGCGGGAACCGAACCCAGGACTCTCTGGTCCGCAAGCCGACACTCTAACCGCTGAGCCAAACCAGCCAGGGCTCACTCATACTTTTGAGAGGAGGACACGGAGGCTCAATGCCAGGGACACAGGCAAGCTGAGGTGCAATCCACAAGGTCTGCCACAGGGCCCAGGCTCTCGTCACTGTGCGTACTGCCAGGCCAGTGTTTACTCTCATCTCACCTTGCACTTCCCAGATTACTAGTGACACTGAGCATCAATCCCTCGGTTTATTGGCTATTAGACTTGTTTTCAAGACCACAATTTGGATAGGTGATACAAAAGAAGAGCCATAAGAAACAGATTCAGGGTAAGACCCCAGAATCAGATTTGGGAGAAAGTGGGGGTGGGGGCATCCCATGCGCAGAGTTGGGGCTGAGGAGTAGGAATCGTCTCAGAGTGTAATTTCGGCATGACCCAAGTGTTGCCAGATTTAGCGAATAAAAATACAAGATCCCCACTTACATTTCTACTTCAGATTAACAACAAATAAGTATGTTCCAACTAAAATTCGAATTTGCCTAGGCATCCTATATAATGTCTGGCAACCCCCCCCCCCCACCCTGCTGCATTAGCCCCCAGGCCTTATTTTCCAGCCCTCCTAGAGTTTCTTTGAGTTACTTCTCACTCATAAATCTCTTTCCTGCTTAAAATAGTTGTGGTGGAGTCTGTTGTGTGCCACTAAAACTCTCAGTGTGGGAAGATGAGCAAAAGACCTAGAAGACTATATTTCAAGGAAAAATGGGAGCAAACACAATTCTTTGTGTAAGAGAACAGTGCAATGTACTTAATATGCAAAGTGTCTTTCTAGAGAATTCCACTTAAGGTGTCATAACATCTGCTTGCTTCATGTCCTTATGTTATGTGCCTAAACTTTACAGCCTTTGGAGTTTGTGATACTTGGTAAAGTTGTGCGCCTTCACTTTACAGATGAGTAATTAGAGATTTACAGAGGTTCTGGCCTTCTCTAGAGTCCCATGGCAAAACTGGGCTGAGAACAAAGGTCTCCAGATTCGCAGATGCTAATCCCACTACTCCAAATTCCTGACCCAGAAAGGCCTCATTATAATAAGCATAGTGCATACTAAAATGTGGCTCATAAAATGGCAGAATCATGCCTAATTAACGAGTGTGTTCTACAAAGGGTGGCACAATGCCTGAAACGAAATAGATACTTGTTCAGTGGAAGGATGGAAAAGTAGAATCAGACGTATAAAAGTAATCTGTTATTTAAGTACATATTAACATATTAAAGCACATCAAATTCTTGCCAACCTAAAGTTGATCTTAGAATAAAAGGACAGGACTTCCGGTCAGGATGGCGGCGTAGGTAAACGCGGTATGGCGTCCTCCCACAACCACATCAAAGTTACAACTAAACTACAGAACAACCATCATTCAGAACCGCCTGAAATCCAGCTGAATGGAAGTCCTACAACTACGAAATTAAAGAAGAAGCCATATTGAGACTGGTAGGAGGGGCGGAGGCGGACGGGCTGGTCCCACACCCACGTGTGGCGGATAAAAATTAGGAGGACACCTCAGCTGGGAAGGTCCTCCCTGAAAACTGAGGGGTCCCCGTCCCATACCAGGCGCCCAGCTCAGGGTTCCAGTGCCAGGAAGAGAAGTCCCCATCACTTCTGGCCGGAAAAACCAGCGGGAACTGAGGCTGAGGCGGCTGGAGCCCCCGGCAGCTCCTCTTAAAGGGCCCGCGCATGGACTTACTCAGACTCGCTCCCTCCAGGCTCCAGCAAGCGGGAGGCAGCTTGAAAGGCACCAGAGTCATATGGGGAAGAACTGAGCTGTTTGGCATTGGAGCAAGAGCTGGAGAGGCAGCTTTCTCCTGGACAGACGTGCTATCAGAGGCTTTTGTTCCTTTGGTGAGCCCTTCCCTGGGCCGGCAGACACTGCCATATCTGGGACTCCAGCTACCTGGCTCACACTGTTTGCCCCGCCCTGGTGATTCCCTGAGGCCCCGCCTCACCCAACTTCCAGGCCCACCCAAGCTGTTGCCAGTTGCTTTACCATAGGATTGGCCTGTCTTGGATCCTGCTTCAGCTTTTCCTAAATTCTTTCAAACAAGCAGCATCTGGTCTCAGCTAGCCCCATACCTCTCGCTAAGTAATACATAGAAACAAACACAGGGAGGCAGCCAAAATGAGGAGACAAAGAAACAGGTCCCAAATGAAAGAACAGAACAAAACTCCAGGAAAAGAACTAAGTGAAATGGAGTTAAGCAACCTAACAGATGCTGAGTTCAAAATACTGCTTATAAGGATACTCAATGGACTTAGTGAGAACCTCAGTGAACTTAGTGAGGGCCTCAAGAGCATAAAAAAGGACCAGTCAGAAATGAAGGATGCACTAACTGAAATAAAGAATAGTTTACACAGATGCAATAGTAGAGTAGGTAAAGCCAAGAAGCAAACCATCGATTTGGAATATAAGGAAGCAAAAAACACCCAATCAGAACAGCAAAAAGAAAAAAGAATCCAAAAAAATGAGGATAGTGTAAGGAGCCTCTGGGACAACTTCAAGCATGCCAACATTCGCATCTTGGGGGTGCCAGAAGGAGAAGAGAGAGAACAAGAACTCAAAAACCTGTTTGAAACAATAATGGCAGAAAACTTCCCTAACTTGATGAAGGAAACAGACATACAAGTCCAGGAAGCACAGAGAGTCCCAAACAAGATGAACCCCAAGAGGCCCACACCAAGACACATCATCATCAAAATGCAAAAGGTTCAAGACAAAGAAAGAATCTTAAAAGCAGCAAGAGAAAAGCAGTTAGTTACCTACAAGGGAGTTCCCATAAGACTGTCAGCTGATTTCTCAAAAGAAACTTTGCAGGCCAGAAGGGAGTGGCAAGAAATATTCAGAGTGATGAAAAGCAAGAACCTACAACCAAGATTACTCTATCCTGCAAAGCTGTCATTTAGAATCGATGGCCATATAAAGAGTTTCCCAGACAAAGAAAAGCTAAAGGAGTTCATCACCACCAAACCATTATTATATGAAATGTTGAAGGGTCTTCTTGAAGAAAAAGATAAAAAAATATGAACAAATAAAATGGCAATAAATACATATCTATCAACAATTGAATCTACAAACAAAATGAACAAGCAGAACAGAAACATTCTCATAGATACAGAGAACTTTTGTTGGTTACCAGATGGGTGGGGGCTGGGGGGATGGGTGAAAAAGGTGAAGGGATTAAGAAGTACAAATTGCTTGTTAGACTGACAAACCTCAAAGGGAAGGGGGGTTGGGGGGTGGAAAGAAATAAACCAAAGAACTTATATGAATATATGCATAACCAATGGACACAGACAACAGTGTGGGGAAAGGCAGGAGGGGGGCAGGAATGGGGAGAAGGGGGGCAATGGGGGAAAAATGAGGAACATCTGTAATACATTCAACAATAAAGATAAGTTAAAAAAAATTAAATAAATAAATAAATAAAAGTATATAAAAAAAAAAGAATAAAAGGACATAATAAGACAGGTAGAAGGAAAGGCAGTGAGTTGCATTCATCAGGACCCTTACAGTTCATCTGGTGTGACCTCCTAACCAATGCAAGAATTCCCTCTACAACACCTTTAACAGATGCTGCCAAGAGAACTCTTCTAGTGACAAGAGCTCACTACCTTTTGTTGAACAATTAAAAATTTTTTTTAATTTATTGATTTTATTTATTTTTTTATCCTCATCCGAGGACATTTTTGCATTTATCTTCAAATAGGGAGAGAGGGAGGAAGAGAGAGAGAGAAACATCAATGTGAGAGAGACACATCAAGTGGTTGCCACACACATGACCCCAACCGGGTCCAGGGACAAACTGCAACCAAGGTACGTGCCCTTAGCGGGAACCAAACCAGACTCTCTGGTCCGCGGGCCAACGCTTTAACCGCTGAGCCAAACCGGCCAGGGCTAATTTATTGATTTTAGAGAGAGAGGAATGGGGGAGAGAGAGAGAGAAACATCAATTTACTGTTGCACTTATTTATACATTCATTGGTTGATTCTTGTATGTGCCCTAACCAGTGATCGAACCCAAAACCTTGGCGTATCGGGACGATGTTCTAACCAACTAAGCTACCCGGCCAGGGCTGTTGGACAATTTTAATTTTAAGTCTCCCCTAGAGTGATGCAGACATCCCTAATCCCTCTATCCTCTGAAGTCCCCTATATGTTTAATATCTACATAAGGCGAGTCTAGACTGCTTCCCCAACATTCTCACGGATTTCCCAGACGCCAGCATTAAACGAGGCAGTCCAGGCTGCAGTTTGCTTGCTCACACCTCAGCGCCTGCATTCACTGTCTTCTCTTATTGGTCGCTTCCCTTCATCCTCAACCTTATTCCTCTTTTTTCATTCCCCCAAATCCCCCAGGACACAAAATAATGTCAAACTGAATATTGAGGATCACTGCTCCGAGCAGTTGTTCAGCCATTCCCCACCTCGGCAATTTCTCACCCAGGGCGTCCCGCCGGGGTCTAGACCTCTGCCAGATGGCTCTCTCCCACCCGCCTCACCTTTCCCCTTCTTCCCATAGCTCCTCAGGGAACATACATTTTTCTCTCATCTTACTGGAGAGGAAAACTGAGCTCTATTTTTTGTATCTTCTTCTCTCTGACCACACCACAGGCAGCTCACCTTTCATACCCAAAGAAGCTCATCAAGGTTGTTTCCCTACACAGAAATACTCTAAGATGAGTTATGTAAGATTGGTAATGTCATAACAATCAATTATTTAAAATGTTTTCCTGCTACCACTGATACTGAGCTGAAATCAATTTCCTTGTAACCTGTTCCTACTAATCCTACTTTTGATTTCTGGAACTACAGAATAAATCTAATTTACTTTCAGCCATTATAAGTCCATGTTTCATGTCTTCTCTATATCTTCTCTTTGCCAGGTTAAAACTTTCCCCTTTTCAAATAAAATATGTTTTTATTGATTTTTTTTTAGAGAGAGATAGAAACATCCATGTGGGAGAGAAACAGTGATCGGCTGCCTCCTGCATGCCCCCCCACTGGGGACCAAGCCCACAACCCCGGGCATGTGCCCTGACCAGGGATGGAACCGGGACCTCTCAGTCCATGGGATGATGCTCAATCCACTGAGCCACACCGGCTAGACAAAAACTTTCCCATTTTTATAATAATTCTTCACTTTATATAGTTTCTAAGCTCTTTACCACCTTTCTTGTTCTTTGACCACTGTTCCTGTAAAAATGCCCAGAATTTAACAGAATGGTCCCCACATGGGCTGATAAAGTGACATAAGTAAGATTATTACCTCTCTCCATCCAAACAATGAAGTCTAATATTTCACTGACATTTTGGCATAAATGCACATTGTTGGCCCCTCCTGAGCACACAGCGAAAATGTCTAGGTCTTTTTCATATGAACTCCCTCATCCTCAACTTCTACAGTTAATTGTTTCTAACTACAGACTTTGCATTTATCCTTCATGAAACTTATCTTTTTAGTCTGAGTCCATGATCATAATTTGTTGAGGTTTTTTTTAAAATCTTGATTTGATGCAATTATCCAACATATGACTTAGCCATCTCAGATCTGTTTCCTCAATCTTGTACAAACATGTTTTGTAGTGAGCCATCCATCAGGAACTTGCTGCATGTTCTTCCTGGTAAAGCAACATGATAGAGGGAATGTCAGGCTAAACTACAGGACACTGGGGTTCTAATCCCAGCTTTGTCACTCTTTCTGTCACCTTGAGCGTAATGTCTCTGAGCCTCGGTCTCACCAACTGTAAAATGGGCTGTTTTCCTGGTAGGTCTGCATGAAGGTCAATGGTGAAAACGATGAAAGTACATAAAAAGACATCTACCTGACTTCAGCTTAACATTTTTATTTTATTTTATTATTTTCTCCCTAGTTAGCTTCTGTCTTTCTCATTTGCTTCTAGAATCAATGTTTGGTAAAATCCTCCGAACCACCTTACTGACCAGGCTCCTAGATTTGATGTGACCACATCTATCTTCCTTATTAATAACTGCATTTTAATTAGGTTTCTCATTTTAATTTTTTTATTTATTGATTTTAGAGAGAGAAAGAGGAAGTGGGAGGTAGAGAGAGACAGAAACATCGATGAGAGAGAACATTGATTGGCCGCCTCCTGCATGCTCCCCACTGGGGATTTGGCCCACAACCTGGGCATGTGCCCTGACCGAAAACGAACTGGCTACCTCTTGGTGCATGGGTCGACGCTCAACCACTGAGCCACACCGGCCGGCCGGGCAGGTTTCTCATTTTAAAATGCAATTTAAATTTATGTTAAAAGCTCAGATTTTAGCAATGATGTGTGAGAGATGTTCCTTAAGAAGGTGAGATGCAGGATTTCAAAGGGCTTTACTTTTCTAATGATATGTGTTTGTTCAATCACTGGATCGATGAATCTAAGGCGAATTACAAGTAAGCAGACCTTTCATTTCACAGCTGGAGAAACAGGTATAGACTAACTTTCATCTTCAACCTCTTTTCAGACTGAAAAAAAAAAATCTATCAGATTCACCAAGTCTGGAGCTCTGCTGCCACCTGGTGTAAATAGCTTGTCAGCTTTACAGATGTAAACGAAGCTCGGCTCTGAACACTCCACCTGAAGCTCCTCTGGCCATCTCTATTTCAGGAGTTCCAACTCTGCCAAAGCCTTTTGTGAGGACAACAGGGAGGACTATCTCCTCTATGTGTACTGCACACATGTTTACGATCTGTTGTATCAAATGTATCCAAAATGTTTACAGAAGGAAAAGTTTGATTCCTCTAAGATACAGATTGGCCCAAGCCTTCTGAAGTCATCAAGCACATTAATTTCTGAGACATTCTCCTGATGGGAAAGAAAATCCACCTATTTTAGACACCAGTGTTGATCTTTTCTCCCTTTCTTCCATTTCTGATATCCATTAGGAAAAGAGGAATAAACAGAGACAGTCTTGGGGTTGCTCTCCATCAATGTTTCTCTCTAAATTAAGAAAGTGACAGAAGAAAGTAATGTCTAGGCTGGCCCCAGGCCTTTAAACGAGTTATTTCCCATTGGGACACAAAGGCACCAAAACATCTAGCAGCATCTAGCTTATGCCAGCAAACTTTCAATCTTCTGAAAGCACCGAGGGAAGGAGAGAGCTTTCTCGAAGGGCAATCTAGGGCGTGACAGCAAAAAGCTGAGCTCAATAAGAAAAGGTCTGTCTTTGGCTTAACATGACAAAATAGAGGTAGGAATCAGAGATTGTTTGATATTCATGCTACTGCAAGAGAAGTATTTTTGTGATCCTCGTGTCTGTGGTTTTCTTACCTTTTTCTGTTAGTCCAAACTGAAGTTCATTTACGGCCCTTCCCATGTACTAACGGGCTCCCCCCGGTGGCAGCACTGGAGATTTCTGATACCTGGTTTGGGAGGCAATAACCAGTCTCCCAGGATTAGTCGTGTATTTTCAAAGTGATGGCAGACATCACATGTGTCATCTATTCCTGAAAGTTTTAACTGCTTTCCAACCACGAGTATGACTGGAAAATAATCCCAACCGCCATAGGGGACCAGAGTCAAAAGAGTAAAATTGGCCCTGGCCGGTTTGGCTCAGCAGTTGGAGCATCCGCCCTTGGACTGAAGAGCCTAGAGTTTGATTCTGGTCAAGGGCACTTGCCTCCTTGCAGTTTGGTCCCCAGCCCTGGTCAGGGTCGTGTAGGAGGCAACAAATTGATGTGTCTCTCTCACAGTGATGTTTCTCTTTCTCTCTCTCTCTCTCCCTCCCTCTATCTGAAAATCAATGGAGAAATATCCTCAGGTGAGGATTAAAAAAAAAAATATATATATATATATATATATATATATATATATACACACACATATATATATATATAAAGATTAAAATTGGAATGAGAAACTAGATATGCTTATTAAGTATCAGCCACCTCCTGTAATATTGGCAAATCCAGGCTGAACTCAAGCCTGCTGAGTCTATCACCTAAATATCTGACCCTCCCAGCCTCCTCTCCATTCCTATGACTTGGTCAAGTTCAGTGGGCTTTCCTGATTCCGCTCACTTATGAAAAGCCTTGGCCAAGTCACTTTAACTGCTCCAAGCCTCAACTCACTATTCTTAAAGGAAAAACAAACCTCACCACAGCAACCCACATGCGAGCCCCTGGTTTCCTTGCCAGGCAAGGGAGCACACACCAGTGGGTAATTCTTCCAGAGGAGGGAAAAGTCATAGGTCTCGGTACACGAGTTAGGGGCTAACTGTGCCCCCTGGTGAAGGAAATCGAAATGTCACTCCAAAAACATCCCTCTTTCACATAACAATTATTTTGAGCTAAAGGCAATTATACAGCAGCAAACATAGGGAAAGCTCTCTGCCCTCCCCTTATGTGCCTAAAAGCAGGGCATAAATTTACAAAAGTGTCTCTCCTCTCCATCTCTACCAGGAAGGACATAGTTAACCACCTTAGTGTGGAGATGGCACCCCAGGAATCTACATAACAAACTTGACTAACTAGCTCTTAGTTTCTCATATATTTGCTTCCCCAAACTTGCTGCCCCTAAAGACTCAAGGTCCCTTTCCTTTGTCTTGTCACGTCTCTAGAAATGTACTATTCTTTGTTGAAGACCCTATGTATAAGCCCAACTTCTAAGCCAACTCTCTGAGTTACTCATCTCCGGGTATTCAATGCACAAGTTAATAAATGTGTTTATTTTTCTCGTTAATCTGTTTTTTGTCCATCTAATTGACAAGGCCACAGTTGGAGAACCTAAGAGGGGTAGAGGAATTGATTTTTCCTCCCCTACACTGGGTAGGACAGAACGAGTTCATAAGCCCCTGTGCGATAGGTTAAAACAAGTCCCACTGATCATTAGTCAAGAAAGTTTGCAGTTAGGTCCAGGGCAGTTCTAGCCTGCCTGAGTTGATGCTCAATGTCCACAGTTATTAATCAGAACCAATTGTGGTGCATCAGTGCCCAGCTCTTTCTTTTAATTAGGTCCAAAGGGCAAGGGGAGAGGTCACCAGCTGTGAGAGGTCACCAGCTGTCTTTCAGTGGGGAAGAGCCTCAGATCAGAGGTAAGGGAGAGCACCTCCCCAGCTGCTGAACCTAAACAGGGGACTACCCAGCTACTGAATGTCAGCAAGTTCCCAACTGATCCCCTCTGCTGGGGCTGCCCAGCTCAGCTGGAACAGGTGAGGTTCTCCTTCCACCCAGGCTGCCTTCTACTGCTAGGTTGGGGGCTGAGACATGCTGGGTACAGGTCGCTTTCTTCTTCCTCCTCTTTTTCAGCTTAAGCAATAAAAATTTATTGAGAATTCCTGGGATGGTGGTTATTGCCTCTCAAGACCTTGAGAGAGGAGCCAACACTGAGGAGATCACTGAGAAATCACACACTGTCCTAACAATCCCAGCCAACACGGAGGAGGCAAGTCATTCCCCTAAAAATGGGTCAGTCTTCATCTGAGTTCTTTTTCTTTAAAAAATTTTTCCTTTATTGATTTTAGAGAGAGGGGAAAGGAGAGATAGAAACATCGATGAAAGAGAACATCCATTGGCCACCTCTTGCATGCCCCTCACTGGAGATTTGGCCCACAACCTGGGCATGTGCCCTGACCAGGAATCGAACCTGCAACCTCTTGGTGTATGGGTTGATGCTCAACCACTGAGCCACACCATCTGGGCTGCTTTCTTCTTTTAAGTGGAGGGTTATAAAACAGCTGCCCTCTGCATCATTCCTCCAGGGCTGGTGTCCCTAAGCAGTTCACCTTTCTTTTCCATCTCTCAGAGTTCTCTGAATGTCCCTGGTGTTAGGGGTTAACAGTTACTCTCTGCAGAGAGGAGCAGGGAAGTTCGGGCACGCTACCATATCCAGCTTCGATCGTTCAAATATCAAATGTGAAGTTATCCTTTTACGTTACACCCATCACTGGAGGGACGTCATAATGTATTTTCAAGTGAGAAACGAATTGTAGTGTAAAGCATAAAACCACATTTTTCTACAAACAAAAGTTCCTTCTAGCATGTGCACATCTATATGAGAGGAAAGTGTGTGAGAATAATCTGGCTGCTGGGGAGACAGGAGGAAGATAATGAATTTTATTTATTTCCTTGTATTGTTTCACTGATTGCAGTAAAAACCCTTTTTGTTTTTAAAGAAGAAATTAAGAAAATAATTTTCAAAAATCAATTCTGAAAAATGGAAACAACCCAAATATCCTTCAATAGCTGAACAGGTTAATAATGGTTTGACACTGGTCGATCCTTACCATGGAATATACCACACAATAAAAAGGCGCAAGCTATTGATACACACAAGTTGGCTGGATCTCAAGGGGACTGCAATGAATTAAAAACCAATCTCAAAAGGTTACATACTGCAGGGGTTGGGTGGAGGGGGGAATAAAGAGGGGAAATGGGAGACATCTATAATACTGTCGACAATTTAAAAAAAGGTTAAATACTGTATGATTGCACTTATAGAACCTTCTTGAAATGACACAATCATAGATCTGGAAAGCACAGTGGTTGCCAGGGGTGTGACTGGCTGTAGCTGGGCAGCACAAGGGATCCTTGCTCTGTATCTTGACAGTGATGGTGATGGATACACAAATCCACACATGATAACATTGTAGAGAACTAAATACACACACACACACACACACACACACAAATAAATGTCAACTGGTGAATAAGGTTTATGGATAGCACCCAATATCTATAATATTTATTACAATTATGCAAGATGTTACCATAGGGAGAAAGTGGGTGAGGAGTATACAGTCGACCCTTGTTTGTCGCGGTTAATCAGTTCCAGACTCTACCGCAATAAATAAATGAATTTCCGCGAAGTAGGATTCTTATTTATACACAGTCGTCCCTCCCACTTCGCGCTTCGACGTTCACGGCTTCACTCTCTCGCGGCTGTTTCAAATACGTACTAAGTGGAAGCGCCAAGTGGCAAGGGACGACCGTACAGGATCACTCCATTATTTCTTAACTATATGCGAATCTATAATGACCTAAGAATTAAAAGTTTGCAGGAGTCGATTCTGGCACAGTAAGACGGTGGTGCAGAGTACGCTCTGTGCTTTTCCTTCACTCAGCTGCTCCCACTCCAGGAAGCAGCCCCAGGACTGCTTCATACACTTCCTGAGACGGGTTTCATCTTTTTGCCTGTAATCTGCGTTTTTGTAATTTGTGAAAATAAAATAAACCCTATTTAGAAAATCATATGGAGACAGGGTAGAGAGGATAAACTAGTAACAAAATTTAAAATGTTTCTATAATTGGAAAAAATAAAAATTATAAAAATCTCTTTAAAATGGGTGGGGCTCAGCCGGTGTGACTCAGTGGTTGAGCATCAACCCATGCACCAAGAGGTCACCGGTTTGATTCCTGGTCAGAGCATATGACCAGGTTGTAGGCCCAATCCCCAGTGGGGGGCATGCAGGAGGCAGCCAATCGATGTTCTCTCTCATTGATGTTTCTCTCTCTCTCTCCCCCTCCCTTCCTCTCTCTCTCTAAAATCAATAAAGAAAAAAAATTGTTTTAATGAGTGGGTCAAATAGACTCCTGTGTGAGTTGAGACATTCTTTTCCTCCTCTGTGCTTTCCTTCCTCCTGTGCAGCGAAGAGCTGAAGGGTTGGACGCTATCGTGGGGCCTGCATTTTAACACTGCCCCAGGCAGGCCGAGGGAGTTGGCCTCTAGCCAGCCTGGGCAGATCTTTGTGGCCTGGGAGGTGAGTGGTTAGGAAGGAGGCAGAAACGCAGCAGTGGCTTAGAGCCCAGGAAAAGACCCCCCTCCTAGCCCCAAAGACAGCCTCATTCCAGGTGCCTGGTAGCAACCCCCAGTGCATCACTCACAAAAAGTACCCTGGAGAGATGGGGATGGAGCCTGGGAGTCCTTGCATAGGAGAGTGCGGCCTCCTGAAGACGGAGCCAGCAAGGAGTCTTCCCTCCTGCAGATGGATGGTAAGGGCAGCAGGGAAAGGACTGCTCAGGGACAGCCAGCAGCCACTCCTCTTGGGGCCTCACCCCAGGGCTGAGCTCAGGCTTGCTGATTTTACCCCCTAGAGATCATCTGGCTTTTTCACCCTCCTCTCTGTTTCCACTGTCACTGTTTTAATTAAGGCACAGAAATACACTCCCAACTGGTGTCCCTTTCCACCATTGCTCCAACTCTAATCTGCACATGGTCAAACTAAAACCTGATCGGTCACTCTCCCACTTAACACTCTTCACTGGCGCCCACCAACAGCAGTTGGTTCTCAAGTAACATGCTCAAACCATTGGTCTCCCCAAGTGGTCTGTGATAGGCCAGCTTTCCAGCGGAAATAGATAAAATATTTTGGTGTATTTTTTTCTAAGATTTGACAGAATATTAACTATAACTTTAATAAATACCTCATTTCTGAATTAGCAAGTTCTTAATCATATCCTAAAAGATTGCACATGCCCTGGCCAGTTTGGCTCAGCAGTTGGAGCGTTGGCCCGAGGACCAAAGAGTCACAGGTTCGATTACGGTCAAGGGCATGTGCCTTAGTTGTGGTTCGGTCCCCGGTCCTGGTCGGGGTCATACAGGAGGCAACCAGTCAAAGTGTCTCTCTCACATCAATGTCTCTCTCACATCAATGTCTCTCTCTCCCTCCCTCCCTCCTACTCTGTCTGAAGATAAATGGGAAAATATCCTCGGGTGAGGATTCAAAAAAAAGAAAAAGATTGCACATGTGGATATAAAGACTACATTGACCAATGGGTATGTTGTCTATTAAATTTGCATTTTCATTATTACTGCTGTGTAGCATATCTCTAGTTCACAAAAATGGATCAATAGTTCAAAAGGGCCCTGGGCGGTGTGTGTCAGCGGTTAGAGCGTCAGCCTGCGGTCCAGAGAGACCCGGGTTCGGTTCCCGCTAAGGGCGCGTACCTCGGTTGCAGTTTGTCCCCGGCCCCTGGTGGGTCGTGCAGGAGGCAGCCCCTCGATGTGTCCCTTTCACGTCAATGTTTCTCTCTCTCTTCCTCTCTCTCCCTCCCACTCTATCTGAACAAAAAGTGGAAAAAAATGTCCTCGGGTGAGGATAAAAAAAAAAAAAAAAGTTCAAAAGGTTAATTGAAAAATTAAAAGTGATAAAAGTAGCAAACACACTTTGAATACATCCTAGATGTAAACAAGAACCTGGATTTCAGAGAAAACATAGAATACGGCTCTATGTGTTGGGACAAATGAATGTGTAAGTGTAAACCATGTGGGGTGTGAAAATGAAAAGAAGACTGTGAATAGGAGGTATGGTGATAAATACCTGAAATCAACTTTACTGGACTGGGCATCCACTTGCACCGATTTGCCAGTGTGTAGTTCACAAAATGTCATCAAGTCATGGCTATTATCACTGATAACAATACATGGCCTCTCTGGAAATCAATCAAGTGCTTTTAAGATCAAGTGCAAAATAATATCAGCACAAACAGTTTAAAGACGAAGAAAAAACAGTATTTAATGTCGAGGTTGTTATTAGGAGTTCTTAAGCATGAACTGTGTTGTAAATGGCTTGATTGACGGGTATTTAAGTCTTTCCCAAACCTGATGATTTTCTTTACTTGTTAGAGAAAGGAATAGATGATATATTACTGGGCATGTCTTTAAAAGCACAGCCAAATGCTGCAACAGAACAAAAGGGGATTGAGACTCAATTACTGCTCTTTCAGCTGCTGAGAAATGTGCTCATTTTCTTGGCCATGGGACAAAACGCTGAATGAAATCGTCAGGGGAAAATCTCTCCATAATGTATCATCCATGTTTGAATCAAAGATATCAAGAATTTTATAATATCAAAATATCAAGAATTTCAAGAGACTGTGGACAGGAACACAGGTTAGTATTCAATGACTACCAAACACTTATTTGTATTCTCCATGATCTGTAATAATGAGTTTGGGATTTTCCTACTTAACAGGGGAAAAAGAGAGTAAAAATTAAAATAGACCAGACACGGCACCTCTCCTATCCTTTATGTTATACCATCAAGCCAAATACAAGGAAACCTTGGTGCAAGATTTGTCTTGGTTGATAACTGATGTGATTCATTCAAACACTTGTTAGTGATTTTTTTTATTATTGATTTTTAGAGAGAGAAGAAGGGAGAGGGAGAGAGAGATAGAAACATTGATGTGAGAGGGAACATCGATTGGCCACCTCCTGCACACCCCCTACTGGGAATGGAGCCTGCATCCCAGGCATGTGCCCTGATCGGGAATCAAACCAGCGACCTCTTGGTGCATGGGACAACGCCAAACCAACTGAGCCACACCAGCCAGGGCTGTTAGTGATTTTTTTTTAAAATTAAAATCGGTGCTCTGTATTTGCGGGTAATATCCATTTTGTAGTTGGTAGATAATAGAAGACTAAGGAGACCTGGCTTACAGGTAAAGCTCAGACTCCCTGGCACACTGTTCGGGACCCACTGTGCTCTGACTCCCGCCTGCTCCCCAGCCTCCACTTTCAGTCCCAGCCCGAGCTCCACCTGTAAGAAACCACGTACAGTGCCCCAAGTGCCACGCTTGCTTGTCCCTCCTTGGCTTAGCCCTTCATCCTTGCATCCCCGCTCTTCCCCACCCGAAGGACAATGACCCTTAAACTCAGCCAAAGCCGCCCTCTCTGCACAGTCCCCACCCTCACTGGAGTTACCCCTTCCTTCCCGTGGAGGCCAACAGCACACTGCAGTGTAAGCATGTACACAAACACTTACATTCCTACTAGTCCACACTCCAGCAGGGCAGAGACCAGTCTCTATGGTCACCTTTGTCCAAGTGCCCATCTCATGTTAAATACTCGAATGCAATCAGACCTTCTTAGATTTAAGGAGAAATAGCAGATCAGTGATATTGTGAAATAGATGTGCCAGTGTGCCAGTGGAATGCCAATAGGATAGATTTATTTCTCATTCTGATAAGGACAGTACATTCAAAGGAGAATGAGGAAACCAAGGCGTGTGTGTATGCGGCCTTATGGCCAGCTCCGACTGAGGAAGGCATGGAACAGTAAGCCATAAAGTACAGGGTGTTATTTATAACCCTGTTTTCTGAACTATTTTCCCACCACTAGCAAAATCAATCTTCTATGGAATTGTTCTCTTGCACAGAGACCAGTGGGCTCCCCCACCCTTCAGCATCGGTCTTCTGACAAAACAAATGACTCCTGCCTTTCCCTCAAGTCCCTGCTGCATTAAGCCACTGAAAAGGAGCCAGCTTTCTCCTCAATCCTGCCTGCCCCCAGGGAATCGCTGAACGAGGAAAGGAGCCCCCAGCATGTGAACTCGGGCATCTTTAGGCTCCTGCATTTCTATGCTGGTTGAAATTTCCTCCCTCCAAATTAAAGCAACATTGATTCTATTTATGTGGCATTTAAAAATTAAAGCAACATTGATTCTATGTGGTATTCCCCGGGGAAAGCATTACACCACTTGTGTTTTATGAAGGTTTGGGGACAGGGGACAAAATCAAGCTGGTGGCTACCCAGAAGGCTCACCCCTCCCCGCTTCTTTTCAGCAGGCCACCTAAACAACTTTTTGTTTCTGATGCACCAATAAGGCTGCTATCCCTGTTTTCTTTGCCAAGTTCAAGGGTACTTTGAAACACAGCTTGTATTATTTTTTAAGGACAAACAAAAAAGGACTTAGGTGCTTGTAATATTCTCTTCTGAGACAGAGAGAATATCGACCATGGCCAGCAACCAGACCAACATGTTTACAACAATGAATATTTTTAAAATATCAGACTTTTGTTCCAGTAACTCAGAAATTCAAAAGGAATACATACATTGAAAGAAGTCATTATGTAATGTTTTAAGCTTTAAAGTTCTTAATTATTAAGGTTTTTCAGTTTAGAAGACAAGGTTCTTGTGACAATAAACTAAGACAATAAACATTTAATTCTTGATGGGGCCAGATAGGGACAGGGTTCTACATTAGCTTGAACAGTGGAGTACAGGAAAAGAGTGTTCTCTGCAAAGAGTGTGACTTCATTGAGGAACACACAGATCCTTTACCTCGGTGAAATTAGTCAACCTATTCTGTGATCGCCATGATAGCAGCGTCAACACAGACAAGTGAAAGGCAAAGAGGGAACAAATTCGGGTTTCCTCGGCTGCCTCCTTTGCGAGCCCCGCCACATGCCTACTGTACCTCGTTATTCAGTTCACCATCCACAGACAATGGCAGCTGACCTCCGATCAGAGCCCAGGGTTAAATCTCTGCTCTCATGGAAAAGGACCCAAGCTTTTCAGTCACGTTGTTTTGTGCCCAGTAACTCGGGGACAAAGTATAAACATCACCCAAAGCAGTGTTTTGAAAGGTTTTGACCACAAGCCTCAGTAAGAAATGAATGTATACTGTGATCCACTACATACATGTGCAAGTGTGTACACATACACTCATAAACAAGTCACACACAACAATATATATGCACCCTAACTCTGCACGGTAATTCTGATCCTTTTTCTTCTACTCTATTTCGTTTTCTTTAATGCTGGTTTTTATCCACTAAATTGATTCCACAATCCATTCATGAGTCCTGATTTGTCATTTAAAACACAATGATGTACAACACATTGTGAGACATGTAGCTGTATCTCTTAAGTTAGTAAATTAGAAGTGGTAAAATTCTAAGAAACAAATATAAATTTCAGTAAATATCAGAAAGATTTTTTTCCTGGCACATATAAAATGCAGAGTTGAAAATGATTCTGAAGAACTGGTGGACATCTGAGTCACAACCAGCAGGAACACAGGGAAACACAGGGCGAAGTCTGTGAAGGGGCCAATGAAGAGTGAAGGAACTTACCAGGGCTCAGCCGACCTGCACGGCGGCCAGAGACTGTCATCAATGACAGACTGTCAGCAATGAGAGACTGTGTCAGCAATGAGAGACTGTGTCAGGAATGTGAGACTGTGTCAGCAATGAGAGACTGTCAGCAATGAGAGACTGTCAGCAATGAGAGACTGTCAGCAATGAGAGACTGTGTCAGCAATGAGAGACTGTGTCAGCCATGAGAGACTGTCAGCAATGAGAGACTGTGTCAGCCATGAGAGACTGTGTCAGCAATGAGAGACTGTCAGCAATGAGAGACTGTCAGCAATGAGAGTCTGTGTCAGCCATGAGAGACTGTGTCAGCAATGAGAGACTGTCAGCCATGAGAGACTGTGTCAGCCATGAGAGACTGTGTCAGCAATGAGAGACTGTGTCAGCCATGAGAGACTGTGTCAGCCATGAGAGACTGTGTCAGCCATGAGAGACTGTGTCAGCAATGAGAGACTGTGTCAGCCATGAGAGACTGTGTCAGCAATGAGAGACTGTGTCAGCAATGAGAGACTGTGTCAGCCATGAGAGACTGTGTCAGCAATGAGAGACTGTGTCAGCCATGAGAGACTGTCAGCAATGAGAGACTGTGTCAGCAATGAGAGACTGTGTCAGGAATGTGAGACTGTGTCAGCAATGAGAGACTGTGTCAGCAATGAGAGACTGTGTCAGCAATGAGAGACTGTGTCAGCAATGAGAGACTGTGTCAGCAATGAGAGACTGTGTCAGCAATGAGACTGTGTCAGCAATGAGAGACTGTGTCAGCAATGAGAGACTGTCAGCAATGAGAGACTGTGTCAGCAATGCTGCGCCGCCACCGTGTTTCCATTCGCTGAAGGAAATGATTACAAGACTCCTGGGGTTGGAAAGAATCTTAAATGTCAAATTCGATTTTCTTCTGCCAGATGACAAAAGTACATCAGCATTTCCTCTGAAAATCTGAGCAATGACTTTGTTCCTATCCAAGAGTTAACTTCAATTAAAAGTAGAGTAAAAGTAAAGATTAACTAAATCATTGTTCAGCTTCCTCTGTCTCTTTTTTTTTTTAAACAATTACTAGAATTTTATTAGCCACGGGAAATCAATGAGAGGAAAAACAACAAACAAAAAATATATCTTAAGAATCCTTAAGTACACCATATATTTATAATTTAAGTGTCATATTTTAAAAGACCACTATCCATTAGTTCATAAAATGTACCAACTTATGTCAGATGCCTACTTGTCAACTAAATTACTGTCCACTTGTTTGGCTCAGAAGACTGTCCTTTGAGTCTGACCTTGGTCTCTGTAACGGCATCAGAAAGGACACTGTTTGGTGGTTTAAGGTTAACACCTTAAAAGTCAACACGGCTCTGGAGGCGGGTGTTTTCTCCAAGAAAACTTCCACTTGGCCACACAGCTCTGCACACCTGCCTCATCCACCTCCAGCGACACCCATGGGCCAGGCTCCCGCAGCGGGTGCTACCTGGTCTGAGGGGTACATACCCCGTCCAGTGAGGAATGGTTCTGCAGCGCTCTCTTGACAGAAAGCTTGTCGCCGGCACTTACAGCGTCCTCTGGGATTTCCGACAATTCGCACAGTCAGTACGTTCAGAACGTGCTTTCCAGCAGGCAGTGACACCCACAGCCGGTGGGACACACCTCCTGGGTCCGAAACCACTCCATCATGTGGCTGGTGTGTCCGCCATGCCCGCAGGTCAGGCAGAAATTGGACGATCCTCGCACCGCCACGTGGCAGATGGCACACTGGAACGTGAAGCCCTTGCAGATGGTGCACTGCGTGCCGCGGACCTCGCTCCGGCAGTGGCTGCAGTACACGCCGAACTCTGGAACCGGGGACACAGAACAAGACACAGCGTGAGCTCGTGCTGCAAAAGCACGCTGGGCACTGGGAGCGCAGGAAGGAGACTACATCTGGGGTCTCTGAAGGATCCTACCTGACCAATGATTTTCAATTTCCTTTTTTATTTATTTATGTATTTATTTGTTTGTTTATTTATTTATTTATTTTTATCCTCACCCGAGGACTTTTTTTCTTTGCATTTATCTTCAGATAGAGCGGGAGGGAGAGAGGGAGGAAGAGAGAGAGAGAATTATCAATGTGAGAGAGACACACTGACTGGTTGCCACCCACACGACCCCAACCCGGGCCGGGGACAAACCGCAACCGAGGTACGTGCCTTTAGCAGGAACTGAACCCAGGTCTCTCTGGTCCGTGGGCCAATGCTCTAACCGCTGAGCCAGACTGGCCAGGGCTCAATTTTCTTTTTTAAACAGCAGGATCCCTTCTTTTACAATTGCAGTAAGTGTTATAAAGAGGAGCTGCTGTCACTGCAGTGGCGGGTGCAGGAGGAGGGGTGGCAGATGCCTGGCTCTCCCAGGTCCTGGTCAAATGCCCAGTGCTTGTGTCTCATTCCTCTCCCCACCCCCAACAGCTACAGGGGCCTGGCACACAGAAGGTGACAGAACTGAGGACTCAGTAAACACTCAAGTGAGAGCTGACTGGTCTTGCAATCTCTTCCCTACCTGCCTGCCGCTAACTGAGCAGCAGGCCAGGACACCAGTGCCGCCTCATCGGTGGAGAAGATATCAGCACCGTTCTGTTCTGACAGGTCCACAGCCTCCTGGAAGAGACCCGAGGGCTAATCCCACCATCCACCCAACCCAGTCTGCCTCAGTCACTCCCGAGTCCAGGCGGCCCATGTTCACTGCCCATGTCACTGCTCATGCCCTGCTGCTCTGGAGACCTTCCTCCCCCCTGCCTGGCCTTCCCAGTGCCACCCCAGCGCAAACCTTCCCACATGCTCCATGTCCTCTTCTCAGAAGGAGCGGGACAAGAGAGCTGGGCACCGTGTCCCATTGCTGCCTCCACACTGTCACCTTTCCTTGAAGCCAATGCCATCTGGCTTCAGCAGCCTTTCCTCTTCTCTCTGCTGTCATCTGCTGACAGTCTGGACACACACCCAAACACTGAAGACTTTTGCTCTTGGTTCTTAATCTTCCCTCCACCCCAATTTTTTGGCACAATCCTTGGTGTCTTCAAAATCCACGCCACTAACCCTTCACACAGCTGACCTCTCGGGTCACTGCCCTCTCACCTCTGGTCTATCACCTTCACGTCCACTCCTGTCCCATCAGCCCCCTTCCAGCTGCAGTTCCCCTGAGGTCAGCCTGAATTACATGGTCCAACCTTATAATCACCTTTCAGTAAATATCCTCAACTCCTTTTCCCCACTCCCCCTCCACGGTACCACCTGGCAAAACCTCAGCCCTGGCCGGGCCCTATCAGCTGCCCACCCATGTCTGCCCAGCAGTCCTGAGAGAAGGCCCGCCATCAGGATGTGTCTCACAGCACTGTGCAGGGCTCTGACTCTGCTTCTCTTCCACTCCCAGATGGCTGCTTCACACCCCGGCCCCCTTCCAAAACGCCTCCCTCACACCTTTGCTCCCCTGTCACCTGATGGCCTCTTCTCTCACTTCCCTGAGAAAACAAAGCCTTCCAAGAGGGGTCCCTTCATCCCTCTGCCACCAAATCTTCAAGTCTCCCTAGGTTTGTTCTCTTTGCCCTACTTCTTACAGCAGAGGAAGGGTCCTTTCCTCTGTCACAGCCACATCCTCTGCTTCATGACAAGCGGCAGTCGTAAAAAAGTACCAATATCCCGGCTGGTTTGGCTCAGCAGTTAGAATGTCAGCCAATGGACCAAAGGGTTCGATCCTGGTCAAGGGCACGTACCTGGGTTGCAGGCTCAATCCATAGCCCCAGTTGGGGTCCTGTGATGTGAATCTCTCACATCGATGTTTCTTTCTCTCCCTCCCTCCCATCCACTCCATCTAAAAATCAATGGAAAAATATCCTCAGGTGAGGATTATTAAAAACAAAAAAGATTCAACATTTAAAATGATGAGGATATAAAAACTGTGTGTTCAAGAAACTGGAATTACAATAACATGTCATTTTAAAAGGGTTGTTCCTTGGCACTTGAGGTAACTATAAATGTAACTTAATTATTCTCCATATCCATCTGGGTAAAATTATTAAAATGTCATTGCTCTGAAAAATCCAACATTATTGTTAGTAATTGTGTTTCTCTTATGATTATGTCAATTTCAATATCTTCTATCACCCTTATTAACTTTAAGATCTTGAACTAATATTTCATTTAATTAATTAATGAGTAATCTTTAGAGGTGTATACAATTTCTTAGTGGACATAAATTCACAAAGATAGAAAATTCAAAAACACTAAGTCGCTGAGCATAATTTTAATATTTCTCTCTTGCCTCTTAGTGTTACACATAATGGAATGGCCATTAGTTAACAGCTGAGAAGGGTGTGCAAACACCTCTGGGCCACGCTGGTGTACATGTTAACTTCCACCAGTTTAGGAGATACAAAGAGACACGGAGTGTGTTCTAAACCACAAAGCTGTCCAGGTGTCTTTTACAGAAACAGTGACCAACTTGGGGCTCTCAGGGGGAAAGGCACACAACCACAGGTACAGACAGGCTCTGCAGGTGAAACCTGGTGGAGGTGAAATGGATCATTCTTGGTTCCTAATAGACAAAGTAAAAGGCAATTAAAATACGCTGGCACAGAGAACGATCAAATTACGATTCCTGAGGCTTCAGGAAACCTCTAGGAGGATGCTAACTACAAAGGTTTAGTGTCGTAAGACTCTAGTTTGCTAATCTTACGGAAGAGCTGTACTAATTAACATCACCTATTACACAAACATAAATAAAACCAGCCACATAAATAAGACAATAAATTAGCCAATCAGCTGAAGCAGAAAATTGCTGTACAAAACTTAGGTGAGTCCGGCCGGTTTGGCTCAGTGGTTGAGCGTCGACCCATGCACCAAGAGGTCGCCAGTTCGATTCCCGGTCAGGGCACATGCCCAGGTTGTGGGCCTGATCCCCAGTGGGGGGCATGCAGGAGGCGGCCAATCAATGTTCTCTCTCATCGATGTTTCTCTCTCTCCCTCTCACTTCCTCTCTCTGAAATCAATAAAGGAAAAAACAAATTTTTTTTTTAAAACAAAAAACTTAGGTGAGCATCTCTGGGGCAGGAACTGGAGGCAGGCTGACAAAGCAAAGCAATCCCCTTGCTCAGCCACCATTACAACCAAGAGCCACATACCACAACGGAAGAAACAAAAACAAAAGTCATCTTATTTCCAGAGACTCTTTTTTTTGGTTAATCCTCACCTGAGGATATTTTTTCCATTGATTTTTAGATAGAATGGAAGGGAGGGAGGGAAAGGGAGAGAGAGAGAAACACTGATGTCGAGGATTGAACCTGCAACCCAGGTACATGCCCTTGACTAGGAATCAAACCTGTGACTCTTTGGTCCATGGGCCGACACTCTAACCACTGAGCCAAACCGGCCAGTGCTCCAGAGACTTTTTTTTAACGAATACTCACTCTGTCTAGAATTATCCCCTCAAAAATAAATGAAGCTTTGAGACCTTTCTATAAATATCTAAACCCTAAGTGAAAACAACTTTATCCCTCAAATTTGCTGCTGATGGGGGTTGACCCTGCAGATGTGACAAGTACAAGAGGAGACTGCTGGTTTTCCACCCTGAGAAGACTAATAGTACCCTTGGTAACCTTGCTGTATTTTTCTTTCAATACCTGCTATTTCCTGTATCTGGGCAGACAACTCTTCCAAAGAGTAAAAACTTTAAGGATGAAATATTTTTCTTGATGTTTTTATCTGTGGATCAATCTTTCACAGTACCCCCTTTCTGAAATCTTATAATAACATTTGTAATGGTATTAGGACATATTATTGAATATCATTTATGTCTTCACAAGCTAATGGTTTATCTCTGATTAGATTACAGACTTGTTGACCCACCCCTCCAAACCACGCCTTGTAGTTCTCTGTGCAGCCTGCAGAGGGCAGTGTGACGCTTTGCAACAGCAGAGGTCACTAAGAGTTTAGCTGATTGACAGACTGATACATCAGTTACGTATCGCTGTGATTCATATATTTTCCTGAAAACTAATTTTAAAAGACAAAATTGCTCTGGGCTATCATTAATCTCTCCCTGATATACTTTCATGCATTTAGATGCTCTGAAAAATGTATTCCCCAAAGAGCCTTTGTGTCTGCATTTCTTCAAGTACATACACCAAAACAATCCATGTTAAAATAGTCCTTGTTATTCGGTATCTACATCTGTGTATTATTCTTTTCTTACTTGTTTTTTTAATTGAAACTATATACACATGCACAACTTAGAGTCAAATATCCCACACTATGCCATATTACCAAAACCAGCACTCCCTTCCATTCCCACCACTCCCGAGGAATATCCTTCAAACCCATTTAACTGTTTCTTTTGTTTTTACCTCCCTATCCCTAAACAACATGTTTATAAAGCTATTTCTTAATTTTCATATTTAAACATTACCTACTGATCTCCCGCAGTGGAAGCTTTCACTCCCGTCTCCCCAACCATACACATACACCACCTGGCCCTCATTCTCCAAGGCAGTTCTATTACCATTTGCTTGGATCACTATTCTGTTTTTACATTATTTATCTAGGTAAACATTATTCAAGCCATGTACCATGACAACTTTTCCTTTCTTGCACATTTTGTTTTTCCTGGAGTTGGTAACTGTCTTGTTTTGTTCATCTGCTTAGTTTGCTACGTACTTATCAATAATTCATCTTTTCATTCTCCCTTAAATATCTGAATCTTCTATAAATACACTGAGCCTTCTTGGAGACAATGCTCCGGAAGCTCCAACCTGGACTGGTCGGCCTCCAGGTCTGCCACGACCATCTCCCTTCACTGTCATTCCGACGCCCTGGTTTCCTGGACCGAATCTATTCCTCCTCCTTCGATAGGCTGAACGTTCGCTTTCACACTTGACTAATAACTTGAGTACAGAATCCTAGGTTAGAAATAATTTTCCTGAGACTTCTGAAGGTCATCTAGTTTCTAGAATCTAGTTCACTGCTCCTGAGAAGTGTCCCTTGTACATAACCTGTTTTCTCTCTCAGGAAGTTCCTGGGGTCTCCTCCTTATCCTAGGTATTTCTTCATTCATTATGTTAAGTGCTTGGTAGGCCCTTTCAATGTGGAAATGCATTTACCTTCTCTGGAGAATGAACTTTGTTTTCTGCTGGGGTAAAGCAGAGACCTGACCCTACAAAGGCCATCAAACAATACTCCAGGTTTTAATCTCACCTTCCTGCCACTTCCAGGTACCACTAATTCTGGAGCCATCTGGAGGTTCTGCCATGTATCTTACTGTTTTTCTGCCTGCCAGTTTGGGGTTCAGTTTTCTCAGGCCCTATGAAATCAGCTACCACTAACCTATCTACCTCCCAGGTCCCATGTTCTATTGCCAACATCATTTCTCCTTGCAGGGGTATGCCTTTTCAGAAAAGCTCTATATAGACACTTTAAGGAGACAGGAAATCAGTGTTGTGTTCAGTCCACTCTTTGGCAGTCTTCCATTTCACCCTTTAAAAAACATCTCTTCTCTTAGCTTCTTTCAGTCTTGCTCACTGGTGTCTCGTTCTAAGTCTCCACTTTTGATTCTTCTTCCAAGACTCAAGTTCCATGTACTAGTTTCCCCTCAAGGCCCAGAGTGGGAGGGCTCTCTTATTTGCTCTCCCATACTCTTCCTCCCCACCCACCAGCTCCCAGGTAAATGCACCTATTCTCGCAGCTTGATCATCATTTATATGCTGAAGATTCCCAAATTCCTTACTCTACCCCCATCTCTCCTCTGAGCTCCAGACTCACATCCAACTGCCTACCTGACTACCAGAGTCTGATATCTCACACACCATCCCCAACTATCCCAAACTGAGCTCTCAATGTTCTCCCAATCTCTTCTGTCTTAGGATATGGCACCGACATCTTGCTTAAGCTAAACACCCAGGAATCCTCCAAGCTTTATTCCTCAAGCCCACATCCACTTTGTTCGTACCATGTATTTTTAATCCATCCATCTCTCCCCACTGCCACTGATATCACCCCTAGATGTGTCGGTCTCTCTGTGACTACTTGAACAGTCTTCAAACGGCCTTCCTACCTCTGCCTCTGCTCCTCCAATCCTTTCTTCATGTAACAGTCAAAGTGATCCTCTTAAAATGGAAACCAGAGCAAGTAACTTATTTTTTAATGCCCTTTGAAGCTTACCATTGGACTCAGAATACGATCCAAATTCTTTACCTGCAAGTTTCTAATTATCCTACCAATCTTATTTTATAATATAATATAGAGCCCTGTCTGGTGTTGCTCAATGGTTAGAACATCAACCTGTGCACCGAAGAGTCGCAGGTGCAATTCCCGGTCAAGGGCATGTAACTGGGTTGCAGGTTCAATCCCTGGCCCTGGTTGGGGCATATATATATATATAGGAGGCAACCAATCGATGTCTCTCTCTCATATCGATGTTTCTTTTTCTCTTTCTCTCTCTCTCTCCCCCTCCCTCCCTCCCTTCTACTCTCTCTAAAAATCAATGGAAAAATATCCTCAGGTAAGTTTTAAAAAATAATAATAAGTAAATAAATACAATATAGATTATAATTATAATTATCTTGTCTAATTTTTATTTTATACCACTATTCTCAATCATTGTGTTCTAGCCACACTGGCCTTCCTTCACTTGTTCAAAATAGCAAGTCATTTCCCACAGGCCTGCTCCCTCTGCACGGATGGCTCCTCAGCCCTCAGCTCTCAGCTCCTCAGAGAGGCCTTCACAACACCCTTCAACACAGCTTCTAAAATTCTCCCTCCCTCTCTCCCTGCCCCCAAATCCTTTCTGTTTGCTCTTAAATACTGATCACAATTTTTAATTACTTAATTTGTATCCCCCACTAGTCTATGAGTTCCATGAGAAGAAATGTGTTAGCAACTGTTCCTAAGAAGAGTTTGATAGATATTAGTTGAATAAATAAATAAATAAATATTCTGACTTCCAATCAGAGTATTGTATAGAAAACTATTTCTATTACAGTAAAAATTTACTCTTCATGAAATGTAAGGGTTTTCAGAAGCTTAAAATAAACTCAAAATGCTTCAGAAATTTCTGCTTATAACTGAGAAAAGAAACTAAAACTTCATTCACGTTTTATGTTGTAGATAAAATAAATCAGAGGTAACGACAGGGAAGGAAAAAACGCACACTCACCAACCCCTCTGTGTGGGTCAGGGGCACAGGAAACAAACTTCAGCACCTCGGCCCGCTTCTCTCGCAGACCCCAGCGGTAGAGGATTTCTCCGTAGCACTTCTTAAAGTCATCAAATTGCTGGGTATTGGCGGGATCCAGGAGCCTGGACAAAATTCAAAAGATTTCCTGTCAGTTTATTTAAGAAAAAACAAGCTTAATACTAAATGATACTTTATATAACTTTATTAATGCAAGAGTCCTGACTTGGGAGCGTCTAAGTGCCATGCGATCACAGCTCTCACCTGGGAAGGTCGTTACCTTTTATTTTTATCATGCTGGTCACGCTCTCGCTCACGAGGATCGCTGTAGGTCAGACTCCCAAAGCGGATTTCTTCTGGTGAAGACTCTCCCCAAGGTGAAGACAGATGTTCTATCTCTCTCCCTGCTAAAGAAAATCAAATAGGAAGGGAAGATGAAAAATAGAAAAGGCATGAAAAATACCTGAAAACTCTCATAAAGCAGTGTGTGTCCAATTTATTTCCCAGAAGAAAAATAAGCTAAGCTGAAGATCCTGAGAAATATAATAGAACTCTTTCCCCACCTTACCTTTTTGTCTAGGTATTTATTATTAAGATAACCTGATAATTAAGTACACATATGACGATTAAGCAGATTAGAGTATGGTGATATAGTAGCATGTTAAGCAGTCTGTCATTATGTATAAAGACTTTTTAAATGACATGAGAAAATGCTAATGATAAAATTAAAAGCAGAACATAAAATCACATATACAGAATGACCCCTCCTATACCCCACAAACACAAAGATTGGAAGAAAATGTTCTGGAGTACATACGTATAAATAACATACGTTATTTATAGGTGGGGCAATCAATGATCACTATTTTCTTCTCTAATACTTTCTGCTGAGTTTTTTCTTCGCTGTGCATGTATTACTTTTACAATCAAGAAAATTAAGATCTTTAAAAAGAAATTTTAAAAATCCAGCAAATACAAATACTCATTAAATAGATCTCTATGGCCAGCTGGAATCAGGCTCAGCACATTTCTCTGGTTGAAAGAGGTACACAATAGAAGTGGAAGATGACCAGGGAAGGGACATGTGTGATGGAGACGCATAGGGTTAGGTTTTTGGGATGAACACTGGGAAGTCTCACTATCAGTTGCTCAAGGTCGTGGGATATAAAACAACCCAGAAAGGCACAAAGACCTTCCAGAAACTGGCCTGTTCAAACATGAAAGTCCAGGCCTGACTGATTACAGCACTGCCATCATACAAAATATAAAGAAAAAAGAGGAACAAAGAAAAATATGGAGACTATTCAACTAAAGATCACATATTATTAACAATTCACATGCAGCTTTTAGAGAAGTAAACATCAGGCATGGGCTACGCCAGTTCCATACCAACCTATGTTCCAGCCCCCAGTGTTGAGCCCTGGGTCTGACATGCTTGAGCAGGAACCAGAGGAGGTAAAGCTGGGCTGCAGAACAAACAGCAGCAGCATCAGAATACCATTCCCCACGAAAGTTTACCTTTAGGAAAAGCCAGACACAAACCAGAAGACCACAAGCTTACGTATCGACTATGGGACACCATAAGATTAGATGAACGACTGGGAAAAGGCCCAAAAGGGTTCGGTATTCCCTGAGGCCGGGACTGGGCTTCAAACACACTGCAGAGCATAGCCAATGTCTGGACATCCCGGAGCTGGCAGTAATGAGCCAACCTGGAGGAAAAAGGGTGAGAGAAGAGAAAAGTCAAGAGAAGAGATGGAGGAAGGATGCTATCACAATCATGATGGGTTGTTGCCATAGGAACAGGGAAGAGAGGATGCTTATTCTTCCTCAAAAACCTCTGTCAGGTACCCAGGCTTTCTATAGATCCAGAGGCTTGATGTACTTTGAGTTTGGTTAAATTTGCTTTGGAATAAAATATATCAAAGTATTCCAAATGACCTAGAAAACTAATCTGAAAGCTGCTGGTTGGCATCAGGCACGGGTTCAGACTTGAACATAGCTTCTCCAAGAACTAAGCAGACTAAACCAATATCTGAGTTTAGTTAATATCCGAGGCCACGCACGCTCTCTCCCAACTCCAAGGTAGAATCACACTGGTTTCTGAGGTGTTCCTCTACACTTCATTCATACAACCTAAGGCTACATGAAGGTGCTCAGAGAACACTCCACTCCCACCGTCCGGCGAGGAGGTGGAATTAGGAAAAGGAGCTATTAAGTAAGAACAACAAGGAGTAGTTTCACCTTTTAGGTACTCATATCCCCTCTGCTCCTTTTAGGACCACTGTGCTGGAATATGAGGTAGGGACCAGATGGACTTGGCCTTTGTGATGGAATAATACTGATATTTTCCTACCAAGCAATGTCTAATATTTGTAAGGTGTGTTCACACTCACTATCTTACATGAGCCTTACATGAAAGTATGTAGAACAAGCATTATCATCCCTGTGTTACTGTGAGGCAACTGACACGTGAACACACGTTGTCCCAAGTCTGGCCTCAACCAGTACGTAAAGCAAAGAGCAGAGCTTTTCTGCCTCTGCCAGGACCTGAGCCTCACTGTTTCGGAGATCCAAGTGGCATCATTTGTAAATCATTTTGCACAGTGTGCCATAGTTCACTGCAATAAATCAAATACAAATTCAATGTTTTCATAAACTGTCTAAAGGGGTGAAAGTATCATGGCCTTTGGAAAACATGAAAGCAACACTCAATTCTCTAATCTGCTCTCAGGGGCGAAGCTCTATAGCACCCAGGAAATTCACTCTCAAAAGCTCAGACTCCTGTGTTCAGACTGATGTGACTCATGGGCTAAAGCATAAAAAGGACACAGGAGTCTCAAATCTTTGTTATCAATGACAAATACTGTGTAGGTGCTTCTGCTATGAAAAGTCAGTTGGCACAGAAAGTATTGCAGCACAAAAAGGGAAGCTCTCACTTGCACCTCTCATTCCTCGGGCCTCTGCACTTTTCTCTTAGACAATAACCTCGAAAATGTTGACAGACCTCAAGTTTACATCACTCTCTTCCTCACTTTCAGCTCTCAAAACCTACAATGACTCCAGCAGCTGTCGCCCGAAAGGATGCCGAGCCCAGGGTGTTTCCAAATCTGGATCAGACTTCGGACCAAGGCAAAGATCTGTAGCTACTGTAGCCAGTGACCAAACCTGGACAAATCAAAGAGAAACACCCAAAGTCAGACTGGTGAGCATAGGAACAGGAAGCATGAAGGAACCCTACCTCTCTCCCACAGACATCCTGCCCTTGCTTCTCTGAGAGCCACAAAGCTGGGAGCTTATTGAAACACAGTTTTAGGCCCCACTCCAGACTTACTGAATCAGAAATGGCACTTTAACAAGATTCTCAGGGGACCGTAACCTTTGAGAAACACTAGCCTAATAAATTTTCATTAAGCAAACTTCAGAGAAATGACACCATACAATAATTTCACCAGGTTGTCTATTGTCTATTTAAATACTAACTCATGTGACTTTTTCTGCTGCTTCACCAGTCAACTGGCAGGAAGGAAAAAAGCATTTTGTATCACAGTTAAGATGTGTCTTTCTTTAGCAAATAATGAAAACTGTTGCTTTCCTTACAAAAGTTTCCGTATACTCTCTGAAACTACAGAAAAATAGGCCAAGACAAAATAGGCTTGGCTTTCTTTTTGTTGACACCAAATCTGAGGACTATCTCCCTCCAAACTTGAAATGTCCCAGGACTTGGAGTCATCAAGCCGAAACTAATGTCCATTAAGTATCTATTAGACCCAAGATTTAGCACATGCTAAACACACTGTGCCATCGACAGAGCACACTCCCCTCCACACCTTTAAAATGGAATCTACTTTTGGGAAATCTTTCTTAGGAGCAGCACATCGTTGTATGCCCACTAACGGGAAAACACTGTACTAGACTAGACAGAATCTCAAAACAAGGAAGTATGGACTTTAAATCAAGGACTTTATAATCTAAGAAAAAAGAAGGAGCAAATAAAAATACTGAAAAACAGGCAGAGAAACACATCAGATATGTAAAAAATCATTCCAATTATGTGGCACCAATATAGTTAAATAATGCACACAAGTCTTGGTTGAAGTGAGAAACCTGAGGTCAGTTCACCTCTGTAATCAACGACCACCAGCATGGTTGCTGAAAGGGACAGGACACGATATTTACTACCCTGGCTGACAACTTAGGCATGTTATTTCCTCACTTATAATACACAATTCCTAACAGCTTCAACAGAAATAGTTAGCGCTTAGGCTTATTTCTGCAACTCTTTTCAAAATAGTAGGCACATCGTCTTCCACATGTGCATGAAGAATACTTCTGCCCCACCCTGTATCCAGAGGCTGAGAGTCTGAAATAACTTGTCTGGGATTACAGCACTAGGGGGCTGAGCTGGACCTGTGCATCCTGTTGTATTATACATTCCACAGAATTTCTCCTACTTTATTTGGCTTCTTAGTGTTCACAGAACTTTAGGTGGCTGGGTCCTTATAGAAATAGATTATATTCATGACTTTAAATTTCACCTAACAGGGTTTGGGTGAAAACTTGACAGTATTTATTAGGAGACAAACAGAAATCCTAGGGATTTTTTACAAATAGAAATCAAGGGAAAGTCTCGGCTCGGGTCATTTGGAGGGTCATAAGGGAAAAAACTGAGTGGATAGGATAACAGCTAGTAGTTTCCATTGCTCAATCTAATCCTCACACTAAAGAATAAAGGTGCAATAAAGACAGAGAGTGGATTAGTGGTTGCCTAGGGCTGGGTGGGGGAAGAAGGGATTGAGAGCTAGGGTAATGAAAATGTTCTAAAAGTATTTATAGTGATGGTTGCAAAACTCTTCGAATATATTAAAAGCCATTGGATGGTACCTTTTAAATGGGTAAATCGCATGGTATATGGACTATAACTCAATAAAGCTGTTTAAAAAACAACAACAAAGGAGCAGCTTGCTTTAATACATTGATGTGTTCCTGCAAAAATGAAGATTTAAATTTTTGTAAGATCACATCATATTTTAAAACTGATCATGTCTATTCTAAAGGAATGTTTTTGGAAACCTGTTATGACATGAAGCATTTTTAAAGTAAAAAGAAAACAGAATTTAGAGTACAAATGGTAAAGATACAGATATCCGAATTTAGGTATGTAACCATCACTACGGTACTGAAGTAGAAAAAAATGCAGTAAAAAATATTTAGTAAATGCTTTAGGAACCTCTCAACTGAGCACTAATAAGAAAAGCATCCAAGGGGTTTACAAAGCTGCTCCAGCCCTGTAGTTTGGCAAAGAAAATGGGAGAGGAATTGCAAAATACGAGACACGCCTTGAAGTATCACTAAACCACAACTAGAAAGTGAAAACACCCTGCTCAGAAAGAAAACTCCAGATCTCCAGCAAAAGGGGTGGACAATACCTGGACGAGATCCTTCCTTCCAACAAGCAAGGCAGAAGTGGCATTCTTCTGACATGTTTCTTGAATATCATTTACATTTAATCTGAAATTTAAAAAGAAAAATTTTCTTTCTAGTCTAACTTTTTTAATGTTTTCATTGATTTTTTTAGAGAGAGGAAGGGAGAGATAGAAACATTAATTGAGAAACATCAATCGGCTGCCTCCTGCACGCCCCCTACTGGGGATCGAGCCCACAACCAGGGCATGTGCCTAACTGGGTATCAAACCGGGACCTCTCAGTCCATGGGATGACCCTCAATCCACTGAGCCACACGGAAAGGATACTAGTCTAACTTCTTAAATCAATTACTCCCGGTTTAACAAACAGACTAAAAACTGCCTCTTTGGTTGTCACTTGAAATGCTGTCTTTGTATTGGCCTAAAGTTTCCTTTGTACATAACATGAAGAAAATGCTTAACTAGCAGCTGATGTTATGCTGTGGGTTCAGGCCTGGGGAAGGTGAAATCAATCACCTCTTTGAAGCCAGGAGAGGAGGCCAGACTCAAAATCCAATTTGCTAACCCACTTTTCTGTGAAGTTCCCCAGGCTCGAGGGTTGAATAAAAATGGACTGAAATACACACAACACTGTAGTTTCTAACACAGAGAGTAGTATGCTGTGTATATACTACAAAATAAGTATTCTCGTTATGTGTTTGAGTTCAGGAAGAAGGGGAACCACAGGCCAGCCTCTGTATGCTTGTCACTCACCTCCCACCTTCCTTCAACCAAACTGGCTCTGCTTCATCTGTCTTCCTGATTGGGCTTGGGAGGCAAAACTCTGAGACTGTTCTCAAGATTTATACCCCCTGCTATAAGTACCTTTTATAAGTCCCTCCCTTTAAATGTAGGCGATATCAGTGAATACTGATGGAATATCACTCCCATGATTAGGTTATTATTAATCAGTTGACTCTGAATTTGTCAAAAGGGAGATTACCCCGAGTGAGTCTGATCTAATCAGGTGACACTTTAGAAGAAAGTGAGACACTCCTGCTGGTCTCAAAGAAGATGAAGTTCACCTAGTTTAATGGCTACAAGAATCCAAATTCTGCTAACGACCTGGATGAGCCAGGAAGAGAACCCTAAGCATCAGGTAAACACACCACCTGGTCAACATCGATTTCAGTCTGGTGAGACCTGAGCAAGGACCCCACTAAGCTATGCCCAGGCTCCTAACCCATGGAAACTGAGATAATACATGTATGTTATTTTAAACCACTAAGTTTGTGGTAATTTGTTATGCAGCAATGGAAAGCTAATACACTGGGCTTCTCCTAAAACTGCTTTTGAAGAAAGGATTCCAGTACTTAAAAAAACAAAAACTTTGACAATCATGACTAAATGAACTTACATGTACAGCTCTCCCAATGACTTGTGGACTGGAAGGAGGCATGCAATATCCTGGATGATAACTTTCCCAGCAGCCTTGATTGGTCGGTTGCCAGAGTCCGATCCCTCGCGCTTGCTTTTCCATCTCCTTGATTTCTGGGGGAGATGACAAGATGTAACTAATGGGGACTTTGCTGAATGGAAACCTACAGTTGCAGAGCACATCATGGTTGGGTCATTGGTAATTTGCAGAGACTTTGCATTACATCATCATGCCCACAATTATATGAATCAGCATCTGTAGGAAATAAAAGGATAACAAAGGGCATTGAGCTCTTGGTCCAAAATCCTAACAGGAAAACAAGCACCTACTGCAGAACTGTGTACATTCTGCAGGTGCTCAAAAATGGACACCTTGAAGCCAGAATTTTAAAAATAAAGAAGAAAAAGAACAGCAAGTAAATAAGTTAGTAAAGACCACAAAAATGTGGGGGAAGAGAAACTTTTAAGGCTGGGTTCAGCCCTAGGTTCAAAGTTCTTGCTTAAAACTAATCAAAGTTTTTTTTTTCCTTCTAAGAGAGTTTTTTAAATAGAATTTGTTGAGAATTTAATCCAGGAATAGCGGTGTGGGCTCGCAAACATTAATCTATGGTAGGCAGAAAAACTTAGCAGCACTAGGAGAATTACCTTGTTTTTCCTAGCAGACTTGAATTATTTCTAAAAGTGATCATTTTAGAATTTTAAAAATACTTGAGCAGAAGGACGTTGAGTAATAGACATGAAAAATCATGAGCACCTATCTATTTCCCCAGAGCCTCACCTACAAATGGCTATGGAGGAGCCTGTATGTGGGAAATGGGAGGTAGCGTAGAAAATTAGAATTATTAGAGAGTAGCACCATCTGGTATCTTCAAAATGACAACCAGCCATGGGAGTGATAGTCTATTTTATTTTATTGCCAGAAATTAAAAAGGGGGCCACCAAAGTGACTCAACTCAGGAGGAAGGAGACATATTTGTTAACGAAGGATGCAAAAGGAGCTAGTGAAAGGGCCTGCAATTCGGAGTCAGAAAACCAAGGTTTTTGGTCTTTTTGCCACAAGTACTGGTTCAAAAGGTGACCCTAGGCAAATTACTTACTGGCTGTGAATTTAGTCTCCTGTCACTCTCTCTTCCTTCACTGATAACATGTGGCTCAGTATGAGCTCTGCTGTTCCAACCTCACAAGGTTAATATGGGTACAATGAAAAGGAGAGTGCAAACTCTGTAAACTGAAAGAGTGCAATTTTAAAATCTATAATTTTTATAAGTGTGTATAAACCTTCAGAAATTTAGATTAGATCATTAAGTTATTCACAAATTCATTTTCCACAAGTGATTTTTATATACTCACTCTTCCATAAATGAGTCATGGTCTATATTCAGACATCTCTGACCCCTAATGGCCCATCTAATCCCCCAAGTTGCCCAATGCGTGTAACTTCCTATAGGATTAGTAAGTGTTACAGAACCTACTAAATCCAGGACACTTGGACTTAGTTCATAGAAGGTAAATGAAGAAGTTTAGCTGAAATATTTGAATTGTTTATCATAACTGGTAAATATATATGTTACATTATCAATTTGGACCTTAACCCATTTGCTCTTAAGAAGCAGTTCAGTTACTATTTACTAGTTATCCATACATAAGACATTATTCTGCAACACAAGAGGAAGCTTAATCTATTGTTGTGGGGTAGCCCTTCAATTCTCTGCTAGCTCTAATTATTTTCTAAATTAGAATTACGTGTATACTCACAAAAAATGCTATCCTTTTCACCAAATATCCTGACATGGGTGTGAGGGGAGAATGTGCTAAAGAGCAAACACCTGTCAGAACGGACTGGAGCCAGGCAGTGTTAACTGACACAAGACAATGTCGTCATGCGTGCACTAGTATTATGATATGACTGGTTTTAACAGGAAGGGTAATTTGGCAGAGACAGGACCAGCACAATGTGCTTAACTAGAACAGGGAGGATATAAGTACACACACTCATTTCACTGTGCTTTTCAACCAGGTTTCCAGGAATTTAAAAATCCCAGGAAACCACAAACCCACAGGCCCCACATAACTGGTCATCTCACATGAGATTTAGGGTACTGGATCTGAAAGAAAGAAGGGAGGGAGGGAAGGAAGGAGGGAGGGAAGGAAGGAGGGAGGGAGGGAGGAAGGGAGGGAGGGAGGGAGGGAGGGAAGGAAGGGAGGGAGGGAGGGAGGGAAGGAAGGAAGGAGGGAGGGAAGGAAGGAGGGAGGGAAAGAAGGGAGGGAGGGAGGGAGGGAGAAGAAGAAAATCTACACTAGAAAGATTTGACCAGGAAAGGAGAATGGTCCATCTAATTCAGTCTTCAGGTGGTTAGGAGACTTCTAAAACACTGTTTCAGGCAGTCACTTTGGTTCCTCATTACAAAGAGAAAATGAGAAGCACTTGAACAACTGAGCAATGAACTAGCTCTATTTAACTAAACAGGGGAAATAAACAGAGGGACACGAGGGGTAGGGTCTATAGCTTTCAGACCACAGTGACAACCACCACAATTCCCTGACTTTTTAAGCAAACTCAATGAAAACATAATATTAAGACCCATGTGCCAAAAGCGGTTAATTTGCAAACAGACTAACTCATTTAAAAATGTTTTTCCTAGTAGACTTGAATTACTTCTAAAAGTGACCATTTTAGAATGCCAAAGATACTTGCACAGAGGGACTTGGGTAACGGACATGGAAGATCATGAACAGTTATCTTACTTCTCCAGAGGCTCACCTACGAAGGGCTACACAGGAGCCTGTATGTGGACAATGAGAAATGTCCTGGACACAAGTCCAAGTGTACAGACATTTGACTTAGGATTTAAAGGCTAGCCGGTCATTGTTCACTTCAGCTCCTGCTGGGTACTGCTCACTCCATGCGAGCGTGGGCCTCACTACAGCTCTCACAAAGGGGCTGTTGCCTCCATTACTCAATGCCACACTCATAAGCTGAGATTTGAACACAGGCCTGTCAGGCTGCTAAGCCCATGTTTGCTTATCTGTTTTTAAGAGCATGATTTTAGATTAAAAAGAAAAATATTTAAGTCCCAACTAACTCGTTGTGAATATGTAAATCGTTTGGTCCATTTTTAAATAGACCCAGTTCTGCATACAGGGAGGTCAGCAGCTGATTCTAACGCAGCCTATCCAACACCATCCTCTACAATCACTCACTCCCAGAGTGGCTTCTGGCCAAGTACTGTGACTGGCCTGCTAAGCCAGAGCAGCGTGCAGCAGACTGGCAGAGGAAACAGCTTCTGCAGCTCCACGGCTTCACACTGGCCACGCCACGCTCAGACCCAGGCTGTATTTCAGGCCAGGTTCAAGAGCCTGCACCACACGCTGTGCAACTATCATCATGGATTTGTTAGGGTTAGGTGCATTCATAGAGAAGACTGAGAGTCCAATGAGCTGTCTTAGGACTCTTCCCCCATTTACAGTCTTGGGTTACGGAGATCAGTAGAAACAATCCAGTGTGAGTCATCAATAAGTGCTTAATGAAAATGGAAAGATAGTGATCTTGAACAACTACCTACAATTATCCTTCATTAGATTATGGAAATCACAGTCTGTACTTCCTAGGGCTTCCTTGTCAACTTCTTGAGACACCAGGCTTCTAGGTGGTTTTCTGTTTGATCTGTTTGATGTGTAGGTGCTGTTTTATGAAACCTCAATAAGCTGCCTTTTTAGCCTATAATAAGAAAAGCTTCCCCAACACAACGCCACTTAATTCTAGTTCCACCAAGAATCAAACTTTAAAAGCAATCATGGGACAGCAGTACTCATTCATTTAATCCAGCAAGGAATATTACAAAACATTATCAAAAATCTTTAAGTGGTCACAAAACAGTTTATTTTAAAATTTGTTGGTTGGTGGTTTTAACATATGAAATACCTCCTCTTCATGCTACAGGGGTCACTCAGTAATCCTGTCTATTGGCCAATTACTTGGGAATTCAGATAAAACAAGACTGCCTAAATGAAGACATGATAAATCTCAAATCCTTGCTGCTCCCTAACAAGCATGGACAATTTTTCAGGGTTTCTTTTAGAGCTTTGGCAATAAAAATAGTTCATATTCATTCCATCCACACTTCCCCAAGACTTCCTTTCCCCTTAATATCTCATGGTGATTTTAGGAGTCTCTTATCTGTGCAACTGTCAGGTGATGACAGGCAGAGAACAATGGCACACCAGTCTGAGTGTGGCTGATTTTTCCAGGTGAGGAGAGGGTACTCTGGCCCAAATGTCCTCTAAACCTCCTGCATTGCTCCAGTCCTACTCTGATGGGCTAAAACGTGAGTGCTTTTCTGTGCGGTAAAATCAGTACCTCTGGAAGGCAAAGGACTCTGCATTTCTCTTAGGTCTTCTCAATGCCCCATCAAAAAAAAATGCCTCTTCCCCACAGATTATGAGCAGGGATTGAGGGGAGAGAGAGAGGCAAAGCGAGACAGACAAATTATCACATGAGCACCGGGATGCTCCTGTGAACGCACCGAGAAGGTGTTCGTGAAATTATGGGAAAGAGGACGGACAGGGAAGAAAGGAGTTGGGTGAGAGGGAGAGGGAAGGAGGCACTGGTGCAAACAGCACTGAATGACAACCAATAGCCAGCTTGCGACTGTACCACCAGTGTTACTGCTACAATCGGAGGCAACATGGATGCCAATAAATGGGTAAAATGTAAAAACAGCCCAAGAATAAGCCACCAACTGCTTCGCAGCAACCCCATCAACAGTGCATAATCAGCAGAGTGGGCAGTGAGTCCAGGTGAGTTCCTGTTAAGCAGCAGCAAGAGGGGGGACTGCTGGGAAAACCAGTGGAAATTCAGCCGTCGGCTTGGCTGGGACAGGCGATCTGAGGAAAGGTGGCCACGCTGGCAGCTCCACCGGCAAGCTGTCGGCAGCAGTGGTACTTGCTAATCAGGGCTCCTGATTTCAACTGGTTTTTATATGAAAAGGCTATAGAACTATTCCTCTAAATATATTTTACACCAAATGAAATTTATGCTAAAGCCTCAAGGCTGCCTTGCACAACCTGAGGTCACCATGGCACTAATGACATGCAAAGGGGGTGGGAGAGGAAGACAGAAGAGGGGAGATGGCCAATAGGAGTGAGTAAGAAAGGAAGAAAAAGAAGAGAGGATGTCCAGAGCACAGGTGTTACTGTCAATGCAAAATACTGATGATCAGGAAAAAAATTTGTTCCAGAAAATTCCCAAAGGATAAAAACTAGCTTATGTGTCAATGAAGCAGGTGGGCACTTCCCTCTTTGAATTAGACCGAGACGATAAAAACAGACAAAGTGATGGAAGCCTCTTATATCTTCCTCTGCTTCCCCAATGCCAAAGGTAGGCTTTTGAAAGCTCTATGAAATTATACAAATACTCCAAATGAAATCAGGTGAGCTAAAGGCTTTCCAAGAAACCCAGTATTGAGCTTCATTTTTAAAGAAGTCCATTCAAAATCCTTAATGATATTGGTATTCACCCATTTGAAACTGTCAGGGAATAAGGAGGCAGTCCTTGGTGCCTGACTCCCAAGAACGGAAATTTATTGTTGCTGGTCCTGAAACCCAGCCAGCCTGTCATTTCAGGTTCCTCAAAGCCAGGCAGGTGGCATTTTATTCTTGGGCCTTTGGGCAGAGACAGGATTAGTCAAGGAGAGCATTTGCACAGCGCACAGTACCGGGAAGTCGTTAATTGCTTGTATGGACCAACGTCGCCGGGCAGAGCGAGGAGACATCTGTGCGTGAAAACGTTACACCCAGGAGGAGGGAAGAAAAACACCAAGAAAATTAAAAGGGAAAAATATAGAATAAAATGAAAGCTTCCCACATATCTGATGGATTAAAAGGTACCATAATATACTACAAAATCTGGATTGAAATGACTACAAAATCTGAACCTAAACATAGCAGTAGGTGGATTCCCTCACCTCCCACCCAACCCATCACACTCCAAACCCAGCTCCAATGTCATTATTCTTCAGCCCAAAATACATTTCAACATATAAGGGGGTGACATCCACACTGCTCTGACAAAGGAACTATGATCAAGGCCTGTGGTTCTCTAACGAGGATTAGGATCACAGGGTAAATGGAGCAATAGCGGAGGGTTCTGCTTGCCCTTTCAGAAGCATGTGTGTGTTCAAGAAGATTCTCCTTCCCAAAAAGGAAGTTCTTCCATACACTCATTACCACATTTCTTGGGTGTCTGGCTAAAGGGCACTGGAGAAACGGGAAATCTTGACCTTGGGACTGCAGGACTATTTTTATTTAGTTTAAAAAAAATTTTTTTTCTTTATTGATTTTAGGGAGAGAGGAAGGAAGAGGGAGAGAGAAATAGAAACATCGATGAGCAAGAATATCGACTGGTTGCCTCCTGCATGCCCCCCACTGGGGATCAAGCCCACAACCTGGGCATGTGCCCTGACCGGGAATTGAACCCGTGACCTCTTGGTGCATGGGTGGATGCTCAACCACTGAGCCACACCAGCCGGGCTGGGACTATTTTTAGAGTGATGCCCTGGGAAGGAAGAGCCCCAGGGAAATGCAGGGAAGAGGGAGCTAAGGTTGAAGACTTACACTTTTAAGGGCATTCTCACTAACAACATGAGCATCAGTGTGAAACTGGGAGCATAGACACTGTTTGTGGAAATCAGAAATTATTCTAGCAACTTCAAAGACCTCCCCAGTTATTTACATTAGAGCTATTTTAATAACATAAACTGAAGCAAATATGGGAGGCTGCAAAATTTTTTAAATGTTTATCATAGGGTGATGCCTAATGTTTTTAGAAGTTCTGGGCCTTCCAATTTACCCTTAGAATAAGCAGTATTTCATCAACTATTAATAGTTGGTCCAATTACCAAATGAATGTTACCATCTCTGTTTTCTAACTCCCTATAAAAGGTGTCTCACATTTTTAAAAAACTTTTAGGAGCAACCTTGGAATTCCATCCGGAGAACATTTGGCTGAATATACAGGTAGAGCAGGTTAAAAAAAAAACAAGGGAAAGGGACAGTAATCCCCAATGACTCTATATTTTTTGTAATTGCTAAAATATGCTATAATCCCTTCATTGCTATACTTTAATGCAGTTGTATTTGTTTCCTTTATTCTTATTCATTTAAAGATCTCAGGGACAGCCCCGGCCGGTTTGGCTCAGCCATTAGGGCATCGGCCCACGGACCAATGAGTCCCGGGTTCGATTCCGGTCAAGGGCACGTACCTCGGTTGCAGTTCGTCCCCTGGCCCTGGTCAGGGGCCTGCGGGAGGCAGCCAGGCAATGTGTCTCTCTCGCATGAATGTTTCTTTCTCTCTCTCCTTCCCTCTCTCTCCCTCCCCCTCTGTCTGAAAATAAATGGAAAAAGATCCTCAAGTGAGGATTAAAAAAATAAATAAAGATCTCAGGGATAGAGATCTAAAAGAGAATAGAAATATGTAGGAGAAAGATCTGGGCTGAAAATAAAAACAGAGAAATTTAGTAAACTGAAATAATTTCTTAAAGTAATGAAAGTGCTATTATTTGACACAAGAAACTAGACACCTGAGAATCAGAAAATACTCCTTAAGGCACAAAACTGTATTGCCATCCAAAAGGAAAATAAGATGGCCTATATACAATATCATGGCTGCACCTCATTTCTTTAATCCTCCCCCTTTGCCCCATGTACATGGAGTGGACATAAACAAGCTTCAAGGAGAGATGAATTTATTTCAGATTCATTACAAAGTAACTGACTTGCTCATTTCAACGTCTTACTAGGTTGAACCACCTGAATTTTTTCTTTAAGGTCAAAAATGGTCAAATATCACCAATTTCATGATTTAACTTAATAATTACTATATGTCATCCACTGAAATGTGCCTTCCTTCCCCAGGGCTTCTAGGATTCTTGTAATGCTCTATTTCCTGGCCAGTATGATTGTTAATTCACTGAATTAGATGCTTATAATTTGTGAACTTTTCTGTAGACAAGTTATATAGCAATATAAAGCTTCATATAAAATTATAATAAAAGTGTCTCCCCCATTTTACTTGCTCACTATCTGAAATAAAACTTAAAGACCACTTACTATGTCATCCTCGGGGACAATCATAGCCCATTTTCTGTAAAGAAGCAGCACAGTGGGAACCACTGCAAACTGAAATATCCACAATCCTTCCTCTGGTCCCTCTTTATGATTATAGTGTATGTAGTAAGAGTCCAGACCATCAAAAGCATGACTGTAGGCATTACAAATGCTTCTGTGTTAGGAGAGGTCCCAACTTGGAACTGGAGTTATTTTGACTCGACATGGCCTTTACACACTGTCAGAGTCAAAAGTGCGAGTCCATGTATTTTGCCCAATCCGAATCTAAGCATAAGTAGCACATGAAATGATTTGCAGGGAATTCAGAACTGCCTCTTTGACTAAAAGATCTTCTCAACCTGGGCCTGACACTAAAGAAAATTCCCATATTTATCCAACCACGAGTTTGTTTGGCTAGCATGTATGTCAATTAAAAAATGCCTCAGTTCCTGCCCTGGCCGATTTTGCTCAGTGGTTAGAGCATCAGCCCAAGGACCAAAGAGTCTCAGGTTCAATTCAGGTCAAGGGTACCTACCTCAGTTGCAGTTTGTCCCCAGCCCTGATAGGGGTGGTGGAGGAAGCAACCAATCGATGTATCTCTCTCACATCGATGTCTCTCTCTCTCCCCCACCCCCACTCTGTCTGAAGATAAATGGAAAAATATCCTCAGGTGATAAAGAAAAAAAAAAAAATGCCTCAGTTCCTGCCTTGGCCAGTGTTTCTCAGTGGTTAGAGCATCAGCCCGAGCACCAAAGGGACATGGATTCAATTCCCGGTCAAGGGCATGTACCTGGGTTGCAGGTTTGATCCCCAGCCCTGGTCAGGGTACATGTGTATCTCTCACATCAATGTTTCTCTTTCTCTTTTTTTTTTCTCTCTCTCTCTCCCTCCCTTTCACTCTCTCTAGGGGAAAAAAAAAAAAAAATCAATGGAAAAAATATCCTCAGGTGAGGATTAACAAACAAACAAAAAAACAAACAAAAAAAAGCCTTAATTCCAACCAGTTTATCAGATCATCTAACCAATTATCAGCTAACTTGCATTTTTTTTAAAAACCTTTTTTTTACATGTAAACGATTTGGGAAGATATGGTGTTCCAAGAAGGTCTGTGACAGCCGGGGGAGTGGGATTCATTCCAGCAGAGATGTGAAGAAGGGGACTATAGAAGGCTGGCCAGAAAGGCAACAAAAAAAAACACTGTTCCTATTCATCTGAATTGTTTTGCCCAATCTGGTCCTGTCTCAAGCATCAGCTCCTGCCACTCGTTTCAGATGACAAAGTCAGAGATGCCCAACTATCAGTGAGAACCAACAAGTTTAGATAGTATACTGCAATCAAAGTGAAGACACCTCTTACACTTGCTAGAAATTGGTTTCTTTAAAATAAGTCAATTAAAGTTTTTCAAATTATAGTCAATCCATCATGTCCTCATTAGTGCAGGACAACAACAAAGAATCCCTAAGGACTGAGTTTGTGAGTAGCTCAGTGGTAACTATTTAAAACACCATGTCAGTTAAAAGCCAGTTTAAGCCAGACTCTCAATCTGACAAGAAAGAGTTCTCAGAGTCCTTCCTACGCTCTGCCAACATTCTCTACATTGTCATCACTAAAGGCTTCTGACAGCTTAATAGCTACTTTAGGGACAATGAGTTCCTTAAGAACCCAGGAACATAAGAACAGGTTCAGGTAATTTTTATATAAACTGGTCCATTCAAATGGGTACTTCAGTGTAGACTTAGGAAAACTATAAAACCTCTTAGAGATCAACTTTAAAACTCGCAGGTATAAAGTTCCAAACATAGCAAGATCCCAAGCCCTCAGAAATATCCCTTAATTTGTTGACAAACATCAGAATACCAAGGAAGACCTGCAGCTCAATTATTCTATCTGAAAGAATGATCAACTTAATGAATGGTGATTACAAGAACAGGGTTAAATGGGAAGATCCCCCACACACAATTTACAGTCGTTAAAACCAATGGAAAAGCACAAAACAATGGTCTTTCTTTAACAAACTAATTATGAAACTAAAAGACTACAGGGGATTACTAAATTAGCTGCTGTTTGTGGCAGGCAAGGAGACAAAGAACAAGAATCCAGGGAAGGGATAAGAATCAAAGGCCGTGGCTCTGCCGCTTACCCGCTCCTTGTAGTAGAAGGAGCTGATGGAGACCTGCTCTTTCTCACTGCGAGTGGGGCTCCCACTGTATAAACGAAGGTTCCCAGGGGCCTCTGTGCGGATCTTCATTGGCGCAATCAAGCCAGTATGATAAGCAGACAAGGCCGAGAGAGATCTGTGGTTGAAAATGCAGCATTATCCATACTGGCCTCAATCTTTCCATATTTCTAAGTAGTGCCATTTTTATCACTTAATGAAACCAAGAGGAAAAGATGGATAAAATGGGAAGAAAATGGCCTGGCTGGTGTGGCTCAGTGGTTGAGCATCGACCCATGCACCAAGAGGTTGACTGTTTGATTCCCGGTCAGGGCACATGCCCAGGTTGTGGGCCTGATCCCCAGTGGGGGGGCATGCTGGAGGCGACCAATTGATGTTCTCTCTCATTGATGTTTCCATCTCTCTCCCTCTCCCTTCCTCTCTCTCTAAAGATCAATAAAGAAAAAAAAATTTTTTTTAAATGGGAAGAAAATGGAAAATCAAAAAAAAAAAATGGAACTTCCAGAACTGAAAAATACTTTATCTGCAGAAGCAGAGAATGTTTCTATGATTCTATGCATAGAAAACTCAAGACATCTACAAACTACGAAAACTAGTAAGTAATTTAGATACAGGGTCAATCTATAAAAATCTATTGTATTTCTATATATTAAAAAGTATTTAGAAAATAAACAGTTTTAAAATTTCATTCAAAACACATCAAATACCTAGGAACAAATTTAATGAAAAAAATGTGCATTGAAAATACAAAATATTATAGAGAGACTTATAAATAGAGAGCAGGCTGACAGCTCTTGGGGGAGCTGGGGGTGGTGGTGGAGGGATTAAGCAAAAAAAAAAAAAGAGAGAGAGAGAAAGAACTCATGAACGTGGACAACAGTGTGGTAATTTGGGGGGTGGAGGGTGGGTGGAGGTTGGAGAAGGGTATAGGGGAGATAAATGGTAAAAAAAGAAAGAAAGACAATACAAAATATTGCTGAGAGAAATTAAAGAAGATCCAAAACAACAGAGAAGTATACCATGTTAGTGGATTGGAGAATTCCTTATTGTTAAGATACCAATTTCCTCCAAATTTATCTACAGAGTCAACACAATTCCAATCAATATTTGAGCTTTATCATAGAAACCACTAAGCTGATTGCATCTTTTACAGAAATGTAAAAGACCTATAATAGCCAACACAATCCTGAATAAGAATAATAAACTTGGAGGACTTACTACCAGATTGGAGACTCACTATATAAAGCTACATTAAGAGTGTAATGTTGGCACTCTTTAGATTAAAGGAAAAAAGAGTCCAGAAATAAATCTACAAACATATGATCAATTGATTTTCAACAAAGGTCTCAATGCAGAATGAGAAAATAAAAATCTTTTCCATAAATGGTGCTGGAACAATGATACATCTCTACTGGAAAACGAAACTGATTTCTATCTCACATCATACACAAAAATTTATTTGAGATTGATATAGACCTTTAATAAGAAATTTTAAACTATAAACTTTTGAAAGAAAACACAGAAGAATAGTTTCATGACCCTGGGGTAGGCAAATATTTTTTTTAGACAGGACACAAAAACACTAACTATAAATTTTAAAACATGATGAATTGGACTTCATCACAATTTTTAAATGCTGTTTATCAAAAATCACTAACGAGGAAGACAGACAAGCCACAGATTAGAAGAAAATCAATACATATATCTAGCCCAGCTGGTGTAGCTCAGTGGTTGAGCACCGACCCATGCACCAAGAGGTCACCAGTTCGATTCCCAGTCAGGGCACATGCCCAGGTTGTGGGCCCAATCCCCGGTTGGGGGCATGCAGGAGGCAGCCAATCGATGTTCTCTCTCATTGATGTTTCTATCTCTCTCTTTCATCACTTCTCGGCCTTTTGGCTAAGATCAAGTGTACCATCTCTCTCTTCCTCTCCCTTCCTCTCTCTCTAAATATTAATAAAGAAAAAAAAAATTTTTTTTTAAATACATATATCTAGCAAAAGATTTGCAACCAAAGTGAAAAACCACCACAGCCCTGGCCGGTTTGGCTCAGCAGTTAGAGCGTCGGCCTGCGGTCCAGAGAGACCCGGGTTCAGTTCCCGCTAAGGGCATGTACTTCGGTTGCAGTTTGTCCCCGGCCCTGGTTGGTCATGCGGGTGGCAGCCACTCGATGTGTCCCTTTCACGTCGATGTTTCTCTCTCTCTCTCTTCCTCTCTCTCCCTCCCACTCTATCTAAACAAAAAAATGAAAAAATGTTCTCGGGTGATGATAAAAAAAAATAAATAAATAAAAAATAAAAAATAAAACCACCACAAATAAATAATAAACAGTCCAAAAAAATGGGCAAAATACTTGAACAGGCACTTCATAAAAGATAACAAATGGTCAATTAGCATACAAAAGTGACTCAACATCATTAGTCATCACCAGGGTTGTGCAAATTAAAGGCACAGAGATAACACCACATACCTACCACAATAGCTAAAGTTAAAACAATGGAAAAGACCAAGTTTTGGAGAGGATGTGGGGCAACCAGAACTCTGAAACAATGCTGGTAAAGAGTGTAAAATGGTACAACCATTGGAAACAGACTTCTTTGCAATTTTAATAAAATTAAACATACACCTATCCTATGACCCAGGGATTTGACTCCTTGGGTAGAGAAATTAACACAAATGTCCATGAAAAGACTTGTATTTGTAGGTCTACACAAAATAGCCCAAACTGGAAATAATTCAAGTGTTCATCAATAGGAGTATGAATAAACAAACTATATTATTTTCATACAATGAACATTGTTGTATATGGGTACATGCAACAATGAGGATCAATTTCAAAAGCATTAAGTTGAGCAAAATAAGCCAGACATAAAATAGCACATGCTGCATGAGTCCGTTTAGGTGAAATTCAAGCATAGGCAAAACTCAACTACAATGATGGAAGTCAGAAGAGTGGTTTCCTCTGCACAAAGGAACCAGGGAACTTTTGGGGTGAGGGCAAAGCTCTGTATCTTGACTTGGGTGCTGGTCATCAAGGTATACACCTCACACTTGTATGCTATAAACTATAACTCAATAAAATACTGTTATTATGAAAAACATTCTAATAGGAACATTTTTCACTCTGATCCAAAGTTCTTGTTTTCCTTTGAAAGTAGATGATTGTTTTCTAGTCAAACCTTTCAATAAGGAACACAGTATAATGTAAGGGGCTCAGTGATTAGAGCATCGGCACACAGACTGAAGGGTCGTGGGTTCGATTCCCAGTCAAGGGCATGTACCTGGGTTCCATCCCCGGCCCTGGCTGGGATCATGCGGGAGGTAACCAATTGATGTGTCTCTCTCACATCAATGTTTCTCTCTCCCTCCCTCCCTCCCTTCCACTCTATCTGAGAAGCAATGGAAAAATATCCTCGGGTGAGAAAAAAAAATGTAAGGGGTCTCTAGCACTTAACTCCTAGTTCTTGTGGGGCCAATGTCTCATCTGCCTGGGTTACTGCAGAGACTGGCAAACTCCCAGGACAGCAGCAGCACCTGCTCATGCACTTGGTTCAATCTCCTTTCTTTCTTTAATCCTCACCTGAGGATATTTTTCCATTTATCTTCAGATAGAGTGGGAAAGAGGGAGGGAGAGAAAGGGAGAGAGAGAGAAACATGGATGAGAGAGAGACACATCGGCTGGTCGCCTCCCACATGACCCTGACCAGGGCCGGGGACCAACCACAACCGAGGTACATGCCTTTGACCAGAATCGAACCTGCGACTAACCGCTGAGCCAAACCAGTCAGGGATCTCCTTTCTTTCTTGTTAGCTCAGCTATTCATTCATAAGTATGCTACTGTATTACACCAATATATTCAGGTGTTTGTAGCAGAAGGGTTCAGAAGTTATCATGGTCACCACACTGCAGAACCAGAAGTCTATGGTATATACCTTATAATATTTAAGTTATAAAAACCAGCAGTATGAGGGATATTGGGGGGGGGGGTGTATAGGAACTCTCTACGCTTTCCACTCAATTTTGCTATGAATCTAAAATTGCTCTGAAGAGATAAAGTGTATTAGTTAAGAAAAAAAAACTTTACAATATGATCCAGCAATTCCACTCCTAGGTAATACCCAAGAAAAATGAAACTATATGGCCACATAAAAGCTTGTATACCAATGTTCATAGCAGTATTATTCATAATAGCCAAAAAGTGGAAATAACCCAAATGCACACTGACTGAGGAATGCATAAATAAAAGGTGGTATACATATATAGGAGACTATTATTTGGCAATAAAAAGAAATAAAGTACCAATACATGCTACAATATGTATGATCCCTAAAACATTACACCAAATGAAAGAAGCCAGTCACAAAGGACCACATACAACATGATTTCATTTATATGAGATGTCCAGAACAGGCACATTTATAGACAGAAAGTAGATTAGAGTTTATCCAGGGCTGGAAGAATAGGGGACTTGGGGGAAGGGGTCACAGCTAAGGAATATGATGTTTCTTTTTGGGATAATGAAAATGTTCTAGAATTTGACTGTAGTGATGACTGCACATATCTGTGAATATACTAAAAACCATTCATTTATACACTTTAAATGAGTCAAGTGTATACTATGTGAATTATATCTCAAAACTGTTAATTAAAACTTTTTTTTTTAAGTAGTAATAATAAGAAACGCAGTTAGAACACTCCCTATGTGTCAGGTGGTGTTCTAAATGCTTTATAGGGACTAATTTAAATCTTAACAGTAAATAAAGGAGGTAAGTGCCATTATCATCCCCAACTTATTATTGAAGAAAATCAAGCACAGTCCTAAGGTCATAAAACTACAGGGCCAAGACCTGGATCCAGCAGTTTGGCTCTGAAGTCCATCTTCCCACTCAGTACACTAGATTGCCTCTCAATTTAATGAATCTGATATTTCGCAAATAAACCTTATAATAGATATTTACTGAAGATAAAATGAATCGTCCAAAGACAAACTCAGTGGTCATTCCCAGATGTCTGCCGACATCATGAATGTAGCTACATCTGTATCTCCCACACTGACCTCGGAGTAGGTTCTGTCGGAGACACCGCTCGATGCATCGTCATAGGCCTTGTAAAATACACCAGATACCCTAATAAAGGAGACATCACATGTACACATCAAGGTCAATGAGCTGGTAATGGAAAATCCTAAGGCAGCATTGGTCAATCTTTTGTCTATCTCAATATACCTGAAGGACAGGACGCGTTTCTGTGAAGTGCAAAGGCTCATGACTGCAGCCATACTTAACAGGGACAAAGGTCAGAATCTCCAGGATCCAGGAGAGATGGGATGTATGTAGTTTGGAAAGTCTTCACAGGTATTTTATATTACCCTGCTAGGGGACCTATCCTCTGTCAAGAATCAAGACTCTGAGTAAAACTCAAATTCATACTCTCAAGACTGTAATTCTGGTGAACATTCATAGGATACGTCCATAGACGCCAATCTAGCATCAGACCATATTACACTACTATAGAAGTCTTTTTGAGTTCTCAGAAAATAAAAACAAAGGAAAAATGCTCTCTCTCAAAATCTAGAATGAGAGAACCAAAAAGATACCAACCTGCTCCACAGAACCTGGCCCCTGAGGTCCTAGGAAAGGGAATATTGGCATCCTGGTACGACCCATAGGCAGTGGTTACCCGAGCAAAGGTGGGCAAGGGTGGTGTGACGGAGTTTGGGAGCGCAAAGGGGTTGCTGGAAGCACTGTCTTCTTGATTCTAAAATTTAAAAATCAACAGACTAAAAACCACAACTTGTCTCAAAGCTGAATTACAAAATAAAGATACATTATTACAGAATCAGGGTGCCCAGGAGTTAAGGGAGGAAGAAATTATAAACAAACACCAAAGCATAGGGTGGTACAAGAATCTCACCACAAAAGATTCAAGACAGGAGACGAGCTGGCGCAGGCAGGGCTCCAAACAACTCTGGTTGCGTTTTACTTTTTGCAGGGAAGTGTCTTTCAGGATCTGGAAAGACACAAAACACAGTCAAGAATAGCAACATTCTTTCTCCTGATTCGCTTTTATTCTTCAAAGCGGTTGGAGGAAGCAGTGAAGATGGAGGGAGACTGGAAGCATGGCTGTGCCTGAGGCTTCCCACACAACGTCCTACTTTCCATCTTCTCTAGAGGCTCAGAGAGAAGATTCTCATTTCTGAGCCCACTTCAAGAAGCCATTATTTCCTTAGGCAGGCACGCACACTGGTTTTGAGAGGGCATGTTTCTAGTAATGGAATGAATATTTTTTATTTACAGTGAATTCTACTCCTTCCCTCCTCCCCTGTCCCCCCCCACCCCCACCCCATGAGAAATCTCAGTACCTTAGAAGTAACACCCACTGGGCTGAACTGAAAATTGCTCTGAGTGACACATACAATAAGCCAGGGGAACAGATTTCACTTTAGTGAAAGTTATAATGTATCCTTTTTTTGGTCCTTTAAAAATATAAATCCCATCATTTTAAGGCACATGCTGTATGTATAAACTGACATACATATACTGAAGATAGGCATGTAAATTGGACCTGTGCTGTCCAATAGGAAGTCATTCCCCACATGGATTACAGAGCACGTGCAGTGTGGCTACCTGAGCCGAGCTGTGCTATAAAGTGTAAAATTCATACCAAACGCTGAAGACTTAGTACAAAAAAATAAGAATGTAAACTATCGTATCAATTTTAATTTTCATATTGACTACATGTTGATATGATAATACTTTAGGTATACTAGATTAAATAAAAATACTATTGAAATTAATTTACCTCCAACTTTTAATTTTTTTTTTTTTTTTTTTTAGTGTGGCTACTAGAAACTTTTTCTACTAGTTGTTAATCTTTACTCAAGGATATTTTTCCATTGATTTTTTTAGAGAGAGTGGAAGGGAGGGAGGGAGAGAGAGAGAGAAACATCCATGTGACAGAGATACACAGATTGGTTGCCTCCTGCATGACCTCGATCAGGGCCAGGGATTGAACCTGCAACCCAGGAACGTGCCCTTAAGCAGAATCGAACCCACAACCCCTCAGTCCGCTAGGGCCGGCACTCTAACCACTGAGCCAAACCTGCCAGGGCTGCTACTAAAAAATTTTAAATTACATGTGGCATACATTATTATATTTCTATTGGACAGCACTGAATTCAACCTTTAAAGATATTTCCTAATCCTATCATTTTTATACCAAAAGAAGAGTCTATCCTTTTTGTATGTCCAAACAAGACAATGAAATATTCAAATTTCAAGTACACAATGTCAAATACCACAAAATCTGAGTAATTAGCATTTCAGAGATCCTTACACTTTAACCATTTCTCCACACTGCAATCCTCAAACGTGGTTATCTTTGTTGTATTGGAATAATCAGTGACTTGTACATTCAGCAACAGCATTTGAGCAAGTTCTATCAATAAGCAATATTTTCAGTATAAGGTTTCAAAAATGTAAGAATGGATTTAAACTTGCTGAATGTAAGGATTGAGCCTCAAGTCACTGTAGCTTTAGTAATTGCTTATTGTATTAGTTTAGATGCTAGCACTGCATGTGCTGTGCATATTATGATTTTATTAAAATAAAAATGTTGAACTGCACAGTCTAAAAAATAATAAAATAAATAAATAAATAAACACTTCTTGATTATATAACCAGGTATGGTACCAGATTGGTATTAGAAATACCACTTTGTAACATGAATGACTGTGTAACCAACCACTGTGCTGTACACCTAAAACCAAAACAATTAAGAAGTACAAATTGGTTGTTAGACTGACGAACCTCAAAGGGAAGGGGAAAGGAGGAGGCTGGAAGAGATAAACCAAAGAACTTATATGCATATACGCATAACCAATGGACACAGACAATAGTGTGGGGAAGGCAGGAGGGGGCAGGGAGTGGAGAGGAGGGGGTCAATGGAGGAAAAAAGGAGGGATATCTGTAATACATTCAACAACAAAGATAAGTTTTTTAAAAAGGTGAAAAAAGTAATAATAAAACCAAAACAAAATAATAATTCAATATAAACTGCAATTGAAAAATAAAATAAAATAAAATTTTTTTATTACAGATCATACTCCAAGAAGATAGATTAAGTGCATATGAAACAAACTGGGCATAAAGTGAACAGCATTTGCGTCAACTTGGTTTGTCAGAACATCACAGTTACTTCACTATGTGATGCTGCTCACATTGCAAAAGCATATCATCCCCAGCTCGTGGGGCTCTCTCATGGGAATTCTACCTGATTTGCTCTGCATGAACTGATAAACGGAGTTTCTGAACCTGCAGGGGTAAAGACCAGATGCCAGGCTGCCCCACCTCCTCAGGTATTGCCCTCCTTTCATACTCACCTATGCAGCCAGCTGCCTCACATGAGGATGGCACTGTCTCTTGTTATGGAATGGATTTTTTAAACGACCTTACGCATTTTTTTTCTGATTACAAAATATCTTTTATCTTCAGAATACATCTTGCCTACTGTTTCAAGATAAATGAAAATGTATTGCAAGGTTTTTAACCTAGGATTAATACATAGTTTTAATGAGATCTCTGAGCAGATTACATGCAATTATAGAGCTGCATATTATTCATAGACAATATTTCTGAAATTATATCCCACATTTGTGCAGATTTTTCTGAGAAGGGTCCATCATTTTCATTAGACTTTCAAAGGGTGTCCACGACCCAAAAAGGTCAAGAACCACTGCTCTAATGTTTTCTACACAAAATGAATAGCAAGTGTTAACACTGCAGTGTATCAGGTCAGATGACTTCCAAATCTTACCTAACGGTGCTTTCATTCAACCTTACTACTCAACTCAGACACTCAGGGAGCACAGCTCTCTGACAAACATCAGGGAGAATGTGTGAACACAGATCCCACCTTTAGTAGCTTCGCTTTCATCGTGGATGTGATGGTTGTGGGGTTGATGAACTGGAAGGAGGGGGCAGCGTTGTTTGGGTACTGAGCAGGGAACTTCACCAGCATCTTGACACGATGGTTGCTACAGTGCACTGACACTGTGCAGCTCCTATCCGCTGCGTCCATCTGCAAGGGGAAAATTGACAACTGCTTTGGAGATGAACCAGAAAGAGTCCTTAGATGCAAATGGATTTAAATCACCTAAATGAATGCTCCTAGTTCCTGAAATCTCCAAACATGAAGGCAGAATCTCCAAAAACAAATTAATTTGGAAGATTTGGACAACTCATTAATTTTAGCACCAATTTAATAAGTTCAAAGTATTCTGACTTAAAAAAGCTTCATCCTAAAGTTGTGAAGTAGGCTGAAACCTAAGTTCACTTTGATAAGGAAAATAAAGCAGGAAAAAGTTAAATACCTGACTCTATTTAAAAAGTATTCCTGGGAAAGCCATAGAAATGGACAGGTTAGTGGTTGCTAGGGGGTAGGCAGACAGGAAAATGGGAAAAAAATGCTAATGGATATAGGGTTTCTTTTGGGATGATGAAAATGCTCTGGAATTAGTGGAGATAATTGCCCAACTTTGTGACTATATTAAGAACCACTAAGTTATACACTTTAAAAGGATAAACTATGGTATGTGAATTATATCTCAATAACGAGTTTTTTTTTTCTTTATTGATGTTTAGAGAGAGAGAGAGGAAGGGAGAGGAAGAGAGATAGAAACATCGATGAGAAAGAACATCAATTGGCCACCTCCTGCATGCCCCCCACTGGGGATTTGGCCAACAACCTGGGCATGTGCCCTGACCGGGAATCAAACTGGCAACCTCTTGGTGCATGGGTCGACGCTCAACCACTGAGCCACACCAGCCAGGCTCTCAATAATGTTGAAAAACACTCCTAGGAAAGTGATCAAGATTAAACTAGATTGCCAGGTATCCACACTGTTTTCAACTGGGACAAAGATATATAAACTGAGTTGATATAGATAACCAATTAATCTAAGAATCCTTTATCTCTTTTGATTTCCTGTGCTGCCAGCTAGAGAAGACACCAGGAGCAGAGTGAAGAGCCACACACGTGAGAAATCTGGAGACTTGGATTCAAGTATTATCTCTTCCATCAAATAGCTGCTGACCTCGGACAAGTCATTTCATCTCTTAGTGTCTTGTTTCCTCATCAGAAAAGTGGGGATAAAAGCACTTATTGCAGGGTTGTTTTAAAGACCAAATGAGATAATTATGTAAGTGCACACATCCGTGCTTACTGTTAAAAGAAAAACCAATCAAGTTTGCAAACTCCTTTAAAGAGAGAGACTCAATTCTCAGAAGCAAAGAATTTCATTATCTGCTCAAAAGGAAGAGTAAACCTCTCCATGGGTGAAGTGAACAAAGAGGTTTGCTCACCTTCTTACTATGAATCTAAATCACCAAGAACATGGCCGGCTTTAAGGGAAGATTGGACAGCAAAGCACAAAAAGCCCTGGAGAGTTAGGTGGCTTGGCTTCCAAACTCAGCTCCACCATTAACTTCACCAGTAACTTTAGCCAAATCACTAAGCCTTCCCGGATCTAAGTATCTTCACAGATGGTAAAATGAGGTGTTGGAGCAGTTAAGATTTTAAGATACATAAGCATCGGTTCATTTTATGAGAAAGTAATATAGTTAGGAATAAAAATCTGCATTTTTTTGTTGTTGTTGTTAATCCTCACCCGAGGATATTTTTCCATTGATTTTTTTAGAGAGAGTGGAAGGAAGGGTGGGAGGTGGGGGAGAGAAAGAAGGAAAGAGAGAAACATCAATGTGAGAGAGACACATCAATTGGTTGCCTCCCAAATGACCCGGACCGGGGCCGGGGATCAAACATGCAACCCAGGTACGTGCCCTTGACTGGGAATAGAACCCACGACCCTTTGGTCTGCAGGCCAATGCGGTTGGCCAGGGCTAAAACATCAATTTCTTTAGAAAATTAGGAAATAAAAAAATAAGCAGAGAGACTTATCTGTTAGAGCAGAAAAGTTATTTGCTACCTGAAATCATAGCTGAACTAGTCCCCTCTCCCACCAAGTGCCATCTGCAAGCATGAGAAACAATTCATTAAACTCAGGGTACCTCCACATTGACATTCCGGATCTGCACATTGATCAGGGAGAACTCCTGCTGCAGAGTCTGAGGTAGTCCTGGTTGATCTGATTTCTTCTCTTCCAGGAGATTGCTCGGGGGGTCTTCCTTTAAGACTAGCAAGAGAGAGAGAGGTTCAACTGTTGGCAGACAGCTTTGAAATTGAGTCAGAGAGCAGTTCTAATGTGTCTTCAACAATTCTGAAATGCATAAAGGACACCTCACCTAAAACATCAGTTTGACCAAATTACCTTCTTCCTCTCCATGGCTTGAGTTGTGCTGGTGATCTGTGTCTTGAGTGTGAAGGATCTTCTCTGGTTCCGGCAGAAGAGAAATGCTTTCGATGAACTCATCAACACCATCTAATATGTCATTTGCACAAAGCTGCAACAAAGGGTAGAAGATCTAGGTCTAGAGAAGTCAACGGAAAGGGTCATCATATTTGGTTGGAGTTCTGACCTAAAAATGGCAATCACAGCCCTGGCTGGTGTAGCTCAGTTGGTTGAGCATTGTCCTGTGCGCCAAAAGGCTGCCAGTTTGATTCCCAGTCAGGGCACATGTTGGTGTTGTGAGCTCGATCCCCAGTAAGAAGCATGTAGGAGGCAGCCGATTGATGTCTCTCTCTCTGTCTGTCTGTCTGTCTCTGTCTCTCTCCTCCTCTCCCTTCCTCTCTCTCTAAAAATCAATTTAAAACAAACTGATACAGCCCAGCCAGTGTGGCTCAGTGAACTGAGCATCACCCCATGAACTGAGAGGTCCCAGTTCGATTCCCAGTCAGGGCACATGCCCAGGTTGCAGGCTTGATCCCCAGCAGGGGGCGTGCAGGAGGCAGCCGATCCATGTATCTTTCTCACATTGATGTTTGTATCTCTCTCACATCAATGTTCCTCTCTCTCTCTAAAAAAATCAATAAAAACATATTTTTTTTAAAAATCTGATATAATCAAAATAGGTTTTGTCCATCACCAACTCTCCTTTGTTAAATACACGGAAGAATAGACTCTATTATTCTACCCTGAAATTTTTCATTATGATCATAGTTTATGCAAGCCTCAGAAAACATTATTTTAAATTCTAAGCCTTGATGGAGTTATTCGACTAACCTCCAAAATATCATAACTTTCAGAGCATTTAGAGCAAATGGTACTTTTTGGAGAAAATAGATTTGAAAGGCTGTAAGGTGATGATAATTGACAAAAATGCTGAAGAATGGCTTTGTACTAAGCAGTGCTGCAAATTTTACCCAGCATTTTCTATCCACTCTGTACAGAGTGCTATGGGGGAGGCAATACATGTGAGACACGGTTCCTGCCTTCAAGAAATGTAGCCACCAAATGAGAAGATAGAACCCTGAGATGAGGCAGAGCAAAACAGTTCATACCAGCTACCATTGTGGTTCATATAAGAAATAGATTATCATTCATGGGGCAAAAACTAGAAAGGGCTTCATAGAACAGGTATAGTTGATGGACGCAGAGGGCTCTGAACAATGCAGAGTGCAAGAGTAAATTTCCTAGCCCATTTAGAAGAGAAAGAAATGAAGCCCACACACAGGCCATTTGCTCAGTATGCTACCCACACCCTTATACCAGGACAGGAGAAAAAAAGACATTCAGAGGTTTTTCAGCCTTTAAATGCTGAATACGGAAATTGACTCTTGAAGACCTCAAAGCCTCAGTGTGGCATACACAAGCCACTCGGCCAACCAGCAAGTATGTATTAAATATCTATCATGTATCCTCTAACTTCCACAAATACCAAATTTTGTATTTTTTTAAGTTTCTAGTGTATCTGGTTACATTTGTCCACAACAGCAATGAATACATACCCTCTGCATCTGGGAATCCACTCGCCACATTCTCAAGGTCTGATCCCGTGACCACGTAACCAGTTGGTAGTCCTTGGACCCTAGAAATCACCAAATAAAAATTCTGGAAATTTTTCTGGATTCAACTTCAATTTTGCTACACGTTGCAATGGAGATTCATTCATTCATTTATACATCCATTCAACATATATTTATTGAACATCTATATGCCAGGTACTGTTCGAGCCACTAGGACTATAGCATGAATACAATAATCTCTCTTTATAGATCTCCCATTCCAATGGTAGAAACAGACAAACAAATAAATATATAATAAAATGTCTGGTAGTGATAGTGTTACTAAAAAAAAAAACACAAGATAAGAGGACAGAGATTGACGGGGAAGCTATTTTTAGACCTGACTCCCCGAGGAAGTCACATTTGAGCACAAACTTAAATGAAGTGAAATAATAACTAGCAAATTAGCAGGTGAAGATTGATGCCGGGGTTTAATGCCACATTAAACTTTCACCTCCACAGATGTTCTTCTTTTATATGCTCCAGATGAGCTGGGGATGAATATAATTTTTGTAAAATGAATTGTTTCAAATGCATCATGACAACTGTTTAAAAATAATTTTTTGGTAAGAAGATGCATACATCTCTTTATAAAATGAATAATAAATCTTTAATGTTCTGAGTTGACTGAATTATATTTTCACATATTAGGTCAGCTCAAAGGGAAATTATTCGGAAAGGCTCAGGGTGATTTATGAAAGATCAGGGTAATTTTGTAGTATCTAGAATTTCCTTTATGGCATCTTCAGAGAGCAAAGAACTTAGAAGTAATTTCACTAATTCCCTTATTTCACAGATGGGGAAACTGAGGAAACAATACAATCTGTCCAAGCTAATGAGATGAGTGAGGGACAAAAGTTCCTTCTCTGTCACTGCCTTCAATAGGTGTTTTAATATATCCCTGTGCAAACCGAACAAGGCAGAAGCCATTCTGCACTAGTGCCTGTTATGAGTTCCAACATCTAGACTCATGTTCACAGCAACAACTTTCTGACTCCCCATTTGGCTTCTTTTCATGTCCCTGACTTTGAAGAAAAGTTATACCTAAGTCCTTTCTAAACTCAACTTCTCTGCTTACGCCTTCAGCCCTATTCTGTCTCATTTTCTTTATTTTAAATCCTTTCCTGAGGATATTTTTCCGTTGATTTTCAGATAGAGTGGGAGGGAGGGAGAGGGAGAGAAAGAGAAACATCCATGTGAGAGAGATACATCGACTGGTCGCCTCCCACACAACCCCAACCAGGGCCAGGGATCGAACCACAACTGAGGTACATGCCCTTGACCGGAATCGAACCTGCAACTCTTTGGTCTGCGGGCCGACACTCTAACCACTGAGCCAAACAGTCCAGGGCTCATTTTGATTTTTTCTTTTTGTTAACATGTTTTTATTGATTTTTTGGAGAGAGAGGAAGGGAAAGAGAGAGAGAGAAACATCAATGTGAGAGAGAAACATCAATCGGCTGCCTCCTGCACGCCCCCCACTGGGGATCAAACCCACAACCTGGGCATATGTCCTGACTGGGAATTGAACCGGGACCTCTCAGTCCATGGGACGACGCTTAATCCACTGAGCCACACCAGCTGGGCTCTGTCTCATTTTCAAAGGGCCCTTGCTTTCCCACATACTCTCTTTCTGGCATCTTCTCCTTGCCTTCAAATAGAGAGGACAACAGCTTCTGCCAACCAACCTAGTATATTCCTTGCCTTTACAGGCTATTTCATTCACAAAACCAGTTCCTGCTGCCTCTGTTTAACTACCTTACGATCTAGCTTCTATTCTCAATCTGCTTTTGGAAATACTCTCTTAATGATCATGTAGCTTCCTATTTGTACAATTAAATGATTTTCCCTTACTCTGCATGTTGATCCTTCAGCAATACCTGAAACCAATGGCTGCTACTTCCCTCATGAAGCACTCTCTTGGCCACAACATCCCGATTCCCTCCTACCCCTCTGGGAGCTCCTGCATCACAGTGAAAACCAAAATCAAAGCCTCAGGTGGTCCAATAAAAACTAAGAAGACATGGCCATAAAAATAAAAAAGTAAAATACAAGAATACATGAAGGATGATTACATTCACAAAAGGTTCAACAACAAGCAAATCTCAACTATTTTGAGAAATGCAAAAATGGGTGGTAAAAATAAAAAGGTAAAAACAGAAGTCACTAGCCCTGGCTGGTTTTGCTCAGCGGTTAGAGCATCGGACTGCGGTCCAGAGAGACCCGGGTTCGGTTCCCGCTAAGGGCATGTACCTCGGTTGCAGTTTCTCCCCGGCCCTGGTTGGTCGTGCGGGTGGCAGCCACTCGATGTGTCCCTTTCACGTCGATGTTTCTCGCTCTCTCTCTCTCTCTTCCCCTCTCTCCCTCCCAGTCTATCTGAACAAAAAATGTCCTCGGATGAGGATAAAAAAAAAAAAAAAAAAAAGAAGTCACTATCATAAGCATTAGGAGAGCATTTACTCCTGGGGAAAGAGAGGATATTGTGATCAGAAAGCTTTTTCTTGACCTTGCTTGTAGTTACATAAATTTTCACTTTATAATTATTTTTTAAACTCTGTGTTTTATGCAATTTTCTGGATAGATGGTATATTTCACAATAAAAAAGAATTTTAAAAAAACATCTATAACTTGTACTCAAAATTTCACTACTAGGTAGACAGTCCCAATTTACACACTTCACCCTACTGGCATATAGACATAGATAACTGAAAACTGGTTACTAAAAAGCTTTTATCTCAATCCACAACTACACGCCAACCTCTCCCTGACAGACAGAAAATGGGAAACTACATCATCTGTTCATTACAGCAAAATGCAAAAGAATAAGTTGAAAGCCAAAGTCATGCTTGAAAATTAATGGGGTAAAGACCAAGCAGCTTCATGTTTCTAGAAGCAAGAGAGATTATGGAAATCAAGATGGAAAAATTAAGAGGATGATCAAGAGTTCTTTCAAAAACAATCCTGGAAGAGGTTTGTGAGGGCCACAGACAAGGGGTAAGAAGATGGCTGCTCTAATCCCAGGTCACATCTTTCCACTACTTGGCTTTTCTTCTGTGACATGGAGAGACCAAGAAATATAGTTCTGTTCTGTAAAACATTTAGAGTATGGCAAGAAGATCTCAAGAAAAGAGAAGCTGCAACTAAATTTGCACAGTGAGTTGGTGGAGAAACTGAGGCCAAGGGCTTCCTGACTCTCAATGTAATTCTGACCCTGCATTAGTGAGGGCTAGCTGATTAAGAAGTCATAACAAACAACCCCAAATCTCAGTAGCTTAAAGCAAGGGTTTCATGCTCACTCTTCCTCATCCTTTTCCCTTGTTTGCCATAGCCTTTCATCCTTACTCACTCTTCCTCATCCTTACTTCTGACCAGAGCAGCTCCATCTGGAATTTGACCAGCTGCCATGGCAGAGGCAATGAGAGCGTGTAATTGCACACTGGCTGTTAATACTTCAACCAGAAGAGGCCACATCATCTTTCATGTTTCATGTTCAAAGCATGTCATTTGGTCAAACTTACCTTCAAGGGGATGGGAGGTAAAATATCACTATGTGTTTGTGATGAGACTGGGAATATGTGGTGGGCAGTGATGACCTCAGGTCTCCCTCATCAACAGAGTGACAAGGGGCAACGGTCAGAAGCTTCTGAAGGTAGTGACCCCAGAGTTTTCAGCCCTACAAATGATCCAACAGCAAGTCTACCAATTTCTTATAGATCTCTTCCACACAGGAGAGACTAGACTGAACATAAGAAAAGAGGAGGAAACTTAGAAGATTCACAGCCTACACACCCCTTTACCTATCTGTGATTAAAGGTGGTGGACCCCTGACTCTCTCATTCCTAAAGCCCAGCCCTGTTCCTGCATCATTCTCACTGGATCACACAGCCAACCCTACCCAAGCTGCTGTTGAACAGGGCTCAAAAGGCAATCAGGCAGCGGTCTCTCTCCGACTCACCTTCCTTCTGCTTCCTCCACTGGAACTCCAGCACCACGTCATCGTGCCCCACAAAGGTATGGACTGGGGTGTTCAAGTCAAAGACATTCCATAAGAGAAGACTATTCTCCCGCCGCAGCTGAGGAACCATCACAGTTACTAATCCATTGCTGAAAGGCTATGGCAAACAAGGGAAAAGCAGGTGATGATTCCAGGAAGAATTAGCTGAGCCCCCAGTAACAAAGGTAGAATTATTTCCTAAAATAAACTGGATGATGGAAGATCCCAACCCATCTTGGGAAAATTTTTCCAATACCATAAGTTGACCATCACTATCTACTTTTCTTTTCTTAATTTTTTTTTTTTTAAGAGCTAGGAATACTTCTTAACTCTTTTTTTTTTTTTTTTTTTTTAATCCTCATCTGAGGACATTTTTGCATAGAGCGAGAGGGAGAGAGGGAGGAAGAGTGAGAGTGAAACATCGATGTGAGAGAGACACATCGAGTGGTTGCCACCCACACGACCCCAACCGGGGCCAGGGACAAACTGCAACCGAGGTACGTGCCCTTAGTGGGAACCGAACCCGGGACTCTCCGGTCCGCCGGCCAATGCTCTAACCACTGATCCAAACTAGCCAGGGCTACTTTTCTTTGCTTCTGGAAGGGACCACAGCAAGTAAAAAAATAAAGCTAAGCCAAATACTTGAAGAACTTTAAAAATATTCTAAAATATGGCTCTGACTATTGCACACAGAAATACATTGTTTCACATCCTAGCTACTCCCCCTGATCTCCCTCTGTGAGTTATCCAGCACTTTCCCAGAATAAGCATGAAAGGCACACTGGGAAAAAGCCCAGAGCAGCAAGCACCATTCCTGGGTTGTGGAAATACACCAGGGGCTTACCATCCACATGAAGCACAGCCTGCCCACTGCCCCAAATACTAAAGCTATTCAAAAAACCCCTCCTAGTTAGTTTGAGGTCTGACAGTTTTGCTTATCAACACCCAATCTGCTAGGTAGCTAAGGGGCCCATTTGACTGATGATTAGACACTGTTCTTTAAAGAATAAACCATCACCACCTAAGAGCACATTTATCTCCACCTCTCCTCTTGGAAGCACTCCTAGACTTCTCTGTATTTTATTTTTTGTTAATCCTCACCCAAGGATATTTTTCCACTAATTTTTAGATAGAGTGGAAGGGAGGGAGGGAGAGAGAGAGAGACTGAGAGAGAGCGAGAAACATCGATGTGAGAGAGAGACATCAACTGGCTGCCTTCTGCACAACCCCAACCAAGGCTGGAGATCAAACCTGTGACCCTTCGGTCCACAAGCCGATGCTCTAACCCAAACCTGCCAGGGCCTCTGTTTATTTTTTCTAAAGCAAACATATTAATCCAGAGAAGAATTTCAGTTCATAAGAACAACTGTCCTGACTGGTGTGGCTCAGTTGGTTAGGTGTTGTCCAGTGCACCAGGAGGTTGCCGGATCGATTCCCGGTCAAGGGCACATGCCTGGGTTGCAGGCTCAGTCCTCCGTAGGGGGCGAGCAGGAGGCAGCCAATTGATGCACTCTCACATCAATGTTTCTCTCTCTCTCCCTCTCCCTTCCTCTCTCTCTGAAAAAAATCAATCAATTATTAAAAGAAAAAAAATGAACATCTGTTGTTGTCAATATCTGCTATTGAAAAGTGTTCCCACATGCAAAAGCCACTTAATACCCAAATTATCCTCTGTGCTCCACAAAGCCCCAGGGTGACAGCCTAATGTATAAAAGTAGCTTTATTCATCCCTGTGCTCCCTTTCAAACTGACACTAAGAGAAATATATTACCTCTGATCAGCAGCTATCAAGGTGGCAATGGAAAAACCATTGGAAGGTTGATAATAGCCTACCCCCTATATTCGTAGCATTTTACGGTATATAAAACATTTTCATATACAATTTTTCAAAAGGAAGGCATATTGTGCATGTACGAAATGCCACTGAATTGCACACTTTAAAATGGTGAATTTTATCACAATAAAAAAGGAAGGCATTGCAAAAATTATTCTTATTTTACAAAGAAAGCCACTGCTCAAAAACATTAAGTGGTTTGCCCAAGGCCACACAAATATTAAATGTCTCATTGCAGCATTATTCACAATAGCCAAGATATGGAAATATGGAAACAATCTAGCCATCCATCAGTGGGTGAATGGATAAAAATGTGACACACACACACACTGGAATATTGTTCAGCCATGAGAAAGGAGGAAATCCTGACATTTACTACAATGTGGAAGAACCATGAGGACATTATGCTAAGTGAAATAAGTCAGATAAAGATAACTATTGCGTGATATCACTTATATGTGGAATCTAAAAAAGCTGAACTCATAGAAACAACGAATAGAATAGACTACCAGGGCTGAAAGGTGGAGGAGAAGAGGAGATGTTGGTCAGAGGGCACAAACTTCCAGTTATAAGATGATTAAGTTCTGGGCATCTAATGTACAGTATAGTGATTATAGTTAACAACACTATACTACATACTTGAAAGTTGCTAAGAGAGTAGATCTTACATGTTCTAATCTCAAAAAAGAAACAGTAATTATGTGATGGAGGTGTTAGCTAATGCTATTGTGGTCATCGTTTTGTAGCATATAAATGTATTAAATCAACACTTTGTAGAACTTGAACTTGCACAGTGTTATATATATGTCAATTACAGCTCAACAAAGCTGGGGGGAAATTACCTGGCTTGCTGAGCCCAAAACCCAGGTATTCTGAATCTAAAGCCAGCGTTCTTTCCACCACAATCCACTGACCACAAGCCTCTCAACCCTCTGTTTCCATCTCACTCTCTTCCCCTGCCACCAGTGACTTCTTCACACTACCCAGCTTCCCAGTCTATCTATGGTTCGCAATTTTAGTACAGATTCTTACCCAACATTTCAAGGGCAAATGTTTAAGTAGATAACATTTTTTACGCCATCATAACTACCTTTGTCCCACTCCTAAATCAAGACAGAAAGAGAAAACTGCCCCATAAAGAAAACAAGAAACAGTCCTTGGGCCCTTGAGTCTGGAACACCAAGACGGAAGTTTCCCAGCACGAGACAGGTGTCACACTCACAGTGTATCGGGCCTTCCAGACAGGCACCTGGCAAGGGAGAATACTGAGGTATTTCCGAGGCTGCCGGTAATCCCAGAACTGGAAGAAAGAAAGAAAGAAAATTTGTAAATTAAATGCCATTTAAAAACAACTACTAAAATATGAGCAGCCTTTGAACTCATTGTTCTATCCTCTAAAGATAGATTTCAATAGTGCAGTTCAGCCAGCCCCACAGCCATGCTGCTGTGATAGAGACACAAAGAAAACCTCCCTTTCACATTCATAAACACTACAGGAGAATTTTCAGACTTCCACCCTCAGGGCAGATCACTGTCAGCCTGCCTATTAAACAAGATTTATAGCTGAAAGGTAAGAGTGGCATGTTTTCACCCCTTATCACTTTAACAACAAGTAGAGTAATAACAATAACGGAAACGCACTGACTACTTGTTACATTTCAGACAAATGTTTAGAGCTTGAAGTATTTTATCCCATTTAATCTTTACAAGAACCATATAATGGGTGTGATCAATCTTTTGCAAATGGAGAAGCTAAATTACTAACCCATGAAACTTGCCCAAGGTCACAGAGGAAAAATGTGGCTGTGCGACTATCTGCAATGAGCACCAACCCACTCAATACACGCTTACCCACCCATGCTTACATGGAGGATGTGGAACTTGAAGATGCAGTTACACAAAGGTGAGCCAGATACAAACTCTACCTTAGAGATGATACCTACGCTTTCAGGGAAAGACAAATACACTTCGAGTTCAGCACTTGTCACGAGAGCAGAAAATGACAGAGCACCAAAGGCAGAAGGACTGAGAGTGAAACTCTGAACTATTAGGGTATTAAGAAATTACTTTCAAAAAGAGACAAAAGTCACTCTGGAAAACAGTTTGGCAGTTTCTTCAAAAGTTAAACACACACCTACCATAAGACCCAGCAATCCCACTCCTATATATTTGTCCTAGAAAACTGAACATTTCTATTCACACAAAAAAAGTCTATACATCATGGTTTTTATAGCAGCTCTATTCACAATCACCAAAAAATGGAAACAGCTCAAATATCATCCACTGGGTCAACAGATGATACACTGTAGTATATCCATACAATGGATTAGTACTCAGCAGAAAAAAGTACACAAACTACTGATTCTTAAAACAACTTGGACAAATCTTAAAGGTGTTATGCTGAATGAAAGAAGCCAACCTCAAAAAGTTACATACTGCATGATTCCATTTTAATGACATTCTCCAAAGACAAAGCTATAATGATAGAGAACAGATCCATGTTTGCCAGAAGTTAGGGGCTGGGGGAAAGTGTGGCCATAAAGAGACAGCATGAGATAATTCTTGTTTCTTCTGCAAATCTTTTTATTGCCAAATTCAGGCCCCATATTCAAAATTATAAAATTGTTAAGATGTCTTTTCCATCTAAACTGCTTTTGAGTTTCCCAGATGGCCAGACAACAAACTATAACTTGCTCCCTCAACTTATAAAAGGGAAATGAGAAATAATTAGGGAGGCTTGGCATTCTCTAGATTTTTAATTAACTCAATACAATGCTTTCCCATTATCAAGTCTACCATAAGTGAAAAACTAGCAAGTAAAAGAGAAATTCAACCTCCCTGATTAATTATCTACAAGTAAAATACAATTACTATGAATGCATTTCAGTTGTTTTCTTTTCAGGTTATAAAGAAGCACATCCATGTTCATTTATAAAGACCGGCATGACAATTAACAAAATTAATTCTTTTTCAAAAAAATGACTTTGCTTCTAGGTTTAAATAGGCTCATCAATTGGTGACAATTATAATATATAATTAATGGAATAAACTGAAGGACCCTAGAGATCTGACAAGGTCCTCACTGTTCATAACAAATTCTTATTCTTAAGGTGATGAGTGATGGAGTCTTATGAAATGATCACATGTTATATGTGATAGAGGTCTTCACTGTGTTTTATCTGATAGAGTTTGGTTATTAAAATAAATAATCAGAACCATTCCATCCTCCCATCCGCAGGTAATTTCTGCTTTTCTCTTATCACTGCTAAAGGACTACTGCTACAAGCCACAGATCAGAAAGGAAGTTTTCTGAAGAATTATAGGAAAGGCCTCAATCAAGAAAGAAAGAACCAAAAAAAAAGAACCAGGTTCTTGAACAGCCTCAGGGGTACAGGATTCTCAATAAGGTTGACCTTGATCCATGGGCAAGACACTCATCTGTCAGAATGTACCCAAAGGACCATGCCTGGATTTCCAGGACTCTTAGTCCAGAAGAAAGCAATTTTGTGAAATTGACAGCTTAAACCAAGATCAGGAAAAAAAACAACAACAACTTCACTGTGGTTAATGTTCTATTTTTAATGGCCATATAAGAAAAAAATCCTTTTCTTTTTTTCTTGATCAAGCTCTAACGCTCAATTCAACAGTTTTACAGTTAACAATGTACAAACTGAAGTGAAATACTCATTCAACAGTATCTTGTTCCAGCTGACACCATAGAATTCAGAAACTAAAAATACAATAAAAAGTATTACTACCAATTATAAGTTAATAAATTGTCAGATAAACATAAGAAAATGATCATGTGTGGGGGGTGACATAGTCATCCGTATCTACACATTACTAAGAACAATGGTTAAATATTATGCAACATGCTTCTAAATTACTTTACTTTTTACAATTATGTGATTTATATACATTCAAAAAAAACTGTCTTCTTTCTTACCAGAATATAGTGGAATAAATAAAGTACCATGCAAAAATCTCATTTAATTCATAAGCTAACAAGGACTGTGTTTCACACATGGAACTTGCCCATTACCTGCTTTATTACCTAAGGAATCCCAGACTCACAGGTGGTAAAGGTGTCAATGAACACTGACAAACTTGGGGACCTCAAAGAAAGAGGCATAGGCGAATTGGTTGGTTTCTAGTTACTGAACTTGGAAGACAAGATAATGCAGAAGGGTATGGGGGACAAAAATACAAATAAAAAACAAACAAGAAAACCACTTCTGGCACATAAATGTAAATTACAACCCTAGGGGATTTACAAACCTCGAGACAGAAGTTAACTTTTAAGCCTTACTGTATGATTCCTAGTTTTGCTAACCATACCAAAAAGACGTACATGCCTATGTAAATAAACCAAAGCATTAAATTAATGATGCTGAATCATAAAATTGCTAAGCAAATTTCTGTGGTCAAATCTGTCCTTCCCATCAGAGACCTGACCTCAAGCAGGAACTGTAGAACGAGAATGACTTTGTGCCCTGCATCCTTTTGAATAAGGGGGCACATCACATCCCACAGTCAGAAAAGAAAATACAAACAGCAGGAAACTCTACACTCTGATATACACCAAAAATAATAGGGTCACTGAAACACATAAAACCTTGAGCATTTCCTATAAGTTAGAGAATCTCCAATAAAACAAGTCTTTTCCTGACTTCTATAATGCTAATGTCTGAAGATATCATAATTTTGCAGATGTAATAATCATGTGAGAAAATTGCTGTTTCTCCACCCCAGATAAACGGATGGTAAACTTGGTAACCTTAACAAGTCTGTGGGCTTTTCTCCTTTACTTATATATCTGTTGTGCTTTTTCTTTGCTGAGCCAGTCCTTCTGAAATCTGACCTCTTGGCAGCTTCTTTGCAAGTAAAATTCTTTTCCTTTCTAAATGCTTTTGTTCCTGACTTCCTTTCACAAGGGGAAAGGAACCCAGGAACCATATCAGATATATGCTACTTCATCACTCCTCCGGGTCTATATAACCAGGTTTACTTGATCAGCTCCCCAAGAAACACATACACCCCTGTAACACACACACACTACGCTAACATACTGTAGCTTCCCTTCAGAAGAAAGTGCTGCCTCCCAAACACAGCTCCCCAACTTCCCCACTGGGGTACCACTCACCTTGACAGAATTGTCTTGACTGGAGGTCGCAAGAATGTGCTCACTATCTGGGTGCCAGTCCAGGCCATGGATTTTGGAGAGGTGGGCTGCTAGATATTCCACTGCTATACTGGGTTTCTGCAAAGGATCAGCACTGAGTGTTGTCAATTTAGAAAGAACTCATCGAGTGTCTACTACATAACAGTCTGCTGGGTGCTGAGCAGGGATACAAAAATGCTACAGATCCTGTCTCTATCTTTTTTTTTTTTTTTTTACATTTATCTTCAGACAGAGTGGGAGGGAGCGGGAGAGAGAGAGAGAGAGAGAGAGAGAGAGAGAGAGAAACATCTATGTGAGAGAGACACATCGACTGGATGCCACCCACACGACCCCAACCGAGGCTGGGGCCGAACCACAACCAAGGTACGTGCCCTTGGCTGGAATCGAACCCAGGACTCTTTGGTCCACAGGCTCTAACCACTGAGAAAAACCGGCCAGGGCCCTGTCTCTATCTTTAAGAAACCATTTTGTTTTGTTTACAAAAAAAACAAAACAACCCTTATCCAGCTCCCCTTCACGCATGCTCTGTATATGGGTCTGAGAGCCTAATTTCTTTCCGCTCCAGCCCCTGCATGGCTTCAGTGAAGGATACGAGATAATGGGTGCTTTTCCCCTTTAGGATCATGGTCTGCAATTCTTGCTCCTCTTCCTCACAATCATCCAGGAAGAGGGACTGTGATACCCAAACAGATCCAACTTCAATCCTGAGGCTAAAACTACCAATCTTAATGTGACCAAGACCCCAAAAGAGAATGAACACACATCTCAAAAAGAAAACAATACACAATTAATAAGCATATGAACAAGCTCAAAAGTAAACCTCAGAAAAATACATTAAAACATTAAAAGATTTTTTTGCCCTGGCCCGGTGTAGCTCAGTGGTTAGAGCATTGGCCCACACACCAAAGAGTCAAGGGTTCAATTCCCAGTCAAGGGCATGAACCTGGGATGCAGGTTCAATCCCCAGTCCCAGTCCTAGTCCAGATGTAAGAGGCAACCAATCTATGTGTCTCTCTCACATCAATGTTTTTTTCTCTCTCTCCCCCTCCTTTCCTCCCTCTCACTCTATCTGAAGATAAATGGAAAAATATCCTCGGGTGAGGATTTAAAAACAAAAGTTGTACTTAGAGATTAACATGAGGAAAATTCATCTTGTAATGTTATGATAAACCACAATAAAAAAGCAGAAAAAAATAAAATACCAAAATGTTAGCATTTGTCTCTGGGTAATAGGACTATGAATTATTTTTATTCTCTCTTTTTATATTTGCTAAAAAGGGCATGTATTACTTATATAATTAATTAACATTAGTCTATGAGGTTAAGAGTGCAGTCTCCAGAACCAGCCTCCCTGAGTTAAACCCTAGCAACAAAACATGCTTCAATTCACACATCTGTAGAATGGGGATAAAAATAGTACCTACTGTATGCCCCACCAGTATGGCTCAGTGGATTGAGCATCATCCCCTGGACTGAGAGGTTCAGGTTCAATTCCTGGTCAGGGCACATGCCCAGGTTGCAGGCTCAACCCCCAGTAGGGGGCGTGCAGGAGGCAGCTGATCTAGGTATCTCTCTCACATCGATGTTTCTCTCTCCCTTCCTCTCTCTCTAAAAAAATCAATTAAAAAAACATATTGAAAAAATAGTACCTACTTTAAAGACTAGTTATAAAGAGAAATAAACCAATACACATCAAGTTCTTAGAACAATGCCTGCACGTAAGAAATGCTTAATAAACTTTAGTATTATTAGTCACATGTGAGCTTGAAGAAACTCCGACACTACCACTGATACTGCACTTTTTTTTTTAATTTTTTTTTTTTTTTAGAGAGAGAAGAAGGGAGAGAGAGTGATAGAAACAGCAATGTGAGAGAGAAACATCAATCGGCTGCCTCGTGCACGCCCCCTACTGGGGATCAAGTCCACAACCCCGGCATGTGCCCTGACCAGGAATCCAACTCAGACCTCTCAGTCCATGGGACGATGCTCAATCCACTGAGCCACACCAGCTGGGCGATACTGGACTTTTTTAAGCTCTGAGGCTTGCTGCCATCAGAGCTGCTCTGACACTACAAAGTACCAGAGAAATAAAACCAACGAGTTTACAGTCCGTCTCAGCAGAAGTCCCAAGTTATTAATACCTAAAAATAAAATTAAAACCCTTTAAACAAAATAGATAAAAGGCTTGCTGAGGGGAGTCAGGGTAACTAGTGGACCAATCAGAAAACAAGGAAGGAATAGTATGGCAGATAAGGAATACAGGCACTGTTTTGAAAAACAGGTACTGACAGAGTTCCTGGCTAAATATCAAAGTGTTTATTTTGCCTATGACTCTGAAAACATTCTATAGCAGATAGGGATGCACTACAATTAACCACACATTTTATTTAAACTATTCACTGTATTTAAATGCCATGCTAGTGACAAAAGGAATAAAACCAATCATCAATTTAAGAAATAAAGAGGGTAGAATGGCTATTACCAGACTGGACTAAAGGGACTGAGACAAAAACTAACATAAGGAAGATGCACCTGTCCAACTTCTACTTAGAAGATCACCTTCTCACATAAGAGCTAACCTAAGGCAGGAAGCTTCTTCAGCCAGCACACTGCTTTCCCAGCGGGCCCTGGCACCCAACCCAGCAAACCCCCAATCTCTGCTTCACTTCCCTCTGCTCTGCAGCTGTAAGACCTTATTCCCTGCTCGGAGGAAGCAAAATTGAAACTTTCCAATCAACACTCAAGTTGGGACAGCCCCTGAACAAGTTTCAGGAAAACTCAAAATAGGTACTCCCCACAAAGGCAGAGATCTCCAGCCTAGGGTTTCACAGAGCAGGAAGTGGTATTTAGACCCCAGGTCTTACAGAAGCCGACTGCTCTATGCATTATTGCCCAATTGTCAGTCAGTGAGCTATGGGGGAGGCCTTTCCCTGCATCATTACTGTTCCTCATGTCAACATACCAAACGTCCAACATACTTTCCACAGCAGCAGCAGTCTAGGACTCCGCACCTCTTTCATGCCTGTCAGTTACAGGAGCTGCTACAGAGAGAATATATGGTCTGCAGGCTCTTTGGGGGCTGACAGGACAGCTAGGTTTCTAAGGAGAATTTGTACAACTGAGTATCCCGCATCTCGGTGATTTACACCAGAGATCTTCAGGATGGTATATGTCCTAGAACTAGTGTACGCTTTGCAATCTGGGGCAGCTGACCATCCTAGAATAGTGTTGGGTCCTCCAGGCTTGACCTTCTCCAATGATACACTCACTGTTATTATCATCTTTATATTAAAGATAAAGAAACAGAGGCTTGGAGAAGTTTAGTGGCTCACCTGATATCATACTGAGGAGGCAGCAGAATGGGACTCTAACTTCACAGTCCAAGTTCATTTTCTTAACCACCGATCATAATGTCCCACTTCCCTACCTTCCTTCAACACCAGTTTGATCGGGAAGCAAATGTCACCTGGGATTGTGATCTTAAAATGGCAATTTACCACGCTGCACAGGGCACCCTAGACTCACAAGATAAGCCCTGCTACTTAAAACGTCCTCTTCTTACCCTCTGAGAAGGATTAAAGGCCAACTGGGGGGAAAAGAGAAATTACTCACCCGCTTGTCCCATATCCGTACATCCCCATCGTGACTGGTGGCAAGGCAATTAGCATTTTTTTTATTCCATTTGACCTGTGAGGCACCCGCTGCAAAGAAAAATCAGGGGAAGAAAGCTGCTGCCTCAACACCTTCAGAACCAGAGGGCAGCACATCCAGGGGAGCTGGGTAATGAGCTCTGGTTGGAATAAGCACAGAATCCGTCCAGTTTCTGTAACTGCACCAACTCCACCATAAAAAGAAAATAAAGCCGAAAAATAAATGAATTAAGTAACATGTGGGAACAGGAATAGAGTCATCTAATTGAGGAAATAACTTCACTTGGGGGGAAAATCTACAGGTTACCTCCAAGCAGCATCAGCAGAGAAACGTAATTTCTTAGAGAGCAGAAGTTGAACGTGGCTCTGCTGGTTGGTAACTGACTCATCACACAACCTGGCTCTCCATCATCTCCAATGACCATGCTTGCACCTCCAACCTGAAGAGCCACAGCTCAATGCCTGCTCCTTCCCTATTTAATTTTTGTAGAGGGACAGTCTTGGAAAAACAATGCCCACAGATGAAGCTCTGATGAAAAATAAGCCCCCGTATTGCCCAATTCTGCCCTCAGAGGGTTATGTGCACCCACTCCACCTCCCCATCAGTGGCTGGACATGGCCGCTGGCCCTGCATTGAGTCAGGGAAAGGGAACACCTTGGCACTGTGTGGACTAAGGCCTTTCCCATTCTGCAAACACAAAGAACAATGACAAAAGAGCTACTACTTAAGAGAGGAGGCACACTGTAAGATGGCAGAAGAGGTTAAGAAATGGGGAAAACTGGGACATAGCAGCAATTACAGCTGACTCTTAAAAATTATCAGGTTAAGTTAAACCAGAACCAAACAATGGTCCTCCTTCCCACCTCTTCTTATTCTTGTTCAGATGACACATATTTCTGCTTGGACACCTCCCCCTTTGGGTGGATGTGTATTACTGGGGACACCATAGTAGACCCAGGGCTTGTCTGGAGAGCATGATAGATAAAGCAAGGACTTAGAATCTAATAGGAAACAGAGTTAAGGCCCAGGACTTATCCTTGCTTGGTTTTCATGAGGGCCTCCGTTTGTTTGTTTTTTTGTTGTTGTTTTTTTCTCTTGAGACACAGGGCACCTTAAGTCATCTAAGAACAAGTGGTGGAGACCCCTTAAAATGAAGAAAGGGAGTGTATTACTTAGTAGACCCATGATTTTTTGCAAGAAAGAGTATCAGCTAGAGAATGGGTAAGAAGAGCCTGCTCCATCTCCTCACGACAGTTACTTGAAAAGTTCCAAGAAAATACTTTTCCCAGTAGGGATCCATCAGACCAGGAAGCCTCCCAGAGATTCTGGGAACCCCCAATTCAACTTGCCCTCCTGAGATCGTGACACCGTAGTCAAACAGAGGTCCCAGACTATAAGAGTTCCTAGACACAGAAAACACTCTGGAGCACACACAGACGCGTTCTCACTGACTCCCTACCCCGAGGTATGAACAATGTGCGCCCGGGGAGCTGGGCACCACAGACGTGTGGAGCAGCAGTATCCAAGGCTGCACCTCTCCAGGAATGTTACATGGCCAGCTAATAAAGGTCTAAAGCCTCTCGGGTGTCTCTTTTCTCCCAGAGCAGCTTTACCACCACTGAGAAACCTCACTTAGGTACAACAATGAAGGAAGTCTCCTACTTCTATTGTTTAGAAGGACCTATAACAGAAAAGAAAGCATTTCGAGGAGGTGGGCTGAAAAAAGAACTATCTTTGTTTTCAGGGTTCCTCTATGACCAATCTAACTTAAAAGTCAGAGGAATGGACTGAGGCATTTACAAACCATTTGTATGTTTATGCAGTTAGAAATCCTCTGCAACCATGTCTGCAGATCATTCTGTGTCTGAGATCATAAGTGCCTAAAGGGGGGGACACAGATCAACAGAATCATTAAGGCCTTAGCACAGAGGCACAGGTGCTTGATTCCTACATCCACTTAACAAACATTTACGGAACATCCCCTTGGGTCATGATGACCTTGGTCTACAGCACTGAAGCAGAGAGAAGTGGTCCCTAACCTCGCAGAACAGATAATCCAGTCTTTAGATGATGAAGCTTGGGGGTCCAGGGGAAAAGAGAAGAATCATGTAATCATTTTGGAACAAATACCAAATGGGAATTCAAATGTAACAAGAAGATACAAAGGAGCAATCAGGATCTAAGAGGCAGAAAATATATGTTTTTATCAAGGATGCCGAATCATAATACTGATGACTGGGCTTCATCACTGTGAGTAAGGTTTACCAGTTCTACACCCAAGTTTGACTCTCAGGAACTAGCGGGAACACCACACAACAGCCTCAGTGCAGAATCCCAACAACAGTCCATTCCAACTGAGCAATGGCAACAGGCAAATAGGAAAGTAATTTCAAAGACTTGGTGCTTCCATATTAAATGACACCATGGGGACACGATCAGCATCACTGAGATTGTGGGGAAACCACAGGACAAACAACCTGGTTTCTTTAATAAATAAACTGCGGAAAAAGAGAAACCGAAAAAAGAGAGGGAGAAGAACCTTACTGATTAAAAATGATGAGAACTAGCCCTGGCCGGTTTGGCTCAGCGGTTGGAGCATTGGCCCACGGACCAAAGAGTCTTCTTGGGTTCAATTCCGGTCAAGGGCACGTACCTCAGTTGTGGTTTGGTCCCTGCCCTGCTCAGGATCCTGCGGGAGGCAACCAATCGCTGTGTCTCTCTCACATCAATGTTTCTCTCTCTCCCTCCCACTGTCTGAAAATAAATGGAAAAATATCCTCGGGTGAGGAAAAATAAAATAAAAAATAAAAAAAGATGAGAACTGCCCTGGCCGGTTTGGCTCAGCGGTTAGAGTGTCAGCCTGCAGACCAGAGAGTCCCAGGTTCGTTCCCACTAAGGGCACATACCTCGGTTGCAGTTTGTCCCCAGCCCCGGTTGGGGTCGTGTGGGTGGCAACCAGTTGATGTGTCCCTCTCACTTCGATGTTTCTCTCTCTCTCTTCCCTCCTCACTCCCTCCCACTCCATCTGAAGATAAATGCAAAAATGTCCTCAGGTGAGGATAAAAAAAAAAAAAAAAAGATGAGAACTATATCAACCACTTGCAAGTATGGACTTTACTTGGATTCTGATTCAAATAATTGTAAAGAAAAAGAGAGAGAGAGAGAAACTGAGACTGTTGGGGAAATTTGAATACTGCTTAAATGTATGATGATAATAAAGAGCTATTATTAACATTTTTAGGTTTGTTGATAGTATTATAATTATGTTTTTTTAAAGGATTCTTCTCTTGTAAAAACTACTTACTGAAATATTTGTTGATGAAATGATAGGATACCCAGGAATTGCTTCAAAATAACCCCAAAGAGGATAGGGTGGGTGGAGGTAAAGATGAAATAAGACTAGCAGTATGCTGACAGCTGTTGATGCTGGATGATGAACTATTTTTATACACATTTAAATTTTTCCACTATAAAAAGTTAAAAACAAATCAATTTGGTTCCTGTCCTTGCATTCTGAAATAAGTTCCTGACCATACTCAACCTCCTGACTCTAACTTCTAAGAGCAGCCTGAAGCAAGCCCTTTGCAATATGGAACTTAAAGCTCCACCTAGCCATGAGAAAACATGGGGCATGGGACAGTCAGTGTGAGAGAAAGAATGGAAGAAATAGAATAAAGACAAGACAGGAAGTATGCACTCACCTACAGCAGACAGTGCAATGGTAGGCTTCCTTGTGTCTCTGAAATATAAAAGTCAGAAATCAAATGCCCAATTCATATGCCACCATCCACCTGGTGCTTTTCACCCTCTGCACGCATTTCTTCACTTCCCTTTCAGTAGGGACTGGGAGTTCAGTGGGAATGTGAGGGCCTTAAAAAGAGCATAAAGAGAAGCTTGTCTCGCCCTGGCCTGTTTGGCTCAGCGGTTAGAGCGTTGGCCTGCGGTCCAGAGAGACCCGGGTTCGGTTTCCGCTAAGGGCATGTACCTCAGTTGTGATTTGTCCCCGGCCCTGGTTGGTCGTGCAGGAGGCAGCCACTCGATGTGTCTCTTTCACGTCGATGTTTCTCTCTCTCTCTCTTCCTCTCCCTCCCTCCCATTCTATCTGAACAAAAAATGGAAAAATATCCTCGGGTGAGGATAAAAAAAAAAGAGAGAAGCTTGTTTCCCGCCAGGTAGATGAACTTTGTCGGTCACTTCAATTGAGGCCAAGTCTGAATTTCAAATCATACAGCTGTATCCACAGACATGATTCAGCATGGCCTGGGTGACCTTGATGTAGGAGCAGAAAAAGCCAAAAGAATACCTTCCTGGTGTCATTTCTCCTAATGGAACGGGGGAGAGTCATGGAGGGGTGACTCTACAAGACCCTTCCCAACAGCATTTCAAAGGTGGAGTAAAAAGTACTCGGGATGTTCACAATAGCCAAGAGGTGGAAGCTACCCAAGTGTCCATCGACTGATGAGTGGATAAACAAAATGTGTTACATATATACAATGGAATATTATTAGGCCTTAAAAAGGAAGGAGATCCTGTCAAATGCTACAACATGGATGAACCTTCAGGATATTATGCTAAGTCAAATAAGTCAGTCACAAAAGGACAAATATTGTATGATTCCACTTACATGAGGTCCCTAGAGTAGTCAAATGCATAGAAACAGAAGGTAGAATGGTGGTTGCCAGGGGCTAGGGGGCAGGAGAAATGGGAAGTTGTTGTTTAATGAGTACAAAATTTTAGCTTTGCCCAATGAAAAATTCTGGAGATCTGTTACACAACAATGTGAATATACTTAACACTACTGACTGTACACTTAAAAATGGTGAAGATGGTAAATTTTGTTTTGTTTTATAACCACAATTAAAAACAAAACAAAACAAAACACCTACTCCTAGATACAAGAGGAGACTCTTGGATAGAGAGGCTCTTCCTACAAATGGTAAAATGACAGAACTGAGCAGCACCCTAGGGCTGGGAGGGCCAGACAAGGCAAATCTGCAACTTATACTTACTATTTAGAAAACCTGAAAAGGAATCTCAGTTCAGTGTCTTTTAAACTTTAAATTATGAAAACAATTGTTTTGTGTAAATGAGGAATACTCTATCTAAACTTGTGCCATAGCTCCCTAGGGGCTTTGTTTCTATGATCTCACTTATATGTGGAATCTAATGAACAAAATAAACTGACAAACAAAATAGAAAGAGACATGGATACAGACCAACAGCTGTCAGAGGGGAGGGGGGTTGGTGGGCTGAATGAAAGAAGGTGAAAGGATTAAGCAAAAAAACATATGTATATGACACTATATATAACACACAGACACAGACAACAGTGTGGTGATAGCCAGAGAGAAAGGGGAGTGGGGGAAGTGGGCAAAGGGAGAATAAATGGGGATGGAAAAAGACTTTACTTCGGGCAATGGGTGCACGATGCAGTGTGCAGATGATGTTTTGTTGAGTTGTACACTTGAACTCTGTATGGTTTTGTGAACCAATGTCACCCCAATAAATTCAATTTAAAAATAAATAGATAAAAACTTCTCTCTTCCATTTCCCTGGATTTCGTGCTTCTTTCCTCCCTCTGGCACTGCCTTTAGACTAACCACCTCTGAAGTGCTAACCTGCAGGGAATGCAGATGTCAGCTGCACATACCCTTACTCCCTAAGAATCCCTTTCTCTGGTCTGTCAGATCCGTCATACCCAATACCTGGCTTGGCTTCTACCTACAGTCCACCTTGCAGTGTAAAATATCACAAAGCCACTGCCACTTGGGAACAGAGCAGCCTGGTGAGGGGAAAAAGTGTCCCATCAGGGAGACTCTACAGACTATACCCTCTAGTAGTCACCTCTAACTGTTACAGTAAAGGGAACTCTGCTCTACAAAGGGAGAGGGGAAGAGTCATTTACCAAGAACTTACAAGGCACCAGGCTCTTTACCCCATGAAGAGTAACCCTACCAGGTGGCTTTCAGGACCCTCTTACGGATGGGGAACTGAAGCCTCACAAAGAGCAAGTAAGGAGCCGAGCAGATGTGTCTCAGCACTGCCTGCGGCAGCAGATGTGTGTCTGTGCCCATCAAAATTCCCCCACCGCCACTTGCCAATTCAGTCAACTTCAGCCTGATTTCTAAATGCCAGCACCTGTGTTCTTTGACCAAAAAATCTCCCTAGCTGCTGAAGCCCATTCTGCAAACTGTTGTGACAGGACTGAAGTGCCAGGGAATTAAGGCCCCTGGGGACAAGCAATGACTGACAGTGAACAGCACCCCCACTTCATTAGCCCTCAGGGTGGGATGCCTCTGAGGAGGGAGTTTTACACTAGCACCTAGCAGTCCCCAGTGAGACTAAGCGTCACCTGTTCACAGTGGAACACAGGTGGATAATGCACCCTCTATTCGTGGCCTTCCCCCTCCTGTCTCTTCTCCATCCTCTACAGCCTTTCTTTCACCTTCTAAATAATGTATCTGCAAAGTATCCTTGTCTCAGGGTCTGTCTGCATCTCGGGGACCAAACTAAGATACCTGATCTTTAAAATGAAGGTACCAAATCGTCCCACAAACATGTAGTTATGTCTCTTAATTATTCTTACTTGATATCCCAAATGTAGATGTAGGTGTCCACAGAGCTGGTAACGAGGAGATCTGGTTCAAACACTGCCCAGTCCAAGTCGCTGGGAACACAGAAATAAACAGAACAAAGAAGAGAAAAAAATTCAGAGTCTGGTTTCCAAGCATTGGCAGATTTAGTCTCTAGTGGCTTCAGAAAGTCAATATTAATGGGCCTCTTAACATGGTTTAGGCTGGGAATCTCCAAAGTTCTTTGGGAGTGAACAAGACTTAACAGAGCTCTAAAAGAAACTTTCAGGTCCTTCCCCCATCATCTCCAGCTATACTACATGTGCTCCCCAAAAAGAAACGGAGTGTTTCAACTTAAAACACACACATGCAGGCACAAACTGTACAGACAAAACAAGGAAAATGTTTGACTTTTCATTTGCTAAATCAGACTTAACCACAGGTACGTTGAATAAACCCAACATCTCTAAAAGCAGGGGCAAACCGCCATGTTGCCAGCAGGCCTCTGGTGCCCCTACTCTTGCCCTCGGGCCTACAAAGGCACATACTACATGCACAGTTAGCACAGGCAGGGGTCTAGCCTATCCCATCACTTCCTAGGTCCACTTCACCACTCCTGCACTCCCTATGCTACTTCCCAGAACAAGTTTTCCCCACCCAGAAACAGGGACCCAGGGGAAAGGTAGACCCAGGAACACTCCAAAAGCCAAGTGGAAGGTGTGAGTGGAAGGCATCTGTGTGTCTGGATAACGGACTGTGATGCAGGAGCTCTATGTGCTGACTCAGTGGCCAGAGAAAGAGCAAAAAGCTGCTCCCTGATGTCTCTGTTCCGGGGCACCATTGACTGTGACCTTACGGATTCTGCTGACATAACTTCTCTCCCTCCTGCAGCAAAAATCAGCTCTAATCCTTACTCTGTACTTTTCTAAGTACTTTCTGGGATTGGGCTCAATACTACATGGATGCTGGTTCCTAAATACCAGTAGTTGTTTGCTGTGAAAGCCATCACCTTAGTACAAGCTAACAACCTAACAGCCACCTAGGGCCAACGAAACATAGTTAAGCTGTGGGAGAAGACAGGTGTTTTCATTTCGTTCGCCAAAGCACTATGGCAAAGCAAGACAGCCCAGGGAGCTGTGGAGGGCTGTGCCTACCTGATTACACGAGTATGGCCTTGTAAGGTTGTGCCAACTTCCCCACTGCCGTCTTTCCACTTATAGAGGTCAACCCGTTGGTTACTCTGAAAAGAAACAAGGGAAAGAAGGCAGCAAGCAGTACATCAGAATATATGCTCTTACCCTAATCTCCTTGAGGCCAAGAAAGGGAAGCCATGTAGAAACCAACTCTCATGACAAAGATCCTACAGATTGAGCCCTGGCCAGTTTGGCTCAGCGGTTAGAGCGTCGGCCCACGGACCAGAGAGTCCCGGGTTCGGTTCCTGCTAAGGGCACATACCTCGGTTGCAGTTTGTCCCCGGCCCCAGTTGGGGCCGTATGGGTGGCAACAACTCGATGTGTCTCTCTCACATCGATGTCTCTCTCTCTCTCTCTCTTTCCCCCTCTCTTCCTCCCACTCTATCTAAAGATAAATGCAAAAATGTCCTCAGGTGAGGATTAAAAAAAAAAGACCCTACAGATTGAGCATGTGGGTTATGGGTAATAGAGATGTCCCCAGACCACGAGAGAAACCTCCTCTCCATTCTGAAGGTCACATATCCATCTCTCTCCAGCTGCTGGCACATCGGAATTTTTAGCTCACTCTTCCCATTATCAAGTGCTAGAGTCAACCTACCACACTTTAAAAACAGAAATTCACAAGAAAAAGAACAGAAACACCATCAAAAGGGTGTCCTAGAAGGCAAAATTATACCAGACTCCTTAAAATAGGCCTATATAAAATTTCTTAAAGACTTAAGCAGAGCCCTGGCCGGTTTGGCTCAGCGGTTAGAGCGACGGCCTGCGGTCCGGAGAGACCCGGGTTCAGTTCCCACTAAGGGCATGTACCTCGGTTGCAGTTTGTCCCCGGCCCTGGTTGGTCGTGCGGGTGGCAGCCACTCGATGTGGCCCTTTCACATCGATGTTTCTCTCTCTCTCTCTTCCTCTCTCTCCCTCCTACTCTGTCTGAACAAAAAATGAAAAAATGTCCTCAGGTGAGGATAAAAAAAAAAAAAAAAAAAAAAGACTTAAGCAGAAAGACACAGAGAAAATGGTCCAGAAGAAACAACTACAATTTAAAAAAAGAAGAAGAAAAAAAGCTTTGATCAAACTATATTTCACTTAAAAACACAACCAGCAAAGGCTCCTTACCTATCGTTAGTTTATGAAACACACTGATAGTGAGTAAAAGGTTACTAACAGATAGCAGTTTAATAATTTCTGAACTGATATATACATATAGATATATATAGATATATATATATGATTTTGATTTTAGCTCAGAGTCAGATAGATGCATAACATTTTGAGAATTTTATCCTAAATGCTTGATCCCTATTCTAAATCGGTAAGATTCTTATGAAAAGATTAGGATTCAAAATAGCTTCCAATGGGACTAGGAGTGAAAAGAAATTCCCCTCATCACAATATTCCCTCACATTTCCAAAAGGTCTGCTAGTGCCAGTCTGTGAACTAGGCACCTTAACAAACCTGTCATCTGCTCCTTCCCACCACTCTATACACTGGGTGTTCTCACCCATGTCTCATCTAAATGAAGCAACTGACGCTTAATCAACTGAGGCTCAAAAAAAAAAAAAAAAAAAATCAATAAATTGAGCTTCATTAAAATTAAAACCTTATGTATCAAAGGACATTATCAAGAACATGTAAAGGCCCTGGTCAGGTAGCTCATTTGTTTGGAGTATCATCCCTGTGTGCCAGGATTGCAGGTTCAATGCCTGGTTAGGGCACTATCGGGAATCAACCAATGAGTGGAACAACAAATCCATGTTTCTCTCTATCTCACTCTCTTTCTTCCTCTCTCTCTCAAGAATCAATAAATAAAAAACAAATAAATACATAAAGTGAAAATAATCTGCAGAACTAGAGAAAATATTTGCAAATCATGTATCTGACAAGGTCTACTGTCAAAAGTGTATAAAGAACTATTACACTTATATACATATATGCATAACCAATGGACACAAACAATAGTTTGGGGAAAGCAAAAGGGAGAGTGGGAGCAGGGAGGAGGAGGGGTCACTGGGGGGAAAAAGGGAGGACATCTATAATACTTTTAACAACAAAGATTTTTTTAAAAGAAAGAAAAATAAAAAGAACTATTATAACTCAAAAGCAAAAAGATAGCCCTGGCCGGTTTGGCTCAGCGGTTAGAGTGTCGGCCTGCGGTCCAGAGAGACCCAGGTTCGGTTCCCGCTAAGGGCACGTACCTCGGTTGCAGTTTGTCCCCAGCCTTGGTTGGTCATGCAGGAGGCAGCCACTCGATGTCTCCCTTTCACGTCGATGTTTCTCTCTCTCTCTCTTCCTCTCTCTCCCTCCCACTCTATCTGAACAAAAAATGGAGAAATGTCCTCGAGTGAGGATTAAAAAAAAAAGCAAAAAGACAAACAACCCAATACAAATATGGACAAAGGACTTGAATAGACATTTCTCCAAAAAAAGACACACAAATGGCCAACATGCACATGAAAAGATGCTCAACATCATTAGTCATTAGGAAAATGCAAATCAAAACCACAGTGAGGTACCACTTTACACCCACTAGGATGGCTATAATTTCTTTAAATTTTAAATAAAGCAAGAAATAACAAATTTTGGTGACAATGGAGAAACTGGAACCCGTGTGCATTGCTGGTGGGCCTGTAGAACAGTTCAGCCACTGTAGAAAACAGTTTTATGGTTCCTCAAAAAGTTAAACACAGACTTACCAAATGACCCTGCAATTTCACCCCTAGGTATACACCAAAAAGAACTGAAAACAGCCCTGGCCAGCATGGCTCAGTGGTTAGAGCGTCAGCTCGCGCACTGGGTGGTCATGGGTTCAACCCTGGTCCGGGTATGTGCAGGAAGCAACCCATCAATGTGTCTCTCTCACATCGATGTATCTCTCTCTCTCCCCCACCCCTCACCCTTCCACTCTCTAAAAATCAATGGAAAAAAATATTCGCCGGTGAGGATTAACAAAAAATAACTGAAAACAAGTACTCAAAAAAAGTACATGTACAGAAGTACTAGAAATTTCAGGATGTCAATCGCTTTCAGATGTCAGAATAACCTTAAAGACAGATGAATGGTCAAGACCCCATGCCTCATTTCTGAGTTCTCAGCTCCTGTGCTGTAAAAATCATGTGTTTATTTTCTGAGTCTCCTCCTACAACAGTCTCTCTGAAGCCACTCTTAAAATCCTACATCTGGGCAAGCAAGAGCCTCTAGAAATTGACAGCTGATAATGATTAGAAGAATTGATTCTTTCTGAGACTCATCAAATCACGTTCTATAAAATCCATATCTTGCTGTTCATTTGTGAATCAGAACCAGAGTTCTTGGAAACCTAGGACTTAAAAGAAGCAGGTTCCAGACCTTAGCTTTTTCCCTGAACAAGAAAAAAGGGCTGCAATCAAAACCATGGGCTTATTGCTGGTGCTGTCATTGGTGCAGTGCTGGCTTTGTTTGGAGGTATTCTCATGCCAGTTGGAGACATGCTCATTGAGAAGACAATTAAAAAGGAAGTTGTTCTTGAAGAAGGTACAACTGCCTTTAAAAACTGGGTTAAAACAGGCACAGAAGTTTACAGACAGTTTTGGATCTTTGAGGTGCAAAATCCAGATGAAGTGATATTTAACAGCAGCAATATTAAAGTTAGGCAAGTAGGCCCTTACACGTACAGAGTTCGTTATCTAGCCAAGGAAAATATAACCCACGACTCTGACAACTACACAGTCTCTTTTGTACAGCCCAATGGTGCCATGTTTGAACCGACCCTGTCAGTTGGATCAGAGAACGACACCTTCACCATTCTCAATGTGGCCGTAGCTGCTGCACCTCATCTCTATCCAAATGCATTTGTTCAAGTGCTACTCAATTCACTTATCAAAAAGTCAAAGTCATCTCTGTTTCAAAGGAGAACTGTGAAAGAACTATTGTGGGGCTATAAGGATCCATTCTTGAATTTGGTACCATACCCTATTGTTACAACAGTCGGTGTGTTTTTTCCTGTGAGTACTAAATAGAAATGTCAGTAATGTTATACTTTAATTGGATAAATACAATGGCATTGGAAATTTCTAATTTTATAACTTAGTGTGTTAACACTATTTATTATCTGGGACAATATATTCTAATTTTTTAAAAGTCTTTATCTCATGCCTGGCTGTTATGGCTCAGTGGTTGGGCATCGACCCACGCACCAAGAGGTCACCGGTTCGATTCCCGGTCGGGGCACATGTCCAGGTTGTGGGCCAAATCCCCGGTGGGGGGATGCAGGAGGTGGCCAGTCGATGTTCTCTCTCATCGGTGTTTCTGTCTCTCCCTCTCACTTTCTCTCTCTCTAAAATCAATAAAGAAAAAAAAAAAAGTACATGTACACACATGTTCATATCAGCACCATTCACAAAAGCCAGCCCAAGTATCCATCAGCAGATGAACAGATAAACAAAATGTGGTCTATCCATACATTTAAATATTATTCAGCCATAAAAAGGAGTGAATTACTGATACAACATGGATAAAGAAGCCAGACACAAAAGGTCATATATTACATGATTCCATTTATATGAAATATCAAGAACAGATAAATCCATAAAGACAGAACACAGACTGGTGGTTGCCAGGGGCTGTGGGGAGGGAGGAATGGAGAGAAACTGCTTAATGGTAAGGGGTTTTACATTGGAGTGATGAATATTTGGGAACTAGATAGAGGTGGTAGTCATATAACATTGTGAATGCAGTAAATGACACTAAATGTTCACTTTAAAATTATCGTCTTTAAAGAAAAGCAGGGTGAGGACTGCCTTCCTCACCACTCCTAAACAAATGCAATGTTAAACCACTGGGACCGAGTACTGAGGGGTCAGCCTACACCAGTGTTTCCCCAGCAGGGGTGATTTTGCTTCCCAGGGGACATTTAACAATGTCTAGAGACATTTTGGGTTGTCACAATGAGGGAGATGCTGCAGGAATCTAGTAGGTAGGGGGCCAGGGATACTGCTAAATCTCCTAAGTGCACAGGATATCCCCCACCGAGAAGAATTATGTGGCCTTACTTGTCAATAGTACCAGCGTTGAGAAACCCTGGACCAAATGATCAGAGGCTGAGGGTGAGAGGGGAGCTAAAGGGTCTTGAGGTATAAACCAACAAAAAGAGCATCCTTCTAATACACGTCTACAGTTAAAGTCAGGTAGTCAGATTCTATTTTGGAAATTATGGGAAAGAGCAGCTTTTTGTTCCTTCTGAAGCTGACAACATCACTCTTCTTTATCTTCTCAGATGCTTTCTTCTCACTGACTGCCATTCCTGGTAAGAAAAGCCCCAGACAGCACTGCGAATGATCACATCCCCTGGACAGTAAGAAGGGTCCCTTTAGCCCCGGCAGGTGTGGCTCAGCGGTAAGAGCATTGCCCAGGAACCGGAGAGTCCCGGGTTCGATTCCGGGCAAGGGCACGTGCCTCAGTTGCAGTTCATCCCCAGGCCCTGCTGGGGTCGTGCAGGTGGCAACCAGTCGATGTGTCTCTTTCACATCGATGTTTCTCTCTCTCTCTTCCTCCCTCTCTCCCTCCAGCTCTGTGTGAAGATTAATGTAAAAATATCCTCAGGTGAGGATCAAAAAAAGAAGGGTTCCTTTAAATACTATCCTTCCAGCCCAGTGCAAAAGGAGTCAAAGATTGAGATCCCTAAGTGCTCTAGGAAAACAGAATGCTGATAGAGGAAATGTACCAGAGATGACTGGCCCAGAATCTTTTTTCAGTCATGAGTCCCTTAGAAAACCTAATAAAATGTATGCATCTTTCCCCTGGAAAAATGTACACATAAACAGGCACATAAAATTTCAGGGGGTTAACCAATCAAATGAATCCCAATAAAGAAAGAACCCCTTCCTTTGAGTGAAAGGGCAAACGGACTCTTCTGATCTCTCGGAAAGCAATGAAGGTCAACCGCAGACGAGCTCACTAGTTCCCTCTCAGAACGTGTTTCAAAGTCACTGCCTAGTTCCATTGCTGCTAATGAAAACAGGTTCTCATCCCACACAGAAATAGAGGCATCTACCCATTCCCCTTGCAAATCTGAATTCAATTCTTAGATACACAAGGTCTGATACCTATGATACCAGTAACTGATATATTTTGTCTGTGATTTGCCTCTATCTTCCTTTTAGAACCACCCACACCTCTTTTCTGCCTGAAAAATGAGGGTTACATTCTCTTCTCCACATAGGACATACAGACCACACATTTAAAAGCCTTTTCTTGTACTCCTTAAATAAACTCACCGAAGCTGCAAAGTAGTGTGCAAAGCCATCATGAGGATTCCACTGCACAGCACCAATGTCCCATTTGCTCTGGCGAGAGATCTTCCGGTGACCTTCGAAAGGGGCATCTAGATTAACGATGTATAGGAACCGGCGGCTAGAAGAACAACATCAACATGATGATACTATAACAACATTAACTTAAGACAGAAAAGCACATTTAGAATTACATGTGATTTGCAAGCAGTACTCAAAAACCTCCAGATATATTTGACCATTCATCTACTCTGAAAGGCGTGCAAGTGACAAGAGTAACTAAGGTGGCTGTTAGACAAGCAGAAGCCATGTCCTGAGTCTACCTTTAGAGATCATCTTCCCTGCCATATCCATGAAAGTCTTGACCTCTACCCTACACACTCAGCTCCAACCCTGCCCCTCTCCCAGCCTTTCCCAATCCCCCAGCTAGGACAGTCACTGCTTCTACATTATTCCCAATACGTGGCTTGCATTTAGACTGCAGCATTTATCTCTGTAGCAGAACCGCTAGTTAATGCTCTTGTTCTGAACTAATTGAGTATTTGGAGTATGGACCATGTCTCGAATATCTTTGTATGTCCAGAATCACTAGGCACAGTGCTTTGCATTCAACAAATGTGTGTTAAATTAAACACATCACTTATCACTTAACCAAATATCCTGTAGAAAATCTCAAAATCCCTTGCAGGTCGACTATTTGAAAAGGGAACTAAAGAAAGTCAATCAGGCCCTGGCCAGTTTGGCTCAGCGGTTAGAGCGTCGGCCCACGGTCCAGAGAGACCCGGGTTCGGTTCCCGCTAAGGGCACGTACCTCGGTTGCAGTTTGTCCCCAGCCCTGGTTGGGTCTTGTGGGAGGCAGCCACTCAATGTGTCCCTTTCACATCAATGTTTCTCTCTCTCTTCCTCTCTTTAAAAAAAAAAATAGAAAGGAAAAAAAAAAAAAAGAAAGTCAATCAGGAGGGGAAATAATAATCAAAAATAATAATAATGAAAATAACCTTAAGTGTTGCCCTGGCTGGTTTGGCTCAGTGGTTAGAGCGATGGCCCACGGACCAAAGAGTCATGGGTTCGATTTCTGTCAAGGGCACGCACCCCGGTTGCGGTTCATTCCCGGTCGTGCGAGAGGCAACCAGTTGATATGTCCCTCTCACATCGATGTTTCTCTCTCTCTCCCTCCCACTCTTTCTGAAGATAAACAGAAAAATATCCTCAGGTGAGGATTAAAAAAAAAAAGTAAGAAAATAACCTTAAGTGTCAATAATGTTCAAGGTACCAATCAATATAAAGGAACTAAAAACAGGAATGCCCTGTGTTCACTTATTTTCTTTTTTTTTTTTTTTTTTTTTATCCTCACCCGAGGACATTTTTTCATTTTTTGTTCAGATAGAATGGGAGGGAGAGAGAGGAAGAGAGAGAGAGAGAAACATCGACGTGAAAGGGACACATCGAGTGGCTGCCACCCGCACGACCAACCAGGGCCGGGGACAAACTGCAACCGAGGTACATGCCCTTAGCGGGAACCGAACCCGGGTCTCTCTGGACCGCAGGCCAACGCTCTAACCGCTGAGCCAAACCGGCCAGGGCTATTTTCTTTTTTTTTAATGAAAAGTCCTTGATGTGTGAATTAACATCTCAACAGCCATCAGCTATTCATTATGGAGTTTTTTGTTTTTTAATAATTTTTTTTTTTTTTTATCCTCACCCCAGGACACTTTTTCATTTTTTGTTCAGATAGAGTAGGAGAGAGAGAGAGAGAAACACATCAACGTAAAAGGGACACATCGAGTGGCCACCTCCTACACGACCCAACCAGGGCCGGGGACAAACTGCAACCAAGGTACGTGCCCTTAGCGGGAACCGAACCCGGGTCTCTCTGGACCACAGGCCAACGCTCTAACTGCTAAGTCAAACCGGCCAGGGCTGTTTTTTAATAATTTTTTAAAATGTTTTATTGAGTTTTTAGAAAGAGAGGGAGAGAGAGAGAAACATTGATGTGAGAGCAAAACATCGATCAGCTATCTTCTCCTGCATGTCCCTTACCAGGGATCAAGCCCACAACCCAGGCAAGTACCCTGAGCGGGAATGGAACCAGCAGCCTTTGGGTGCATGGGACGAAGGCCAACCAACTGAGCCACACTGGCCAGGGCTTGATTCATTGTTAGAGAGCACTCCAAGGCCCTGGATATCAATGAAGATAGGTGGGCTCAAAAATGAAAAAAAAAAGATTAATAGTCCCTGCTCAGAAAAGATAGGAAATGGAGTGTTAAAATGGCATGGAAAACTCTAGCAGAAACCCTAGGAAGGATAATTAAAGGAGAAGACACAAATTCACAGAACTTCTGAAACTTCTAAAAAGTTGCTGCAGAACAAAGATCTAGCACCTCTGGCCAGCTAGCATCTTGTCATTAAAACAAAAAACCGAAAAAGGCTAAGAGCTAAACATATGGGATGTGTGTCAACAGGGCAGCTCAGAGACATTCCAGAGCAAATACAGAACAGAAAGTGAGCACTTCAGAAAAAACATACCTAATTGAACATACATGTTTATCTTCATTCCCCTCTAAAGACCCACTAAAATAAGAGTAAGAACGTAAAAGACAGAAACCCACAAAGACAAAGAGAATGAGAAAGATGGATGGACAAATGGTAACTAATTGACAGTCAAGAAAGCTAATGCCCAAGTGCCTGCAGAGAAGTGCATGAGAGACAAGCTGATTCACACTGGCAGGACTGCTCAGCAGCTGCAGGCTTTGGGCTGCAGGAAAGGGGAAGAGAGAGGGCTGGAGAACCAAAAGCGGAACCAAACCAAACCAAACAAGGAGAACTGTTCGAAAGAACACTGAGGAGAGTAGTTTAAGAGCACCCCAAAGAGCCAGCGTCTCCACCTCTCCTTCTCCCAGGTGGAGGGTGGCTGATGTGCTTCAGAGAAGCTGCTTCAGAGCCCAGGCCTGGGACAAGAGGCACAGCAGAGAGTGAGTGAGAGGGCTGTGCTCAGAACAGGATGTGCAGTGTGAGAGCCTCAGGCCTCTCCCCTTACTCAGCACTCACAATGCTTAGCTTTTAGTCTTCAGTGACTAGTGACAGGAGGTGTCTTCTCAGGAGGAAATGACAATCCCAAGAAAAGGCAAACAAACAAATAACAACAACAAAACCTTGCAGGTAATGACATTTGGGGCACCCTCCAACCAAAGGGCCTGGTTCCTACCTGATCTTCCTACAGTGAACCCCACCACCACCCATGTGAACAGAGATTCCAATACCGTACTCTCCAATATAACAGAGAGCCCAGGAGCATCAGTCACCAGAGGAAACCTGAAAGACAGAGACCAACACAACCAAAGTAAAGAAAAATGAAATAGGGTAGCACAAAGGAAAGAAAAAAAACCTAGAATTAATATTCTCAGAGAGATAAAAGAAGGCAATGTAAAGAACAGAGACCAAGAAAGAACTCTTGGAAATTAAAATAATAGTTGAAATAGAGAAATCTGATAGAAGGGTTAGAAGTTAAAGTTGAAGAAAAGTCCCAGAATACAACACAAAAAGACAAAAGACCATAATATTTCAACTGTAATTGAAAAATAAAAAATGATTTTTTTAAAAAGAGAATCCACACAGGATATTCAACATGATTTAACAGTAGCTCCAGAAAGAATGAGAAGAGGAACTAGAGGGGGGGAAATTATCAACGACATAATGCACGAAAGTTTCTTCATACTAAAAGACACAAATTTCTAGACTAAAAAGGCTGTCCAAGGTGCAGAAAAAAGGCTGTCCAAGGCGCTAAAAAGTGTTCTGTATCTTTTTTTTTTAATTTTGTTTATTGATTTTAGGGAGAGAAGAAGGAAGAAGGGGAGAGAGAGGGAGAGAGAAACAGCGATGTGAGAGAAACATCAATTGGCTGTCTCCTGTATGCACCCAGACTGGGAACCAAACCCATAACAGGAGCATGTGCCCTGACCTGGAATTGAACCAGTGAACTTTCTGTGCATGAGATGATGCTCAATCAAGTGAGCCACACCAGCCAGAGCAAATTATTCTGTATCTTAATTGGAATGGTGATCATATAGGTGTATAAATTTGTAAATTTATTTGAGCTGTTCACTTTTTTTTTTTTTTTAATCCTCACCTGAGGACATTTTTTCATTTTTTGTCCAGATAGAGTGGGAAGGAGAGAGAGGGAGAGAGAGAGAGAGAAACATCGACGTGAAAGGGACACATCGAGTGGCTGCCTCCCGCACGACCAACCAGGGCCGGGGACAAACCGCAACCGAAGCACATGCCCTTAGCGGGAACCGAACCCGGGTCTCTCTGGACCGCAGGCCGACGCTCTAACCGCTGAGCCAAACTGGCCAGGGCTTGAGCTGTTCACTTAAGTATACACTTTACTACACATATTTTAAAGTTCAATATAAGAAAATAAAATGGTGACCTTCAACATCATGTTGAAAAATAATATGGCTGTATACATATCTAAGAACCGCAACAGGAACACTTGCATAATTCCATTTACATAATTTCCACTTACATAAGCCCATTCTCTCCTAGATTGCTACAAACAACAATATCCACACTAGTGAATGCTGAGAAGTCTTAACATCTGAGAGAGATATTCCAGGGCACCGGAGAATATTCAATAGGTTAATACAGCAACATGATGCCAAGAGTATGTTATGCTTCCATTTGTTTAGATAAAACAAGTAATGCCTGGCTGATGTGGTTCACTGGTTGAGCATCAACCCATGCACCAAGAGGTCGCTGATTCAATTCCCGGCCAGGGCACATGCCCAGGTTGTGGGCCCCGATTCCCAGTGGGGGGCATGCAGGAGGCAGCCAATCGATGTTATCTTTCTCTCTCTCTCTCCCCCCTTCTCCTTTCCTCTCTCTCTCTAAAATCAATAAAGAAAAAATATTTAAAAAATAAAATAAAATAAACTATTAAAAAAAATAACAAGTAATAATGTAAAAAAAAAAAGGTGGGGGGGCCTGTAAGTGCCCACACATGAATGAAAAAAGACACAAATCAAAATAATCACAATAAAAATTTCACACACACTAGAGATAAAGATAATACTAGAGACATAAATAGGATTTGAAAGCTTCCAAAGAGAAAAATAGGTCACGTACAGAGTCCAGAATCAGAATGGCATAGAACCTCTCAATAATAACTCAGAAAAAGAACCCCAACCACCGATTCAACCCAACAACTGTTATTTAACTATATTGGAAGGGGGAAAGGGCAGGTAAGTACATATACATATACATATACATATACATATACATATACATATACATATACATATATATGACTCATAGAGCAAAGTAAAAGTGTTAAATCTTCATCTTCTATTGTAGTAAGTCAATTTGTAATGTTTACAATGGATGAATCAAGATATAGCAGTATATGTATACTATTTGGAAAAATTAGGCAATCTAAAAGAAACAGCTAAAAAGTCTCAAGTAGTTGCTTCTGGTGAGTGGGAGCAGGAGTTTTGAAAAGGTAAGGTTGGATTCTACTGTCTGACAACATAAGCCTTGTAATGTTACTTGACTTTTTAAACTATGTATAGGTATTTCCTTGATTAAAAAAAAAAAGTTTAAGCCCTGGCCAGTTTGGCTCAGCGGTTGGAGTGTTGGCCCACGGATCAAATGGTCACGGGTTCGATTCCCAGTCAGGGGCACGCACTTGGGTTGCAGGTTTGATCCCCGGCCCCAGTTGGGGCACATGTGGAAGACAGCCAATCAATGTGTCTCACATCAGTGTTTCTTTCTTTTTTTCTTTATTCCTCACCCAAGGATATTTTTCTATTTATCATTAGATAGAGTGGGAGGGAGGGAGAGAGAGAAAAAGAGACAGAGAGAAACATCGATGTGATAGAGCCACATCGACTGGTTGCCTCCGTGTCACACGACCAGACCAGGGCCAGGGACAAACCACAACCAAGGTACGTGCCCTTGACCGGAATCGAACCCACGACTCATTGGTCCTTGGGCCGATGCTCTAACCGCTGAGCCAAACTGACCAGGGCCAATGTTTCTTTCTTCCCTTCTTTTTTTCTTTCCGTCTCTCTCTCTCTCTCCCCACCCCCCTCCATCCCTCCCTTCCTTTCCACTCTCTCTAAAAATCAATAAAGAAGAAAAAAAAAGACTGGCAGAGCCAAAAATATTTTTTTTTTTTTTTTAAAAAAGCAAGTAGGGCCCTGGCCAGTTTGGCTCAGCAGTTAGAGCGTCGGCCTGCGGTCCAGAGAGACCCGGGTTCGGTTCCCGCTAAGGGCGTGTACCTCGGTTGCAGTTTGTCCCCAGCCCTGGTTGGTCATGCGGGTGGCAACCACTCGATGTGTCACTTTCACATCGATGTTTTTCTCTCTCTCTCTTCCTCTCTCTCCCTCCCACTCTATCTGAACAAAAAATGAAAAAATGTCCTCAAGTGAGGATAAAAAAAAAAAAAAGAAAAGAAAAGCAAGTAGGGAGAGGGCAGAAAAGAGACATACCAATTTTTCCTTATCTATGCATCCAGGGTGACACAAGAAAATGGCATCAATAATTGTCTCTGGGAAGAGGAGTCAGAGGGAGGAGGGAAACTTACTTTTCCATTGTATATTCTTTTGAACTATTTAAATGTTTGCTATGTGTTTTTTTAAGGTAAATTAAAACATGATTTCAAAATAAAATTATGAGGTTAACAGAAAATACTTCATTGACTTATAAGTGGGTTCATAAAAAACTAAATTAATGAAAAGATAGCTGAACTTGAGAGGTAGAGGTATTAGTCTAGAGCAATATAAAAGGAAAAGGGGCCCTGGCCGGTTTGGCTCAGCGGTTAGAGCGTCGGCCTGTGGTCCAGAGAGACCTGGGTTTGGTTCCCGCTAAGGGCGCGTACCTCGGTTGCAGTTTGTCCCCGGCCCCTGGTGGGTCGTGCGGGAGGCAGCCACTCGATGTGTCCCTTTCACGTCGATGTTTCTCTCTCTCTCTCTCTCTTCCTCTCTCTCCTTCCCCACTCTATCTGAACAAAAAGTGGAAAAATGTCCTCGGGTGAGGATAAAAAAAAAAAAAAAAAAAGGAAAAGGGAACTCTACCCATTAAATGTTACCACACTGGCACAATGTTAGGGTGATGAGCAAATTCAGGGATGGCCCATAATTGCCAGTCTTAATATTTTTGAACCAGAAGAAACTATAGAAAGTAGGTAGTTCAATTTATTCATGATGTAATCGAATTCCCTCATGAGAAAACCAAGGCCAGAGAAGCCAGTTGAAATGTCCAAGGGCTCATAATTAATGGCATTGCCAAACAAGAACTGGGATCCCCTCAATCCTAGTAACTACCTGTTAAACTATACCAGCTGGCATCCTTCTGAAGAGTCTGCAGTAAACAGAAAATTGCTATTTCAACACCAAACTACCAGTCACTAAAATTTCAAAGGAATTTTACTGCTTACCTGTTAGGGCAGAGACAAAAATAACTGCAAATAATCCCTAGAAGTACCCCTAAGGTCAACAGGATAACAGAACTAAACCCTAGGACTATAACCCTTAAATATAAGAGTATTTTCCAACTTCCCAAAAACCACTTAATTGCTATTTGTTCCCAGAAGTCATGGCAAACAAACAGCAAGCTCACTTACCCGGAAAGCACTGCATGCTGCCCCAGACAGTCCACAGACATTGCAGTTGCCTGTGAGAGAGAAAACAGACTTAGTTCTGCTAGCAAAGCCGGCTCCGATTGGAGAAGACAAGCAGGTAGTCAGTCAACGTGGAGTCTTCCTCTTCTCATGGACAAGGCAGTCCCCAGCTGGCAGGTATCATTAGTTCTCTACAGTGGGTACTTTTACCCCCTTCTAGTTCGTATCCAAATCTCATACTCACCTTCCACAATAGGGCAGTTGCTGCCTGTTCCCTCCAACTCCAGGACTATACACAAGCAAGCTGGCGTATTCTAAATTTTTTTTTAAACTTATCTTTATTGTTGAATGTATTATAGATGTTCCTCATTTTTCCCCTATTGATCCCCTCCTCCCCATTCCCACCCCCCTCCTGCCTTTCCCCACACTGTTGTCTGTGTCCATTGGTTATGCATATATAAATGTAAGTTGTTTGGTTTATTTCTTCCCACCTCCCAACCCCTCTTCCCTTTGAGGTTTGTCAGTCTAACAACCAATTTGTACTTCTTAATCCCTTCATCTTTTTCACCCATTCCCCCAAACCCCCTCCCACCTGGCAACCAACAAAATTTCTCTGTATCTATGAGAATGCTTCTGTTCTGTTTGTTCATTTTGTTTGTAGATTCAATTGTCGATAGATATGTATTCATTGTCATTTTGTTTGTTCATATTTTTTATCTTTTTCTTCAAGAAGACCCTTCAACATTGCATATAATAATGGTTTGGTGTTAATGAACTCCTTTAGCTTTTCCTTGTCTGGGAAACTCTATACGTCCATCGATTCTAAATGACAGCTTTGCAGGATAGAGTAATCTTGGTTGTAGGTTCTTGCTTTTCATCGCTCTGAATATTTCTTGCCACTCCCTTCTGGCATGCAAAGTTTCTTTTGAGAAATCAGCTGACAGTCTTATGGGAACTCCCTTGTAGGTAACTAACTGCTTTTCTCTTGCTGCTTTTGAGAGTCTCTCTTTGTCTTGAACTTTTTGCATTTTGATGATGATGTGTCTTGGTGTGGGCCTCTTGGGGTTCATCTTGTTTGGAACTCTCTGCGCTTCCTGGACTTGTATGTCTGTTTCCTTCACCAAGTTAGGGAAGTTATCTGCCATTATTGCTTCAAATAGGTTTTCGATTTCTTGTTCTCTCTCTGGACCCCTGAGTCCTCAGGGAGGACCTTCCCAGCCGAGGTATCCTCCTAATTTTTATCTGCCACACGTGGGTGTGGAACCAGCCCATTGCGCCTCCGCCCCTCCTACCAGTCTCGATGCGGCTGCTGCTTTAATTTCGTAGTTGTAGGACTTCCATTCAGCTTGATTTCAGGCAGTTTTGAATGATGGTTGTTCTGTAGTTTAGTTGTAACTTTGATGTGGTTCTGGGTGGACGTGATACCGCATTTACCTACGCCGTCATCTTGACCGGAAGTCGCGTATTCTTTTTTTTTTTTTAATCCTCATCCGAGGACATTTTTCCATTTTTTGTTCAGATAGAGTGGGAAGGAGAGAGAGGAAGAGAGAGAGAGAAACATCGATGTGAAAGGGACACATCTAGTGGCTGCCTCCCGCACGACCAACCAGGGCCGGGGACAAACTGCAATCGAGGTACATGCCCCTAGCGGGAACCGAACCCGGGTGTCTCCGGACCGCAGGCCAATGCTCTAACCGCTAAGCCAAACCGGCCAGGGCCGGAAGTCGCATATTCTAAATTGAGGAGGCAAAGTCCTGGAGCCCTTGGAGAATCTGACTAGCTTGGAGCAAAAAGAGCTACTCAGAGCTTCTTCCAAGCAAAACCTGACCTGCAACAGCATCACATACACATACATTCACACACACACACACACACACACACACACACACACACACCACGGGTGCCTTTGCAAAGGGCACAAATTCCTCCTTGGCAATGGTAATATTCAAACACCACCCTTGCTGAATCCACAGTCATATTCCTGATATTAGGAGGCCCAGTTTCCATTTAATCTGAGATTTCTAGCACTATTTCACTAGTTTCCCCTTTCCAGGTCTCCCAATTCCTAGGAAACATCATCTTTTCAGGATCCAATGTCTAATTCCCAAGAGACAACACCCAATCAAATGGCTGCATTCAGGCTAAAGCATGAGGCTGGGTTGTTTTTTTTAATATACATAGCTTTTTATTTATTTTTTTTATTTTTTGTTTTGTTTTTGAGAGTATGTTTATTTATTTATTTTTTTTTAATTTATTTTTCCTTGGTACGTGCCCCTAGCGGGAACCGAACCCAGTTCTCTCTGGTCCGCAGGCCGAGGCTCCAACCGCTGAGCCAAACCGGCCAGGGCTTTATTTATTTTTTTAAATATTTTTTCTTTATTGATTTTAGAGAGAGAGGAAGGGAGAGGGAGAGACAGAAACATCGCTGAGAGAGAACATCAATTGGCTGCCTCCTGCACGCCCCCTACTGGAGATCAGGCCCACAACCCGGGCATGTGCCCTATCCAGGAATCGAACTCATGACCTCTTGGTGCATGGGTCACAACAGCAGGGCACGGCTGTTTTTTAATCATGGCAGTTACAGCCCTAAATTCTTTTATTTGGACAAGTTCAAATCCTGCTGCATTCTCAGGGCATTATCTGAAACAGTTTGTGCCACTGTTTGGTTATTAAATGCTCTGTTATTTCTAGAGACCATCAAGAGAGAATCCACATGCTGCTACTACACTCACAAATCTCCAGAAATTCTCTCCCTCACTCTCACTGGTCTTATTAATGAGTTTCTCTCACTTAAACACCCTCAAGAAACATGTCATAGGTAATGTTGGGGACAAGAAGCCAGAGTACTCTCACTGGAGGCTAAAAAGTGTTTATTATGCACCCTTCATTCCTCTAGAGTCGTGAGCAGAAAAAAGCCCTATTGGAAAGGCAGGCAGTGAAATGAGATGTCATTTTCAGAACTCTGCTGTGCAATTTATAGATTAAAGGTATGAAAGAAAGATGGTACCTCCAACCAGGGATAGTACATTCTTTCAAGAGATGTATGCAGGCAGAATCCTAAAGTGGCCCCAAGATTCTGGGCCCTTGGTATACACACACATTCTCCCTGTTATTCAAACACTAATCAAGGTACTACTGTGGAGGACTTTGTAGATGAAATTAAGGTCCCAAATCAGTTGACCTTAAGATTGAAAGACCTGAAACAACCCAAATATCCATCAGCAGATAAATGGATAAACAAAAGGAGATACATACATACAATAGCATACATGCTACAACGTGGATGAACCTTGAAAACATTAGGCTAAGTGAAATAAGCCAGGCACAAAAGGACAAATTCTGCATGACTCCACTTATATGAAGTATCTACAATAGGTAAATTCATAGAAATGAAAAGGAGAATAGAGCCCTGGCTGGTTTGGCTCAGCTGTTTGAGCGTCAGCCTGTGGACCAGAGAGTCCCGGGTTCGGTTCCTGCTAAGGGCACATACCTCAGTTGCAATTTGTCCCCGGCCCCGGTTGGGGTCGTGTGGGTGGCAGCCAGTTGATGTGTCTCTCTCACATTGATGTTTCTTTCTCTCTCTTCCTCCCTCTCTCCCTCCCACTCTATCTGAATATAAATGCAAAAATGTCCTCAGGTGAGGATAAAAAAAATAAAATAAATAAATAAAACTTTTTTTTTTTTTAAGTAGAACAGAAGTTGCAATGGGCTAAAGGGAGTGGAAAATGAGGAGTTACTGTTTGACTAGCCTTTCTGTTTGGGATGATGAAAAAGTTCTTGGAAGTTAGAGGGGTGGGGGCAAACAGACTGAATAACATTAGCCTTTTAAACAGAATAGAATAAATGCTAGCCATTAGAGATAACGTAGGTCTTTAAAAGGTATGTGATACAAAACTTGAACACAAATGTTCATGGCAGCATCATTATTCATAATAGCCAAAGAGTGAAAATAACCCTAAATGTCCAACAACTGATAAGTGGATAAATAAAATGTAGTCTATCCATACAGTGGCATGTAATTCAACCATAAAAAGGAATGAAGTTCTGATACATGTTACAACATCGATGAACCTTGAAAACAACTAAGTGAAAGAAGTCAGTCACAAAGACCACATATTGTATGAGTCCATTTATTTTTTATTTTTAAAAATGTTTTTACTGCCCTGGCCGGTTTGGCTCAGCGGTTAGAGCGTCAGCCTGCGGACCTGAGAGTCCCGGGTTCGGTTTCCGCTGAGGGCACGTACCTCGGTTGCAGTTTGTCCCCAGCCCTGGTTGGGGTCGTGTGGGTGGCAACCACTCGATGTGTCTCTCTCACATTGATGTTTCTCTCTCTCTTCCTCTCTCTCTCCCTCCTGCTCTATCTGAAGATAAATGCAAAGAAAAAAAATGTTTTTATTGATTTGAGAGAAAGAGGAAAGGAGAGGGAGAGAGAGAAAAACATCTATCGGCTGCCTCCTACACGCCCCCTACTGGAGATTGAGCCCACGACCTAGGCATGTGCCCTGACTGAGAATCGAACCGGAGACCTTTTGGTACACAGGATGATGCCCAACCAACTGAGTCCATTTATATGCAATATCCAGAAGAGCAAATCTACAGAGACAGAAAGTAAATTAGTGTAGGAGTGGAGGGTTGGAAGTTGGTGGGGGCGAGGGGGGGCATGGAGGTAGCTGAAGTATATAGGGTTTCTTTTTGGGGTGAAGAAAATGTTCTGAAATGACTGTGGAAATAGTTGCACACTCCATGAATATACATACTAAAACCCACTGAACCATGTACACTTTAAACAGGTGAATTGTATGCTATGTAAATTATATCTCAATAAAACTGTTACCCAAAACAAGTTTATGTTATAACATTTTCATCTTCTAAAAAAGAACAGGTATGTCCTGGCTGATCTGGCTCAGCGGTTAGAGCATCAGCCCATGGACTCAAGATTTGATTCCCAGTCAAGGGCACGTACCTGGGTTGCAGGTTCAATCCCTGGCCCTGGTTGGGATTGTGCAGGAGGCAACCAATCAATGTGTCTCTCTCATATTGTGTGTGTGTGTCTCTCTCTCTCACTCTCTCTCTCTCTCCCTCCCTCCCTTTCTCCCTCCCATCCACTCTACCTAAAAATCAGTGGAAAAATATCCTCAGGCAAAGATTAACAAAAAGTAAAAAAAAATAAATAAAAAATAACAGGTATAATACTTTGTAGTCAAATGACACTGAATTTGGAGATGGATTGCATTACAAATCTATTTTGGATTTACAGTTAAATTTTTATATAAACACAAGGGTTCTGTTTAGAAAGGTGATCTCTCTGGGAAAAATTCATAATACAGCTTCATAAGACTCGTTCTACTTTGATTGAATGCAAAGAAAAACTTCTCTAGAGAAACCTTTGCTATCTGAAAAACAAAATCTAGGGTTTGTTTATTTGAAGGGACTAGAAAAGAAATCAACTCTTCCCCTTTCAAGCCAGGCTGAATTATAAAGAGCCATTCAAAAAAAACAAAAGCACTTCACCTGTTCATCCTTCCAAATGATGGAAAAACATCTAATCAATGCAAATAAGGGCTAGGTCAATTCCCCTAATATCAGTTTGTCACATGCCTAAGCAAAGATTATAGTGTATGCATTATCAGTTTTTGGGGGGGGGGGGTACACTTATTAAAGCTGGGGACAGTGAAACAAAAGAAGGGCTTAAGATAGAAGAGACAAGATCACAGCAACAAAAGTGAACCTAGGCAAGGCTGCCTTGGCCCTTTAGAAGTAGAGTCACAGAAGCAGAAGAAGTGAGCCACACTGGGGTGGGTGGATTCAGGAAACAAGTTACAGAGGCAAAAGGAGGGCCCTTAAAGACAGGTTCAGGGGGTTAGCCCAGGACGCGCTGCTGCTGCCCACTGCTCCCCTGGTTGCAAGTCTCCTGGGAACCTTTAGAGCTTAGGAGAAAGAAAGCAGACAGCATGCCTGAGGAAAGAAGGAAGGGGGAAGGTGTAGGCATGCTCAAGGGAGAACATGCCCATTATCAGATTTCATAGACTAAAACCATAAACTGAAACTCACTGATATATATATAAAAAAAAAAGACCATTTCAAATGATAACATCCAATATCTTTACATTAGAGGCTGCTTTTTTTTTTTTGGTTAATCCAGTGGTTCTCAACCTTCCTAATGCCACGACCCTTTAATAGAGTTCCTTGTGTTGTGGAGACCCCCAACCATAAAATTATTTTCATTGCTACTTCATAACTGTAATTTTGCTACTGTTATGTCTTAGGCGATCCCTGTGAAAGGGTCGTTCGACCCCCAAAGGGGTCGCAACCCACAGGTTGAGAATCGCTGAGTTAATCCTCACCTGAGAATATTTTTTCCATTGATTTTTTCAGAGAGAGAGAAACATCAATGTGAGAGAGACACATCAATTGGTTGCCTTCCGCACACACCCCAACCAGGGCCAGGGATTGAACCTGCAACCCAGGTACGTGCCCTTAAGCAGAAATGGAACCTCTGATGCTTTGGTGAGTGGGCTGACATTCTAACCACTGAGCAACACTGGCTAGGGCAAGGCTTTTATTTTTTTATCTTCACCTGAGGATATATTTTTTCTACTTATCATTAGATAGAGTGGAAGGGAGTGAGATAGAGAGAGAGAAACATCGATGTGAAAGAGAGACATCGATTGGTTGCCTCTCGCACAACTGGACCAGGGCCGGGGACACAACCGAGCTTAGGAGAGGTACATGCCCTTGACCAGAACCTAACCCACAACTCACTCGTCCATGGGCTGACGCTCTAACCACTGAGCCAAACCGGCCAGAGCAAGGCTGCTTTTAAACTATCCTTGTCTAATGCTCACTAGAGTTTATCTACACCAGGTTCTGTTTTCACACTCAGCATAATGGGTGTTTCTCGGAAAGTCTCCCCCTTTAAAATGAAAATATCCTCACTTTCCCACAAACTAAAATGGCACAAAATGAGTATCATTGGGGAAATCACCTAACCTTTCTGAGTCTCGGGTTCCTCACCTGTAAAATAAGAGGGTAGGTGAGATGTCTTCTAAGGGTCCTCTCAGCTCCACGAGTTTATTTTTTTAAATATGTTCTTATTGATTTTAGAGAGAGGAAGGGAGAGGGAGAGAGAAACATCAATCGGCTGCCAACTGCACGCCACCTTATAGGGATCAAACCCTCGACCCAAGCATATGCCCTCACTGGGAATCGAGCCGACCACCTTCGGTGCATGGGACAATGCTGACCAACTGAGCCATACCAGACAGGGCTCCATGAGTTTATCAGGCCAAGTTTGTGGCTTCCTTAGGCAAATGTTCCAATATAGTCATGATAATTAACATGTATCAAGCCCTTAATGTATGCTGACTAGTGTGCTAAGTACTCTGTGTTGACTATCTCACTTCATCTTTACAGCAACCCTATAAGGTCATGTACAGAAAAGACTTAACAGCAGCCCTGGCCAGTTTGGCTCAGCGGTTGAAGTGTTGGCCCTCGGACCAATGAGTTATGGTTTGATTCCAGTCAAGGGCACGTACCATGGTTGCAGTTTGTCCCCGGCCCTGGTTGAGTCGTGCGCAAGGCAACCAGTTAATGTAGCTCTAGCACATCGATGTTTCTGTTTCTCTCTCCCCCTCCCTCCTACTCTATCTGATGATAGGTAGAAAAGTATCCTCAGGTGAGGAATAAAAAAAAAGAAGAGTTAACAGCAGGTGTGAGATCACTAACCTTAGAAAGGCCTTCTTGCAAGGTTGGCTCTTGGCTCTGGGAACTTGGATTTGGGGAGTGTTCTCATCATTCCCTTACTGGAAAGAGTGGCTCATTGTGCCTAAACTCTATGCACAACGTGGTTTTTGCTGAGCACTTCCTGCCCTTCTGGGAATCTGGAGTTTTGGTACATGCTAGCCAGAGGGTACCTATGTAACCAACCCCAAATAAAAACCTTGGGCACTGAGTCTCTAATAAGCTTCCCTGGTAGACAACATGTCACATGTATTGTTACAATTCAAAGCTGGAGAAATTAAACATGTCCTGAGTGACTTCACAGTGAAAGGACTTTTGAAAGGTTGGGCCTGGTTTCTTCCAGACTTCATTTTTTCCCTTTGATTTTGCTTTGTATTCTTGCACTGAAAAAAAAAAATCTTAACTGCAAATACAATTGTGAATCCTTCTAGTGAAACTGGGAGTGGTCTGGGGAATCCTGGACATAGATAGGTACTATTAACCTTGTTTTATGAATGAAAAACTGAAGCTTAGAAAGGAAGTAACTTGACCCAAAACATATGGCAGATAGGTAACAACCTGGATCCTAATATAGGCCCTTTATTTTATTTATTTTTATATATATATATATATATATATATATATAAATTTGATTTTTTAGAGAGAGAGGAAGGGAGAGGAAGAGAAAGAGAAACATCAATGTGAGAGCAGAACATCGATAGGCTGCCTCCTGCACACCCCCTACCTGGGATCAAGCCTGCAACCTGGTCATGTGCCCTGACCAGGAAATTGAACCAGCAATCTTTTGGTGCCTGGGATGACATCCAACCAACTGAGCCCTACCAGTCAGGGCCTAATACAGGCCCTTTAGCTCGAAACCCTTAACCTTTTTGCTATACTATGCTCTTCCCTCATTCATCACTGCATTTTTATATCAAGTTTTCTAGAAAAATAATTTGCAGTGGTCACATCATACTAGTCACTTCCATCAAAAAAGCCCTCCCATCCCCTTCCATCCCCATAGTTTTCAAAAAGTAAAACTTGAAAAGTGGGGGCCAAAGCTGGATTGCTCAAAAAAAAAAAATGTATGGACTAGCCCGGCCAGTGTGGCTCAGTGGTTGAGCATCAATCCATGCACCAAGAGGTCACTGGTTCAATTCCCGGTCGGGGCACATGCCTGGGTTGTGGGCTGGGTCCCATCTCTCATAGGTGTTTCTACCTCTCTCTCCCTCTTCCTTCCTCTCTCTCTAAAATCAATAAAGAAAAAAAAAATTTTTTTAATAAATAAATAAATAAACATATCACCTTGCCCTGGCCAGGTAGCTCAGTTGGTTGGAGCATCATCCCACTACACCAAGGTTGTGGGTATGATCTCTAGTCAGGGCACATACAAGTAACCAACCATTGAATGCATAAATGAGTGGAACAACAAATCAATGTTTCTCTCTCTCTCTCTCTCTCTCTCTCTCTCTCTCTCTCCCTCACTCTCTAAAAATCAATGGAAAGGTATCTTGCAGTGAGGATTCACAACAAAAACAAAAAAACACAGTATCTTGGTGACACTAACCCCATTTCAAGTGTGTTCAATGGCCACAATTCCATCATCACAGTAAATTCTACTGGATGGTGTTGCCCTAGATTATACCTAAGCTTTCTTACAGTGTTAACACTCACTGACTGCAGGGACCACTTCAGAGTAGTTGCCAAGCAGCACCGGTTCTTCATATTAACTGGTGACAGTAACATCTCAAGGCATTGTTTTATAAAGTGAATGATGCTTGCCCTGGCCAGTTTGGCTCAGCAGTTACAGTGTCAGCCTGCGGACCAGAGAGTCCCGCGTTCGGTTCCCGCTAAGGGCACATACCTCAGTTGCAGTTTGTCCTCGGCCCTGGTTGGGGTCGTGTGGGTGGCAACCAGTCGATGTGTCTCTCACCTCAATGTTTCTCTCTCTCTCTTCCCCCCTCTTCCCCTCCCACTCTATCTGAAGATAAATGCAAAAATGTCCTCGGGTGAGGATAAAATAATAATAATAATAATAAATTTTTTTAAATAAATAAATAAAGTGAATGATGCTTGTATAAGCTGCTAAAGAGCTTCACTTTTCAGGCTGGGGTTTTTCACTGAAAAACCTAAAAGCTTTAATTTTTTTTTTAATGATTTTAAAAAGAGGTAAGGTGCTTTGAAAAATTTATTGTTTGGCCTTTCTTTTCAGAAAGACAATATTAAGAGTTTCAACTTTTTGTTTCTAGAGTAATGAAACGGTTAATAAAATGGGTCCCTACCCCTCCTAATTAGCACCAGATTCCATCACAAAACCATGCTAATTCATGCTAAAATGTACCCTTCCAACTGAACAGAAAAATCAGAAAGAAGAACAGATACTCCCACAAAACAGTTAAATTACCCAATTTACCTTGTCCTCTTACTTTGAAACTGCTGTTTTGGTTTAATTATTTGATACCACTTCATAGCATCTTAATATGTGTCAGCACCCTCTCTGCAGGTATCTTCAATTACATTTCTATAGAGAAGTTGGGGTGAGAATGCCTGGGTTTCTATGAGAATTAAAGGGTTTAGTTTAGTAGCTTCCAAATTAGCAGGCTCAGAGGTACCATACATGATTTTGTTCTTAGTCCCCAGTGAAAACAATTAACAATATGGATAACAGGAATATGGTTCTTTTTCCCTAGGAGTCTGCACCTCCCTTGGGAGAGCAGGCCTCCCACAGACACCATGCTGACAGTGCAAAGTGCTTCAGGATCCTTTAATCAGAATGTTGCTACTCAATTTCTCCATGGGAACTATGCATCAGAGCACCATAGAGAAATTGGTGGGTGGCTCCTCCACACATTGTCTTTATGGCAAAAACGGGATGGGGTTTTAGAAAGAAGAAACCACATCACCCCCTTGTTATAATCCACTTTCCCTTCAGAATAAATCACCTGAGCCTGGCCAGTGTGGCTCAATGGACTGAGACATCCCAGTTCGATTTCCGGTCAGGGCACATGTCTGGGTTTCGGGTTCAATCCTCAAGAGGAGGTGTGCAGGAGGCAGCCAATTGATATATCTCTCTCACACATCAATGTTTCTATCTCTCTCTCTAAAAAGTCAAAAACATATTTTTTTCAAAAAAGGGAATCTCTTTTTAAAAAAGGAATAAATCACCTGAGTATCAATACAGTGCCAGGTCCAGTGCGCACCTGGCCACAAGAGCTCAATAAATCCTTGTTGAATAAATGAGTGAATGAAAGCCTGTCACACAAAAGGTATTCCAGAAATATTTGTTGATTAAAAAGAGAATCACCCTCCCAGCCGGTGTGGCTCAGTGATTGAGCATCAACCCATGTACCAAGAGGTCGCTGGTTCGATTCCCGGTCAGGGCACGTGCCTAGGTTGTGGGCCTGATCCCCAGTGAGGGGCATGCAAGAAGCGGCCAATCGACCTTCTCTCTCATTGATGTTTCTCTCTTTCTCCCCCTTTCCCTTCTCTCTCTAAAATCAATAAAGAAAAAAAAAAAAAAAAAGAATCACCCAGATACTATCTGAGGTGCTGGGGAAAGGGTGGATGGGTATGATATTTATTGAGGAACATCTGTATGATAGGGTCATATAGTACGAAGCACGGTTAGTGAAATGAGGCCAACAAGAGTCCTGGGACCAAGATGCCCGAGTTCAAATCCCAATGCGGCCACATAATGGGAGGCCTCAGTCAAGTCACAGGATCAGCTTCCCCGTTTGGAAAAAGGAGGTAACATCTACTTATCTACCGTGGTTCTTTCATTAATCAGAAAAAGAAAATGCAGACAAATAACAGCACAGCCTGGTATATGGAAGACAAGAAATAGAAAAATGATGAAAATCCCTACTAAGTGCAAAAGTTCTTTGAGGCTTATCATGTACCTGTCACTGTGCCACACATTCTAAATCTATGACCTCCAAATTCTCACGCCAACCCTATTAGGTAGGTACGATTCACACTTTCTCACAGGTGAGAAAAACTAATGCACAGAGGGTGGCAGCAGGTGATGACAGGCTAGGGACTAAGCCTGGATTCCAACCCAAGCAACAAGTGCAGTGCACACTCCTATTCACTCGCTATACGGGATTTTCCACTATTCTAGCATCAGCAACCACTTAAAAGCTTACGCGCTGAAACAGGCACTTATCGTTGTGTTTTTTTTCTTTCTCTTTTTTTTAATCAACTCCACCCCCAAATCCTTGGAGGCAGGGTTAAGTCCCATTGCTGAGGCTCAGAGTTATGCGACTTGACAGAAGTCACTAAACGCGGCACTCCACCTCGAGGAGCAAACACCCCCTCGCTCACCATCCTGGCCTTGGGAAACCTCTCATCACTCACTCGCGCGCCATCTCTGCGCCTGGGCGTCCCAAGGCAGACTCCACTTTCCGTACCCCCGCGGGTAACCCCAAAACATTGTTCGTGCCTGCCCCAACCGCCCCCTCGCACTCTCGGGTCTGAAAACTCCCGGCTACCCTGCTGCTCATCTCCCCAACACCAGCAGGAGGGGGTCGACCCTCCGCCCCCGAAACGGATCCGGCAGCGTGGGGGAGGGGAACCGGGAGGGCGCATGCCCAGAAAACTCTATTTGGCCGTCGGCTCACCTGGGAGTCGCGGAACTCCACCACCACATTCTCGCTGCTCCATCGTGCCGCCATCTCCCGCCCTGGTCTTCCCGGCCCCAGAACCACACGTTCCCACCCCACAAACCCCCGTTCCGGCCCGACTAGCCCCAAGAAACCCGCGAGTGAGCCTAGCCACGCCACGCCCCCCCTCCGCCTGACTGCAAACCATTGGCTGACCCAAACACTGGTTCCGCCCCCTCTTCCCAATTCTTCCAATTACTGCACCTCGCCTACCGGAACAGGCACGCCCCCTCTACTTCCGTCATTCGGCTTAAGTCACACACTCTCCTCTCGACTGCGAACACACACCTCCTGGCGCACGATCCGCTGGGAGTTGTAGTCCAAGGTCGAGTAGCGCGAGGGTAACCCAGGCAGAGCTCACAGAATAAGGTTTGGCCCAGGTGAGGGGCATGTTGTCCTCCCTGTCTCCTCGTGGTGAACCCGGTAAGGCCCAGGATGTCTACAAACCAAAATCCAACATTCGTGCAAACCAAAGGTTACCTCTTCCCCTGAGGTCTGCCATAAAGTCATTGAATGCATGGTTGATTGTTTTACACACTACATCAGCACCTGCCAAAGTGTTCAGGGAGCCCAGGCTTCCGAAGGCAAAACAATTTTGATAATCATACTAAGACGTTATTTGCCTTTCTCATTTTCTTTCTCTCACCAGTGTATAATGGCGTTTTCCAAAGGCTACAAGATATTTGTTTGTAACAGATTGAACTGTAGAAGCAGATGTGAAAATCCAGCAGTTTGGGTTTTTTTAAACTTTTATTATAAGAGTTTATTTGAGCCAAACTGATGACATATATCAAGGAGCAGATCTCAAATGCTCCTCCAGCGCTTCTTTTTTTTTCTTTATTGGTTTTTAGAGAGAGGAAGGGAGAGCGAGAGAGAGAGAGAGAGAGAAACATTGATGGGATCAGGCCCATAACCTGGGCATATGCCCTGACCAGGAATCGAACCAGCGACCTCTTGGTGCATGGGTCGCCGCTCAATCGCTGAGCCACACCGGCTGGGCACTTTTATTTTTTATTAAGCCAGACATTAAAGATATTTGATACTTTTCCCACTGAAATGTTTTTGTTTTGGAAAATATAATTTTTTTAAGTTTTTAAAAATATTTTTATTGATTTTTTAGAGAGAGAGAGACATCAATGTGAGAATGAAACATTGATTGGCTGCCTCCTGCACAGCCCCCTGTATCATGCCGACAACCCTGCATGCGCCTTGAATACCCTGACTGGGAATTGAACAGGCAAACTTTCCGTGCTCCAGATGAGCCCAACCAACTAAGCCACATCAACAGGGTGAAAATATAGTTATTTTTCACTTAAAAAATGTATTATTAATGTTAATGTGCATTAATGTTTAAGTAAAATAATGAATAAATATGTTTTAAATTCTCAGTTTTAATTTCTAATAATTACTATTAGTAGTTATACACCACATAAAAGTTTGGTGGGGGAGGGGAGGGAGATCTTCAGTAATTCTTAAGAGTATAAAAGGCTCCTGAGGAGCACACTTTACCTTTCCACTAAAGACTGCCTTTCATCAGCTGCTGGAGCTAAAACACTGAAGATGTCTCACTGGAGCAGAGTGGAACAGACCAGGGCAGGGCAAGGCAGAGCTGTCTAGCCAGAGATGCACCTGGCCCCAGGGCTGCCTCACAGCCATGTTGTTTTCACAGACATGCTGCATCACAGTTGAGCTATTTTGCACTAACTAGCTTCCTTCTAAACCTCACCCAAAATTGACACCCATTGAACGCCAACAACCATTGGTTGACACATCTCAAGTTTACCAGAGGCCTACGTGCAGCCCCTGGGACTGCTGACATGTCTGTAGTGATCCCCGAGAAGTTCCAGCACATTTTGCAAGTACTCAACACCAAGATGGAGGAGAGGGGAGAAACAGCCTCTGCCGTCACTGCAATTAAGGGTTGAAAAAGAAAGAAAGAAAATACAGCCAGGTCCTGGCCAGTGGTCTGGACAACCAGCTCCATGAAGACCTGGAGCAACTGAAGAAAATTCAGACCCACAGAGGGTTGCACCACTTCTAAGGACATTGTGTTCAAGGCCAGCACACCAAGACAACCAGCCACCAGGGTCACACTGTGGGTGTGTCCTAGAAGAAATAAATCTGTAGGCCTTGTCTGTTCATAGTTTTTATACCTGCCCTGGCCAAGTAGCTCAACTGGTTAGAGCATCATCCCAATAAACCAAGGGCACAGGTTTGATCCCCATTCAGAGCACAGACAAGAATCAACCAATAAAGGCATAAAGAAGTGGAAAAAATAAAAAATAAAAGGCTCCTGAGATCAAAAAGTTTGAAAACTACTATGATAACATGATGAGTGGTGGTTAGGATCTCTTCTTTTTATCCCACCCTCTCAAATCCTGGCTTAACCGGTTTAGCTTCAATTTTTTTAATAGAAAGGGGAAATGACCTACTTCATTTATTTGGTTGTACAGAGGTAAGCACAGGTCCTGGAATGCAGACAATACTCAAGAGCAAACTATTTTTGTTGTTGTTAATATCACTATTTCTATGTGCAAGTCCTTGTGTGACTAGGGATAAAAAGGCTTGCCTTGCCCTGACCAGTTTGGCTCAGCGGTTAGAGCGTCGGCCTGTGGTCCAGAGAGACCTGGGTTCGGTTCCCGCTAAGGGCACATACCTCGGTTGCAGTTTGTCCCCGGCCCTGGTTGGGTTGTGCAGGAGGCAGCCACTCGATGTGTCCCTTTCACGTCGATGTTTCTCTCTCTCTCTCTCTCTTCCTCTCTCTCCCTCCCACTCTATCTGAACAAAAAATAGAAAAATGTCCTCCGGTGAGGATAAAAAAAAAAAAAAAAGGCTTCCCTTCCTTCCTGGAGTGTTGGATGTAATGGGGAAGACACTTATCAACAGTTAGGGTGGCCAACTCATCCCAGGAAACCCTTTGGTCCAGACAAACTGGGACAATTGGTCACTGTACAGCAGGTATGCACTTGGCAGAATGAATTTGGTTTTATAAAAGGCTTACAGCCCTGGCCGGTTTGGCTCAGCTGTTAAAGCATCAGCCTGCGGTCCAGAGAGACCCGGGTTCGGTTCCCGCTAAGGGCATGTACTTCGGTTGCAGTTTGTCCCCGGCCCTGGTCGGTTGTGCGGGTGGCAGCCACTCGATGTGTCCCTTTCGTGTCGATGTTTCTCTCTCTCTCTCTTCCTCTCTCTCCCTCCCACTCTATCTGAACAAAAAATGAAAAGATGTCCTCAGGTGAGGATAAAAAAAAAAAAAAAAAAAAGACTTACAAGCAATGTGATAGGAAAGGATAGACTAAATGGGGACCTGACATAGCATCCTCAAAAAGGTAACATTTAAGGTAACATTTAAGCTTTTCAACATAATATTAGGATTTCAATAGCTTACACTATCAAAAAATGTACTTCAGCATTGAAAGTGTAAACAAAGACCCTAAAGTATGAAGAGCAGGACACATTCCAAAGACATAAAGAAGTTCCCCAATTAACACTCATAACACTGTGCTTCTTTCTCTCCTTCAAAATACATTACAATTTGTAATTCAATATTTATTTGTTTGTTTCATATGTTTAAGCTTTAGGAGGACAGGAATAAGGTCTGTCTTGTTCAATCCTGCATGGTGACTGCATATGAAAGGCAATCTATGAATATTTACCCAATAAATGAATCTGAAAAGCATGTAAAGTCATGCCCTCTCCCCCCCCTCCAGTGCTGTATAGGTCAAAAAGATGCCTTTTGTGAAACCAAAAAGTAATTTTTAAAACTATTCACAGTCTTTACTTGTAAATATTTACACCCAGAAGGGAATACAGAATCACCAATCATTCCCTTAAAACCTCTTTGCTTTCTTTCCCATCCATCTATCAGTTATTCTCACAAACTGCAGTCTTTTTTTATTATTATTATTTTTTTATCCTCACCCAAGGACATTTTGTTCAGATAGAGTGGGAGGGAGAGAGAGGAAGAGGGAGAGAGAGAGAGAAACATCGATGTGAAAGGGACACATCGAGTGGCTGCCTCCCGCACAACCCAACCAGGGCCGGGGACAAACTGCAACAACCGATGTATGTGCCCTTAGCGGAAACCGAACCCAGGTCTCTCTGGACCACAGGCTGATGCTCTAACCGCTGAGCCAGACCGGCCAGGGCACAAACTGCAGTCTTTAAAAACTCCTCTGGCCCTGGCCGGTTTGGCTCAGCGGTTGGAGCATTGGCCTGTGGACCAGAGAGTCCCAGGTTCGGTTCCCGCTAGGGGCACGTACCAAAAAAAAATAATAATAAAATAAAAAGAAAAAAAATCACATTTTAAAAAATAAAAATAAAGCCCTGGCCAGTTTGGCTCAGCGGTTAGAGCATCGGCCTGCGGTCCAGAGATACCTGGGTTCAGTTCCCGCTAAGGGCACGTACCTCGGTTGCGGTTTGTCCCCGGCCCTGGTTGGGTCGTGCGGGAGGCAGCCACTCGACGTGTCCCTTACACGTCGATGTTTCTCTCCCTCTCTCTCTCTCTCTCTCTCTCTCTTCCTCTCTCCCCCTCCCACTCTATCTGAACAAAAAATGGAAAAATGTCCTCGAGTGAGGATAAAAAATAAATTTAATAAATAAATAAAAATAAAAACTCCTCTGGCCCTGGCCAGGTTGGCTCAGCAGTTGGAGCATCGGTCCACGGACCAATGAGTTGCGGGTTCGATTCCGGTCAAGGGCACGTACCTCGGTAACAATTTGTCCCCGGCCATGGTTGGGGTCATGCAGGAGGCAACCAGTCGATGTGTCCCTTTCACGTAGATATTTCCCTCTCTCTCTCTCTCTCTCTCTCTCTCTCTCTCTCTCTCTCTCCCTCCCACTCTATCTGAACAAAAATGGAAAAATGTCCTCAGGTGAGGATAAAAAAAAAACAAAACTCCTCTGGAGACTTCCTGTCAAGATGGTGGGGTAGGTAAACGCATTACTCACTTCCTCCCACAACCACATCAAAATTACAACTAAACTACAGAATAACCATCATTCACATTGCCTGAAATCAAGCTGAATAAAAGTCTTACAACTACGAAATTAAAGAAGTCACATCGAGACTGGTAGGAGGGGTGGAGGCACAGAGGGGCTGGACCCCCACCCACATGTGGCGGATAAAAATCAGGAGGACACCTCGGCTGGAAAGGTCCTCCCTGAGGACTGGGGGTCCCTGTCCCACACCAGGTCCCCCAGCTCAGGGTTCCAGTGCCAGGAAGAGAATCCCCATCACTTCTGGCTGTAAACACCAGCGGGGATTGAGGCTGAGGCTGCTGGAGCCCCAGGCAGTTACTCTTAAAGAGCCCTGCACACAGATTTACTCTGACTCACACCCTCAAGGCTCCAATGTGAGAGAAGCAACTTGAAAGGCACCAGAAACATACAGGGAACAACTGAGTTGTTTGGCATTGGGGAGCTGTAGAGCAGCTTTGCCCCAGACAGACATGTTGGCATGCTGGTGGAGGCCCTTGTTCCTTTGGTGAGCCCTTCCTCCACAGGGCCGGCAGACGGGCACCATATCTGGGACTCCATCAACCTGTCTCATACTGTTTGCTCTGCCCTGGTGATTCCCTGAGGCTCTGCCCCACCCAAATTTCAGGCCCACCGAAGCTGTTTCCAGTGGCTTTACCGTAGGAATGGCCTGTCTTGGCTCCTATTTCAGATTTTCCTAAATTCTCTCAAAAAGCAATATCTTGCCTCAGCAAGCCCCATACTTCTCACTAAGTGGCCCCAGGCCCAGCACTAGGAGGAGCCAGCCTTGGTTCACAACTTGGCTTTGCCTGGGCACCTCCAAGCCCAGAACAAGAAGCAGCCATTTGCAGATTGCTTTGTAGCTTATGCTTGGTGATCCTGGGTAGACCACAGGCAGCGGTTGACCTTGCCCCAGAGCCAGCACACCCAGTGGACAACTTCAGAACACAGCAAAGCACCACCACCCAACCACCTCCACAAATGACACACTCCACTGAGTAGACTCAGTGGATACCAGAGCCCTGCTGAAGTAAGTCTTGCTCTGTGCGGTGGGCCCCTGCACAGCTGGTCCTCCAAGGTAGTCAGAGGTCAGTGGTCAGTGGGCACAGCCAGTCCTTGCAGCTGATCAGCCTAAGTAAATCCCTCCCATTGACATGCCAATAGCAATCAAGACTCAATTACAACAGAAGGGTGGACAGTCCACATGAGGGGTACACCTTGAGGGCACAGCTGGCATGATTAGGGAGGCTGTGCCACTGGACCCTACAGGACGCTTACTACAACGGGCCACCCTAGGAAGCCTAGGAGACATAGCAACTCTACCTGATACATAGAAACAAACACAGGGAGGCAGCCAAAGTGAGGAGACAAAGAACAAAACTCCAGGAAAAGAACTAAACAAAATGGAGATAAGCAATCTAACAGATGCAGAGTTCAAAACACTGCTTATAAGGATGCTCAAGGAACTTAGTGAGGACCTCAAGAGCATAAAAAAGGGCCAGACAGAAATGAAGGAAGTACAGTCAGAAATGAAGGATGCACTAACTGAAACAAAGAATAATTTACAGGGACTCAATAGTACAGTAGGTAAAGTAAGAAGCAAACCACTGATTTGGAATATAAGGAAGCAAAAAACACCCAATCAGAACAGCTAAAAGAAAAAGAATTTTTTAAAAATGAGGATATTGTAAGGAGCCTCTGGGACAACTTCAAGCATACCAACATTCACATCATGGGAGTGCCAGAAGGAGAAGAGAGAGAGAGCAAGAAATTGAAAACCTATTTGAAAAAACAATGACAGAAAACTTCGTAACTTGGTGAAGGAAACAGACATACAAGTTCAGGAAACACAGAGAGTTTTTAACAAGATGAATCCAAAAAGGCCCACACCAAGACACATCATCATCAAAATGCAAAAGGTTAAAGACAGAAAGAATCTTTTTTTTTTGGTACGTGCCCCTCACGGGAACCAAACCCGGAACTCTCTGGTCCACAGGCTGACGCTCCAACCGCTGAGCCAAACCGGCCAGGGCAACAGAGAGAATCTTAAAAGCAGCAAGAGGAAAGCAGTTAGTTACCTACAAGGGAGCTCCCATAAAACTGTCAGCTGATTTCTCAAAAGAAACTTTGCAGGCCAGGAGGGAGTGGCAAGAAATATTCAAAGTAATGAAAAGCAAGAACCTACAACCAAGATTACTCTACCCTGCAAAGCTATCATTTAGAATTGATGGACATATAAAGAGTTTCCCAGACAAGAAAAAGCTAAAGGAGTTCATCACCACCAAATCAATATTATCATTATTATTTTATTATTGATTTATTTTTAGAGCGAGAGGAAGGGAGAGGGAGAGATAGAAACATCGATGAGAGAGAACATCCATTGGCCGCTCTTGCACGCCCCCCACTGGGGTTCAGGCCCACAACCTGGGCATGTGCACTGACCAGGAATTGAACCAGCGACTGCTTGGTTCATGGGTCGAGGCTCAACCACAGAGACACACCAACTGGTCATACCAGTATTATATGAAATGTTGAAGAGTCTTCCTGAAGAAAAAGAAGATAAAAAATATGAACAATAAAATGGCAATAAATACATATCTATGAACAATTAAATCTACAAACAAATGAACAAGCAGAACAGAAACAGACTCATAGATATAGAGAATTTTTTGTTGGTTGCTGGATGGGAAGAGGGTTGGGGGAATGGGTGGAAACAGTGAAGGGATTAAGAAGTACAAATTGGCCCTGGCCGGTTTGGCTCAGCGGTTAGAGCTTCGGCCTGCAGTCCAGAGAGACCCGGGTTCAGTTCCCGCTAAGGACATGTACCTCGGTTGCAGTTTGTCCCCGGCCCTGGTTGGGTTGTGTGGGAGGCAGCCACTCGATGTGTCCCTTTCACATCAATGTTTCTCTCTCTCTCTCTCCCTCCCACTCTATCTGAACAAAAAATGGGAAAGTGTCCTCAGGTGAGGATAAAAGAAAAAAAAGAAGAAGTACAAATTGGGCCCTGGCCAGTTTGGCTCAGCAGTTAGAGCATCGGCCTGCAGATCAGAGAGGCCCGGGTTTGGTTCCCACTAAGGGCACGTACCTCAATTGCAGTTTGTCCCCAGCCCCGGTTGGGGTCGTGTGAGTGGCAGCCAGTTGATGTGTCTCTCTCACGTTGATGTTCTCTCTCTCTCTTCCTCCCTCTCTCCCTCCCACTCTATCTGAAGATAAATGCAAAAATGTCCTCGGGTGAGGATAAAAAACGAAAAAAAAGAAGTACAAATTGGTTGTTAGACTGACAAACCTCAAAGGGAAGAGTGGAGTGCAGCAAGAGCTAAGCCAAAGAACTTATATGCATGTATGCATAACCAATGAACACAGACAATAGTGTGGGGAAGGCAGGAGGGGGACGGGAATGGGGAGGAGGCAGTCAATAGGGGAAAGAGGAGGGACATCTGTAATAGATTCAATAATAAAGATGAGTTTTAAAAATAAATAAATAAATAAGTAAATAACTCCTTCAGCCCTGGCCTCCACCCTCCTGTGTTGGCCTGTCTTCCTGCCTCCTAGTTTCCTCCCAATTCTCCATCACAAAAAGCCAAAGACTGCTCTGGAAAGAAGGGCCTCATCTCAGAGAGCCAGGAAAGGGAAAAACTGTAAACCAGTTTCAAGGGCAGGGAGAAGGAAAGATAAAGGGTACTTTCTATGACTCTCTGCTCCTCTAGTTCATCAGACAGCCACATCTTCCTGCACAGTGCCAGCCACAACCCTGAGAAACAATGGTGAAGGTCAGAATGAATGGATTTGACCATATTGGGTGCCTGGTCACCAGGGCTGCTTTTAACTCTGGCTAAGTAGATATTGTAACCATCAGTGACCCCTTCATTGATCTCAGCTACATGGTCTGCATGTTTCAGTATGATTCTATTCATGGCAAGTTCAAAGGCACAGTCAAGGCTGAGAATGGGAAGTTTGTCATCAATGGAAAGTCCATCTCCATCTTCCAGGAGTGAGATCCCGCCAACATCCAATGGGGTGATGCTGGTGCTGAGTATATTGTGGAGTCCACTGGTGTCTTCACTACCATGGAGAAGGCTGGGGCTCACTTTAAGGGTGGAGCCAAGAGGGTCATCATCTCTACCCCATTTTTATAATGGGTGTGAACCATGACAAATATGCCAAATCCCTCAAGATTGTCAGCAATGCCTCCTGAACCACCAACTGCTTGGCCTCCCTGGCCAAAGTCATCCATGACAACTTTGGCATCATGGAGGGACTCATGAGCACAGCCCATGCCGTCACTGCCATCAAGAAGACTGTGTGATGTCCAAGGGGCTGCCCAGAACATCATCCCTGCTTCTACTGGTTCTGCCAAGGCTGTGGGCAAGGTCATCTTAAAGCTGAATGGGAAGCTCACTGGCATGGACTTCCGTGTCTCCACCCCTAATGTGTTGGTTGTGCATCTGACCTGCCACCTGGAGAAAGCTGCCAAATATGATGACATCAAGAAGGTACTGAAGTTGCCCTGGCTGGTTTGGCTCAGGGTTAGAGTGTCGGGCTTCGGACCGAAGTGTTGCAGGTTTAATCCCTGGTCCCAGTAGGGATGCTGGGGGAGGCAACCAATCGATGTGTCTCTCTTACATCTATGTTTCTCTCTCTCTCTATCTCTCTCTCTCTCTCCCTCCCTCCCTCCCTTCCACTCTATCTTAAAAAAAAAAAAATCAATGGAAAAATATCCTCGGGCAAGGAAAAATATCCTCAGGTGAGGATTGAAAAACAAAATACAATACAATAAAAAAGAAGGTAGTGAAGCAGGTATCAGAGGGCGCCCTTAAGGGCACCCTGGGCTATACTGAGGACCAAATTGTCTCCTGCAACTTTAACAATGACATCCACTCCTCCACCTCTGATGCTGGGTCTGGCATAGCCCTCAATGACCACTTTGTCAAGCTCATTTCTGGCATGACAATGAATTTGGCTACAGTAACAGGGTGCTGGACCTTATGGTCCACATGGCCTCCAAGGAGTAAGAGCCCCCTGGAACACCAGCCCCAGCGAGAGAAAGAGAGGCCCTCAACTGCTGGGAAGTCCTTGCCCCAAATCGATCCACCAACACATTGAAAATCACCTGACTGCCACAGTTTCTGTCCCGTACCCCCTGAAGAAGGTGAGGGGCTTACGGAGCCCTACCTTGTCATGCACCATTAACAAAGTTCACTGTAACCTCCCCCAAAAGAATACTTTCTATGCGTGCTCATGCCATCACATAGGAATATATTGTCGATGTACAAAACATCCAAACCTCTAAAGAGTTTCTCTAAGATTTTATTTAAGCCACACTGATGGCAACTGCCAGGAAGTAAGATCTCAAATGCTCAGGAGGGTGTTTGGCAGGGTGTTTTTTTGTTTTTTTTTATCCTCACCCAAGGACATTTTTGCATTTATCTTCAGATAGAGCAGGAGAGAGAGAGAGAGGGAGGAAGAGAAAGAGAGAGAAACATCGATCTGAGAGAGACACATCGATTGGTTGCCACCCACACGACCCCATCCAAGGCCGGGGACAAACTGCAACCGAGGTACATACCCTCAGCAGGAACCGAACCTGGGTCTCTCTGGACCGCGGGCTGACGCTCTAACCACTGAGCCAAACTGGCCAGGGCTGGCAGGGTGTTTTTTATGCTTTCAACATAAAGGAGGGAAAGTAAGAGATTACATAAAGGTGAGAGAAAGCAAAGCAGGGATTGGATTACAGGATAGTTAACAAGATTACAGTAGTATGTGCTTTCTTTTTTGCTGTTGTTAATCCTCACCCAAGGCTATTTTATTTGCCATTGATTTTTAGAGAATGGAAAGGAGAGAGAGAGAGAGAGAAAGAGAAACGTCATGTGAGAAGTTGCCTCCCACACATGCCCAGACCAAGGCCGGGGATTGGACCTACAACTCAGGTAGGTGCCCTTAACTGAGAATCAAACCCATGACCCTTTGGGCTGCGGCCAATGCTCTAACCACTGAGCAACACTGGCCAGGGCAGTATATGCTTTCTTGAGGGTAGTTAACCTTATTTCAAAGGTGTGTTAAGCCCTTACTGGTGTGGCTCAGTTGTTAGAGCATTGGCCTGTGGACCAGTGAGTTGTAGGTTGGATTCCGGTCAAGGGTACATACCTAAGTTGTGGTTTGTCCCAAGCTCTGATCAAGGTTGTGCAGGAGGCAACAAGTAGATGTGTCTCTCTCACATCAATGTTTCTCTCTCTCTCTCTCTCTCTCTCTCTCTCTCTGCCTTCCTCCCTCCCTCCTTTCCTCCTTCCTACTCTATCTAAAGATAAATGGAAAAATATCCTTGGGTGAGGGTTTAAAAAAAAAAAAAAGCCCAGCTGGTGTGGCTCAGTGGTTGAGCATGGACCCATGCACCAAGAGGTCGCCAGTTCGATTCCTGGTCAGGGCACATGCCCAGGTTGTGGGCCAGATCCCCAGTGGGGGGCATGCAGGAGATGGCCAATCAATGTTCTCTCTCATTGATGTTTCTATCTCTCAATAAAGAAAAAAAATTAAAAAAAAAAAAAAGATGTATGCTCAGGAGTTGGACTTAATGCATTTCTTGAGAAAAATAAAATGTACTCCAGAGAATGGAATCATGGAATCATGATGCTCAATACAGGGGCAGAGTCCAGGTCCAACTCAAACAGGAAGATGGCAGTCTCTGTCTTGTACAAGTCCCATCACATAAGTCAGTAATGTTGTATGCAGTGGAAATGATTCCTAAACTAAAAACAAGGACACAAAAACAGGAGATGGTGACCAGAGTCTTCAGCAAGGAGAGGGAAGTAAAAAACGGAAAGGAAAGAAGTGACCCGGCGCGACAATCAAGTATGTGATACTACTGTAAGAGACACGAATGGAGGTTTCTGATTTGTGTCTGAGAGAAAGCGAAGCTTTTTGTTTGTATCATTTAACTGAACTATGAACATTTGTGCCTCCTAGCTTGAGCATCATAGTTGACAATGAAATAAATTTACATCAGAAGTTTGCACCTAGCTCTTATGCAGTATACAAGAAATTTTTTTTTGCCTTTCAGTGCAGAGTTTTTGTGGAAGAAAGAAGCTTATTGTTGTTGTTGTTTAATCCTCACCAGAGGACATTCCTCCATTTATCTTCAGGTAGAGAGAGAGGGAGAAACAGGGAGAGAGAAACATCGACGGGAGAGGGACACGTTGACGGTTGCCTCCCGCATGACCCCAACTAGGGCCAGGACCAGGGACGAACCACAGCCTAGGTACATGCCCTTGGCTGGAATCGAACCCGGGACTCATTGGTCCGTGGGCCGATGCTCTGCTGCTAAGCCAAACCAGCCAGGGCAAAAGAAGCTTATTTTTAAACGGACAATGGACTCTACCATAAGTTACTTGAAATCCTGTATCTGTCCTCTATGTAAACAATGTCAGATAAATGTGTTTAATAAGATTTGAAACACATTTCTTTCACCTTTTAAGTTAATGAAATAAAATTTAAAACTGAAAAAATAAAGAAAATAAAAAGGTGTGTTAACCTAGATGCCCAAAAACAATGCACAGGACTAGCTTAAGGCAAAGATAAACCTTTTACTAAAAAAATTATAGGCTTGCCCTGGCCAGATTGGCTCAGCAGTCAGAGCATCGGCCTGCGGACCAGAGAGTCCTGGGTTCGGTTCCTGCTAGGGGCACGTACCAAAAAAAAAAAATTATATGCTTGACTGGGCTGGTGTGGCTCAGTTGGTTGGAGCTTCGTCCCATACATCAAAAGGTGGCAAGTATGGTTCAGAGTCAGGGCACATACCCGGGTTTCCAGTTGGACCCCAGGTCAAAGCGCCAATCGATCAATGTTTCTCTCTAACATTGATGTTTTTCTCTATTGCTCTTGCTCTGAAATCAATAAAAATAAATAAATTAAATAAATAAAAAGTTATATGCCTGAGGTGTGACTACCCATCATAACCTGCCCAGTTAGGGTCATAACCTGCCCAGTTAGGAATTTATGATCAGATCACCACTTTCCATAGAATCCCTTTATTGTCCTCAATATGACTTAATTGACACACCATATTCTTTTTTTTTTTTTTAATCCTCACCTGAGGATATTTTTTTTCCATTTATCTTCAGATAGAGTGGGAAGGAGGGAGAGAGAGAGAAACATCGATGTGAAAGGGACACATCTACTGGTTGCCTCCCGCAGGACCCCGACCAGGGCCCGGGATGAACCACAACCGAGGTATGTGCCCTTGGCCAGAATCGAACCCTCGACTCTTTGGTCCGCGGGCCGAGGCTCTAACCACTGAGCAAATCTAGCCAGGGCAACACACCATATTTTTACTTGTTTATTTGCCTATTGCCTGTGATGTCCTGCGTGCTCAATAAATATCCACTGAATGAGTGATTAGCAAATAGGGTATATGGCAGGTTGCAGCAAGAAGTACAGCCAGAAAAGTTGGAACAGGCTAGTTAGGAAGGACCCTGCATAGGCATTTGAGTTTTATTTTGTACATAGAGATGTAGATACAGATATATTCCAAGCTCCCTGTCTAAACATATAGTTTAGTAATCTGTTTGCCACTAAAACCAGTAGGATTGCCTTTGCCTAAACATTTATGCAACTCTTCCCCACTCCCACCCCTTTAGTTCATATTTGTCTAGTTCTCTGAATCTGCTTGTCATGGTTCATAGGTACAGAAAGTACATTGGGTTTCAAATCTTTGGTGCTCTGTGTTCTCTCAATGCTTTCTTTCTTAAATGTGAAAAGAGCCCGGTAGCATTTTTGAGAGAGGAAGCCTGAACACCTTTAAAATTGCTTCCTAGGGTCCTTCCTTTCCATCTCCCACCCACACTGTCATCATGAAAGAGAGGTGACTCTGGCCTGGCTGGGTGGCTCAGTTTGTTGAACGTCATCCTGTATACCAAAAGGTTGTGGGTTTGATTCCCGATCAGGGCACATACCTAAGTTGTGGGTTCTATCCCCAGTCGGGATGTGTATGAGAGGCAACCGATCGATGTCTCTCTTGCACATTGATATCTTTCTCTCTCTTTCCCTTCCTCTCTCTAAAACCTATTAAAAATATTCCTGGGTGAGGATTTAAAAAGAAAGAAAGAGTAGGGATTCAGGCCCTGGCCAGTTTGGCTCAGCGGTTAGAGTGTTGGCCTGCGGTCCAGAGAGACCCGGGTTCGGTTCCCGCTAGGGGCACGTACCTCGGTTGCGATTTGTCCCCGGCCCTGGTTGGTTGTGCGGGAGGCAGCCACTCGATGTGTCCTTTTCACGTCGATGTTTCTCTCTCTCTCTCTTTCTCTCTCTCTCTCTCTCTCTCTCTCACTCCCACTCTATCTGAATATAAAAAAAAAAAAAAAAAAAGGAAAAAAAAAAGTGTGGGGATTCAGGAACTAAATCTGGAGCTCTCTGGCTGCTCCTTCATTGCTGTGTACCTCTGAGATCCACATATGAATATCCTGTCTGAATCATAGACAGGGGACCATTGGGAGTCCTGTCCCTTGTCAAGTACACTTCAGCTTGCTGACCAGAACACAGGGCCCTTATCACCAAACAATGTGTTTTCAGAAGGCCACTTGCTACGAAGGCAGGATATGTGGCCAACCAGAAATTCATAGGGCTTTGGCTGTCTCTTATCAGCAACTAGCCTTGCAAATTTGAACAGGACCTTTTATCTTTCTAGTCCTCTATTTCCTCTTCTGCCGAGTGTGGCGTTAGCTGACCCTTCCATCTGTTTGGATCTGGGAATATTGGAATCCTACCTTGGGCCCCACTAGTTATTTCCCTCTCTTCATCAGTCAGCAAAGATTTGTGGACATGCCCACATGCTCAGCTCCTTGCTGGGTGCATTTGGTTGCCTATTACCCTGGTTTCTCTGTTTAAGTTTTCTCTTTTCAAGCACAACAATAAAAATGTGAAGAGCTTTAAGAGGTCTGGAAGGAAGATAACTTGCCAACTCCCAGAGGAGGTGCTGGGTGCCCCCTCCAAAGCTATAGGAAGCCTTCCACACCCTCTGACTTATGGAGACAGAGGGGAGGGCACAGATTTCCCAAGGCTTCCCAGGAGTAGACCTTTATGTCCCAGACTTACATTCTTCCAGAGATATTTAAAACTGGGCTTTGCAGCATTGTTATGCACTCCTGTTTGCAGGTTTTGGCAACAATTTTTTGTTGTTGCTGTTAATTCTCACCTGAGGATATTTTTTCATTGATTTTTAGAGAGAGTAGGAAAGAGGGAGGGGAAGAGAGAGAGAGAACATCAATGTGTGTGAGAAAGACACATCAATTGGTTGCCTCCCACACCACCCCAACCTGGGACGGGGTCGAACCTGCAACCCAGGTATGTGCCCTTGACGGGGAGTTGAACCCAAAACCCTTCAGTCCTCGTGCTGACCCTCTAACTGCTGAGCCAAAATGGCCAGGGCAGAAACACCGATTTTATCAGCTCTTTCTTCTGACTAGTCTAGTAGGTGGGTCAGTGTTTTATTAACCCTGTTTCACAGCTGAAGAAGAGCCAGGAAGCAGCTCTCCCAGGGTCAGTGAGAGCATGAAGATATGAAGATAAAAAAATAAAATAGAGTCCCAAATTTAGCTGGGGCCATTTCTGTATCTGATATCCTTGCATTGCGAGTGTACGAAATGATTTGACACCTCCCCAGACCCATTAACTTTAAACTAAGAACCCACAGGAGAAAGTTGAAGCAAAATACATATTGGACTCTTGATGTAACAAATGACAAACTGAAACTAATCTGAGGCTGCAGGTCTCCCTGGATGCTTGTTGCTATGCCTGGAGTCACTCTCTCTAAGATGTATAAGGTAGAACCACGCTACTGAATGAAGAATTTGCATCTTAAGATTTTAATTTCGGAAGGGAAATTGTCATCTGAATAGGTGCACAAGGAGATAACAAGGGTATTGCCCGAGAAAAGCGGCCATTCAGGGTCCCACAGGGCACCTAAGTTTAGTGTCAGCACATTGCAGAGAGTGGAGACTTCACCTTGGCATTCAGGTGCTCAGCTGTTTAGTGGTGCCAGATGTGAGACAGACTGGTTTATGATAACCTTTAGACTGGAATACAAACTTGAAGGGCAAATGATTAATTTACAAAAAGAAATATAGCTATTAAGCAGATCTAATCTTTTTTACCTCATTGGAAAGCATACAAGGAAAGTGAAATTGTCACCCCAAAATTCCTTGATGAGCATGTTCACTGTAAAGCTTAGACGTCCAACTCTGCTCTTATCAGCTGTGTGACTTTTTAGTGTGCATGTGGTATATATACTTTATATATATCTCTATCTCTCTACCTTTCCATAAATTTACGTGGCTCAAACACAGAAGGAAAAAAAGATCTATAATGATCCCTGGCCTGTTTGGCTTAGCAGTTAGGGTGTTGGTCCTTAGACCAAAGGGTTGTGGGTTTGATTCCGTGTCAAGGGCATGTACCTGGGTTGCAGGTTTAACCCCTGGCCCCATTCGGGAGGCAAGCAATTGATGTGTCTCTCTCACATCAATGTTTCTCTCTCTCTCTCTCCCTCCTTTCCACTCTATCTAAAAAATCAAATGGAAATTATCCTCTGGTGAAGATTAAAAAAAAAAAAAAGGTCTATAATGAAAGGTTATAGATCTCATCCTGTCACCCAACTCTCCAGTACCTGCCACCCACTCCCAGGGAACTACGTTATGCAGTACCTTTATGAATATATAAACTAATGAAATATAGACCATTATTTAGGGAGGAAGCAAGTTTCTTAGTTTTTTCAAGTCTTGGCATCTTCAGTGCTCATTGATCATTGGTCATTGTTATCATTATTATTTTTTAATCCTCACCCAAGGATGTTTTTCAGAGTTTTTCGGAGAGAGAGGGAGAAGAAGGGAGAGAGAGAGAAACATCGACGTGAGAGGGACACATCGACTGGTTGCCTCCCTCACGACCCCGACCGGGGATGAACTGTAACTGAGGTATGTGTCCTTGGCTGGAATTGAACCTGAGACTCATTGGTCTGCGGGCTGACAATCTACCACTGAGCCAAACTGGCCAGGGCGGTCATTGCTATATATTTTTTTAAACATTTTTTTCTTTATTAATTTTAGAAAGAGAGGAAGGGAGAGGGAGAGATAGAAACATCGTTGAGAGAGAACATTGATTAGCCGCCTCCTGCATGTCCCCCACTGGGGATAGGGCCCACAACCTGCGCATGTGCCCTGACCGGGAATAGAACTGGCGACCTCATGGTGCATGGGTCGACGCTCAGTCACTGAGCCACACCAGCTAGGGCTCTCCTACACAACTCGACTTTCTTCTGCAGGGCTTTTTGCTCACTCCCCAAGGACTCCATGCTTGCAAACAGCTTTCCTCCTTTTTCTTTCCAAACTGATCACACTGGGAAAATCAATACCTATGACAGACCAGCGCTTCTTTTTTTGGTTTTCTTTTAATATTTCTCAACACCCAAGAAACATCTAAACCTGTAGAGAATTAAAAATTTTTTTTTTCTTTATTGATTTTAGAGAGAGTGGAAGGAAGAGGGAGAAAGAGATAGAAACATCGATGAGAGAGAACATCGATTTGGCCCACAACCTGTGCATGTGCTTGATCCGGAATTGAAACAGCAACCTCTTAGTGCATGGGTCGACGTGCAACCACTGAGCCACACTGGCCGGGCTGTATAGAATTTTTATAAGAGGTTATTTAAGCCAAACTGGTGACAATTAGCAGGAAGCAAGATCTCAAGTGCTCTGCAGTGGTTCTCAACCTTCCTAATGTCGCGACCCTTTAATACAGTTCCTCATGTTGTGGTGACCCCCAACCATAAAATTATTTTCGTTGCTATTTCATAACTGTAATTTTGTTTTCTGATGGTCTTAGGTGACCCCTGTGAAAGGGTCGTTCGACCCCCAAAGGGGTCGCGACCCACAGGTTGAGAACCACTCTAGAGAGTGACAGTTTTGCAGTTTCTTTTACACATTTGGAATTAAGGGGGAAACATAAGGAAGATTATCTGAAGGTGGGATAAAGCAATGTACTGGGTAGTTAAGATTATGTTCTCCCTTGAGGATTGTGAAACCTTTCTTGAAGGGGTCTGAAAAAGGAAAGTCAAAGGTTAACCTAGATGCACAGAAACAATGAACAGGGCTTGCTTAAGGGAAAGATAAAACTTTTACTGAAGAAGTTATATACCTGGGACGTGACTACCCATCATGACCTGTCCAGTTAGAATTTATGGTCAGATCACCCTGTGAGGTTATTTTTGGTTAGATTTATCACAGCACCCCTTTTTTTGTCCACACTGTTTCAGCTCCTTGATTTGGCAGTTAGTTAGACCAGGTGATGCTCATAGGCAGCACTCAGTACTTGAAAAATAGTGAATGAATGAATGAATGAATGAGAAAATGTGAAAGGGATATATTGCAAAATGCAGTCTTGGTCAACACATATTTATTGAATACCTATTGTGTCCCAGGCCCTGTGGTGCATGCCAGGATAAAAGGTAAACAAAACAAGAGACACTCCTTGGACTAGAGAGTCACTAAAATCATTAGTTCTAGCTGCATTATTCCATTTTCATGTCTATATCTTTTCACCTTTTATCACACAAGTAAGGACTTTCAGGATCACATTTGCTTAAGCCCCAAATAAGTTCTGATCTACTGTCAGCAAAATATGGACAGTGCCCCAGTGTGCTGATGGTCTCCAAACAGCTAAAAATCCCCCAAATGCTAAGCTTCCTGATTTTAGGGGTCCTCGGATGGAGAACCTCCTAAAGAACGGACAGAGTGTCCACCAGAGGGTGCTGTGGGGGCAAATTTGAGCCGGGAGGGGAGCTTGACCACTGACCCTCAGAGCCAGGTAGGCGTCTTGAGTAATCTTTAGTCTTCCTGTGTTTCCTTCCCACCCCCTTGAAGCATCGTCGCCCCTCCCCCATAGTTGGTTTCCTCTGAATAATTAGCCACTTTCAGGGACTTAAAGAGTGCTTTCTTTGAAAAGATGCCTTGCTCCTGTTTCTGACGCCCTGTGCTTCAGGCCACTCAGGTCACAGGCCCGGTGGCTGGGTGGGGGCCTCCAGGACGTCACCGGCCAAGCGCCGCAGGGGCCGCGAAGGGGTTAAGCCGGCCGGGGGGAAGGGGAGGGGGCGCGGGCCGCGCCTGCGCTCTGCCGCCCTCCATTGTCTCCACGGCGGCGAGGAGCGCCGGCGAGCGCAGCCCGGGACCAAGCGGGGCGGCACGGCTGGCGGGGCCGGCAGCAGCTGGAGCGAGATCGCGACGCGACGCGATCGCGGCTTTCCGAGCTCCGCTTGGCCGCCCAGCGCCGCAGCCCTCCCGAGGCCTGGAGGGGTCTGGGCTGCCGTCCATGGTCGCGGCGTCCTGAGGCGGGGGACGCGCCCGGCGCCCCCAGCCCTCCTCCGCCTCCTCCTGTCCGGCGGGCGGCCTCCTCCGGCGCCTCCCCGCGCCTGCCCGCCGCCTCCCTCCCTCCTTCCCTGCGGCTCCCCCGGCTTTCGGGCGCCCGGGGGCGGCCTGTGGCGCGCCGAGCCCGCGCCGGACTGCGCCTCTTTGGACCTTGAGGGGAAACATGCGCTTGGCTTGGGTCGTTTTGAATTCTTAGTTTGGGATCCCCGCCCGCCTGCCTCTTCCGCCCCGCGGGTTTTTCTTTTATTTTTTGTTTTTCTCCCCCCTCCTTTTTCCCTTCTGATCTCTTTTTGACTCCCTTCCCCTTTATGCTCGCCCAACCCTCCCCCCGCTGCTGAGAAGTGGGGGAGGGCCTTGGCCTCCAGGTTCCCGCCCCATCGGGGCCCGGGCGAGCATGGGGGGCAAGCAGAGCACGGCGGCCCGGTCCCGGGGCCCCTTCCCGGGGGTCTCCACTGATGACAGCGCCGTGCCCCCGCCGGGAGGAGCGCCCCACTTTGGGCACTACCGGACGGGCGGCGGGGCCATGGGGCTGCGCAGCCGCTCAGTCAGCTCGGTGGCGGGCATGGGCATGGACCCCAGCACGGCCGGAGGAGTGCCCTTTGGCCTCTACACCCCCGCCTCCCGTGGGACCGGCGACTCCGAGAGGGCGCCTGGCGGCGGAGGGTCCGCATCCGAATCTACCTATGCCCAAGGCAATGGTTACCAGGAGACGGGCGGCGGTCACCATAGAGACGGGATGCTGTACCTAGGCTCCCGAGCCTCGCTGGCGGATGCTCTACCTCTGCACATCGCACCCAGGTGGTTCAGCTCGCACGGTGGTGAGTCTGCGGGTGGTGGAGGCCTGGGAGGGAGGAGTGCAAAGGAGGGCGCGCTGGGGCTCCCCAAACCTTGGCGCGCGTGCGAAGGTTTGGACGTAGAGTGCACAACCTGGATCTGTCTGTTGTCCCCTTGGTTCCCGAAGACAAGGGACAAATTGGATACCACCCTCTAGAAAAGAGGCTTTCTGCGAGGCTGTGGAGGCGGGCGTTTTAGGACTTCAGGTGTTGGTCCACTTGTGGATGGGCAGAGGGAAACCTGCCTAGTGAAATCTTACTTATTGGCATAACCGTCCTCAGCGAAGATGTCTGGCCTGGTTATAGCAAGTCAGCCTCGGTGCTTTCTTTCTGGAACTGCAGCATTGTGTCTACTTCACCTTACCAGACAGAAATCGAATTTGACCGAGCGATGTCTCCCAAACAAAGTGTGAAAAGAAATAAAATTGAGGCCAAGTGGCGGTTGAATTAGGGCTCTCACACACTAGCTGGGAGAGAGGGGTGCTCAATTTTGCCACCCTGCTGGAGGTCTGTTTGAATTGTTTAAAATGGAACAGCTAGCAGGCTGCAGGCATAGACAGGTGTGGCCTGCTGAATGGAGGCCCAGCCAGAGATCCTCTCTCCCAGGCTTTGCAGGACTAGGGCTTTGGTCACCCATGCTGCATGCAGTAGGCTTGACTCAATGACTCTCACATCCCTCCATTTTTTTTTTTTTCTTACCCTCCATGCTAAGTGCTTGGTCTTCCAGGTAATTTGTATCTTTTTGTAAGGGAGAGGTGGGATTTTATTGCCAGGCTGTTGGTACATGACAAGGCAAGGGGAGGATTCAAAGAATCTGGATGAATTCACATTGTGAACTTCTGGTGACAGGCCAGCAAAAAGCTGGAGGAGGATTTCCCAGGTTCTGACTGGCAGGAGCTTCTGGAGGAAAACAGGTCTGTCTGCTCCCCTAATCTGAGAAGCCAGGTTAGGCGTCTAGAAAATTGATCAGAAGGAGTGTGTGGCTGTTATTTACTAATTGGCCTATATATTTGGAAATATTCTTTTCTTTTTTAATTCTATAAACTTTAATTTGTGAAATAATTTTTTTTTTGAGGGAGGATAGTGACTGATTGCAAGTAACACTTGAAAGTGGCTTTTGAATTGCTCGGATGGTATTTTATTACCTGAACAGGCCTCTAACTATCATTGAAGCTCTCTGACTTGCATCAAACTCTGCCCTGAACGAGATACAAGGCATGACTGCCTTTGGCACTTTTAGACATTTGATTGACTTTAGACATCTTGAAATTAATAATATTTCTTATAAAATTTGGTCCAGAAAGAGTCAGCTGTATTTGTGAGATGATGTGCTTAAGTTTTTAAAATAATTGTCATTAGTATTTTATTAGTGTTTTAAAAAAATGTTTGTATTGATTTTTTTACAGAGAGAGCAATGGAGAGGGAGGGAGAGATAGAAACATCCAAGGGCTGCCTCCTGCATGCCCCTTACTGGGGATCCAGCCTGCAACCGGGGAATGTGCCCTGACCGGGAATCCATCCGGTGACCTCTTGGTGCATGGGATGATGCTCAGTCCACTGAACCACACTGGCTGGGCAGTATTTGATTTTAAATTGAAAAGCACTATGAGAAGTTTCTCTAAAATCAGAGAATTCTGTGTGTTGTTAAACAAATGTAATCTTATAGAGGCTTGTCTGGGGAAGGAATTCCTTCCCTGTTTGCTAAAATTTCTTGTCTTTTACTAGAAACTTCTTTTCCCTTATTCCACCACCAGGTTTCATGCTGAATTTTAAGCTTAAAATTGGATTCCAAAATTTCAGATTCCTTAGCTGTGAAATCTTAGTTTAATTTTTTTTCATCCAGTTGTGGTCAGGGTAGGAAGAGCCACTGAACCATGGGAATACAGGAAAAGGTAGAACATATTAATCCCTTAAGGGATTAATGTTAAAGCCTGTTTTGGGGGCTACTGTTAACATTTTGGGTAATAACTTTCTTTATGGGACCATCCTGCCCTCCTTCAAGACATTGAACATACCTGGCCCTACCCACTAAATGCCCCTAGGAATTTCCAAATGCCCTTGGTAGGGGCGTGGGAGGTTATGGATTGAGAACCACTGTTTTAAGAATTCCTTCTTGCCCGGCCAGTGTGGCTCAGTGGACTCAGTGTTGTCCCATGGACTGAGAGGTCCCGGTTCAATTCCTGGTCAGGGCACATGCCTGGTTGCAGGCTCAATCCCCAGTGTAGGGAATGGATCAATGTCTGTCTCTTACATTGATGTGTCTATCTCTCTCTCTCTCAAAAAAAAAAAAAAAGAAGAAGAAAAAACTTGTTCTTTTATTCAAATAAAGTAAATAGTTTTTTTCTGTGCAGTTTATTTGAGATGAAGCTTCGTATTTCCACTCTTCTGCAGTGTTGGTTCTATCTCCCTTTCTGGAACAAGTCAAGGGACCTTCCTTTCAGGACATCCCTTTTCCTCTCTTGTTCATTGTTACAAGAGGAGAAACTTATTTCTATTTTGGAGGCTTTGAGTAAGGTCTGAGCAGTTTTTGCTCTTGTGCCTTAAAAGCATAAGGGTAAGGATTTCGGTGCACAGTTGACTAGATGCCTGGAAGTTGTTGTGATGCTCTTGTTTGTGTTTTCAGGGTGCTTTGGAACCCGTCTTGGGCACAGAAAATAGTTGTCAGTGAAGTAGGTGGGGGAGTTCATTATGCAGGAGACTTCTTCAAAGGGAGTGAGCTGATGTATCAGGAGGTAGAATCCTGGAGTTCCAGCTCCTCTGAGTAGTTGTGACCTTGGATGAGACACATTTCCTCTCTTGAACCTCATCTTTGTTATTTTAAAGATGTTTTTATTGATTTTTTAGAGAGAGAGATAGAAACATCAATGTGAGAGAGAAATATTGATCTACTGCCTCCTGCACACCCCCCACTGGGGATCGAACCTGCAACCTGGGCATGTGCCCTCCCGGGAATTGAGCTGGGACCTCTCAGTCCATGGGACAACACTCAGTCCACTGAGCCACACTGGCCGGGCTCATTTTTGTTTTTTTAAAAATAGATGCGTAGCCCTGGCCAGTTTGGCTCAGCGGTTAGAGCATTGGCCTGTGGTCCAGAGAGACCCGGGTTCGGTTCCCGCTGAGGGCATGTACCTCGGTTGCAGTTTGTCCCCGGCCCTGGTTGAGTCGTGCAGGAGGCGGCCACTCGATGTGTCCCTTTCACGTCGATGTTTCTCTCTCTCTCTTCCTCTCTCTCCCTCCCACTTTGTCTGAACAAAGAATGGAAAAATGTCCTCGGGTGAGGATTAAAAAAAAAAAAATAGATGTGTAATTCTCTGCAGGCAGCCTTGTTAAGTTCTGTGAGGATTCACAGTACTCATAAGTACTTCCCAAGTACTTCCCAAGTACTCACAAGTACTTACTCACAGTACTTCCCAAGTTCTGCGAGGATTCACAGTACTCACATTTGTCTTCTCTTGGTTCCTACATTTCCTTGGGTTGTGACCCTCACATGCCCTGTTCCGTATGCCTGGAATGCTTTCCCTTCATTCTATACATGGATAGCTGTTTATGATCCCTTAGGGTTCAACTTAAATTTCTCTTCAGAGACCACTCTTAAAAATTGGTTCCCTTCTATTAATCTCTCCAGTCACTCACCTGTTACCTTAATAACACTTATACTTTGTAAGTATTTTATTTATCTATTTACTTTTTCTGTTAAGTTTGACTAAATTTTAAGCTCCATGACAGTAGAACTGTGCCTCTTGATCACTATTCTAACTCTTGTACTGTTTATGCTTGGCACAAATATTTGTTGAGTGTGCCTTGTGTCCATCATCTCATTTAATCATCACTATAACTCTATGAGGTAAGACTTTTTATTCCCATTTTACAGATGAGGAAACTGAGGTTTAGAGGGAGGTTAAGGAACCTACACAGGTCAGATAGCTGGGATGGGAATGTGGGTCTTGCCAGAGTCGGACCTGGGCTCTTAATCATTACACTCTACTGCCTCTCGTCCTAAAATATAAGGAAGCTGACAGGGTCCTAGAAATTGTACTGGCCTGTGAGTCAAAGGACTATGTTCATCTCATAATTGGGCTGTTAATTAACTGCCTACTTGTGGCCTTTGGCAAGTGAGTCATTTAGCCTCAGAGTCACCATTTCTTCACCTGTAAGATGGGGATAATATCTATCCTGCTTACCTTGTTGGGTCTCCTGAGATAGTGTTTAGAAAAGCCAAATAACAAACAAATGAAAAGTGATGTTCCTTTAGGGACACTTCTCCTATAGTTTGCTGCCTTCTTTCATCTCAGAATTTGCTAGGCATTGAGATTTAGAACTGTGTGAACTGTTTCCCCAAAATGGAAGCTAGTGCTGTCTGCTGAAGTCTGACCTGCATTGATGGTCTGTTCACAATAATGAATGCCATCCAGAAGAACTGCTTTATAGAGGATGGGAGTTATAGAGTCCATTCCTTTCCACATTAAAATGTAAGTTTTGCTGTAAGGTGTTTAATTCCTAATAGTATCCTGTTTGTCTCAGAATATGGATTTCTAGATGTGGGGGGAAAACATAGAGGATCCACCATGTTGGAAGGAAGAGGTTGCCTGTTTTCTGGGTCCTACTCTAAAATGGCTGGTCACTGAGGGTTTCACTTGAACTTGTTAGTCATATGTATGTATACAGAAGCATATTCAGAAAAATCTAGCCTGGCCAGTGTGGCTCAGTGGATTGAACGTTGTCCCATGGACTGAGAGGTCCCTGTTCAATTCCCAGTTAGGGCACATCCCCAGGTTTCGGGCTTGATCCCCAGTGGGGGGCATGCAGGAGGCAGATGATCAATGTTTCTCTCTCACATCGATATTTCTATTTCTCTCTCCCTCCCTTTCTCTCTAAAAAAAAATCAATAAAAATATTTAAAAAATACATCTAAGCGATTCACTGTTGTCACCAAGCCACCAACTGGGACTGATAGAAAGTGACTTTTCATAAGTTTTTAAACAGGCTAACAGGATATCTCATGGGTTGTACTTTGCTGCCACTCTAGGGTTCTCACGTGATTGAATTTTCTCTATTCTTAAATTAGGAAGAGGTGCCAACTCCATTGGAGTGGACCAGAAAGCCTTTTTCCCCCTCACCATAGGTGTGCTAGAGGTAATGGTCCTTTACATGGTTTCTGGAGAAGGAAAAACATTTTATGGTCTTCAAAGAGAGTGCTCTGCACACGTTCTATTCTTTTTTGTTGTTTTTTTTGTTTGTTTTTGGTTTTGTTTTTGTTTTTTTTTATCCTCACCTGAGGACATTTTTTCATTTTTTGCTCAGATAGAGTAGGAGGGAGAGAGAGGAAGAGAGAGAGAGAGAAACATCGATGTGAAAGGGCCACATTGAGTGGCTGCCTCCCGCACGACCAACCAGGGCCAGGGACAAACCGCAACCGAGGTACATGCCCTTAGCGGGAACCAAACCCGGGTCTCTCCGGACCGCAGGCCGACGCTCTAACTGCTGAGCCAAACCGGCCAGGGCTTTTTTGTTGTTTTGTTTTGTTTTTTCTTTATTGATTTTAGAGAGAGAGGGAGGGAGAGGGAGAGAGAGATAGAAACATCAATGAGAGAGAACATCAATTGGCCGCCTCCTACATGCCCCCCACTGGGGATTGGGCCCACAACTTGGGCATGTGCCCTGATCAGGAATCAAACCAGCGACCTCTTGGTGCATGGGTCGACACTCAACCACTGAGCCACACCAGCCGGGCCGAGAGTTCTATTCTTAATGAAGACTTTTTTAAAGCAGAGTTTTCAGTTCTCTGTTAACCATGAGGGCTTCTTTTCTTTTCTTTCTTTAAATTGATCTTTTTTTTTGGTTTGTTTTTTTGGTCCATTGACATTTTAAAAAATTTTTTTGCGATTTTTATTAATTTATTTTTGTTACTTAAATTGATCTTTAGAGAGGAAGGGAGAGAGAAACCTCAATGTGAGAGAGAAACTTCGGTGGTCTGCCTCCTGCTCATGTCCCAACCTGGGATCCAATGTGTCCTGACCAGGAGTCGAGCCCGACACCTTTTGGTGTATGGGAAGATGCTCCCACCAACTGAGCCACACCAGCCAGGGCATGAGGGCTTCTTTTCTTTCTTTCTTTCTTTCTTTTTTTTTTTAATCCTCACCCAAGGATATTTTTCCATTGATTTTTTTCATATAGCGAGGGAGGGAGGTAGGGAGAGAGAGAGAGAGAGAGAGAGAGAGAGAGAGAGAGAGAGAGAGAGAGAAACATGATGTAAGAGAGACATATCGACTGGTTGCCTCTAGCATGACCCCAACCAGGGCTGAGGATCGAACCGTAACAGGTACGTGCCCTTGACCGGAATCAGACCTGCAACTCTTCCATCCACTGGCTGGCACTCTAACCACTAAGCCAAACCGGCCAGGGCATGAGGGCTTATTTTCTATAAAATAAAAGAAGTTCTCTCGAGGAGAAGATAATTTCTTGAAGGTCACAGTTAACTCTTACTTATTGGATTTGAAAGATGTTGCAAGAAACAGAGGTTTTACTCTTAAAGTGTTTGCTTTATGGGATATGTACATTTTACTGCTAAACAAAGACACACCCCAAATGTGTCACAAGGAATGCTCTGAGCCAGGCCACTCTTAACCAAAGAAATGCCACTGTAAATCCTTTTAGGAAAAGGAACATGCTTTTTTGTATTTTACAGATGTGAGATTCAACCCAAGCTAATTGGGCACTAACATTTTAGTAAGCCCAATTCTAAAACTAAATTTTTTGGTGACAGTTTCAAAATTGGAAAAAACTTCATAGAGAAGTGGTGATAACTTTTAAGTGGGTCCTGTTCCTACTAAGCCGTAAGTAGGGGTGTTTTAATGACAGTGGGTCTCTAAGGTTGTGGTACTAGAATGTTGAAGTTAACCCAAAACCTAAATCCTAATCCTAGTCTTTAGAATGATGGATGAGTGTAAATTTCCATGTTTCTTTCCAGGTTTTGTCATGGTCTAGTCTAAATCAAATGGTTACTAGTGATTACTGCGGGAATAGGCTTGAGTATGAGAAGGAACTTCACAGATCCAGCAGTTGTTTTTTATTTTAATCCTTTACCCGAGGATATGTTTTTATTGATTTTAGAGCGAAAGGAAGGGGGAAGTGGGGGAGAAGAGAAACAGAAACAGCAACATCTATTGGTTGCCTCCTGTACTTGCCCTGAACGGGGATTGAACCCACAACCTAGTTATGTGCTCTGATTGGGAATCGAACCTGCAGCCTTTTGGTGTGTGGGATAATGCTCCAACCAACTGAGTTGCCCGGCCAGGGTGATCTAACAGTTTTAACTTCTGAATCTTATGTTTTCAACAGCACACAGGTTTATTCTGGAATCCAGTGGTTGATTTCCTGATATTGATAAGGAGTGAGTTGTGGGTATAAATGAATAACCGGAAGACCAGTCCTTCAGCGTGAAGCAAATAAAGAACCAAGTTTAATCTTAAAGCAGCAGCTGAGATAGTTTCTAGACTGATGAGACTGTTTATCTTGAGATCTCCCCAGAGTTAGAATTGAGAGTACCACCTTCCTCTGTTGGGAATAAAGAGGAAGGGGGAATTCACTGGGTCCCTGTGAATACCAAGTTAGAGGAGGCATGGTAAGAATTTGTAATACATTCTTGGATCTATAATAAGGAGGTAGATACAAACAAGAATCCTTTTCTGTAAATGGCTCAATGGGTTTCAAACTTGACTCTGCCCAGTATTCTCCAGGGGGCTCGTTAACCATGCAGATGACTGGACCTCACTCCCAGAAATCATTAGAGCTAAGGAGAGACCCAAGAATCTGAATTTGCAAATGATTCTGAAAATGTAAGACCTCAACTCTACCATGGATATAGCTTTTCTCTCCCCACACAGAGAAAGAACTCTGATTTTTTGGGTGCATTCATTAACATTATTTTCAATATTGCTAAACCAGGCAGATCTTTCCTAAGCAGTATCCATACAAATCTTTTCATTTGCTTCCCAAGGGTAGATTCACCTGGCAAGAGCAGTGTTCATTATTTGACGATTTTCTTTTACATGGAACTAAGCATTTTTCTCCTACAGATAGGCTTAAGCCAATCTGCCTTGGTCCTGAGAATTGAAATTGCTCCAATCAGAAGTTAATTGTGGCAATGTCCCCTTTCCTTCTGTGCTTGTCTTCCCCCTGATTTTTCTTCTAAGGCACAGCTGCTGCATTTAGCTACTTGTGCTACAGAGGAGCTTACTGAGTTATATCCTCTTTTATGTATCCTCAGCTCTTAGGATGAATCCAGACTTTAAATGGACAAAATACCTCTTTCCTTTTCTCTTACTGATCCAAAAGTATGAGACTTGTTGTGTATGTGTGTGGAGATCTGTTGAGCTAAGACATTCATTTATTCAACTGGTATTTATTGAGTGCCTCCAGTATTCTAGGACCTGTGCTAGGTGCTGGGGATATATATTTATTAGAAGGGTGGTTAACATTACTTTGTTCTTTCTGTCGAGGTAAGAATGTCCAAACCAGTAGAGAATCTTTTATAAAATTTACTTGAGCCAAACAGAAGATACACCTGGAAGCAACATCTCAAAGACTAAGATAAATAATCGGAGGAAAAAAAGAACAGTTTGCAGCTTTTATGCATTTGGGATTGAGGGGACTTTAAGGAAGATTACCTGAAGGTGGAAGAAAGCAAGGTGGGTGGGTGTCAGATTACAGGATAGTTTAGATGTGGTCTCTGGAGGGTGGCTTTAGGAGCGGGAGTCTGAAAAGAGGCATTTCACAGGTGTGTTAACCTAGATGTTTGGAAACAATGGACAGAGCTTGCTTAAGGCAAAGATTAGCCTTTTACTGAAGATGTTATGTGCCTGGAGCCTGACTACTCACCATGTTAGGAATTTATGTCAGCTCACTCTGTGAGGTGACTTTCCCTTAGAACCCCTTTCAGGTCCACATTCCTAAGAATCTTTGCTTCCTCACTTCTTAGGGGAGAGTCTGAATATTGCAATTTGTGGAAGATTTTACCTTCTTCAGTGCCTCAGTTGAATAAACAAACAAATTCAGGGTTTTGTTCATGAGGCTGCTACATGGATGATGATATTTCCTCTCAACATACTCTTCATTCTTTCCTAAACCCTAGTTCTGAGCTGGGGCAGGTGATCTTTGTGGTTCCAGAGTATGCCTACTAAGGAATTCCTCATATGTCCCAATACAGGTGGTCCTCTACCTTCTCAATGAGAGTATCAAAAGAAAAACTTTTCAAACCCTTTATGTGTATCTTTGATTTCAGGATCTCTTTCATCCCTAGAGCTACTTTTCTTTCTGGTCATTGAACACTGCTTTCTAGAAGCATAATCCACCACTTCTGTCTCTAAAATTTATCCCAATTCACAAAAAACCATAAGGAAATATAAGGAACAGTTTTTCTCCTTGGTCTTCTAAGTGTGTGTCTCTGAGCTCCACAACATTGACATTTTAGTGCTGTCTTAAGTAATTTTTTAAATTTTTAAATTTTTTTTATCCTCACCTGAGGACATTTTTGCATTTATCTTTTAGATAGAGTGGGAGGGAGAGAGGGAGGAAGAGAGAGAGAGAGAAACATCGATGTGAGAGAGAAACATCGACTGGTTGCCACCCGCACAACCCCAACTGGGGCCGGGGACAAACTGCAACCGAGGTATGTGCCCTTAGTGGGAACCGAACCCGGGACTCTCTGGTCCGTGGGCCGACACTCTAACCACTGAGCCAAACTGGCCAGGGCTGTCTTAAGTAATTTTTTTTTTTTTTTAAATTTTATTGTTGAATGTATTACAGATGTTCCTCATTTTTCCCCCATTGCCCCCCTCCTCCCCATTTCCTCCCCCCTCCTGCTTTCCCCCACACTGTTGTCTGTGTCCATTAGTTATGCATATATACATATAAGTTCTTTGGTTTATTTCTTCCCACCCCCCAACCCCCCTTCCCTTTGAGGTTTGTCAGTCTAACAACCAATTTATACTTCTTAATCCCTTCACCTTTTTCACCCCTCCCCCCAGCCCCTACCCATCTGGTAACCAACAAAAGTTCTCTGTATCTATGAGAATGTTTCTGTTCTTCTTGTTCATTTTGTTTGTAGATTCAATTGTTGATAGATACGTATTTATTGCCATTTTGTTTGTTCATATTTTTTTATCTTTTTCTTCAAGAAGACCCTTCATTTCATATAATAATGGTTTGGTGGTGATGAACTCCTTTAGCTTTTCCTTGTCTGGGAAACTCTTTATATGGCCATCGATTCTAAATGACAGCTTTGCAGGATAGAGTAATCTTGGTTGTAGGTTCTTGCTTTTCATCACTGTGAATATTTCTTGCCACTCCCTTCTGGCCTGCAAAGTTTCTTTTGAGAAATCTGCTGACAGTCTTATGGGAACTCCCTTGTAGGTAACAAACTGCTTTTCTCTTGCTGCTTTTAAGATTCTCTCTTTGTCTTGAACCTTTTGCATTTTGATGATGATGTGTCTTGGTGTGGGCCTCTTAGGGTTCATCTTGTTTGGGACTCTCTGTGCTTCCTGGACTTGTATGTCTGTTTCCTTCACCAAGTTAGGGAAGTTTTCTGCCATTATTGTTTCAAATAGGTTTTCGATTTCTTGTTCTCTCTCTTCTCCTTCTGGCACTCCCAAGATGCGAATGTTGGCACGCTTGAAGTTGTCCCAGAGGCTCCTTACACTATCCTCATTTCTTCGGATTCTTTTTTCTTTTTGCTGTTCTGATTGGGTGTTTTTTGCTTCCTTATATTCCAAATCCATGGTTTGCTTCTTGGCTTTACCTACTCTACTATTGATTCCCTGTAAATTATTCTTTATTTCAGTTAGTGCCTCCTTCATTTCTGACTGGTCCTTTTTTATGCTCTTGAGGCCCTCTCTCAGTTCACTGAGGTTCTCACTAAGTCCATTGAGCATCCTTATAAGCAGTATTTTGAACTCAGCATCTGTTAGGTTGCTTAACTCCATTTCACTTAGTTCTTTTCCTGGAGTTTTGTTCTGTTCTTTCATTTGGGACCTGTTTCTTTGTCTCCTCATTTTGGCTGCCTCCCTCTGTTTGTTCCAATGTATTACTTAGCGAGAGGTGTGGGGCTAGCTGAGACCAGATGCTGCTTGTTTGAATGATTTTAGGAAAAGCTGAAGCAGGCTCCAAGACAGGCCAATCCTATGGTGAAGCAACTGGCAACAGCTTGGGTGGGCCTGAGAGTTGGGTGGGGCAGGGCCTCAGGGAATCACCAGGGCGGGGCCAACAGTGTGAGCCAGGTTGCTGGAGTCCCAGATATGGCGGCGTCTGCCGGCTCAGGAAGGGCTCACCAAAGGAACAAAAGCCTCTGATAGCACGTCTGTCCAGGAGAAAGCTGCCTCTCCAGCCTCGCTCCAATGCCAAACAGCTCAGTTCTTCCCCATATGACTCTGGTACCTTTCAGGCTCCCTCCCGCACGCTGGAGCCCGGAGGGTGGGAGTCCGAGTAAGTCCGTGCGCGGGCCCTTTAAGAGGAGCTGCGGGGGCTCCAGCCGCCTCAGCCTCAGTTCCTGCTGGTTTTTCCAGCCAGAAGTGATGGGGACTTCTCTTCCTGGCACTGGGACCCTGAGCTGGTCACCTGGTGTGGGACGGGGACCACTCAGTCCTCTAGGAGGACCTTCCCAGCCGAGGTATCCCAATTTTTATCTGCCACACGTGGGTGTGGGACCAGCCCGTCGCGCCTCCGCCCCTCCTACCAGTCTCGATGCGGCTTCTTCTTTAATTTCGTAGTTGTAGGCCTTCCATTCAGCTTGATTTCAGGCGGTTTTGAATGATGGTTGTTCTGTAGTTTAGTTGTAACTTTGATGTGGTTGTGGGAGGACGCGATACCGCGTTTACCTACGCCGCCATCTTGACCGGAAGTCCTCTTAAGTAATTTTTAAAGCCTTGTTTACGATAGCCAATAATAGTGACTGAAATGTCATTTCTCCTGGAATAATTATTAAATCTGTATTATAGTTGAGTATTTTTTTGTTCAAACTAAAGAATTTAAAAGAGTGCTCCATGCTGAGAGTCTTTATGCAAACTTCAGCCATAAGATGATACCTTAATTTCTGAAGGATAATTTTTAGAGAAACCTCACCTTACATTTAGAAACATACTGTCATCTTGATCTTAGAGAATTAAACTTGTTATAACATTGCTCCAATTTTCTTGTTGGTAGTACCTTTGGCCCTCAAAAAAATATAGTTAAATAAGCCATGCTTCACAAAGGGTTGTTCTGAAATCAGTCACCTCTGTACTACTGTACAGTATCTTTTTTATTTATTATTTTTTTCTTTATTGATTTTTAGAGAGAGAGAAAGGGAGAAGGAGAGAGATAGAAACATCCATGAGAGAGAACATCGATTGGCTGCCTCCTGCATGCCCCACACTGAGGATCAGGCCCACAACCTGGGCATGTGCCCTGACCAGTAATCAAGCTGGTGACCTCTTGGTGCATGAGGTGATGCTCAACCACTGAGCCACACCAGCTGGGCTGTACAGTATCTTTTAAGGTCAAAGTTGATTGTTAGGTAAGAGAAACTTAGATCTGGAGTCACCTAGATGATCTGGGACAGATATAGGAGGAGAACCCAAGATCCTAGACCCCAGCCAGCTTGGTCATTTTGCCCACATTTCTCAGCTCTTTGGAGATCTTTTTGTTTCCATCCCCTCCCTCCCCCCACACTGAGACTATGTTTTTTCCTTAGGGAGAGCTATTAAGATTCTTTTATCCTGAGACCTGCCCTGCCCAAGTACTTTGGGAATCCTAAAAAGATTTGAGAGGAATCCAACCTAAACCAATCAAGTACTTGGTCTACAATAAATACAAATTAGCTTTCTGTAATTTTATTCTGTTCTATTTAGATCATTTATGCTTTTAATGCCCTCTAAGTTATAATAACAGCTTTTCAAAGAAACTTTATTTTTTAATCCTCACTTGAGGACATGCTTAGAGAGAGGAAGGGGAAGAGAGAGAGAAACATTAATGTGAGAGAGAACCATTGATTGGTTGCCTTCCAAATGCACCCCAACAGGAGACCAAACCCGAAACTCAGGTATGTGCCCTGGCCAGGAATCGAACCGATGCACAGGATGACACTCAACCAACTGAGCCACTCCAGCCAGGCCAAAGAAACTTTTTTATATCACTGCGCACTGCTGTAATGAGCATCACCAAATACCCATGTATACCACATGTTATTAGATTTCCTTAGTCCTGGTCAGAGATATGGCTGAACCAGTCATACCATTTTAGCTAGTTGCACTTGAGAATGAAGGGAAGTCTTAAGACCTGTGGTGAGGGCTGGTTTGCATGCTAGCTGCCTTCCATCTTAATTTATAACAAACGCAATCATGTTGGCTGTATTTATTTATTTATTTATTTATTTATTTATTTATTCATTCATTCATTCATTCCTCACCAGAGGATATTTTCACATTAATCTTCAGACAGAGCTGGAGGGAGAGAGGGAGGAAGAGAGAGAGAGAAACATCGATGTGAGAGAGACACATAGATTGGTTGCCACCTGCACAACCCCAACCGGGGCTGGGGACAAACCACAACCAAGGCACGTGCCCTTGACCGGAATCGAACCCAGGACTCTTTGGTCCGCGGGTGATGCTTTTACCGCTGAGCCATACCGGCCAGGGCCATGTTGGCTGTATTTAATTGATCTATTTCCTACCTCCTCTCTCAGCTCAGAGGCCAAGTGCAACATAAAAGGATAGTGAATCTAAGTAAGCATATCCAATATTTTGAGATATAGGGACTTCTGTTATGAAGAAGCAGACCTTTGAGAAATAGTATTATGAGCTGTTCTGTGTTTGCTGTGGCTTTGGAGAACCTTTGGATTCTTTTTCTGAAAATCTGTTTGGGAAAAAAAAATCTTTTTAATGAAACAGTGTGAGTCACAAAGCAGGCACTCCTTCTCATAATAGCATTTCTCACCAGGGGAATTTTTGGTAGCTGTTGGGGGAGGGATTTGAGTAGGTTATGGATGATAAATCCCTCGGTGGAACATAACCAGAGGCTGCCATATCAAAACTCTGGTGTTTTCCATGCTGACTAGGAGCCCTGAATTCAAAGTGCAGGGCAGCAGAATAGAATGGGGAGGCCTGTGCTTAGTAAATTGTCACCGTAGCATGACCAATGAGATTGGAGTCTTAACATTCAAACTACACCATTGTAATATAATCGGATCATGAGACTGAGGCCTTGGGTCAGAGACCTTGAGGCTATTTTCAAGAAATCATATTTCTGGATTAAGGGATGGCTGTGGACCTGATGATGAGAATTTAAGAGTCATGAGTGTGCCTTCTTTTACTATATGGTGAAATAGTGGCCTGGTGCTTGGCACTGGCCTTGGGACTTCTTTGCAAAGAGAGGGTTCATTCAAGGTCATCTGGGCTCTTAAGATTTTAGATCTAATAAAGCACTTAGAATGACGCCCAAAGTGAACATCACCTAGTCAGTCTCTTTGTAGGATGGTGAAAAGGAAATTCTGAAGATATTAAGAGTTTAGAACAAGCCAGGATTATGCTATCAACATCTAAAATGCCTGTCCTCAACCTCTCTGCCCGCCCAAACCTGAGATTTGACTGTTGCCAACTTCAGTGACTTACATTTCTTCCCTCTTCATGTCTGAACCACTGTCTTATGTAAGCTGCAGAGGAAAGTCTGAAGGTTATTACATCTGTGTTAAGATTTGCTTTCCTTGGGAAAGTCATAGCTGTCTCCACTCTGTCTTTTCCTGGCTTTGTACTTTTCTTCAAAGCCTCTTACCAGTTCCAAGTCTCCAGAGTTCAATAAAGGGGAACAGGAAGTTGGTGTTTGATGCCTAAGAGCCAGCAATAACTAATGAGAGAAAAGGGCACAAGCACAGAACTGGGAGTGGGGTTCTGGGCCTTGAGGTATGAGGCCTTTAGGATTATGCAGACATCCTTCAAAGATGACTTTAATCAACTCTTTCGAACAAGGAAAAAGCAATAGGAACCTTTGTTCTGAGAGAACTAATATTCTTAGGTTACATAGTAGAGGCTCAACATTTTTAACTGATGGTATAATTACAAAGTGTCTTGCTTAAGAGGTTCAAAACACTTAAGGAAAAAGTGATTATCACTTTTATAAAAGAGCAGGAATTATTTCCCTGACTCTCTTTTCCGTGAGGGGCCTCAGGGTACGTCCTGTCATGGGATCCAGGCTGGAGCCTGACCCTTCCTTTTCCTGTCCATTCACTTTTATGAGTTGAACTCTAAAGTTTCAATGCTATGATGGCAAAATGGGAAAGTCACAGGGATTTGTGCTATTTCAAATTTGGTTTCAACTTGCACATTTCAGGAAGTCAAATAGTGGTGTGACTCTGAATAGGAGCTCTGGTCTCTTGGAATCTTTTTAAAAAATGAGCTAGCTATTTCAGGCATTCAAAAGAGATAATGTACTTTACCTAATGACCAGATTAATAAATAAAATATTACAGATGCGATTATATGTACCCTCTCCAATTGTCATTTTTCTCCTTTCCTCCTCAAAAGTAACTGCTGCCCTGACTCTCCTGTTTATCATCCTGCGTATGTTAATACTTTTACTGCATGTTACTGTCCAAAACAGTATTCATTTAATTTATGTAAATTCTATCCTTTCATATCCTTGTATGTATATTCCTCAAAAGGGATTTGAGACCTATAAATCCATTGTAGTACTTACTGTTCTACCACATTAATTTTCACTGCTGTACTTTATATTATATGAATAAATCACAATCTCACCATTTATGGATCCATTGTCCTGTCAATGGATATTAAAGTTATTTTAATTTGCTTTGAGAATGTTTTTCTATTTCCTTATATACTTGAATGAGGGAATTTCTAGGGTACATCCTTAGTCAGGAAATAGCTGGGTCATAGGGTATATGTAGCTTCAACTCTTAATTAAATATTGCCCAGTAGATCTCCAATGTGTTTGTACTAATTTACACTCCCCAAATAGCATATTTTCACTTGTTTCATGTCCTTGCCAAAACTTGATATTGTCATAGTTTAATTTTTGTCAAGCTCTGGTGGGTGTGAAATGGTATATCGCCTGGCCCATGTGGCTCAGTGTATTGAGCATTGGCCCATGCACCGAGAGGTCGCCGGTTCAATTCGCGGTCAGGGCGCATGCCCAGGTTGCGGGTTCGATGCCCAGTATGGGGTATGCAGGAGGCAGCTGATCGATGTTTCTCTCATTGATGTTTCTATCTCTCCCTCTCCCTTTCTCTCTACCTAAAAAAATCAATAAAAAAATATTTTTAAAAAAGAAAGAAATGGTATATCATTGAGATGTTATTTATATATTTAGTGATATGTATTTACATAAATAATACATTAATGTATATTTAATCATGTTTCTTCTTCTGTGAAATGCTGGTTTATGTCTTTTACCCATGTTTACATTGGATGGTTCATCCTTCTCTTACTAGTTTATGTGAATTTATGTTTTTGTTTTGTTTCGGGAAAATTCTTTTTTTTTTAATTGATTTGAGAGAGAGAGAGAGAGAGAAACATCGATTATTTATTTATGCATTCATGGTTGCTTGTATGTGCCCTAACCAGAGATGCAACCTGCAACTTTGGTATATGGGGATGACGCTTTAACCAGCAGCTACCCGGCCAGGGCAGGATAATAATTCTTTGTCATATGTAATGCAGATGTATTTCTCCCAGTTTGTGGATTATCTCTTTGCTCTCTTTGTGATTTCTTATGTTTAACAATTTTAATGTAATTGAATATTCCAGTATTTTCTCATATGGCTTGTGTATTTTGTGTTTTAAAGAAGATTTTCTTTTCCTGAGGTTATAAAGATCAATCTTACATTTCATTCTACGGTTTTTAAATTTTGCCTTTCATATTTAAGTCCTTAATCTGTATGGAATTAAATTGTAAAATAGGATATATTTTCCTTTTTCTGTATGAATAACCAGCTCTCCCAGCAACAAGTGAGGAATGGTCAATAAGGTCTTTTTCCTACTGGTTTGCAAGCCACCTCTATCATATATCAAGTTTCCTTCCAGGCATGGATTTGTTCCTGGGCTTTTTGTTCTGTTCCATTGGTCAATTTGTCTATCCTTGTGCTAATACTTTCTTAATTACTGTAGTTTTGTCTTGCTGTGTGGAAGGGCAAATCCTTTCATCTTGTTATTTATTCTTTTTCAAAGCTCTGTTGTCTAAATGAGGCTTTCTAGGGGACAAATAAGGAATCCAGATAGAATCAACAAAATGAAGTACAAAGTACTGGGAACTGCTCTGTTTATAGCTGGTATTCTTAATGACAGGACATCTGGCAAACCGACCCTAATGGGCAGTTTCAATTTTTTTTCCCTACTATATTGCACAAACAATAACATTTCCCTATGTCTTTGTATTGCAAACAGTAGAATAAACAGTTCTCTATATTACCGACGACAACAACAATAAAAACAACAAAAACTGGTTAGCCATTTTGGGCACATTTTGCTTCTGGATACATTTTATTTATTTATTTATTTAATTTTTTGGTTAATCCTCACCCAAGGATATTTTTCCATTGATTTTTAGATAGAGTGGAAGGGAGAGATGGAGGGGGAGAGAGAAATACACACACACACACACACACACACACACACACACACACACACACACTCTGATTGGTTGCCTCCCACACACTCCCTGCTCCCTGAACTGGGCCTGGGATGGAACCTGCAACACAGGTATGTACCCTTGACTGGGAATCGAACCTGTGACCCTTCAGACCGAAGGCCGACACTCTAATCACTGAACCAAACTGGCCAGGGCATGCTTCCAGATACATTTTAGAAACAGCTTTGTCAACTTCTCTGGGGAATAACCTATTAGGATATTTATTGGAATTACATTGAATTTATCAATTGCCAACTCTAAAATTGAGTTTATCCCTGAACCTGATGGGAGTGGACTTATAGATATAAGAATCAAAAATTTTTTTTTTTTTAATTTTAGAGAGAAGAAGGGAGAGGGAGAAAGATAGAAACATCAATGAGAGAGAACATCGATTGACTGCCTCCTGCATGCCCCCCACTGGGGATCAGGCCCACAATCTGGGCATGTGCCCTGACCAGGAATCAAACTGGTGACCTCTTGGTGCATGGGTTGATGCTCAACCACTGAGTCACACCAGCCGGGCAAGAATGGAACTCTTTTATGTTTTTAAAAACTTTAAAGTAATTTCAGACTCACAGAAAAGTTGCAAAATTTGTATGAATTAATTAAATATTGCACATTCATCTCCCAGAATCCTTAAATGTTATTTGAAAGACATACAGGCCTGACCTGGTGTCCCATGGACTGAGAGGTCCCGGTTCGATTCCCAGTCGGGGCACACCTGGATTTCGGGCTCCATCCCTGGTAGGGGGCGTGCAGGAGTGACCAGTCAATGTTTCTCTCTCACATCGATGTGTTTTGTTTTTTTTAATCCTCACCCGAGGATATTTTTCCATTTTTGTTCAGATAGAGTGGGAAGGAGAGAGAGAGAAACATCGACGTGAAAGGGACACATCTAGTAGCTGCCTTCTACACAACCCCAACCGGGGTCGGGGACAAACCGCAGCCAAGGCACGTGCCCTAGCGGGAACCAAACCCGGTTCTCTCTGGACAGCAGGCCGATGCTCTAACCGCTGAGCCAAACCGGCTAGGGCTCACATCGATGATTCTATCTCTGTCTCCTTTCCTCTCTAAAAAATCAACAAAAACATATTTATAAAAAAAAAGAAAAAGAAAAAGACATAGAGTTGAATGTCCATTAAGTTCCTAACTCTGTAAAGCAGCTTAAGTTGTTAAGAACTGAAACCTCTAAAGTCTGAGAATCTGCATTGACCTGCTCCTGGAAATGGGAAAACCACATGATCTTAAAGTTGATGAGGTGGCTAAAGAAGTGGTTAGGCCTAATACTGAGATCTCCTTTCATTAGAGTTGTCCTGTATCCTTATGTGGACTAAAGCAGATCTAGTCCTAACCCCCTGTTCCCAACGTTTGAGCTCTGATCCCCATCTGTTGAAAGAGGAGCTTCTTGCCCTTCAATTGAAGGGTTTTCTCACAGCTGTAGGCTGGAGAGTTCATGACACGAGAATGGAGGCTTGGCTTGGCTGAGCCAGAGGTGCCTTCATGGGAAGAATGGGGCACCCCACTCTTAGGAGAGGCAGTGTGGAGTAGTAGTTAAGGTTGCAGGCTCAGAGCCAGACTGCAATTAGATTTGAATCCCAGTGTTGCTGATTTTTAGTTTTGGAATCTTGGACAAGTGACTTAACCTTGTGCCTTAATTTCTTTAGCTCTAAAGTGAGGGTAATAATAATAATATATATCATATGGGACTACCATAGGAATTAAATGAGTTTATTGGCATGTCCACATCACTCAAAAAAAAAACCAGTGCCTAGCAGATAGTAAGTGATCAATAAATATAGCCCCTTCTGTTATTTAATGTCTTTGGAGAAAGCTTTATAATTTTTTCAAGATCTTGAATCCCTTTTGTTAGATTTATCACTAGATACCTTATAGTTTTTTTTTAGTAATTGGTTGAGTTTTCTTGAGCAGACTTGTTGGACCCTTATAGGTCTGATAGTTTTCATGGGAAACATCTACAGAGAAAATCCAAGAGAATCATGTTTGCAAATAATGGCTTTTCTTTTTTTCTAATCTTATATGTCACTTCTCTTATTTGAGGATTGCTGGCTACTTCCTTCAGTAAAAAAATCTATTTGAATCTATAATCATGGGCATCCTTGTTTTCCTCCTATTAAAGGGAGTGCTTCTTGCATTGGAAGTGTTGTGTTTGTTTTTAGTAGATTTTTTTTACTCTCTTATTCTTAATTTGTTAAATTAAGTATCACAAGTGGCTATTTTATCAAAATGTTTCCTTGCATTTGTTCAGATGGTCTTCTTTCATTTGTTAATGAAGTGAATTTAATAGACTTTGTAATGTTAAGCTGCCCTTATATTGTTGAAATAAACCCTACTGGGTTGTGATGTACTTTCTTTTTACATTGCTAGATTTAATATTAATATGTTAATATTCTACCTGGGATTTCTGCGTGTGTTATGAAATATCATATTTTATTTTCATATTGTCTTGTTACTAAGATAATGTAGCCTTTAAAAGGAGTTTAAGAATATATGTTCATTCTTCTTTTTTTTTTTCTTTTAATCCTTACCTGAGTATATGTTTATTGGTTGGAAAGAGAGAGAGGGACACAGAGAGATATTGCTGTGAGAGAGAAACATCATTTGGTTGTCTTCCATTTGCTCCCTGACCAGGGATTGAACCTGCAACCTTTTCTGTGTACGGGACCAATCTCCAACCAACTGAGCAACCTGGCCAGAGCTATCTGCTTATTCTTTTTTGGAAGAGTTTGTATAAAGACATATTAGAGTTCTGGCTGCAAACAGATGGTACACTGAGAGGGGTAACTGAATCAAACTTAACTGAAAAGTGGCAGGATTAAAGGAACTAAACAGTGGATGCGTGAAGCACGTAGACATCAGCCACGGTGGGAAGCTGTTACCACCTCTAGACCTGGAGTGCTCAAGGAGGAAGCCATTATCAAACCTGGTGAGAACTGTAGCCCTGGGGGATATCCCAGAGAACTGTGGACTTACATAGAAGAATGAAACCATGGCTATTCCATGGTAAGGTACAGAGATAGCCAGCTAATAAGTACCCCGACCTCTCTGTCTTCTTGTCCTTCAGTCTGCTGCTGGTGCTTCCCATTGGCCAAACCCAAAAGAAGTTTAAGAGGCAAGGAACCCATGTCCACACTTGTTAGCCTTGTGGAGCACAGGGTGCAGAGGAGAGTGAATCTGGAGGGAACAGAGACAAAAGAAATATCTGTTCTTTGAATGCTTGGTAGAACTTGACATGTAAAAAATTCTCCTGTACAACTATCTGGGCCCAGGACTTCTTTTTGTAAGCAGGTTTTTTGTCTAATGATTCAAGTTCTCCAATGTTATTGGTCTATTTAGGTTTTCTATTTTGTCAGTTTTTTGTTTGTTTGATTGTTTTTTTGTTACTCCTCACCCAAGGATATTTTTCCATTGATATTTAGAGGGAAGGAGGGAGAAAAAGAGAAACATCAATGTAAGACACATTGGTTGGTTGTCTCCCACACGACCCCGACTGGAGCCGGGGATCAAACCTGCAACCCAGGTATGTGCCTTTGATTGGAATCTAACCCGAGACCCTTTGGTCCGAGGGCTGAGGCTCTAACCGCTGAGCAAAACCGGCCCGGGCTCTTTTGTGTCCGTTTTATAAGGCATATATTTTAAGGCAATCTTTATTCCTATCTCTATATTCATTTTTTGTTTCTAATATTACTTTCATATTTTTCTTTTTATTTTTGATTACTCTTACCAGAATTCTATTTTATTAGTTTATTTTCGAAGGACCAGCTTTTGATTTTGTCAGTTGTCCCCCACCCCACCCCACCTCATCTACTTATTCCATTGCTTTCTGCTCTTTACTGTATTTTATTTTTCCTTGGACTTACTTTGTATTTTTCTAATTTCTTGATATGGACGCTATGTCTGTTTTCTTTAATTCTTTTAAAAAATTGATTTGATGGAAAGAGAGACAGATTGAGAGAGAGAGAAACATTGATTTGTTGTTCCACTTATTTTTGCATTCATTGATTGATTATTGTATGTGCCCTGACCAGGGATCGAACCCACAACCGTGTTGTATCAGGGTGATGCTCTAACTAACTGAGCTACCCAGCCAGGGCTGGACCCTATGTTGAGACTTTTTAATCTCCTTTTCTAATATAGACATTTAAGGCTCTAGAATTTTCCTTTGACTATTTCTTTAACCAGATTCCATGATTTTTTATATTTGTTTATCATTTAGTTCTAGGTATTTTCTAGTTTGTAGTATTTTTTGATTCATGAGTTATTTACAAGTATATTTAAAAATTTTCAAACAGTTTTTAAGTCGTCTTCCAGCTTAGTTTCATTATAGTCACAGAGCAATCTGTATGATAATGATTTTTTGTTTTTTATTGATACTTGATTTGTGGCTTATTGCTATATAGTCAGTTCCCATATATATTTTATTTGTGCTTGAGAAGATTGTGTTCTAATTGTTGTATGAGATTTGATTCTGTATATCCCTAGATCAAGCTTAACAGTTTTGTAGTCCAACTCTTTCATATCTTAGTAAATTTTAGTGTTCTTGATCCACCAAATTCCTGAAAACCTCTCTATGACTGTGGATTTGCTAACCTGTCTTTACAATTTTGTCAAATTCTGCTGTATTTAATTTGAAATTCTCTTAAATGCATAGTTATTTTAGAATTGCTTATATCTTCCTGGAGAATTTTTTTTTAAATCCTCATCTGAGGATGTGTTTCCATTGATTTTAGGATTTTAGAGAAAAGAAGAAGGGAGGAAGGGTGTGTGGGGAGAGAGAGAGAGAAAGAGAGGTGTGAGAGAAAAATACTGATCAGTTGCCTCCCATATGCGCCCTGACTGTAGGGGATCAAACCTGCAACCTGGGTATGTGCCCTGACCTGGAATTGAACCCGAGACTCCAGCCAGGGCTTTTTTTCTCTCTTTTCTTTCTTTCTATTTTTTGTGAATTGTTTTATCTTTTTTTTTTTTTTTTGGTACGTGCCCCTAGCAGGAACCAAACCCAGGACTCTCTGGTCCGCAGGCCGACACTCCAACCGCTGAGCCAAACTGGCCGGGGCACGAATTGTTTTAATAGAGAGAACTTTTATCCCTAATAATAATTTTTCTTGATCTATTTTATTTGGTGTCAAGGTCACCTTTCTTTTTGTAAATATTTGCCTGATATCTTTTCCTATCCTTTTACTTTCAATCCCTATGTATTAATATCTTAGATGTGTCTCCTGTAAATCACAGTTGGATTTTTTCCAATCTAATCTGAGACTATCTTTTAACTGGCAAATTTAATCCATTTAAAAGGATAGTGGTTACAATTATATCTTATTTTATTTCTTTCTTTCAATATATCTTATTTTAATGTCTTACATAATATGTTACTTAATATCTTATCAAATATATTATGTAATATCTTGTTTTGTGCTATGTACTATATGTTTTGTGTGTGTTTTTCTCCTTTCTTGACTTCTGTTGGATAACTTTGGTTTTCTTTTTTTTTTTATCCTCACCTGAGGACATTTTTCCATTTTTTGTTCAGATAGAGTGGGAGGGGGAGAGAGAGAGAGAGAAACATCGATGTGGTAAGGGACACATTGAGTGACTGCCTCCCGCACGACCCAACCAGGGCTGGGGACAAACCACAACCGAGGTACATGCCCTTAGCGGGAACCAAATCGGGTGTCTCTGGACCGCAGGCCGACGCTCTAACCGCTGAGCCAAACCAGCCAGGGAATAACTTGGGTTTTCTTTATCCCACATCTTCATCCTCATCTCCCTTCAATTCCCTCCATCTGGAAGCTTTCAGTTCTTTTAGAGACTACTCTTAAATTTTTGGCCCACATACTTGAATAAAATCTAAAGTTAAGTCAGTATCACTATGCTCTTCCTGAATAATATAAGAACCCACAGTTTGTCTTATACATGTTTGTGGTTCGATATTGTAATTCCACTTTGTTTTTATATCCTAGAATTAGTTGTTTTTCTTCTTATTTGATAAAGTCTGTGTGTTTGGATTCACCACCTGCTTACCAAATTCTTTGCCTATTGTTCCTTCTTTCATCATATTTCATTCATCCTGAGTTAAATTTCTTTCTTCTAGAAGTAGGCCTGAAAATGTTTTCAGTGAGACTCTATTAATGTTATTATTATTATTATTTTGCTTGTCTAATAAAAGTGTTTTTAAATTTACCATAACCACCGCCTGGCCGGTATGGCTCAATGGTTGAGCGTCAAGCCATGTACCAAGAAGTTGTCAGTTCAATTCCTGATCAGGGCACATGCCCAGGTTGTGGGCCCAATCCCCAGTGGAGGGCATGCAGGAGGCAGCCAATTGATGTTTCTCTCTCATCGATGTTTCTCTCTCTCTCTCTAAAAAATCAATAAAGAAAAAAAAATTACCATAACCATTGAGAGATAATTTATTAGGATATACAAATCTGGGCTGGCAATTTTTTTTTTCTCAGCAATTGGATAATGTTGTTCTGGCTTCTAACATTGCAATTGAGAAGTCTGTTTCTCAGCTCTTCAAGTTGTCTAGTTTTTCTCCTAGCTGCTATTTATTTATTTATTTATTTATTTATTCCTTACCTGAGGACATTTTTCCATTTTTTTGTTCAGATAGAGTGGGAGGGAGAGAGAGGAAGAGAGAGAGAGAGAGAGAGAAACATCGATGTGAGAGAGACACATTGAGTGGCTGCCACCTGCATGACCCAACCAGGTCTGGGGGCAAACTGCAACCGAGGTATGTGCCGTTAGCCGGAACCGAACCCGGGTCTCTCTGGACCGCAGTCCTAAGCTTTAACTGCTGAGCCGAACCGGCCAGGACTCCTACCTGCTTTTTAAAATCTTCTCTTTGTTCATGTTCTGCAAATTTACCATCATGTGTTTAGGGTTTGATTTAGTTTTATTTATCCTGCTTACTGTTTGTCCTTGAATCTGATATTTCATGTCTTTCAAAGCATCTGAGAAATTCTCAGCCACTTATCTCTTCAAATTTTACCTTTTGTTTTTCTCCCATCTTTCCTTTTGGAAATCATTGAAGTCATACCTTCTTATTCTATCCTTCATGTCTCGTAAACTCTTTTGTATTTTCCAATTCTTTATCTCTGTATACTACATGCTGGGTAATTTATTATCTCCACTAATTCTTTCTTCACCTGCTTTTTAGCCATCCATTGAATTTTAAATTTCGTTGAACTACATTTTAAATTCCTTGGAATAATTTGGTGGTTGTTTACTTCTTGCTGTCAATTGTGTAAAAACAAACAAACAAACAAACAAAAATGAGTAAACCACCTTGTTTCCATGGTTCTAGTTTTCTTCTTTGGGAAAGTTAAGTGGGGTTGGCTAGTTGCTTTCTTTTTCCTCCTGTTCAAAAATTCCATGAAGCTGTATCACTGGTATTATACTGTTGAGCAAACAAGCACGATGAACACGGAGGCAGGAAGCTGGAAGCCCATCATCATTTTGTTCTCTACTCCCAGAGGAAGAGTAGCTCCTGAGTCATGTAGGGAAACCTTTCAGCATTGTACCTCTTAGGAGCTCACAGCTGTGGCAAGGATCCATTTCTATGGCAACAGAAGGCTTAACTCTTCCTCTGTACTCAGGATATACAGAGGGAAGTTATAGGATAACTTTTAGAGCTTTCCAATTTCTCAGGAGGTGGGATTTATTCTCTTCTAAATAGCACTAACACAGTAGCCAATGGCCACATGTGAATATTTAAATTACAATTAATTAAAATTTAGTTTCTGAGTCACACTAGCCAAATTCCAAGTGCTTAATAGCCACAAATTGCTAGTGACTACTATAATTGGACAGTACAGATATAGAACATTTTCGTCATTGCAGAAAGGTCTGTTGGACAGTGCTGTTCTGAACTCTTCCACAGTATTTTTAACATTACGCAGAGAATTAATAAATCTGTAGTTCCAGAAAGTAGATGAAGTGAACCTACTGATACCCTGAATCTAGAAGGCTCTCTTTAGAATTACTGCCACTGTAGGGAGAATTCAGAAAGGATATTACATTCTAAGAATGATTTATAGGATGAAATGGTGAGCCCAAGCCTACTTGTATTACCTAGAATTTGGTGCCGTGGGAAGAGCAGAAGCCAGTTAAGTAGAAAGACAAATGAACTTCCAATATTGAATAAACTTTTGGGAACATGAAGAAAATTTACTGTATGGGTAGACTGATTTTACTCAGTTGTGATTAAACTGACAGTAGAGAGGATGGGTTTGTGAGGTGACTGGAGAAAACTAGCCCAAGGTCTTACTACTTGAAATTTGATTCAGGCTGGAAATTCCTTGTAATGAAATCATCTTTCTCCACCCGCTTAAATTGCCATCTCATTCTTCTTTGAGTTGCTAGAGAACAGTTAAAGATTCTCAAGAAAACAGATGCCTTCCTCCCCCCCCCCAACACACACACACACACACACACACACACACCCACACTTACTTCCAGTGTAGCAACATTTCACAGTGACTGGACTCCAGATAGACGTGAACAGAAACAATGTGGAGTCACACCAGCCCTGCCCCAACAGACCATACTGAGAGGGGAGAGCCAATGACCCTGACCTTGTTCTTTGGCCATGGCAGACACTGCTAAAACTTATTTCATTCTTTATTATGGAACTCTACCTAGATTCAGAATCCCTCTTAACACAGTGTTCTGGTGCCCACAGTCCAAACTAACTAGCTGGAGTTGGCGCGTGAGGCAAAAACTGTTTACTGTCCTTTGCTATGGATTTAAGGCTTGGAGTTTGCTGTTCCGAGAAGAGATATTGTTCTTGTTGATTTCAGAGTACCCATTATGATCCAAATCTGTTTGAGAAAAAAATTTAAAAGTCTATCTTGAATATTTATAGCCCTTGGTACAGTGTAGTTCCCTAAATAAAAGTTTTTCAATGTAGATACACAGGAAAAAGGATGATAATTTTTGGCATAAAGATAAAGGTAATGTGTATTGGAAAAGTGTATAATACTTAGTTCACTGTGGTGATTTTTGTGGGGTTGGCAGAGGTAGCTTATAGTTATCTTTCTGGAAAAAATTAACCTGAAAGAAAAATATGGCTTGTAACATGACTGAAAGGGGTTTAGAAAGAATTCAGAGGCAGCGTCTGTAGAAGGAAAAGGAAGAATTAAAAAAAAAAAGCCCTATAGTAGGTGAAGAGATTGGAAAGGATCACTAATAGGTGCTCTGCAGTAACACAAAAGTTAGCAGACCTTTGTGGTTTCTCAGTCAGTGGTGTTTTGTTTCTCAATCATAGGGTTGTTGTTTTTTCCCCTCATCACAAAAATAATTAGAATATTCATAAAGATTTCAAACACGAATGTAGAAAGGGAAAGTTCCCTGTGATCCCTTTAGTGTGTATTTCTCCAGATTATTGCCCCTGTGGATGAATGGATATGTAGAAAAGGGTAGAAAACACATTATGCTCTATCATTTCACAACTTCTGTTTTATTTTATCGTTCCATGTGCATGTGTGGATTTTATGTAGTTGTTTTTTGGTCTCTGTTGTAATTTCCAGAAACTTACTGTATCGGGAAGTGGTGCCTATTCACAGCAAATTGCCCCTCCCCCCATACCCAGCCAGTGTGCCTGTTTAGGTGAGGAAGTCATGATATACTAACAATAGGTCATTGTCCATGAAGTTTGCCCAGAAATGCTTTTACCCATTTATCTCTGACAGAGAGACCATATCTACTATTTGCTCAAAACTTCTCTGTAGCCCTGGCCAAGTAGCTCAGTTGGGTAAAGCTTCATTGTCCTCGTACGCCAAGGTTGTAGGTTCAGTCGCCCGCCCGTCAGGGCACATGCAGGAGTTGATCAGGGAGTTCATGGATAAGTAGAACAAGTCAGGGTCTCTTTCTCTCTCTTTCTCTCTCTCTCCCCCTTCCTCTCTGTCCCTAAAATCAATAAATTAAAAAAAAAAGGGAACCAAAAAACTTCTTTGTAAGTTGTTATCAGAATACCACAGGGAAGGTTCACAAAGTCCCTTTCTATAAATTTAGTCTGTTCTCACAGAGAAATTAAATGATCAGCTACAAAGAGCCCAGAGCTCTCAGCCTTAACTGAAGAGGACATTTGGTAAATCAATTTCACCAGGTAGAAGGATTCATAGGAGCCTTCATTTGTGAAGCAATCCAAATGTCTAACCTGTTCCAGAGTTCACTGCTCCTTCCCGTTTTTCTTTCTGATGGGATGATTGCTTCTATCATAGCTAGGCTTAGAACCTAAGAAATTTTTATCTTGGATCCACCATCAGAGCCACTCTAAAAGAAAATAACCTGGCAGGGACCAGGGGGGTGGAAACATTTCAAGCCAGGCCTGTAAGAGGCAGCTAATCTGTACTCAGCCCGGGGGCTTTTGCTTCCTTGGGGTGCTGCAAACCGAAACTCTCAACAGGCAGCATGCTGGTGGGGCCTGCAGCAATCTTCTGGGACCCAGACACTTGTCTGAGATTATATCCCACACGGGAGTCTCTCTTGGGCTCAATTCCCACAGACGCATAATCTGAGTATCTGTCAGGTGACTGACTAGCAGGCAATGCCTAATTCTCCTCTCTCCTCCAGTGACCTGTGGAGTAATTAAACCACCAACAACCAAGCTCTTACTTGAAGTATAAAGAATTCTAGCCTGTTCCTAAGTGAACACGTGAAATATTCCTAAATAAGAAAAAGCATCCTCTCAAGGTTTTTTTCAAGATGTTGTTATTTTATGTAACTGTCTGAGGCCAACTATGGGCAGGAAGTAAAGATGCTGGCACAGAAGCTGGAAATAGAGTTTAGGAAGAACTTGAACCCATTACCCAACAGCTCACAGCCCTTCTGGATGGCAGGTGGCATTTCTCCCATGCCCCCAGAAAGTGGGAGAAACAGGAGCAGAGTGGCAAAAGTACTTGGAAAAATTCTGTAATGACTTGAGCCTCTGCCAGGCTTAATACTTGAGTCTTTGAACTCTTCCCTACTGAGACTGTTGCTTTTATAACAGTCTGTGTTTGTTGGTTATTGCATCTTTTACAAATAAGAAGCATACACAATCTTAAATAATAGTCCATAATAACAGTATTACTAATAGCAGACATTTATTGCTTACTAAGTTCCAGGCATAGTTGTAAATGCTTCTCATATATTATTAACTCTTTTGATTCTCACCCTGTGAGGTGGTTACTGTTATCATTCCTACTTTACATATGAGCAAACTGAACCCTAGAGGTCGGGGAACTTGATCAACATTCCACAACTAGAAAGTGATGTGGCTGTAATAAATGATATCACTATTGTTATTAAATTGTAATCAGTTTGGCTATCAAAAATTAAATAGTGGGAATCCTTTAGCCCCATGTCCTTCCTACCAGTTATGAGCCTATAGCATTCTTTGTAGTTTTATAAGAATGTTGGTGAAATAAAAACACATTTTCTTACCATCTCAACCATAAGAAATGCCACCTGTGACTGCATTTTTCTGCTTTTTATGACATCAATCCTCTAACAATCTTTGATTCCAACAGGACCTCCAGTCCATTGATCCTGTTTCCTTCTCCCTGCCTCTCACCTCCTCGTGCCCTTACTTTTCCCCTTAAATAACTTAAGTTCCAAAGTCATGCAATACCCTGTCATTCCTCGTCCCCTCTTTTGCTTTGTCATGCTTGCTTGGCTAAACTACAGCTCCAGTTAAATCCAAGACTGCCTACTCTGTGGGTGTACTCCTGGGCTGGAGGAAACACCCAGCTTGTTCACTGGCCTCACTCTTAATTCATGATCACTAACCTCAAGCAGGCCCTTAATGCTACCTGAGAATCCTGCTGTATTTCCACAGAGCATTCATTCTCCTACCCTCCTAGAGGACTCTTTCATACCTTCTTCTCTCTTCTCAAAACTCCCTTGTCAGCCTTTGGCTGATGACCTTATTTCCTGTTTCATTGAGAAAACAAGTTATTGGCCCCCACCACCATATCTACCCACCTACTTGCATCCCTGCTATTTTCCCTTTTTCTGAACCTAGTAGGTCTGAACTGTCCATGCTCCTTGTAAGGGGCAAGGCCTCCACCCACGCACAAAGGTTGCTTGCAATTTCATTCGAATTCTAGAGTCAGCTTATCTATGTCTGTGAAAAGGGCAATTGGGATTTTGATAGGGATTGCATTGAATCTCTAGATCAATTTAAGGAGTATTGCTACCTTAGCAATATTAAGTCCTCCAGTGCGTGAATATGAGATGTCTTTACATTTATTTAGATTTTCTGTCATTTCTTTCAGCTATGTTTTATAGTTTTAAATGTACAAGTTTTATACTTCGTTTCAAAGTTCATTCCACCCCCCCACCCCCCAGTTGTTCCAGCACCAATGGTTGAAAATACTATCTTTCCCCTATTGAATTACAATAGAACCTTTATAGAAACTCTGTTAATCATATATGTGTGAATCTACTTCTGGACTCAACTCTGTTCTGCTCTATATGCCTGTCCTTATTCCTATACCACACTCTTCTGATCACTGTGCTGTCACAGTAAATCTTGAAATCAAATATTGTAAATCCTCTACCTTATTCTTTTAAATAATTGTTTAGGGTATTCTTGATCCTTTGAATTCCCATATACATTTTAGAATCTGCTTGTAAATTTCAAAAACAAAAAAAAAACACAAAAAACAAAAAACAAACCCACAGGAATTTTGATTGGGAAAGAGTGAAATTTATGAATAAATTTGGGGAGTGTTAACTTAATACTGCAAAACTTTCAGTGCATGAAAATGGTTTTCCTCTACATTTAAGTGAATTTAAACTCTCTCAGCAATGTTTTTAGTTTTATAATAAAGGCCTTGCACACATTTTAAAACATTTTCCTCTAAGTACAATATTCCATGTTTGTTTTTTAAAAATTATTATTATTTCGCCCTGGCCAGTTTTGCTCAGTGGTTAGAGCATCGCCCTGCGGTACAGAGAGACCCAGGTTCGGTTCCCGCTAAGGGCATGTACCTTGGTTGCAGTTTGTCTCCGGCCCTGGTTGGTCGTGCGGGTGGCAGCCACTCGATGTGTCCCTTTCACGTCGATGTTTCTCTCTCTCTCTCTCCCTCCCACTCTATCTGAACAAAAAATGAAAAAATGTCCTCAGGTGAGGATAAAAAAAAAGAATTATTATTATTTCTTTTTTTGACTTTAGAGAGGAAAGGAGAGGGTGAGAGAGATAGAAACATTGATGAGAGAGAACATTGATTGGCCACCTCCTGCACGCCCCCCACTGTGGATTGGGCCCACAACCACCTGGCCATGTCCCCTGACTGGGAATCGAACCAGCGACCTCTTGGTGCATAGGTTGATGTTCAGCCACTGAGCCACACCGGCCAGGCTTTAAAATTATTTTAAATCAATTGTGGTAAAGCCCTGGCCGTTTTGGCTCAGTGGTTAGAGCTTCGGCCCGTGGACCAGAGAGTCCCGGGTTTGGTTCCCGCTAAGGGCACACACCTTGGTTGCAGTTTGTCCCTGGCCCCGGTTGGGGTCGTGTGGGTGGCAACCACTCAATGTGTCTCTCTCACATCGATGTTTCTCTCTCTCTCTCTCTCCCTCTCCCTCCTGTTCTATCTGAAGATAAATGCAAAAGTGTCCTCGGGTGAGGATAAAAAAAAAAAAAATTAATTGTGGTAAAGTTCACGTTACAGCCTGACCAGTGTGACTCAGTGGATTGAGCGTCATCCCATGGACTGAGAGGTCCTGGTTCAATTCCTGGTCTCAGGGCACATACCCAGGTTGCAGGCTTGATCTCCAGTGGAGTGTGTGTGGGAGGTAGCTGATCGATGTTTCTCTCTCACATCAATGTTTCTGTCTCACTCTCCCTTCCTCTCTCTCTGAGAAATCAATAAAAACATTTATTTTTATTTATTTATTTATTTATTTATTTATTTATTTATTTATTTATTTATTTTTATCCTCACTCGAGGACATTTCCTCATTTTTTGTTCAGATAGAGTGGGAGGGAGAGGAAGAGAGAGAGAGAAACATCAACGTGAAAGGGACACATCGAGTGGCTGCCACCTGCACGACCAACCAGGGCCGGGGACAAACCGCAAGCGAGGTACATGCCCTTAGCGGGAACCGAACCCGGGTCTCTCTGGACCGCAGGCCGACGCTCTAACCGCTGAGCCAAACCGGCCAGGGCTCAATAAAAACATTTAAAAAAAAAAGTTCGCGTAACAAAGTTTACCATATTTACACTGTTGTGTGACCAATCTCCAGAACTTTCTCATCTTGCAAAACTGAAACTCTGTACCCATTAAACAGCTTTCCATTTCTCCCTCCCCCAGCCTTTGGCAACCACCATTCCACTTTCTGTTTCTATCAGTTTGACTACTCTTGCTCCCTACCTCATTAAAATCATATGGTATTTGTCTTTTTGTAACTGGCTTATTTCACTTAGCATAATATTCTCAAGGTTCATCCATGCTGTAGCAAGTGCCTAAGTTTCTTTCCTTCTTAAGGCTGATTAATATTCCATTACATGTATATATACCACATTTTGTTTATTCATCAACAGACACTTGGGTTGCTTCTATATTTTGGCTCTTGTGAATAATACTGCTGTGAACACGAGTATACAACTATCTCCTCAAGACCTTGCTTTCAGTTCTTTTGTGTATATAACCAGAAGTGGTGTTAGTGGATCATATGGTAATTCTATTTTTATTTATTTTTTCTTTATTGATTTTTTTAGAGGGAGAGGGGGAGAGAGATAGAAACATCGATGAGCGAGAGCATCGATTGGCCGCCTCCTGCATGCCCCCCACTGGGGATTTGGCCCACAACCTGGGCATGTGCCCTGTCCGGGAATCGAACCGGCGACCTCTTAGTACATGGGTTGATGCTCAACCACTGAGCCACACTTGTCGGGCATGGTGATTCTATTTTTAATTTTTTGAGGAACTGCCATAAGTTTTCCATAGTTGTTATTCCAGTTTACATTCCTACCAACAATGTATAAGGGTTCCCCTTTTTCTACATCTTTACCAGCCTCTGTTATCTCTTGTCTTTTGGGTATTAGATGTCCTAACAGGAGTGAGGTGCTATCTTTGCACTTCGCTAATAGTTAGTGATGTTGAGCATCTTTTCTTTTTTTTTTTTTTAATATATATATTTTTTTCCTGCCTTGTCAAAACAAGGCCACCAAAAATTTGGTTGGCTCTTAAATATGTTTTTATTGATTTTAGAGAGAGGAAGGGAAAGAGATAGAAACATCGATTGGCTGCCTCATGCATGCCCCCCACTAGTGTTCGAGCCTGCAACCCTGGCATGTGGCCTGACCAGGAATCAAACTAGAGACTTCCTGGTGCATGTGACAATTGTTGAGCATCTTTTCATGTGCTTATTGGCTGTTTATATATCATATTTTGGAGAAATGTCTATTCAAGTCCATTTCTTTTTATTTTTTTTTAAATCCTCACCTGAGGATATGTTTATTGATTTTTAGAGCGAGAGGAAGGGGGGGAGAGAGAGAGAGAAAGAAACATCAATGTGAAAGAGAAACATGGATTGGTTGCCTCCTGTATGCACCCTGACTGGGGATCGAACCCACAACCTAGGTTTGTGCCCTGATCAGGAATCGAACCAGCAACTTTTTGGTGTATGGGATGATGCCCCAACCCAGCCAGGGCTCCTTTGTCCATAAAGAATAGTTTATTGAGCCCTGGCCGGTTTGGCTTAGTGGTTGGAGCGTCGGCCCGCGGACCAGAGATACCCAAGTTCGGTTCCCACTAAGGGCATGTACCTCGGTTGCAGTTTGTTCCCGGCCCTGGTTGGGGTCATGTGGGTGGCGGCCACTCGATGTGTCTCTCTCACATTGATGTTTCTCTCTCTCTTCCTCCCTTTCTCCCTCTCACTCTATCTGAAGATGAATGCAGAAAAGTATCCTCAGGTGAGGATAAAAAAAAAAAAGAATAGTTTATTGATTTTGAGAGAGAGAGAGATAGAAACATCTATGTGAGAGCACATCATCCATCAGCTGCCTCCTGCCCGCCCCCTACCGGGGATCAAGCCTGCAACCCAGGCATTTGCCCTTGACCAGAAATCGAACCAGCAACCTCCTGGTGAATGGGACATCGCCCAACCAACTGAGCCACATGGACCAGGGCTCTTTTGTCCATTTTTAAATTGGGTTATTTGTTTTTGTTGTTGTTGGGTTGTAGAAGTTCTTTATATATTCTGTATGTTAACCTCTTATCAGAAATATGATTTGTAAATATTTTCTCCCATTCCATAGGTCGGTTTTTCATCCTGTTGTATCGTTTGATACACAGAAGTTTAAATTTTGATGTGGTTCAGTGTATCTGTTTTCATTTTTGTTGCCTGTGCTTTTGGTATCATATCTGTTGATCGTATTTTTTAAAACTTCTTTTTTTCCCCATTGTTTGTTGCTAGTCTATATAAATACAATTGGTTTTTGTATATTGATCTCGTTTCCTATGACCTTTCTAAATTAACTTAATTGATTTTAGTATCTTGTGTAGTCCACAGAACTTTGTACACACATAATTAGATTATTTGCAAATCAAAATAGCTTTACTTCTTTCAAATCTGAATTCCTCAATTCATTGCACTGGCTAAGATCTCCAATACAGTGTTGAATAGAAGTAGCAAGATAGACAGCCTTGGCTTACTCCCAATCTTAGAGGGAAGCATTCAGTCTTCCATTATTAAGTATGATGCTAGCTGTAGGTGTTTTATAAAGTTTCTTTTTATTTCTAGGTATCAATGGCTGTTGAATTTTGTCAACACTATTGAGATGATCATAGATTTTTTTTCTCATTGATTCTGTTAATATGATGAATTACATTGATTTAAAAGAATAAACCAGCCCTGGCCGGTTTGGCTCAGCGGTTAGAGTGCCAGCCTGAAGACCAGAGAGTCCCAGGTTTGGTTCCTGCTAAGGGCACGTACCTTGGTTGCAGTTTGTCCCCGGCCCTGGTTGGGGTCGTGTGGGTGGCAACCAGTCAATGTGTCTCTGTCACATCAATGCCCCCCCCCCCCTATCTGAAGATAAATGCAAAAATGTCCTCGGGTGAGGATAAAAATAAATAAAAATAAACCAGCCCTGGTCTGTTTGGCTCAGCAGTTAGAGTGTCAGCCCTTGGACCAATGAGTCACAGGTTTGATTCCAGTCAATGGCATGTGTACCTCGGTTGTGGTTCACTGCCGGGGCCTGGTCAGGGTTGTACAGGAGGCAACCAGTCGATGTGTCTCTTTCACATCGATGTTTCTGTCTTCCACTCTCTTTCCCTCCCTTCCACTTTATATGAAGATAAATGGAAAAATATCCTCGGGTGAGGATAAAAAAAAAAAAAGAATAAACCAGCCTAGCCCATGTGGCTCAGTGGTTTGAGTGTTGGCCCATGGACTGAGAGGTCTTGGTTCGATTTCCAGTCACGGCACATGCCTGGGTTTTGGACTCCATCCCCTGTAGGAGGTGTGCAGGAGGCAGTCAAGCAATGTATCTCTCTCACATCATGTTTCTATCTTCTCCCTTCCTCTCTCTCTAAAAAAATTAATAAAAACATATTTTAAAATAATAATAAATAAAAGAATAAACCAATCCTATTGGTCATGATGTATTATTCTTTTTATATGTTATTTACTTCAGTTCGTTAAAATTTTGTTAGGGATTTAAACTTTTATGTTCGTGAGGAGTATTTGTAATTTTCGTGAAATATTTTTGTCTTGTTTTGGTATCAGTATTGGCCTCATACAATGATTTGGGAAGTACTTATTTTCTATTTCCTGGAAGATGTACAGTATTTTTTTTTCCTTAATATTTGATAGAATTCACCAGTAAAGCCTTCTGAATATGGAATTTTCTTTGTGGAAAAGTTTAGCTAAAAATTTAATTTCTTTAACAAGTATAGGACTTTTCAGGTTATTGCTTACCAAGTAAGCTTTAGTAGTTTGTCTTTTTCATGTAGTTTGTCCATTTCATCTAAGTTGTTAAATATATTAGCAAAAGATTGTAATATTTTCTTCTTTTTCTTCTTATTATTTTAGAGGAAGTGGGAGGGAGAGAGGGAGAGAGGAACATTGATGTGAGAGAGACACATCAATTGGTTGCCTCCCTAACAGGACCCAGCTAGGGCCAGGAATTGAACCTACAACCCAGGTATATGCCCTTGACCTGGAATTGAACCCATGTGACCCTTCAGTGTGCAGGCTGATGCTCTAACCACTAAGCAACGCCGACCAGGGCTTTCCTTATTATCTTTTTAATGGCTGTAATGAGGTTTAGGGATGACCCACATTTCATTCATGACATTGGTAATTTCTGTCTTCTCTTCTTTTTTTCTGATTAGTCTGGTTAGAGATTTATCAATTTTATTAATTGTTTCAAAGAACCAGTTTTTGGTTTCATGGAATCAATCTATTGTTTTTCTGCATTCTGTTTTGTTGATTTCTACTTTTTATTTAATTCTCTTTCAGTTTAATTTGCTCTCTTCTAGCTCCTAAAGGCTGAAGTTTCTTTCTTTTTTTTTCTTTATTGATTTTAGAGAGAGAGGAAGGGAGAGGGAGAGAGAGATAGAAACATTGATGACCGAGAACATCAATTGGCCACCTCCTGCATGCCCCCCACTGGGGATTGGGTCCACAACCTGGGCATGTGCCCTGACCGGGAATTGAACCGGTGACCTCTTGGTGCATGGGTTGACACTCAACCACTGAGCCACACTGGCCGGGCAAGGTTGAAGTTTCTTTAGATCAATGATTTTAGACCTTTTTCTTTTCTTTTTTTTATTATTATTATTTTTTTATTTTTAACTTATCTTTATTATTGAATGTATTATAGATGTTCCTCCTTTTTCCCCCACTGACCCCCTCCTCCCCGCTTCCACCCCCCTCCTGCCTTTCCTTACACTGTTGTTTGTGTCCATTGGTTATGCATACATGCATATAAGTTCTTTGGTTTATTTCTTCCCACTCCCCACCCCCCTTCCCTTTGAGGTTTGTCAGTCTAACAACCAATTTGTATTTCTTAAACCCTTCACCTTTTCACCCATTCCCCCAAACCCCCTCCCACCTGGCAACCAACAAAATGTTCTCTGTATCTGTGAGAATGTTTCTGTTCTTCCTGTTCATTTTGTTTGTAGATTCAATTGTCGATAGATACGTATTCATTGCCATTTTGTTTGTTCGTTTTTTTATCTTTTTCTTCAAGAAGACCCTTCAACATTTCATATAATAATGGTTTGGTGGTGATGAACTCCTTTAGCTTTTTCTTGTCTGGGAAACTCTTTATATGGCCGTCGATTCTAAATGATAGCTTTGCAGGATAGAGTAATCTTGGTTGTAGGTTCTTGCTTTTCATCACTCTGAATATTTCTTGCCACTCCCTTCTGGCATGCAAAGTTTCTTTTGAGAAAACAGCTGACAGTCTTATGGGAACTCCCTTGTAGGTAACTAACTGCTTTTCTCTTGGTGCTTTTAAGATTCTCTCTTTGTCTTGAACCTTTTGCATTTTGATGATGATGTGTCTTGGTGTGGGCCTCTTGGGGTTCATCTTGTTTGGGACTCTGTGCTTCCTGGACTTGTATGTCTGTTTCCTTCATCAAGTTAGGGAAGTTTTCTGCCATTATTGTTTCAAATAGGTTTTCAATTTCTTGTTCTCTCTCTTCTCCTTCTGGCACCCCCCAAGATGCAAATGTTGGCATGCTTGAAGTTGTCCCAGAGGCTCCTTACACTATCCTCATTTTTTTGGATTCTTTTTTCTTTTTGCTGTTCTGATTGGGTGTTTTTTGCTTCTTTATATTCCAAATCGATGGTTTGCTTCTTGGCTTTACCTACTCTACTACTGATTCCCTGTAAATTATTCTTTATTTCAGTTAGTGCCTCCTTCATTTCTGACTGGTCCTTTTTTATGCCCTTGAGGCCCTCACTAAGTTCATTGAAGTTCTCACTAAGTTCATTGAGCATCCTAAGCAGTGTTTTGAACTGTGCATCTCTTAGATTACTTATCTCCATTTCGCTTAGTTCTTTTCCTGGAGTTTTGTTCTGTTCTTTCATTTGTGACCTGTTTCTTTGTCTCCTCATTTTGGCTGCCTCCCTGTGTTTGTTTCTATGTATTAGGTAGAGTTGCTATGTCTCCTAGGCTTCCTAGGGTGGCCTATTGTAGTAGGTGTCCTGTAGGGTCCAGTGGCACAGCCTCCCTGATCTCCCAGCTGGACCCTCGAGGTGCACCCCTCGTGTTGGACTTTACACCCTTCTGTTGTAATAGAGTCTTGATTGCTGTTGGCACGTCAATGAGAGGGTTTTACTCAGGCTGATCAGCTGCAAGGACTGGTTGTGCCCACTATCCACCAACCTCTGCCTACCTTGGAGGATCAGCTGTTCAGGGGCCCACTACACAGAGCAAGACTTACTTCAGCAGGGCTCTGGTACCCACTGAGTCCACTCCTTGAGTGTGTCACTTGTGGAGGTGGTTGGGTGGTAGTGCTTCACAGTGTCCTGAAGCTGTCCACTGGGTGTGCTAGCTCAGGGGCCAGGTCAGCCACTGCCTGTGTTCTACCCAGGGCCACCAGGCATAAGCTACAAAGCTGTCTGCTGATGGCTGCTTCTTGTGCTGGGCTTGGAGGTGCCCAGGCAAAGCCAAGTTGTGAACCAGGGCTGGCTGCTTCTAGTGCCAGGCCTGGGGCCACTTAACGAGAAGTGTGGGGCTCACTGAGACCAGATGCTGCTTGTTTGAAAGAATTTAGGAAAACCTGAAGCAGAATCCAAGATAGGCCAATCCTATGGTCAAGCAACTGGCAACAGCTTGGGTGGGCCTGAAAGTTGGGTGGGGCAGGGCCTCGGGGAATCACCAGGGCGGGGCAAACAGTGTGAGCCAGGTTGCTGGAGTCCCAGATATGGTGGCCGTCTGCCACCCCAGGGAAGGGCTCACCAAAGGAACAAAGGCCTCTGAGACCACGTCTATCCAGGAAAAGGCTGCCTCTCCAGCCCTCGCCCCAGTGCCAAACAACTCAGTTCTTCCCCATACGTCTCTGGTGCCTTTCAAGCTACCTCTCCTATGCTGGAGCCTGGAGGGTGCGAGTCCAAGTAAGTCCGTGCACGGGCCCTTTAAGAGGAGCTGCCTGGGGCTCTAGCAGCCTCAGCCTCCCTTGGCCTCAGTTCCCGCTGGTTTTTCCAGCCAGAAGTGATGGGGACTTCTCTCCTGGCACTGGAACCCTGAGCTGGGTGCCTGGTGTGGGATGGGGACCCATCACTCCTCAGGGAGGACCTTCCCAGCTGAGGTGTCCCTCCTGATTTTTATCCGCCACACGTGGGTGTGGGACCAGGCGGTTGCACCTCCGCCCCTCCTACCAGTCTCGATGTGACTTCTTTTTTATTTTGTAGTTGTAGGACTTCCATTCAGCTTGATTTTAGGCGGTTTTGAATGGTGGTTGTTCTGTAGTTTAGTTGTAACTTGGGTGTGGTTGTAGGAGGACGCGATACCACAGTTACCTACGCTGCCATCTTGACCAGAAGTCCGCAACCTTTTTCTTTTCTTATATAAGCATTTAAAGCTATAAAATTTTTGCCCTGGCCAGTTTGGGTCAGTGGTTAGAGCGTTGGCCCGCGGACCAGAGAGGCCCGGGTTCGGTTCCCACTAAGGGCATGTACCTCGGTTGCAGTTTGTCCCCAACCCTGGTTGGGGTCGTGTGGGTGGCAGCCACTCGATGTGTCTCTCTCACATCGATGTTTCTCTCTTCCTCCCTCTCTCCCTCATGCTCTATCTGAAGATAAAGGAAAAAAGTCCTCGGGTGAGGATAAAAAAAAAAAAAAAAAGAAGTGTTTTATTTAATTGCCTAATATTTGGGGTGTTTCCAGATATCTTTCTGGTATTGATATTTAATTTAATTCTGCTGTCATCAGAGTATATATTTTCTATGACTCGAATACTCTTCAATTTTTTATATTTATTTTGTGGTTTAGAATGGATTCTAGTCTGGTGAATGTTTCATGTGCATTTGAAAAGAAAGTGTTTTCTGCTGCTTTGGGGTGGATTTTCTATCAATGTCAGTTAGGTCAATTTGGTTGATAGTGTTTTTTAAGTCTTCTAGAACTATACTGATTTTCTGTCCACTTGTTTTATTGATCACAGAGTCAGTGTTAAAATCTTTAGCAATAATTATAGCCACTCCAGTTTTTTTTTTTTTTTTTAATAGGGTTTGCATGGTTATCTTTTTCTATCTTTTATTTTAACCTATCAGTGTCTTACTATTTAAAGTGGGTTTCTTGCTCTGGTCAGCATGGCTCAGTGGTTAGAGTGTGACCCATGCACCAAAGGATCAAGGGTTTGATTCCGGTCAAGGGCATGTATATGGGTTGCAGGTTTGATCCCTCGCCCCTGTCCGGGCATGTGCAGGAGGCAACCAATTGATGTGTCTCTGTCACAGTGATGTTTCTCTCTCTCGCTCTCTCTCTCCCACACTCCCCCCTTCTACTCTCTCTCTAAAAAAAAAAAAGTCAATGGAAAAAATATCCTCCAGTGAGGATTAATGAAAACAAACAAACGAACAAAAAGTGGATTTCTTAGAGAATGCATATAATTTTGTATATGCTTTTAACTGGAATGTTTGTATTCAATTCAGTTTTTAATGTGACTGAGTATAAGTTGACCATCTTGCTTATTTGTTTTCTGTCTCTCTGTGCTTTGTTTCTTTTTTTCCTCTTTTTCTGGTTTTATTTGGACTAAGAGAATTTTTTTTTATTATTTATTTTTATCTCCACCATGGGCTTATTAGCTTTTTACCTTTTTGACTTATATTTTAGTGGTTGCTCTATGTTTTATAATATAAATCTTTAACTTTAACAGGGTACCTTCAGTTAGTGTTATATCACTTCATGTATAGCGTAAGAGCCTTGCAACAGTATTCTTTCATTTATTTGCCTTTAGCAGAAGATCATTGCCCCAAGTTCAACCACTGTACCTGAGAGGATGGCAAATGAGTAGGCCCTAAATAATAGCATTCCGATTTTACAGTTCATATAGCAGACATTGTAAGATCTTAAGCAAATCATATGAAGCTGACACCTGAAATGCACATATGATCTCATTTTTCTAGTTCTGTGGTTCGAATGGCTAAAAGAGCAAGGGAAATTTCAGTATGACAGAAACAGGAGAAGACTGAGCTATAATTAGTAGGTGGCTGCCATTATCAGTTTAATGCCAGTTAGAGTAGAAGATTCAACTTACTACCTTATATAAGAATCAAGAAGGATCACACTGGAGATTTTCAGTCTCCTAAATCCTAGCAGAACTAAGCTCCTTTATCTGCCAGCATCCTTTAGAATATGAAGACTATTTATTTGCCTTGTTTTAACCAAAGCTTTCCTCTGAAGCCAGTGTTCAAGTGTTCACTAGCCAGCTCTCAGTTGTGAGTTGAGATTATTAAGACTTGCATAGCTGCTTTGGGCTCAGAGCTCATCTCTGCAGTTCTCCTTTTAAGGATCCATCTCTAGACAAGCACGGGCTGTTCTCTGGCAGAGAAGTTATCTGCTGTCTCATTCAAGACCTTTGGACAACCTGTCCAGAAATATAGGAGCAACTTCATTCATTTGCTTTCCCAGATGTTGAAATTTTAAACTTAAAAGGGATGGTAATACCTGTATGGTACTTGGATGAGTATGATTTGTCCAGTGCACCTGGGTGATACTTGTATTTAATTCTCCTGAGCACGATGAACTGAGCCATATGTAATTCAGTTTCTTCATTGTGTTTGCCTAGAAAATCCTTGGGCTACACTTTATAGGTTTAGTTGCATTGATTTGGGAGGGAAGAGACGAGAAACATGAACTTGACATTTCTTGAATGCTTGTTCAGTGTCAGGCTTCTCATCTATAAGATGGGAAGTGACAGACAGAATTTCTATCTTCCTGACTTCAGCATCATCTTTTTCAGGCTTGTGATGGGTGGTATTTTAGATGTGATTGGGTTTAAACTCTTGTTCCTGTTATAAAATTGACAGGAGGTGCTGCTCTGTAGCGGGAAGAGCAGAATGGATGATACTGTTGAAATCTACATCTTCAGAATCTTTTGTTCCTCTCCTTTCAGCAGACTCTAAAGGGTGGAGCCACATTGATAGGTTGGTGTGTAATGGCAGTCCTGTGCCTCATTTAGCCTTTAGAAGGGACATAACACATTCATATAACTTGCTTTTTTCATATAAAATTTGGAAAGCAACAAAACCTTTGCCAACAGGTCTAGAAAAGACTACAATAAGGAAGTGGATTGGGTCTGGCTTGTGAACCCTTATTTTCTTCTTTCTGGTAGCTGGATTTCAGGCTTCTCCCATCCTTGAGGTATAGAGACCACATACATACATGTAGACTACAATCTGCATATCATTTACCTAGAAGACTGTTCAAGAGCAAATTTGAAACCTATTTTTGTTGTCTGTTGTTAAGTCATAAAACCTACTCCAAAACTTAATGGCTTAAGACCATCGCCATTAATATATTTCCTCATAATTCTATGACTCAAGAATTTAGGTAGTTCAGCTGGCCACCACTAGGACATTTCATGAGGTTATTGTAGTCAGCAATGGGAAGTGACACATCTGAGATGGCTTCATTCACACATCTGGCACCTTGGTGGACATGGCTAGGAGCCAAGGACCTCTCCCTTTCCATGTGGTTCTCTCGCCCCTTGCAGCTTGGGTTTCATTACATGGCAGTTGGATTCCAAGCAGAAAAAGCAGAGCTACCATTCTTTCAGGGACCAACCTCAGAAGTTACGTGCTGTCACTTCTACATTCTGTGGATCAAATAAAAAATCCAAGTTGCCCTGTGACGAGGGGTGGGGCAGGTCCATTGCAGAGGAGCCTGTGTGATGCACAATATTGTTGCAGCTATCTTTAGACACGTAATCTACCACAGAATCCTTTCCCTGGAGAGCTTGGGCCCCACCCCAGGCCAATTCAGTCAGAATCTGAAGAAACCAAGGTGCTCTTAGGGAAGTCCTGTGTGTGCACTCTTCTAAGCACGTTCACACTGAAGTCCTCAGTCTGGCTCTTTCTGGCTCCTGCAACATGACATTCCAGTGTGCAACACCACTCCCCCTTCTTTGACCCATATTGATAAGACAAATTGAAAATAATTTAAGCGCTATTACATTATTTTCTAGGACACAGTCCTGCTTTTATAAAAATTTCCCCTACTTGCTCCTGCATGTACTGATGTTGAATACTATTGTTTATATAACAGCAAAAAGTATGGCGAATTCCTGATAAGAACTAGGTCTTCTGTGTCTGTGTCTTCTGTGATAGCACAGCATTAGACTCCAATAGGGATATGGGAACCACTGAATTGAACCGTTAAAAATAGCACTGCTGCCCTGGCCGTTGTGACTCAGTTGGCTGAGCATTGCTCTGTGCACCGAAAGATCGCTGGTTCGATTCCTGGTCAGGGTACATACCCAAGTTGCGTGCGGGAGGCAATCGATTGATGTGATGTTTCTCTCTTCCCTTCCTCTCTTTCTAAAATCAATTAAAAAAAATTAAAATGAACTACCCTGGCGGATTTGGCTCGGCAGTTAGAGCGTCAGCCTGCGGACCAAGGAGTCCTGGGTTCGATTCCGGCCAAGGGCACGTACCTCAGTTGAGGTTCATCCCTGGCCCCGATTGGGGTTGTGCGAGTGGCAACCAATCAATGTGTCTCTCTCACATCGATGTTTCTCTCTGTTTCTCTCTCCCCCCCTCACACTCTCTCTGAAGATGGATGTAAAAATGTCGAGTGAGGATTAAAAAATTAAAATTAAGCTCGACTGGTGTGGCTCAGTGGATTGAGCATTGTCCCATGGACTGAGAGGTCCCGGTTCAATTCCCGGTCAGGGCACATGCCCAGGTTGCAGGCTTGATCCCCAGTAGGGGGTGTGCAGGAGGCGGCCAATCGATGTTCTCTCTCACATTGATGTTTCTAGTTCTCTCTCCCTTCCTCTCTCTCTGAAAGATAATAAAAACATATTTTTAAAAAATAATTAAAATTAAAATAAATGGCACTGCTGCTGAATGTTGTCCAGTGCCTTGTCAGAATTATACTCCGTAGGGTCAATTACACACCCCTGCTAAGAATTTAGAAAAATATGTGATCTTGCACTTGAACAGATTTAAAATTAGATTCAACTTGAAAAGTGGCCTAAACATTTTTAAAGGCGAAAACATTTTTTTTAAATATGGAAGCAGCCCTGGCCGGTTTGGCTCAGCGGTTAGAGCGTCGGCCTGCGGTACAGAGAGACCCGGGTTCGGTTTCTGCTAAGGGCATGTACCTCGGCTGCAGTTTGTCCCCGGCCCTGGTTGGTCGTGCGGGTGGCAGCCACTCGATGTGTCCCTTTCACGTCGATGTTTCTCTCTCTCTCTCTCTTTCTCTCTCTTCCTCTCTCTCCCTCCCACTCTATCTGAACAAAAAATGAAAAAATGTCCTCAGGTGAGGATAAAAAAATAAATAAATAAAAAATAAAATAAAATATGGAAGCATATTTAAAATACCTTGAATAAATATCATTTACTTCAACTTCCGGTCAAGATGGCGGCGTAGGTAAACGCAGTATCGCGTCCTTCCACAACCACATCAAAGTTACAACTAAACTACAGAACAACCATCATTCAAAACTGCCTGAAATCAAGCTGAATGGAAGTCCTACAACTATGAAATTAAAGAAGAAGCCACATCGAGACTGGTAGGAGGGGCGGAGGCGCGACAGGCTGGTCCCACACCCACGTGTGGCGGATAAAAATTGGGATACCTCGGCTGGGAAGGTCCTCCCAGAGGGCTGAGTGGTCCCCGTCCCACACCGGGTGCCCAGCTCAGGGTCCCAGGGCCAGGAAGAGAATCCCCATAACTTCTGGCTGGAAAAACCAGCAGGAACTGAGGCTGAGGCGGCTGGAGCCCCCGCAGCTCCTCTTAAAGGGCCCGCGCACAGACTCACTCGGACTCCCACCCTCCAGGCTCCAGCGTGGGGGAGGGAGCCAGAAAGGCACCAGAATCATATGGGGAAGAACTGAGCTGTTTGGCATTGGAGCAAGGGCTGGAGAGGCAGCTTTCTCCTGGACAGACGTGCTATCAGAGGCTTTTGATCCTTTGGTGAGCCCTTCCTGAGCCGGCAGACGCCGCCATATCTGGGACTCCAGCTACCTGGCTCACACTGTTGGCCCCGCCCTGGTGATTCCCTGAGGCCCCGCCCCACCCAACTTCCAGGCCCACCCAAGCTGTTGCCAGTTGCTTCACCATAGGATTGGCCTGTCTTGGAGCCTGCTTCAGCTTTTCCTAAAATCATTCAAACAAGCAGCATCTGGTCTCAGCTAGCCCTATACCTCTCGCTAAGTAATACATAGAAACAAACACAGGGAGGCAGCTAAAATGAGGAGACAAAGAAACAGGTCCCAAATGAAAGAACAGAACAAAACTCCAGGAAAAGAACTTAGTGAAATGGAGTTAAGCAACCTAACAGATGCTGAGTTCAAAATACTGCTTATAAGGATGCTCAATGGACTTAGTGAGAACCTCAGTGAACTTAGAGAGGGCCTCAAGAGCATAAAAAAGGACCAGTCAGAAATGAAGGAGGCACTAACTGAAATAAAGAATAGTTTACACAAATTCAATAGTAGAGTAGGTAAATCCAAGAAGCAAACCATAGATTTGGAATATAACGAAGCAAAAAACACCCAATCAGAACAGCAAAAAGAAAAAAGAATCCAAAGAAATGAGGATAGTGTAAGGAGCCTCTGGGACAACTTCAAGCGTGTCAACATTCGCATCTTGGGGGTGCCAGAAGGAGAAGAGAGAGAACAAGAAATCGAAAACCTATTTGAAACAATAATGGCAGAAAACTTCCCTAACTTGGTGAAGGAAACAGACATACAAGTCCAGGAAGCACAGAGAGTCCCAAACAAGATGAACCCCAAGAGGCCCACACCAAGACACATCATCATCAAAATGCAAAAGGTTCAAGACAAAGAGAGAATCTTAAAAGCAGCAAGAGAAAAGCAGTTTGTTACCTACAAGGGAGTTCCCATAAGACTGTCAGCAGATTTCTCAAAAGAAACTTTGCAGGCCAGAAGGGAGTGGCAAGAAATATTCACAGTGATGAAAAGCAAGAACCTACAACCAAGATTACTCTATCCTGCAAAGCTGTCATTTAGAATCGATGGCCATATAAAGAGTTTCCCAGACAAAGAAAAGCTAAAGGAGTTCATCACCACCAAACCATTATTATCTGAAATGTTGAAGGGTCTTCTTGAAGAAAAAGATAAAAAAATATGAACAAACAAAATGGCAATAAATACATATCTATCAACAATTGAATCTACAAACAAAATGAACAAGAAGAACAGAAACATTCTCATAGATACAGAGAACTTTTGTTGGGTACCAGATGGGTAGGGACTGGGGGGAGGGGTGAAAAAGGTAAAGGGATTAAGAAGTATAAATTGGTTGTTAGACTGACAAACCTCAAAGGGAAGGGGGGATGGGAGGTGGGAAGAAATAAACCAAAGAACTTATATGTAAAAAAAAAAAAAAAAAAAAAAAAAAAAATATCATTTACTTCTCTGCAAATTACTTTATTTAGAAAGGCCTAAAGCCCATTCTGACTTTGAACCATTTAAAATATAGGACATTAATAAAATAAAATATAGGACATTTATTTTGTCATTGTCAACACAGGAACACAAATTTTACTCTTGAAACTACTTTTAAAATCATTAGAGTTAATGGTATATGAGAGTATTATTATCTCATGGAGTACTAACTAAACCATGAGATTGATCATAAGATTCTCCCTGTACCTATATGAGAAATAGGTTCCCAGGTCCTCCTTTCCTAAAGATTCAGTGTAATAGATCTCTGGTGGTACTTTGGAATCTTTTGCTGAATGTTCTATTGTAAGCGTATAATTCGGTGATTTTTTAATTAAACATACAGAGTCATGTGCCTGTCACTAAAATCCAATTGTATAACACTTTCAAACCCCCAAAAGTTCAATTATGTCTGTTTGTGGTCAGTGCCTGCTCCCACCCTTAGTCGCAGACAACCACTAATCTGCTGTCTCTGGGTTTGCATTTTCTGGAAATTCCTTGTGAATGAATACAGAATATGTAGTCTTTTGCATTTGGCTTTCTTCACTTAGGTTCATCCATGTTGAGCTTGTTCCTTTTTATTGTTAAATAGTATCTCATTGTATGAATTTACCATATTTTGTCTATCCATGTGATAGACATTTCGATTGTTTTTAGTTTGAGGCAATTATGAATGTTGCTGCTGTGAACCATCAGTACAAGTTTTTGTGTGGAATTGTGTTTCCATATGGTAGGTCCATGTTTAACCTTTTTAAGAAATTGACAAGCATTTCCAAAGTTGCACTACATTTCAGTAATGTGTGAAGTTCCAATTTTGTCATCCTCACAGCACCTGGCTTTGTCAGTCTTAGAATTATAGCCATTCTAGTATGTATATAGTGGTATCTCATTGTGATTTTAATTTGCATTTCCCTAATGACTAATTATGTTGAACCTTTTTTCATGTACTTATTATTTTTAGCAGTTCATATCTCATCTTTGGTGAAATGTCTCTTCAAATTTTTGCCCATTTGTTTTTTATTTGCTGTTTGTCATTTTACTGAGTTGTAAGAGTTCTTCGTGTATTCTGGATATAATTCTTTTATCAGATATGTGATATGCAAATATTTTCTCCCAATGTATAGCTTGTCTTTTCATTTTCTTATATGATGTCTTTTGAAGAGACATCTATGTTTTCATTTAGAAGTTTTATAGTTCTGGCTCTTAACATATGTCTGTGTTCCATTTTGCATTAACTTCGGGGTGTGGTGTGAAGTAAGGGTCTAAGTTCCTTTTATTTTTATTTTTTACACATACACATTCAGTTGGCTTAGCTACACTTGTTGAAAAGACCGTCCTTTCCCACTGAATTCTCAATTTAGTTCCATTGACTTACATGTTTATCACTGTCTTGGTTACTTACAGCTTGAGCTTTATAGTAAGTCTAGAAATCTGATAGTGTTGGTTCTTTTTCATAATTGTTGTGGCTATACTAGGTCCATTGTATTTCCCTCTAAATTTTAGGATTAGCTTCTTGATTTCTACAAAACTGTTACCTGTTTTTGAATCCTGATGTTTTTCCCTCAGGAGTGTTTGTGACTTCTCAGAGAGGAACTGAAACTGACTCACTGCTCTTTGAGAGGCTATAATAAAGAGTCCTTGACAGACACTGGATGTATTGGCATTTCTCCAGGTTAGCCATGTTACATTTAACAGCTAGTGAGAACACAGGCCAAAGCCAGCTCCAGAGCAGCAATGGACTGGGGTGTTTCCCTTCACCCTGGTAGTTGGCACATCATAAATACTTAATAAGAGTGAGAGCGCCTCCACAGTAAAGAATGAGTTGAGGATGATGCGTTTATCTTCTCTCTCATTTTGATCTTTCCTTCCTTATTCTGAAGCCACCTTTATACCAGTAATTTTTGAAGCAGCCTGGCCAAGTCTGGTTCCCTTATCTTTGAGGCAGCTTCCTGGTTGATTGCTTTTATCAGATTTTTTCACCTGCTCTTGCCTAAGCCAAACCAGACATCTTTTATCTTTTCAGAACCTTGTGAGAGGAAACTTTGGTGCTTCTTACTTTTTCAGTTTTACTTAGAAGAACATTTTACCTCCTTCTTGCAAAGGTTGGCTGTTCACCTTTTCACGTTTTAAATATGTGTCTTTTGAACTGGCTGCCTTCCAAACTGTATAGTTCCTATCTTCCTTCCACTTCACCAGGCCTTTTTGTGCTGATTCCAACTAATGTTTATTGAGTGTTTGACTGTATATAGGGTATCATTTTAGGCCCAGTAGATGTGGATAAAACATGGTTCTTGTCCTCATGGAGCTTACATTCTGGTCAAAGAGACGTGAAATATAAGTACAAGGTAGCATATAAGAGACCAGGAGGATCTTGGGTTTGGATGAGGTACTGGTTTTCCAAGGAAGCTGTTATGTATCAGGGCTACTTTTGCTTCATATTTTAAAACCATGATCCTGACTTTCAGAATTTAATCCTTGCAAATCTCTTGCAGTGGTTTAGCTATCAGCTAAACCACTTGCTGAGTAGGACAGAGAGCAGACCTCCTCTTCCTGTTGACACACTTTGCTGCCACTGCTTTTACAAGGCTCTAGAATATATATAATGTTTTTTTGTTTGTTTGTTTGCTTTGTTGTTGTTGTTTTTGTTAATCCTCACCAGAGGATATTTTTCCATTGATTTTTAGACAGAGTGGAAGGGAGGGAGGGAGAAAGAGAGAAACATCGGTGTGAGAGAGACACCTCAATTGGCTGCCTCCCACATGACCCCAACTAAGCCCTGCAACCCAGGTACTCACCCTTGACCAGGAATCGAACCCTTGACACGTAGGTCTGAGGACCGATGCTCTAACTGCTGAGCCAAACTGGCCAGGGCAAGGATATATTTTTAATTAAGTTGTTTGATGGGCATTCTCTTTTTCCCTTGGGAAAAAGGTGTGTGTGTGTGTGTGTGTGTGTGTGTGTGTGTGTGTGTATAACAGATGGACCAGAATGATGTACTTAAATGGAGTAATGTAATATTTTAAGCACCTCACCTGTTACTTAATATATTATTCCCCAAGGGGAGCTTACTATGGCTTTGTCACCCATGGGCTTATTGAAAGTGGGGTTCTTTTCTCCAATATTGTATAATACTTCTACCAGAAGAAGGAGGTGGCAGAGGATTGAAATAGTGATTCTGTTAGTTGCTTCCCTTGTCCCTTTCTATACTGTGGAACTCTTGCTTTAGCACTAAATCTCCCGTACGTCTCCTGGTTGGATCAATGGGCGTTGCTTGCCTGGTAGCTTCATGGATCCCATTAGGGGTTAGGGACGTGTTCCTGTTCTTTGTTTGTTTGTGTTTAATTTAACCCACACCCATGCAAACCAGGTTCCCCATGCCAGTACCAGAATAACCCTGGCTAGGGCTCAAGAAAAACCTGGTAACTGACCTAAAATTAAATGCATGAACTCTGCCTGCCCTTTGCATTATGGTTTTTTGTTAAGTATTATTATTTACTTTTTCCCCCCTTAGGAAAAGAATGGGAAATAGAAGTTTGGGTCATTATTCTAGGTATAGAGAGGGGATGGATGAGTGTGGAAGGTTACTGCTAATAAGCATAAGTGGGGCCAGTGCAAATTTTGCTGGATCTAAAGTTGTTTTTTAACTCAGCAATAAAGGTTTCATGACATCATCAATCACTGGCTCTGTTCAAACAATCCCTATTAGGGTCTTAACTTGACTTTGAACTTGAACCATATTACATCTGGTGCCCATAAGCCTGCTTTGCTCTTTTGACTCTGCTGAATCTTCACTTTAATGATCTCACTGAGTATTCCCAGGTGGAGAGTATGGTATATTTATCCCTGACACCTTTCAGATTATAAGAGATCACAAAAGTCATGAAAAAGGGGCACTACCTAAAAAAAGTTTTTTATTATTATTATTGCTTTTTTATAGAGAGAGGAAGGGAGAGAAACATCTATGTGAGAGCAAAACATTGATAGGCTGCCTTCCATAAGCCACCTCTCACATGCCTCCCAACTGGGATCGAGCCTGAAACCCGGGCATGTGCCCTGACCAAGAATCGAACCGGTAACCCTTCAGTGCACTGGACAGTGCCCAGCCAACTAAACCACACCAGCCAGGGCTAAAGTTGGTGGGGGTTTTTTTGTTTTTGTTTTTTTTTTGTTTTTTTATCCTCACGCGAGGACCTTTTTGCATTCATCTTCAGATAGAGCGGGAGGGAGGGAGAGAGAGAGAGAAACATCGATGTGTCTAGACTCTAGAGAGACACATCGACTGGTTGTCACCCACACAACCCCAACCAGGGTCGGGGACAAACTGCAACCAAGGTACGTGCCCTTAGCTGGAATCAAACCCAGGTCTCTGTGGTCCGCGGGCCCACGCTCTAACCACTGAGCCAAACCAGCCAGGGCTAAAGTTGGTTTTTATTCTGACTTAAATATAAGCATCTTAGGGGTGCCAGATAGGAGGAGGGGGTTGGAGACCTGGGTGAAAAGATGAAGGGATTGAGAAGAACAGATTGGTAGTTAAAATAGTCATGGGGATGTAAAATACAGTATAGGAAATATAGTCAATAGTATTGTAATACCTATGTATGGTGCCATTTGGGTACTGGAAATATCAGGAGGAACACTTGTAAAGTATGTGATTGTAACCATTATACTACACACCTGAAACGAATCTAGATTAATATTGAGTATAAACTGTAATTGAAAAAAAAAGTTTAAAGTAAGCGTCTTGGAAATTAAATCACTTTTCATGGCTGCTTTTATTTTTCTGCTGGGGTGGTGGTAGTGTGGGAGTGAGTTCTGGGTCCCCTGAAAAAGTATGTGTGTACATATAATAGAGAACAGTATTGTAGGCCTTTTTAAAACATTGTGAGCCCCTTAGAATTTAGTGTTTTCATTTATCTAGACCTCAAAGAGTTTTTCATTTTAATTAAAAAATTTTTTTTCCTTTGTTGATTTTAGAGAAAGAAAAGGAAGAGGGGAGAGAGAGAGATAGAAACATCAATGAGAGAGAACATTGATTGGCTGCCTCCTGCATGCCCCCACTGGGGATCTGACCCACAACCAGGGCATGTAGCCTGACTGAGGAATTGAACCGGCGACCTCTTGGTGCATGGGTTGACGCTCAACCACTGAGCCACACCAGCTGGGCGAGTTTTTCATTTATATAAAATATGAAACATTTCAAATATATAGAACAATCCAAAAAATAATATGGCAGACATCAATGTGCCTATCACCAAGATGAAATATTTTTGTTGTTGTTAATCCTTACCTGAGGATTTTTTTTTCTTTTTTTTTTTTTAAGAGCGAGTGGAAGGAGGGAGGGGGAGAGAGAGAAAGAGAGAGAAACAGAAACATCAATATCAATATCAGTGTGAGAGAGACACATCCATTGGTTGCCTCCCACATGACCCTGAACGGAGCTGGGAATTGAACCTGCAACCCAGGTACCTGCCCTTGACTAGGAATCGAGCCCAGAACTCTTCAGTCCATGAGCTGATACTCTAACCACTAAGCAACTCCAGCCAGGGCTCATTTTTTAAAAATCATACCTGTGGATTTGTCTGTGCTTATACCACTTATATGAATACCCATGATTTTGTGTGTATGTTAACAATGAAATGATTTTGTGTGTATGTTAACAATGAAAAGATATAATACATCTCTTTGCAGCTTGTTATTTTGTTTTGTTTTTAATTCAGGTATGCTTTTGAAATGTATCTATACAGATCCAGCCCATTATAAGGACACTAATCATATTGGATTAGGGCCCACCCTGGTGACCTCATTTAACCATAATTATCTTTTTTATTTATTATTATTACTATTATTTTTTAGCGAGAGAGGAAGGGAGAGATATTAGGGGCACCGGAAAGTAATGTCATTAAAGTAATGACATGTTAAGGGCGGAAGTGGAAGCAAATCCATGTAAGACCGTCGAGGAACTGTCAAACACTCTTAACCAACCTTGGTCGACCATCCAAGAACATTTGCAGCAGATTGGTAAAGTAAGCAGAGCAGATGTTTTGGTCCCACATAATCTGTCCGAAGAAAACAGAGCTAACCGGTCCACCACATGCAACTTATTGCTTCAGCGGCACAATACAGAAGCGTTTTTTGATCGCTTGATCACTGGAGCTGAAAAATGGGTCCTCTATGATAATCCAAAATGCAAAAGGCAGTGGCTCTCTCCGAATGAATCGCCACGAAGTACAGCTAAGCCAGGTTTACACCCCAAAAAGGCACTTTTGTGTGTTTGGTGGAGTATTAGTGGGGTCGTTCATTTTGAAGTGCTGAAACCTGGACAAACTGTGAATGCAGACCTTTACTGTGAACAATTGGATCGGGTAAATCAATCTTTAATTGAAAAGTGCCCAGCGATTGTCACCAGAAAAGGCGTTACTCTGCAACACGATAATGCAAGACCGCACTGTGCAAGACGAACCCTGGAAAAAAATTAATGAATTGGGGTGGGAGGTATTGCCTCACCCACCATACTCACCTGATATTGCGCCATCGGATTTCCATTTATTCCAATCGCTACAACATTTTCTAAGTGGCAAAAAATTTGAAAATTTGGATGATGTCCAAAATGCCATCTCTAGATATTTTGCTCAAAAACCAATTGATTTTTATCGATCCAGCATTGAAAATTTGCACACTAGATGGCAAAAGGTTGTTGATAATGAGGGTGATTACATCACTGATTAAAAATAAAAACTTGTTAAAAATTTATCTCTTTGAAGTTAATGTAAAAAAAACGACATTACTTTCTGGTCCCCCTAACAGAAACATCAATCAGCTGCCTCTTGCACGCCCCCTAATGGGGATCGAGCCTGCAACCCAGGCGGGTGCCCTGACTGGAAATCGAACCAGGATCTCTCAGTCCATGGGTCGACGCTCAATCCACTGAGCCACACCGGCCGGGCTTAATTACCTTTTTATGTGCCCTATCTCCAAATACAGTCACATTCTAGGTTACTGGGGTTAAAATTTCAACATAGAAATTTTGGGGCACACAGTTCAGCACATAACACTATGCTGGCTCAGCTGTTTAATTCACCACTGAATTAAAGCAATGATGGTGTGCATCCTTGGTTTGTTCCTGACCATAGAGGGGTTTTAAAGAGAATATTCTTAACGTCTCACCACTGAAAGTGATTGTTGCTGTAGGTTTGTAGATAGTTTTCAGTGGGTTAAGAAAGTTCCTTTCTGTACCTAGTTTGCTGTTAGGAATGAGTATTGGAGACTTTCTAACCCCATGAGCCCTGCTTTCATGTTAGAGCTCAGGAAATTTAAATGCAGGGCTTTCCTCACTGCAGGGTCCAGAGAGATGACCTGAGCTCTGTCCAAAGGCTAATTTGGAAAGAGCAACTTGAGCGGTGGAGGCTGCATGTTGACAGGGTCAAGTTCTAGCATGTAAATGGCATCAGGGGAGGTGTGATGGTGCCATTTTTCTCAAGGAAGGCTGAGGAAGGCTCCTCATCAGTCCAGTTTTGTGGTATGGTTTTTGGCCTTGTCCCTAGAAGCTTAGCTTCTAGTCCATATTGCTCTGCCACCATCCTTTTAATTAACATTTTTTTCTTCCTAATCACCGCCGTCCTTTTTTGCTGGTTGCTGTGAGGAACCTGTTTTGGCCCATCCGTTCTCCTTTCTACTCTTTAGGTATGCTCTATGGTTCTTTCCTAGGTTTTTGAGTTGGACACTAATGATTTTTCTTTATCTTACATGCATTTTTCACAACGTTATTGAGATATGATTCACATACAATTCATCCATTTAAAGTGCACTATTCAGTGTTTTTTTAGTATATTCAGAGTTGTGCAGCCATCACCACTGTCAATGTTAGAACATTCTCATTACCCTAAAAAGAAACTCCACAACTCGAGATATCTCTCATTTTCCCCCAAGTCTCTCAGTGCTAGGCAATCTAGTTCCTGTCTCTATAAATTGCCTGTTTTATTATATGCATTTTAAATTCCTCCTAGGATGTGCTTTGCTATATCCCACAAGCTCTTTTTAATCACAGAGGAATTATTTTTTATCTATTATTTTTTTATCTAGAAGTATAATCTCCCTTATAGGTTTTTCCCCCCTCTAAAAATTACTTTGATATTAACATAAGAAGACATGCTAATTTAGTATTCAGGATTCATGGCTATAGAATATCTAGTGAAAGTATTATACTTAGATCTTTTGGTGAAGTTGGCAGTTACATTTTCTTAGATGCTCCAATACATATTCATAAGTGTTATCTGTTTTGGTTTAAGTGGTATGGAACCAAAATCTCCTGAAATAAACTAACTGTTAATCAAATGATGTCCTGGGGACTTCCTTATTGCTAAAATTTACTTGGATTGGAACCATATTAAATCATTAAGAGCTTCCAATTCTTTCATTTCTTTTTTAACCTACACACTCATTACCATATTAAAAAATTTTTTTTTTTTTATTGATTTTAGAGACAGAGGAAGGGAGAGGGAGAGAGAGATAGAAACATCGATGAGAAAGAACATCGATTGGCTCAACCCGTGAGCCACACCGGCTGGGCTCATTACCATATTTAATTGTCTTGATGCACATGCAGATTTTTATGTTTATAAATGTACAAGATGTCTTTCTCCTCAACTTGTTATTTTGAAAAATTTCAATCCTACAGAAGACTTGAAAGAATAGTATAATGAGCACCTATATATACCCCTCACCTAGATTCATCCAATTAACATCTTGCCATATTCGAGCTTCTCTTCCCTTTCCCTTTCTCTTATTTTTAAACCGTTTAAAAGTTATAGCAATAATGTTAACATCAAAAATTTTTAATAAAAAAATAGTTTGCCAAAGTCTGCCCCAAAAGTGAGTTGTAGCCATCATGACATTTACTGATTAATATTATGTAACATTATGTCCTTATTCAAATTTTCATTGTCCCGACATTGTCCCAAAAATGTCCTTATTCTTGTTTATCTTTTCCATCCTCCCTCCCTCCCTCCCCCTACCCCCTTCCTTCCATAGTATCTTACTCTTTGGAATTTTTAATCCTTTTATGTTTTTAATCTTTAAATATACTATTTTACAGGATTTGTTAGTCTGTACTGTTTTCGGATTCCTGCTCGTAGTGTTTTGTAATTTTTGACTGCAAGCTCATTGCAAGCAGGGCATAGGAAGTGCAGGCCCCTGGTTACAGATCTCAGGAGAGACTTTTCTTCCCTCTTTTCCTACCCTAGCTTCCTTTCCTTTCCTTCCCCTTTCCCTTCCCCTTCCCCTTCCCCTTCCCCTTAATTACCTTTTCAGTTTCTGACACTTGGGGATTTCCGGTTCTTTCATTTGTCCTCCCAACAGTATCAGATACTTGTAGCAGTAGGGTTTTCTGGTTATCTAGACTGTCATATTACTGTAACTGGAAGTTCCCCCTGATTTTCATTTTCGGAATTGAGACTTGGCACATCAAAGAATTTTTCAAGGCTTAGTCTTCTGTGAACTTCCAACAAGTGACTAAAGTTGATATCTTTCTCACAATTTAATAAGTCCTGGAATTTTAGCTTCCCCAATTATTAGTCATCCTGATTACAAAGATCTTACAAGTTATTATGATTATTTTTAATGATTGGGATGATGGAAAGTAATAGGGAAGATAGTGAAGTTGTTAAGTTGTAGAAACCACTGAATTTTTTGTTTTTCTTAATCTTTCAGTTCTTAAGAGCATCAGTATATCAACATTGAAATGTGTCATAATGGTTTCCTTTTCCATATGATCAAGCTAGAGCAATGTTATTACATTTTAAAAGATGAAAAGAGCCCGGCCAGTGTGGTTCAGTGGTTGAGCATCAACCCACGCACCAAGAGATCGCCGGTTCGATTCCTGGTCAGGGCACATGCCTAGGTAGTGGGCCCGATCCCCAGTGTGGGGCATGCAGGAGGCAGCCAGTCGATGGTCTCTCTCATTGATGTTTCTATCTCTCTCTCTCCCTCTCCCTTCCTCTCTAAAAATCAATCAATAAATAAAATTCTTTAAAAAAATAAAAAATAAAATAAAAGATGAAAAGAATTGTGGTTTGCCCCCCCCCCCCCCCCGCTAAGGTTGTAGTTTGAAGGATTTATGACGTTTTAACATTTTCTTTTTTTAGACAGGATCTTATTTTCAACAGCACAGATGGAAACAGCTGTGTCTAGAGCATGTTCTCTCGTGCTTCTTAAGAAATTTACTAGCAAATAATGGTTTGGGAGTTCTCAAAGCTGAGAGAACCCCATTTTGACAAACCCAGGCTTGGGTATGATGGTTGTGAAATGCTCAGTTTTTAAAAAACTTATCTGTAATTTTTAGTTCACAAATTTGCAACTGCCCCAATATAACTATAGAAATCACCCCCCCACCCCCGCCTTTTGGCCCATTTGATCTACCTCCCGGCCCTCCCCCCCAAATTACCTATTTGTATGACCTCAATCCTTATATTTCTTATAATGCCAAGATTGCTATCCCAAAGAAGGAAGGATGATGTCTTTAGGCATAAATGGCTCAGAAATACTAATGAACATTTTTGGTACTTGATTAACTTTCTTTAGTTTTGGAATTAGAAAATGAAGGTTTTTGTTATTGAGAAACCTCTATGGACTTTGGTTTTTTCCTTCTACAGTAAGTGGTTAGACTAGATTAGGAGTTCTTAACTAGGGAAATGTTTTGACATCATCTGAGGAACTTGTGTTTAACTTTTTACTTTGAAATAATTCTGGATTCACAGAAAGTTGTAAAAATAAGTGTGGTCCTCTGTACCTTCATGCAGTTTCCCCCAGTGACACGTAGTACATAGCTGTGGTACAAGATCGAAACAAGGAAATCGAGATTGGTAACTTTGGTAAGATCTACAGACCTTACTCAGATTTCATCAGCTTGACATGCACCCATTTGTGTGTGTAGTTTATGCATTTTTATCACATGTGCTGGCTGGAGTAGCCATCACTGCAGTTGAGGGGCAGTGTTCCATCTCCACGGAGATCCCTAGTGCTTCCCTTATAGTCCCACCCATGCCCCTGCCCCCACCCCTGTCCTCTGGCAACCACTGGTCTGTTCTCCACCTCTATAATGTCATTTTGTCAATGCTATATAAGTGGACTCATATGGTATGTAACCTTCAGGATTGGATTTTTTCACTTAGCATAATTCTCTTTCCAGTGCATGTCTATAGTTCACACACACTTTTTTATTTTTTTGTGGGTTTTGTTGTTGTTGTTGTTAATTCGTATTCTATATTAAGGATGGACCAGTTTGTTTGACACACCTGAGGAACTTTTTTTGTTTAAATATGTTTTTTATTGATTTCAGAGAGAGAAAGGGAGAGGGGAAGAGAGAGACAAAAGCAATCTATGAGAGAGAAACACTGATTGGCTGCTTCCTGCATGCCCCCTATCTGGGATTGAACCCTCGACCTGGCCATGTGCCCTGACCGGGAATCGAACCAGTGACCTCCCAATGCATGGGACAACGCTCAACCACTGAGCCACACTGGCCAGGCTCACTGAGGAACTTTTATAAACATTTGTCTGCTGAGACAGCTATACCATCACTATCCACCCCAAATACATCTTGTTTGTTTGTTTGTTAATATTCACCTGAGGTTATTTTTCCATTAATTTTTAGAATGGAAGGGAGTGGGGGGCGGGGGGAGAGAAACATTGATGTGAGAGAGACACACTGATAGAGCCAGGGATAGAATCTGCAACCCAGATACATGCCCTTGACTGGGAATGGAACCTGAGACCCTTCAGTCCGAAGGCTAATGCTCTAACCACTGAGCCAAACCGGCCAGGGCACAAAATACATCTTTTTTATCCTCACATATCTCTTCTTCTATCCACTTATCAATCTCATTTTTCTACTCATTTCAAAGTAAATTGCAGACATTTGTATACTTCTCTCTAAATATCTCAATATATATACCATTAATTGGAGTTCAGTATTTGTTTACAGTTTCTCTTGATGTAAAATTTACACACAATGAAGTGCACACATTTTTTTTTTTTTTTAATCCTCACACGAGGACATTTTTGCATTTCAGATAGAGCAGGAGGGAGAGAGGGAGGAAGAGAGAGAGAGAGAGAGAGACACATCAACTGGCTGCCACCCACACAACCCCAACTGGGGCTGGGGACAAACTGCAACCGAGGTATGTGCCCTTAGCGGGAACCGAACCTGGGCCTCTCTGGTCTGTGGGCCGACGCTCTAACCGCTGGGCCAAACCGGTCAGAGCTCTTCACTGACTTTTGAGAAATGCATACACAAGTGTAACTCACAACTCTATCAAGATAGAAAAATTACATCACCCTACCAACCTAGACTTATAGTGGGGCCCAAGCATGCATTGTTTGTAAAAGGTCCCTAACTTTTTAAAAATTTATTTTCAATTAATTATAGTTGATATACAATATTATATTAGTTTCAGGTATACAACATAGTGATTAGACATGTATATACCTCATGAAGTGATCACCTTGATAAGTTTAGTACCCATCTGAAAGGTCCCTAATTTTGACGAGGCTGATTCTGATGCACACTCTTGTAAAGTACCCTGGGTGACTTGAAAAGCCTCCTTCAGCCCAGCAGGCTTGTTGAAGGTGAGGCCAGGTTTTCTGCCTTGGGTGTGAGTGACATCCATACTCCTGCAAAGCCACCTCCATCCTCAAGCAGACAGGTTTGTTTTATCACACAGGGTTCACCTGTGCAGCCCTTCATCGACCCATCTTATTGTTTTGATGCATTTCACTAAATGCAGTTTTAATCTCTGCATGATCTGCTCTGTGATTCTGCTCCTTTGCAGCACAAACTTACAGAATTAAAACAGAGCTGGTGACCTGTGTGAAAATGAGGAGAATCTGAACCTGCAGATGTGAGAAACATTTTTTGTTTGCTGCCATTGGGAAGATGGCATGTGTATTCCCAAGGCTAGACATCCTGTGGCTTAGCTCCATGCCTAGCCTGAAAGTGAGGGAGGAACCTCCTGAAGAAGTGGACTCTTTCTTAACATCCTGCCCTAGGTAGGCTGACTGCCTTCCAGAAGCTCTATTTATAGACCCCAGAGGAAATCTAGGGGATTTTATTTCACACCCCACCCTACCTTATAAAATTAAGTTCAGGTGGGTGGTTAGAATGTTAACATTAAACACCAATTCTGCAACTATACATATAAGGTGGGAACAGAGGATCAGAAAAGAATTATATCCTCCAACTTGAGGACTCCAGCTGGATAGATAAAAATTGCCATGCCTGGTGCCTCCAGCTGTCAAGGGCTCCTCTTGAGCCTGCAGGTTTTCTCTTTGCAGCCTTAGTTCCCATAAGTGCGCCTCATGCAAAACACGATTCATGCTAAATGAGCAAACTTTACTCGTGTGAATAGTTTCCCTCATAAGCTCATATTAGGTCTTCACTGTTTGTACTTTGGTATGGCAACGTCACATTTTCAAGAAAATCTAGACTTCAGAAAAGAACCGTTAGGGTATGTCCTGTTGGTTCTGTGTTCCCTTTTCAGATCACATCTGCTGTAGTGTTCACTGGCTTGTTTGGCTCATCCTGGTGGCTCAGGTTCTCGCCTTGTATCCTCTTTGGTGGGCATTGTCTTCCCAAGCTGGTCAAAACTTTGGTTTTGGTTGAATTGGCTACGTCTCTTCCTTTCTTCCCTCCTTGTTGACAGTTCACTTTGTGCTCTCCTTACCCCCCAGCCAGGTCCTTTAGTTTCCTCTGGTTTTGTGGTTCCTATGGAAATGGCAGGAGTCCATGTAGAAAATAATCGGCCTGCTGTGTGTATTTGCAGAAGCATAGCATTTTTACGTGCGTCTTTTGTCTTCCAGAATGAAGGGCTTGTTAACTATGTCGATCCAGAAATGTGGCTCCTGATTTGGAAAAGGGAAATAAAACCCAGCAACTGTTGTAAGGGTGGGATGCTTTCAGAGGTCTGGTCTGAAAGTCCAGTCATGGTGAGGGGTGGCCCTGCTGGGAGATGTTGATACCCCTTGGCCTCCCTGATACCCTGGCTGTTCTGTTCTGATCTCTGTGAGTTCAGAGGCAAGCCAGTCACTGGCTCAGGGTCTCTAGTCTAAGATCCTGGACAAATTTCCCCATAGGGTCTGGGTGAGAGGGAAGAGTAGCCATGTGGGGGTGGAGGAGGACCAGGGGTGGGAGCTGGCACAGAGGAAATCACTGTGAGCTTCTCAGGCCTCATGCTGTGTTTTCAGCCTTGACTGTGGTCCCTGAGTCAAGCATGTTTGATTAAGGATCTAGAATCATTGTTTTTTACTTTAAGAAGCGATTTAATAATTTACCAGGCAGTAATACTAGTGCTCTGTGCTTCCCTGACCATCTCTTCCATCTAAGTTCTGGGATGGCATCACTGTATCACCAGTGATTTCTCTCCTGATATTAATTCCACTGGGGGACTGGCCTTACCTATTCATGTGGAGCGTGAGACTGTTCTGTGGAGATGGTTTTCACTGATCCCATCAGTTGAACAGTCTCAGCCCCCCCCACCCCCCCTCCTTGTCTCTCACACCTGGCCTTTCATACTGGTCAGGTCCCAACAAGAGGGTCTGACTCTTTTCCTGGTCTGTTCTCCTATATAGCTCTCTTGTTTTCCAGCAGTAATTAAAGGAGCAGGGTGTCTGGATGAACCTGTTACTGCGATCTTATCAGCTTCCCAGAGCAAATGCAGAAAGACAGCCTTTGTAACAGGCAGAGTGGGTGGATCCATGTTCATTTGTAAAGCGGGGGCTTCTCTCCCCAACAAGCAGGGCCAGTTACCGTCCCATGCTGCACGGATGCAGGAAGAGAATTGAGAAGTGTGGGAACATCATTTGGACTTTTCCCTTTGCTCTCATTTTAGTGTTCTCTAAAGGAACTGTTTCACTGGTTTAAATAATAAAAAGTGGCCGCGCTAGTTAACTAGAATTGAGGACCACACTCCTCTTTTCAAGTCCCTCATCTATGATTTAGAATTTCACCTTTCTTTCAAAACCAGAGTCCTGATTTAAGGTCCTGGTTGTCTTTTATTGGAAAGAACTTGGTCCCCAGCAATAATGGGAACTTAGGCTTATACAAGATTTAAAGGTATTGAAGTTCATAAGTAGTGTGTTGGAGTCATGGAATTATCTCATGGAAGAGATTTTTCAAACCACTAGGTTCTACCACCCACTGTGGGAATCCCCTTGAAAAGCAACCAGAAAACTCAAGGATTCTCTGGCTTTGGCCATTTTATTGCCAGAAAAATAAGGCAAATGGAATTGCAATGCATGCAATTTTTATAGTTCACCAAAGTGCAAGTGAGGCAGTGTCTCCTGGTTTACTGCTTTGCGATCAATTGATGTCCTTCCATTTGTTCAGAGGTAAAAAAATTTCCCTGCAGGCATGTCTGTGCTTCTTAGAATGACACTCCACCGAGTGTGTAAAGTATTGAATCTTTGAAGGGCAAGTGAGCATTCCCTCAGAAGCCCTTGGACTAAGCTTTCTTGAGGATGGTGGTGAAGCTGACATTGTTGAGACCCCTGGTTTTTGTTTAAACTTCAGTTTTTTCCGGAAAACTTTTCCCCCCTGATGCATTCATTCAGTCCGGTGGCATCTTCCTGTTCAGTTTTTTTTTGGGGTGTTGGAACCCAAGATTTAAGGTTCCTGTTATGATAACATTCCTCCTTAGAGAGTCATGCTGTTATATTCTCTTTCTGATGTGTTCACAATCTCCTGGGGGTTTTCCTCATTCAGAATCCGTTGGCTCCAGGGCTTCTTTGAAAACCTCCACCCTGCCAGCTCCTCCTCCAGTTTCCCTGCTCCTTTGACTCCCTGTGTAACTCAGATACTTGTTTTGTGCTTATTCATGCCAAGCAGATTTCTGATCTAAACAGACTTCAGTGAGGTTATTCCAGTACAAATAGAGATGGCAACAGAGTTTTGTTTTCTTGTTTGCTCAGCAAGAATCACCAGGTTTTATCAAAACCAACCTGGCAATTAAAGAAAAAAAGATTTAATTTGGGCCTGGATTGAGAAGGGCTTGAGGAAGACAAGCACCTCTAGTTCCGAGGCTCCAGAGCCTTTGCATAGCCGGAGGTTGGCTGGTTCAGGGCAGCAGGATGGCCAGGTTCCTTCTGTTCTTCCAGGTGCTTTCTCTGGGTCTCTGTCACTTGTGAACCTTCCAGTTCTACTTCCAAAGTCAGAGAGGTCTTAGGATATGCATTGAAAATAACTACAAGAGAAAATGAAAACTTCATAAACAAGCAAGGGATTTATCAACCCTGACCTCAGGATCATCAGCAGCTGTTGCTTTGCCAGAAAGTCAGCAGGGTTGGTTCTGTCTGCCTTGGTAGCTGCCATTTTAGCAGTGAGCTGTGTGGGGAGGGGAGGGACCACTGTTAAATCCCTCAACAAGTGAGGGGGCTGAGAAAAGATTGCCTCTATTCTGCCCCTCTGGTCCTATAAATACTCTGATACTTCCCCTTCCCCCTCTCTTTCTGTGAGAATAGCCTGGGCCTGTCCCATTAGGTGAGCTCTTCTCATCAGTGATTTTCAACTTTTTCCTTTTTGGCTTTCAGTAGAATTGTAGCAAGGGTCAGTCTGAGAATAACAACACCACAATAACAATTACATCCAGTGTAATTTACCCGTACCTGCTGGCCCAGCACCATAGCAGGCAGCAGAACTAAACGAAAAAAAGCGGCCAAGGCCTCGAAAAAGAGTGAGAGAAATGGTTCAAAATGGGGACAAGTTGAAGGGGAATTGGAGCCCTGCTGGACAGTGGGGGTCCCAACCCTTCATGTTGTACTGAATCTCATCACATTGCTTTGGAAAGAAGTGTTTGGACTGAGTTGAGTAAGTTGTTATAGTAGCACTTACACTTGCTTTGGGTGCAGCTTTGGCTGGTCGGGTCCAGGAGAATAGTTCCATGTGGTTCCTTTCCTTTTCTCCTTTAAATAAATCACCCAGAAGATGCACTGGGCTTCCTGCATACCTTAGCTGAGAGTTTTTGGCCACATTGTTTTTTTTTTCTCTTGTTCTGGTTCTGAGCTGTTTTACTGCCATCTCAGGGGCTGCTACCTGCCATGCTTTTCCTATTTGAACATAAATTACTAGATACTGGCCTTGATCTCCAGCTGCATGAGCATTCAGGAGCTGTGAAGGAAGCCCTCAAAATGCCCTAGACCTGCCTGCCATAGGAAGAGCCTGCTATCAGAACTCAATTCAGATCAAACAAGAGGACTCATTATAGACACCTTGCAGTTAGTTACCTTTCCCCATTGCAGCCTTGGCATCAAATGTCAGTGGAATTCAAAAAAAGAACAGCATAATAAATCAAGGTCAAACCTAATAAATCTCTGATACTGTGAGGGTATCAGAGAAAACTAGTCTTTTTCTTTTTGTTTGTGGCGAAATGGCTTGGATGGCCTAGGAATCCACCTTTCTGCCATCAGAAGACCCATCTCTTAAAGTGTATTCTTAGGTCTTATTTGATGCTACTATTTCTAGATGTGAGCAGAGAAGTATTTGGAGCAAAAGTTTGTTTTTTTTTTACTCTACTTTTAATGATTGGAAATTGCATAAATCAATTTAAAAAGTGGAGTAAGCCTGGCCGGTGTGGCTCACTGGTTGATCCCAACCCATGCACCAAGAGGTTGCTGGTTTGATTCCCAGTCAGGGCACATGACTGGGTTGTGGGCCCGATCCCCGTTGGGAGGCATGTAGGAAGTGGCCAATCGATGTTCTCTCTCATCGATGTTTCTATCTCTCTCTCCTTCTCCCTTCTTTCTCTAAAATCAATAAAGAAAAAAAATTTTTTTTTTAAAAAAGGTGGACTAAAGCCTGGCCAGTGTGGCTAAGTAGATTGAGCATTGACCCATGGACTGAGAGGTCCTGGTTCAATTCCCAGTCAGAGCACATGCCTGGGTTGCGGGCTCTATCCCTGGTAGGGCACGTGCAGGAGGCAGCCAATCGATATTTCTCTCTCACATCGATGTTTTTATCTCTCTCTCCCTTCCTCTCTTAAAAAAAAAAAATCAATAAAAACATATTTTTTAAAAAATTAAAAGTGGACTAAAGGTTTTAGGCTGATAGACTTGTCCTCTCTCCTTCAGGCTGGCTTTGTTCATTGGACCCTTGGAAATCATAGTGTTTATGTTTCTTCATCTTCCCTACCCCTCATTTCTCCCTTCACTTCTTTGCACTTATAGAATCTGGAAGAGTAGATAGAATTTGGGTTGGGTTATAAGACAAGATGTCTGGTTTGATTATTTGGTACAGCTCAGGATATGAAGTTCCTCTCTCAATTGCAGAAAACTCAGAAGCACTTGGACTGGCCACTGCTAAACCAAAGTGATGGGGCTGTTTCCTGAATTAGGGTGCTCGACCTTGCCTGTGACAGGAGTGGGGAAATAAGTCCTAACCACACATATGAGCACCAGAACCATGAAATCCACTCAAGCACACCAGTGTCAAAGGAGTCTAGAAACCTGGATTTTATTTATTTATTTTTATCCTCACCAGAGGACATTTTTGCATTTATCTTCAGATAGAGAGGGAGGGAGAGAGGGAGGAAGAGAGAGAGAGAAACATCGATGTGAGAGAGACACATCAACTGGTTGCCACCTGCATGACCCCAACTGGGGCGGGGACAAACTACAACCGAGGTACGTGCTCTTAGCAGGAATCGAACCCGGTACTCTCTGGTCCGCGGGCCGACGCTCTAACCGCTGAGCCAAACCGGCCAGGGCTAGAAACCTGGTTAATCTTGGCTACACTCTTGATTTGCAGGAAGACTTCAGAGGTCAACTCTTTATTTCTCCTCTATACTGCGAGGGTACTGGAGTTTTTCTTTTTTTTTTTTATCCTCACCCGAGGACATTTTTCCATTTTTTGTTCAGATAGAATGGGAGGGAGAGAGAGGAAAAGAGAGAGAGAGAGAGAGAAACATCGACGTGAAAGAGACACATCTAGTGGCTGCCTCCCACACGACCAACCAGGGCCGGGGACAAATCGCAACCGAGGTACATGCCCTTAGTGGGAACCGAACCCAGGTCTCTCTGGACCGCAGGCCGACACTCTAACCGCTGAGCCAAACCGGCCAGGGCAGTACTGGAGTTTCTTAACTGCATGAGGAGAAGGTGAAGAAAATGAGGCAAGAGATCGCAGTCAGGCTGCCCAGTGGTGACTTCCCTTCAAAGGACACGATGGAGCCGGACCCTGCAGTGAAGCTCTGATACTCTTGCTGGCAGGTTTTGTGGTGGCTTAGTCAGAAGTGGCTGGGAGAGAGGATATGAAAGAATGAGACTTCTCAATTGATCCTGTACTCCAGTATAACTTCCACTCCACCAGGTTTCTTAGCAGAATTAATCATCTTGTCACCAGCTTGGTTTAAAGTGTCAATTTGAGGAATCAGCTTTGTAACAGCTTCTGACCTGGCCGAGGCCTTTTAATGAAAATTGGCCCGAGTGTAGTAGTACTGTGAGAGGCTCCGGTTCCCGAGAGCCTGACTGCTGAGACAGGGAAAACACTGGTTTATATTATATTTCCCTCAAGTTATTCTGTGACAGAAACTTAAAATTAGGTTACACTTTGACTTGACAATGTATCAGTGTTCTCGCTGTTAGGCTGCCTGTTCAGCTGCTTCGAAGGATCTAAGCAAATGGCTGTTCAGTGACTTCAAAAGAATCAAGACAGTTTAAAGAACTTGCCTTGACAGATCTGTTATATCTCATTTATAATAACATGCTTAGAACCTTATTTGTTTAAGAGCGCCTTAGAAGAAGGTAATGCCTGTAGTTGTCCCATTGGCAAGCTCTACTAAGCACAAACATGGGAGGTTAGGAACACCCCAGGTCTCTTCAGAAAGTGCATTTTGTAGTCATGTGGAGCCAGGTCATATGCAAGCACTGCCTTCAGGGAGGTCAGGAAGGACGCCTCCAGCCTGGTGTAGGGGTGGGAATTTGTATTCCTGGAGTCCGGGAGTAGATTCCAGCCTGGATTGGGGTGGGTGTAGACAGCCAGGCTCCACCTGGTTTTACTTTTACCTTATCCTCCTTCATCTCTGACCCCCCCCTTTCACTCCCACCCCTCCTGCTGAGTTTAGCCTTAGCCTTGGACAGGTGTTCATGTTATGCAGTTTTGGGGCAGAGGAGGGGGAGATGGTAGCATTTCATTTATATGTGTCAGATTTTAGCCCAAAGATCTTGATCTATTCTAGAAAGTATTTTAATTGATAAATGAATGAAGATAATGCGCTGTGGTTTTGAGCATGAACAATAAAGTTTGTGAAGTCACTGCAAGCTCTGAAGTTCTGCAGCTGACAGGTGAATGCTTGTGAGCACATTGTCAGTGTCCCCCTGTCATTCAGCTGGGTTGATAAGGGAAGGACCCATTCCTATCAGAATCGGAATGAGGAGTGAGAACACTCTAAGCACAAAGCAGTCTCTGCTTTTGTCCTCTGTGATAAAGGAATGAAGGTGGAGGGCAAGTGGCCCTCTTTTGAGTCGGCTGTGACCTCCTGGCATGTATCCGTCTCCGTCGTGCCAGGTGGGAGTAGAGAAGGGGTGAGGTTGTCTCTCAGCTTGTGATTTTTGTTCAAATAACAGAGATACAGTACTTTTATTCTTATAGTTTTTCCTATGTATTTCTAGATCACCCAAAGGAGTATAGAAACATTATTCTGGAAAACTTCCCTCCTACCTTGAGTCTCACATTAGCTAACCTTTGAGATAAGGGCCTGATTTTAAACCAAAACTCAGTTGCTCTGTCCTTGACTGAAAAGGAAGAACAAGTCCCAGTTTTGGCCAGCTTGTTTTATTCCTTCCTCCCTCCCCATCCCTCTTCTCCATCTGGTTCTTCATGTTGTCCTGCAGTCAGTCTGCCTGGGTTGGGATCGCGGCTCCAAGTCACTCGTAACTGTCTGACCTTCACTTTCCTGTGCCTTGATTTCCTCATCTGTAAAGTAGAAATAATAATGGTGCCTGGCACGAGGTTCAAGGGATTAAAAGCAGTAATGCAAATAAGGCACCCAGAACCCATGCCTAGCACATAGGAGTGGCTTTGGAAATGTAGGCTACTCAGTCCCCTCCTACTGTTCTCCTGAGTGGATGGAAAAGCTCAATGAGCAGCAGACTCAGAGCTGCTGTGGCAACATGATTATGACTTTTTCTGGCTGCTCTTGATGATTCCTGCAGTACTTAGCACCCATGTGTCTTACACTGCTGAGTGCCAAAGGAGCTTTTGAGAAGGAGTGACTGCCTGGCTTTGTCCTTGGCTTATTGTGTGTCCTTCCTCGGTGGCACATGTGCCTGTCCTGTGCCCCTCAGAGGGCCCTGCGAAGGGCGGTGTGGAACACCAACAGCTGGTGTACTGGGTTCAGACTTGGTCATACAGGAATGTAGTGTTTGGTTCATTCAGACTGATGAGGCTGCTTTTCATGGGGGCTCAGGGGACATTGCTGACTTTATCTTGTGTGAGGAATAGGCCATGTCCCTGTGTTGTCTCTGGAGAAACTGAGCAGGAGTTTATGGACTTGGCCAAGCACCAAGGAAGGTAAGGTGGGAGTGAGGTGCAAAACCAGAGACAGGAAGGTCAGACAGGAGTCTAGATTGTTCTGTGAGGCCCAAACTTCCTTTCCTGTTCAATTCTGGGAGTAGAGACAAGAGTTTGGAGGATCTTTCTTTGAAGAAACTGAACTACTACACAAAAAAGACCTATAGATTCCATTTGGTCACAAATGAAAAGGCTCCCTGGCATCTCTGCTACCCAAATTCCAAGAAAAATATTAGCTGATCAGTTCAAAAGTGTATTGAGAATCATATACATCACAAACAAGCACTATTTCCCCCCAAAATATAAGGGCGATTCAACGTCAGAAAATTTATTGTATCAATAGACCAAAGGAGGCAAAACATGATCTCATTTGATACAGAAAAAGAATTTGATAAGTTTATACCATTTTATGTTTTAAATTCTCAGTCAAATATTTATAAAAGGAACTTTTTAAATTTGACAAGTTAATATAAAAAATCTATAGCATTATATTCAACTAAAGAAACTTTAGGTAGTAGAGGTTTTGGTCAACAGGTTAAGGAAAGAAAAAGAGATTGAATGTAACAATTGTAAGGGAAGAGATAACACTTTTTATATTCACACGATGTAATCAGATACAAGATGAATCTATCAAATCAAATTGTATTTCCCTATGCCAGCAATAATCAACTAGAAATATAAGAAGTAATAGCAGAAGAAACCATAAAGTTTCTGGTATTTAACTGAAACAAGACTATGTAGAACCTCTGCGGGACATCTAAATAAGTGGGAAGATATTCTGTATTCTTGCATGAGATGTAATATGAAAGTGATAATCTTCCTTTCACGTTGATTTATGAATTCAGTGCTATCCCAGTGACAGTGGAGTAACCCATTACCCAAACACTTAATAGCTTAAAAAAGCAATGACCACTCTCTCTCTCAATTTTTTGTGATCTAGTAATTTGGGAGCGGCTTTCCCAGGTATTTTTGGCTTCTTGGCCTCTTGTGAGACTGCAGTGGACTGTGGATGGGACCATCTTAAAGGCTTTTTCACTCAGATGCCCGATGCCTGGTCTGGGAAGACTCAAACAGTTTCGGGCTTGGACAGCCTCTTTGGGCATCTCTACTTCTGTGCAAGCTTCTGCATGATCTCTTCAGCATGGTGCCTTCAGGGTAGTAGCTGGACTTCTTATATCTTGGCCCAGGGCTCCCACGGACCTTGTCCCAAGAGAGAACCAGATAGAAGGCTATATTGCCTTTATTGACCCAGTTTTCAAAGTTACCCATTGTTACCTCTGCACATTATCAGTTGAGGCAGATGTGTGAAGGTCACTCTAGGGAATACGGATCCCATCTGTTGACAGAGGAATGTTGATGTCACATTGTAAAAAGAACATGTGGGATGAGACATATATTGGTTACAGCTATCTTTGGAAAATACAGTCTGCCACAAATGCAGTCCCATTCAGAATTCTAATTGGATTTTTAAAAACAGAACTTTTATTTTTAAATGCATTTGAATTAACAAAGTCAAGTTGTTAATCCTCTCCCTAGGATATTTTTCTATCGATTTTTAAATAGAGTGAAAGGGAGGGAGGGGAGGAGGGAGAGAGAGACATCAGTTGGTTGTCTCCTGCGTGACCCCGACCAAGGCTGGGGATCAAACCTACAACCCAGGTGCGTACTCTTGATGGGGAATCAAACCCGAGACCCTTTGGTCCTCAGGCCGACGCTCTAATCGCTGAGCCACACCAGCCAGGGCACAAAATCAACATTTAGAAAGAAGAGAAAATTAGATGTGTCCTCAGGAACAATCTAGTATGGGAGTTGCAAACATACACACAAAAATATTATGCAAGACAAAGACTGCACCCTGGCCGGTTTGGCTCAGCGGTTAGAGCGTCAGCCTGTGCACCAGAGAGTCCCGGTTTCGGTTCCCGCTAAGGGCATGTACCTCGGTTGCAGTTCGTCCCCGGCCCCGGTTGGGGTCATGTGGGTGGCAACCAGTCAATGTGTCTCTCTCCATCGATGTTTCTCTCTCTCTCTTCCCCCCTCTCTCCCTCCCGCTCTATCTGAAGATAAATGCAAAAATGTCCTCGGGTGAGGATTAAAAAAAAAAAGACAAAGACTGCAGTAAGTTCCATTAACTGGTAGGAACAAAATTGTAAGGACACGGGGCAGGGAATCATTGGTTTCTCCTCCTGCTATAGCATGTTGGGGGAACTACCTTGTCTTAACCCAGTTCCCTCTCTGCTCAGACCTTAGAATGATTCTAATTTGATGGATACTTGGTCTTAAACCAAAAATATGTATTTTTAGATGGCTTTATTGAACTAAGATCTAGTCAGGGTTCATATATTGCATTTGGTTGGTATGTTTCTTTCATTTCTCTAGATCCAGAACTGTGTGTGTGTGTGTGTGCGCGTGCGCGCGCGCACACACTCACGTGTATACCTGTGACATTACTTAAAGACTAGGACCAGTTGTCCCGGCTGGTGTGGCTTAGTGGATTGAGCGTCCTCCCATGGACTGAGAGGTCCTGGTTCAATTCCCAGTCAGGGCACATGCTCGGGTTGTGGGCTCAATCCCCAATAGGGGGCGTGCAGGAGGCAGCCGATCAATGTTTCTCTCTCACCTTGATGTTTCTATCTCTCTCTTTAAAAAAAATCAATAAAAATATATCTTAAAAAAAAAAGAAAAACCAGGACCAATTGACTTTTAGAATGTCCCTCATTCTGGATTTGTCTGATTATTTCCTCAGGGTGTCATTTAACCTGTTTATTTATACTGTCCCTTGTATTTCTATAGAACTGAAAGCTAGACTTGATTAGTTTCAGTTTAAACATTTTTGATGAGAATACAGGTGCTATTGCTACATATTTCATATTGTATCATGTAAGGAGACATGTAATGAATGTCAAGGTTTTTCAACCATCAGTTCTGTTAAGTTTAATCATTTGGTTCAGATGGTGACTGCCAGATCTTGTGAAAGTACATTGTCCCCCTTGATAATCAGCAAGTTACTTACAGGGTTATTCACTGGTGACTTGCCAATATTCAGTTCTCCAAAAACCAAATGATTTCAGTGTTCTAATGATAAAATCTAATGGTTTTAATATCTGGTGATGATTCTTGCTTGAATCAATCATTTCTTTGGTGAGTCACTTCAAAACTATGAATGTGTATAATTATGTGGTGCCGTCCTATATGTTAATCGGGGTATTACATGACATTACCTTTCTTAAGTCTGAAACAATCTGAATTCTAAACTCCTCTGACCCCAAGGTTTGCAGATAAGGGGTTATAAACAACTAGGGGAAAAATGCAGAATATCTTTGTGTCACAAGAGCAGGGAAGGACTTTTTACAGCACAAATAAGGCAAAAACACACACAGGTGGTATTTAAAGCCTCGAGACTCAGAAGGGAGAGGATGTAGACAGAGAAGGTAGAGGGTCAGATCTGAGCCATAAAGGCACAGACTATTATTGATACTTGGGAGGAAGAGGAGGAAACAGAAAAGGAGACTGAGGAGCAATCGGTGGCATAAGGAAAACCAAGAGTGCAGTATATAAGCCAAGTGAAGAAAGTAAGTCAGAGGAGGAAGTGATGACCTGACCTGTGCTCCTGTGAGAGGTCAGATAGGTGACGACCAAAAGTTGACTAAGTTCAGCAGCACAGGGGCCAGCGTTGCCCTTGCTGAGCAGTTTTGATGGAGTGGTGAAGGCTAAAGTCTGGTTGAAGTGGGTTTAGGGTGAAAGGGAAGAGAGGCATTGGCGAGTATAGACAATCTTTTGGAGGAGTTTTGATGCAAAATGGTGCAAAGAAATGGGCAGATAGCTGTCAGAAAGTGAAGTCAAGACAAGGCATTTTTCCAAAACCAGAGAAATATCAGCATATTTGTTTGCCGATGGGAATGATCCAGTAAAGAGCAAAAAAAGTCACGTAGCCAAAATGACAATTCCCATCTTGCAAGCACACCTGTACTCCAGAGGATGTACATCAAGCACATTTAAATGATTGCTTCTGGAGAAGGCCTGCAGGGAAGACAATGGAATGACCCTGGAGATGAAAGGAACAGACAACAGAAAGTGAATAGATCAGCCCTTGGAACCAGAGGATAAAAACAAAGAGTGAGATAAGAGCAGCCTGATATCTCTTACATGTTGCAGTGAAACCGCCAGTCAGACAGCCCCCACCCACAGACCTTGAGTGTAGAATAAAATCATTTGCAGGGTGTCAGAACCTTACCCTTTTCCAGAAAGCTGTTGGAGGAAATGCTCACTCCTAATGAGGACAACCTGGGATCTAGGAAAGGGTAGATCTAGCAAAGGAGATATCTGTATACCATCTCCATACAATAGGATACTACATAAGTGTTTCTTAAAAGAGATGAGGGATATTACATTATTTCATGGAAAGAAAATTTATTTTAAAATGAAAAAAGCAGATTTCAAAATAATGTAGATGTAAAAAGAAATATTTCAGTCCAGAAATATATTTTAAAAATAAAATCCTTTTCTATACTGGAGGAGGGGAGTGTCACATAAAACAGGCCTCAAAGTTCAGAGCCAAGTGTTGGTGTTCCTCAAGAGTGCAGCACACCTGGAGAGCCTTGAGCTGCAGGAAGGTGGCAGTTAGAATTGTGGAACATTTTGTAGTATGCTGAAGTGATTGGGGAAAAACCCCCAAGCCTTATACTGTGCCCAACAGTGGAAAGAAGTGCTGGGTGGAGTGGGGGTGGGGGCTTCTCAGTCTGCTGCAGAACAGCTGCACTCATGTGACAAATCCCTTTCTCAGGAGGCCTCCTTGGGCTCTAATCCATACCCACTGTTCCTTTTTCATGGATTGTCTAGTTGATTGGTTTTGCCTAATAAAGCCAAACTCAAACATTTATCAGGCCAAAAAGTTAAAAGCCCCAGTGATCAAGTTTTAGAGTGTGACCACTGGAGGAAGAGTGCCCCAGGTATGTGTGGGGGCCTCCAACACCAGCTGCTGCCCTGAGGGAGACTAAGGTATCCTGTGCAGGGAGGTATCCTCCCTCCCTCCAGGGCATGAAATGTAATTTCCCTAATCCAAGTTTAAAATTTGACCCTGGTGGCCAGAGCTGAAAACTGTCCTTTTGGCCCTCTGTTTCCTTTCTTGTCTGAGCCTTTTTCCTCTCCTCTAAAACAGACCCAAAGCCATCACACCAAGTGATTTTGGGTGCACCCATAAACCTGAGGGTTTATTTCCTCCTCCCCAGTTTCATTCAGCAAATGGATGGAATGAAGCTGATGCCTGAGGAGAACCAATGGGGCAGAAGAAAGTGAGAAAAATGATACTTTCTGCTGCTCTTAGTCAGAGGAGCTAGCGTCATTTTAAAGATCTGAGTTAAGCCCTGGCCAATTTGGCTCAGCAGTTAAGAGTGTCGGCCCGTGGACCAAAGAGTCCCGGGTTCGATTCCGGCCAAGGTCACATATCTCGGTTGCAGTTCGTCCCTGACCGGGGTTGTGTGGGTGGCAGCCAATCGATGTGTCTCTCTCACATCGATGTCTCTCTCTTCCTCCCTCTCTCCCTCTCGCTCTATCTGAAGATAAATGTAAAAGTATTGCCCTGGCCGGTTTGGCTCAGCGGTTAGAGCGTCGGCCTGCGGTCCGGAGAGACCCGGATTCGGTTCCCGCTAAGGGCATGTACCTCGGTTGCAGTTTGTCCCCGGCCCTGGTTGGTCGTGCGGGTGGCAGCCACTCAATGTGGCCCTTTCACGTCGATGTTTCTCTCTCTCTCCCTCCTACTCTGTCTGAATAAAAAAAACAAAAACAAACAAAAAAAAACAACAAAATAAAAGTATCCTCGGGTAAGGATAAAAAATAAAAAAATAAAAGATCTGAGTTAAGTCTACACTATTGATTTTCCAGAAAAGAAAAAAAAGAACAGTAGGAAAGAAGGCAGGCAAGAAGTTGCTTTGCAGATAAGTATCTGTGGTTTGGGAACTTCATTTGTTTTTTTGTTTTTTGTTCTGGGTCTCAGGGATAAATGCTGTAAATATTATTCTTAGCTGCTCCCTTTTACTTATCAGTAACTACCACATTTGCATGCATGTTTAGTGGTCCCTTAAATGTTATTTCCCCTCAGGGCTCAGACTTGGATCCTTATATATATTCTTCTGGTGTGGACTTACCTGTTTCCATGGCTTTTGTTTATTTGTTTTAAAAACTGTTTCTAGCCTAATTCACATCTCCAGTGCAGATTTTCCCTCTGGGTCTCAGTTCCTTACACCAGATATCTCCACCTGCTAGTCTCTCAGTTTCCTCACACTTGATGTGCCCCAAACTGAACCATTTCTTCACCCCTGCCCGCTTTCTGTAACCCATCCTTCTAGGAATTTATATGTCCATGAAAACCACTATTTACCCACTTTCTGAAGCCAGAAACTTGAACATCATTGTTAATTTCTTCCACACCCATTCCTCTGACTTCTAAGATAACAAATCCAAGAGAATGAACACTTTAAAGATCTTTTAAGCCCTGGCCAGTTTGACTCAGTGGTTAGAGTTTTGGCCCACAGACCAAAGAGTCGTGGGTTTGGTTCCGATCAAGGGTATGTACCTCGGTTGCGGTTCGTCTCTGGCCCTGGTTAGGGTCCTGAGGGAGGCAACCAGTCCATGTCTCTCTCTCCCTCCCTCCCTCTCTATCTGAAGATAAATAGAAAAACATCCTCAGGTGGGGATTTAAAAAAAAAAAAAAAGATCTTTCAAATCCATATACTTTTCATCTAGGGTTGGGCACAAAGTATAAAAGGATGCCAAAAAAAACTCAGTAATCAAGATAGATAATTGTTCGGAGTTGAGTCTTCCAGATGTCCCTTCTGGATTCTGAGTCTGTCAGATGCCCCTTTGGGTAGCCGTTCCAGAGGCACCAATCCCATAGGGGACTTTAATATTTACAGGAGTTGGCAGGGTAGCGTGGTAGCCTGGCTCAGGCCTGCTTCTCTCCATTCATACCATCTTTGGCCTGAATGACTGTTGTAGCATCCTCCTAACTGCTCTGCAAGCTTTCAAACCACCAATCATTTACTGCACTGTGCCCAGAGTGGTATTTCTAAAATTTAGCCCATCTCAGAATTGTTGAACGGTTTTACACTGTTTCTAGAAGGATGCTCCCAGATCCTCAGTGTGCCTTATAAGGCCATATCAGATCTGATCTCTACTTACCTTTTTTTTTTTTAAAGTTTTTTATCTGTTGATTTTGAGAGTGAGAGAGATTGATTGATTGATTAATTGATTAGTTTTTCCACTTATTTATGCACTCATTGGTTGCTTCTTATATGTGCTCTGACTGGAGATAGAACCTGCAACCTTTGTGTATGGGGATGACGCTTGAACTAACTGAGCTACCAGGCCAGGACCCTACTTACCTCTTTAGCTTCCGTGTTTTTTTGCCACTCTGTCAACATTTTTTTTTTTTAATCCTCACTCAAGGATATTTTTCCATTTATCTTCAGATAGAGTGGGAAGGAGAGAGAGAGAAACATCAATATGAGAGCGACACATTGACCAGTTACCTCCCACACGACCAGGGCCGGGGACCGGACCGCAACCGAGGTACATGCCCTTGACCAGACTCGAACCTGCAACGCTTTGGTCCGTGGGCTGACACTCCAACTGCTGAGCCAAATTGGCCAGTGCCACTCTGTCAACATTTTAATAAAAGGGAACTTTTTATTGCAGTTTAATGTATATACAGAAAAATGCTTATATTACATCATAAATGTACATCTTAATGATTTTTCACAAACTAAACTCTGTAACCAGCATCCTAGGAGACCCCCACCATGCCCCTTTCCAGTCAGTGCCCCTATAGTAGGTAACAGCTATCCTGACTTGTAACATCATAGATTGTCTTACTTTTGTACTTTAGGTATATAGAATTACATAGTATATGTTCCTATGTCTGCTTCCTTTACTCAACAGTATGTTTGTGAGAGGTGTCCATATTGTTAGGTATAATTGTAGACCTTCCCTTTCATTTTGCTGTAATAGTTTTCCAGTATGTGAAAACGCTATATTTTATGTATCCATTTGTTCTTGTACTAGGACTGCAGAACAAATTTATTATCTGTGGGTCGGGTATTTGCATAGGGCACAGCTGGAACAGCTCGTCTCTGCTTCACATTTGGGACCTCAGCAGGAAACTGGAAGGCTAGGCACTGTCTTTTGATGGCCTTTCACTCACATGTGTGGCTCTCGGCCGAGACCTCATTTAGGGCTGTCAGCCAGAACACTGATGTGTGTGGCCGCTCCATGTGATCTGGGGGCTTCCTCGCGGCATGGTGGCTCAATTCCAAGGGCGAGGTCCTGAGAGAGAGCTAGGCAGCAGCTGTATCTTTTCATAGGATGCTGTACTTGAATGGTCAGAACAGTCACAAGCCCACCCAGGTTCAGTGGGAGGGAAAAGAGACTCCAGCACTTGATGAAGAGCCACAAGGTTCTGGAAAGGCCTATGGGACTGGGACTAGTCCTGAGGCCATTTTTGGAAAGTGCAGTCTGCTGCACCATTCAGCTGGTGATAGATGTTTGCATTTCTGATGCAGCCACACTGATACTCTTTTTAGTTCTTTGAAAAGAACAATCTCTCTTCACTCCAAAGCCCTTTCACATGCTGTCCCCTCTACTTGGAACCCTCTTCTCCCTTTCCTTCCTCTCCCCTTCCACTCCTCCACCCTAGTGTCCTGGCTGGCTTTTGCTTATCCTTTTGTCTCAGCATATTCGCCCCTTCTTACAGGAAGCCTCTCCTGATATCACTGCCTCCTCAGCCCCGGCCCCAATATCTCATTGACGACTCCCCTCCCTGTTCCATTTGGCACCTTGTTCTGTCCCTATCATAATAGTACTTATGAGGTAGTGCTGTGCCTGTGTGCTTTTGTGTATTTCCCTCAGAGTTTAAGCTCCATGAAAGAACTCTTTCTGCCTTGTATGCTGATCAGTGCCTGGCACTTGGTAACCCTCAGTAAAATGGAGAAAATGGATTCAGCCTTCAGTAGCCACCCACCAGAGACAGTGACATGCACAAAACTGAGCATCAACACAGTTTGATACATAGGCTTAGCAATGTAGGACACACACAGGGGCAAGCACCAAGTATTAGAACAGGGGACAATTTTAGGTTTAGACTGTCCCATCAAGCCCCTCCTTTTGCAGGTAAGAAATGTAAGTAGAGCTGTGGTATGAGTCACCCAGCTGGAGGCAGGTGCCTCCAGGACCAGCAATCTTAGGCCTGCACTGTGAGGGGGAGAGCCATTCCAGTGGATGAGAGCCCCTCCCCCTACCTTTACCTCTGAGTTGCAGTGGCTGTGTTGGTCCAGTGATAACACCCAGATACTGCCATTCATCATACCCTTCCCATGTGTCAACAGCAAGGAGTGAGGCATCCTCTTTCAATCCCCCTGCTCTCTCCCTTTCAGGTCCTAGACCATTTGTCAACCAGTTAGCTGGTGGGATGAAAGAAAGCATTTAAAAGAATCGAGGCCAGGCTTCTTTTCACAAGCATTGAATATTTGCTTTGCTTTTTATTAAAAGTAAACTTAAAAAATTTTTTTAATCATTTTATTTTCTTTTTTATTGATTTGAGAGAGAGACATTGATTTGTTGTTCCACTTATTCATGCATTCATTGGTTGATGCTTATATGTGCCCTGACTGAGGATCAAACCTGCAACCTTAGCGTATTGGGACAACGCTCTAACCAACTGAGCTGCCCGTTTAGGGCCAAAAGTAAGCCTTTTCCCCCCCTTTTCAGATCTTGCTCTGGTGTAGAGCATTGAGTTAAACCATTCCCATATTATCATTGTTCTGGGCAAGGCTAGTTTTTTTTTTTTTTTTTTTGCTTGTTTGTTTTTTTGGTTTTGTTTGTACATTGATTTATATTACTCCTTTTTATTCCTATTCTCCATAGCCAATCATGCAAATATGCTTGATGTGTATTCTCTTATTGGTATTATGAATTGTTGCCTGTGTGGATGTGTGGAACTCTTACTATTGTTTTTGGATTTGGACTTTAGTTAATCATGTGCATATGTTTTTCACTTAAGTAAATGGCTTGGTGACATAGACCCTTTTATTTTTTTTAACTCGGCACTGTGTTCAGATCTATCCTATGTAATGGTTAGTGTATTGCTACTGCTTGCTGCATCCGACTTCACAGTATATGTGTTCTACATGGCCTGTACTCATTCCCCATTCATCATCTGTGCTGCCTTCTGATTGGTCTGTGGGAGAGTTTCTCTGGGAAGCATACCCAGAGTGGGCTTGCTGGGTCATAGACCAGTGAACTTTCTAGGATCATTTCTTCTGAGGACTCAAAAGAGGTGATTGTATCCCATTTCTCTCCCTATTTTCTCCTAAGTGCTAGGAAGGTAGGTTGCTTAAATTGCCCCAGGTTTTAGCCTGGCTCTGGAATCTTGCAGTGATACCATCTAGTAAGCAGAGGCAGAAGTTGGGGTTTTTTTCTCTTTGAATTTTGAGTTGAATTGTTCAAACTCTTACTATTCCTTCTGTGTCCACGTTGAAAATGAGTTGCAACTGCGGTGGTCTGGTCTGGTGTCCCATTGTCCATGACTGGTTCTGGACCTCCTGCGTGGCTGCAGCACAGTATAGTAGAAGGAGGCCGTACAGTGCAGTCCTGCTGGCATAAGCACACCTTGGGCTTCTCCACATGTGTGCCAGCCCCGTCTATGAGCTGGGGTCACATCATTGGCCCACAGGGTAGATGTGGAGGGCCACTGTGCACGCACATAGCACAGAGCCTGTCTGGAGGCCATTCTGACTCCCCCTTCCTGGCTCCCTGCTTATGAGACATGAAAGCTCCCAGCAAGAGTGTTGGGAGGAAAGAACACAGAGCTTCATGAATTGGTGTCTAAAGGGTGTTAAGCTGTGCTAAAATGTTCAGTATCACATCATGAAATATATATGGATGGACTTATGTTTGGAATTTACTTCAAAATAATCTGGTACGGGGGAGTGGGTGGGTGTAAAGATCAGGTGACCATAAAATTTATGGTCCAATCCCAGACATGTTTGAGACTGAAAGAGGGGGCTACTAATTGTACCAGGACAACAAGCTTAAACCAAGATTGTCCAGGCAAACCAAGACATGGCCACCCCAGGAGAAAATGAGACACAATCGACACTGAGTTCATCATTGTTGAAGCTGGATGATGAATAACTGGGGGCTCATTAAACTTTTTTGTTTGAAAATTGCCATAATAAAAAGGCGTTTTTTGTTTTCTGTTTAAAGGAAATATAACTATCAGACTGCTATAGCATTCAGAAGTCCCTACTGTCCAGGAAATAGCTATTGGGTCCCTAGGCATCCCCTGCCTGGGCTAGGAAGCCCAGCTTACCCAGTACAGTCGTCCCTCGCCACTTCGCGCTTCGACTTTCACGGCTTCACTCTATCGCGGTTTTTTCAAATACTATACTATATTAGAAAAAAACACGATAGAGTGAAGCCGCGAAAGTCAAAGCACGAAGTGGCGAGGGACGACTGTATATAAATAAAGAATCCTACTTCACGGAAATTCATTTATCGGGGTAGAGTCTGGAGCTGATTAACCGCGATAAACGAGGGCTGACTGTACTTCTCTTCCACCGCCTCAGGGTGGGGAGGGCTAGGAAGAGAGGTCCTGCCTGCTCTTACTGGTTGAACATGGGGGCAGGGCTGACCTTTTTCCTGCCCCAGGACTTTCAAGACCTGCCCCAGGTGTTAACGGAAGCAGATTCCTTCACATCTGCTACATACCACATTGCTGGTGGCAGGGCTGCCTACAGTCTGCACATACATGTGCACATGTGATTCTTATCTGCACCCCTTATCAGAACCATGGGTTGGGCAGGAAGCAGCATGACCACAGTGGGTTTTTAACTGACATTCTGTGTCACACACACTGTACCATCCTACTTAACCCTCACTGTGGCATGGCAGTTGCTGGAGCCTTGCATGTAGAGGGTAGCCTTGCCCTGGCCGGTTTGGCTCAGTGGTTAGAGCGTCGGCCTGCAGTACAGAGAGACCCAGGTTTGGTTCCCGCTAAGGGCACGTACCTCGGTTGCAGTTTGTCCCCGGCCCTGGTTGGTCGTGTGGGTGGCAGCCACTCGATGTGTCCCTTTCACGTCGATGTTTCTCTTTCTCTCTCTCTCTCTTCCTCCCTCTCTCCCTCCCACTCTATCTGAACAAAAAATGAAAAGTCCTCAGGTGAGGATTAAAAAAAAAAAAAAAAAAATAGAGGGTAGCCTTTGCTGGGAATGGACTCGCACAACTAACATACCCTAAATTTGTTATCTCTTTTCAGTTATACAGCTGGGCCTTTCCACACAATTCCATTAGGTGTGATATTTATTCATCCAACAGATGAATTTACAAGAGTCTTATCATATGCCATGCTCTGGGGGCACAACAGTAAAAGAAAAAGACTCTGCCTTCAATGAGCTTATATTGTAATGGGGGTGACAGACAGCAGGTGCAGTGGTGGTGAGTGCTAAGAAGAAAATAAATTGGGTTGTGGTGGAGGTGGGTTGAGAGTGGTGGCTGTTTTAGAAGAGTTGTTTAAGGAAATGAGAGGGAACGAGCAGATGTGAGAGAGGGGGCATTGTGGGGATCAAAAAGCAAGTGCAAATGTGGAGGGGCAGGTGGAGGAGGAGGGTGACCTTTCTCAAATGCTGCTGACTGTTGGAGAATTGACTTTAGGATACCACTATGTGGAGATCATTGGTAACCTTGGAAAGGGTAACTTGGGGGATTGGAGTAGTTCAAGAGAGAAGTGAAGGAGGCCATTGTAGACAACTGTTTGCAGGGTGCTTTTCATTGTAAATGGAGCAGTTGCTAACAGTGTAGGTGAGATTGAGAGTGTTGTATAATGTAGGGATTAGCACACATATGCTATGCTGACTCATTAGAGGAGGAAAATGTGTTTAATGGAACTTGTTGTAAATGACCCCTTGGGGTGCTTTAGTAAATATTAAATGACCCCGATCATGAAGTAGAGCCCTGGAGGGCCTAGTTTTCTTTTTCCCTTGGAGTTCCCTCTATTCCATATTAAAGTAGGTCTCAAACAGTTGCACTGTTCTCAAAACATCTATAATAACATGCTTTATTCTTCTATCTCTCTCTGTATTTTTTGTTTGGTTTAAACAATAGAAATTTATTTTCTTATGGTTCTGAAGGCCAGAAGTTCCAGACCAAAGTCTGGCAGTGTCAGTTCCTGGTGAGGGCTCCTCCCTTCTTGGCTTGTCGATGGCCACCTTCTTGCAGTGTCCTACTCTGCCATTTTGACCAGAAGTCCTCTAATCTTTATACAAATGCTTCTGAACTTTTGGGTTATAAACCCAAACCCTTTTTTGACAGTCTAAGTCTATGAATCCAGTCTCCAGAAAAACATACCTACCACAGAACCTGGCATATTATTTCAGGAGGTTGATGGATCCTCTGACATCCACTCCAGGAGTATCCAGGTCAAGAAACTGCATGTCAGCCTTGGCCAGTGTGGCTCAGTTGGTTGGGTGCTGTCCCCTGCACCAAAAGGTTGCTGGTTCAGTTCCTAGTCAGGACACATGCCCGGTTGTGGGCTCAATTCCCAGCAGGGGGTGTGCAGGAGGCAGCCACTCACATCACATTGATGTTTCTCTTTCTCTCTCTCTCTCTCTCCCCCTTCCTCTCTATCTCTAAAAAATCAGTGAATCGCTTCTCTGCCTTTTGGCTAAGATCAAGTGTAGTAAAAAATCAGTGAAAATATTTAAAAATTTTAAAAAGCTGCATGTCAGCCCAGCCGGTGTGGCTCTGGTTGAGCGTCAACCCATGCACCAAGAGGTCGCCGGTTCGATTCCCGGTCAGGGCACTTGCCCAGGTTGTGGGCTTGCAGGAGGCGGCCAATTGATGTCTTCGCTCATCACTGTTACTATCTTTCTCTCCCTCTCTCTGTTTCTGTCTTTCTTTCCTTTCCTCTCTCTCTAAAAAATTCAACAAAGGGGGGAAAAAAAGCTGCACGTCAACCCTGGCCAGTTTTGCTCAGCGGTTAGAGCATTGGCCTGCGGACCAGAGAGTCCCGGGTTCAGTTCCCACTAAGGGCACGAACCTCGGTTGCAGTTTGTCCCCGGCCCCGGTTGGGGTCGTGTGGGTGGCAACCACTCAATGTGTCTCTCTCACACCGAAGTTTCTCTCTCTCTCTTCCTCCCTCTCTCCCTCCTGCTCTATCTGAAGATAAATGCAAAAATGTCCTGGGGTGAGGATAAAAAAAAAAAAAAAAAGCTGCACATCAGATATGCTCACTAGACAGTTACTTAAGCCTGTGATAATAATGAGAGCTCTGTGATCTTATCTTCTACTTGAGTGTGGCAAATAGCTGTACAATTTTCACTGGTGCCCCAAGAGAGGATGCCATGCTTCAGTAATTTTTAGTAGAGCCAGGGAACCCCAACTACTTCCTTCACTTAAAATTTAGTTCTTTAGGAAAATAATCACGTCTTCTATAACATTTTGTATTGGTTTCCTATTATGGCTATAACAAATTGTCATAAATTTGACAATATAAATTTTTTTCTCTTACATTTTTGAGGTGTGAAATGGTCTGACTGGGCTAACATGTTTGTCAGGATTGCATTTCTTCTAGAGGTTCTAGAGGAGAACCCATTCCCTTTCCTTTTCCAGCTTCTAGAGGCTGCCCACTTTCCTTGGTTCATGGCCCCTTCTTCTATCTTCAAAGCCAGCAGTGTAGCATCTTCAAATCTCTCTCTGACATCTACTTTCATGACTTAGTTTCTGTCTTTCCTTGTGATTACATTGGGTCTACCTGGATATACTCTCATTTTAAAATTCTCGATTTGTCACATCTGCAAAGCTTTTTTTATTTTTTTGCTATATAAGCTAACATTCACGGATTACAGGGGTTAGGATGTGGACATCTTTGGGGTACCATTATTCTGCCTACCACACATGTGTGTAGCTTTTTACACACATGTGCTCATTTAGTGGCTAGTTTGGTAAAACTATTTCTGGCTTACAGATGAGAAAATGGAAGCTCAGGAAGACTGGGCAACTTGTCCTTGGGCCACATAACCTTGTGACTTGAATACTGGAGTTCTGAATCAAGATCCACATTGTTTCATTCTGTTTGGCTGCTTGTTTTTTTAATCCTCTATTGTCCATGGATTTCATTAGGTGATGTTTGAGACTATTTAGGTTCCTGATGCTAATATTCTGGGAAGTTGATGTATGGGCTTGAAATGGGGGAATATCAGAATCTATGTAAAAATAGTCATTGAGGCAAAAATACTAGAGTGAAGAAGGAATTCCAAGTTTATGTGGCCTTCCCATTTTATATGTATTTATGTTTATAAGGTCCAGTACAGGCACTGCTTACGGCCTTAATATTTTGTCCACTGACATACACTTGATTTTAATGTTATATCATATCACAGACTTTTGCTTACCAGCCAGCCAGATTACTTCTTATCTATCATTAGGAGCTCCCTGGTTTCTTAACCTTGGAACTATTACCATGAATAAAGATGTAGGAAGCACTGCCATCCGTGTTCCTGCTACCTTAATAGAGTCTCTTCTTGCGTCCCTGCTTCTTCTCCCATTTTTGTTTATCAGACTCGAAATAATCTGAACCAGAAATGAAGAAAACCAGTATAGTAGCACTCTCTGTGTGTCTTGATAGGGGTCATTTACTCTTTCAGGGCACCTAGAATTATTATTATTGATTGTTATTATTATTTTAATATGTTTTTATTGATTTTTTTTTTTTTTTTTTTAAGAGAGAGAGGAAGGGAGAGAGAGATAGAAACATCAATGAGAGAGAAACATCAATCGGCTGCCTCCTGCACACCCCCACTGGGGATCGAGCCCACAACCCGGCATGTGCCCTGACCTGGAATTGAACCGGGACCTCTCAGTCCATGGGACGACGCTCAATCCACTGAGCCACACCAGCTGGGCTGGAGCTTAGTTAGAATTATTGACTTTTTTTGCTCATGCTGTATGTCTGGAGGGTCTCCGGGAACTTCTTTTTAATTCATTAGTCGGTACCTCATAGCTCTGTGGGATCTTTCCTTCTCTTTCTGTATGGTACTCAGCTGTGGGTGACAGAGAAGCAAGTCCTAAAGCATGAAGGCCTTCTCACGCACTGACAGTTGTTCCTTTTGATAGAACTGATCATTCCACTGCTGTTGAGCTCTCAACAACCCCATCCTATTCTTTTGGCTTCTTCCTCTTTAGATGCCACAGTTGTGGCCTACAGGACCAAGTCCTCTGAGTTCTGCCTCCATCTACTTCTGTGTTGGAGGTACAGCTGAGCAGAGTGCCGTGCTGAGAAGGGGTCAGGGCTAGGCTCAGGCAAGAAGCCAGCTATGTCCACCCCAGTGTCCATATGGATGATAGAAATTTTTCATTGACAAGAAGGAAATAGAGATTTTTCATTGGCAAGAAGGGTGGGACTCAGAAATAAACTATTTGTCCTGTATAGATATCATGTGAAACTTTCCTTCTTTGTCCTTTCCCTTTCCTAACTCTCCTTTTCTCCTCCAACCCCACCTCCAATCACTCACCCGTTCATGTACACACACAGGATGAAAAAAACAGACAGTTAAAGGGCTGGAATTTTCTTTAATTGGTTTTAGAGAGGGAGGAAGAGAGAGAGAGAAAGCAACATTGATATGAGAAAGATACATTGATCGGTTGCCTCCCATTTGTGCCCGACTGGGGATTGAACCCACAAGTTAGGTATGTGCCCTCATGACGCTCTAACCAACTGAGCCACACTGACCAGGGCAAGGTTGGAATTTTTAAGTATATCAATAAAGATCCCAGGACTTGGAAAATATTATATGTCCAGGGGAGAAACAGGCCAGCAACAAGGTGATCCCAAGCAGTGCTGTTTCTCTAGGACAGTCTGCTGAGGGCACCTGCAGAGTGAGACCAGACCTGCATGGCTGGTGCCCTGCTCAGATAGCATCCCCCTCTGGAACTGAAAAAAGTGAGGCTTCCTTTTGTTGCTAATGTGGAGGCAGTTCACAAAGCCTCTGGGGGGTGGTAACTTCCCTTTCTGCCTAAGAACCAGATTTTATTATCCTTTTGACTTTTTTAAGGGGAGGTGGTCCTTGGCCCCACTCCTTGCTGTTGAGTTTGTGAGAAAAAAGCTAGGGAAGTCTGCCTTCTCCTAAGAGTGTTCTCTGGCACTGTCTAAATACCGTAAAGCTCACTCCCTAAGCTGCTGTGAGAATGGGGTTCAAGGAGTATAGGTGTGTACTGTGTTGGGTATTGGAAGGTGGGACAGCCATTGAGAGGAAAGCATGGTATTCAGCTAAGTAACTAGGCATTGCCTGGCAAGACCTATAGTCTAACTTGTAGATAGTCCCTAATATCTAAGAATTTAAATAGATTCTGGCTTACTAGACAGTCTTCCTCTTTGAACAGATGGTCCATCCTTGAAATAAGACATCTCTGAAATAAAAGCCAAATATTCCTCTGAAGACTACCTGCACACTTTTTGAGTCATGGATGGATGCCCCTAAACTTGCCCAAGCATGGTAGCTAGGTAACAAGGGGTTATAATTCGACATTCATCTTTCCTGGCCAGTAGTTGGGAACTTGATCATATTCTGAGGCTTTCACCATTTCTTGTATTTGTACCTGCTCAGGCTTGTGTCATCAGACCATCATGTCCCTACACATACCCCCCCGCCCCCATTATCGCTTTCCTAAACAGTCCTTCCAGGTCTTTTCTCTGGAAGAAATGGGTTAGAAGGTCAAAGGAAACAGGACCAATTAGTAGCCGTACTTTCTGCTTCTGGCAAATGCTTTTCCCATTCTTCACTTGGCTGGAATGCTGTTGTTGGTTGGGCTCCACCTGCCAGGATTGCAGCCTGGACTTGCTGTAGCAGCAGGGTGGGTTGGATGTCATCAGGCACACATCGATGTGCACACCCTGCAGTTCTTCCCCTTGTTCCCACTGTAGATGTCTTCATTGAGCCTGTTCTTGTTTGTAGTAAATGAACAGGAATAAATGTACTGGTTTTGTGATTGGGATTCAGTCTCTATTTTTTAATATCATATATGTACTTTTTATATATTCATTGATTCTAAGGCCACATACATTTCGCAATACAACAACTCTAAAATCAAGATGTGTCATATCATCACATCTTAAAACTACAATTGGCAGCGTTTTCTCTCTTCTCTCCTGGAGGTTCATAATGGTGCCTCTTAAAATTGATGACATCGTAGGGTCCACAAAATACATTATGTAGGGGCAGCTCATTTTTTACTTCTTTGCCTGAAGAATTTGTGCATTTCCTCAAATAGGCAATTTAACCAACAAGTCTCAGTATATCTGAGTTGTACTGGATGCAGATAAATTTATACTTACCCTGGTGAAATGGCCACCCCACATTTCACATGCTTTGCTCTGCACAGAACACTCCTACATCATGTTTGGTTGGGCTTTAGAACAATACTGACAGTAGAGAGTAGGCAGGGACTATGCAAATATTGCTAAATAGCTTGTACAAGGCCACCTGGCCAGTGATTGGGAGAGCCTATTTCTTCTGACTCCTAATATGATTTTCTTCTAAACCAATCACCTAGAATCTAGAAACAGCAAAAATATGTTGGGGGTGGAATATATATACTGTACTGTGAGTAGAGAATGGAGATCACTCCTGAGAGAATCTTTATAGTAGGTAAAAATTGGAAATCCAAACGTCCACAGAAGAAAATAGCTAAGCACAACATATTATCACTATAGAATGCATAGACATTGCAAATGACAAGTATGTGGGTTGTGGCTGATACAAACAAGTAAGTATATTTAAAGAGCAGAATATAACTATCCAGGCAGAGAGGATTCTGGGAAGGTAGTGGCTGGAATGCCTGTCTTATCTCTTTGATCTCTTCCAATGCCAAGCAGGAGGACAGGCAGGTAGGGCCCAGAAGGAGTTAGAAAGGGTGAGCTTCTGAGAAAATGCTAAGGTAGAAGTTATGGAGGAGAAGATGAGAGACCTGGAAAATGGAACCAAGACATTTGACATATAAGTAGCAGGAGTACTAGAAAGAGAGAAAGGCTGAGGAAGGGTGTTATCAGTCAGGACAGGCTAGTAGAACTAGATTATAATATAATAACAAAACAGTCCTATAAGCTCAGTAGTTTAACTCATCAACTTTATTTTTTCCCCACACTGCAGTATCCAGTGCAGGTCAAGAGTGGGGGGCTCTGCTCATTGTTGTTACTCGGGAACCCAAGGTGATAGAGGCTTCATCTCACTACAGCAGTGCAGGTAATGTGGTGAATCATGAACTAGTGCTTAACGTCCACTTGGAAGTACATATATTACTTCTGCTCACATTTCACTGGCCAAAGCAAATTACAAACCCACCTTTAACTTCAAAGGGAGCAGGCAAGTGCAGTCCTACTATATAGCTAAAAGAAGGAAAATTGGAAATATTTGGTGAATGGCACTTATGGCTTACCACTAGGGGAAATAACTAAGACACATTTAAGCATATTCTGGTAAAATTACTGAACTCTAAGGATGAAGAGAAAAATGTTTCAGGCTTTCAGGCCAAAGAAACATTATTTACAAAGGAAAAAGAATCACATTGGCATCAGATTTTTCTTTTTTTAATTGATTTTAGAGACGGAGGAAGGGAGAGGGGAAGAGAGAAACATTGATGTGAGAGAGAAAACAATCCATTGACATGAGGTTTTCTATAGGTAACACCAAGAAGCTAGAAGATAATAGAATTTATCTACAGATCACTGAGGGGAAAAAAGAAAGAAACATAGAATCTAATGCCCAAGCAAACTTTTATTCAACATAGTACTAGAAGTCCTTGCCAGAGCAATTAGGCAAGAACAAGAAATAAAACATTCGCCCTGGCCGGTTTGGCTCAGCGGTTAGAGAGTCGGCCTGCGGTCCAGAGAGACCCGGGTTCGGTTCCCGCTAGGGGCGCGTACCTCGGTTGCAGTTTGTCCCCGGCCCTGGTTGGTTGTGCGGGAGGCAGCCACTCGATGTGTACCTTTCACGTCGATGTTTCTCTCTCTCTCTTCCTCTCTCTCCCTCCCACTCTATCTGAACAAAAAAATGGAAAAATGTCCTCGGGTGAGGATAAAGAAAAAAAAGAAAACATTCAAATCGGAAGGGAAAAAGTAAAATATCAAATGACATGATATTATTATATAGAAAACCCTAAGGACACCTCCAAAAAACTGTTAGAACTAATAACCAAATTCAGTAAAGTCAGTGAACAGTTTGAAAAAGAAGTTAAGAAAACAATTTCATTTACAATAGCATCAAAAAGAATAAAATACTTAGGAATAAATTTAACCAAGGAGGTAAAAGATTTATACACTGAAATCTTTCAGACATGGAAATAAATTGAAGACACAAATAAATGGAAAGATATTCCTGTGTTCATGAATTGGAAGAATTTATATTGTTAGGTGTCCATACTACCCAAAGTGATCTACAGATTCAGTGCACTTCCTCCCAAAATTCCAGTGGCATTTTTCACAGAAATAGAAAAAAAACAATCCTAAAATTTATGTGGAACTGCAAAAGACCCTAAATAGCCAAAACATCTTGAAAAAGAATAAAGTTGGAAGCATCATACTTCCTGAATTCAAACTGTGTTACAAAACTATTGTAATCAAAACAGTATGTTATTGGCATTAAAACAGAAACATAGTCCTAGCCAGTGTGGCTCAGTTGGTTGGAGATCGTCCCATGCACCAAAAATTTGCACGTTTAATTCCCAATCAGAGCACATACCCAGGTTGTGGGTTCAATTTCAGTCGGGGCACGTGCCAGAAGCAACTGATCCATGCCTCTCTCTCTGTCTCCCTCTCTCTCTCTCTCTCTCCATCTGCCCTCCTTCTCCCTTCCTCTTTCTCTGGAATCAGTGAAAAACATATCCTTGGGTGAGGATTTTAAAAAAAAGACCAGTAAAACAGAATAGAGAGTCCAGAATATACCATATATGGTCAGTTAATTTTTTTTTAAATATGTTTCTATTGATTTTTTGGAGAGAGAGATAGAAACATCAATGTGAGAGAGAAACCTCAATCGGCTGCCTCCTGCACAACCCCTACTGGGGATCGAGCCTGCAACCCTGGCATGTGCCCTGCCCGGGAATCAAACCAGGATCTCTCAGTCCATGGGACGATGCTCAATCCACTGAGCAACATTGGTCCAGCTGGTCAATTAATTTTTGACAAAGGCACCATGAATACACAGTGGGGCAAGGATAATCTCTTCAATAAATGGTGTTAGGAAAACTGGGTATCTACATACAAACCCACAACCGCGGTGTGTCGGGATGATCCCTGGTCAGGGTACATACAAGAATCAACCAATGAATGCACAATGGATGGAACAACAAATTGATGTCTCTCTCAAATAAATAAATTAAAAAAAAATTTTTTTAAGTGCACAGCATAATGGTTTGATATAGGTATAAATTATGAAAGGATTCCCACTGACCTACCCGGCCAAAGCTGCACTTTAAATATATTATAATTTGCCCTGTTTGGTTTGCTGTTCGGTTTGGCTCAGCAGTTAGACCATTGGCCTGTGGACCAAAGAGTTGCAGGTTTGATTCTGGCCAAGGGCATGTACTTCAGTTGCCGTTCGTCCCTGGCCCTGGTCAGAGTCATGCAAGACATTACCAGTAGATGTGTCTCTCTCACATCAATGTTTCTCTCTCTCTCTCTCTCCCCCTCCCACTCTATCTGAAGATAAATAGAAAAATATCCTCGGGTGAGGATTAAAAAATAATAATAATAAACATATTGTAATTTTATTTGTCAACTTTACCTTAATAAAGCTGAAGAGAAACAAAGAATCCTATATTTAGACAAGGTATTCATTCAGCTGCCAGAATAAAAGAAAGATATCTGAGCACAGAGTCAGAGAACCCACTGTTGCCTGCTGCCAAGTCCTTAGTACTGTGCCTTGGGTCTTGGCCCTTGCTGTTCTTCTAGCACAACAAGATATCTGCCTACCTGTCACTCCTTCAGAGGGGTCTTCCCTTACTACTAGCTAACTTAACACACATACACATCTCACTGCTTGACACTTTCCAGTGGTTTATTATGAACATTTCAGTTCAGCTGGTGTGGCTCAGTGGTTGAGCGTCGACCCATGCACTAAGAGGTTGCTGGTTCAATTCCCCCATCAGGGCACATGCCCAGGTTGTAGGCCGACCCCCAGTGGGGGGCCTTCAGGAGGCAGCCAATCAATGTTCTCTCTCATCGATGTTTCTGTCTATCCTTCTCCCTTCCTCTCTCTCTAAAATCAATAAAGAAAAATACTTTTAAAGAAAAGAAAATTTCAAACAAGTTCAATTTGTGAGTCTTTTTTGTTGTCTTCGTTAATCCTCACCCAAGGATATTTTTCCATTAATTTTTAGATATAGTAGAAGGGAGGGAGGGGGAGAGAGAGAGAGAGAGAAACATCAATATGAGAGAGACACATCGATTGGTTGCCTCTCAAATGACCACAACTGGGGCCAGGTATTGAACCTGCAACCCAGGTACATGCCCTTGATGGGGAATTGAACCCAAGACCTTTTGGTCAGTGGGCAGACATGCTAACCGCTGAGCCAATCCGTCCAGGGCTTGAATCTTATTTTTGATGCATTTTATTTTTAATGCATACATCAGTACACTTTCCTCTAAATGCTTCATCATGTTTGTCATTAACCACAGTTCAGTATTTATTTACACTTTTTTTCTGGTTGAGGTACAATTTACAAACATTGACATCTCAAATCTTAATAGTACATTCATTGAATTTTGACAAATACATACATATGTGTAACCCAAATCCTGTCTGTGATTTAGAACATTTTCATCACTCCAGAAAGTTTTCTCATCCCTTTTTCAGTCTTATCTCTGTCTGCCCCAGCTCCTACCTCGTAGAGACAGCCACTGTTCTGATTTTTTCCAGCATAGATTAGATTTCCCTGTTCTAGAACTTCATATAATTGCAATCATAATATGTACTCTTTTGTGTCCTTCATCAGCATGATGTTGTTGCTGATGTTGTTGCATGTATCAGTACTTTGTTGCTTTTTTTTTAATCCTCACCAGAGGACATTTTTCCATTTTTGTTCAGATAAGAGTGGGAGGGAGAGAGAGAAACATCCATGTGAAAGGGACACATCGAGTGGCTGCCTCCCGCACGACCCCAACTAGGGCTGGGGATGAATCACAACTGAACCCGCGACTCATTGGTCTGAGGGCTGATGCTCTAACCGCTGAGCCAAATCGGCCAGGGCACTTTGTTGCTTTTTACTGCTAAGTAGTGTTCTCTTGCATTCCATAATTATACCACAGTTTGTTTATCCATTCTGTTGACGGACAGTTCGGATGTTTCAGTTTTTGCCTGTTAGGAATAAAGCTGTGATGGACATTCTTATACATACTATCTGTAGACATATGTTTTCATTTCTTTGGGGTAAATATTTGGATGAAGAATTGCTTGGGTTATGCCAGGTGTGTGTTTTGTTTTATAAGGATCTACTAGATCTTTTCCCAAAGTGACTGTGTCATTTTGTACTCCCACAAAATGAAAGTTCGAGTTGCTCACCATTCTCACCAATATTTGATGCTATCAATCTTTAAAATTTTTATTATTTGGCATTTTAATAAAACAGATATATTAAAGATTCTCCAGAGAAACAGAACCATGAGGTGTGTGTGTGTGTGTGTGTGTGTGTGTGTGTGTGTAGAGAGAGAGAGAGAGATTGATTATTTATTATAAGGAATTGGCTCGTGCAATTAAGGTAGCTGAGAAGTCTCTTAATCTGCCAGAAAACCCAGGAGAGCCTTTAGTTCCAGTCTGAGTCTGAAGGCTTGAGAACCAGGAGAACTGATGGTGTAAGTCCCAGTGCAAGGGCAGAAGACCAGTGTCCCTGCTCAAATAGGCAGAGAGCCCAAAATCTCCATGCCTTCACCTTTTTATTCTGTTCAAGTCTTCAGTGGATTGGATGATACCCTCCCCATTGTGTGCCCTCCCCAGTCTGCTTTTACTCAGTCTACCAATTCAAATATTAATCTCATAGAGAAACACTCACACAAACACACCCAGAAATAATGTTTAACCAAATATCTGGGCACCCCATGACCCAGTCAAGTTGATGCATAACATTAACTTAACAACAGATAAGTTAAATACACACACACACACACACACACACACACCTATATTAAATTGCTTTTAATTGTCAATGTGACTCTTCTGATGTCTGCTTATGAGCATATTTGAGCATATTTTTAACTCCTGGGAAACAGGTGAGCCCCAGGCTGAAGTCTGGAGGCCGAGTCCAAGAAAGCAGTGTTGAGAGACAGAAGTCAGAACTCTGGGACCTTTCCCTAGTCCAGAGTGTTCTCCAGGAGAGACCTCAGCAAATCATAGACTGTGCAGTGGTTTCTAGTTATTTCTTAGAGAGAGGGGGGTAGTGGAGGAGAATGTGATACCTATGGCCTCTGCTCTTTGGGACATATCTCTGCAGGAAAAGAAAGTCATTGTGTATTACTTCTTGCTCTTAACATTTGCAATAAATCCCACTGAATCACATTCACTTAGTCATGTCTCATTTTATAGGCATTAAGCACCACCAGGATGTGAGAGAAACAGATCCGGCCTGGAAACTGGGAACTGGACAGTTGGGATGCGTTGTTGGGGGGGGGGGGGTGGAGGTAGTGCTCACTGAGCCTCTAGGTGAGAGGAGTCCACATCCACCCCTCCTCCCCGGGACAGGAGGTCCTGCCTGGATGACATGGCTTCGTATTCTCTGGTTGCTTTTTTTGATTCTTCTCTGTTTAGGTGATCCCAGAGACAGGCAGAACTGGGGCAGCGTTAAAATAGTGCATCAGCATAGAAGGGAGGGTCAGGGAGGGAACTGGGGCAACATGTAGAGCTCAGGTCCCGAGAAATCAGGTCTTAAAGGAGAAGGTTGCAGTTTTGCAAAATGAGAAATATATGATCCCTAGAGCACAAAAACTTTAATTTATATTGCAAGATAAATGTTGAAGAGGATTGGGAAAGTTGTTGTAACTCGAGGCAGTTGCCCCTGTCCTTCCTCATTTGCCCTGTCAAATAGAAAGGCCTGGGTAAAGTCCAAGGGGCCCAGTTAATCCGACCCAGGAAGATGTTTGATGCACATGACCATGTGTGGGTTCCTGGAGTCACTGTTGGTTTACCTACCCTACCAGCGGGCTTACCCTTGGACCTGGTAGTAAAACGGGGTCAAGACCCTGCACTGGGTGCCGAATGCAGGCTTGTCATCTCGGGAGCTCTGTTGCCTGATCTCTGTTCCCTCTGAGGATTCCCCACTTAGGCAGGACACTGTTGAAAGACAGGAAGCAGCTGGGTTCTTGTGGCTGATCAAACTGTCCTCGGCTCTTCTGACCGTATAACCTTGAGCTGGTCTCTTGGTTCACTCCCTTCCCTTCGTCAGCGGCAAATAGTAAAGACACAACATGTGCAGGGCACTGCTTCTGAAAGTCAGTTAGATGGAAGAGAAGAAGGCAACTAGGTGCACTTACTGTCTGTTCACCCGGCTTCCAGGGCACGGGCAGGTTTCTAGTCTCAGATGCAGTTAGGGGTCTCCTGGAGACTCTATCTGTCACTTTCTCATGAGGAAAAATCAGGCATCTCTTATACACGCTTCCGGAGTGCCGATGAAGTTCTCATGAAATTGAACAAAATCATGTTGGTTGGATGACTTCACAGACCTTTGGTTTATCTTTGTTTGCCATGCTGATTTTAATTTGATACGGACTTTTTCCAAAATGGTATCAAGTTTCCTAGATATCTTAACCTTTAGATAGCTCATAAAGATCACAGTATTTATCATTCTGTAGAGCAGTTGGTGCTGAATCATGACGGGACAATTACAAGAAAAGATTGGGGCAATAGAGTGGTAGAATCCATCTTGATCACCGGATGACCTTTCAGGAAAGAAGGTGGGAAAGACATTAGATTTTTCCTCTTAGCTCTCCATATTTTTCCATTTCTCTTACCTTTTGCCTTTTAATTTCCATGTAAAAGGTAATTTGCAAACTCAGCGGCTTACAACCAAGGCTGTAGGCTCATGTGCCAAGTGGAAAGCAGAACTTTGTCCTTCCATATTAACAGAATTCCCTGGGGGAAAAATTATTCATTGTTTCAGTTTACCGAATCATCCAGGACTATAGGTACCTCAGGAGAAATTGGGACAAAGTGGCAGATTTGAAATTAGTACTTAGTAATACTTCCGTCTGTAGCATTTAGGAGGTTTCTGCCGTGTGACTTCTCCTCTACTAGTCACAGCTCGGCGACCAAGGTGCACACCGGGCAGTCAGATTTCCTGGGTGTTGTATGCCAGCTCTGGCTATCTGGCTGGCTACCGCGGGCAAGTGACTAACCTTGATGTCCTCTTCTGCAAAATAGTTAACATTAGTACCCACCTCATACTGTGTCAACAAGAAGACGTGTAAAGCCCAGTGGCTGCCCATAGTAATGACTCAGTAAACGTGACCTGTTATTATCATGTGCAAGTGTGGGTGCTGTAGAGGTTCAACAGGGACCGTGGTTCCACGTTGAGTGCCACACAAGATGCTCTGTAAGTTCAAAGGAAACAGATAGGACTGGCAAGTGTGTATCCTGTGCTCCATCACCCCATCTCTCGGACCCCACATCCTTCCACCAGCCCTCCTGTTCCTTCCTCCTTGTCAAGTGCTACCATGTGTGATGACGGGGGTACCACCCACATTTGATTAGCTGCTTTTTAGCGTGCTTTCAGGTTTCTTATCTCATTTGCTTTTAATAAGAATAAGGTAAATGGCTATTTTTCAGACTAGGAAACTGGGGTCCAAGGAGGGTAGATTATTGCCGTGGTCTTCAGGCCAGAAAACCCAGCTCACCTTGGCATTTCCCACTTACGCTATAGACTTTGAGTTCTGTCTTGAGCCTTATCCCCTTCCTCCCCCACCCCCCAATCCAGAGGTCGTGATCCAAGTGGCACTAACCCTGCTTTTGCTGGAATGTAGGTCTCTTCCTACTACAGTGGCAATTCTGCCCAATCCACCTCTTTCTTAAAACCCTGTTCTGAGGTATGTTTTCCCAGCACCACCTAGCAATTATCTCAATTCTGAAACTACCTACCTGGAGATAGCATCAGATCCCACAGGTTAAGGGCTCAGTCCCACAAGACTGCCTCCCCCCACTTCAGACACCAAGCACAAGTCCATGTTTCACCTGTGCTTCTGACCGACTGGCTATTAAGCAGAGGTTCCCACAATCCCCTCCTCACTTTCATTTAATTTGTTAGAGCAGCTTACAGAACTCAAAGAAACATTACCAGACTAGCGGTTTATTATAAAAGGATATAACTCAGGAATAGCCAGGTGGAAGAGATGCATAGGACAAGGTATAGGGAAAGGGCCCTGACTTTTCATGCCCTCTTCAGGGGCACTCCGAACCCAGTCCTTTTGGATTTTTATGGAGCCTTCATTACGTGGGCATGATCGATTGAATCACTGGCCATTGGCGGCTGAACTCAATCTCCAGTCCCTCTCCCCTCCCTAGAGATTAGGGGGGTGGGACTCAACCCTCTGATCAACTGTAGATTTTCCTGGCAGCCAGCACCTAGCCTTAGTTTACCAAGGGACTTTCCAGAAGTTGCGTCATTCACATAAACTCTGATGTGGTTGAAAAGAACTTGTTTTGACTAATAAGACACTCCTTTCACCTTATGGCTCTGGAGATATTTCAGGAACCGATGACAAAAGACCAAGTATTATTGGTCTTAGGATGTTAGGAAATGCCAAGGGTTTTAGGAGCTGTGTGCCAGAAACAGGACAAAGACCAAATATATATTTCTTACTATGAATCACAGTATCATACCTGTGAGCAACTTTCCTCTGATGGAAAGGACTTCAGATTGGGAGCCGAGAAATCTGATTCTAGTCTCAGCCCCACTCCCTCAATTTGACCTAATGGCCTCACTGGGCCCTCTTCATCGGTACAACGAGGGACTGGTCTAAACCTTTGAGTCTCAACTTGTTTCTTCCTAGGACATAAATGTTCAGTGACATTCCCTTGTAGACCTTCTTGTTAGGTGGCTTACTTCCCAGTACCTTAGCTGTTACTCGCCTCCCTCCTCTGCAATCAAGGAATCATGTTGGGGTGCAGGGGTTGGCTGTTGCTGTTATAGCAATAACCATGAATCTGTTCTAAGTTTTCAGGAAAGTGAAGAATGTGTGGGGTGTAAAGCTTTTTAGTAGTAACAAATCACTTTGACACCTCCCAGGGACTGCTCAGGGCCTGGTCCAGAGCACATCACATCCGTCCGGGCCTGCCCACAGCCCTGGGCCCTCAGCCTGCAGACAGAGTGTTGGCTTCACAAGTTTAAAGCGGAAGTATCCTGTAGTCACTTAAATTGTTGCAAAACTATGGTATTTTGAGTCAGAAAAGAAGGTGAACCAACCTCTGAAGAAAATGAGACAGCCTTCTAATGACTGGTCATTCTGTGGAATGCTCTTTGATAGAAGTCTAGGTTTGTTTGCAGGGCACAGGCATGAGGGCAGATGCAAGGGTGCGTGAGTGAGGCTGCACGGAGGGGAAAGACACTGGTGGGGTGTGGGTTCTCCTCTGTCCTGCAGCAGCTAACAGTCAACACCAACCCTCAGCCTTTTACCTATTTCATAAAAAATGTCGCTGATAGATATTACCAGCATCCATTAAAACTGTGCATGGAACATTTTGACTAAAAATTAACAGAAGAGACAAATCTTCACAATAATAACTTTTTAACAGTATTGGATCCTTTCGGTAGAATGGAAAAGAATCCATTTGAAAATAATTTCATTAAAAGTAAAATGGGAGAAATTGGAAATAGTTTATCTGTGTTTATCTAAAAAAAGTCATTTATTAAAACATCAAGGGCCCTGGCCGGTTTGGCTCAGCGGTTAGAGCATCGGCCCACGGTCCAGAGAAACCTGGGTTTGGTTCCCGCTAAGGGCTGTACCTTGGTTGCAGTTTGTCCCCAGTCCCGGTGGGGGTCGTGTGGGTGGCAGCCAGTCGATGTGTCTCTCTCACATCGATATTTCTCTCTCTCTCTCTTCCTCCCTTTCTCCCTCTTGCTCTCTCTGAAAATGAATGCAAAAAGTGTCCTCGGGTGAGGATAATAAATAAATAAATAATAAAAATAAAATAAAAACATCAGGGGACTATGTTTGCTTAGTGGCATTTAGCTCAGAAGATTCTCAACTGAGAAATCTCCAACACTGATACAGTTCTGATGAAACCCCTTGGGTGCATAAGCAGTCCACACGTGGGAATAGAGCCCTGTGTTCGCCTGAAACAGCTGTTGCTCCCAGTGGCATATAGTTAAGGCACGCGTGGCATTTGGGAGCACTCTGGTGGGCCACCCCACTGCTTGCACACTCAGAGGACAGCTGCCTTAGCCACAGGGAGGCAAAGGTGCTCTGAGTGAGGGATGGAGGTGCTGGTGACAATAGGAATTCCTCCCACAGGGTACCCAACCAAGTGGTTTGAGGGCTGCGAAGTGGAAGATGGATTATTTAGTTACCCTGATTTGATACCTGCCTATTCCCACTGCCCCTAGACCCCCTTGGGAAAGGGTCTGAAAGAAAAGAAAACTAAAATTAGCTGTCAGTGACTTCTGATAAACTTCAGTGAGGGGCCTATGACTGGGAGAGTACTAGTGAAAAAATGGGAGTTGGGGGCTGTAATAAAATAATGAAAGTTTGGGTCATTGAATGAAGGAGAAATCTAGTCTAGGATGTATCTAGATGTCAATTCTCCATGTCGACTCTGGCCCTACATGGCCATAGTCATGTAAGAGTATCCACATTTATAATGAATATATTTGGTTTGGAGAAAACATTTCATCCTGTTTTCCTCTTTTTCAGGTTTCAAGTGCCCCATTTGCTCCAAGTCTGTGGCTTCCGATGAGATGGAAATGCACTTTATAATGTGTCTGAGCAAACCTCGCCTCTCCTACAATGGTAAGGGCTTGGCCAGGAGCCTCTGAGTGAGGGTCTTCCCAACCTTACACGGCTCTGGGCAGCACTTCCACCCGCCTTCTGGCAGGAATTCCTGAGTGGTGATGGGAAACCCGGGAAGTCTTGCTGCACCAGTCAGAGAGGAAGAGCAATGGGACAAGGAAGGAAGGCCCAGGGATCAGGTCCATGCTGCCAGGAAGTCTCTAGGGTCACTCAGTCCCTCTGCCCTTGCTCCTGACCCCTTGGTTTCTTGGACCTCTAGTTGGGTGATAACAGCTTTTGCCTGTTCTCACACCTGACAGCAGAGGGCCCAGGGGGTGTGCCACCTCTCCTTGGGGGACAGGGAGTTTGTGCCAGTGGTTTGCATGGAGTGCTTAAGGCCTGACTCTCCACAGCAGAATAAGTGTAATATGTGGACACCTTTAGAAAATAAAAACACTGAGCTGCCACCTGGTCGCTCCACCAAGGCCATGCTGCTTCCCACCGTGGAGGCTGCCTCAGAGCTGAGCAGTGAATACACGCGTAGGAAACTGAGCCAAGGACTCCATGAACCCAAATCCCCCTATTATGGCACCTCTCTGGACAAAATGAGTGTCAACATCTGCCTGGTAAGGATTTGAAGCCTGGCTGATCTGAGTTCAAAGCCGCCTCTACCGCTTACTGACTTATCATCCTAGACAAGTTGCTCAGCTTAGCAGAGCCTTGGTTTTCTGGTCCATAAAATGGGAATATCAATACCTGGTTCATAGGATTTTTGTCAGGATAAAGTAAGATATTACATGTAAAATCCTTCAGCACAGAGCCTGGCACACACGGTCAGCCCTTGGGAAGTTACAGCAGCCCTGAAAGAGGCGAGACCATCCTGGGTTTCTTTTCGTCATTTTGCAGAGTGGACTGGCTGTTCTTTAGTGCTGCGCGTCCTGTGCTGCTGGCGGCGCTCTGGTTTTTAATTCTTATGTGCTTAGTCTGGTCTTCGAACCATGTTCATCAGAGAACTGTGTCTTCTACGAGAACAGGCACTGGATCTGAGTGGGCGCACCCCGACCCCGGCACTGGGCCCACCTTCTAGGATTAAAGTCACAGCAGTGCTTAGGAAAAGAGTCTGTGACGTCTCAGAGAGTCTGAGGACTGGACGGGAGGTGAGCCTGGATTGCTTTGCCCCCATCCTGATGGTGAAAATTTCCTGGGTAGACGCTTTACAGACCAGTCCTTGGGCTCCTGCCTCCTCAGACCCCCGTCTGTTCCTTCCCCCACACAGCATTAGCCTGGGGAGGCCTGGTGAGTCCAGATTTTTCCTATGAAATGAACCTGATGAATCTGATTCACTCACTTCTCCTGAAAACACATCCTACTATTCTCATCTCCTGTTTACTTGCTCAGCCAAAGGGCTCTGGGTGTGTTCGGGAGGGCCTGTTACCTACTGTCTCAGCTACACGTAGTCTGGTAACCTTTGCTCAGGTTGGAGGACCCACTGCAGGGAAGGTTGTGGCCCTGTCTCCATCTCCAGCCTTTCTCCCCCTTCATATTCTCCTGGTGTCCAGAAAGCCCCTCTCCTCTCCAGCAGACAGCCCCTCCCTGTCCCTGGGACTGACGGCCGCTGTGTCTGAATGTGTTGTCACGCGCTCTGGGCTTCCCGGTAGGCTTGTCAGTGTGTGTCCCTTGCAGGCTGCTCCAGCTCCGCTTTGTCCTGTTCCTTGTCTCTGCCTGGGACCATGGACGGAGAGGAGTCTTCTCCCCAGCCATGCTCTCAGAAACTGTGTTCGCTTATTTTCCACATTGTGCAGAGCCCTCATGAAGACCGCTTTTTGTCCCATGGGTTGCTGGGGAGAGATCTCTGTAGACACTGCCTTGTGTCATAAGAACACAAAGCAGCCTCAGAGTGGGCTCACCCGAGAGCACTGGGCTCTTGGTGTCATCAGGGAGAACTTTGCAGAGGCAGCTGTGGAGGACAGAGTGCTGTTGGGGCCACCTGAGAACGGAGTACCCCCGGCCCATCTGGAGAATGGGGAGGGGAAGGGGCTCAGACTGTAACCTGGAGAACTGCTTGGTGCTGCCCATAACATCTCCTCCCTGCCAGCAGCCATGGGGAAGGGTCCTCTTGTCCTTTCACTTTCATCTCCATAGGAGAGCAGGCTTGGCAGCCTGGTATCTAAGCACAAGTCACCTGCAGAAGCCATACTCAGAGTCATGGTTCCCTTAGAGGACAAGGAGGTTGGCCAACCAGCCTGAGACATCACTATGGCTGTTCTCATTCTGTTCCTGTTTATTCCCTCCTCCTCCTCCAATTGAAAAACCACCTCCTCAGAGTGTGTGTGTGCGCGCGCATGTGTGTAAACTAGGGGCTTTAAACTCAAGGATCATCCTTTGCAAAAGCCAGTCCTTTACCACCAGAGGCAAGGAGAGGGCATGTTGCATGGGTCCTATCGTGGAGTTTGTCATAAGGTGATGAAGGTGCTTCAGAAACAGTGGTCTGGCCCCTCCATGTGCGCTATCAGTGTGAAAAGGAGGCCTTGTGGCTTGACTCCTCCTATTGTCTTTCTTTTCTGAAGACACCTAGACCTTCCAGGTAAGAAGGCTTTAGCCACCTGGGTTTTGTATATGGAGTGGGAGTCTCCAGGGCTGGTCTAGGTCCTGTTCTCGTTCAGATAAAGCACAGGCCTTTCAGGGTCCACAGGCCAAAGCCCCCAGGCTGGACCTCTAGGTATTTATTTTGGTTTTGCCAATAACATATCTTACCCATGATTTCTCATCATCCCAACCTCCCAGCTTCACTTTATCTTTTCTAATTTAAAAAAAAAAAATGTGGAGACTTAAAAAGTCTGTGAAGTATAGAGCTCACAAGATCTTTCTAGAAAGGCGGCAGGATGAGGCTTTCCCAGTGGATAGAGAAAGAAATGCTGTTTTCTTAGGAAGATTCACTAGACCTCCTGGTCACTGCCCTGGAGACTTCCCATCTACACACACACACACACACACACACACACACACAAACTCTGTAACTGCTGGCACCAATTGGGGAATTTTTTTAGAAAATTTACAGCGGTTATATAAGATGAAATTTAGTTAACCACCAAAGGAAAAAAAGTAGAAACCTCCTAAATGAGGCAGATAGAAAATAGTATTTTTCTTATTATGAGGGTTGGCTTGAGCCGATGGTTGGAAGGCCTCCAGTAGCCGCCCGCCAGATTGAAAAAACAAAACACATTTAGTAAAGGCAAGACTAGTTCAACTGGTTTGCCCAGTGCTCAAGAGAAATGTGAAGACCAGTAGCCTGTGTTCTCAGGGCAGGCGCTAACCCCCCTGCTGGAGGGGTAGGGAGGGCGCCAGACCCCAGAGCACTAAATTTGGCATCCTTGCTCTCCTCTTCCAGGGCGGCTCTGAGCTCAGGACAACTAGGAGATAAAGAAGGAGTTGGAGGGACCCATTTTTGTGGGTAAATGTGGTCAGCTTGAATAGGCCTTTTAATTTCTCTCCCTTTCCAACATCTGTTTGTGGTTCTGAGACTGGGGGGAACTCGCCCTCAAGAATATGTACTCAAATTTTGACCAACCAATTGCTCAGCTAGCAGAGTGAGCCTCGAGATGGGGACCTGATTTTGCTATGAGCAGAAGAGAGTTGTATGCAGGGGTGGAGGAGGGGCGGACAGATGACTGGCTGCCCATTGAAAGCATGGGAGTCCCTGGTTCCAGGACCAGCCAGGGGTTCTTGGCCCTGGGGAATTCTGGTGTGTAGCAGGTTCCTTTGCCAGTGGTATTAGGAGAGCTTGGTGGTGCTCAGAGCAGCTTCAGAAGATTCTCTCTCCTCGGCTTTCTTTTATTTTTAATTAATTGATTAATTGATTGATTATTTAAATGATTTTATTGATTACAGAGAGAGAGGAAGAGAGAGTTAGATGCTCTGGCTGGCATGGGTCGGTGGTTAGAGCATCAGCCTGTGGACCAAAGGTTTGATTCCCGGTCAAGGGCACATATCTGGGTTGTAGTTTTGATCCCTGGATAGGGTCCATGCAGGAGACAACCAATCGATGTGAGAGAGACACATCTCTTTCTCTCTCTCTCTCTCCCTCCCTTCCACACTTTCTGAAAATCAATGGAAAAAATATCCTCAGGTGAAGATTTAAGGGAAAAAAATGAGAGAGAAAAGTAGAGAGAGAAACATTGATCGGTTGCCTCCCATACGTGCCCTGATTGGGGAGCGAACCTGTAACCTAGGTATGTGCCCTGATCTGGAATCGAACCAGTGACCTTGTGGTGCATGGGACAATGCTCAACCAACTGAGCCACACCAGCTGGGCTCTCCTCAGCTTTCTTTGGGGTGCAGACCCCATGTCCTGCTTCTTTAAGATCCTGACTGCCTTCCCCTCCTATCTCCCAAAGGTCATTGTCCCCAAATTCAGGGCTCTTGAAATGCTGAGTGCCACACAAGGTTTAAAGGAGAGGGAATCTGGCTCCCTTAAAAGCAGGAATGCCTGCTGCTAATTTACCTCTAGCCGAGCCAGCAGACCTGAGTAAGTGGTGCTTTTTTGGCCTGTGTCTCTATTGAGACCCTGTATTTGGGATGGAAATGCCTATTCTTGGGTCTGGGGGATCCAGGTCCTGGCAGGGGGTTTGCCTAACCCCGTGGGGCACTGCCAGGAGCTGTTGTTGGAGATGCAGTAGCAGCTGCCCGGTCTGGCTACAGAGGTGTCTGGCCTGGTGTTCCTCCTACAGAAGGGAAAGGAGGAGGACGTTCCTAGCAGTTGCTGATTGGCAGGCCAGGCTGCTGGGTGAATGAGGAGTGGGTGGGAGGGAAGGGGGCCAAAGGAGGAGACTGAGCGGGTCGCTGTGGGGAGCCTCTGTCAATCAAAGCCCTCTGGCCTGAGCTTTAGTGCCTCCCTCCTCTGGGCTCTCATCATTGCAGCCCACTTCACCACAACAGTTGGATCACACCTCACAGTCCTGGGGTGTTGGGTGGGGATGCTGGTAGGGGAATTCTCTCTGCTAGAAGTCTCCCTTTTGCCCAGAGATTTCCCAGGAATGGAGCAGGCAAGTCTTGGCGTCAGTGGCACCGCCCCTTCCTTCCCCCAGGAGACTGGGCCAGCGGCTCTGCGCATGCTGAGAGGCTGCAAGACCAGGCTCTTCCGCACCTACGCTGGAAATGAGGCCAGGGGGTGGAGACTGTGTGTCTGTGTCATTTGCTGGGGTTCTCCCTCTGGCTTCCACTTCCCTTCCCACCAGGGCCTTGCCTGCCATCAGGCACAAGGAGAAACATGTTATGTGCAGTCCCACACTCAGCTGCCAGCTTCGGGCAAAGTCAGGAAGCACAGTTTTGTTTGTGTGTTCTCATCAACCAGCATTGGTTGAACCCCCTCCTCTGAGGACCTGGGGATGCCAAGGGGCATTGGAGTTCATCTGCAGAGTGGCCTCAACTTGTGCCAGGCCCAGCATTCTTGGCTTTGTGCTATGAGGTCTCCCCACAGTGGGCATCAGGCTCCCAGCTGCAAGTGTGGAAGCCTTGTAGGAACCAGTTGATCGTCAGGCTTCAGCTTCGGTCATTTCCTCTTCCCTGCTAGGCTCCCAGGGACATCTGGGGGCTGCTGATTTCCAGGGCCCCAGGGATTGGGACAGGAAGTTTCACTCAACCCACTCCAACATGTTCCTGCCTTCCACCGTGGGAAGAAGGCTGCTCCCTGGGCACTGTGCTGGGTGTGAGCACTGCTGGCTTCCCTACACAGTCAAGTTCCAAGCCCCATCCCAGGAGCCTTCAGGCAGCCTTCCGATTTACAGACAGAGAAAATGACCACCGATTGTCCTGTGGCCAAGAAGCTGAGAGAGACTTTTCTACAAGCTCATGTGCACGGCTCATGTGACATTTTGAGTTGGTTTTATCTTGGGCTTTTTCCTCGGGCTTCCTGGTGAGGGGCTTTGAGTCACCATAGCCTTCTAGGCCATGAAGAATCATCATTTTATGAGCCCTAGATGTTTCTCTTTTCACCCGAGTAATCAGAGGGCACAGGGAAACAGCAGTGAAGGAGGGCACCAATTAGAGGGTCCCAGGCCTGCCCGACTGTTCATGAGCCCTCTGACTTAGGCAAGATGTCTGACTTCTGGCTTCAGTCTCTCTTTTTTTTTTAATCCTCATCTGAGGACATTTTTGCATTTATCTTCAGATAGAGCAGGAGGGAGAGAGGGAGGAAGAGAGAGAGAGAGAAACATCAACGTGAGAGAGACACATCGAGTGGTTGCCACTCACACGACCTCAACCGGGGCCGGGGACAAACTGCAACTGAGGTACGTGCCCTTAGCGGGAACCGAACCCAGAACTCTCTGCTCCATGGGCCGACACTCTAACTGCTGAGCCAAACTGGCCAGGGCGGCTTCAGTCTCTTTGTCTGTGAAGTGGGAACAACACCATGTCCCCTGCCTAGCTCCTAAGATTGTGAGGCTCAAGTAAACACACATACATAATCTCAATATATATCATGGACAGTGTTCACAAACAAGTAAAATCTTAGTGGTGCACTGGCCAGTGTGGCTTCGTTGGTTGGGCATGGTCAAGGGCACATGCCCGGGTTGTGGGCTCAATCCCTGGTAGGGGCACATACAGAAGGCAACTGATTGGTGTTTTTCTCTCTTTCCCTTCCTCTCTCTAAGATCAGTTAAACAAAAAACCCACATGTAGACTTGGCCAGCCTCCTAGAACTTTCCATTAGGATGTCCCAGTGGAGCTGCCTAGTCAGCACCTCCCACTCAGCTCTGAATTCATCACTTCCTTCCCATGCCTGTCCTCCTCCTCCTGGGTTCCCTCTCTTAGTGACAAGTGCCTGACATTTGCCCAGATTCCCTTGCAAGCACACATTCCTCCCTTCCTGCCCCCGGTGCGAGTGCAGGCCTTGACCTCACTGCCCCCTGCATTGCTGCCTTGGCCTCCAGAATGGGCTCCCCATCTGCAGGCTCTTCCAGTCCCTCCATCTGGAGACCAGATGTGATCAGAGTGGGTCCCTAGGGCCTCGGTGAACCAGATAATACCCAGGTGCCACAGCAGGACACGAGTTTGGTCTCATTCCCCCAACCCTCTTGGCTCCAGGAGTCTGCACCTGCCATAGCAAACCTCCTGCAGTTCCCAGGTGTGCAGATATTGTTCCCTTTGCCTGAAATATCCTTCCTTGAACAGTCCCTACTCCAATTAGGCATTTTTCATATCTCTCATACCTGGGCTTGTATGCGTCATAAGACTTCCTAGAAATTGCTGTGCCATTCATTTCCATTTTCTTGTTTTGGTCTCTCCTGCTAGACTGTGAGTTCTTGCATCCTGAGTTCATGGCTTATTCACTGAGTCACCAGTGCCCAGAATGGTGTAGACATTCAGTAAAGGACTGCTGACTCAGCTGTGGTGCTCTTCCCGTTCTGCTCGGCTTTTCTGGTCATGGCTTTGCTGGGACCCATCGTGTGCAGTGGCTTCCTTCCATTCATTCATTTTTGTGTGGGAGTGGGGGACCTTTTTTCTTTTTTCAAAAAATTGAATTTTACAATTTAATAGCATTTAGAACATTCACAGTGTTGTACAATCACCATGTCTATCTAGTTACAAACATTTCACCTCAGAAGAAAACCTCTTGCATGATTCTACTTATGTGTGATATTTAAGATAGTCAACCTCATAGAACCAGGGAACAAATGGAATGACGGTTGCCAGAGGTTGAAGGGAGAGGGAAATGGGGGTTGCTACTCAACAGGTATAAAGTTTCAGTTATGTAAGATGAGTAAGTTCTAGAGATGTTGTACAACATTGTGCCTGTAGTTAAGACTCTACTGTACACTTAAATTTTGTTAAGAAGACCAATCTCCTGTTAAATGTTCTTACCACAAAAAGAAAAACCCTTATCATTAAATAGTCACTCCCCATTCCCTCCTGCCCTTGGCCCCTGATCTACTTTTTGTCTCTAAGAATTTGCCTCTTCTGGACATTTCATGTAATAGAATCATATACTAGGTGGCCTTTTGTATCTGGCTTCTTTCGCTTGGCATAATATTTTTGCGGTTCATCCACACTGTAGCATGCCTTGGTTCTTCATTCCTTTTCATGGCTGAGTAATAGTCCGTTGCATGGATATATCACGTTTTGTTTATCTATTCATTAGTTGGTGGGTGGACATTTGTTTCCACCTTTTGGTTCTGCTGAATAGTGCTGCTATGGATGTACTTGTACAGGTATTTGTGAAAGTACCTGCTTCTTCCATTCATTCTTGCCTTGTATTACTATACTTCTCTAGTCATCACCATATAGTAAAACCAGAAATCAGTGCACTTAGTCTTTGTGTATGTTTAGGGAAAAAGTCTATTCAGGGAGATAGTTTACCTCATGCTGCCTCTGCTACACATCTATCCCTCTCTAAGCCCTCAAACCCTAACCCTAACCCTGGGCCACTTATTGGTGATTAAACCCATTTTATCTTTGCATAATTAATGTGTGATATGCATGTTTATCTCTGCAGTGAGGGCCTTCAGGTCCAGATCCACCTTGGGCTTCTGTGTCCCCCATGGTGCCTTGTACACGTTGGGTGACCCAAGCAGTCCCAACCAGTTTTAGACCCGTGCCTGCTTTGTGCCACCTGTCTGCTGGTCACTGACCCTCTTCTACTCTCCCGTTTCCCTTTGCAGATGACGTGCTGACTAAAGACGCGGGTGAGTGTGTGATCTGCCTGGAGGAGCTGCTTCAGGGGGACACGATAGCCAGGCTGCCCTGCCTGTGCATTTATCACAAAAGGTATGTATGAGAGGACAGCAGGGCCAACCTAGCCAGATCCCAGAGGGCTCCTTCCTTTGCTGCGGGTGGGGAGAGAAGGGCAACACTCATCATTCTGTTTCTGGTTGCAGGACAGCTCCCCCTCTCACACACTCCGGGGAGTTAGTGGGGTTGAGGCAGAAGCCAGCTTAGTATAGGGCCGAGCCATATTGCCAGAGATTCTGCTCTGGATTGGTGGCCTGCCTGGATGGTGGGGGATAATGGGGAGACCTTGGAGCTCCACAGGTTGGAAGTGCTTAGGATCCCACAGAGCCAAAGATTCCCATCTTTGGAAGGTTGATTCTTCATTCGTCTCCCCAAGCCTTCTCTTCCTCCATGGGCCTCTCTGCTCCATGGGGTGAGGCCTCTCATCATTGCAAGAAAGACATCAAGGAGCGGTGTGCTTGCTGCCCCTGCATCCGCCCCTTTTCCCCAGAGGGCCAGGAGGCAGGAATGGCCACTACCTGGCACTGAACGCTGCTATAATTAGCAGGGCTGAGATTTGTCCTCGGGCTCCAGCAAGAGCCTTGTTCTTGTTTCCAACTGGAAAGAAGACACCTCCCTACCCAAGATGGGAGGACGCTCTGTGCTGCCTGTGGCTGCCACCTGCTCTTGGCTCCTCGAGCTTCAGAGCTTCTTCCTGACGCATGGGCTTTTCCTAAGCCTGACTCACAGGGCCACTGGCCACAGGGCAGTCGTGGTTCCGGGCACACAGATGCAGCTGATGCAGGGGAGGCTCAAGGTTGGCCTGGAGGAGGGGGTCTTGGTCCAGACCCAGCACAGAGTGCTCCAGTTTCCTGGCCAGGCACCAAACAGAACCAGAAGAAGGGAATCTTTGGCTCTGGGGAGAATTATGCAAATTACCTGTCTGGATCCTGTCTTTGAAAATACCCAGATGTTGGTTTACAAATCAGAAAGCTGTCTTGAGGCAATCTCTGTTCCCTCTTTGATTCAGACAGCCCTTTCTGTAAACACTGGAGACCAGGGTTTCACTGTCAGCCTCCTGTCTGGCTCTCCTTAGCAATGTCACTAAGCCAGAGGGCTGTCCTTCTCTGAAACCACAGCCAACCAAACTAGGTACTTTAGGGGTCTTCTAAGAAGTCACCCCCTGGGGAGGGAGCCTTGAAGCTGCTGCTTTGACCCAGGAGAGGGCTCTCTCAGGTCCCCAGAGCTCAGAGGCTTGTGGGTCTTGGTTCCCACTTCCTGCCCTTCAAGCCTTAGGGATAGCTGACCGGCTGCCCTGCACTCTGGCCCTCCTCACTAGTAGCTGTTGCCATCCCCCTGGGCTCCGTGCAGGTAAAGTCTTGATCCTTTTCAAGGCCACACTCCACCCTTCCAGCATCCAGATCCACCCAATCCTGCACCCATGCCAGGTTGGCTGCCCAGGCTGAGCCAAGATCTATCTTGGTATTCTGCCTTCTTCTTGCTTCAGAAAGTGGGTATCTGGGGACACGCTTATTTTCCCCTGGGATCCTCGCAGGCGAGATTTAGGAAACCCCTGCTCAGAAACCTGACCCCAGGAGCGAGCCCCATAAAGAGCGGCCTGGTCAGCGATAACGTGTCTCCCCTTGCTGCTTCCCACCTCAGCTGCATAGACTCGTGGTTTGAAGTGAACAGATCTTGTCCAGAACACCCTGCGGACTGACCCTGCTGGGCTCGCTTGCTGACTCTTCTCAAAGGTGAGCCAGTGGTTTCAGGTGTTCTGGGCTCAAGGCTTGGATCAGGTCACTCTGGGGCCTGGGGGTGGGGGGTGAGTTGCCTTTACACACCCCCAGGAGGGAAGCAGGGGGCGAGGAGAACACCATCAGTTAGTAGTTCTGTGGTAGGGTGTGATTCTGGAAAGGCTAAGAGATGCAACCTTGCATGATTATGAAAAGAAACCTGCTCAATACAGTTGATTCTTTGGGGAAAGACCAGTCTATTCCAGACGTCTAGGGTGAAATCTCCCTTGAGAAGGTTCAGGAAGAGCTTCTTGGAATGTGCCAGGAGGAAGAAGCCACAGGAGGGAGAAGCCACATGAGCTCAGGACCTTGGGCTTGTACCTGCCTTGTGCTTGCTGAGCAACTAGGGCAAGTCCTCACTCCTTGTCCCTGTGTAGACATCACACTTTCTGAACAACATAGTCTGTGGGGCCGTGCGTTGTCCCCTGTGGTACTGATCAGCCATCGTTCCACTGCTGGTTCTTCCCGCCTCAGGCTGCCTCCCTCATGCACACTGCCAAACGGATCTGAGACCTCCAGGCCAGACTTAGCCCACCCACCCCTCAGCACAGGTCCCTGGTTCCACAGCAGGCCAGTCAGCGCTCTTCCTCCCCAGAATGTGCACACACGTCCCCCTCTGGAACCTTCTGGTCTGACCTCTCCATTTCTTCCCCAGGGCACCCTGCTTTATTGCTGACCATTCTTTCCTGTCCCCCATCTTACCTGTCCCTTCCGAGTTCTGGGCTGGCACTTTCTTTTTTTCTGGGAAACAGACAAAACCCCCAGGGAAACTGAAACTCTGACTTTACCTCCTCTTACATCCAAAGGTTTTGGGGCCTCTTTTCTCTCTCTCTCTCTCCCTCTCGTTTTTTTTGTGTTTTTTTTTTCTCTCTTTTGTTCTTTGTTAGGTTTGTTTTATTTATTCCAAATAAACTTTCAGAACAGCTGATGATGGCAGACAAATCAGGGACATTTGCTCTTTTTACCTTCACCTCAAAAACTGAGGACATGGGGAGAAGAAACAGTGAGGGTGAGAGTGAGACAGAGGGAGTGGAGCCTGGCGCTGGAGTGCAAGTCCAAATTCTCCGGGCCCAGATTGGAACCACAGGCACCCAACCCAGCCTCAGCCCGATACATGCGGCTGGCTACGGCCCGACGGGAGAACGACTTATGTATTGTGGTCCACACAGGGACAGCCAGCCCTGTTCCTGAGAGGAGGCTTCGGACACTGGGGCAGAGCTGAGCTGGGGACACCAGTGGGAACAGGGCACCCCTACCACACTGACTTCCAGAGAATGGTTCTCCCTTTCTCCCTGAGGACACCAAATTGGATGAGCCACGAGTTTGAGAGAAGAAAGAATCGACTGCCCTCCTTCCCCTCACCCCTCATCCCAGGAGGGAAAGGGCATTTTCTTTTTCACCTTTGAAAGGCATTGTGGGTCTGTCTCTAAAGTGTTTACAAAAAAAAAAAAATCATAAAAAAAAAAGTCTAGTGTCGACTGGTGTTTTCGCCCGTGATGTTTACAGATTCCTGTCTGCTGCCCAGCTAGAACCCACTCAGTGACAGAAACGAGCAGAGCCAGGTTCGCATTCTGGTGGCCTGGGAGCCCGCTCGCACGGTCCTGTGCCCAGCGCCCCCGTCGGTTCGGCCCCTTCCATCACCAGCCGCTCTGCCTTGGTTTCCTTTGTCCATTTTTCTGGCTTGGTTTTGCACTTTTCTTCCCCTTGGGACCCTGAGATCTTGACTTCATTGCCAAAAAAAATTTTAAAAACCCATGGAAGACCTTTTCCCCCTCCATTCCCGATTCTCTTCCCTCCATCCCTCCTGGTTCTGGTCAGTTCAGAGGATTTAACAATCACAAGTGTCCTGCAAAAATGCCTGAACATTTTCCTTAGACCCTTGTGGATTTTTTCCCAGAAAACTTAAACAAACAAAAGACTTATTAAAGGAATATGTACAGTTACCCGTTTTCAGGCACTCTGAGAACATTTTAGCCATTGATGTTCACACGTGGCATCAGCCCATGCAAGATAGGTTTCTGTATTTATATATTAAAATACAAAAAAAAAAAAAAAAGAACCCTTATAAAATGTTTTAAAAATTGTTTGAAGTTGGGGGAAAAGCTTTCTTCATTAGTCAAGATGTTTTGATATGGTATTAAAATAATGTCTAATAAAAGATGCATTGTGTGACTTTATTTTAATGGTGCTGTTACGCAATCAGGAAATGGGGGTTGTACACCCTGTCTCCCACTCCCCCACCCCCACCTCCTTAGCCTTCCTTCAGGGTACTGCTTGGGACTGCAAGTGTGATGGGGTTCTCAGAGCAGTCGTGCCTGGGTAGAGGGAATGTGGCAGGTCAGACCCCAGTCCCACAGGTTTACTAACCATCAGGCATCATGGAATCAGTCTACCATCACCTGTGGAGTGGTTGTGACAAAACTCTTTTGCAAGATCTGCAGGTACAAAGATCTCAAAGCCACTGGAGGCTGCAAGGATGTGGGTTCTTCCAGGTGTTGGCCCAGTGCCCCGCCTCCCTGCCCGCCTTCATCCTCTGCTCCTATCAGTCCATCTCAGTGCTGACTCATGGGCATGTTTCATTGAGGCCCAGAGACAGGCCCTGTTTTGGGGCTAAGCCAGCTCAGAGCCACTCGGGGCCCACGAGAGTTGGCACAGCTCAGGCTGGGCGGGAAACTCAGGGCAGTGGGTAGCACTGCACACCCAGTCTCTGTCCCCGTGCCAGACAGGCTCCCAGAGCAGTATTCCAGAACCTGTGAAGGGCAGCTCTGGAGGGAGACGACTCCACACCGCTGCCCTTTCAGGCCTCCGTGTGCTGTGGCCCTGTGGGCCCAACCCCACCAGGCCCTGGTTCTGCAGCCGTCTTCCGTCAGACAGTTCCTGAAGCTCCTCCTCTGCAAGGGCGTTGCAGGCCCGTGGGCAAATGTGAGCTGAGGTACAGGCACACTCAGTACGTTCAGAGATATACTAAAGAAGAGTATGTGTGTCTGAGCCTAGGCCTTGGAGTCAGACCCTCCTGAAGCAGAGACCCGGGACCAGCGATCACCGTGGTGGCCAGAACGTGGGCTTGAAACTATCTACTTGTGGCTCCTCTACTTCTTGGCAGAATGATCTTGGGGAAATGACTTAATTCGTCTAAACTTCAGATTCCTTGCATGTGAAGTGGGGACAAAGTCATGCAACTAAAAGGTCACCAGGAGGGCCAGAGTCTGCCCAGAAGCCCCTGGCACATGCACAGCAGGCCCTCTGGTAGCTGCGTCACCGCGGAGAGCCTTGTTCTGTTCACAGCGCCGCCTGCTTCTGCCTGGCAACCGTCTCCCTGTTCTATGTTTAATTCCTCCAGCACAGCTGGCCCGAAGGAGATCTCCTTGCCTGACCCCTGGGCCTGCAGGCAGAGGGCTGTATGCCCACCTCAGTTACTTAGGCCTGGAGGCCTTGGCAGCATCTTGGGTGAGCTGAGTGGTTGTGAGTCAGGTGGGGCAGGGCTGGTGCTAACCCCCTCTCCCACCCCAAGCGACTTTCACTCCCACCTGGCACACTGCAGCCCTCTGCTGACTACCCTGCCTCCAAATTCAGACCCAGATTGCCAGCTCCAGCTCGTGGGTGGGTGTGGGACAAGGGTGTCTGGGCTTCCCAGGTAGAACTGGTATCTGTCTTCCATCCAGACAGCTTTCAGAGGGGAGGGGATAGGGAGGAGCTGGGAGGTAGGTCCCACCCACTCTCTCTGGGGGGCTTCCTGGACAGGAGTACATGTATAAAATCATCTAGTGGCTTTTCAATGTTGTTGAGGTTTTAGGAGAATGTCCTTATGCTTAGGAGACATATGGTGAATTATGTAGGTGAATGATGTCAAGGAATATGTAAATTTCAAATGGGTTTTTTCTCCAAAATAAGACAAAACATTCGTTGTTGAATCTTCAGTGGCTGCTATGTCAGTGAACAGTGTACTTGTTCTTTCAACTCTTCTGTATATTTGGAATTTTTCCTAATAAAAAACTGTGGGGAAATAGCCATTTGCTGAGCACCTGCTAGTTGCCAGACCGTGGGCGAAACCTGGGAGGTGGGGTCCAGTGAGCTGTGTCTCCGTGGAACACAGGAGGCTGACCTGTATGGGGTGGTTTGGGGAGGGAGCCAATGAGACTGGCCCCACACCACCCCTTGGCACAGCTACTGCTCCCATCCAGGGCAGCAGGGGGACGGAAAAGTTACAGAGGAGCAAACTCCAGGCTCAACCCAGTATTAACACAGAGGAAGGGTTTCAGAAACCAAGTAGACTGAGGAGTCACAGAGGGCTGCCTCTGCCCAGGGCCTGAACAGCTGACAGGAAGAGGTGAGAGGGGTTGAGGGGTGGAGGCAGGGAAAAAACTCAAGAGATGGCTTGGGAGAGAGTGAGGCCAGAAGGAGGGTGCCCCTGCAGGGCTGGCCAAGCCTGTTTCCTAAGGAGCCAGGGGATGAGGGAGTTGAGCCCATGCAATAGGCTCCTGAGACCTTCAGGGGGTGGGTAGAGAGTAGAAATTGGGCTTTCAGGACATGAGCCCCCTCCCCAGCCCTCAGAAGTGAGGGCTGAAAGCTGTAGGCCCTGACAGAAGGGAAAGCTGGGCACCACTGGCCCAGCAGATGCTGTTGTGTGTTTATGGTGGCAGGCGCCCTCTCGTGGGTTTAGGGGGAACAACTGTAACCCAGACAGTAGCTCTGGCCTGGAATCCCAGGGCAGGGGCAGGCCCCCTGGTAGACAGATTCCAACTTCGAGGGCAAAAGAGCTGGGAGTATAATAAATCATACTGGAGAGGCATGGTACAAGGGGAGTGATTTCACTTCCATATCCAGGGTTTGGTAGCAGCTGCTTAAAGGACATGTTCAGAATGTTCTAAGGCACAGTTGGAGCTCAGTGGGGGAATCTGTCATAAGTGATGTCGGCCTTGGGCAAGTCTTCAGGCCCTGGGGTTCCACCAGCAGAGCAATTGGGACAGGGACCTGGGTTCCTGAAAGTGACTATCTGTAGCCTGAGCACCATCCCCTCCCCAAGCTGCAGTAAGTCAGAGGACAGGTCTGGAACGAAGGCCGGGGGTGTCACTGGCCAAGTGACCTGGGGGTGGTGGGCAGACAGGAGGCCATTCACAGCTACCTGCTCATCTCCAGGCAGCCGCAAATGGCATTCAGGTTTACCTGGGGGTGGGGCACCAAGAAGAACTTTCAAGGTCCCTTCCACACCAAGAAAGGAATGTTCCTGTCACCAGGCAGATGGTATAGGGCTAAGGGTGCTGAGTTCCTTGGGCTTTGTCCCAGGCTCCCAGCAATGGGGAGGCCTGGATGGAAGGGGGTCATCTTAGCCTTTGGGGTGACCCACACTGCCTCTCCCAGCCAGAACAAGATGTGTAAGAGAGCAGAGAAGAAGCAGCTTCACCAGGAATGACCCTGAGCTGTTTACTGAACCAAAGGCTCCCCAGGACAGCAGGAGGCCCAGAGGAGCCAGGCCTTCAGGCTTCTCCCCTCTGGCCTTGGGCTCCAGATAACAGTCAAGGACAGGGCTGTTCTGTGGCATGAAGAAAGAGTCCAGACAGGATGTTCCATTGTCTTGGGGCTTCCAGACCCAGTGCTCGGAACCCCTCATAGCACCTTGCCTGGGTTCATGAGGCCTCGGGGATCCAGTGTGGCCTTGAGCTGCCTCATGATCTCTATGCCCACGGTACCCACTTCCTCCTGCAGCAGCTGCCGCTTGCCCAGCCCAATGCCATGTTCCCCAGTGCATGTCCCGTGGAGCGCCAGTGCCCGCCTGGGAAGCAGTGAAGAGACCATCAGTGGAGTGCTCCTCCCACTCCCTTGTCTCCCCCGGGCTTTGCTCTTACCTGCCCAGCTGGTGTGCAAAGGTCTCGGCCCTGTGGAGCTCCTCAGCATCCTCCGGGTCTACCACCAGGATGCAGTGGAAGTTGCCGTCACCCACATGTCCAACCATTGCTCCTAGGAGCCCAGAGGATGAAGCTACTGCTCCCAGCCCAGCTTCCACCCTCTCCTCCCCTATTCCAGCTGTGGGCAGGCAGAACCTGTGAGCCCCGAGGCCTGCAGGTCCTCCTTGGTCTGCACCAGGATCTCCGGCAGCCGGGAGATGGGTACACAAACGTCAGTGGAATAGCCCTGGGACAGGGGGCAGGCTTGTGAGGTTCTCCCCTCTCCCCGGCCTGCCCAGAGGTAAGGGGTCACTGTAGTCCAGGTCTGAGGGGGCTTGGCCTTGCACACACAAACTTGCCTGCTCTTCTCTAGGCCTCAGTTTCCCCTGCACAAGATGGTGGCTGGGGCCTGTTCTCCAGGCAACACAGGCTTCCACAGCTCTTGCCTTGCTCCCCACCCTCGCTGATGTCACTGCCCGTCCCCCACACACCCCCTTCCCTGCGCCCATGGCTTGGCTCAATGCAGAGGCTCCCTCCTGAGGGTTTGGCAGACAACTCTGCTTTCCCTCTACATAGTGAGAAACAGCTAAGTGGGGGGCAGTCCTGCTTGCTGTGGGCCTCAGCCTGTGGCTCTGGACACCAGAGGAGTGGGCTGAGCAAAGGGTCCATGGGCTGAGCGATGGGTCCTACGTTCCCCCAGCCCGGCTCACCTTGCAGCCTGGTCGCAGGGCCAGGGCTGCGTACCAGGCGTTGTGCCGGGCAGCCCAGAGCTGGTTGCGCTTTTCTGCCTCCTTAGCCCAGGAGAAGTGGAGGGCTCCATTGCACTTGGTGATCTCCTCTGCAGGGAGCAGGGGACTTGACACCGGGCCCTACTTTGGGCAGCCTGTGCCCCCTGCCCCACAGCAGCCCAGCACACCTGCCCGCTGCAGCTGCTCTGCCAGTGCCTGCTCGGAGCCATGGAACTCGAGGAAGAGCGTGGGGGCCACGGTGCAGTTCAGGTTGCTGTGCCTGTTGCAGGCGTCTATCATGACCTCATCCAGGAACTCTGGGCCAAGGAGAGGACAGGTGAGGTGAGGGCTGGTCTTCAAAGGGGGCCTCTTCAGAGGAGCCCACCTGGACTGCCCAGTTCCTGGCTCACCAATGCGGGCCACAGGCACTGCAGCCTGGAGGATGTGAATGGTGGTATCCACGGCCGCCTGGACACTGGGGAATGCACAGATGGCAGCCACCGTGGCCTCAGGTGCAGGGTGCAGGCGCAGGGTGGCGGCTGTGATGAGCCCCAGTGTCCCCTCGGATCCCACAAAGAGCCCGGTGAGGTTGTAGCCAGCTGCGCTCTTCCTGGACCCCCAGAGACACACAATGTAGGTGAGTGCCCAGCCATGTGACAGTGGATTTCTGGTCAGACATCCGGAGCTAGGAGCTGGGGCACTGTCCCCCAGGCCCCTGCCAAGTGTGGTGCTGAGCCCGAGGTCTGGGCTGCCCCCTCTGCTCAGGCTGCCATCAAGGCAGATGTTCCCTGGCACAGGCCATGTCGGCCTCATGCAAGAATCTGAACAAACCCCAGGACCCTCAGCTTTGTCCCACGTGACAGTTTCAGAAGCCTGGCCACCTATGGAAGAGGCACCGATCTCTGTGGGTAGAGTGCTCACCGGAAATGACGGCCCTGGCCCGCGGTGTGAAGCAGCTGCCCGCCAGGCAGCACCACCTCCAGGTTTAGCACATTGTCCCGAATAGTGCCATAGCGCACAGCATTGGTGCCTGAGGCCGCAGTAGCTGCCATGCCACACAGAGAGGCATCTGCACCTGGGTCTGGAGAGCAGAGGGCAAGCAGAAGGCAGCTTAGGGCAGGTGCCCAGGTGTAGAGGGGTCCCCTGAAGCCCCAGAAAGAGCCCTACCTCCAGGGAGCCCCCAGGGTCCCAGCCTACCCACAGGAAACCAGAGGCCACTGTCCCGCAGGTAGATGTTGAGCGCTTTGCGTGTGACACCAGGCTCCACCACCACAGAGAAGTCTTCTGCATTCAGCGCCAGGATTCGGTCCATGTGGGTCAGATTGATGCAGACACCACCCTGGCAGGAGGGGTGCCAAGGGGCCAGCTCACCTAGTTTTTCTACCAGGCTACAACCCCCAGGACCCTACTTTGAAGCTGACCTCCCAGCAGCCAGAGCAGATCCTCAGAATGGCAGGTAAGGAGGATTGGACCTGACCGACCAAGCTGTGTGGTAGAGGGAGTGGCACCAATGTGACAAGTGTGGTGGGACCAGAGCCTGGCCGGGGAAGGGGCCACCTTACCTGCACAGCACAGACTCCACCCTCGAGCCCAGTGCCTGTGCCAAAGGGGATGATGGGCACACTTTGGCTGTAGCACAAGGCTGCCAGCCGGCTGACGTGCTCCACATTCTGGGGCCACACCACAGCGTCCGGAGGTTGGCACCTGGAACCAGACCCTCCGCAGTTTAGAGGGGCATGGGACTCTGGTCCTGTCACATTTCAAGGATCCCCAAGGTATTACAGGGCCTGGGGCAGCACCATGGGACTGAGGTGTGGAGGAGAGAATGCCAGAATACCCCAAAACAGATGGGTGGGGGAGAAGCCAGCCCAGAACCCTCACTCCCGGCCAGGGGCTGGGACAGAGGAGGGGACCCGCCACACCTGTGCACCGACTCATCGTGCCCATGTTGTTGTAGGACTGCAGCAGCAGTAGACACATGGGAGTTCCCCACAACCGCCTTCAGAGCCTCCACAAAGTCTTTGCTGAGTTTTCCCTGCAGAGAAGAAACACGTTGCCAGGGCCACTCACAGACACCTGGGGCCACAAGCCTACCCCTGGGGCTGGAGGGAGGGGTGAGGCTGGAGTGGGAGTGGGGCTGCCAGCATCTCAGGCCTCCTCTGCCCCACCCCCCACTGACACCACCTCCAAGGCCCAGGCCTTGCCAATGGGCCCACCAGAAGCAGATGTACTCTGCAGGTATGCCCTTTTCCAAACAGAACCACAGGGGTCAATGTTTCACTTCGGAAAAACTGCCCCTGGATGAAAATAAGACCAGATTCACCCTATGAAAAGGGGCATCACCAGGGTTCCATAAGGTACCCAGCCCTGCCTTAGTGACTTGGAAAGGTCACTCATCTCTGTCCCTTCTCTAAGGCTGGCCAGATGCTGCTCTAAGCGCACAGAGCTTGAAAAAGGAAGGACAGAGAGTAAAAGGTCCATTGCCCACCAACTACGGTGCCCCACCCCCACCCAGCCTCGCCTGGAGGCTTGTAGGGTTCTTGGAGCCCTTCTGGGGATTTCTTCCCATTTTACAGATGGGAAATGGAGGCCAGCAAGTCAAGGACAGAGCCTGGCCTAAAACTCAAATCCTTGCCTCCCAGAACCCAAGTCCTTGCCTTGCAGGCACTCTTTCAAAAGGTGTGTGTACATTCAGGAACAGCCCACACACCTGTCATTGGACACCCCTGAGCCTCACTCGTGACAGCTGTGGGAGCCTTGGCCATCTCACTCAACACCCATGCTTGACACAGGGTGAGTCCATTGATCCTCTGCTCAAGGTCACACGGAGCTGGGGCAGTACAGAGCCTGGTGGGAACTTGACATGGGTGGGGGGCCCACCCTCCAGGGGGCTTCCCCTGCCTACCTGCCTGGAGCAGTAGCCCCTCCAGGGGATTAGCCCCCAGGTTGCTGTAGCACGGAGTAGACTGGCCATGGCTGGGTAGTGGCTAGAGAGGTGTGGGCACTTAAGCTGGGTAGCTGCACCAACCCATTGGCTGTGCTCAGGGTGGAGCCTGCTTAAGGTGGCACTCCTTAAGGTGGCCTGCCAGACCTTGCTGAGTCAGGTATGTCTGCCAGGATCAGTATTTCTAAAGGAGAGGTGAGGCTTGCCCAACACAAAGGGAAACAGAATAGCAGGGCTTCCCGCGGTTCTTCAAACAAAGGCAGACTCCTTGTCATGGCCTTAAAGGTCCTTCCAGTTCCTGCTTACCTATCCATCTAACCAACTTCCTTCCAATCTCCTCTCTGGCATCCAAGCTCCAGCTTCATTTTCCCTTCCTGTATACCCCCAGCTCCAGCCAGGCTCAGGGCCTTGGCCACACCCTTGTTTTTCTCACCTAGCAAGTCTCAGCTCCAGTGTCAGAGTAGGCGAAATCAGGGCTGTGAGGAGGAAAAGTGCAGAGGATGAAATGGAGGAGGGCAGTGAGACAAGCCAAGAAGCCTTCCTGGAAGAGGAGAGCGAAGGATGAGCAGCAGTTCACGAGGTAAGGAAAGACTGTTGCATCCCTTTCCTCTCAGTCCTCCCACTGGGCAGATCCCAGGACCAGCATGGAGCGGTGTGGCTTCTGCTCTTGGAGGTATCTGAAGCTCAGTTTTCCTCCCACAGCAAATTGGAAGGAGCATGTTGCTCACCCTATTGAGATAAAGCTATTCCTAGCATTGTTTTTCTTCCCAGTCGAATCAGAAATATAAACATCTACTTAGGCCCTTCTCCCCAACCACATTTGAATGAGTTCACATTTCCACTCTCAATGTGTTGCTTAACGGGCTTGTCTCAAAAAACGCCTCTTTAATAGTTTGGTTAGTTCAAATCATGATCCAGTGAAAGTCCACAAAATGCATTTGTTTAATGTGTCTCATAAATCTCTTTCAACCTGTAACAGTTTTCCTCTCGTCATTTTTTTCCCATGCCAATTACTTGTTAAAGAAACTGGGTCACTTGTTCTGTAGAATTTTCCACATTCCGTTTTTGAATGATGACATCCTTGTGGTATTGTTTCATATATTTCTCTAAGCTTGCGTTTCTTTTTTTTTTTTTTTCAATCCTCACCCAAAGATATTTTTTCATTTATTTTTTTAGATAGAGTGGAAAGGAGGACGGGAGAGGGGTGGGGGTGGGGGAGAGAGAGAAAACCAGGGCCGGGGAACTTGCAACCAAGGTACGTGCCCTTGACCAGGAATCAAACCCACGACCCTTTGGTCCATGGGCCAATGCTCTAACCATTGAGCCAAACCAGCCAGGGCTAAGCTTATGTTTCTTATAAACTGTTAGATCTAGATGTGGTCCTGTCCCGCATATCCTTCTGTGCTGATGGAAATCTTCTATATCTGTGCTTCCAGATGTGGTAGCCGTTAGCCACATGTAGATAATGGTTTAGAGCTATGTATGGTTGGGGAAGAGTTGCTAGGTAGAGAGTGTGGCAAACCCTGAAAGAACCACAATGTAGATCCCCGAGGTTCTGGAGCAGAGCCATGACATCTACAATGGAGAGATGTTATACACTATTCAAAAAAACTGCCCCTAGCCCTGGGCGATTTGGCTCAGCAGTTGGAGTGTTGGCCTGGGGACCCAGCAGTTGCAGGTTCCATTCTCGGTCAAGAGCACGTACCTGGGTTGCAGGCTTGATCCCCAGCCATGGGGTCGTGTGAGAGGCAACCAATCAATGTGTCTCTTTCACATCTATGTTTCTCTCTCTTTCTCTCCCTCCCTCCCTTCCACTCTATCTAAAAATCAATGGAGAAATCTCCTTGGGTGAGGATTAACTAAACAAACAAACAAAGAAAAACAAAACAAACAACAGCAAAAAAACTGCCCCTGGCCTACTAGTAGGTCCTGGTTTAGATGGTGAATGTGACCCCAAGACATCAAGTGACAATGTGGTCAAAGCTGACCATCATGAGCTGCATTCTATCAGACCTACCAAGTCATAAAGTCAAGCAGGTCCAAAACAACCTATTATATATAAAAATGGGGTAACCTTGAAATCCTCCCAGTTGGCAGAGCTCCAGGTCATGCTCTTGGTCTTCCCCTTTTGTAGAAAGAAAAGTGGCCCAGCCTGGCCAGTGTGGCTCAGTAGATTGAGCATCGTCCCATGCACCTAGAGGTTGCCAGTTTCTATTCCCAGTCAGGGCACATGCCCAGGTTGCGGGCTCGATCCCCAATAGGAGGCATGCAGGAGGCCTCCTCTTTCTATAATCAATTAAAACATATTTTTGGAAAAGAAAGAAAAGTAGCCCAACAGAAAAATATATATGGGCCCGTGGACAATGTGAATGGCTTGGCTGGTTGTTCAGGGGCCTATGAGGGGAAAGATTAGAAAATTAAGGTCAAAGAGGTTTGAGAAGAGGCATGTAGTTGGAGCTATAGGAGTAGGTAGGTACAAAGTGAGATTTTTTTTTTCTTTTTTCTTTTTTTTTAATTGTTTTTTAGAGAGGGAGGAAGGGAGAGGGAGAGAGATTGAAACATCAATTGGCTGCCTCCCACACACCCCCTACTGGGGATCAAGCCCAAAACCCGGGCATACACCCTGACCGGGACTCAAACCGGTGACCTCTCAGTCCATGAGTGGATGCTCATCCACTGAGCCACACCAGCTGGGCCAAAGTGAGATCTTTATATCACCTGTTAACGCCCACCAGAGAACATCTACCATGCAAGAGACTGAATGAAGCAGAAAGCAGGATTCAGCCCGTTGTCATGGGCCAAGCTCTGTCAATAACCACCCCAATGCTAGCGTAATGATAGTAGGGATAGAGGCTAAGAATGGGCCCACCAGCATGGGCATCCACTCACTAAGGCTGATCTAGCTACTGCCAACTGCTGTGGGTCTACCCTACTGCAACACTGAATCCCTGGCGTGATACCATTCCTCAGGGAGACAGCCAGTCAAGTCACCTGGTAACAAGTTTATTACATTCCACTCAGGAAGGGGAGCAATTTATCTTGACTGAAATCAACACAATACATATTATGGGTCTAGGTCTGCCTCTCCATCTACCTCTCCTGCCTGCATGGCCTCAGCAGGCTCACAGTTTGATCCACCAACACGGTATAGCACATGACGTCACCTCAGGCCAAGAGACTCACTTTTAACAAAGGAGGTGTAGTAGTGGGATTCACTAATCCTCACGTCTACCTCACCATCCAGAGCCACCAACCTGACAGAGCGATAGAAGGAATGGCCTTTGGAAGGTGCAGCGAAGGCACCAGCTTAGAGATGCATCTAGTCAACCACAGGCTGGAAGAGGAAAACCTTTTTATATGAATAACAGATAAAGGGTGAGTATCCATATTATTTTTAACTCTATTTTGAAGTGATTTTACACTTACAGAAAAATTGCAATAATAGTAGAGGGGATTTGTATATACTCTTTTTTTTTTAATCCTCACCTGAGCGCATATATATATATATATATATATATATATATATATATATATATATATATTTTTTTTATCTTTAGACAGAGTGGGAGGGAGAAACAGAGAAACATCGATGCAAGAGAGACATATCGACCGGTTGCCTCCCGCATGACCCCCACCAGGACCGGGGACCCAACCGCAACTGAGGCACGTGCCCCTGACCAGAACCGAACCCAAAACTCTTTGGTCCACAGGCCGACGCTCTAACCACTGAGCCAAACCAGCCAGGGCGATTTGTATATACTCTTCACTTAGTTTTCACTTATGTTGGTGTTGTAGATAACCACAGTATAGTTATCAAAACTAAGAACTGGTGCCCTGGCCAGTGTGGCTCAATTGGTTGGAGCATCATCCTGTGCAGGTTTGATTCCTAGTCAGGGCACATCTCTCTTTCTTCCTCCCCCTCCCCCTCCCCTCCCCTCTCCCCCACCCCTCTTCCTTCCCCTTCCCCTTCCCCTTCCTCCTCTTCCCCTTCCCCTTCCCCTTCCCCCTCCTCCCCCTCCCCCTCCCCTTCTTCCTCTTCCTCTTCCTCTTCCTCTTCCTCTTCCTCTTCCTCTTCTTCTTCTTCTTCTTCTTCTTCTTCTTCTTCTTCTTCTTCTTCTTCTTCTTCTTCTCTCTTCCTCTCCTCTCTCTCTAACATCAATGAAAGCATGTCTTTGGATGAGGACTTTTAAAAAACTAAGAACTAGCCTGGCAGGTGTGGCTCAGTGGTTGAGCGTCGACCCATGCACCAAGAGGTCACCAGTTCGATTCCCGGTCAGGGCACATGCCCAGGTTGTTGGGCCTGATCCCCAGTGGGGGGCATGCAGGAGGTGGCCAATCGATGTTCTCTCTCATCGATGTTTCTATCTCTCTCTCTCTCTCCCTTCCTCTTTATAAAATCAATAAAGAAAAAATATTAAAAAAAACAAAAACAAAAAACTAAGAACTAGTAAGATACTAATTGGTACAGTTAGCAGTTAGGGAATTGGTACAATAAATACTAAACTAAACTACAAATTGGATTTCACCTGTTTTTCCACTGACATCCTCTTATTTGGGGAGGGGAGGGTGGTGTTTATTTGCTTTGCCTGGGATCTAATCCAACATACACTGCATATAATTGTCTTTGTCTCCTGCAGTCTGAAACAATTCCTCAGTCTTTCCTTGTCTTTCTGACTTTGATATTTTCAGTACTATCAGTTCTTTTATAGAATGATCCTCAATTTGGGTTGTTCGATGTTTTCTCATGAGATTGAAGTCATGTGTTTTTGGCAAGAATACCAAAGCACTGATGTGCCCTTCTCAGTGTATCATATCAGCAGTGCAAGATGCTGATGTGTCTTATTACTGTGACGTTAACCTCGATCACTTAGTTTAGGTAGTTGTCTGTGGGGTTTTTGCTCTGTCCAGTTACTCTTTTTCTCTTCAAATTTAATAAATATATTGGAAGAGATACTTTAAGACTTTAAGACTGTGGCCAAAGCAAGTCACCATGCCAGCCTCAACTGAAGAGGTGGGGAAATAGACTGTATCTTCTGATAAGAAAACCTGTAGTCATGTTACAGTGGGCGTGGAGACAGGTGGGCCCTTCACTGGGACCACTTCCTTTTCGTAATGAACTCCAAATCCTGCTGAGATATCAAATACTTCTGATACAGGAATAAGCTTCCTTCATGCTAATTGGCAAATGTGGCCAACATTTGGACACAAGGAAATGATTGTATATAAGGGAGGAGAAGGTAATTATTACCCAATGTTCTTCAGTATTGCTTTTCTAGAAAAACAAAACAAAACAAAACAAAATACAAAACCAGTTTCTCATGGCATAAAAAAGCATTGTAGGTCATTATGCAGTAAGGGGTTAACTAAGCAAGTCTGGGTTGTCTAAACCCTGTACTTTATGAAGAAAGGTTTAAATGTTGCCCAGCTCTTGGAAGATTATCTCTAAGCTCTTGGAATATCCTGCCTGATAAGAATGTCTTTCTTTACCTGGAGGCCTTGGGCCAGCCAGATAGTCTATGCTAACAATGTGATTTATGCTAGGGGCCTTGGACCACATGGTATCAGCTTGACCTCTGCTGGGTGTGGAGACTAAGATCAGCTGTATGGGCAGTCAGACATACCTCTATGACCTAGCCCCAATAAAAACCCTGGCCACCAAGGCTCTGGTGAGCTTCTAGTTAGCAACACCTCATATGTGTTGTCACACATATTGCTGGGAGAGTTAAGCGCGGTCTGCATGATACCACTGAGAGAACGACTGGAATCTTGTGTCTGGTGTCTCCAGGACCCTGGCCTTTGTGCCTTTTTCAATTGTGATTTTAGTCTGTATCATTTCACTGCAGTGAACTATAACCAGGAACATAACAGCTTGCTGAGTTTCAACAAGTCCTTCTAGAGAATAATTGAACCTGAGCATGGTGTTTGGGACATCAGACACAGTCATATTATCATTTTGAAACCATAAATAGATTGTCTTTGTCAGAATTAAAACTTGTTGGCTTCTCCAGGCTTTTGTTTTTCCATTTGTAAACAGGTATTTGGACTAACAGGCCCATGGTCCTTTTTATCTCTGGATCTATACATAAAATATGAGAAGCTTTGATTCAACTACTTCATTTTGTGATAATATTTTGCCTAATAATATTCACACTGCCCTGGCCAGTTTGGCTCAGCGGTTAGAGCGTCAGCCCGCGGACCAGAGAGTCCCGGGTTCAGTTCCCGCTAAGGGCACGTACCTCGGTTGCAATTTGTCCCTGGCCCCGTTTGGGGTCATGTGGGTGGTGACCAGTCGATGTGTCTCTCTCACATCTATGTTTCCCTCTCTCTCTCCCCCCCCTCCCGCTCTATCTGAAGATAAATGCAAAAAAATGTCCTCGGGTGAGGATTAAAAATAATAATAATAACAATATTCATACCCATGTCTTTCTGATCTATATGAAATTATCTCTAAATCTTCTATAAAAACAATACATGCAGTACTAAAACTTATTCAGAATCACTATGACTTTTTTTCCTTCTTAATGTGGGCTAAATAGGATATTCTTTTTTTTTTTTTTTTTATTCTCACTCGAGGACACTTTTGCATTTATCTTCAGACAGAGCGGGAGGGAGAGAGGAAGGAAGAGAGAGAGAGAAACATCGACGTGAGAGAGACACATCGAGTGGTTGTCACCCACACGACCCCAACCGGGGCGGGGGACAAACTGCAACCGAGGCACGTGCCCTTAGCGGGAACCGAACCTGGGTCTCTCTGGACCGCAGGCCGACGCTCTAACTGCCGAGCCAATCCAGTCAGGGCTAAATAGGATATTCTTTAGGTGTCTGTCTCTCCACAGAAGGGGATAGAGCAAGGAATTAGCTGGAGTTCTTTCTATTTATTTCCCCACCTGAGTATATGTTTTCCATTGATTTTATTTTTTAGAGAGAGTGGAAGGGAGAGAGTGATGGGGAGAGAGAGAGAAAGAGAGAAACATTGATGTGAGAGAGACACATCAATCAGTTGCCTCCCGCTTGCACCCCAACCAGGCCTAGTGATCGAACCTGCAACCCAGGTACATGCCCCTGACCAGAAATCAAGCCCATGACCCTTCTGTGCGGCGGCCGACGCTCTAACCACTGAGCCACACTGGCCAGGGCTGGAGCTCATTGCAGTCCCAAGACCTGGCCAGCAGGAGAGAGGGACTGAAGGGGCAGCTACTAACTCTGGCACTCTGCAGGGGCACCACCTGTTTCCTCACATGAGCAGCACTGAACAATTGGGTGATGCTGGTACTGCCCACTGCAGCAGGATGCAGGATGCAGAGGCAGTACTTGGTACATCAGGTGGACAGGACCACAGGATTAGATGATACTGGTAGTAGTTGGGTTTCAAGCATCATCAGTTCTTGCCCCAGTCATTCATTTCTTTCTTACCTATGCCAAGCACAGTGCTGGGAAGGCAGAGATGAATGAGACAGACAGTCCTTATGTGCCCAGAGGATCCTTGGATGAAACCTTTCTAAACCATTGGCCATGTAAGAATCCTTCATTTATCAAGGAGAAAGATGGACTTGTCAAATGCTCAGTAAAATAACTGGATTTTGCAAGGTTCAGGCTGTTTTGTTCCCCAGAGTTAATTTATGTTAAAAATAAATGAAAGAGCCCTGGCCGGTTTGGCTCAGCGGTTAGAGCGTCGGTCCGCGGACCAGAGAGTCCCGGGTTCGGTTCCCGCTAAGGGCACGTACCTCGGTTGTAGTTTGTCCCCAGCCCAGCTGGGGTCGTGTGGGTGGCAACCACTCGATGTGTCTCTCTCACATCGATGTTTCTCTCTCTGTCGTCGTTCCTCTCTCCCTCCTGCTCTATCTGAAGATAAATGCAAAATTGTCCTCGTGTGAGGATAAAACAAACAAACAAAAAAAAAAACAAAAAAAACAAAACAAAACAAAAAATAAATGAAAGAGGCCCTGGCCAGTGTGACTCAGTGGTTGAGCATTGTCCCATGCACCAAGAGGTTGCTGGTTGGATTCCCGGTCAGGGCACATGCCCAGATTGTGGGCTCAATCCCTAGTATGGGGCATGCAGGAGGCAGCCGTTAGATGTTGCTCTCTCATCGATGTTTCTATCTCTCTCTCAAAAATCAATAAAACATATTAAAATAAACCAACAAACAAGCAAATAAATAAAAATTTGCAGAAATGTATGTTTATGAAAAGAATTTGGAACTATGAATACCAAATGACTATTTGAATACTATTAAGGAAACTGTTAATATTTTAGGTGTGATAATGGCATACAGTGAGTGTGCTTTAAGTGTGATCTGAAGACCCCTGGGTTTCCCAAGACACTTGCAGGGGATCCAAGAAGTCAATATTATTTTTAAAATATAATAAATAATAATAACACCTAGACATTATTTTCCTAGTTCACTGAATTGACATTAGTTGACAGTAATGGTGCAAGAGTAGTTGGTGGGGGAACCTGCTGGTGCCACAGCAAGATTCCAGACAGTGGCACCAAAGTGACCTAGCAGTCATTGCATTCTGCACTCTCATGCAATTGCAGAAAAAAAATGTTAGTTTCACTTAAGAATGACCTAATGGCCCTGGCCAGTTTGGCTCAGCGGTTAGAGTATCGGCCTGCGAACCGGGGCATCCCGGGTTCGATTCCCGCTAGGGGCACGTACCTTGGTTGCAGTTCATCCCCGGCCCCGGTTGGGGTTGTGCGGATGGCAGCCAATCGATGTGTCTCTCACGTTGATGTTTCTCTTTCTCTCTTCCTCCCTCTCTCCCTCCCGCTCTATCTGAAGATAAATGCAAAAAAATATCGTCGGGTGAGGATAAACAACAACAACAAAAAAAGAATGACCTTAATGGAGCAATAAGATTTATTAATTGTATTAAGTCTCAACCTTTGAATGCATATCTTTTCAATATTCTGTCTGATGAAATGAAAAGTATGCACAAAGTATTTCTGCTACACACAAAAGCATAACGGTTGACTCCAGGAAAATCGCCCATGCGATTGTTTGAGTCGTGAGCTGAACTAACTGCTTCTCTCATGGAACACTATTTTTATTTGAATGGGTGACAGTCAAAAGAAGGATGAGTGTTTGGCAGACATTTTCTCAAAAATGAATGAAGTGAGCTCTCACTTCAAGGGAAACAACGGACTATCTTTGTCGCCCAATGATAAAATGAGCTTTCAAGTGAAAAGTAGAATTTTGGCAAAATCTACTTCCCAATACTTAAAGCTTTTCTGATGAGACCAGTGGTGATATTATTGTGGTCATTTGATACTATGTAGTAAAATGTCTCAGCATTTAAAAGATCTTTATGACTCAGTGAGCCAGTATTTTTCAGATGACCAATGCATGATCCTACAAAATCATGCCTAGATAAGTGAGCCATTCAGAGTACAAGAAATACCAACGGATTTTAATATAACAGAGTACAAAAGTTCATTGATGAGGTCACGTGTTGTGATATATGAACTGTGTGCCATGGCAGTGTCATTTGAGCAAGTAAACAACGTTTAAAATTTTTTCTCAGTATCCGTGAACAAACCCCACTGTTATTTATGTGCTCCATTTTAGACAGTCACTATAATTACACTTAAAATCTCTTTGCATCCTATAGCCATCCAAGTCTGTACTTAATATGGGTGCCAGTGCTTGTTGGGACAGAAGTGGATATTACAACAAGCTTGGAAGGAGATCACACAACCACTGGGATATGCTGGGGAGCTGACTGAGAAGCAAGCACTCTGTGAAACCTTAGTGGAAAGTAAAAAAAATTAAAAGCCATATTTAAATAAAAATATGCAGTATGTTTTTCAAAAATATCCTCTCCACTTGCCCTTTATTCCTAAGGGGAAATTAATAGAAAATACTGTGGTTTTGAATTTTGCAAGGTCTTCTGAAACAGTTCACACACAGAGTCCTCTATGTTATTATGCATAAGGCAATAGGGGAATTTATTTTGTGTGTGTGGATGGGGGGTGGGGGGAGGTTTCTTCCTTCTTTTTGTACATTTCAGTAGTCTTTTCAAAATATACATAATTTTTACAAAAATGGGATCACATTCTATCTACTCTTGTGTGATCTACATTTTTTATTTCTGAATATATTAGACCCCTCCCCCATGTAGTTAGTATGCATTATCATTTTCTTTGTTTCCCCAAATTCTATTTATATATCACAAAATTTACTTTACTTATAGCTATTGAAAGATCTTTAAATTGTTCCCAGCGTTTTGCAAATATAAGCTGCAATGTGAGAACATTATGTACATGCATCTTTGTACGAGATTAATGGCTATGATCATTTTAAATTTTGATGCAATGAAGTCTTCAGAAAGATTTTATGTATATAATCCTACCAGGATTGTATAAAAAATATTTTTCCAAATTTCTTCAACCCTGGGTATCATTTTAATGGCTAAACTTACAGGTCAAAATGATGTTACATATGTTATAATATTTCTGTTTTGATTTTTAGTAAAGAGAAACATTTTTGATAAATTTTATTGTTCTATGTATTTCTTTTTAAATTGACTATTTATAACCTTAGCTTATTTTTCTGATTGGGGTTAAATTAACTTTTAAGAGGAGTATAGAGGTGGTGAACACACAATGCAATATATAGATGATGTATTATAGAATTGTACCCCAATTAACTAATGTCACCCCAATAAATTCAATAAAAATGTTAAAAATATTTAGACAGTTTGCTTGTAGTGTTTTTTTGTTTTGTTTTTTGTTTTTTTCCAGAATTTAATTTTCTCTATAGTTGAATTTGTCAGTTATTTTCTTTATGAATTTTGCCTTTTGTGTCATACCTTCTCACACAACGAATATCAAAAACATTCCCTTATCATTTCTTTATAACTACTTTGATAATTTCCACTTTAAAATTTAAATCTTGAATTCAGCTTATGCTAAATTGTTCTAATATGCAGTCTTAGGAATCCAACCTTTTTTCCTCCAAATTGTCAGCTCCCAAGAACAATCGTGGAACACTGCAGTCTTTCACCCGTGCTGTGAAAACAGACACTAAATTAATGCGTACTCCTAAGTTTTTATTTGTTCTTTTTTCTGGAGCCGGTACTAAAATGTTTTCATTATTGTAGCTTTGTGATACATTTTTTTGTAACTCATAGTTATTAGTTTCTCTTTTTAAAAAATGTCCTGAGTATTCTGTTTTCCTTTCTGATGAAGTATGGAATTACTTCATCAAACAAACAAAAAATCAAAACAGCAAACAATAAATAACAAAAATACCTTGCTGAGACTTTTACTTTTACTAATTTATAGAGTTAGGCAACCATCACTTCAATTCAGCTTTTTTTAAAATTCTGGTGAGATATACATAACATGAAATGTACCATTTTAACTTTTTAAGTGTGCAATTCTGTGGCATTAAATGCATTAACAATGTTGTATAATCATAATCAACACCATTATCTTTTTTTTGTTTGTTTATTGATTTTAGAGAAAGAGGAAGGGAGAGGGAGAGATAGAAACATCGATGAGAGAGAACATCGATTGGCCACCTCCTACATGCCCCCCGCTGGGGATTGGGCCCACAACCAGGACATGTGCCCTGACCGGGAATTGAACCGGCAACCTCTTGGTGCATGGGTTGACGCTCAACCACTGAGCCACACTGGCCGGGCATCACCATTATCTCTTTTCAGAACTTTTCATCATCCCAGACAGAACTTTTTCATCATCTCATGCCTCCCTCCCCTCAGTCCCTGGTAATCTCTATTCTATTTTCTCTTTCTATGAACTTGCTCTACATGAAATCATACAATATTTGTCATTTGTAGCTTGCTTATTTCACTAAACATATTCTCAAGGTTCATCCATGTTGTAACATGTATCAGAACTTCATTTTTTTGGTTTAATTATATATATATCACATTTTATTTAACCATTTTTCTGTTGATGGACACTTGGGTTGTTTTCATCCACCTTTTGGCTATCGTGAATAATGCTGCTATGAACATTGGTGTACAAGAACCCTCTTTTTTTAGATAGAAGATTCATATTTTATGTCTCCAGTGACATATTTACAGTTGAATATAAATTAAAGGCCCACTTACACACCAAAGCCAGGTCCTTGGTGGTTCATTCAAAGAGGTGAGACCCTCAGTTGGCTCACAAGAGAAGCACTCACTCCTTTGCCTAGGTTTTGGAATTTTCCCAGTCTTGATCTCCTCAATAATTTCTTCAATATCCTTGGGTGTCAGATCCTCATAGCAGTTGTGTCATTTATTTGAGCCATTGGTGCATTTACACAGGGCCCCAAACATTCCACATCTATAAGGGTGAAAAGTTTGTCTCCCCAACCTTTATTCTAAGATTTTTCTGGTTTTTTTTTTTTTTTTCAATCCTTACCCAAGGATGTGTTTTTATTGATTTTAGAGAGAAAAGGAAGGGAGAGGGAGAGAAAGAGAAAAAAAACAAACATTGGTGTGAGAGAGAAGCATTGATCAGTTAGTTGCCTCCTGTACACACCCCGAGCAGGGATTGAACCCACAACCTGGGTATGTGCCCTGACTGGGAATCCAACCTGAGACCTTTTGTTGTATGGGCCTATGCTCCAACCAAATGAGCCACACTGTCCAGGTACAAGATTTTTCTGAATGGCCTCTAGTATGCTGTCAGAGTTTCCAAGCATGCAAAGTGTAGAGGTGCAGACCTGAATGTGATACTTCCCACTGGCGCCCTGGCCGGTTTGGCTCAGCGGTTAGAGCGTCGGCTCGTGGATCAGAGAGTCCCGGGTTCGGTTCCCGCTGAGGGCACGTACTTAGTTGCAGTTTGTCCCCAGCCCTGGTTGGGGTGGTGTGGGTGGCAACCAGTCGATGTTTCTCTCTCTCTCTTCCTCCCTCTCTCCCTCCCGCTCTATTAGAAGATAGATGCAAAAATGTCCTCTGGTGAGGCTAAAAAAAAAGATACTTTCCACTGGCTTTCAATTATACATTGTGTAAAAAGTTGCTACTTCAGCCCTGGCTGCTTCCACTCAGCTCAGTGGTTAGAGCATCCGCCCACAGACCAATAAGTCATAGGTTCGACTCTGGTCAAGGGCACCTCCCTCGGTTGTGATTCGTCCCTGGCCCTGGTTGGGATCCTGCGGGAGGCTGCCACTTGATGTGTCCCTTTCACGTTGTTTTTTTCTCTCTGTTCCTCTCTCTCCTTCCCACTCTATTTGAACAAAAATGGAAAAATGTGCTCGAGTGAGGATTTAAAAAAAAAAGTTGCTACTTCATATACTCTTATCGAAGGTACTTGTAAAACTTCTGCAACCTTGTTCATAGCAGAGATGAGCAGCTATCCATTCTGTCTTCGGGATAAATCCAGGACTAGAAGTACAGTTGCTGCTTTCTGCCCTTCTGGATAGTTTTTCCCCTATTTATTTATTTATTTATTTATTTATTTATTTAATCCTCACCCGAGGACATTTTTGCATTTATCTTCGGATAGAGTGGGAGGGAGAGAAGGAGGAAGAGAGAGAGAGAGAAACATCGATGCGAGAGAGACACGTCGACTGGTTGCCACCCACACAACCCCAACTGGGCCAGGGACAAACTGCAACTGAGGTACATGCCTTTAGCAGGAACCGAACCCGGGACTCTCTGGTCCACGAGTCGACACTCTAACCACTGAGCCAAACCAGCCAGGGCCCCCTTTATTGATTTTAGAGAGAGAAAGTGAGGGAGAGAGAGAAACATCGATGAACAAGAACATCGATTGGCCGCCTCCTGCATGCCCCCCACTGGGGATTGGGCCCACAACCTGGGCATGTGTCCTGACTGGGAATCGAACCGGCGACCTCTTGGTGCATGGGTCAACACTCAACCACTGAGCCACACCAGCAGGACCTGGATAGTATTTTACAGTTGCCTCTATCCTCTTGTAGTTTTCTGGTGTGATATCAAACAGAGCATCAGATTTATTCTCAGGAGTATCACTGTGCACAAATAAGGCTCCTCCAGCTCCATTTTGCACAGCTGTCTTATGCAAATTCCTTATATGTTGTCCCCACTGGGCAGTGAGGCCAGCCTCCCAGACTAGAAAACTGCACAGAAGCATAACAGTATATTTTTGAGACTATATATTGTTTTAATTAAAAGCTAGTTGCTACCACTACACACCTATTAGAATGGCCAAAATCCACAACACTGACAGCACCAAATGCTGACAAGGATGTGAAGCACAGGAACACTCATTCTTTGCTGGTGGGAAGGCAAAATCGTACAAACACTTTGGAAGACAGTTTGGAAGTTTGTTTGCTTGTTTTACAAAACTAAACATATTCTTACCATATAACCTAACAATTGTGATCCTCATTTACCCAAATGAGTAACTTATTTTAGTCCACAGAAAATCCTGTATGTGGATGTTTATAGAAGCTTTATTCATAATTGTTAAAACTTGAAAGTAACCAAGATGTCCAATAAGTGAATGGATAAACTGTAGTACATCCAGACAATGGAATATTGTTTGGTGCTAAGAAGAAATGAGCTATCAAGCCCTGAAAAAGACATGGAGAAGCCTTAAATGCATTTTACTAAGTAAAGAAACCAATCTGAAAAGACTACATACTGTATGATTCCAACTATTTAACATTCTGAAAAAGGCAAAAACTGTGAAGAAAATAAAAAAATCAGTGGTTGCCAGGGCTCATGGAATAGATGGAGCACAGGATTTTTAAGGCAGTGAAACTATCCTGTATGATACTATATAGTGGTGGATACATGTCATTACATATTTGTCAAAATCCATAGACTGTACAACACCAAGAGTGAACTCTAACATAGACTATGGACTTTGGGTGATGTGTCAGTATACATTGGATTGTAACAAATGTTCCACTCTGGTAGGGTATGTTGATAGTGGAGGGGGCTATACATGTGTGGGGGAAGGTCATATATGGGAACTCTGTACTGTTTACCTCAAATATTTAAAACTGCTCTAAACAAACAAAGAAAAAAAGCTAGTTGCGGCACATAATATCTTTATGTACAATTTTATTTTAAAGATGTGAATTTAACAGTTATTGAAAGTGAGATTATGAGTTTTTAGACAGAGAGGAAGTTAGAGGGAGACAGAGATAGAAACATCCATGAGAAAGAACATGACTGGCCCCTCCTGCATGCCCCCCACTGGGATTGTGGGGACTGGCCCCACAACCTGGGCATGTGCCCTGACCAGGGATGGAACCAGCAACCTCTTGGTGCATGGGTGGACGCTCAACCACCCAGCAACACCGGCTGGGCTGTTTTTTCTCTTTTATTTTATACATAGATTCTACTTCAAATACAGATATCATAGATTACCTGTGCAATCTTTACCTCTATTGGGGGGAGATAGTGATTGCAACTCATAACCCTATCTGGAGGAAATGAACAGTCCAAACCAAGGGATTATTTTGGTCAGCGCTCATCCAAACCGCTAAACCAGGCGAAGACTTTCTTGAGAGTCCCTACAGCACGGCCCCACAGGCTTATGGGAAATGTAGTCTCCAAGACCGATGGACCACTCCTCGGAGGACCCTGGGACGGCGAGCAGCCCCAGCATCTGCGCATGTGCCAGGCTGTGAGCGCACCGGTGTCCGCCCTTCCCCCACCTCTAGCCGCGAGTGGGTGACAGGGCCCCGGGTTTCCGCTTGTCTTCGCCGCCCCACGCCGTGACCCGGCCTGGCATTGAGCCACGAGTGGAGACTGTGCCCCTCTAGGTATGAGGGAGGCTGCCAGGCATCTCCGTGGGACCTGGGAGCCAAGGGGAAGGAGATGAGGGATGGATTCGTGCTGGCGCGGGGTGGGAGCCCAAACTTCGGCGACTCGCTGGAGGCGGTGACCCTTGGGGCGGCGTCGGAGGGGCCGCCTGGCGCTCTCCTCGGCGTGGGGTTGGCGGGGCTCGCTGGGCCGGACGTGCGGGGGCGGGGACGGCGGAGGGGGAGGGCGGCTTCGAGGCTCGCCTTCCTCCCTTTGTCCGGAGAAGTGCCTCGGACCGGCGGAGAGGGTCTGGGGGGCCCCCCCGGAGGGAGTCCGGAAGTCCGGCTGGACGCGCGCGTGACTAGGCCGGGCGAGTACCCGGCGAGGCAGGGGGCGGGGCCGGACACACCTGGCCGCGCTCTGGTGCCGCGTGCTGCGTCCCGGCCGCGTGGGGTGGAGGGAGAATTGAAAGCTCCAGCAAGTTTCCTGATGCACACGACGTGCCGAATGAATAACTCTGACCTGTTTGCAAGAGCCTTTCAGTTAAGTGTTCTCCTAATCCCCACACCTACTCGGGCTTCGCTGGTATCTCAGATTCAACAGAAGGAAAAACCGACGGCTCAGAAGGGTGAAGTGATTTGCCCAGGTCACACAGCCAGCTGATACTGTTATATGAGTGGCAAATCTCTTTTCCTTTTTTTTTTAGAGCGATAGAAACATCATGAGAGAGGAACACCCATCTGCTGCCCCCTGCACGCCCCCTTCTGGGGACTGAACCTGCAACCCCGGCATGTGTCCTGACCCAGAATCAAACCAAGGCCTCTCAGTCCATGGGACAACAGCTCAATCCACTGAGGCACACCGCCCCAGGCGTCATTTGCCTTTTAACATTGCTCACTGGTAGTTTTTGCCATGCAGGTGTTTTTAATTTCTCTTAAGTTGAATTTACTGCCCTTTTATAGCATCCAGCCTTCACCACTTTGATATTATACAAGTTTTCTGATGTTTCCCACTGGTGCTTTGGAATCGTATTTTTTTTAAAAGTTTGCTGATACTTTTAATGTGATCCTAGTAATGGTTACATTAAATTAGGGGGGCGTGTACACCTTTATGATGTTGGGTCTTACTGTAGGCCTTCCCATTTGTTCAAGTCCTCTTTTGTTTTGCCGATCCCCCTCCCCAAGCAGTATTAAAAATTTTTTTTTTAATTAATTTATTTTTGTTACAGATGTTTTCTCCTTTTTCCCCCCTAAATACTCTCCTCCCCATCATGCCGCCACCTCACAGCATTGTTGTCTGTCCATTGGTTATGCATATATGCATATAAGTTCTTTGGTTTATCTCTTCCCTCCCCCACTTCCCACCCCCCTTCTCTGAGGTTTGTCAGTCTGAATCCTCCTTCTTTCTATGTTTCTGGGTCTATTTTGTTCATCAGTTTATTTTATTCATTATATTCTACAAATAAGTGAGATCATGTGGTATTTGACTTTCTCTGATTGGTTTATTTCGGTTAGCATAATACTGTCCAGGTCCCTCCATGTCATCTCAAAGGATAAGAGATCTCTCTTTCTTACAGCTGCACAGTATTCCATTGTGTATATGTACCACAGCTTTTTTATCCACTCATCTGTTGATGGACACTTGGGCTGTTTCCAGATCTTAGCAATTGTATATAGTGCTGCTTTGAACATAGGGGTACATAATATTCTTTCTGATTGGAGTTTCGGTCTTCTTAGGATATATTCCTAGAAGGGTCAAATGGCAGTAAAATTTTTAATATTTTGAGGAAACACCATATTGTTTTTCATTGCATTCTCACCAGCAGTGTACTAGAGTCTCCTTTTCTCCACACCCTTGCCAGCACTTGTTTGATGATTTGTTGATGGCAGCCATTCTGGCAGGTGTGAGGTGATACGTCATAGTCATTTTAATTTGCATCTCTCTGATGATTAGTGACGTTGAGCATTTTTTCATATGTCTCCTGGCCATTTGTTTTTTGTTTTTTTATACTCAGCCTACGGCATTTTTTTTTTTTTTTTTTTTTTTTTTTGCATTTATCTTCAGATAGAACGGGAGGGAGAGAGGGAGGAAGAGAGAGAGAGAAACATCGATGTGAGAGAGACACATAGAGTGATTGCCACCCACACGACCCCAACCTGGGCTGGGGACAAGCTGCAACCAAGGTACGTGCCTCCTGGCCATTTGTATGTCCTGTTTGGAGAGGTGTCTATTTAGGTCCTCTGCCCATTTTTTAATTGGGTTCTTTGTCTTCCTTTTGTTGAGTTGTATGAGTACTCTATATATTTTGGAAATTAACCCCTTATCTGATGTATTGTTGGCAATTATGCTCTCCCATATAGTGGGTTCCCTTTCCATTTTGATGCTTCTTTTGCTGTGCAGAAGCTTTTTAGTTTGATGTAGTCCCATGTGTTAATTGTTTCCTTTGTTTCTCTTGCCCAAGCAGTATTTTGTAATCTTCATAAAATAATTGCATTTTCCTTATGTTTATTTTTATGTAATATTTTATAGCTATTGAAGATGGAATTTTTCCCATTATTTTATCTTTTTTCTCTTGTATTTGATATTTCCCACTTTTTTATTTGTGTATTTTAGATTTATCCATTTTTTCTTAATTAGTGCAGCTAATGGTTATCTGTTTTGTCAATGTAAGAAACATTCAAACCTCTAGAGAATTTTTGTGAGTTTATTTGAGCCAAACTGTCAACAACTGCCAGGAAGCAAAATCTCAACAGATTGAGAAAATGCTCCAGAGAATGGCAGTTTTGCATCTTATTTTATTCATTACAGTCAAAAGAGAAGACATACTGGGCTACATGAAACCCACTGGTGATAGATTAGGGAGGTGAGAGAAAGCAAAGCAGAGAAACCTATGGGATTGGATAAAAAGTAAAATGATAGACACATCTTTTACATAGGTGGGTACAGGATAGTTAACAGTCAACAATTAACATGATAACAATTACAGAGGATAACAATTTAGAGAGAGGAAGGGAGAGGGAGAGAGAGATAGAAACATTGATTGGTCGCTTCCTGCATGCCCCCACTGGGCATGTGTCCTGACCGGTAGTTGAACCTCTTGGTGCGTGGGTCAACGCTCAACCACCGAGCTGCACCAGATGGGCAGTTTAGTTGTAATTTTTGCTTTTTTTTTAATCCTTAACCAAGGACATTTTTGCATTTATCTTCAGATAGAGCAGGAGGGAGAGAAGGAGGAAGAGAGAGAGAGAAACATCAATGTGAGACAGACACATCAACTGGTTGCCACCCACATGACCCCAACTGGGGCCAGGGACAAACTGCAACCAAGGTACATGCCCTTAGCGGGAACCGGACCCAGGATGCTCTAACCGCTGAGCCAACCCGGCCAGGGCTAGTTGTAATTTTGATGTGGTTGTGGGAGGAGGTGATCTCAGGGTTACCTATGCTGCTATCTTCTAATTCTGCTTTAAAATATATATATTTTTTTATTAATTTTTTTTAGGGTGAGAGGAAGGGAGAGGGAGAGAAACATTGAGGTGAGAGAGAAATATTGATTGGCTGCCTCCTGCACACCCCCTACCAGGGGATTGAGCCCACAACCCTGACCAGGAATCAAACCAGCAACTTTTCAGTGTATAGGATAACCAAATGAGCCACACCAGCCAGGGCTAATTCTGTTTTTTAAACAATAAAGATAAATTTAGAAAAATAAAAGACTGCTGATATACAGCACATAGTTTGATATTGCTTTTAAAAAATTTTTTTTTTTTTTATCTTCACTTGAGGACATTTTTGCATTTATCTTCAGACCGAGTGGGAGGGAGAGAGGGGGAAGAAAGAGAGAGAAACATCGATGTGAGAGAGACACATCGACTGGCTGCCACCCACATGACCCCAACTGGGGCCAGAGACAAACTGCAACCAAGGTACGTGCCCTTAGCGGGAACCGAACCCGAGAGTCTCTGGTCCGCAGGCCAACACTCTAACCACTGAGCCAAACCGGCCAGGGCTGGTATTGCTTTTTTATCCAATTTGATAACCTCTGTTATTTAATTGGTGTGTTTATACCAGTTGTTGATGTGGCTGGATTAAAATCTACCATCTTGCTAGTTTTTTTCTACTTGTCCCATCTGGTCTTTGTTCCTATTTCCCTCTTTTTCTGACTACTTTTAGATTTTATGAGTACTTTTTATGATTCCATTTTTTTCCCCACATTGGCTTATCATTTATACCTCTTTAAAATTTTTTTCTGTGGTTGCCTTAGAGTTTACAGTAAACATCTTGAATTAATCACAGTGGATCTTTAAATAATATTATGCTGTGTTATGTAAGATCCTTAAAACAGTATACCCCCAATTTCATTACTTTACTTTTTGTGCTATTATTTATCTTTATTTTTAACCATTCTGGAGATCTTTATTTCTTTGTGTAGATCCATGTTTCTGTCTGATATCATATTTCTTCTATCTGAAGAACTTATTTAAATATTTCTTATAGTACAGATCTATGGTAATTAATTCTGTTTTTGTTTGAAAATATTTTTATTTATTTATTTTTTTGAAAGATATATTTGCTGGGTATAGAATTCTGGTTGATAGTTTTTGTGTGTGTGTGTGTTTTGTTTGTTTGTTTTTGTTAAATCTCACCTGAGAATATTTTCTCATTGATATTTAGATAGAGTGGAAGGGGAGGGAGGGAGGAGAGAGAGAAAGAGAGAGAGAGAGAGAGAAAGAAGCATTGATGTGAGAAAGACACATCAATTGGTTGCCTCCTGCATGGCCCCGACTGGGGCTGAGGAGTGAACCTGCAACCAGGTGCATTCCCTTGACTGGGAATCAAACCCGTGACCCTTTGGTGGTCCGAGGGCTGATGCTCTAATGGCTGAGCCAAACTGGCCAGGGCTTTTTTTTGCTTTTTATAAAGCACTTTAAATATGTCAGTACATTGTCTTCTGACTTGTATATTTTTCTGAGAATGGTTGTGATTATTTCTTCCTCTGTATATAATATGTCTCTTTTTTATCTGGCTACTTTTATTTTATTTTATTATTATTTTTTAATATAAATATTTTTTTTTATTTATTTTAGAGAGAAAGGAAGGGAAACGGAGAGAGATAGAAACATTGATGAGAGAGAACATTGATTGGCCGCCTCCTGCACACACCCCTACTGGGGATTGGGCCCACAACCTGGGCATGTGCCCTGATGGGGAATCGAACTGGCGACCTCTTAGTGCATGGGTTGATGTTCAACCATTGAGCCACATCAGCCGGGCCTCTGGCTACTTTTAAGACTTTCTCTTTAACTTGGGTTTTCAGTGGTCTATGATGTGTCCACATGTGTCTTTGTTAATGTTTTGTTTTTTTGGATTTAGCCTGTTTGGATAAATTGTCTGAGCTTCTTGGCTCTGTGGTTTGATATTATTCACTATTTTTGGAAAATTCTTTACCATTATGTCTTTAAATACTTTTGTCCCATTCTTTCTTCTCCTTTTGGGATTCCAGTGGCATGTTTGTCGGGTCATTTGATATTGTGCCACAGCTCTTGGATACTCTGTCCTTTTTTTTTCTTCCACTTTCCTTTGTGTTTTAGTTTGGGTAATTTTTTTTTTTTTAACCCATCTTCAGATTTCTTGAAAATTTCCTCAGTTCTGTTGAGTATAATAATGAGCTTGTTGAAGGTATTCTTTCAACTCAGTTACTGTGTTTTTCTTTTTTAGCATTTCCATCTGTTTTTTTCTTGCAGTTTCCATCTCTTCTGAAATTCCCTATTTATTCATGTTGTCCATCTTTCCATTAAAGCCTTTAATACATGAATTACATTTGTTTTAAATTCCCTGTCTATTTTTATTAGTTGAGGCTTCTGTTGATTACTTTTTCCCTTGGGTGTCTCATAATGTTTTTTTGTTTGTTTTTAAATTTGTTTTTATTGATTTCAGAGAGTGGAAGGAAGAGGGAGAGAGAGAGAGAGAGAAACATCAGTGAGAGAAATGAGAGAACATCATCCGGCTGCCTCCTACACTCCCCACACTGGGGATCGAGACACAATCTGGGCATGTGCCCTGACTGGGAATCGAACTGGCAACCTCCTGGTTCATGGGTTGACTGATCCTCACCCACTGAGCCATACCAGCTGGGCTCGGGTGTCTCATAATGTTTGATTGAAGGTGAGTTCTGCCAGTATGATCTTTTCTGTCCCTTTTGAAGAGGCAAAGTGACTATTCACAGGATGTGGTATTTTACCAGGTGATGTGCAGGGATTTCTAGGAGTTCTGAGGCATCAGATCTTTCATAACAATACCTTCCTTTTTGCTTTATTTCAGGTCTGCCTTCATATCTGTGCCTTTACCCAAAAGCTGCAGAAAATGAACAAATCCCAGGTGAGTTGTTTATTCCCAACTTTGTGGGGTTTTTTAGTACATTTGAGGAAGTTTATAAGAATCCAGAAAATGAAATGGAAAAATAAGGACGAATTGAATTTAAGGAAAACAGAGTAAATATAACTGATCGATACCAGCAGCTGAAAAGCAAATCAAGCTATTTAAGTGCCTTACATTGGTTATGAATACCATTTTCTTGGTTGTGTAGCACTAGGTCTGAAGAAATTCTATAGACCTTCATTTAGATGGTGTTTTGGACAGCATCTGCAAAAACAACCTAAATTAAAAGGGTTATCAATTTGTCTGTGGTTATTTCATAGCATTCTTCAGTGCAAATGCAGGATTTTATTATGTGTATTTTATTTTCTAATCAGATTAGCATGATGCGGAGAATATAGTAAATATTTGGGTGTGTATTTAAATTCTCCTCTAACCTCCACAAGTATCATTGTTATTACTTTGTTGAGTAGCTTTTCAGAGTTTATTTGTACATATTTACAAAGTACAAATATAGGTTATTATAAAATAGATTATTAATCGTACTGGTCTGTTTATATGTGCTTTGTTTTTAATTAATAGACTTTATTTTTTAGAGTGGTTTTGGGTTTATAGAAAATTTGAGCGGGAAGTACAGAGAGTTTCCATATACTCTCTCAACATACCCAGTTTCTCCTAAAGTCTATAGATTACATTAGGATTCACTCTTGGTGTTGTACATTCTTGGTGTTGTAGGTTTTGACAGATATATAATGATGCGTATCCACCATTATAATATCACAGAGAATAGTTTCACTGCCTTAGAAATCCCCTGTGCTCTACTTATTCATTCATCCCTCCTCCTCCCTGAGCCCCTGACAATCACTACTCTTTTTTTTTGGACAGCAATTATTATTTCTCTTTAACAAATGGAAACTGAGGCCCAGAATGGGTAAATACTTACCCAAGATTGCAAAGTAATTAGGAAGTATGGAATCTAGCACTTTGCAGTTACAGGGGCCTTTTTCAAACTGGTTCTCTTTTGCTTCCTTCCAACGTCCTTGTGGGTAAGAATTATCATGTAAAGGTGAGGAAACCAAGTTCTAAGATAAACTACTTGCCCAAGGCCAAGCCTACAGCATGCAGGTGGGTAGTGCTGGGCCCTCCTTTGCAAGGCTTACCCATGACCCCATGGGCCCAGTACCTTGTAGCAAAGTTCTTGTTCAGTTTCTTTGCAGTGGAGTCTTTGCGCTTTCTCTCACATTAACACGGGGAAGATCTGCACAGTGTCCACCATCTCTACCAAGACAAACATCCTAGCCCAAGCTGGGAGCTCGCACACCTACACAGAGCCGACAGTTGCACGACTTTCCCACTGCTCTTTTTACTATCTCCATTGTTACGCTTTTCCAGAATGTCATATACTTGGAATCATACAGTATGTAGTCTTTTCAGATTGGTTTCTTTTACTTAGAAATATTCATTTAAGATTCCTCAGTGTCACCCTGGCCGGTTTGGCTCAGCGGTTAAAGCATCAGCCTGCGGTCCAGAGAGACTCGGGTTCGGTTCCCGCTAAGGGCATGTACCTCGGTTGCAGTTTGTCCCTGGCCGTTTGAGTCGTGCGGGTGGCGGCCACTCGATGTGTCCCTTTCACATCGATGTTTCTCTCTCTCTATCTCTTCCTCTCTCTCCCTCCCACTGTGTCTGAACAAAAAATGAAAAAATGTCCTTGCGTGAGGATAAAAAAAAAAAAAAAAGATTCCTCAGTGTCTTTTTTTTCATGGCTTGATAGCTCATTTCTTTTTAGCACTAAATAATATTTTGTTGTATGGATGTACCACCATTTATTTGTCCATTTACTTGTTGATGAAGGACATCTTGGTTACTTTCAAGTTTTGGTAATTGTGAGTAAAGCTTCGTATAAACATTATGTGCAAGGTTTTACATGGACATAAAATACTTAAGGAGCATAATTCCTAGATTGTATGTCAAGAGTATGTTTAGTTTTATAAAAAATTGCTAAATCATCTTCCAAAGTGACGGTACCATTTTGTATTCCCACCATCAGTGATTGAGAGTTCCTGTTGATCCACATCCTTGCTAGCATTTAGTGTTGTCAGTGTTGTAAATTTTGGTCATTCTTTTTTTTTATCCTCACCCGAGAACATTTTTCCATTTTTTGTTCAGATAGAGTGGAAGGGAGCGAGAGGAGAGAGAGAGAGAGAAACATCGACGTGAAAGGGACACATCGAGTGGCTGCCTCCCGCATGACCAACCAGAGCCGGGGACAAATTGCAACCGAGGTACGTGCCCCTAACGGGAACTGAACCTGGGTCTCTCTGGACTGCAGGCCGACGCTCTAACTGCTGAGCCAAACCGGTCAGAGCATTTTTGGTCATTCTAATAGGTGTGTAGCAGTATCTTGTGTTAATTTATAATTCCCTGATGACATGATGTGGAACATATTTTCATGTGTTTATTTTCCATCTGTGTATCTTTTTTGGGTGAAGTGTCGATTAAGGTCTTTGGCCCATTTTTAAATCAGGTGTTTTTTTTTTTCTTATTGTTGCGTTTTAAGAGTTTTTAAATGTATTTTGGTTCTTTATCAGGTATATGTTTTGCAAAGATATTTTTTCCCATTTGTGGTTTTTCTTTTCATTTTCTTGATTATGTATGTTTTTATCACTTAATAACTTATCTTTTGCCTTTCCATACCAGAGCTTAGTTTCCTAATTTTTTTATTGTGTAATGTAACAAATATACAGTATTACAATATAATACTCTTTATGTGTGTTATAACAATATGTATAACAAATATGTATACATTAATACTACTAATAAAATGGGCACCTGTATACTTACCCAGGTTAAGAAATAGAACATTATCTGTTTGTTTATTTATTTATTTATTTATTTATTTTTCCAATTATAGTTGACATACAATATTATATTAGTTTTGGATGTATAACATAGGGATTAGACATTTATATACCTCACGAAGTGATCACCCCAGTAAGTCTAGAACCCATCTGACAACATACATAGTTATTACAATATTATTGACTATATTCTCTATGCTTTACTTTATATCCCCCTGACTGTTTTTTTTTTTTAAATCCTCACCTGAGGATATTTTTCCATTTATCTTCAGATAGAGTGGGGGGGGGGGGCACACATCGATGTGAGAGAGACACATTGATTGGTTGCCTCCCTCATGACCCCAACCAGGGCTGGGGACCAAACCACAACCAAGGTACATGCCCTTGACTGGAATCGAACCCTTGGCTCTTTGGTCCATGGGCTGACACTCTAACCACTGAGCCAAACCAGCCAGGGCCCCATGACTATTTTTATAACTGGGAATTTGTACTTCTAAATCCCTTTCACTTTTTTTACCTTTCCTTCAACTCCCCTCTCATTTGACAATCATCAGTGTGGTTTTTTTTCTGTATCTATGAGGTTGTTTCTCTTTTGTTTGTTCATTTATATTACTTTTTAGATTCTACTTAAAAATCATATGACATTTGTCTTTCTTTATGTGACTTATTTCACTTATCTCTTTTGGGACTCTTCTGTACTTCCTGGATTTGTGTGTCTCTTTTTTGCCAGGTTTAGGAAGATTTCAGTCATTATTTCTTCAGTTAGGTTATCAATCCTTTGCTCTTTCTCTTCTTCTAGTACCCCTATGATGTGAATGTTAGTATGCTTGATGTTGTCCCAGAGTTCCTTCAAGGTATCCTCATCTTTTTGCTGTTCTAATTGAGTGTTTTCCATTACACCCAGTTAGAACAACAAAAAGTGGTCTTTTAGGCCACTGATTCAGTTCTCTGCTTCATCTAATCTGCTGTTAATTCCCTCTAATTTATTTCGGTTACTGTATTCTTCATTTTTGACTGATTCTTTTTTGTTTTCTATTTCTTTTTATGTTTTCTATCCCTCTGTTGAAATTCTCACTGAGTTCATTTAGTCTTCCCCTAAGTTCATTATAACCACTGTTTTGAACTCTATATCTGGTAGATGGCTTGTCTCCATTTTGTCTAGTTCTTTCTCTGGAGTTTTGTTCTGTTCTTTCTTTAGGACATATTTCCTTGTCTCCTCATTTTTGCTGACTCCCTGTGTTTGTTTCTATGTATTGGGTCAATCTGCTACATCTCCCATTCTTGACAAAGTGACCTTATGTAGAAGTTGTCCTGTGGGTCCCAGTGGTTCGGTCTCCCTGGCCACATGAGCAAGGTGCTCCATGGTTGTTGTCCCCTGTGTGAGTTATGTGTGCTCTCCTGTTGTTGTTGAGCCTCTATTGCTTTTGGCCTATCAGTGGGTGGGGTTGACCTTCAGGCTGACTAGCTGTGAGGCCTGGCGGTTACTGCAGCAGACAAGCTGTTGTACAGGGGCTGACCCCATGGAGCAGAAGTCACTTTAGTGGGGCTCTAGTGCCAGTCAAGTTCACCCTCAGGTGTCTCATTTGTGTAGCTGTTGGTTGGTGTTCTGGTATGGTCTAAATCCGGCCTCTGGGTACAGTGGTTCTGGAGCCTCTTGGGAGGTACTAAAGTAGGCCAAAGTCAGCCATCACTTGTGCCAAGCTTGGGGCCTCTTGTTAGGAACTACAAAGTGACCTGTAGTTGGTTGCCACTTGTTCTGATCTTGGAGGCATTTGGGAGAGGCTCCAGTGTGAACCGAGGCCAGCACCATGATGTGAGCTGAGGCCAGCTGCCCACGTGTGCTGGGCTTGTGGTGACTTAATTGAAGCTATGTACCAGGCCAAGACTGACTACTACTTATATGCCAGGCTTGGGGCCACCTGGTGGGAGTTACAGTGCAAGTTGAGACTAGTCACCACTTGAGCTGGACTTGGGGTCACTTATTAAGAGGTACAAGGCACACCAAGGACCTTTGAGAGATTTTGGGAAAGTTCACAGCATGAGCTGAGGCAAGCTGCTTATGTGGATGAGCCACTGGAAGAGGCTTGGGCCTGGTGGGCCTTCTGAGTGGGGTAGGGTCTTAGTGAATCACCAGGGCAGGATGAACAGTGTTAATTAGGTTAATGAAGAGCACAGATGTGATGTCTGCCTGTATCGGGCCAGCTGGGTGGGAGGAGAATTCAACAAAGGAACAGTGGTGCCCACCAGCATTTGCATCCCTAAAGGGAGTTGCTCCGACTCCTACCCTTCCAGCCCTCATCCTGAATGCCCTGGGTTGGGGAGTCAGTGTGAGGCTGGAATCCCTTGCTCCTTTGGGGGACCTCAGCAGCCAAGATATCTCTCCCCATTGTAGGTGTGGGACCTGTCTGTTTCAAGTCTCTGCCCCTCCTACCAGTCTCTGCATTGCTATTTCTTTATATCCTTAGTTATAGGAATTCTGTTCAACTAGTCTTCAGGTGGTTCTCAGTGATAATTCTATAATTTAGTTGTAATTTTGATGTTGGAGGAGGAGACGAACACAGTGTATACTTACTCTGCTGTCTTGACTAGAAGGCCCATTGTCCGTTATCTGTTATGATACATTCTCTGATTGAATCCTCCTAGTGGGTAGCTACTATCTTCATATTTTTGTTAATCATTCCCTTGCATTTCTTAAAGATTTTGCCACTTATGTATATATCGCTAATCAATATAAAATTCAGAGGTTTTTGTTTTGTTTTGTTTTTTATCCTCATCTAAGGATATGTTTTTTATTGACTTCTATTGATTTTTAAAAAAATATGTTTTGGTCCTGGCTGGTTTGGCTCAGTGGTTAGAGCGTCAGCCCACGGACCAGAGTCGCAGGTTTGATTCCAGCCAAGGGCATGTACCTCGGTTGTGGTTCGTCCCCAGCCCCGGTTGGGGTCGTGCAGGTAGCACCAGTCGATATGTCTCTCTCACATCTGTGTTTCTCTCTCTCTCTTTTCCTCTCTCCCTCCCTCCTGCTTTATCTGAAGATAAATGGAAAAATATCCTCGGGTGAAGATTAAAAAAATATATATGTTTTGCCTGGCCAGTGTGGCTCAGTGGTTGAGCGTCGACCCATGCACCAAGAAGTCGCCGGTTTGATTCCCAGTCAGGGCACATGCCTAGGTTGTGGGCCCGATCTCCATTGTGGGGCATGCAGGAGGCGGCCAGTTGATGTTCTCTCTCATCGATGTTTCTATCTCTCTCTCCCTTCCTTTCTCTCTAAAATCAATAAAGAAAAAATATTTTTTTAATAAATAAAAATGTTTTTATTGATTTCTTAGAGAGAGAGGAAGGGAGAGATAAAAACATCAATGTGAAAGAAATACATTGATCAACTGCCTCCTGTATACCCCCTACTGGGGATCGAGCCCACAACCCAGGCATGTGCCCTGACCAGGAATCAAACCAGGACCTCTCAGTTCATGGGATGACGCTCAATCCACTGAGCCACACTGGCAGTTTTTTATTGATTTTTGAGAGAGAGAGGGAAACATCAGTGTGAGAGAGAAACATTGATCAGTTGTCTCCCATACACACCTCATCCAGGAATTGAACCTGCAATCTTTTGGTGTACGGGATGATGTTCCAACCAACTGAGCCACCCAGCCAGGGCTACAATTCAGTTTTGAAAAACTATAGCTAGAATTTATATTGCCTTGTTTTGCATAATCTTCTGTATGATTGGTGGAGTTTTTTTTTCTTCCAGACATGAAAGATTTGAAAGATGTCTTTTCATGCACCCATGTTCCCTTTGTCAAGATTCGAGGTTTTTGTTACTGTTTTTTCAAGTTACATTAGCCATTGTTAGCTAAAGAGAGGTGAAACCACTCATGCATTTCTGGTGGTAGTATAAAATGAGAGTCTTACTGGGGAGCAAGCAGTGTAGCAAAACTTATCAAGCAAGCACAAATCTAGTTGTGTCTAGAAATTTTGCTGGTATTGGACAAAGGCTTCTAGGACAAGATCAGCTGAATAGAGTCTCTTGGTTTACAAAAATTCCATTTGGAGATGTCATTGTCAATGTCAAGGTCATGAGAAGCATAGGAAGGAAAACATAAGGTTGGGCCATCTGGCAGGGTCAAAGTGTGGATCAGGTCTGGCAGGAATATAATTAGAGTGAGTGGGCTGCTCTTTATTCTCTGCTTCTAAGCTCACTAGTCAACTGCCAACTCTTAGGAGTAGATAAGAGTGGAGGGACCTGGAGAGTATTATGCTAAGCGAAATAAGCCAGTCAGAGAAAGACAAGTATCACATGAACTCACTTATTTGTGGAATATAATGAACGACAGACCCAGAGACATAGAACTAGAGTTCAGACTAACAAACTTCATAGGAGGGGGCGGGGAGGAAGGGAAGAGATAAACCAAAGAACTTACGCATATAAGCATAACCAATGGACACAGACAACAATGCTGGGGGGGAGGGAGCAGGAACGGGAGGATGCTGTGAATGGGGGAAAAAGGAGAAACATCTGTAATGAAAATAAATTAATTAAATTAAAAAAAAAAAAAGAGTGGATGGAACACTTCTATGAGATGAAATGAATATCCTCATTTGATCCAAGGCAGCCTAGTGTGAAGGGGAGAGAGATAGATGTCATCAGCACATGCTCAAGATAAGCCAAACCAAGCACAGGTAAGAATTTGGGCCAGGCTCACCCAGGTGTTCTGCCTCCAGTTGAAAATGTGGTACAGTGGTTGTAAGCATCTTGTTGATGACAGCCCTTCTTTTTTTTTTATCCTCACCCGAGGACACCCTTTCATTTTTTGTTCAGATAGAGTGGGAGGGAGAGAGAGGAAGAGAGAGAGAGAGAGAAACATCGACGTGAAAGGGGCACATCGAGTGGCTGCCACCCGCACGACCAACCAGGGCCGGGGACAAACTGCAACTGCTGAAGTACGTGCCCTTAGCGGGAACCGAACCCGGGTCTCTCTGGCCTGCAGGCCGACGCTCTAACCGCTGAGCCAAACCGGCCAGGGCAACAGCCCTACTTTTGAATCACGCTATTCCAGTTTGTACAACAAACAATTTGGTATCAGTAGAGAATCACTGCCATCCTGCAATCTCCTTCAGACGCCTCTTAGGGATTTCCTTCAGCTCCTGCCCATGTCATTATCTTTTTGGATTACTATTGTTTTATTGGAGTACATTGTTAATTAGCTTCTTGAGAAAGGGTATGTGAGAAATACATTTTTTTGAGGCTTTGTATTTCTGAAAATGTCTTTGTTCTGTTCTGATACTTGATTGATAGATAGTATGAATGAGGATTTGTCCATTCCTTCCTTTAGTTTAGTTTAGTTCTGTCAGTTTTAGTTTATGTAATTCGAAGCTGTATTATTGGGTACATACACATTTATTACTGTATGCATGTTTATGAATGTTCTATTTTCCTGATGATTTACCCTTCTATCATTTTGAAATGTCATTCTTTATTTCTGGTTATAATCCTTGTCTGATATAAATATAGCCATACCTACCTTTTTCTGATTGGTATTTTTATGGTATATCTTTTTCCATTCTTGTTGTTTCAACCTATTTGTGTTCTTATATTTATAGTGCATTTCCTCTAAGCAGCATATAGTTGAATCATATTTTTTTTCTTTATTGATATTAGAGAGAGAGAGAGAGGAAGGGAGAGGGAGAGAGAGATAGAAACATCGATGAGAGTGAACGTCAATTGGCCGCCTCCTGCATGGTCCCCACTGGGGATCAGGCCCACAACCTGGGCATGTGCCCTGACCCGGAATCAAACAGGCGACCTCTTAGTGCATGGGTTGATGCTCAACCACTGAGCCACACCAGCCGGGCATTTAAAAAAATTTTTTTAATTGCTTTTTTAGAGAGAGGGGAAGGGAGAGAGAGATAGAAACATCCATGTGAGAGAGAAACATCTATCGGCCGCCTCCTGCACAGCCCCTACTGGGGATCAATCCCACAACCCGGGCATGTATCCTGACCTGGAATTGAACTGGGATCTCTCAGTCCATGGGCTGACGCTTAATCCACTGAACCACACCGGCTAGGCATAGATGAATCATATTTTTTAAATCAAACCTAACAGTTTCTTTTTTGTTTTTATTTTCTTCATAATTAATTTAATTATAGGCACAGTTGGATTTGTATCATCTTGCTATTTTTTTTTATAAGTTTTGTTTGGACATGCATTTTTTTAAATTGAATTTATTGGGGTGACAGTGGTTCACAAAACCATACAGGTTTCAAGTGTACAATTCAACAAAACATCACTTGCTATTTGTTTTTTAATGTCTGTCTCTGCCCTTTTCCTTTTTATCTTTCTTTTGTTTTTTCAAGTGGTTTCTCTAGGGATTACAGTTTATATACTTGACTGATCACCTTGAAGTAATATTATACCACAGTACAATTCAAGAATACTGTACAGTTTATATCAGTTAATTTTTGCAGCTTTTGTTTATCTCTATGTGCTTTTATTTTGCCTTCATTTTAAAAAGTATTCTTCCTGGGTATAGAATTCTAGGTTTTGTTTTGTTTTTCTTTTCAATATTTTAAAGATGGCATTCTACTTTTGACTCACTTCTCTGGTGTTTGTTAATAAATAAGTATTCATTTATATTGTTGTTCCCTGAACATAATGCATCTTTTTCTTCTGGCTACTCTTTTATGTTGTTGTTGTTAATCCTTACCCGAGGATATTTTTTCCATTGATTTTTAGGGACAGTGGAAGGGAGAAGGTGGGGGAGGGAAACATTGATGTGTGAGAGACATGACAATTGGTTGCCTCCAGCATGTGCCCTAACCAGGGCCAGAGATTGAACCTGCAACCCAGGTACATGCCCTTGACTAGGAATTGAACCCACAATTTGGTACATGGGCTGATGCTCTAACCACTGAGAAACACAGGCCAGCGCCTGGCTCCTCTTTTATTTATTTATTTATTTATTTATTTATTTATTTATTTATTTATTTATTTATTTATTTATTTATGAAAGAGAAAAGGAGAGGGAAAGAGAGAGAGAGAAACGTTGATTGGTGCCTCCTGTATGCACCCTGGGAATTGAACCCACAACCTGAACATGTGCCTTGACCGGGAATCAAACTGGTGCTTGTTGGTGCACGGGGTGATGCTCAATGAACTGAGCCACACTAGCCAGGGCTCTTCTGGCTACTGTTAACATATCTTTTTTCTCTGGCATTCAGCAATTTGAATGTGATGTATCTTTGTATGCTGCTTGGGCTTTTTTTGAGTTTTTTAGATTTGTGGTCTGCCTTTTATCAAATTTGGAAAATTCTCAGCTATTATTTCTTCAAATAGTATTTCTTTCCCATTCTTTCATCTCCTCTTCTTGTGGAACTACACATTATCCTTTTTTTTGGTTGTTTTTTTCTGTCATCATTCTAAGCAATAATAAGTTAGATTTTTTTACCATTTCTCACATCTCTTTTATGTTTTTCCCCCATTTTTTCTCTCTGTGCTTCAGTTTGGATATCTTCTATGGAACTGTATTCAAATTTATAATTCTTGTCTTCTGTTGTGTCAAGCTTGCTATTAAGCCTACACAATGAATTTTTCATTTCAGTTAATTATATTTTGCAGTTCTAGAATATCCATTAGCTTCCTTTTTGTAGATTCTGTTTTTTTTGTTAAACTATTCTCATATTTTCATTCACATTTTCCATCTTTTTTCTACATTCTTCTTAAAATATGTTTTTATTGATTTTGTAGAGAGAGAGAGATAGAAACATCGAAGTGAGAGTGAGAACATTGATCAGCTGCCTCCTGCATGCCCCCTGCATCTTTTACACATTACTTTACAGTTAATCTGAAGTCTTTGTGTGCTAACCCTAATACATGGATTATCTCTACATGCTTTCGAGCTGTTTAATCTCTTGATTTTTATCTTTTGTTTTTTGCTTTTTCACATCTTGTAATTTTTGTGTGTTGAACATGTTGTATGATAATACATAGCTTCCTCTAAAGAATGTTAAGGTTTGTTCTGCCAATAATTTAACTACCTGGCAGAACAAAACTGCTGCTCTCTGCTAGTCATTCTGGAGGCATGATTTCCACCTGCATATATTAGAAACCAGCTGAAGATCTGAGATGAATTTTTATGCAAAATTTTAGCGCCCCTTCTTTATGGCTTCCTTATCTCTTATTAACCTGCCCCCAAATCCCAGTTGCTTTGCAGACCCAAATGCCAGTTTTTATTTATTCCATGTACTAGCGATGTCACTTTCTGCTTGGGCTCGATTTCTCTGTGCCATGGTTTAGAAAATACCGTTAGGGACATTTTTGCTGGATATAGAATTCAGGGTTGATTTTCTTTTTTTCTTTTAGCCCTGCAATGGTTGCTCTCCAATACCTACAGCTTGTTTCATTTATTTTGTCCAGCTTTTATTGTTTTTCCTCAGAATTTTGAAGTAATTGCTTTTTAGTGTTGTAGTCAAGGAGTCCAAAGACCTATCTGTTTATCAGAATGTGACTTGTTCAGTTCTCCTGAAACCTGTAGGCTTTTCTCTTTGTACTCAGTGTTCTAAATAATTTTTTCTTTCTTGTTGCCAGATAGTTCATAAGATATATATTTTTTTTACTTATATTTTTATGTTTGATTTTGTGAAGTATGAAAATGCACAGAAATACAAATAAAAGCTATATATAATTGCCAGTTTTATATGTTAAATCAGTTGAATGTCATCAGTTTCAATATGGTTCAACCTAGTAACTATCAACTTATTACACTAACTAGTAGTCAATACTTAAATCTTATTTGTTTTTATTTTATTTATTTATTTTTTTAGATAGAGTGGAAGGAAGGGAAGGAGGGGGAGAGAGAGAAACATCTATATGAGAGAGACACATCGACTGGTTGCCTCCTGCACAACCCCGACCAGGGACAAGGACAGAACTGCCACTGAGGTACGTGCCCTTCACCGGAATCAAATCCGAAACTCTTTGGCTCGCAGGCCAGTGCTCTAACCGTTGAGCCAAACTGGCCAGGGCAAAAGTATGTTGTATTTATTTATTTATTTATTTATTTAATCCTCACTTGAGGATATTTTTCCATTTTTGTTCAAACAGAGTGGGAGGGAGAGAGAGAGAGAAACATCAACGTGACAGGGACACATCAACTGGTTGCTTCCCACACAACCACAACCAGGGCCAGGGAACAAACCGCAACCGAGGTACGTGTCCTTGACCGGAATCGAACTCTCAACTCATTGGTCTGCGGGCTGATGCTCTAACCACTGAGCCAAACTGGCCAGGGCAAAAGTATATTTTTTTATTTTATTTATTTATTTATTTATTTATTTATTTATTTTTGTTACAGATGTTTCTCCTTTTTCCCCCATTGACACCCTCCTAAAAATATGTTTTTTTTTTTTAAAAAAATAAACTTCTCTGAAGGTCTTAATCTTTTATTAAGTATTTATTCTATTTTATTTTGATTACTGATTTTCTTGATCCACTTTTCTTCTAGGTCTATCAGAATATATTTCCATCCTTTTAAAGGTTATTTAGGTTATATAAAGGTTTATTTGACTCTTTCAATGCTTTCTTAAGTGTTAAAGTTAATCACAATTTATATTTTCCTCCCAAATACATACTTTTTCTCTGCCACAACTTTTAGGTTTCTGGCATCTAAAAATTAGTTTCAGCTTATTACTTAACACTCCTCCCCACATTCCATATATGCTGATTTTAACAACATATTTTGCTGATTTGCTCTCTGTTGCTTTTGCATCCAACTGATTTGTTCTGGGTTTAATTTTCTTTTTGGAATACACTTTTTGATAGTAGTAATAATACCTAACACTTACATACCATTTATTATTTAGTACTCATCATTTTATTTGAGAATGTCAAACTATAGCCCATGGGCCAAATGGTTGCTGCCTTGTTTTTGTATAGCCCACAGCTAAGAATGGTTCTTAGTATTGATATTTGGTATTGATCTCAGGCATGGGTGACCCATTACCTGCATTCCATGTAAAGTGGCTAAAGATTCCTATACGGTGCCATGAAACAATGCTGATTAAAGTTACCTACAACATTTTTTTAATGGTTGGGGGGAAAAAATCAAAAGAAGAAGAATGTTTCAATTTGTGAAACTTATATAGAATTTAAATTTTGTGTCCATAATCAAGTTTTATTGTAAGACAGCTGTGCCCTTTTGTTCATATATTGCCTGTGCCTGCTTTTGTGGTACAATGACAGTTGATTATTTGGAGTAGAGACTATATATGGCTTGCAAAACCTAAAACATTTACTACTTGGCCCTTTATAGGAAAACTTTGCCAACTCATATTTTAGTATTTTCAGCGCTTTTAAAATATTCTGTCGTTTTCTGGCCTCCATTGTTTCCGTTGCAAAGGCAGCTGTCAGTTTTACTGTTTTGTATTTGAAGGCAGTGCCCCCTTTTTCCTTTGGGATTTTTAGCAGCTTTATTATTATGTGCCTAAGTGTGGTTTTCTTTGTATTTATTTTGGGGGGATTAGTGATATTTCTGTGGTCTGATGTGAGCTGTTTTGGAAAATTCTAAGCCATTACCTCTGTAAGTATTATTTCTGTTGTATTTTGCCTCTCCTGTTTGGACTGCAATTGCAAATATATTAGACCTTTTTAATTTGTCCCATATGTCTCTTAGGCTTTTTGATGTTTTATTTTCCATCCTTTGTTCTTTCTTTTCTTTTCCTTTATTGATTTTAGAGAGAGAGGAAGTGAGAGGGAGAGAGAGACAGAAACATCGATGAGAGAGAACATCAATTGGCCGCCTCCTGCATGCCCTCCACGGGGGATTGGGCCTATGACCTGGCCATGTGTCCTGACCAGGAATCAAACCGGTGACCTCTTGGTGCGTGGGTCGACGCTTAACCACTGAGCCACACTGGCTGGACCCTTTGTTCTTTCTTTCTTTTTTTTTTTTTTTTTTGGTATGTGCCCCTAGCGGGAACCGAACCCAGGACTCTCTGGTCCGCAGGCCAACGCTCCAACTGCTGAGCCAAACCGGCCAGGGCCCCTTTGTTCTTTATTTCAGTCTGGATATTTCTTACTCTGACCTATTATATGTTTCACTAATCATCTCCTCAGCTGTATCTAACCTGCTGTTAAATTCCATTATATATTTAAAAAATTTTTTTTCTAACATTTTTTTCTGCTCAGTTTTTTTATTCTGTTCTTTTGTAAGAGGTTACTTGGTTCATAGCTTATGCCTCTGTGATGAAGAGTCACATTGTATGTTTCTACTTACATTATGCTGACAATGTGTAGATGATACTTATTCCATGAATGGAGTAAACATACCCTGAAAAGCTAAATAGCCACTAATAAGTCTAATACCAGTTTGTGCAAATAAATACACAAGCATAGCCAGAAATGATCTGGGAATCATGTAGATTACAAACTGAATAAAAAGCTTTTTTGTTTTTTGTTTGTTTGTTTTTGTTAATTCATACCCAAGGATATTTTTCTATTCATTTTTAGATAGAGTGGAAGGGAGGGAGGGAAAGAGAGAGAGAAACATCGATGTGAGAGAGACATACCGATTGATTGTCTTCTGTACAACCCCGACCTGGGCTGGGGATCGAACATGCAACCCAGGCACGTGGCCTTGACTAGGAATCGAACCCATGACCCTTCGGTCTGCGGCCTGACACTCCAACCATTTAGCCAAACCAGCCAGGACTAAAAAGCATTTTTAGTGAAGAGACAAACACATTAGAGTATGCATGACACCTCAGGAAACTGAGCTAGATATTAGGATTTAGCAAATATTACCAAAATTTTACACAATCTGAGTGAAAACAGTACAGATGCTACATTATTTTATTATTCTGTGTACTTAATGTGTATTTGTGTACTTTGTGCTAACAGGAATACAAAGATGAGCAAGGTACAATTTCTGTTCTAAAAATTTTTAACATCTAATGCGGAGAATGAGGGGAATAAGATACCTTAAACAAAAGAAAGCAGAGTGCCCTGGCTGGTTTGGCTTAGCGGTTAGAGTGTTGGCCCGCGGAACAGAGAGGCCCAGGTTTGGTTCCCGCTAAGGGCAGGTACCTTGGTTGCGGTTTGTCCCCAGCACTGTTTGGAGTCGTGTGGGTGGCAACCACTCGATGTGTCTGTCTCACGTTGATGTTTCTCTCTCTCTCTCTCTCTCTCTTCCTTCCTCTCTCCCTCAAGATAAATGCAAAAAGTCTCCTCAGGTGAGGATTAAAAAAAAGAAAGAAAGCAGAGTAAAGTAAGTCCTACACGGGAGATATAAAAAAGAGTACTCCAGGATTTAAAAAAGAGGACTCAAAATCTAAGATGTAATCTAAGTGGGAGGATCTGTGCATAAAGAGGGGAGCCATGGGGAAAAGGGATGAAAAATAAATTGGGATGTTATTGAATACTGGGCTAGTTGTTCATTTATTACAATAGATAATGGATATCCGTATCTAATCAGGGTAATTATATAGAGCTTTTATAGAGGCTTTAAAATGTGGGGTAAAAGAATGAGAGCCATGGCCAGTTTTGCTCAGTGGTTAAAGCATCGACCCGCGGACCAAAGAGTTGTGGGTTCGATTCCTGTCAAGGGCACATACCTCAGTTGTGGTTCTGTCCAGCTCTGGTAGGGGTCGTGCGGGAGGCAACCAATCGATGTGTCTCTTTCATATTGATGTTTCTCTCTCTCTCTCTCTCTCTCTCTCTCTCTCTCTCTCTCTCTCTCTCCCCCTCCCTCCCTCCCTCCCTCTCTCTGTCTCTCTGTCTCTGTCTCACACACATACAAACACACAAACTTTCTGAAAATGAATGGAAAAATATCCTTGGGTGAGGATTAAAAAAAAAAGAATAAGGAGAGACAAGAAATAAGAATTAGGAAACTTTTGTAAAAGCTGGGGTGGCATTGGATGTAGGAAGCAAAGGAAAGACGAGGGGTGCCTGTCAGGGTGAAGACTTATCCTGCTCTTTGTGTCCCTAGCATTTAATTTAGTCCCTAGGATATTTCCTAGTCAGCCTGTTTTATGAACTGTAATTTCAGAATTGATCTGAAAATGGAGAATAAATATTTACTATTGGGAAAATCTTGACTCTGATTGTTGACCCTCATGGTATTGACCTATTATCACCTGCATTCTCTGCTCCCATGCCAAATGGCTAAAGATTCCTATAAGATGTCATTAAATAATGCTTATTAGGTTACCTGCAAATTTGTAAACTATAAGTAGGTTATTTGTGGTACTCAGACCTTTATCATCTTATCTTTTTTCCCCTCTCACTTCCTATAACTTTTCCTGAGGCTAGCAGTTATGAGTGGGAAGTGGTGGAAAATTACTGGGGCAAGGGTTTTGAAGATGGTTACAAGTATAATCTAGATTTTAATAATCTAGATTTTAAAGGTGTGTAATCTTAGAGGGGCAATGACAGTTTAGAAGAAGTAGGAGAAGTTAAGGAATTGGAGGTCATAACTGAAGGTGAAAGGTATAGATCCAAAAGAAAGAGAATGTGAATAGGTAAAGAGGTGAATATTTTAGATGTATAACAGTTTAAAGAGTCTGCTCTGGGTGTCAGATAAGCTAGGTATACCTCTACTCATGGCTATATAATTTCTGCCCAGAACACGAAATTCATTTTAAATTGAAACTGTCTGTCATGACAAAATTAAGCCTTTGAAGTCAATTATGTTTGACATCTTTTTTTAATGCTACACTATCAGAATTGTGTTTTAGCAACAATTTTTGGAGCAGTTTTTTGTTTGTATAGAGTATAGAAAACAGCATTGTGAGAAAAAGTATTTTCATATTTGACGGTAGAGTCATTTCTGAATCAGTGTGAATCGAGCCACAGTGATATGCCACACACAGGTTTATACCCTTGTTGGTCTGACAGCGATGAAGTTCTTAGTGTACTTATCATGTGGCAAAGTGGATGGAGATGGTTTTGAAAGTTATCAAATGGTCTTCAGTATTTTTTCCTTATAACTTCTTTCTGGTTTTGATTACATGCTTTGGTTTTCTATGCTTCAGCATTTCTTTTGTTTCATGGGGATAAAGTATCATATATAGAAGACTGTTTTAAGTATACATGTGATATATTTTATGTAGCTGTATGCACACACACACACACCCATGTAGCCACCATTCAGGCCAAGAAATAGAATTAGCCAGTGTTCTAGAAGCCCTTGTGAAATCTCTGTGTAGCTGGAATTATTTCATTTTCAGTGTTTCATAGTACTCATTTGTTTTAATATACCACAAGAAATTAATCCATTGATGAACATTAAAAAAAAATTTTTTTTTCTTTATTGGTTTTTTTAGAGAGAGGAAGGGAGAAGGAGAGAGAGATAGAAACATCGATGAGAGAGAACATGGATTGGCTGCCTCCTGCATGCCCCCCACTGGGTATTGGGCCCACAACCTGGGCATGTACCCTGACCAGGAATTGAACCAGTGACCTCTTGGTGCATGGGTCGATGCTCAACCACTGAGCCACACTGGCCGGGCCATTGATGAACATTTGTATTTCCAGCTTTGGGCTTTTATGTAAAATGCTGCTGTGAACATTCTTTTATTTTTTATGGACAATTTTTAATTTATTACTTATTTTTTAAATTGAGATGTACAGCCCTGGCTGGTTTGGCTCAGCGGTTAGAGCGTCGGCCTGAGGTCCGGAGAGACCCGGGTTCGGTTCCCGCTAAGGGCATGTACTTCGGTTGTAGTTTGTCCCCGGCCCTGGTTGGTCGTGCGGGTGGCAGCCACTCGATGTGTCCCTTTCACGTTGATGTTTCTCTCTCTCTCTCTCTTCCTCTCTCTCCCTCCCACTCTATCTGGACAAAAAATGAAAAAATGTCCTCAGGTGAGGATTAAAAAAAATAATAATAAAAAAATAATAATAATAAATTGAGATGTACAGCCCTGGCCGGCTTGGCTCAGCAGTTAGAGCATCGGCCTGCGGTCCAGAAAGACCCGGGTTCGGTTCCCGCTAGGGGCGCGTACCTCGGTTGCAATTTGTCCCTGGCCCTGGTTGGTCGAGCAGGAGGCAGCCACTCGATGTGTCCCTTTCACGTCGATGTTTCTCTCTCTCTCTCACATCCTCTCTCTCCCTCCCACTCTATCTGAACAAAAAATGGAAAAATGTCCTCAGGTGAGGATAAAAAAAAAAAAAATTGAGATGTACATCTGAAACTAATATGACGATTACAACACGATGATTTGATATTTGTATATTGTCAACGTAAGAAATATTCAAGCCTCTAGAGAATTCCTGTGAGTTTGAGCCAAACTGTAGACAATTGTCGGGAAGCAAAATCTCAATGGATTGAGAAAATGTTCCAGAGAATGGCAGTTTTGCACCTTATTTTATACATTACAATCAAAACAGAAGACGTAGGGAGGTTACATGAAATCTACTGGTGATAGATTAGGAAGGCAGGAGAAAGCAAAGTGGGATAAACCTCTGGGATTGGATAAAAAGTAAAATGATAAACATATACATCTTTTATGTAGATGGGTGCAGGATAGTTGACAGTTAGCAATTAATACTTGATAATAATAATAGAGGGGTTTTATGGTCTCTGCTCTGGCGTGGTTGTTGTACCGGGAGGGGTCTGGAAAAAAGGAAGAAGTTTCCCTGACATTCCAAAGGTGTGTTATCCTAAGTGCAAAAGATAATAATAGGCTCAGTTAAGGTAAAGATTAACTTTTGTCATGGAAGATTTTAAGCTAGGACATGACTGCCCACCATGACCTGCTTTTAGCTAAACTAAAATTTTAATTTCAGATCATCCTATGTGGTTACTTTAGGTCTCTGAGTTTGTAAGGCCGCCATGCAGGCCTTCTCTGAGCTTGTTAGGTGTAGTATGTGGCACCTTTTTGTCTATAATATATTGCAAAATTATCACCACAATAACTCTAGTTAACATCTATCACCATAGTTACAAGATTTTTTTTTCTTGTCATGAGAACTTTTAAGATGTACTGCCAGTTGCCCTGGTGGGTTTGGCTCAGCAGTTAGAGCGTTGGCCTGCAGGACGAAGGGTCGAGGGTTTGATTCCCTGTCAAAGGCACGTACCTAGGTTACAGGTTCAATACCGTCTATGCAGGAGGCAACCAGTTGATGTATATTTCTCACATTGATGTTTCTCTCCCTCTCTCTTTTCCTCTCTCTTCCTCCCTCCCTCCCTCTATTCCACTCTTTCTAAAAATCAATGGAAAAATATCCTCAGGTGAGGATTAACAACAACAAAAGATTTATTGTCAGCCACTTTCATATATGCAGTACAATGTTATTAACTGTACCCATTATGTGGTTCATTATACATCCCTACAATATACTTATAACTGGAAGTTTGTACCTTTTATTTATTTTTTAATATTTTTTAATTGATTTTTAGATAGAAAGGAACAGAAAGGGAGAGAGAGACATCGATTGGCTGCCTCCTGCACACCCCCTACTGGGGATCAAGCCCGCAACCTGGGCATGTGCCCTGACTGGAAATTGAACCAGTGACCTCTTGGTGCATGGGACCATGCTCAACCACTGAGCCACACTGACTGGGCAAGTTTATACCTTTTAACTCCCTTCCACCACCTCTTCCACCCACAGCCACCAATCTGTTCTCTGTATCTGTGAGCTCATTTTGTTTGTTTGATTTCACATATAAGTGAGATAATATGGTATTTGTCTCTCTCTCCCTCACTCAGACTTACGTTACAGCATAATGCCCTCATGGTCTGTCCATGTTGTATCAAATGGCAAGCTTTAGTTTTTTATGGCAGAATGTTACCGGAATAAAGGGGTCCATTTGCCTGTGCACATCAAAGCCCAGTAAGACATGGACAGGAGTTTGCAGCAAAGAAAGTAAGGGTTTAATTTTAGGCAGTGGCCTGAGACAGGTTAGCTAATGCTGAAGACCTGGCTCCTGATGGCTTCCAGGGGATGGGCTGTATGGGGGAAAATTCATTAATCATGGTGACTAAGGGAGTTAGGGTCATGGTCTCTATTGATTGGTCGGCACTAGAGTAGGGAGTCATTGATCAGTGCATCTGGTCCTGGTGCCAGCCGTGTCATCCCTTCGTCTGGTTTCACTGCTTTTCTGAGGTGAGCTGAAACACAACTACCGCCTCTATGTTATCTCCAGTTTGATGAAACTGTCTGTGGAATCAACAGACTCCAGACTTTGTTCCTAAGATTATTTGAAGCCAACCAGAACCTTATTGTCCTGAGGGCTTAATGATTAAGAGAGTGGTCATGCAAGGGAGAAGGAGGAAGGTGAGTCAGGGTGCTGGATGAGGCCGGCTTGAATCAAAAGGGAAGGAGAGCCCTGGCCGCTTTGGCTCAGCGGTTAGAGCATCGGCCCACAGACCAATGAGTCACGGGTTCAATTCCAGTCAAGGGCACGTACCTCAGTTGCGGGGCACGTACCTCGGTTGCAGTTCATCCCCGGCCCTGGTTGGGTTGTGCAGGAGGCAGTTGAGATCTCTCTCTATATATCTGATAATAAATAAATAAATGTCCTTGGGTGAGGATAAAACAAACAAAAAATCTTAGTCACTCTGAACACTTAGGAAATTCCAGGGGTTAGGGGAGCTGTGGACAAAAATAAAATATATGTAAGAAATATATTTTGGCCCTGGCCAGTATGGCTCAGCAGTAAGAGCGTCGCCCATGGACCAAAGAGTCCCGAGTTCAATTCCGGCCAAGGGTGCATACCTCTGTTGCGGTTCGTCCCCGGCCCGATTGGGGTTGTGTGGGTGGCAACCAATCGATGTGTCTCTCTCTTCCTCCCTCTCTCCCTCCAGCTCTATCTGAAGATCAATGTAAAAGTATCCTCGGGTGAGGATCAATATATATATATATTTTTTTGGTCATCTGATAACCAAGTATATATTTCTTGTAAATCGAAGTATCACAGTCTGCACCTGATCTTCAAACACATTCTCGTATAGTAAAACAAGCATAAAGGTCAAAAGATACTGGCACATCATTTGAGTCCTGTGCAGCTATTAATGACTGTCCAGCCTATTATCATATTATAAGGTGATGTCTCCCAGGGCAAGTTCACTCAGGTTTGTAGGCTTCTGTTCCAGCTTGTCAGATTCTCAAAGGTAGACTGATCTCAACTGTATTTAGCTTCACCCTTTCAGGTGTTGGGGAGTGAAAATTTTTGTTTACTCTTCTAGGATCTTCTGGTTGGTCTGATAGTCAAATTGACATGAGACAGATTAGCAGGAGAAATACAAGTTAAAGTTGAATAACATGTATACTTCCTGTATATGTGGGAGAGACCCAAGAAAACTGAGTAACTTACCAAAATGGGGGAAGCCATCACCTTCAGCTACAGACAAAAGATGTTGGGGAAGGTTGCCAGGAAAAGCAGAGAGGGAGTGAGAGAGAGAACAGTGAGAGAGGAGTGAGACAATAGAGGGAGGAAGTGAGAGAGGGAGGAGAAGAGAGAGAATAGACATAGGGGAAGAGTAGAGAGAGAGGAGTGTGGAAAGTGTAGGAGTGAGAGAGAAGAGGAGAGAATGAGAAAGGGAGAGAGGAGTGAGAGAGAGGCAAGAGATAGAGACAAAGAGGAGAAATGGGCAGGAGAAGGAGAGCTGAGTGAGAGGGGAGAGAGAAGACAGGATTGAGAAAGGGAGAGAGGTTTGAGTGAGGAGTACAGTGGAGAGAGTAGAGAGGGGGTAATGAGTGAGCGAGATTGAGAGAGGGAGGAGAGTAAAGGGAGGAATGAGAAAAAGAGACAGAGTTAAAGAAGTTAGAGAGAAGGAGTGAGAGAGTAAAGAGAGGCAGGAGTGAGAGGAGAGAGGACTGAGAGGGACACAGTGAAGGAGGGAGGAGGGAGAGAAGGGGAGATAGAGAGAGGAGTAGAGGGACAGGTCGGAGGGGTGAGAGAATAGACAAGGCAAAGTGAGAGAGGTGAGGGAGGGTAGAGAGTGAGGGGTAAGAGAGGAAGAGAGGGAGGACTGAGACTGGAGTGACCAAGAGCAGAGAGAAGGGACTGAGACAGTGAGTGTGGGGACTGGGAGAGAGGGTGTGAGAAAGAGGATTGAGGGGGGAGGGAAAGGGATGAGTGAGAGGAGAGAATGAGAGTAGGAAAGATAAAAGAGGGGTAGGACAGAATAGAGGGAGGAATGAGACAAAAAGAGATTGAGAGAGTGAAGGATTAGAAAGAGAGTGGGAGAGGACAGAGAGGAAGAGAGTGAGAAGTTAGAGGTAGAAGAGGGGGGAAAGAGAGAGAGAGAAAAGAGACAGAGTAGCCAGAGATGGTAGAGAAGGGAGTTAAAGAACAAAGAGATAGTCAGAGAGAGGTGTGAGAGTGAGGGAGAGGGAGAGAGAAGAGAAAGAGACTGAATAGGAAGTGTTGGAGGACAGAGAGAAGAGGGGAATGAGGAGTTAAGATACAGGGCTGATGGAGTCAAAGACAGAGGAGTGATGGGTCGTGACAGAGAGAAGGGGGTACAACAGAGAGTATGGAGAACATGTGCAGAGAACAGGTAGCAAGAGTGAGAGATATGGAGGGGGAGAAAGAGTAGGGGCCTCTGGGGGAGAGACTGTATAGAGGGGCCTAGAGAGAGTTGAGGAGGATGAGCGAGTCTGGAGAGGAGCAACTTCGGTAAAGAAGGAGTCAGAGTGGAAACAGACTGTGATAAACAGTGGAAAGGGTAATGACAGAGTATTGAGAAGAGCCATAGAGAAAGTCTGGAAGGCAGGAAGACAATGGAGAGAGAAAGAGTAGACAGTGTGCCAGGGAGAGTGGATAGGGCAATGAGAGGGCACTGAGAGGAGCAGTGGTGAGAGTCGAGAGAGCGGTAAGAGAATACAGATTGTGTGAGTGCAGATGGGTATGTGAGAGTATGAAGAGGAGCTGTGTAGAGAGACTACAGAGGAGCAGAAGAGAGAGACTGGAGAGGGAGTAAGAAATGGGAGAGGAGGATGAGAGAGTCTAGAGGACCTGCAGAGAGGGACTGGAGAAGGAAGAAGAGATGGAGAGGAGGAAGTAGACAAAGCTGAGAGAGACTAAAAGGTAGAGAGTGGGAAGTAATGAGAGGCAGGAGAGAGCCTAGAATGAGAGAGTGAGAAAAAGTAGGGAAGGTAGAGCATGAGGAGAGTGAGACAGGAACAGAGGGCGGCAGAGAGGAGAGAGAAAATTTTGGGAGAGAGTGGAGGGAAAGGAGTGAGAAGAGGCAGGAGTAGATGTGGGGGGTTAGAGAGACAGTCCAGGACTGAGAATGGAGTGAAAATAAGATAGAAGGGAGAGAAAAGGGCAAACAAGGATGGGGAAAGGAGTATGGGGAGAAGAGAGAGGAAGAGATGGAGATAGTGATGGTCAGGGAGGGAGGGAAGTGAGAGTCCATGGTGGAGTTAGATTGGAGAAGTGAGACCGATGGCAGAGTTAGCTAGAGGTGGAGGTGGGAGAGCGAGGGATCTGGTCAGGGAGAGCGAGGGATCTGGTCTGAGAAAGCAGAGAGAGTGTGAAAGTGTGTCTCGGGGGCGCTGGGGGCGTGTAGGCGCTGGAGAGAGAGTAGAGGAGTCAGAGAGAGCTAAGAATGGTCGTGAGAGCAAATGTTTGAGGGAGAAATTGTAGAGGGGATCTGGAGACAGTGGGGAGGGAGGGAGTTGAGGGATGGGGGTGAAGTGAGAGTGAGGTGAGACTAAGGGACAACGGGAGGACTGAGAGGAGGGAGGGAGAGAGGAGTGTGAAATAGAAAAGGAGGTATGTGAGAGACATAGGAGAGAGAGAGAGATGGAGAGGGAAGTGAGAGAAAGCCAGTACAAAGAGAAAGGAGAGAAGAGTGAGGAGTGAGAGCAGAGAGGGAGCAGTGTGGTAGAGGACAGGAGTGAGCACGAGGGTGAGTTAGAGCAAAAGGGAAATTGGAACAGGAGTGGGTGGAGAGAGAGAAGAGACAGAGATAGAGAATGTGGAAACTGAGTAGAAAGGTAATAGAGAGTTGTAGAGGGATAGAGGTGTTGAATAATAGAGAGGGGTTCGAGAGAGGGAGGAGAGAGTAGAGGGGAGTGAATAAGGCGTGGTGTCAGAGTATAGAGAGGAGAGATGGAGTGAGACACAGGACAGAGAGGGAGAGTGTGAGACTGACTACAAAGAGAAGGTGAAGAGGAGTGAGTAGGGGACACAGAAGTGTGGGAGAGGAGAGAGGGAGGACGGGGTTGATGGGAGTGAGAACAACAGGTTGGGGAGGGAGCAGTTGGAGAGAGAGGGGTGAGAGAGGGAGTACAGAGATCAGTGATAGGAGATGGGGAGAAACAGGGGACTGTCAGAGGAGTGAGAGGAGAGTAGACAGAGGGATAGAGGTGAGACAGCTCAGAGACAGAGGAGACAGGAGTGAGAGAGGGGGCCAAAGAGGAGTTAGAAGGGTGAGTGAGGGAAGGTTTACCTACCAGAGCTTCCTGGTTTTCTCCCATGGTCCCACTCTCCCAGTTCTCCATGTGTTTTCCAGCCCAGAGGTTTCTGGGAACCCTGTGCCTTTGGATTTTTATGGAGGTTTATTACATAATGGTGATTAATAACATCATTTACCATGCCGCTGTCACCCTCCAACTCCTCTCTTGTATGCAGAGGTCACAGAGTGGGGTGGAAGTTCCAACCCTGGGATCACAGAGTAGGTCTACTCTTGACCAGCCCCCATCCTTACATAATTCCCAAAAGTCACCTCATCAGTATAACAAAAAGCTTTATCATGTTATCACTCTCAATTCTTATTAATATAATCTAGAGGTTGGGAAGTTGAGCCAGGATCTGTGGACCAAGGCTTAATATATGAATATAGATCATATCACAGAAAGTTTGATTTATTCTTTTTTTTTTTTTCTTTATTGACTTTTTAGAGAGAGAGGAAGGGAGAGAGAGAGAGAGATAGTAACATCCATGAGCGAGAATATCGATGGGCCGCCTCCTGCATGCTCCCCACTGGGGATTTGGCCCACAACCTGGGCATGTGCCCTGACTGAGAATCGAACCGGCGACCTCTTGGTGCGTGGGTCAATGCTCAAACACTGAGCCACACCAGCCGGGCTGATTTATTCTTTAGTATTGTCTAGTTTGACACCATTAAAGCAGTACCTGTGTGAACATCACACTGCCCTAGTGACAGCACCTACTGCATAGCAGTGTTTCTGCAGTGTTGGTCCTGTACACATCTTTAAAGGAGATGCTGGGCTCTGTTCTTCTTAATACCTGTCCATGGGGACAGTGCCAGAGACATGAAGAATCTGCATACATGCTCTAACCACTATGGAAATATTTTTGATAAACAATGAAGATGTACAGTTGATGTCATTTGTGAATTTCCATGGTGAATGACTCTTACAATATGGTAAGAATAACTTTCCATACATCCTTTCTGTATCACCAAATGCTCATCATCCAGAATGAATAGCAATGTGCCGTTGCAGGGATCAGTCTCGTTCACGGATGTGACTGTGGACTTCACCCAGGAAGAGTGGGAGCAACTGGACCCGTCTCAGAGGATCCTGTACATGGATGTGATGCTGGAGAACTATAGCAACTTACTGTCAGTGGGTAAGGACAGCTTTCAGGCGTAACTCAGTGTGTACGTAGCAGCGTTTCTGTCCTTTCTCCGTTACCAGAAATCATGAGCTTCTGAATTACTAAGCGGTTTTGGCCTCAAGCTTCAGGTGTTAAAGCTGAGAGATAGTGAAGACTCTGAAGTCCAGGCAGTTAGGAGCTGCGTTCCATCAGCAAGTTCTCTGATATTATCAAACCGGATGTGATTTTTATGTGGGAGCAACAGGAGCTGCGGCTAGCAAAGTTAGAACTGCCAGTTGAGAACTTTCAAGGGAAGCTGTACAAGGAAGGAAGGAGAAGCAGAAGCCACTAGGAATAATATCCCAAGGATTATGGAGTTGATACCTTTGAAATATTGTTAGCACTTATATTTTTCAAATCTCTAAACCTTCAGAGATGGCTGCAACAGATGACCCGTGTACCTCAGATGTCTGAATATTTTATATTTTAGCTCATGGTCATTTGCAGAGTGGGCTCAAGGGAAATAGATTGTTTTCAGTACAGGAGTGACATCGTAGTCCTGAACACAGATGGCCACAGGGTCACAGAGCCAGGAATGGCCAGTAATGCACAGAGGAAAGTAAAGGTTACTCAAGGCCTAGGTGGAGGCTGGGCAATCTGATCCTTAAGATCCCTTCAAATAAAAGTAGGGATAAGGCTGGTTTGGGGAAGAAATTAAGCAAAAGGAGAAAAATAAGATATAAAAATGAAAACATTCTCTCTCCAACAACTTTAATAGAAAAAAAGCCATGAAACCACCAATATCATTGAATCTATCAAAAGGATCTTGGATCCTTGGATCAATTTTATATTTCCTACAGTATATATGAGTTTCTGGACCTTGCCATTCATTTGCAAAGTCTTACTTTAGAACAGCGATTTTCAACCTTTTTCATCTCATGGCACACACAAACTAATTACAAAAATTCTGCAGCACACCAAAAAATATATTTTTTGCCAATCCGACAAAAAAAAATAGGTATAATTTTGATTCATTCACACAGGAAGGCGTGTTGGCTGTTGTCATTTTTTTTATTTGACAATCTAAGGGGAAAGCGGTCAGGTATTATTGCATGTTTTGAAATTCTTGTGGCCGACCAAAGTGCTGCAGTACAGCGGTTGAAAATCGCTGCTTTAGAGGTTTGGAGCTCTGCGATGGGGTCCTCTCTGCAGAACTGAGAAACGCTTCCCCGAGGAAGGGAAGCGGAGGAGAGAGCCTAGCAGCACGCAAACGAGGTGCTGGTCTGACCACAGTAATTCAGAGTCAGAGTTTGAGTTGCTAAACTCAGATCTGCCTGTGTCTTTCCCTTTAACATCTTCATCTCCTTATTTTCTTAGTCTCTGCTAACTGTTTGGTGTCTGTGAGGACCTAATCTCCTTCGTCCTTGGAACTGCCAGCCTTCCCACAGCATGTTTCCTGTCCTTTGTTTTTGTTTCACTTTACCCCCTTTTGAAGGTCACTTTGTAATCTGGCAATGCTACTTGTGTTCATGGTCAGTTTCCACTTTCTTTTTTTGCCACACGTCCCCTCCCCTCCCCTCTTTCTTTCAAAGTTTAAGAGCTAGGAAAAATTTGCCCTGGGGACTACCTAAAAAGGCAGCCCTACAATGGAACATTTGTGGAGGCGTCACATTCTGTAACGTTCCAGTGAAAGGTTGACAGAATGTACTCGTGTGCTCTTTCCTAGAGGTGTGGAAGGCTGATGGCCAGGTGGAGAGGGAGCACAGTGACCCAGAGGAGCAGGCAAGGCCATTTATAATCTTTAAGAACCAAACCCCAATTGAGGAAAGAAGTGACCTCTTTGAAAAATCATTCAATCTGAGCGCAGACTTTGTTTCTTTAAGACAAGTACCGTATAAATATGACTTATATGAAAAAACTTTGAAATACAGTTCAGACTTACTTAATGGTAATAGCTATATAAGGAAGCAAGCTGATGAGTATAATGGATTTGGAAAAGCACTTATCTATGTAAAGCAAGAGAAAACCCATACTGGAATGGAATACACTGACTATAACAAAAGTGGAAAAGCCTTCGGCCATAAAGAAGCCATATTTAAACATCAGAAAATTAGAAATTTGATACAACCTTTCATTTGTAATTACTGTGACAAGGCTTTCTCCTTTAAGTCACTCCTCATTAGTCATAAGAGAATACATACTGGAGAAAAACCTTATGAATGTAATGTATGTAAGAAAACCTTCTCCCATAAGGCAAACCTCATTAAGCATCAGAGAATTCATACCGGGGAGAAACCCTTTGAATGTCTTGAATGTGGAAAAGCTTTCACCCACCAGTCAAACCTCATTGTGCACCAGAGAGCACATATGGAGAAGAAGCCATATGAATGCAGCGAATGTGGCAAGACATTTGCCCAGAAGTTTGAACTTACTACACACCAGAGAATTCATACAGGGGAGCGACCCTATGAGTGTAATGAATGTGCAAAAACCTTCTTCAAGAAGTCAAACCTCATTATACATCAGAAAATTCACACAGGGGAGAAACGCTACGAGTGCAGCGAATGTGGGAAATCCTTTATCCAGAACTCACAACTCATTATACATATGAGAACTCACACAGGGGAGAAACCCTATGAGTGTACGGAATGCGGCAAAACATTCAGCCAGCGGTCGACTCTTAGGTTACACTTGCGAATCCATACAGGAGAGAAACCATATGAGTGTTCTCATTGTGGGAAGGCCTTCAGCAGGAAGTCCCGACTCAGTGTCCATCTAAGGGTTCATCTAGGTGACAAACCGTGAGACTGCAACCAGGTGGAGCTGTGCAAAATCCTTCTACCAGAACCCTTCCAGTGGGTGAGAAACCTCCTGAGGTACTGAAGGAGCATGGGAATTCATGCCAAGATACCATCTCTCAACTCAGAAAGATAAAAATAGGGTCCCCTAAGAACAACAATATACTGAAAGTTAGATATGATACCCAATGAAAGAATACATATCAGAATATATCCAATTGTAAATAGATATGCTTAACTGTATTACAATGAGCTTTTTAAAATCTTGAATGAATTATTAGAGAATAAAATATTCTGGGAAGCAGCACAAAGGATCTACAGACAGTACCTAGGAATTTGGTGGTTGTGTGCAATTATGCCACAGAAATATATTTTAGATCTGCACGTGTGAATTTAATAGTCACTGGAAGTTTGAAATTCTTGTCCTCTGTAATAATTAGGACACATCGAACAGGATTTTCCGTATTAAATATCACATGTGCTTTTCTAGTATCTTTCCAATTCAGTATGCATTCCAAATGAAATATGGAACAGATTTTACAGTAGCAGGTAACGTGTTTTCTCCTACTGCTTGCTGGCACATACACGTTGGTATGGTCATTGTTAATGAGCTGCCTCTTAATAAATGGAAGACATGTTGAAGTTTTAACTTGCTCTGGGCTTGATTTTCTAGGAGCATTACTTACATAAATATGCAAATATGAGATAATTAAGAGGAAGTTTGGAGAGTAAAAGGAGGCAGCTGTGGGCTGTATTACTCAGTATGCACCACAGATAGAAATGGGCTACAGAGAATTCACATCCATCATGCTGGTGTTTCTAGTGGTGTGTTTACATACAAATGCATGTCAATTACCAAAATGTTGAATAACCCAGAAACCACCTGTGTTTTTGTGTTTCGTTTCTGTTAATATTTTATGAATTGTCTTGTAAAAAATGATAGGATGTGTGTGTAGTGCACAATTGTTAGTTACCTTTCAGAAACTTTAAAGGGAAAATAATTTATTTTAAGAAACCATCACATGTATGTTACTTTATGAAATTTCCATGTGCATAATCCACTTCACAAATAAATTTTTGCAGTATTCTGTTTGGAAGAGGCACTTCTGTTTCCTTGAGTTTCACTATCATCAGCTTAAAGCATTTCCCTTTGGACTCTGTCTTAGTATAAGTTATACCTTTTCTTTAAAGGTTCACAAGCAGTTTTATAAATTACACCGTTCAGTGATCTCTCCATATATTGTTTCATCCACAAACATGTATCTTTTTTGTATAACTCAAAGATACATCATTTTAGGCTTGATTTCAGATTCACAGGTTCCTCCTTTTCCTGTCAATCACAAATCATGCATTAGCATTATAAATGGCAACCATAACCACCTTTTTAAAATTAATTTTTGAAGACCATTGACATGTTGTGACTATGTATGAATATGAGTGACTTTCTGAACAAATTGACTAGAACATCCATAGTCCAGTCAGTCTGTTTTTTTTTTTTTTTTTTTTTTTATCCTCACCTGAGGACATTTTTTCATTTTTTGTCCAGATAGAGTGGGAGGGAGAGAGAGAAAGAGAAAGAGAGAGAAACATCGACGTGAAAGGGACACATCGAATGGCTGCCACCCGCACGACCAACCAGGGCCGGGGACAAACTGCAACCAAAGTACATGCCCTTAGCGGGAACCGAACCCGGGTCTCTCTGGACCGCAGGCCGACGCTCTAACCGCTGAGCCAGACCAGCCAGGGCATAGTCCAGTAAGTCTTTAAGTTGCCATCTTATCTACTACTAACAGCAAGGACGCAGAGGAGAAGGTTAATGTCATCCTCTGCTATTAGAGTGTAAATTGTGACAGCCTCCTTGGAAATCATTGTGACTCTTTTAACATTAAGAATATACATACTCTTCAACCCAGCAGTCTTATGTTTGGAAACCTATCCCTAAGGAAAAACGAAAGTGCCAGTACTGAAGATTATGTTTATCAAAGTATATTGTATTTTTGGTAAGGACAAAAGGAAATACTGTAAATGACTATCAGTAAGGGAAAGATTGAATAAACTGTAGTACAAACCTACTATGGTTGATTGATGGTATTCCACAGAAAAAAATGTGTAGGAGCAATACCTCCAGGTCAGATGAGAACAGCAAGAGACGAGAGTACAGACCAAACTTTGTAAAATAAAGATCTAAGAACCTTATGTGTGTGTGTATTTGTATGTGATTTTATGGGCTTGGAGAATAGAATTCTAAGTAAAAAATATAATTGCCATTAATTCCAGTAGAAAAATTTCCATGCGTTTCACAGTCCTTAAATTAACACTCATTTATACTAAAACAACACCATAACCCCTTAAAATGGACAGCTTGTTAAATAGCATTAGTTAACACAGCACAACATGAGGCAGGCTCTAGCTGTCACAGCTGTGTTGTACGCTTAAGCCTGTGTTCTCAACGAACGCACGTATTTGACATTAATGTTCACACCGTGGAAACCTTATATTTAAAAAGAGGAAAAATAGCAAAGACAGAAAAATTGCAAGGAATGCCAAAGTTATTATAAATTACAAATGCTTTGAGAACACATACCCACCTTTACAACGGCCAAGGTAATCATGGGGATGACTGTCCTCTCATGAGCTGTTTGCTCCCAGGGCCCTGGAAATCCAGACCAGAACTTCTAATTTTTAAAAAATGTCATCATAAACCGAAGTGGTTTTAGGTGAAATTCCTTCTGAAGACAGATTCTATGGCCTGACCATAGGACTGTACTTCATTTATCCTCTGCAAGCTGGGAGGCAGGGGTTACGCGTCGCTGGGAGCCCGCAGACCAGGAGGCAGTGCCGATAGCACAAGAAAACCCAGCTGTTAGGGTGTTTCCAGATTCAGACCTCTGCCTGTCTGACCCCAAAGCCCACACCCATGCACTTGGCCCTGTGACCTGTTCTTATTCCACTGATATTTTCATTATGGAGATTTTCTTTCTATTTCCATACTTATTTTTAATAACCAAAGTACTTGGATAGTTTTACTTTTTCACATTGTTTTATGATTTATAAATCTAACATTGGGAGCTATCTACTTGGTATAAATCTGATGTGGATCAATCTAATTGGCAACACTACTGTTGGTAAGTCTGAGGTCTCGTCAGTCATATGGGAGATTAGGTGACAGCGTTCTAGGCAGGAGGCACAAAGCTTGCAAAGACACGGAAATGAGAGGTGCCGGGTCCTCAGGGTGGAGGGTTTAGTGGGATACAACTGAAGGTTTGGTCCCAGCCACCCCTACCGTCTCCCCTGTCACAGTGGCCACCCTGGGCTGCAGGTCCTTCTCTTCAGCTGAGGAACCAACACAGAGCCCTGTTCTCCACCCACCCTGAGGCAGTTGGTCGGGAAAGTCAGGATCCTTGTTTTGTTCAACTGGTTAGCTAACTGTCCTATCAGGTCCTGCTGGCCAAAGTGCAATGGACTCTTGGGACTTGGTCTCCACTCAGCAGTCTTCTGACTACACCCAGTCTGTGCTCCGGTGTTTTTTTTTTTTTATCCTCACCCGAGGATATTTTTACATTTATCTCCAGATAGAACAGGAGGGAGAGAGGGAAGAGAAGGAGGGAGATAGAGAGAAAGAACCATCGACAAGAGAGAGACACACCAATTGGTTGCCATTTGCACGACCCCAACCAGGGCCGGGGACAAACTGCAACCAAGGTATGTGCCCTTGGCCGGAATCGAACCCGCGACTCTTTGGTCCAAGGGCCGACACTTAACCACTGAGCCAAACTGGCCAGGGCAGTGCTCTGGTGTTTCACAAAAGGGAAACCCATAGCTCATCCTGCCAAGCAGTAGTCAATGGAACACTCCTGGGACCCCTCTGCCCCATTTCGAGCTCTTAGACATTGTTGGTAACCTTCTTATCCTCTTTCCTGCCCCCAGAGAGAGGCTCCCCTTCTACTTCAGGCACACACTGGAATTGTTTCCTGTGTACACATGTTTGAATAAAGGAGACCCTACCTCTCCCTCGGTTTTATAAGGACTGTCAGGATGTTCAAATACACCAACAAACCAAAACACACCTGGACTTGTGAAAGACCCCCGAGATGGGTACTGAAGAACTCAAGTTATTAGAGCATGCAGGGAGCACAAAACCATGAGAAGTCCAGACTGTAGCTGTTAACACTGACCATGCAGTGGGTGTCAGGACAGCCATTCATTCATTCCAAAAAGATGCCTTGAGGACCAACAAGGGGGCCGGCGTGGTCAGCTGCTGGGGATGCTGTGGTGAATAGATTATGACAGAGGCTCCTGCCCGTGGGTGTTTACATGTTAGGGGTGCATCCCAGGAGCAGACAGAAAACTTGGGCAGTGAACAGGATGCATAATGAAGCAGGAAACAGGTGTGGGCTAGGCCTGTCCCTGTGAGAAAAATGTAAAACCACCAGAAGAGTATCATCATCTGCTTTTTTTTTTTTTTAATTTTTTGTTTCCTTTATTGATTTTAGAGAGAGAGGATATAAGAGGGAGAGATAGAAACATCGATGAGAGAGAACATCGATTGGCTGCCTCCTGGATTCCCCCCACTGGGGATCAGGCCCACAACCCGGACATGTGCCCTGACCGGGTATCGAACCGGCAGCCTTTTGGTGCATGGGTCAATGTTCAACCACTGAGCCACGCCAGCTGGACTCATCTGCTTTTTAAAAAGTACATGAGGCTGATGCTCACTGGAAGGAGAGTTTGGGTCAAGTTGCCCAGAAACAGAAACCCCCACCTAGGAAGAGAAACCTAGGACTGGAAATTCTGCCAATTCAAAGCAATTGAGAATGTCCTGCTTCCTTCTATCCGTTACTGGGTGTTGACAATTAGTAATAAATCATCTTGCAAGGATCCAAGTTCACTTGAATTCCTTCTGCTTCCCTAACTCGATTCTAGTGTCTTCTGATGTTCCCCCCATTTCTCCTACCTCTAGCCCATTGAGACTCCTGAGAATGACCCATCCCCACCTCAAAACTCTGGAATTCCACACCCTGAAAAACAGTAACTGCAGGTTGTCTGGGAGTAGGGCCAACATTAGCACTTTCAGCTTGTCTGATTGATTTCAGCAGCATGTGGGAAGGAGTTATCAGAGGCCTGTGTCCCTGCAGTTTGCTGAGGCCAGGTGAGAAAAGGAGGGGCAGCAGTGAGGGAGTGGTGCCGCTGAAATGAAGACCTCCATGGTTTGACACAGTCCCTGGAGGAGTGAATTCACTGCACAGCAGGAATCACGAAGAACAGTGGCTGAAGACAAAGGCTAATAAGAAAAATAAAATTATAGGATGGCAACTGAAGGAGACTAATCTTTGCTTTCTCTATCTTTTATCTGTCTGTTAGGAATCATTTAGAAGTAACATGTAATGTAGATGTTAGAAAACACTGCAGAAAGAAAAGAAAGTAATAAGAATTTAAGGTAAGATTATAAAAGCATAAGAAGGACCGTTAGAGAAGGAGAAAAGTTCAAGAGCTAGGAGGAAGTTACAGAAACCAGAATAGAGGGTGTGGGGAAGGAGGAAGTTAAATGAAACGATGCCTGGAGGGTTGCTAACAGTAAATCATGTTATGTAAATAATCTTGAAGGTTAAGAGTTGCATCTTTGTCATTGTCTGCCTAAAGAATGAAAATAGTTATTGGTTAATTATGCACTAATGCCTAAGAGCTGAAAAGAATGTATATACATACTTGCCTAAAGGTATAGGGAAAACAAAAAGAAGAAAATTACTATGTAACCTGCAGATATAAAAATAAAGATTACGCTAGCCTTAAGCAGCAGAAGGATCAAGCACCTTCTGTCTCACACGTCTTTCTCTCCCGGACTCTGTCCACAGCTTTGAGAATCCCTGGACCTGCTGAGGCTAGACCTTGGCACCGCAGATAGGGAGTGATACCTCTTAGGAAGAGAAGGGAGATAGAGGTGTGGGAGTCTGTCATGGGAAGGATGCATGTGAAGATAGCTGGAGGCTTCTGGGACTGATCACTGCCTCAGATCACTGCTCAGGACGAAAGATACTGTAATGTTGAAAATAAAGCCATGCTTTGTGATGCAGACCAGGCCAGGGGCAGGGTTGGGACAGGCTATGGTCAGCTGGCTTGGCTGTACTGGGTACAGGAGTAGCCTGAAAAGTGGGCATAGGCCTGGGTGAGGCAGGGACAGCTGAGGGGTACCCTGCTGGGACATAAACTCATTGATGGAGACACATGACATCAAGCTAGTGAGGATACTCAGTATGGCTCCCCTGTGGCCTTGGGAGGTCAAACACGAATAAAAACAACCTTTACCACCAGTGGTAGTAATAGTAACGTGGTAGTAATAGTAACCACAGTACTGCTATTAGTGGTGATGGCACGTAGGCATTACTTGCTTTTCTGCTCTTGGCAGTGTGCTGTCACTTTATACGCACCAACAGTTCAGTAGTCAAATAACCCATGAGGTAAGTTGTTTATTCTTGTGTATCAATGAAGAAACGGGTTCTGAGAGGCTAAGGAATTTGCTCAAGTTACATGAAGTGGTACAACACTTAAGAGTATGAAAAGATTGTATATCTAGAGCAACCACTGAAAAAATCATGGAAAGAGGTATATCTGAAAAGCCAACAGATGAGTTAAAATGGAACCCTAAAAATATTTTTAATATGTTTCTATTGATTTTTTTAGAGAGGAAAGGAGAGAGATAGAAATGTAGATTGCCTCCTGCACGCCCCCTACTGGGGATTGAGCCCACAACTCGGGCATGTGCCCTGACCTGGAATCGAACCCGGACCTCTCAGTCCATGGGACAACGCTCAATCCACTGAGCCACACCAGCTGGGTCCTAAAAATGTTTTTAATCCAAAAGAAGGCAAGAAAGGAGAGGGGAACAAAGAAAGGGTTAAGGGTTGGGGGAAAACAAAACAAATAGTAAAATGATAGACCTAAAATTCAACCAAGACATTGGCAAATGGATTTTTTTTTTTTAAGACCAACCTATATGCTCTGTAAGAATAATTTTTTAATATAAAGACACAGATGGGTGGATACTACGTGGATGGGAAAAGTACTACATGTAACCAGTAAACATAAGAGGCTTGGAGAGGCACTGTTAATATAAGATCACGTAGACTTCAAGACAGGACTACCAGGGACAAAGGGTAATCATGCTGATAAAGGGGTCATTTCAAAAAAGACAAACATGTATGTGCCTAATAACAGAGTTTCAAAATAAATAAAACAAAAAATGGACAAATTTAAAGGAGGAAAAGAAGCCCACAAGCACAGTCGGACATCTTAGCACCTCTCAGCAACTGATGGAACTAGATGAAAATTCAATAAAGATAGTGTTGTAACCCAGTAGATCAACCTCACTCGGACACCAAAATTACAAGTTTTAGGAGCTTTATTAACCTGCACAGGGACTGCAGCCAACCTACTCAGAGGAGAACTGCAGTCCCTGCGCAGGTTAATAAAGCTCCTAAAACTTATAATTTTGGTGCCTGAGTGAGGTTGATCTACTGGGTTACAACATTTGGAGGCCCCAGCGAGATCAACCGTGAGGTCCCCTCTTTTGGGGTCGACCTCCTCAGACTAGGCGGGAGCCTTCCCTCGCCTCAAATTTGCTCTGCATTCGACCCTGAGCCACTTCTGACTCGTCCCGACTCTTTAGGTAAGGAGAGCTCTCTTGGTTTCTGTTGTTCTGTTTGGGATCTCGAGATCGTCTGAGACGGAGCAGGCGGGACGCCGCTCAACTGCTCATCCCCAATTGGGACGGGACGCCCTCTCCAATTTTGGGAGGTACCGCTTTTGCATCTCCTCATTGGTTTGGGTGAATGAGAGTGGCCACGAGTTGTTTGTCTTTGTCTGCCTTTTGTTTGGCGCCAGCGTTTCATTCTCTTTCAGCATGGGACAAGGCGGATCGACTTCATCCACTCCGCTCCAATGTCTCCTCTCTAACTTTTCTGATTTCTTTCAGCGTTCTTGTGATTACGGGTCGCCAGCTAACCCTGGTTTTCTAAGGACCCTTTGTGAATTGGAATGGCCTACTTTTAAAGTAGACTGGCCTTCTGAGGGATCATTTGACCTTTCCCTCCCCCTTGCAGTTCGATCAGTGGTTTATAATGTCCCTCACCCTGATCAACAGGTCTATATTAATGTCTGGATAGATATTGTTACCGACAAGGCTAGTTATGTCAAGAAATTTTCTAAGCCTAAGGGACAAATCTATGAAGGCTGTTGATTTGAGGGGAGACTATGCCCTCCGCAGCCCGCCGGCGAAATAAAGTGCTCCTTTACAATTCGGCTGTGTGTCTCTGGTTATCTCGCTGTCAGGTTATAACAGACAGACTATATAACCAACACAGTCAACCACCTTGACCTAATTGATGGCTCACTTGGCCAGCAGCTGCAGAATACATTCTTTCCAAGTGTGCATGGCACGTTCACCAAGACAGCCAAGCTGGGCCACACAAATCTCAATGGGTGTAAAAGGATTGGAATCGTACTGAAGGTTCTCAGACCACCACACAATTCAATTAGAAATCAGTAACAAGATAGCTGCAGCCTAAGCACCTGACCGTTGGGGTTTTTATTGTAATACAAGTGAGTGACCTAAACTTTAGACTGCTGAGACATCCACTTCAACGCTATTTTGAATCAACACATTTCCAGCCACACAACTAAATTTAAGAGCCAGGCTCCAGTGCTCCCCACCCCTCTGCAACTTTCCTTTGTTTTTGAGATCTCCAGTTGACCATTTTGACTGCTTGTTTTTCCCTTAATGTGCCTTTAAAAAAAAATAATAATTTTATTGATATTTTTAGAGGGGGAGGGAGAGAGAAACATCGATGTAAGAGATACATCGATTGGCTGCCTCCTGCACACCCCCTACTGGGGATCGAACCTGCAACACGGGCATGTGCCCTGACTGGGAATTGAACCAGGACCTCTCAGTCCATGGGACAACACTCAATCCACTGAGCCACACCAGCCGGGCTCCCTTAATGTGCTTTAATTCCTGCTCTCGTTAAGTGCACCAGTACAGAGTGAGCCCTCAAAACCATAAGCCTCTACTCTGTACCCCAAGTACAGCAGAACCCCAGGTCTGCACTCTCTACCCACAACCTTGCTGTGTGGCTGCAGGACCTTTGAGTAATAAACCTTGGTTTTTTACAGTTTCCTGATGTTACTGCTGAGGGCATCTTGCAATCATAAGAACCACAAGGGCCAGTCCAGCCACAACGTTGGTTCTGAAACGTCTGTGGGGGGCTCCCTGCACGAGTGCCTCCAGGCATTTCTAGCTGATGGCAGCACTATCCATGCCCTGAGACCAGCACAAAACAATTGGGGTAGCTGCACCTGGCTTACTGACTGACCAACCCTGAGGTAGTGCCACCTGGGGAGGGAGCGCTGCATGCTAGACGTCTGTCGCACAGCCATGCACTTTCACACATTGCCTGTGTCGTGTGCTGCCTGCAGTATCCACCCCCAAATGTCACTGCTGCCGTAGTATTCCAACAGTCTTTCCAGAGCAGTGTGACCAAGGCCATCTGGTCTAACGAGATGATTAGACCACTAATTATAAAGGCCCTAATTGACATGTATGAGCAGGTCCTCCATGCCTCGAGGCCAAGGAGAGCTAGGAGGGTAGAGTGGATACGAGGCTATTGTCACCACCCAAGGAGAGGCTGTGGTCTACAGGCAGGAGGAAAGATCTCCCATAGGCGAGGAGAATTCGAGACCTCCACCTGTGACCACTAAGTCAGTGGGTCGTGCCTGGACTACATGTCCCAACCCAGACTAGTGGCACCACGAAGGGGGATGCAGCCGAGGCCTGTGGGCTCTGTGTCACTGCATTACTCCCTGCTGCCGCTCTTCCTCCCCTGACTGATAGGATATCGTGGGTCCAATCCCTGGCGCAATGTTGCTAAGAAATTATGGACAAATAGAAATGTCCTACACATGCGGGGCCAGCACCTAAGGACCCTGAGGACATGCACCAGCTCCTTGACACATGCGGAACCCTCCTAGACGCCTCCGGGGCTGCACGCCAGGATGCCAGGGGGCCTTCCCCAAAGACCCTGGGAGGCAAACCCCCATCCCAGAGAGGTCAAGTGGGACACCTTGGGAAGGAAAGCACTGCCTACAAAGAGGGCTCACGGGGACGCCATCCACAGAGTTTCCAGTAACACACAAGATTAAGGTAACGGGAGAAAATGGCGAAGTAGAAACAGATCAGAAACTATACCTCAGCTGAAATTCAAACCTTTCTTTTTTCTTTTTTTTTTTTTTTTTTTAATCCTCACCCAAGGACATTTTTCTTGCATTTATTTTCAGATAGAGCGGGAGAGAGGGGGGGGAAGAGAGAGAGAGAAACATCGATGTGAGAGAGACACATCGAGTAGTCACCACCCACATAAGCCCAACCGGGGCCAGGGACAAATGACAACCAAGGTACGTGCCCTTAACGGGAACCAAACCCGGGACTCTCTGGTCCGTGGGCTGACGCTCTAACCGCTGAGCCAAACCGGCCACGGCTCAAACCTTTCTTAAAGATTTGTGCAGCAACAAAGAAAGTAGCCTACTGGCTATTGCAGGTTTTTGGAACAAGGTCTGAATTGTTATAGCAGCCAGAATGTGCAAGTGGCCCGAATCTCTAAAGACCCTCAAAGGCATAACCTTCTTAAAGACCCAGCCAGCCTACTGCAAGTTTCCTCCGAGATACCACAGACCCTGGTCCCTCGGCTTTCCCCTGAACAGGCAGAACCGAGAGACACGCCTCATGAGGTGTCCCTGTCACCAAGCGTCATCAAGGCCTAGTGAAAAGGGAGAGGGGAGCAAAGGCTCCTAGAGCCACCGGTATTCGTACCAGGGCGCTCCCCCCTCACTTGGATATTTGTCTTGGGGTGCCATGCCCATCCTTCCATCACAGTGATCTCAGCTAAGGCTCACAGGGAATGGAAAACATGAACAAGGCCCACCTGCTGTAAGAGTGGCACGGTCCAAGGGTGACAGCGTTCTGTACCCAGTTCCACCCTGTATGTGGGGTGGGGACGGGGGTGAGGGTCCCCACACCAACAAACAATTCGCGGATACCAGCTGGGTGTCCAAAAACAACTCAATTCTCACATTATCTACCTGGAGATAACATCAGATTCCACAGTTTAAGGGTTCAGTCCTCCAAGACACTACCCCCATTTCAGAGGGCAGTTGTAGGCCCAGGTCGTTACCTCTGCTTCTGATTGACTATAAATCAGAAGTTTCCATGACCCCCTCCTGGGGTTCAAAAAATTTGCCAGAGCAACTCAGAACTCAGGAAACCCATTTACTCACTAGACTACTAGTTTATTATAAAAAGATATAACTCAAGAAGAGCCAGGTGGAAGAGATGCATAGGACAAGGCACGGAAAAGGGTACAGAGCTGCCATGTCCTCCCCAGGGGCACCCCTCTCCTGAATCTCCCCATGTTCACCAACCTGGAAGCTCTCTGAACCTGGTCCTTTTAGGTTTTATGGAGGCTTTGTTACATTAGCATGACTGTTAAATCATCACGCACCAAAAAGTTGCTGGTTTGATTCCCGGTCAGGGCACATACCCTGGTTGCAGACTGGATCCCCGGTAGGGGGTGTGCAGGAGGCAGTCAATAGATGTTTTGCTCTCACATTGATGTTTCTCTCTCTCCTCCTCCCTTCCTCTCTCTCTAAAAATCAATAATTAAAAAAAAAAAATCAATTACCACTAAACTACCCACTGCACTCAAACAGGTATAACACATAGTAGGTCTTTTCATGTTCTGGAGGCAACACATCCCTCATCTCTCACTAACTCGTTGTCCTGTATATGCAATCACACCAAGCTGGCCACCTCCCATTGGGGCAAAGCCCACAGTACACTTTGGGAGTTGCCCACAGGCAGTCCAGCAAGACTTACCTTTATACCCTCACCGCACATTCCAACTTGAGTCCTTGGCCACATCTAACTGTGCTTTGTGGAGTCTCTGGACCACACATAAGTCTACCTGGCTTCCTCTGAGGTTTTGGACTAAGTACCTACCCCCAGTGGCAGCCTGACATACTTCCCTTGAGAGCCAGATTTCCGCATTCTGTTGGGCTTGCCAAGACTTAGGGCAGGCTGCCCCAAAATATCCCACTATGGCATATTGATCACTTTAATTTAGTTACTTGAGACCTGAAACAATAAATTACATAGACGAAAACATAGGAACTAAACTTACGGACCTTGGTTTTAGAGAGATTTTGTGAACTTGACCTCAGTGGCAAGAGAAGTAAAAGCAAAAATGGATGAATGGGACTATATCAAACTAAAAAGCTTCTGCACAGCAAAAGAAACTGTCAACAAAACTAAACGGCAACCAACAGAATGGTAGAAGATATTTGCAAACAACAGTTTTGACAAGGAGTTAATATCCAAAATACAGAAAGAACTCATGCAACTCAACAACAACAACAACAACGTTTTAATTAAAAAATGGACAGAGGACCTGAATAGACATTTCTCTTGAAAAGGCATATAAATGGCCCTGACCAATGTGGCTCAGTGGTTAGAGCATTGGTTTGCGGACCAATGAGTCTCGGGTTTTATTCCGGTCAAGGGCATATACCTTAGTTGCGGTTCATCCCAGCCCTGGTCAGGGTTGTGCAGGAGGCAGCCAGTCGATGTATCTCTCTCATGTCGATGTTTCTCTGTCTCTCCCTCTCTCTCCCTCCCTCCTACTGTATCTGAAGATAAATAGAAAAATATCCTCGGGTGAGGATTAAATATAATAATAATAACAATAATAATAAAATGCTAGCTGGTTCATCATTTCTCTGGGCATCATCTGTGATCTGTGCAAAAATGTTATATTGCTTTTTCTTCTTCCTGTTAATCTGGTTTTGTGTCAATTTTACTATTAGTTCAGCCATAAAAGTTTTAAAAATGTGGGGGGAGCCCTGGCCAGTTTGGCTCAGCGGTTAGAGCGTCGGCCTGCGGTCCACAGAGACCCGGGTTCAGTTCCCGCTCAGGGCACGTACCTCGGTTGCAGTTTGTCCCCGGGCCTGATTGGGTTGCGCGGGTGGCAGCCACTCGATGTGTCCCTTTCACGTCGATGTTTCTCTCTCTCTCTCTCTCTCTCTCTCTCTTCCTCTCTCTCCCTCCCACTCTGTCTGAACAAAAAATGTCCTCGGGTGAGGATAAAAAAAAAAAAGAAAAGGGTGGGGGGATTCTCCCCCTCCCAACAGGCTCTTTTAGAAACCCAGGCCCCCACCCAGTCCTGTATCTCCCCAGGTTCCTACAATGCCCTGGGCCAGAGACTCCTCCCAGCAAAGGCACCGCAGGCCACTGATGCCTCCTTGGTAGAAAGGAAATGGCACCTTCAGGAGAGGGCTGATCCTGCCGTCAAAGGTCTTTCCAGATTACAGGAGAATGTGGTTTCCCCATGCCCAAGAGCCCTGAGGAAGTGATAGAGGTGGCCTCACTTCCTCCTCCTCTGGCTCCTTGGGGAGCCCTCGGGGACCAGCTATCTGAGACGAACAGGCAGTGGGTGCTCTTCACCTATAGGCCACTGTGGGCAATGCAGCTCAGCTCCCTGGAGGGCCACGCATGCTCCCTCAGCCAGCTCTCTAGGGGAGGAGGGCACTCGGACCAGCCCAACTGATGGGACCTTTAGCTGTTTACCCAGCCCATAAGGGGGCCATACACAGGGCCTCCATATTACCACGGATTCCTGGGCTGTTCCTAACAGCCTTGCAGTTTGATTTGGCCAGTGGCTAAGGGACAGTTTCCTCATGCAAGGCAAGCCCACCTGGGGTTTGGAAGGAATTAGAAGCCCCAGTTCCTGTCATTGTTCCTTGTGGTTCCACACACACTAACCGCCCTACACCAGGAGCCATGTTCAATAATACTGCAGACTCCCTCACTGAGCGCACTGCATACTGCCCAGGACAGACCCTTCCCACCAGCTCGTGAGATGGCCCACACAACCTCAGGTCATCAGGGATTTCCTGCCTCAGCAGCTGGGCGGCCGCCAAGGTTGTGATAGACAAGTCCATTCTCTGCTCCCAAACCAAACAAAGGTGACTGTCCAGATGGAGGCACCGTCCCTGGGGAGACCAGCCACTCTCTCCCTGGCAGTTGAGTTGATTTGCTTGGCCCACTGCCCCCTGCTGCTGGGGCTTCCAGAGGTACCATCACGATCATACACACGATCAGGGACCCCTCAGGGCGACTCTCACCTGGCATCCTCCTCACAACAGGTCCTCTTTCTTACAACATTGACCTTTGTTCCCTTTAGGTCACCAGACATTAGGGACTCTGACTGAGGCACCCACTTTACGTCTTAGGAGACTCAACAGTGGGCTTCCAACACAGTATTCTTTGGAACATCCATCTAGCTTCCCCCTCAACCCAGCAGCTGGACTCATTGAGCGTCAGAACCACTTTTTTTTTCTTTTCTTTATTGATTTTAGAGAGAGAGGAAGTGAGAGGGAGAGAGAGATAGAAATATTGATGAGAGAGAACACTGATTGGCTGCCTCCTGCATGCCCCCCACTGGGGACTGGGCCCACAACCTAGGCATGTGCCCTGACTGGGAATCGAACCGGCGACCTCTTGGGGCATGGGTCGACACTCAACCATTGAGCCACACTGGCCGGGCAATAAAACAACTTTTTTAAACTTCCGGTCAAGATGGCGGCGTAGGTAAACTCAGTATCGCGTCCTCCCACAACCACATCAAAGTTACAACTAAACTACAGAACAACCATCATTCAAAACCACCTGAAATCAAGCTGAATGGAAGTCTGACAACTACGAAATTAAAGAAGAAGCCGCATCGAGACTGGTAGGAGGGGCGGAGGCGCGACTGGCTGGTCCCACACCCACGTGTGGCGGATAAAAATTAGGAGGACACCTCAGCTGGGAAGGTCCTCCCTGAGGACTGAGGGGTCCCCGTCCCACACCAGGTGCCCAGCTGAGGGTTCCAGTGCCAGGAAGAGAAGCCCCCATAACTTCTGGCTGGAGAAACCAGTGGGAACTGAGGCTGAGGCGGCTGGAGCCCCCGGCAGCTCCTCTTAAAGGGCCCGCGCACGGACTTACTCGGATTCGTACCCTCCAGGCTCCAGCGTGGGGGAGGCAGCTTGAAAGGCACCAGAGTCATATGTGGAAGAACTGAGCTGTTTGGCATTGGAGCGAGGGCTGGAGAGGCAGCTTTCTCCTGGACAGACGTGCTATCAGAGGCTTTTGTTCCTTTGGTGAGCCCTTCCCTGGGCTGGCGGACGCCGCCATATCTGGGACTCCAGCAACCTGGCTCACACTGTTGGCCCCGCCCTGGTGATTCCCTGAGGCCCCGCCCCACCCAACTTCCAGGCCCACCCAAGCTGTTGCCAGTTGCTTTACCATAGGATTGGCCTGTCTTGAAGCCTGCTTCAGCTTTTCCTAAATTCTTTCAAACGAGCAGCATCTGGTCTCAGCTAGCCCCACACCTCTCGCTAAGTAATACATACAAACAAACACAGGGAGGCAGCCAAAATGAGGAGACAAAGAAACAGGTCCCAAATGAAAGAACAGACAAAACTCCAGGAAAAGAACTAAGTGAAATGGAGTTAAGCAACCTAACAGATGCAGAGTTCAAAATACTGCTTATAAGGATGCTCAATGGACTTAGTGAGAACCTCAGTGAGCTTAGTGAGGGCCTCAAGAGCATAAAAAGGGACCAGTCAGAAATGATGGATACACAGTTAGAAATGAAGGAGGCACTAACTGAAATAAAGAATAGTTTAGGACTTCCGGTCAAGATGGCGGCCTAGGTGGACGCGGAATCGCGTTCTCCCACAACCACATCAAAGTTACAACTAAATCACAGAATAACTATCACTTAAAGACTGCATGAAATCAAGCTGAATGGAAGCCCTGCAACTACGAAATTAAAGAAGCAGCAGAATGGAGACGGCATACTGCCCTCCAGGACCCTCCTTGTCGCCTGAAAGGAAACGAGATCTTGCAGCCAGGGGCGCCTGCGGAAGCTGAGCGACCCCCCCACCACGGAGGAACCCAGGAGCAGGGGAGCCGGGTGACCCCCCACCGCAGGGGAACCCAGGCGGGGCGGGGGAGCCAGGCGACCCCCCCACCGCGGGGGCACCCAGGCGGGGCGGGGGAGCCAGGCGACCCCCACACCAACGGAGGAAGCCGGCAACACACAAGAGAACTGAGCAAACTGAACAACGAAATTGACCCAGAGACATGGAGGGTGGAGTACGGGATGACGGGCCTCAGAGGAGGGGGGGAGGCGGGGGAAAGAGATAAATCACAGAGCCTATGTGCATGGGTGCATAACCAATGGACATGGACAACAGGGATGGGGAGGAGGAGAAGGGGAGGGGGAGGAGGGTGTCAATGGGGGAAAAAAAGGAAAAACATCTGTAACAAAAACAAATTAATAATAAAATAAATTTAAAAAAAAAACTTTTTAAAAATAACTATTTAAAGAGATTCTCCTTAAAGTTACTTTCAGGCAAATGGTCCCCTAACTGGATCAAACTCTTGCCCCAGGCCCTCATCTTGCTATGATTTCCCATCATCTCACCATCTTCTTCACACTGGCACCTGATGGAGGGCAGATAGTCCAATATGACCCCCTCATCACTGAATGCCCCCCATGCCAGAAGCCCACCAAGGGGGTGTGAGATCATTTCCTTGGAAAGCCTGACACCGGCGAGGATGCTCCAAGCGGAGCCACCCCCATGCTGGCCTCTCGCCCCGATTAGAGTGGCTATACGGGCTGGCTAGTCATTGCCTCGGATCATCCAGTGGCACCGTTTGAGTGTCTGAAAGAGAAAAAGAAACTCCACTTGGTAGAAGTGAGCCATTTTTAGAGACGAGAGTGTGGCAAGAAAACTGCAAGCTGTGGCCTTGCATTCAACTAAGACAAACAACATAAACGAGCCATTTCAAAATGGAGAGGGAGCTACCATCCTGGGGGACAGGTCGTGCACATCTTGTTCCTTGAACTTCTGGAATGTATGACTTGGGCAAAATAAACTTTGAACTGGGCCTGAGTGAACAACACCATCTTCCAAAGGACTGTTTGTGCAGCTCCCAGGGAGCAGACCTGATCACAGGACGGATAATTATGGACATTCTTTAGAATCCACAAAGTCATGTACAGCTAGAGCACAACCTCGCTGGTTAGCTTGTTAGCACCAACAGAAATTCCTTCCTTCTATTCACGCAATGACTTCCCTTCCCTTTCTCATAAAAACCCCTTGCTTTCACCCCATAATTGGAACATTATCTGGGTTTCTACCCAAATGCTTCCACAATAGCTATTCTTTGATCGCAGATAAACACTTTGGCTCTTTATTTTTAGGTTAACAAAACCCACAACTTTCTCCCAGGGCGACCGGTCTCAGAGTTAGTTAATATACAAATAGTTCAGGACTTCCGGTCAGGATGGCGGCGTAGGTAAACGCAGTATAGCATCCTCCCACAACCACATCAAAGTTACAACTAAACTACAGAACAACCACCATTCAGAACCACCTGACATCGAGCTGAATGGAAGTCCTACAACTACGAAATTAAAGAAGCAGCCACATAGAGACTGGTAGGAGAGGTGGAGGGGCTGATCCCACACCCGCGTGTGGCGGATAAAAATCAGGAGGACACCTCAGCTGGGAAGGTCCTCTCTGAGGACTGAGGGGTCCCCATCCTACACCAGGCGCCCAGCTCAGGGTTCCAGTGCCAGGAAGAGAATCCCCATCACTTCTGGCTGGAAAAACCAGCGGGAACTGAGGCTGAGGCGGCTGGAGCCCCCCGCAACTCCTCTTAAAGGGCCCGCGCACTGACTTACTCGGACTCGCACCCTCCAGGCTCCAGCGTTGGGGAGGCAGCTCAAAAGGCACCAGAGACATACGGGGAAGAACTGAGTTGTTTGGCATTGGGACAAGGGCTGGAGAGGCAGCTTTCTCCTGGACAGAGGTGCTGTCAGAGGCCTTTGTTCTTTGGTGAGCCCTTCCCTGGGCCAGCAGACAGCCGCCATATCTGGGACTCCAGCAACCTGGCTCACACTGTTTGCCCCGCCCTGGTGATTCCCTGAGGCCCTGCCCCACCCAACTTTCAGGCCCACCCAAGCTGTTACCAGTTGCTTTACCATAGGAATGGCCTGTCTTGGATCCTGCTTCAGATTTTCCTAAACTCTCTCAAACAAGCAGCATCTGGTCTCAGTGAGCCCCACACCTCTCGTTAAGTGGCCCCAGGCCTGGCACTAGAAGCAGCCAGCCTTGGTTCACAACTTGGCTTTGCCTGGGCACCTCCAAGCCCAGCACAAGAAGCAGCCATCAGCAGACCGCTTTGTAGCTTATGCCTGGTGGCCCTGGGTAGAACACAGGCAGTGGCTGACCTGGCCCCTGAGCCAGCACACCCAGTGGACAGCTTCAGAACACTGTGAAGCACCACCACCCAACTACCTCCACAAGTGACACACTCAAGGAGTGGACTCAGTGGGTACCAGAGCCCTGCTGAAGTAAGTCTTGCTCTGTGTGGTGGGCCCCTGCACAGCTGATCCTCCAAGGTAGGCAGAGGTTGGTGGATAGTGGGCACAGCCAGTCCTTGCAGCTGATCAGCCTGAGTAAAACCTTCTCATTGATGTGACAATAGCAATCAAGACTCAATTACAACAGAAGGTTGTAAAGTCCACACAAGGGGTGCACCTCGAGGGCCCAGCTGGGAGACCGGGGGGCTGTGCCACTGGACCCTACAGGACACATACTACAATAGGCCACCCTAGGAAGCCTAGGAGACATAGCAACTCTGCCTAATACATAGAAACAAACACAGGGAGGCAGCCAAAATGAGGAGACAAAGAAACAGGTCCCAAATGAAAGAACAGAACAAAACTCCAGGAAAAGAACTAAACGAAATGGAGATAAGCAATCTAACAGATGTAGAGTTCAAAACACTGCTTATAAGGATGCTCAGTGAACTTAGTGAGAACCTCAGTGAACTTAGTGAGGGCCTCAAGGGCATAAAAAAGGACCAGTCAGAAATGAAGGAGGTACTAACTGAAATAAAGAATAATTTACAGGGAATCAGTAGTAGAGTAGGTAAAGCCAAGAAACAAACCATCAATTTGGAATATAAGGAAGCAAAAAACACCCAATCAGAACAGTACAAAGAAAAAGAATCCAAAAAAATGAGGATAGTGTAAGGAGCCTCTGGGACAACTTCAAGCGTACGAACATTCGCATCATGGGGGTGCCAGAAGGAGAAGAGACAGAACAAGAATTTGAAAAACTATTTGAAACAATAATGGCAGAAAACTTCCCTAACTTGGTGAAGGAAACAGACATACAAGTCCAGAGAGTCCCAAACAAGATGAACCCCAAGAGGCCCACACCAAGACACATCCTCATCAAAATGCAAAAGGTTCAAGACAAAGAGAGAATCTTAAAAGCAGCAAGAGAAAAGCAGTTAGTTACCTACAAGGGAGTTCCCATAAGACTGTCAGCTGATTTCTCAAAAGAAACTTTGCATGCCAGAAGGGAGTGGCAAGAAATATTCAGAGTGTTGAAAATCAAGAACCTACAACCAAGATTACTCTATCCTGCAAAGCTATCATTTAGAATCAATGGACATATCAAGCATTTCCCAGACAAGAAAATCACCACCAAACCATTATTATATGAAATGTTGAAGGGTCTTCTTGAAGAAAAAGAAGATAAAAAATATTAACAAACAAAATGGCAATAAATACATATATTTATCGACAATTGAATCTACAAACAAAATGAACAGGCAGAACAGAAACATTCTCATAGATACAGAGAACATTTTGTTGATTGCCAGATAGGAGGGGGGTTGGGGGACTGGGTGAAAAAGGTGAAGAGATTAAGAAGTACAAATTGGTTGTTAGACTGACAAACCTCAAAGGGAAGGGAGATTGGGGGGTGGGAAGAAATAAACCAAAGAACTTATATGCATGTATGCATAACCAATGGACACAGACAACAGGTGGGAAAAGGCAGGAGGGGGGCGGGAGTGGGGAGGAGGGAGTCAATTGGGGGAAAAGGATGAACATCTGTAATACATTCAACAATAAAGATGAGTTTAAAAAAACAAACAAATTTATACACACACACACACACACACACACAAACACACACACACAAATAGTTCAGCTGGAAGGAGCCTGACCCAAAGTCATCAAATGTCAATGCTCTGTGTGGCTGTGGCTATTTTTATGGCTTTGTACAGCCCGGGTGACAGGTATTGGAAGAGCCCTTGGGCCTGGCCACCACTCAGATCGGTGCTGGAGCAATGCCGCTCCGGCCACAATTGCACCACAGGGCAGAAATTGGGAAGGTCGGAGAGCCCTGCTGGAAAGGCTCAGGGCCCCTGGGAGTGATGTCTAAATGACACAAGCTAACTGGCCCTGTGATTGCCCCTATATAAAACCCAACTGGTGACAGGGACTGTGCTCCCATGATGTGTCCATTGCCCTCAACTTCAGTCCCAGGGATGCCTCAATAGCATCCATAAGACCTCCCTTAGGCTGGGATATAAACGTGCCCAGATTGTGATGTGTTTTGGATGCGCTCCTCTGGGAATGAAAGGGCAGCCACCTGATCCGTTTTTGAATGTGCAGCTGGTGACTCCAGCGAGTTCTGTGCTCTACTAGCAGCCATCAGACAGCTCAGTCCTCAGGGAGCCTCCAGGTTCACTCGGGCTGGCCTCCCGGCCCGGGGCCAATACCCCACCTGGGTGGCCACATGGGACAGTCACCTGCCCTCTGGGTGACCATCATTCCAGAGGACATATCACCCCGTCAGAGACCTGGCCACTCATCCAGATGGCTCAAGATGTTAAAGCATTCCACAGCATCACCCAGATCTTTGAAGACAGTCCCAACGCCCTCCCCCGAGATCACTGACCCTTTACGTTTGGGACAACAGCTAAGGACTAGATTTCCAACTATTGCCTGTGTAATTATTATAGGATACCGAATTTGCTACTACAATTTTAATTAGATGTGTACTTTCTTGGTTACAATGGGTCCTACTGCTGACTTTTTTTTTTTTTTTATCCTCACCCGAGGACATTTTTTCATTTTTTGTTCAGATAGAGTGGGAGGGAGAGAGAGGGAGAGAGAGAGAAACATCGACGTGAAAGGGACACATCGAGTGGCTGCCACCTGCACGACCAACCAGGGCCGGGGACAAACTGCAACCAAAGCGCATGTCCTTAGCGGAAACCGAACCCGGGTCTCTCTGGACCGCAGGCCGACGCTCTCTACTGCTGACTTTTAACGTATCTGCTACCCAGGCTGGTAACAGGGTGGACAGTGTGAGCTGCTGATGACCCACTTCATGGCCGGCTGTCTCCGGTAAACCGTGCCGCCACAGGAGGTGAAGCAGGCCACCCTCCCCGCTCAGTCCCTTTGTTTTAGGGATCTCCGGTGCACTCAGAGAGCTAACTGGCCGCTGCTTTTTCCTTCCCACGTTTTAATTCCCACACTGATGTTTTATATTCACCAGTAAAGAGTGAACTGGCGAAACCCTTGGCCCCAGTAAAAGCAGAATCCCAGGCCCATGCATTGCTAACGAGTTCCCAGTGCTGCTGCTGCTGCTGGGTTGAGCACCCCTGAGCACCCCACTTTGAGAACCCCTGCTCAGAGGGCAACAGTTCCTGCCCCGGAAAACTCACAATCTAGTGGGAGACAGCGAAGGAGACAGGCGAGGCCAGTGGAGTGCAGTCAGCGGCAACCAGGGGATCCTAGGTGCCCCGTGGGAGCATGGAGGAGAAGCATCCAACTCCAGTTGAGGCAAAAAAAAATCAAAAGGGGCCCGATACAAATTCAAGGTGCTACAGAACACCAGGTTGTTCACTGAGGCCGCTCAGCCCACTGGTCATCCGGCCTTGGCTTCTCAATGGAGAGTGAGCAGCGCCCCTGCTAGCGGTCCTTCTGTTCAGCCCTAGGGTTGCCGGGTGCTGTTCACCGTCAGTGTAACTGCAGGGCAGGACCCCAGCTGCCACTCATGATGGTAACTGCGGCCACCTGGCCCCTGGTATGTCAGGCGCCCAGCACATGGCATCTCAGCTTGGCAGTACCTCCTATCAACCGCTCTGGCCTAGAGAGGGGAGCCTCAGATTAACCTAGTCGTGCTGGGGCCCCTGTCACCATCACAGTCCTTTCTGCCTTGGTAAATGGGAGCACCTTCCAGGCCTCCCTGTGAAACAGTCACCCACTGGGCATTCCGACTTACACAGCTCATCCACTCTGGACCTAATCCCCCCCGACACAGTCATTCTGGTGCTTCTACCTCAATTAATGTGGCCCAGAGCTGCTTATGTGCTTCTTGGAAACCATCCTGGCAACACGGTGTTATGATCCCCTGGGGGCCTGGCCAGGGTATTAAAACCTACATCCCAGGTGAGTCCCTAAGTCAATAAACTCTCCCTTATCCATGTTGGTCCTGCCCCTGCCCTTGATTGAGAGCGCTCAGCGTCCAGTCCCTATCATGTTCTCCTGGCCCCAGCCAGCACCCGCTGCCTGGCCCTGTGGCTCCCTTGGCAAAGATTCTCTTTCATCCCAGGCCCCGAATACCATCACGGCCAGGAGCAGAGATGGGGGCTGATGCCTGGGTGCCTGTTGTTCTGAAGGGCATGACCTTGGCACAGCAGGCCTGTCTAGGTAGAGGTTTAACCTTTGGAACTTGGTTGCTCTGTGACTAGATTTTGGACCCAGTCCAGAGCTCTCTCCACTGTGCGGGTGAGCACAGGAGGTGAGAGGCTTTCTGTGCTCCCAAGGAGCCTCTCTGGCTTCCACAGCTAGCTTTTAATTGCCTGCAAATCACTCTCAGCCTTTTCTTTTTCCAAAGACTTCATTGTGCTTAGCAACAGACACACCATTTCACGGTCCTTATAGTTTCTCCTCCATTTTCCTCCAACTCCTGTTATCTGGAACCCACGAATGAATTCTTGTTCACCAGAAATCACCCCAGTTCATCAGTGGTAGAAGTCTTAACAATTTCATTGTTACCTTGTGCCAGCGATGAAGGGGTTCTCGTGGCCAGCCGGCAGCCAGTGCTCCAACTCCAGAGTCCCATCCTAGCATCCGCTTTCTGGGACCCACTCCTGGTCCCAAGGGCCACAGCCAGAGCGCCCAGGGAGCAGATTCTAGACAAAGCTTAGCATGCAGAAAGTTTATCTGCACTCCCCGGAATCAACACTTTGGGAGGAACAGAATCGATGCAGGGATGGACAGAGGGAGAACCTGGGTTTCAACACTAGCCCATGTTTGGGGTAAGAGACTGGGCCTTAAAAACCCCCACTGCAGCCCTAGCCGGTTTGGCTCAGCGGTTAGAGCGTCGGCCTGCGGTCCAGAGAGACCCGGGTTCGGTTCCCGCTAAGGGCATGTACCTTGGTTGCAGTTTGTCCCCGGCCCTGGTTGGTCGTGCGGGAGGCAGCCACTCTATGTGTCCCTTTCACATCGATGTTTCTCTCTCTCTCTCTCTTCCTCTCTCTCCCTCCCACTCTATCTGAACAAAAAATGGAAAAATGTCCTCGAGTGAGGATTAAAAAAAACAAACAAAAAAAACCCCAGGGACGAGGGCTGCCCAGAAAGGAGGCAGGACCCTGGTCAAGAGGATTCCCTGCAGCTGAGGAAATCTCCAGAGACGTTGGACAGCTGAGGGATACAAGGCATTCTGGCGGGGAGGGGGCTCATCACAGCTCGTATGGCCACTGGACTGTGGGTGCAGATGCTGATAAGTGACTGTTGAATGGTGTGACATTCTCCGGATGTGAATGGTGAATGTCTCTTCTGATCAATTCAGATGTTTCAGCTAATCAGAAAGCAAGTTCTTGTGCAGACAGAGAGAAGCTGGGGAGCATGCGTGGTGTCAAACAAGGCCTCACACAGAGCAGGAACATGGGGCAGCCTTGACAGGCCTGTTAAGTGGACCCTGCCCTGGGGGGATGTCTGTTTGTCAACTGCACAGACTCTCAATCGAACGTGAAACCTTTGGCTAAAGTGTACTTTTCAGTCTAACACCAAATTCAAAAAAGCAAATTTGGAACAACTTCGGTATGTAAGTCTACTTTTCAGCTGTAATTTTTATGACATTTAAATGCAGATCAAGTATTCCTGATGAGAACTTAGCGTCTGGAGATGTGTTGCAAATCACATACTGGATTTCAAAGACTTAATATAAGAAAAAGAATGTAAAATGTACCAATAATTTTAAAGCATTGATTATATGTTGAAATGTGGATATATTGAATTAAATAAAATATATCAATAAAATTAAATCAACTGTTTCCTTTTTAAATCCTCACCCTAGGACTTTTTCCCATTTATATTCTAGAGAGACTGGAAGGGAGAGAGAGACACATGGATCGGTTGCCTCCTGCACAAGCCTGACCAGGAGCAGCTTCAACACGCCCTTGGCCGGAACCCAGCCCACATCCATTCCGTCCAAAGGCCAACACTAACCACTGAGCCAAATCAGCCAGAGCTAAATCACCTTTCTTTTTACTCTTTTAGTAAGGCTACCAGATGATTTCTAAAAAAATATTTTTTTCTTTATTGATTTTAGAGAGAGAGGAAGAGAGAAGGAGAGAGAGATAGAAACATCCATGAGAGAGAACATGGATTGGCCGCCTCCTGCATGCCCCCCACTGGGGATCGGGCCCACATCCTGGGCATGTGCCCTGACGGGGAATCAAGCCAGCGACCTCTTGGTGCATGGGTCGATGCTCAACCACTGAGCCACACCGGCTGGCCCAGATGATTTAAAATAAGTTTTGTTTTGTTTTGTTTTCAAACCCCAAATCCTGCTCGCTCCGGGAACACCAACCCCGGCCCCACGCGGCGAGGCCGCCCGCCTGAGAACAGGGCGCAACAGCGTGGCGTGGAGGGGCGCGGGCGTCCCGCGGGGCAGCTCTGCGGGGGGAGCGGGCTGCGGGGCACCGGTTTGGTTTACATTATTCCTTCTGGATTAGAAGGAAGTCAGAGGCCAGGCACAGCCATGCGGTTTTCACATTGGCCACTAGGTGACAACCTTATCCCAGGACTGCGGTTTTCAAACACGTGGAGGCCGCCCCGCCAAGATAAATTTTTGTTTTTCAAGATCAGTCTTGAAGGAACTCCAGAGAGAAACATCAAGATGAGGAGAAAACTGGGAGAAAGACCTGGGAGAGGAGAGAATGATTTGAGTCAGGAATAGTGTGTAGTCATCGCGGTGGGCTCAGCTGTGGAAGGATAAAATAGGAAATGAACTGTCAGAGTTCTATCTGTTTCTCCAACTCCAGTGCTTTGGGGCAAGGGGTGCCCGCCCCAGACACCTGCCCTATGACAGCCAGTACAGGTGTCCTGGGAATAAATGGGTGGTGCAGAAGCTCTGTGCAGTGAGAAGGGGAGGAGGACAGGAAGACCACCCCCACAGCCCCATCCTGCCCCTCCCAACCCCTTCTGGGTGCTGCTAAGCAGGAAATGGAACCCAGAGCAGTTTCCTGGAGGGATAAGCAGTGAATAGTTGTGGTTTTCTGGAACCTAGATCTGGTCCACTGCCTCCCACTCCTAAGCTCAAGGGACTGACACCGCTGGGGACTTTGACCTCTCTCCATGTGTGTTACAGGACCTAGTACTCCGTGTACCTGTGGAAATAGACACTCACAGGCCAAAATAATGAGAATCCTGAAGACCTCAGATACTTCAACATAAACTCACAAATTGGAGCTTCAGTAAGAAAAACTAATTACAGTGGATCAAAACCCTCAGATGTGTTTAAATCCACGAGTACTTAATGATTCTAAAAACAAAACAAAATTAATTGGGTTACCTTTGGGGGATGATAGAGAACAAATTCATTATCTTAAATATCAATAAAGAAAAAAATCTGTAAAGGAAAAAGAAGTAAGCTTGTACCCCACATGAATGGCACCACTGGATGGCTGAATGATAGACGGAGAGCTATCTCTCTGGAAGTGTTCCAGATGATAAATGAGAAAGCAGTGTTAAAGTTAAGTCCCACCGTTTTGCAAGCCCCCAGAGAACAGACAGACCCAGGTACCGACCTCACCAAAAGGGAAACGGCAGTCCCTGATGAAGGAAGACAGCTCCACCTACAGTGACCCCAAAGGGCTTGAACCTGAGTCTCATCAAGCCTCTAGATTTAACTGCTGGATCTCAGCAAGCACAGGGAACAAGGAAGGAGCAGAGGCACCAACCTCTGACTCTGGACTGACATTTCCTGAGCCTTGCAGCTTAGTGTATGTGCCGTGTGTGGGGACCTGGGTCTGAAGCAGGAAGGGTGAAGACTGGATGCTTGTTCTGGGACACTGGGTGTGGAGGGGGCTAAAGGCAGAGAAAGGTGCTTGGAGCATGTCCTGTGGTGGAAGGAGAAGCCTTCATTGGGTAGGGTATCTTGGTCCCAGTGTCCACCCCTCAGGGCTATGGACTACATAGCCTGGCCAGGGACTCCTGCCTTCCAGAAAGCTCCATGGGCCAAAGCTGGCTCCAGAAAGTAGGACCTGAATTCCACCCCTGGGAGGATGAGATACAAAGACAGTTTCCTGAGAAGGCGGGGATTGTGGGGATACCTGCACCCTGAAAAGGGAATGGTAGTGCCGCCCCCTGGTGGGTAACAGGGAAACTGCGGCTCCACATCCCCTAGGCCACACAGAGACGCATGCAGTCAGTGTTTCTGTACAGATGCTTTTATTGGGGACACCCAGTGTTGGGATGGCAGGGGACATGGGTTCAGTTGTTGGCCAGGATCTCCTGAACCCAGGGCATGAGCTCCGTGACGCGGGAGTACACTGCAGGCGTGGAGGTGGAGCAGGTGCCGCTGCCCCAGGACACGATGCCCACCAGGGTCCAGGCGCCATCCTTCTGGCAGACCAGGGGGCCGCCGGAGTCTCCCTGCAAGAGGAAAAAAGACTTGTGTCCAAGCCTGAAAGGGGTTGTGGGAGCCCTGGTGTGGTCTGACCTGGGTGTGCACAGAGAAAGGACAAGTGTGGGCACAGTGGCCGTGCACGAGATACTGAGATCTGGCCAAATGGCAGCCCCAGCTCTGTGATCTACTCCCGGAGGGCCTGAGGCAGCTGGCTTACCCTCTCAACACACCCATCATCTGTGAAAAGGGTTGAAAACGTCCAGCTCACGGGGTTGGTGTGAAATTGAATACCCCTGGGAAGCCCAGGGCCACTCTGCCCAGAGCAAGCCCTCATGGGGCATGTTAGTGCTGGTCCTGGCTTTGGCTGGTGCACCAGGCAAGGAGTGAGGTTAAGTGGATTATGGCAGAAAGGAGTGGCTCTCCTGGCCTGACCAGGGGCGGGGTGAGGTCAGTGAGGGTGGGCAGGTGGCACAAGGGAGACCATACCATGCAGGAGGAGACGCCGCTGGCGCCAGCGCAGACCATCACGTCGGTGATCTTGTTGCCCCAGAACTTCTTGCATTCGGCATTGGACAGGAGGGGCAGGGCCGCCTGCTGAAGCTTTTCAGGGGTCTTGTTGGCTGCAGGGAGAGGGGGTGGGGTCAGGGTCAGGGCTTCTCATCCCACCAGCTTACCTGGGTGAAAGGGGCCAGGAGCTTCCTGGAGGCCCTGCCCTCGCCCTGCATGGTCCTCATCCTTTACCATCACAATGCTCATGGGTAGAAAGCTCTTCGCCTTTCCTTAGACCAGTGGTTCCCAACCTTCCTAAGTCCCAGTGACTTAGGACACTGGAGGAAAAGAATCAGGCAGGGCAGCAGCGGGGGACGAGGAGACCAGGCCCCACTCTCAGAACCCCGAACCAGACCTGGACATCTGACTGCCAGCCCAGGCTTCCTGGCCAGCTGGACCCACCCTCCTCCAGTCTGGAGAGAAGTCCAGGCTGGAGACAGGACCCTGTCGAGCCCGCTGCAGGCCAGGTGAGGGCAATACTGCTGGCATGTAGATGTTCAGGTGTTTCTTCAGCAACTTACTGTTCAGGTATATATTATTAAACCACGTTTTTATCCATGCTTGTAGGTTGCCGATTAAGAGGGTTTGAATAAAGAAATGGGAAGATTTATGACTAATATTGGAATTTAGACCAAAATTAAAAAGAGCCCGGTGGTTCCCACCTGGAGACCCGCCGCTCAGGCAGCGGCCCAGACACAGCGGGTGGGGGGACAGCGGCGCCGGGGGTGGGGGGCCGCACGGGGGCGCCCACGCCGCGCTCACCGTTGTACTTGGTCTTGCCCCAGCCGGTGGTGGCGCACAGGGTGCCGGCGGGGAAGTCGGCGTCGGCGTCGGGCAGGCACACGGCGGACACGGTCTCGGAGAAGCGGGCGGGGGTGGCCAGCTTCAGCAGCGTGATGTCATTGCGGACGGTGAGCATGTTGAACTTGGGGTTCTTGAAAACCTGCAGGGTGGGGCCAGAACGTGGTCGTGAGGCCCCGGGATAAAGCGGCCATCTGCAGCTTCCAAGGAGACACACTCCTCTCCGGGCGCCGGCTCAGGGGAAAGACCACAGAGCCCGGCATGGGCATGCTGAGGCCCCGCCTGGGGCTCCCGTCCGCGCCGCAGCCCCCCCCTCCCCCCGCCCTCGCCCCTCGCCCCTCGGCTGGGCCTCCCCAGCCAGTCCAGCAGGGCCCGGGCATACCTGGGCAATCTTCAGGACCTGGATGTCCTCCTCATCTGAACCCTGGTCAAACTCTCCGGCCACGACCACGTGGGAGGTCCTAGCAGGAGCATGTGGGAGATAAGGACCCAGAAGATGCCTGCCCCCTCCCCCTGCCTCTGCTGGAACCGCCCAGCCCTCACCTGACGCCGCAGTGGGCGGCAGTGACCACCCAGTTCTCGCTGATGAGGGAGCCCCCGCAGAAGTGGAAGCCGGTTTTGTCCTGGAGGAAGATGGGGAGGTCAGCGCTGGCTCACACCTGCAGCCCCCAGCGGGCCCAGCACCCCAGTGTGTCCCTCACTCATGTGCAGAATCCCCCTCACCTGCAGGGACACCTGCCAGGGCCAGGAGCCAGGGACAGCGTCCTCCCCATTGACGATCCTGGACAGGCCGCTCAGCACGGGGTGGATGGCGGGGACACCGCAGCCTGGGGGTGGGGTTGGGGACAGGAAGAAGGGTGAAGGTCTGAGGCCTGGAACCAGTCTGCAGAAATCCTGGTTTCTACCTCAGCCCACCCAGGTCAGCACAGGACCCCAGTGCCACACTCCTTCCCACTCCAGGACCCTGCTCCTGGCACCTCCCAACCTGTAGGCTCAAGGGCCCCCCTACTCAGCCGGGTGATCCAGCCATCCTTCTGAGGGTGCAGAGGGACAGCCCTGCCCCCACTGGGCCGTGCTGAGAATCAGCCTGCCTGTCCTGCCCTCCGGGCTGAGCCCTCAGACCTGGCACTGCCGCTCCAGACCTTCCGTTCCTCAGGAAACTGGGCAGCAGACTAACCTCACGGGGCAGAGCTCACCCATTACATTTGTGGGGCATGGAGGGTGGAATTAAAATCTGCTAACCCAGGTGCACAGGGCCTCTGACCCTGCTGAGGGGTGTGAAAGGGTCAGAAACGACTCATTGTACAACATTTTTGTTTCTTAGTTAATAAAATGGAACTTTGATTCCACACCATGAAAGGATACATTGAGGAAACAGAAAACAAAGGCCTTGAATTGTCACAGAAGAATGAGAAAAGACAGGTGTGCTTAATATGTCCATGAGGCATTTGCTGGGTCAGAACCAGGGAAATTCTCCGCCTCTGTATACAGGTGACCATCTGTAACCCCTACCACCAGCCAGGCCACCTCGAGGGCCACACAGGCCTTGCTCCCTGCCCCTCCTGCCCGTGGGAACAGGGAGATGGACCCGCCCCTCACTGTTATCTCCAAAACATGTCAGCATCATAATATATTTTCTTGTAATAGCAACAAGATTAGCAATAAATTGCAGTGTATCTCACAGCTGCGTATTTGGCAGTGACTAACACGAATGAGCTGGGCCATCCGTGGGGATAAATCCGCACATTACGCGGGTGGGGAAAGCGTGTGGTGAAGCTGATGGAGTACCTACTGTTTATGAGTCTCACAAAGGTTATACATCGTCTATGGATGTATAAATATGGAGTAAATTTGTAAAAACCTGCACAGAAGTGATACACAGCAAGTTCAAATGCGGTTTCACCTTCCAAGGGGAGGCGGGAGGAGGCAGAGGGGAGCTTTTGCTGAATCTATTTTATGTTTTAAAAGAAATACCTCAAACAAATCTGCTAAAAGGTACTATTTGCTAAACCCTGATGGTACCTGGATGTCATATCATTTTCTGTATTAATGATTTCTTCTTTTTTTTAAATAAAAAATAAAATGTTAGCAGGTGCCTGGAACATAAATAAAAAAGCCCGGTCTCCACCTTGGAAGGTGTCTGCGACCACACCCTTACTCTGCCCACAGACAGCACCCGCCTGGCTGCTTCTGGGGCCTCAGCCCTCGGTGGGGCCCAGACTGGCCTTTCGCTGCCCCCTGGGGCAGGGCGAGGCTCAGAAAGCCCTGAAGGAGCCCTCTGCGCCCTGCGGCCTCTGCGGCCTGTCTGTGTGAGGCCCACGGGTGAGGGAAGGGGACTCACAGCCCCGTCGTGGCCCTAGGGTTCGCTCCGGACAGAGCCCCTCTGTCACTGGGGTCACTGGAGAATTTGGGACCTCCTGCCCGTTTTCTCCCAGGCCTGACTGCCCCCCGCATGCACACACTCACCGAAGGCGGCCCCCACGAAGGCGAAGCAGGAGAGGAACCAGAGAAAGGCCATGTTGCTGCAGTCAGGGAAATGTGGGGTGCCTACAGTGAGGGCTCCTTTTATATCCCCTGGGACTCCTCAAACCCCGCCAACCCCCCCTGGCCCTGCCCAGTCAGAGAAGCCAGAGAGCCACCCTCCCTGTTATCCAGGGACCTTGGGTGATAAGTGGGGGCCAAGCCCCTCTTGCAGCCAGGCCTGGCTCTCAGCCTGGGACACCCAGCCCCTGAGAAAGGGGCAGCTGCCCTGGCCCAGCTTCACCCTAAGGCTTGGCAATGCCAGGCATTCCCAGGGCGCCGTGGGCAAGGCCAGCGCCCAGGCTGGGAGCCGGGGGCCCCGCAGAGTCCAGCTCTGTGCCGCCTTTGGCAGGACACAGCTGCAGGGCCTATGCGACAGGGAGGACCCTCAGCTCCTGATTACAGGCCATCCCACCATGGGATCAAATAATCAATTCAAAGAAGCCCAACTGGTCATCACTGGGAGGCCTCCAGTCCCACGAACGCAGGCTGCAGGGTCTCAGCAGAGTGTTCAAATGCATCCCTCCTCAGAAAGTAAAGTGTTATACAGACATTCTGGGTTATCCAGAGGGTCACCTCGAAACCAGCCCAGCCAAGCAGCTTCAGTGTGGGTGTGAGGGTGTGTGTGGACCTGAAGGAGTCGTCCCACAGTGGCCGCACAGTGGCTGCCAGCCGGTTACAGGTTGCTGGCCATCCCTGTCTACCACTGGGCTCCACCGAATTCTCTTTTCTGTGATAATTCACAATTTAAGGAACTAGTCTTCACGTAAAGATTTTGTCTCATAAAATAGGGCTTTGACTCCACACCATTAAAGGATGTGTTGAGGAAACAGAAAAGAAATGACTTACTTGTCACAGGGCAGTGAGAGGAGGACAGGTGTGTGTGCATTTGCCCTGAAATGTCGAGGGGACCACAATGTAACGTACATGATTGTCTAACCACTGCGCTATACACCTGAGACCAGCACAAAATAAAATTGAAAGAAAAAACAGAACATAATGCCTGAAGTCGGATAACGGGGAGAGGGACAGAAACAGGAGACAGCCCAGCTCCACCGGCTCACTGAGGAGAAGCTTTGAAAACACAGACTCGTGGGTGGGCTCTTCCAACACCTCCGGGGCCCTGTGGTCAACTGTCACCTAGGGAGAGGTGGTCAGGTGAGCAGGACACAACTACTAGTCCAGACTTGAACTTGACTGGCTTTGAAGTTTTGTCTTTGATTTGTGAATTTAGCTTTTTCCAGCGTGTGCTCTCAGCAGAGAGGATATTCAGAAGGTTTAATTAAGCAGCAGTGGGGCAGAGCTGGGGGTGGCCCCTGCTCCGACAGGCTCCCGAGCCCGAGCCTGCCCTGCGGTGAGGCTGAGGCGGCCAGATGGCAGGGATGCAGAGAGGGGCCAGTGCTGTTTACTAGCTGGGTCCGAAGCTTTCTGATGTTTCAACAGGCTGTGTGTGGTCACCCAGGAGTGTCCTGGCTGAGTGTTGGCCCTGGCTTTGAGCATAAGCAATCCATATTTAAATTCCAGGCCAGGGTCCGGCCGGTGTGGCTCAGGGGCTGAGCGTCGACCCATGCACCAAGAGGTCGCCGGTTCGATTCCTGGTCAGGGCACATGCCCAGGTTGTGGGCCCGAGCCCCAGTGGGGGGCATGCAGGAGGCGGCCAATCGATGTTCTCTCTCATCGATGTTTCTATCTCTCTCTCCCTCTCACTAAAATCAATAAAGGGAAAAAAAAATTAAATTCCAGGTCAGGGTAATTTATTGAAATATTAACATTTGCCGGTTGCCCCACCCCACCCCCGCTCCCCCTTTCACTCATTCCAAGCAGGTAGCCAAGCCATTTGTATTTTTCTTGACTCAGCCCGAGGCCTGGCTGTCGGGTCTGCGGTGCCAGTAAACTCCCAGCTGACATCAGCAGGGGAGGAACACGGCCTGAGGCTGCCAGTCTGCTGAAGGGTGTGTGTGTATTTCGTGATGTGGTTTCGTTTTTATTATTATTATTACTTTTTAATCGTCACTGAGGATATTTTTCTATTTATCATCAAATAGAGTGGGAGGGAAGGAGAGGGAGAGGAACATCGATGTGAGAGGGACACACTGACTGGCTGCCTCCTGCACGACCCCAACCAGGGCCGGGGGTGAACGCGCCCTTGACCGGAATCGAACCCAGGACTCATTGGTCCGTGGGCCAACGCTCTAACCACTGAGCCAAACAGGCCAGGGCTCGTGATATGTGTTTACTGTGAGCAATTCCTTTGTCATTCCCTGGTGAGCACTCCCTGGGAGCAGGGTGATCATTTTGTAAGAGTGACAGTCATTGCCCTGTACCTAAAGCCTCCTTTTGTCCACACAGAGGGTCCCCATGAAGGGTCACCCCACCCAGCTCTCAGAGGGGTAGAACTCTGATTAATATAAGCCAGTGGGAACAAATAGGGGTTAGGACAACCCAGCTGCAGCCCTCTGGTAGCCTTGTGGGGATGTGGTGCCTGGCATTTCAGCTGCTGTCTTGAGACCTGGAGAAGAAAGACAGATCCTGACCCAGACCCCACCCTCACTGGGGTCCTGACCCTGAGCCCCACCCTCACTGGGGTCCTGACCCTGAGCCCCATCCTCACTGGGGTGCTGACCCATGGCCCCACCCTCACTGGGGTCCTGACCCTGACCCCCAGGGCCCCACCCTCACTGGGGTCCTGACCCAGAGCCCCACCCTCACTGGGGTCCTGACCCAGGGCCCCACCCTCACTGGGCTCCTGACCCTGACCCCACCCTCACTGAGCTGAGCAGAGCCCCGGCAATCACAGGCCTCCAGATCTCTGCTTGTGTGCACTCATCTGAGGAAAGCAAATCCCTGTTATTTAGCCACTGTCAGCCATGTATTTGATTACAAGCAACATAAGTGGTACACAATTACTATAAGAAGGGGGCTACATGTCTTCCATGTTCCCTTCAGATCCACTCTCCACCCTTCTCCACCTCGTTGGCCTCCAGCAGACTGAGCATCAGAGACCAGACTGCAGGACAGCTCCCCAGGCTCTCTGGCCTTCTGCTGCGTCAGCCCAGGGGAGGCCCCAGCAGGAGCAGGGCCCTGCGAGGGTGCAGGAGAGAGAAGTCCTGAGAGGTGGCTGTGGGTGGGGTGCCCCCCTCCACAGAGACCACAGCTCCTGCAGACAGCCCTCTTGGCACGGTCACCCTTTCTGGGCTCCATCCCTGCTCCCCCTTGTCCCTTCAGATCTAGGTGTGTCTCCACTGTCGCTAGAACCCTGTGTACCTCACTATCCTTTGTTGGCTCCCCTAAACCCTGCCCACAGCTTTGTGAAAGATCCCTCTTTTAAAACTCCTCAAGCTCTGGCTGGTGTGGCTCAGCGGTTAGAGCCTCAGCCTGTGCACAGAAGGATCATGGGTTCGATTCCTGGTCAAGGGCAGGTACCTGGGTTGCAGGTTTGATCCCTGGCCGGGTCAGGGTGCTTGTGGGAGGCAACCAATTGATATATCGCAAGGAGAGATGGTCAAAACCACCTCATTAGGGAAGTGTGAATCAAAACCACAGAGAGATATCACTTCACAAGCATTAGGAGGGCTAAGATAAACAAAAACCAAAAAAATAACAAGAAAAAGAGTTAGCAAAGGTGTGGAGAAATCTGAACCCTTGTGCACTGTTGGCGGGAATGTAAAATGGTACAGCCACTGTGGAGAACAGTGTGGCAGCTCCTCAAAAAATTAAAAATAGATCTACCATACGGTCCTGCAATTCTACCCTTGCATAAATACTTATGCAAAAAAGTATTATAAGCAGGGCCCAGACGGTGTGGCTCAGTGGTTGAGCATTGTCCCATGCACCAATAGGTCCCTGGTTGATTCCTGGTCAGGGCACACGCCAGGGTTGCAGGCTCCATCCCAGTAGGGGGCGTGCAGGAGGCAGCCCATAGATGTTTCTCTTTCATCTATGTTTCTATCTCTCTCTTCCTCTCCTTTCCTCTCTTCCTCGCTCTCTAAAATCAATAAAAACATATTAAAAAAAACAAAGCAGGGTCTCAAAATGATATTTGCACACCCATGTTCCTAACCCTGGGGAGGCCTCGGGGTGGGGAAGAGAAATGGCATGGGGAGGCCCCTCCCCTAGCTGGAGTGGGACACCCTCCCCTCCCCCACTGGCAGCTGAGCAGCTGAGCCGGTTCCCGGGCCTTCACCACCTGTGCAAGAGGGGCACAGGGCCAGCAGGGCCCCTGCCAACTGTCAGCTCCCAAAGCCAGGGCCAGGGCCACAGGTCACCTCGGGCCACCGTGTCCCCTCCCCCACCTGCCCAGCCCCTTCCCCACTCTGGCCTGTGCCACTGGGGAAGGGGGCAGATGACTGTGGCCCTGCTCTGGGCAGTGACTCCACTAGAGCACTCCTCAGTGGGCCCCTGGCTACTCCACCCCGGCCTCCCACCCTCCTGGCTCTCGGCAACACCTAGGAGCTCCACCAGCCTTTGCTCTCGGGCTCCCTCTGCCGGCACCGCCTCCTGGGGAGCTGCGCTGGGTGCGCTCCCGGAACTCTCAGGTTTCAACATCCCCTTCTGAGTGAGGCCCTTCTGCCTCCGTAGTAATGAAAATAACAATAATGGTAATGTAACTCCTTAGCTAGTAGTGATGTATATTTTACTTTGTTATTTTTTTACTCTTTTCCCTAAACTCTCCCACCCCTTTCCCATGGGAGCTTGCTGAGGACAGGGATTTGTGTTTCTCTGTTCTACTCCAGCAGGGGCCTGGTAAGCATGGGCTGATAGGACGGTTTCACCCAGATGGGGCCACAGTCTGCATCCAGTTTTGTGTCCTGCTTTCCCTCCTAATACAAGGTGACCTCCGTCCCTGTCACCAGACTGTCATCTAGAATGTGCAAAGGGCACCAACAGGCAATTCACGAAGTACAAGGACCAACCAGAGTGGACTGTGTTAGGTCCAGTCCCAGCATGCCCGAGATGGGCTGTGCCCTTTCATGAAGTGGGACACATGCCATAGCATCCCCATTTCCACACACAGCAACCGGATCAGAGAGGGTGAAGAACTTGCCAAGGCCCCACAGCTGCCTGGTGCAGACACCTGCACTGTGACCCACCACACTACAATCACCAATGCAATAGAAATTAGAACCAGCCACGGCATATTATTTTCCCTGTGCATTTTGGGGGGGCTTGTCCTGCACCTGGCCGCCTCACCCTCCCCAGTTTTGCAGTTGCTAAGAAAGGGCCCCACTGCCCATCCTATTGTCCAAGCCAGAAACAGGCCTCCCTGCTCCCATGATCCCACCTGGTTCAGCCTGCATCAGCTTTCACTGGGGCCATAGCAGGGGCCCCAAGGCTGGCCCCTGGGTCCAGTCCTGCCCCAGATGTTACATGTTCAACCCCAGGGACCTGTGGCAGCTGGGTGAAGGGGCCTGGTCTGTGTGAACCAGCAGCGGGCTGCTTGCCTCTCCGAGCCACACTGCAAACAGCCTGAGTGAGCCCACAGAGATGGAAGCAAGCCTACACTGGAGCCTTCCTGGCCATCCATGCCCAGAACCCAGGGCAGCACCTCAGCCCCTGGCCACCTGTCCCTCACCTGCATCTGTCGCTGCACTTTTCCCCATTGACCACACTGCCTGCGGGTTTTTGAACAACTAACAGACCAACTAAATTACTGGTCCAAGGTCCTCCAGACCATGAGAGAATGTTGCCCAGGTCTGGCTGCTGCCACAGGCCCCTTCCCAAGGCAGGGCCTGGAGGAGGGAGCGAGTGCCACGGGAACGAAAACAGCCATGACACCTCATTTTCCCCTTGGCCTTGAGTCAAGGGCCACCTTGGCCAGTCCTGCCTTTGCCCTTGACCCTGGCCTCAAGCTCAGCCATGGCCGCAGCTGCTGCTGTCCCAGGCAGGCTTGCTCTGCTAAACCCTGCCCACTCGGGCACATGCCCAGGAAAAAGACTGTCACCTCAAGGTCCCCAGATAACAGCCTGGGGACAGGGATAAAATGGGGAGCCTCCAGACAGGTGCCCTACACCTAAAACACTGACATCATGACCTCCCTCTGGTTCCTGTCCTGCTTCGCCCTCCTGGGCACAGCCTTCGGTGAGTGCTGGGGCAGATGGAGGCCGGGAAGCTGTCTCCCCAAGCCTGAGGCCAGCAAGGGGCAGGAGCCTGAGCGAGCCTCTGCCCTCTGAGCCTCGTCAGCCCCCTCTCTATAGTGGGGACGCTGGTTAGATTGGATCAGACCAGCCAGTGTGAGGCCCCCAGGGAGAAGGTGGCTGTTCCTAGGGCTGCCCGAGGCTTCACACCCTGTGCTGGGGACAGGGAAGTCCAGAGGGACAAAAAGTTCTCTGAACAACTGGTGGTTCCGAAAGAGACTTCCAATAGTGAGCAGGTGGACAGCCCCATCAGCCCTTTCGGGCCCTTGAACCCAGCCCTTTAAACTCGTTTGCTGAGGGCTTACTAGTGCCAGGAGCAGGACTGCCTGCTTTGCCTGTTCACCGAGCTCACGTCCTCATGCCGACTCTGTGAGGTTAGCGCTGGAGGGTCCCCGTTTTGCTGATGGGAAGAGACTCAGCGGTGAAGCCAGGCAGTGATGGGGCAGAGTTTAAACCACAGAGCCGTCTCCCTGCCCACCTCACACTCAATCTGCTGGGCTTGTCTGGGCCGAAGCACATGGCAGACTGAGTCGTCCCCAGGGAATTCCTGGGGCGGTAGGACCTGGGTGGGGGACCCAGAGTTGACCTTGGCCTCTGTCCCTCGCCTCCTACTCCCAACCCCAGGCTGCGGTGTCCCCGCCATCCACCCCGTGCTGAGCGGCCTGTCCAGGATCGTCAATGGGGAGGACGCTGTCCCTGGCTCCTGGCCCTGGCAGGTGTCCCTGCAGGTGAGGGGGATTCTGCACATGAGTGAGGGACACACTGGGGTGCTGGGCCCGCTGGGGGCTGCAGGTGTGAGCCAGCGCTGACCTCCCCATCTTCCTCCAGGACAAAACCGGCTTCCACTTCTGCGGGGGCTCCCTCATCAGCGAGGACTGGGTGGTCACTGCCGCCCACTGCAGCGTCAGGTGAGGGCCTGGGGTCCCCAGGAAACCTGTTGGGGTAGGAGGAGGACCCTCTGGACTGAGGACTGATCCTTTAACTCCATTCCTGTTTCCTAATCTGGAAATGTGTAGAAAACTCAAGTCTTGCTGGTCTCCCGGGGTCACAGGGAAGCAAACACTCAGCAGGCTGCAGGCCGGGTGGTTCCAGGGACAGCTGCTGGTATTCTGAACTCCCATCTCTGATCAGCACCACACACAGGGGTGCACGTACACATGCGCCCACACACCTGCACACATGTGCACTCACACTCACACACAAGCACCCTGCACCCCCAGCACGGCCCCACCACCTCATAGCAGGAATCTCCGCCTGTCTCTCCAGAACCTCCCACCTGGTTGTGGCCGGAGAGTTTGACCAGGGCTCAGATGCTGAGGACATCCAGGTGTTGAAGATTGCCAAGGTATGGTGCCCAGAATTCAGGTGGCCCCAGGTAGGGCGGGCCCTTGGGAGTTGCAGCCCAGGCTAACTGGGTTGGAGCAAGGAGCCTGAAAACCCCTGGGCTGTGGGGAGTGTGAAGGGGAGCACCAGCTCCCCCGAGTCACCCAGTACCCCATCAAGATGGGCAAAGCAGAAAGCAGGGTGTGCGAGGTTCCGTGCAGGGATGGTCTGTTCCTCCGGCGTGGGCCTGGGCCTCCGGCTCCAGGGCCCGAGGAGGGAGCTGCCAAGCCGAACAGGGCCTTGTTCAGAGAGCAGACTGAGGCGAGGAGGGGACTCTTCCCAGACCCTGACTGTGGCTGTCTGTCCCGTCACAGGTTTTCAAGAACCCCAAGTTCAACATGTTCACTATCAACAACGACATCACCCTGCTGAAGCTGGCCACGCCCGCCCGCTTCTCGGAGACCGTGTCCGCCGTGTGCCTGCCCCAGGAGGCCGATGACTTCCCTGCTGGCACCCTGTGCGCCACCACGGGCTGGGGCCTGACCAAACACAGCAGTGAGTGACCTCGGTGGGCGGGTGGGAGGTGGAGGCCCAGGGCAGGGCGGGGCTGCAGTCGCTGACCACACACCCTGCCCTTCCAGATGCCAACACCCCTGACAAGCTGCAACAGGCGGCCCTGCCCCTCCTGTCCAACACCAGCTGCAAGAAGTTCTGGGGCAACAAGATCACCGACCTCATGGTCTGCGCCGGCGCCAGCGGCGTCTCCTCCTGCATGGTATGTCTTCCTGGGCTCGCTTTGCACCCCCTTCCCTCCCAGTCTGGGGTGGGTTCAGGCACAGGCCCAGGCCAGGGGCTTGGGCAGAGAGGAAATGCACTGGCAGGCAGGCTCCTTTCGAGGACCTGCTACTTTCTCCCTGGGCATTCCCACCCGGAGATGGGAAGCAGACTCCTGGAGGATGGCTGCTGCCCTCGGCGGGAGCGCCACAGCACGGGCTCTGGTCTTGGAGCCCCACGATGCAAAACGTTGGCGTCTGAGCGGCCGGCACCTCCTGGAGCCGAGCAGGGCGCAGCCTGGGCAGCGGCGTGGAGGCCCAGAGGCTCCGGAAGCAGCCCTCCTCACAGTGCCCCACCGCCCGCGCCACCACGCTCCCCTCCTATCACACCAGCTTCGCTGAGCCTGTTACAGGACCTCACCCCAGGGGGTGGCCCAGACTTCCCCGGGCACAAACCACAGAGGGAGCGGCTCAGGTTTCTTTCATGATCCTTCCAGTACACTGGGGCTGCGTCTGCTGGCAGTCAGGCCTGGACTGGGCTCTAGGATCCACACCCAGGAGCCTCTGGGCCAGGCCACCTGGGCTGCCAGATCCAAGCCCCTTTCTCCTTCTCAGGGAGACTCCGGCGGCCCCCTGGTCTGCCAGAAGGATGGCGCCTGGACCCTGGTGGGCATCGTGTCCTGGGGCAGCGGCACCTGCTCCACCTCCACGCCTGGCGTATACGCCCGAGTCACGGAGCTCATGCCCTGGGTGCGGCAGATCCTGGCCGACAACTGAGCCCCTGGCCCTGTCCTGGTCTCCCTGCACCCCTGCTCCCACAAAGCCTCAATAAACCAGTGAAAAACATATTGATGTTGTCTGTCTTCTGTGCCAGGGCCTCTGAGCCTCATTCTGCTCCTGAACTTGGGCCTTCACTCCGCCAGGCGGCAGGGGTCCCTGGGAGGGCCCTCCCTCAGTCCACCTGCCCAGAAAGTGCTCAGGACACAGGCAGACGAATGGGACCTTGGCCACCAGCTCCCACCTGGGCTGTGGGGTCCTCACCATCCATGCCCTGCTCAACATGCTTGGGCCCGGCACGGGGAGTGGCATCCAGAGGACAGCCTGCTGGTGGCCCCACACTGCTGGCTCCAGGGACCCTCCCAGGAGCAGCCCCCTGGCTGCCTCTCCCAGGCCCACGCTGGAGACAGTGGTTGCTGAGGGAACCGAGGCCCTTTCCCGTCTCCTTCTGATCTATTAAAGGGGGGAGAGCCACAGCCTGGGCAGGCCAGGCCTGACTCTCAGAACCCCGAGCCAGACCTGGACACCTGACTCCCAGCCTAGACGTCATGGCAGGCTGGATGCACCCCCGACTCCCCAGGTCTCGCATCCATTAGCAAACCTCACCCCTACCTTGTAGGAGCTAGCTGGCCTCACCTCCTTGGCTCAGTCGTTTCCCGCAGCCTTGGTTTTCTTTGCTGGGACCCTCACCCTCCCAAGAGGCTGTCCACGGCCCCACCACAGGTCCCCTCAACCCACCACCCCTACCCTGGGCATCCACGGTGAGGACACACCTGCTTTCCCACCCCAGGGTCCTCTTGCCTCTCACATCTCAGGAGACTGCTTTTCATTTTTTAAAATTTTATTTAAATGTAGACTATTAGTCAAATGATTGGAAAATCAATAATGAAAAATAGTTTTTTTAGGGTTTTCTCCTGGTGTTAAGAAGGAACACACCACAGCTACACTGACCCCTGGGAGGGACACAGCACCCTCACAGGTCTGAGGTCGGCCCCCAGGGGTCACCCAAGGCCGTGTAGGTCAAGGAGCCTGCATGCTTCCGGCCCTGCTGCCCAGAGCTGGGACCCTCGCCAGGCCTGCAGCACGCTCAGGGAAGGCCACCAGCCTGCTCCTTGGCCTCGGCTCCGGGGGCCTAGCTCTGCTTGGGCTCCTCTGAGCCCACATCCTGCCCTGTCATAAATATGTACAGATCCCTGGACAGTCTGGGGCACCAGGCCTGGGTGGAGCTGGGGTTGCCTGTCCCCATGCCTACAGCACTGAGACTCTCTTGGGGCGGGTGCCCGGGGCAGCTTAGACCATCGCTGCCCGCCTCCCCTGCCCTCCGTCCCTCAGGTCATCCATTCTCAGGCGGCTGCCAGCTGGCCGAGGACCCGGCGGAACTGCTGGGTGCTATGTCCCAGCTCCTTGACTCTGTCCACCATGTCCTGGGCAGCAGTGGGCGATGGGTACTGCAGGGCGGCGGCCTTGGTGGTGGCCACGATGCCACGCAGGAGGCTGCACAGCAAATTGCTGTAGTGGGTCACCTGGCTGCGGACGTCAGCGGCCTTGGCCTGCCGCGAGAGCGTGTCCCCGATGAACACCAGCTTGTGGGCACTGAGGATGACAAACTTGCTGTGTGCCACGAAGATCTTGGGCGGCTGGTTGGTGGCCACAGCGGTGAAGAAGGCGTCCACGGCGTTGGTGAGCGTGGTCAGGTTCGCCTCGCACTGCTCCAGGTAGAAGAGCAGCAGCTGCCGGTCCGAGGGCCCCAGGCTGCCTGTCCGCCCGGGGGCCAGGGGCTGGGCCTGCGTCCAGTTGGTCAGGTCGTGGTCTATGGGCCGTGACACCTCCTGCTCCAGCCGTTCAAACTGCTTCAGCTGGGGAGAGGGAAAGCAACGTGAAACGGCAGACAGAGCAAGGAGGGTCCGAAGGGACAGTACTCGGAGTCAGCAGCAGGGAACAGGCTCTGCCCTCCTGACGGAGCACGCATCCTCAGCAAGTAGCTTGGTTGTTCTAGAGATTCCCCAAATAACTTTCACCACTCTCACTTACGATTCCATTTACATAACATTTTAAAATGACAAAATGAGCCCTGGCCGGTTTGGCTCAGCGGTTAGAGCATCGGCCTGTGGACCAGAGAGACCCGGGTTCGGTTCCCGCTAAGGGCACGTACCTCGGTTGCAGTTTGTCCCCGGCCCTGGTTGGGGTCATGTGGGTGGCAGCCACTCGATGTGTCTTTCCCACATCAATGTTTCTCTCCCCCCCCACACTCTATCTAAAGATAAATGCAAAAATGTCCTCGGGTGAGGATAAAAAAATAATAAATAAATAAATAAAATGACAAAATGATAGAAATGGAGAACAAATGGATAGCGGCCTGAGTGAGGGGCATTCACTCTCGGTCTGGGTGCTCTCTCTAGTCAGGACATAATTGTGGGGAACGGGTGAGGGCACACAGGACTGCTCTGTGCTCTCTTTGCAACTTCCTGTGAATCTATAAATATTTCAAAATGAAAAGTTAAAAAAAATGTTCTTCTTAACATATGCAACATAAAAAGATTTAAATACACCAAGCAGAAAAAAAGGTAGCCATCACCTGGAATCCCATGCACCCAAAATAATGTTAAAATTCTGGTAAATTATCTTTTAGAACGACGCACTAAAGTATTTGCAGATAAAATGAAATAAAGTCTTCTAAATGATTTGGGGGTAAGGGGGGCCAGACAAAACAGGGTTAGCTGCTGTGCCAAGAAAGGCTGAGAGGCTGGGTGAATAGGACCAGAGGGACTATTTTCTTTAATTTTATAAATGTATTACATTTTTCATAATAAACACTAAAAACATTTTTTCCCTTTATTGATTTTAGAGAGAGAGAAAGGGAGAGGGAGAGAGACAGAAACATTGATAAGAGAGAACATCGATTGGCCACCTCCTGCATGCCCCCCACTGGGGATCAGGTCCACAACCTGGGCATGTGCCCTGACCAGGAATCGACCCAGCGACCTCTTGGTGTGTGGGTCAAGGCTCAACCACTGAGCCACACCGGCCGGGCCATAATAAACATTTTAAACAAAAGAAAGGCCATGGTGCCCTGGCCGGTTTGGCTCAGCGATTAGAGCGTCGGCCTGCGGTCCAGAGAGACCCCGGTTCGGTTCCCACTAGGGGCATGTACCTCGGTTGCAGTTTGGCCCTGGCCCTGGCTGGTCGTGCGGGTGGCAGCCACTCGATGTGTCCCTTTTATGTCAATGTTTCTCTCTCTCTCTCTTCCTCTCTCTCCCTCCCACTCTATCTGAACAAAAAATGAAAAAATGTCCTCGGGTGAGGATTTAAAAAAAAAAAAAAAAAAGGCCATGGTATTTATAAAATTTCAGAAAACAAAAATTCACACAAAATATTGATGAATATTCTTCAAGGCACTTCCCATTGAACATGAATTTCCTTTTTAATTAGAAAACTGGAAACACAACATATAATATTTTATCACCTACTTTTTTTTCTTTTTTCTTGTTAATCTTCACCCAAGGATATTTTTCCATTGATTTTTAGAGAGAGCGGAGGGATGGAGAGAGAAACTAGATGTGAGAGAGACACATCAATTGGCTGCCTCCCACACATGCCCCAACTGGAACCTGCGACCCAGGTACAGTGCCTTTGACCGGGAATCGAGCCTGAGACCCTTTGGTGCCTGGGCTGATGCTCCAAACACTCAGCCACATGGGCCAGGGCCTTTGACAACTCTTAATAGCTACATAATAGTTTACCATACGAATATTCATACTTTATGCAACCAATACTCTACTATTAGACTGTTGGGGGGAGGTGTTCCAGATTTTTCACTGATATGGAAATGGAGCAATAAACATCCTTGTCAATACATTTTATGTAGCTATATTTTACCTGAACGTTATGGTCCCAGCATACGAACTCTAGATCTTTAGAATTTTTCCTACATATTCCTACCTTTTATTCTAGCTTCCAGTAATTTCTCTAAGTGATCAGATATGTGAAGAGAATTATATTCAGCACAGCACTGTTTACAAAAGTAATGCTGGGAACGACCTAAATGTCCACCAACAGGGGGCTGGTTAAATAAATATTGGTAGAGTCCAGAGGAAACAAAGAGGAGAATAAAGTATGTGTCATCTCTTAAATTAGTGGAGATTCCTTATATTACATATAAAATTATTAACATTTATTCCTTTACTGAGCATGTTCTATGTGCCAGGGACCTTCTAATCGTTGTACTTTTTTTTTTACTCGAAATTCTCATATCAGCCCTGAGATGGATATAACTATAATCCCCACTTTATAGGGGAAACTGTGGCTTTAAAAAATCTATGTATTATTCTGGTCTCAGAGCAGAGCTGGCAGGCTCCCTGTGCCAGCCTTCCCCACGCCCGGGGAAGGTGGAATGAGGAAACCTTATGGATGATATTTGTGTTTGTTTTGAGCCAGTTTGTACTTTTTTTTTTTATCCTCACCAGAGGACATTTTTGCATTTATCTTCAGATAGAGCAGGAGGGAGAGAGGAAGGAAGAGAGAGAGAGAAACATCGATGTGGGAGAGACACACCGACCGGCTGCCACCCACACGACCCCAACCAGGGCGGGGACAAACTGCAACCGAGGTACGTGCCCTTAGCGGGAACTGAACCCGGGTCTCTCTGGTCCACAGGCTGACGCTCTAACCGCTGAGCCAAACCGGCCAGGGCTGAGCCAGTCTGTATTTTAATTTTTATTATCTTATAAACAGAATAAACCCCTCCCCATTTTAAAAAATAGGTTTTTATTGATTTTTTAAAGAGAGAGGAAGGGGGAGAAAGAAATATCAATGTGAGAGAGAAACATCGATTGGCTGCCTCCTGCAGGCCCCCTACTAGGGATCAAACCTGCAACCTGGGCCCTGGCCAGTTTCGCTCAGCAGTTGGAGCATCGGCCCGTGGACCAGAGTTGCGTGTTTGATTCCCATCAAGGGCATGTACCTCGGTTGTGATTCGATCCCCCATCCTGGTTGGGGTCCAGCGGGAGGCAGCCAATCGATGTGTCTCTCTCACATGGATGTTTTTCTTTCCCTCCCCCTCCCTCCCACTCTATCTGAAAATCCATGGAAAAATATCCTCGGATGAGGATTAAAAATAAAACAAAACAAAAAATCCGCAATCCAGGTATGTGTCCTGACTGGGAATGAAACTGGGACCTCTCAGTCCATGGACGATGCTCAATCCACTGAGCCACACCAGCCAGGCTCCCTTGGTTTTGAAACTCTTTTTCAAATGATCCAAAATATGAAGGAAATTCTATGTTTGCAGATAAACTATTTATAAAGAAAATTGGGTACAATGTAAATGTTCAACAATAGACGTTATGAGGCCTTTAAAAATAATTTATGAGGAATGTTTAATGCCATGGAAAAGCGTCTGAGATAAAAGCAGACGTAAAGCCCAGCCGGTGTGGCTCAGTGGCTGAGCGTCGACCCTGCACCAAGAGGTCACCAGTTCAATTTCCGGTCAGGACACGTGCCCAGGTTGTGGGCTTGATCCCCAGTGTGGGGCCTGCAGGAGGCAGCCAATCGATGTTCTCTTTCATCGATGTTTCTACCTCTCTCTCCCTCTCCCTTCCTCTCTAAAATCAATAAAGAAAAAAAAGTGGCCCTGGCCCGTTTGGCTCAGCGGTTGGAGCGTCGGCCTGCGGACCAGAGAGTCCCGGGTTCGGTTCCCGCTAGGGGCACGTACCAAAAAAAAAAAAAGAAAGAAAAAAAAAGTGTTTTTTAAGCAAACGTAACTATTCACAAAGCATCATGTTAAACACTCCTTTGGGTAAGTGGCTTCTTTTTTCTATTTTTTTTTTCTGCTTTTCTGTATGTACGCTCTAAAACATCTACCACGATTACTCTGACAACATCAACCCAACAAATGAATGAAGAAGACAGTGATGCAGTGAGTGGGGACTGGCTGGGCAGGGCCCCAGGGAGGCTCAGCTCCGGAGACTGGCTCTGAGGGATGACTGGCTCCACTGACAAATAAGAAGCTTGTGCTGGAAGAAGCTGGTGAACCCGAGAGTCCTCACCTGCTGCAGCTCTAGCTGGCCCTTCCCCTGCCGAATGATGTTGCCCTTTTCCAACAGCTCCTTCTGAGTCTTCTCAAACTCTTCCTTCCCCTGGAAGGGAGACACGAGAACTGGGCTGAGCCAGAAGCCCTACAGACCAGGTAGGGCGCAGAAAGACGAGCGGCCACCAGGTGGCACTGCACACTGCACCCAGGCTTACACTGAGGACACCAGGCCCAAGGTGGGGGCCGCTTCCTAGGGAAGCAGTTCTCTTGGGCCTCCTCCATGTCTGGCCAGCACAGGAAGGGGCTGGGCACACTCCATGTAGCCATGGCCATCCTCCCTGCCCTCGTTCCAGTGCCAGCAATCACATCCATGCCCATCCCCTAGGTAAACAGGGCCTGCCCATTTGCCCCTGACCCCTGGGCCTTGACACCCGCTGGCCCTCAGCCTGGAATGCTGAGCCACTCAGCTGTCCTCCAGGTCCCTGCTCAGAGGACCACCCTTACCCCACCTTCCCATCACCCTGCTTATTCCCCCTTGCCTGGACATATCTTTTTGCTTATACTTCGGAATCCATCTCCCCAAACAGAAGAGCCACCTCTGCCCTGGTCACCAGAGAAGCCCAACCCCTGCAGGTGCTTGGGAGCCCTTTCTGGCTGGCACTTCAGGACTCTGATGACAAGGACTCATTGGCCCAAAGGCCTGAAGTGGGGAGAGGAAAATGGGCTTCTGGGGGCCACCTGGCCTGGAAAGCCAAAGTGAGAGGAGGGCACAGGGACTCACCGAGGCCCTCCAGGGCCCAAAATCCTCCTTTGGCCACAAAAGCCCTCTGTGTGGGGGTGATGAGGGTGCCATGACAGCGGTGGAAACATCAGAGCTCAAAGAGGATGAGGGGGCTTCTCCAGGGGCCCAAGGAACCTGGGCAGGGCGGGCACCCACCTGCAGGTGGACATAGTCGTAATCCTCCATCCAGCCTCCCTCACTGTTCTCGTACTGCCCATCTGGTGAGTCCTGGGAGGTGAACTTCGGGGGTGAGGGCAGGGGCCGGGACTGGATGCTGCTGGCCTTGTCGGTGGGGTTGGGATGCAGGGGACCACTCCCCTCGGGCCCTGAGACAGGGGCCTTGGTCCGTCTGAAGAGCAATGAGGCATTGCCATGCAAGAAGGAGGCCAGCTGCTTGGCATCCTCGGGTACAGCCCGTGAGCAGGCCACCAGGCGGTCCAGGTCTTCAGGATCAGGAGTGGCGTTGGGGCCTCCCCGGCTACTGTCAAAGGACTGACCATGGGTCACCAATGTCTGGTACACGTCCTCCATCTTCTGCAGTTGCCGGCTAAGCTTGGCATTCAGTGTGCGGTCAGAAGTGTAGGCAGCGTTGCCCACAGCACTGCGGGCAAACTCCAGCAGCTCATGTACGGCCCCCTGGACAGCAGCTACAGCAGCCTGAAGGTCCTGTGCCAGGGGCTCCTGAGGCTCCGTGGTGCTGCACCAGCCCCCACACCGGCCAGCACTGCCCGCGATGTCCAAGAGGTGAGCCACAGTGGTGCTCACACCCTGCTGCAGCCGGGCCAGGGCTTCCACAGCCACCTCCAGCTCCAGGGGCTCGCGGCCCGGCACCGGCGCCTCCAGGGAGGAGGCCGACTGGCTGCTGCGAGTGCTGCCCGTGCTGGAGGCAGATAAGCGCTTGGCATCAGCTGGGGCCTCTCGCTCAGCTGAGGGGGGCACCACGTACACACCATCGTCCACCTCAGGAGGCAGAACCCGCTCACGGGGCACATCATAGAGGGCGCCGGGGCCGGGCCGCCGCAAGCCAGGGGGCACATCATAGAGATCGGGAGCTGGGGGTGGCACGTCATACACATCCTCGGCAGGTGACGAGTCTGGGGGGGGTGCAGCAAGGACCAGCGGGTGGCGGGTTGGGTCAAAGGGCTTGGCCTTGGCAAAGGCAGGGGGCACGTCATAGGTTTCTTCACGCAGTAGTGGGCCGTCAGGGACGTCCTTGCTCACCGATGGAGGAACATCATACACCTGCGGGGCCAAAGGGTGGTCAAGGCTGCCTGCCCACCGGCCCACCCGGGAACCGAGGGACAGGACCCAGCCACACACAGACACAGCACGGTGCACATGTTCATCACGATTCTTATCCACATAGGTTATGGTTAAGAGCCCAACTCTGGAGCCAGACCTGAGCTCAAAATCCTGGCTCCACTGCTTACTAGCTGTGTGACTCAACCTCTCTGCTCACCTATGATGGGAAAAGGCCCTCACAGATTAGTTGTGAGGGTTACATAAGTTAATTCACTGTTTAACTTCAACCACTCAGTGGGAGATCAGCTATCACACCACTCTTACCACCACCATCACCAAACCACCACCACCACCACCAAACCACCACCACCACTGCTTCTGTATTCTCTGCTCTGTGGTCGGTACTTGGCTGAGCTATTTGTATATTATAGTCAGGGTGACGACACCTTCGTTTGCCTGGGACAGTCCTGGTTTGTGCCTGATGCCCCCTCATAATTATTGGTCACCCCCTTTTGCTCTCAGAAGTGTCCTGGTTTGGATGATAAATTCTGTGGTCACCTTGCTGATACGGTGTGTTCCTCTCATGCACCCATGAAGAAGGGCCTCCAAGAGGCCCTTTTACAGACAAGGAAGCTGAGGCTCAGAGAAGCGCCTGTCACAGAGCCAGTGAGAGCAAAGCCGGGGTCTCGAGTCAGGTCTCTTGATGTCCCCAGCCCAGTGCACACATTCATAGTCACACTCAGAACCCCGAGATGGGCCAGGACTCAGCCCGTGAGGCCCCAGCAACCCTCACTGCTCACCACATGGTGGCTGGATGGTGGCAGGCTCTTCTCCACACTGGGGGGCACATCATACACGTCCAGCGATGCGTCCCAGCTGTTGGGACCCTTGACAGCCATGGGAGGTGTGTCATATACCTGGGGGCAGAGAAGGTGCAGTGACACAGGTGCCAGGGATGGAAAGAGCAGAAACTCCAGAGCCCCCACCCGAGAACCACCCTATCCTGGCCAGGGCCGAGAAAGCCCAGCTCCTCCCTGAGCAGGGCCAGTCCACGTCACCCCACCCAGTCCCGACACCTACCTCCTGGCTGTACTGGCTGGGAAGCAGCCCTCGAACAGGGGGCACATCATAGATGTCCTGGGGCCCTGAGCCCAGCAGGTGTCGTGGGATGTCATACTCGTCCTGTTCTGGCTGAGAGGCTTCGAATACATAGCCCTGCCCCACACGGGTGGGCACCACCACCTAGGGGCAGACAGTTGACTGTCACCAACAGCCCTGGACCCTTGGGTCCTCATGGAGAATACACTCCCCTGTGAGGTGGCCGAGGCACACAAAGGTGGGGGGCGGGAGGGTCCCCCAAGGGTGGGTTCAGAGGCCACTCAGAGGCAAGGGCATTCTCTGCCCTTTCTTCAATGAAATGCAATGCCTGGGAATACTAGGACCCCAAAGTTTGTTCAGAATGTTGGCTCTGGCCAGGAAAAGGAAGTGGTCTCTAGAGCTGCATGACCCAGAAAGTCTCAGAAGAGGGTGCATACAGGCTGACAGAGGCTGGGCCACCCCTGAGTGGGGTGTCTTTGCCTCATGACACCTCCCAGCTGTACCTTCCTCAGAAAGGTCTGCCAGCGAGAGGCTGTCCTGACTGCAGGACCCAGCGGCACCTTTCAGATCCAGGATAAAAAAATGGGTGGTAGCAGGCTGTGCCCTCCTCAGGCTGGGCCCAGAGAAGGTGGCCTCCAAGGAGGTGGTGGCCTGGCAGGGCAGCAAGTAGACCCCCTGCCCTTCACCCCCCAGCACATCTCGGGGAGGCTCCCGAGGACAGGGCCAGTAGGGACTCCCAGACCTCAGGGCCAATTCTGAGGCAGATGGAGTCTGAGGCACCGGCCAAGACTAGAACCAAGATCCCCACCCCCACTCCCACAGGGCCCTGAGACCACCACTCACCCGAACAGATAACATCGGCCCGGAGAGGAGGCCAGCCCCTTCCCTTCCCCGGTGCCCCTCCTCTGGCCCAGGATTCGGAGCTGTGAGCTGCCCACAGCCCTTCATGCCAGCACCCGGCCTGGCAGGCAGTGCTGGGCAGGCAGCCTTCTTCCCGCAGGCACTCTGGCCCTGTGGGCGGGTCAGCATGTGGGGGTCAGCCCTAAGGGAGAGGCTGGCAGGATCTCCTAAGCCAGCTCAGGGCATACCTCCCCCACAAGGTTCCCTGCTCTGCTCTGCTAGACAGAAAGGCCTTTTGTTCCCTAATCAAAGGGGACATCTGGGACAGGGTTGACTCAGGCCCTCCCCACACACATCCCTGGGGGCAGCAGGGCTGAGGCAGGGCCGGCCCTCAGGCTCAACATCCCCAGAATCCTGTGTCCAGGCTTGTGCCCAGCCCCCACGACACTGGCAGCCGCCAGTCTCAGACAGTGTCTCCCCAGAAGCGAAGTCACCAGCACTTTTCTCATCAGCCCAGAGCCTGGCAGAGCCTCCTACTCATGCATCCCCTGCCCGCCTCCCTGGCAGCCAGCGCGGAGAGCGGCCCTGGGCTCTTGGGCAGGCTCCCGTTAGCTGTTGGGGCGTGCCTCCATGGGGTATCCCCGCCCACTACCCCCCACCCCAGCGTGTCTGGGAGTGCAGTTGGCGGCCCTCCCCAGACTCATCTCCCTCCTTGAGCCCCAGACTTGAGTCTCCTCCAGAGCTATTTTTAGACACTGGATCCTGCCAACAGCAGGGCAGGCGGGAGGGAGCTGGTGGGACGTGGCAGGTTGGCGGGGCCTCGAGGCGAGGCCTGAGGGGTCTCTGGGCCCTGTTGGCCTCCTGAAGAGGGACGTGCACCCAGGCCCCTCTCAGCCTCCCTCAGATGACAGAGGACAGGCAGCACAGGCAGATGGGCTTGAGGACCGGACCCCAGGCCTGGGCTCTGGGCAGCCTGCCACTCCTGCGGCTGAGCTGGTGACAGTAAGCAGCCATATTGGCCAGCAAAAGTGTTTCTGGTAGAAAAAATAGTAAGCAGCCGCCAGTGGGGAAAAGCTCATTAGGAAAACCAACTCTCCAGAGAGCTGCTGAGTCCACTAATCACAGGCCACCCTGTTCCGCACCTGAGGCCCCATTAGCAGGACCTGGAGGCCCCCAGGGTGGGGGACGCAGCCAGAGTCTGGGAGGAAACACAGACTCCAACCTAAGACCCACACGCTCTCGCGCACACACACCTCGACAGCGTGGAGACAGGCACACAGAAGCAGAGAAAACACATGCCCACTGCCAGACGCTCACCCAAAGACAGGCAGACAGAGCCAGGCGGGCAGGGCCCTGTCAGGGCATCTGCAGGGCAGGAGTGAGACAAGAAGCCAATGGCCTCCGAGACCCAGTAAGATAGGACAGGCCACCTGCCAGTTCTGCCCGGGGCCCAACCACCTCGAGGCAGCCTAGCTGCCAGTCTACCCCTTCCACAAAAGGGTCATCGACTCACATATGACCCAGGTGGGCTGGCCTTGGCACACCTCCACTGCACCCCCATCTAGAAGCTCAGTTTCCTCCTCTGAGAAATGGAGCAATACTGGAACCATCTAACCTCTCACTGAGAGTGAGGGACATACCTGACACAGGTCCCCTTGCTCCTAGGCCCCCCATGGCCCAGCACCAGAAGCCTGGGAGGAGACACAGCTCCCAGAAGGAACAGGACTGAGCTCAGCTGTGTCTCCCCGGCACCTGACCCGGCGCTACAGCTGCTCCCTTAGGCACAGCTGCCGCCCCTGACCCAGAGACGCACCCCCAGAGTGACCTCACAAAAACACCCCTCCCCTTGGAGACCTACCTTCTTCTGCTCTCAGCCTCCTAAAGCTACACCTCAGCCCAAAAGGTGCTGATGCCCTAGTATGGCCCTGACCTCTTTCAAGCCACTCTGCTCCAGGCACCTGACCCCTCCTGAGCCTCACTTGCCCTTGGGCATTCTGATGCCAGGGTCCCAGTCCCCTAACCGAAGACCTGGCAGGATTCCTCCGTAGCCCAGCCAGCCCCTACCCTGGGAACCAGGAGCCTGTTTCCCAGACTTCTGAAGGGGAGGACGAGGCTTATGAAAGTACAACCTTGAAATGTGGGCACAGCTCTGGCCAGTTTAGCTCAGCAGTTGGAGCACTGGCCCATGGGTCGAAGAGTCGTGGGGTCGATTCCAGTCAGGGGCATGTGCCTCAGTTGCAGTTCGGTCCCCGGTCCCCGGCCCCGGGGTCGTGTGGGAGGCAACCAATTAATGTCTCACATTGATGTTTCTTTCTCTCTTTCTCTCTCCCTTCCTTCCACTCTGAAAAATATCCTCGGGTGAGGATTTAAAAACAGAACTGTGGGCACAGATGCGCACAAACCAAGATGCCCACTGTCTCACTGTGCGTCAGAGACACACCATCAGAAATCACCCAGAACCCACGCCACGGAAGGGACAACAGAGCAAATTCCAGGGCAGTAGTCACAATCATGTTTAGGGACTCAACAACATGCTTTTGATCTCTCTCTGATATTGGATTTACTATCTCAAATGCAAAAGTATGTGTACAAATCTGTGAAAGATGAAGAACGAGTATGCTAGACAAAACTTGCCAAAATTTCCCAGTGACTACCTCTTTTTTTTTTAATTTAAAAAAAAACAATTTTTTTTTCTTTATTGATTTATAGAGAGAGAGGAAGGGAGAAGGAGAGTTAGAAACATCAATGAGAGAGAACATCGACTGGTCGCCTCCTGCATGCCCCCCACTGGGGATCAGGCCCACAACCTGGGCATGTGCCCTGACTGGGAATCGAACCAGCGACCACTTGGTGCATGAGTCAATGCTCAAGTGAGCCACAGCGGCGGGGCCCAGTGACTACCTCTTGATTGGGGCATCTCCCGTCTGGTCTTTTTCATACATTATGCATTTTCGGTGACAAACAAGCCTCACTTTCATGATCATGAAATAAAATCAGATGCAATGGAGGCTGCCCAGGCCAGGAGCAATGAGGCTCCTTGGAGGAGGGCAACTGGCCCCAGCCAGGTGAGCCCAGAAACAGTCTGAGAGCAAGCCCCTCAAGTGGGAGGGCAACAGAACCAAAGACCAAAACATGGGCTTGAGTCCACAGCCTGGCACGATGGTCTCACAGTTGCTTCCTGGCCCACAGGGCCTCCACTGCCTGCCCAGCTCACAGATCCACCAGGACAGGCCTGACTGCAAAGACTCGGGAGGGAGCAGAGGGTGGGGGAAAGGGTGTGCCTCCCTGGGGTACAGAGCATGGACTGTGTGTGTGTGTGTGTGTGTGTAGGGGATGAACTATGGCCTGTCCTAAGGCTCCCCAGTGAGGAACTTCTCTTTGCTACCTCCCCACAGGACAGTGTTCCCCTGGCAGGGCTCTGCTTCTCCCACTCACGCTACCTGGGAGCAGCCTTAGTTTGGGCTATCCCAGTCCAGCAGCATGGCACACTTCTGCCACCACCGGCCTGCCTCTGGCCAGGAAGTTGAGGAGCAGGTAGAGCAGGAAAGGGGGCGCCGGTGAGCCTGGTGGCCAGTGTCCATGGAGCCCCACCTTCAGCCAGCCAATGACCTCCAGGCAGGACTCCTGGCTGCCAAGCTCTGCCCTGTGCTGGCTGAGGACAGAGCCTCAGTGCTGTGGAGTGAATGTCCACTCGGCTACTGTCTCCAGACACAGGCGACCTTGGATTAGACGTGGTACAAACACAAAGCTGAGCCTGGGCCCAGGGAAGCTGATCTCAGCACAGGCCAGCTGCTGTGTCCACCACCCATCCTTCTCCCACCAGGGCCTCCGAGTCACACCACCCACTGTGGTCTCCCTCTGAGGAGGGATAAGCTGGGAAGCTGGGGCTGGGAAGGCTGTGAGGGCCTCCCTATTGGCATGGCCTGGGTTTCTCAGGGTCCTCCTGGGTGAGCTGTAAAGGGTGAACAGCCATGGAAGAGACAGCCATGGAGGGTGAACAGCCATGGCCACTCTGTCCTCTAAGTCTGTGGGACTTCTGTTTCCAGGCCTTAGGAAACTCCACTCCCTAACTATTGTAGGGATGTGTGCATGGGAAGACACAGGTCAAAGGTGAGAAGATGTCGCTCCTGACTCAGCCCAAAGCAGCCAGTGGAGCCTGGCCTCCCTCTTCAGTCCCGCCTACTTCCTTCAGGCAGGCAGACTGGGGAGGGTGCGGGGCACAAGGCCTTGTCCCCTGGCCCAACATCCCACTGGCAACAGCTCACAAGTGGCTTGAACCACAGTCTCTCAGGGCAACCCTACATAGGCAATGTCCCACTGTGCAGGTGTCACAAACAGGTCACCCTGTAGGTGCCCACAGGCCCACTAACATGCCCCAAAAGAGAAGGGTTGGGCACCTGTGGAGCCAGGGACAGCCAGAAGATGTGCTCTACCCCTAACCAAGGGGCCGACACGTCCCCCCAGAGGACCCCAGACAACCACCCCAGCCCATGAGACCCAAGCCCTACACTGACAATGTCAGAGCAACAAGATGGAAGGAGCCATAGACCCCAGCCCTGCACTGCTCACCTCCAAACTGAGGCATGTGAGAGAAAAACACTTCTCCTTTCGTTCAGTCCATTCTTTTGGGTTTTGGGCCACTCTCCCCTAATGGCTGCACTGTACTCCATGCTCAATTTCTCCCCTTCAAGTACCACCCAACACACTCCCAACCCTCCTTGTCCTTTCCTGGGCCCCCTGCCCCTCAATGCTCCCTGTACCCTCCACTCTGTGGGCAGAATGACTTTACTAGGACATGGGTTGGGAAAGTCACTCCTACTCAAAACCCTCCACCTTCAGAAAAGCATCTGGGTCTTAGGTGGCACCAGGCCCCTGGGAGTCTGTCCCCAGCCTGCTGCTCTGGCTTCACCAGCTAAGCTTCACCTGCCCACCTAGAATACAGGGACTTTTCCATACCTCCAGGCCTCTGACAGGCTTCATCCTACGCTGGTGATACCCTCCCATTGGGGTTTGTCTGCTGAAGTACACCTCATGGTCCAAGGCCACCTCTGGGCTGGCCCAGCCTGTTCACCCCCATCCGCAGCAGCAGAATGAACACATTTCCCAAACACTCACCTCTCCCTTAGCCCCAGACTAAACACGTAGCCACTGCTGGAGCCCCAGAGAACCCAAGAGTGTTGAGTTGTGCCCTGCTGTGCCCAGAAACCAGGGTCTGGGCGAAACCTACCAGGAGGGCTGCTCAGCCATACCAGGTGGCCTTACCTTTGGTGGTGGCTTCGTCCCTTCCCAGCTGCGTGCGTCCATAGATGGGGGAACCTGGTAGATGTCATGCCCTATCCCAGCAGAAGGTGGCACCTGGTAAATGTCCTGGGTGGAGTTGCCAGGCCCTGGAGGCACCTGGTAAAGGTCTGGGGCTGGGCTGGGGAATGGGTGATGGGGCATCTGCTTTGAGAACGTGGATGTCTGCTTGGCCGGGGGAGACTGGAACTGTGGGCTGGGCCCAGGGGCCTGGTAGAGGCCCTGCTGGGTCTTGCTGGGTGTGGGTACCAGGTAGATATTGTCAGGCTGGGGTGAGTAAGCAACAGGCAGCATGGCTGTGTACTGGGCAGCTGGGTTGTGGAGGCCAGGCTGGGGTGGGGCCAAGGGGGCAGGTGAGCTGGGGCCGGGCCCTGCAGGCTTCTTGTCGTGCATTCCCACCAGGATCTTGAGGCGGTTCCCAGGCACGATGCCCTGGCGCCCATGCAGCGAGCAGAGCCACCAGCCATCCAGGCCCTGTGTGTCCCGCTCCAGCACCGTCATGATATCGCCCTTGCGGAAGGAGAGCTCATCTGGAGACTCGGCCACATTGTCATAGAGGGCTTTGGCCAGCACATTCTGGGGAGAGAGAATACAGGTAGGCATGAGGGTGGGAGGATGTGCATGGGGGCTCAGCAGCCTGCCCAGCTCCCACCCCTCTCCAGGTCAGGGGAAGCATCTGGCATTGGCACTGGGAAAGGAACTAAGTAGGGTTTGGCACAATCCCAGCGTCTCTGTCCCCACGACCCCCAACAGAAAGGTGCAGCTGATCCTCGTATTTTTTCCAAATGGGCCTGGATAGCACCTCAAAATCCTCCCAACCACAGTCACCACCTATACTCTAGGGATGGCACTCAAGCTACTCTTAAAAACCACTCCCGCCCTGGCCAGTTCGGCTCAATGGTTGGTTAGAGCGTCAGCCCGAGGCCCAGAGAGTTGCAGGTTCAATTCCGGTCAAGGGCACGTACCTCGGTTGCGGTTTAGTCCCCAGCTCTGGTCGGGGTCGTGCAGAAGGCAACCAGTCAATGTGTCTCTCTCACATAGATGTGTCTGTGTCTGTCTGTCTCTCTCTCTCTCTTCCCCTTCCACTCTATCTGAAGATAAACGGAAAAATATCCTCGGGTGAGGATTTAAAAAAAACAAAAAACACTCCCAAAGTCATACTGCAACCTGGACCAACACTGGGGAGAGTGGCGATAATGACAATAATGGCCACCACGCTCTGGGAAGAAAACAGGATGCACACCCTCCCTGCTCCAACTCAACAGTCCTACTGCCCCGCCAGTGCAATCAGCCAAGAGGAAAAAACCAGACAGCGTGGGGAGGGGACACAGGGACAAAACTGTCATCATCTGTGTAAAAATACAAACACACTAGAAGAATTCAGAACTGATGAGAATGCAAAGTCACAGAATAGACACCACATGATAACAAAAGCTACAAGTTACCCAGGAATTGATCAAGTAGACTGCAGACCTCAGAGGAAGAAATGTGTGCATTCTGCCAAAGGGCTCAAGGAGAAACGTGAATTAAGGGGAACATGTACCAAGTTCATGGGGGGATGACTAACTGCTATAAAGAGCTGATTAGCCCAGACTTACTTAATAAATTACAATTGCAATCAAAGTGCTGGCAGAAACTATTTTGTTGAGGAATCTGACCAAAGAAAAAGAATCCTTCTAGAATTAAATGGAGGAACAGAGGTCCACAAATAGGCAAGTTAATTCTGAAAATAAAACACCAAGGGGCACTATCCTTCTCAGCTGTGAGGATGTGCCACAACTCCACACCAGGAGTGCCAGAGGGGCCAGAGGGCGGGGACAGGGCTCAGGAAGGGCCTCCGCTCTGTGGTGCCCGCATCATAGATGATACTACGAAAACTCACTCCATAGGAAGAAAAACCCACGTGGACACTTGCCCCATGTTACAAACAAAGGACAATTAGAGACCTAAATGTGAAATGTATAACTCTAGAACTAATAAGAGAAAAAACTGTGGGAAAATATCTCTGTGGCCTTGAGATGGGAAAAAATTATAAAACAAAACCTCATAAACAAAGACCCCCAAAGCACAAAATGTAAGATGACAACAACAAAAACAGAGAGGGTGACAGGACACCAAGTGATGAGAGAGTGATTAATTTAGAATCTGGAGGCTCTCCTATAAATCAGTAAGAGAAAGACAAGAACACCAACAGAAAACCAACAAAGTATGAAGAGCGACTTTTGTGAGGGGAAACGGGACGGCCAAGACTGTCAGGCGAGGCCTGTCAGCCATACCCTCCCGAGTTACAGTAGCAAAATGGAGATCTACAACCTAGGACCCTTTACCGTAAATGTTATAAATATCTACGAAACAACCCTATGTCTTTTTTCACAGACACTTATCCAGGGAGATTCCAGACTCATGACGTTAGCATGTGTGCTTCTGGAAGAGGGACAGGAATGAGACAGACATCAGAAATAAATGGGAAAAAGAAAGCAAAACAAGGAAAGGCAGCACACTCCAAGACCGCACTTTGCTGCTGTAATTCTCCTTAGTTAATTCGCACAGCCACCCAGAAGTGAGCACTGCTACGGGTTCTGCTAGTCAGCAAACCCTCCCAGAGCAGGGACACGCATTCCCTGTGGGCCAGGCACAGGAGAGGCCCTGGGGAAGGCTATAAGGATAGAGACAGAAGGACCACAGCACTAGTGACACTGAGCATCAGACCCAGACCTCAGTGGATACAGAATCAGGAGGCCACTGCTCCCCTTGCACAGGTGCCAGGCTAGACTGGGCCCAGAGATATCACAGAAGGTCCCCCCGGCTAGAGGGCCAAGGTCAGTTCCAAGGAGCTAAGGAGGCGCCTGGGGGAGAGAAGGCCAGGGTTGCTTTGGCCTTCTGGGGCAGCAGAGAGCTTGGCAGGGTGCAGCAGAAGCCCAGGCCTCACACACAGGGGGAAGCCAAGTCTGTGGAGAGGACAGTACCAGGCCAGCTGGGCTCCAGCCTCACCAGCTAGGCCTCAGCTCTGGTTACCCTCCTCTGAGTCTCCCAGGGTCTGAGGACACAGAGCCTGGTCTAGACCCCTAACTTGGGAATGGAACCTGAGTTTTGGTCACCCATTAGGTGGGTGACCTTCCCCACCTGGCCCCAGTCTCATTCCCAGGAGTCCATCTGCAAGGAGTCAAGTAAGAGCTGGAATTCCAGACAGAAGAAAGAGCCACGCCCCCTCAGGCTGACAGGAAGTGGGAGCCTGGGCCCTGGGGCAGAGAAGAGTGAGGGTGAGGCCTCATCCAAGCCCAGGAGGATCCACTTTCCTCACTCCAAACCAGCATCTGGGGCCAGCACGTGTCCCTCTGAGCATTGTCTCATTGAGGATTAGGGAAGAGGGCTGAGCATCATCAAGGTGACCTACCCGGGAGGCCTGGATAGCAGCTTGTGCTCCAGGCCCCAGGACTGCATGCTCAGACCTTGGGGAGCCCATTTTCTCAGAGCAGCTCAGAGCCCCTGGCCCCAGAAAGGGCCAGAGACAAGAAACTTGGGAGCCAAAAAGGGCAATACCCAGGGGAGAAGCCAGCCCAGGCAGGCAGCTCAGGCTCAGAGAGAACTGGTGGAGTCACCCAGCACCGAGATGACTACCAGAGCAGAGGCCCTGGAACCTCGGACTGCTGCAAGTCCCTCCACACTGGATTACTACAGCTACAAATGCACGGAAATGTAAATTATGCTCAATAAAATGTCACTCCAACTTAAATAATAGGGAGAGGGTAAGAATAACAATGTAATGTTTGAGATGATTGGGAGATGTTTTCTCTTCCTGATTTTCAGAATTTTTCAATTCGTATTTAATGAGCATTTCTGGCTTTGGGGTTAAAACAATACACATACTGAAAAAGAAAACAGTGGACTACCTCCTAGGCTCCAAGGCAGGACAGGACAGAGGGGGCTGAAGTAGGTCCAGAGGCCAGAGCCCAGGGAGGAGGAGGCAGGGGCGAGGGCTGCCCTGCAGCCCACTGGGGCTCAAGGGCCCCATCCCTAGGCTGCCTTCAAGAAAAGTAAGTTTCCCAAATATGGTCTGCAGGCAGCCTCAGGGAATCACATCCCTTCAGAGGGCGGGACATCCAGTCCCCCTCCCCCAGTGACCCCAGAACACAGAGCCACCCCACTGGGTCCCCCCAGCCCCTGCCCTGGTGACCACAGGAAGTGCCAGCAGAGTGAGTCACAGGAAAATCCCCTCTAGCCCAGTCAGAGGGGGCGGGTACAGACAGAGGGGACTGCCCCTAGGAGGCCCCTCACCTCTCAGGAGGAGGGCAGCCCAGGGAAGGCTGTCAGATGGGCCTCCACCAGGCCTGGCAGACAGGGCTAGGCACTCAGGGAGGCAGGAGGGCTCTGCTGAGGGCAAGGTCCAGCAGGGGAGGGGGAAGGGAAAGCAGAGTGAGTCCATCAGGGCCCAAGAAGCTCCTGGGACCTCCTGTGCAAGGCTGGCCAGGCCCCACTCCCTCGGAGTGAGCTTGCTGTGAGGCCAACTGTAGCTGCAACTGTATAGTCTGGGGCAGCTGGAGCAAGGCTGAGAAGCACCTCTCGGGCTGGGCACGTGGCACTGGACGCCTGGCACCAGGAGCTCCTCGCCTGCGTCAGCTGGTGCTCCTGCCCAGAGCCCCAGAGGCAGTCTCTCAGGAGCACTCCAGCTGGCCAAGCGCTCGCCCTTTGGGCTTCTAAGCCTCCCCAGCTGCTCCTGACACAAGCTCCTCCTTCCCTCTCAGTCACTCAGCAGCAGCTAGGACCAGACCTGGGTGACCTCAGGCACAGGCCTAGCCCTAGCTTGACCAGACCCCTACCCACACAGAGCTTCCGTTCCAGTGGGGCAGACACCAAACAACTTGCTGGGGCAGGGGGCAAAAGTACGGTGCCAAAAATAATGTGGGACAGGGCCACTGCATAGAGAGCGGTCAGATGGCCTCCCCAAGGAGGTGACACTTTGAGTGACCCATGAAGAATGAAAACTAGGCAACCATGAAACAATCTGGGGAAGAGCGTATAGTCAGAGGAGGGGTATGAGCCAAGGTACTGGAGCAGGGAGAGGCCAGAGGGGAGATGGGTTGTGGCCCTGGAGCGGCAGGCAGTCCAGGCCAGTCACACTGCAGGATGAGTTGGGACGGTGAATGGAGAGCACGATAAATGTTATCCAAATGGTGGCATCCCACGGCAGGATAAGCCTAGCCCGAATTCTGGACATATTCCCCAGGACTCAGGGTCTTGCCTCAGCTTATGAGAGGAGCCAGTTCCTGCAGAGCCTGGCTTTCCAGCCTCCCTTGCTGAAGTTCACAAGAGGGCACAGCTGTGATGTCTTAGAGGGGCACCCGCCAGGGCACATCACAGTCCTGGCAGACAGTGCTGGCCATCTGTGTCCAAGGCACCACAGAGACTGCTACCTGACTCGCCCTGTGTCTCTGGCTACTTCACTCCTGCCTCTAGGAAACCTCTCGCTGTGTCCAGCTCATTCTTTAGAATATCACTAGGGTGTCGTCCTTCCAGGAAGGATCCCGTGCCCCTCCTTGGGCACCCGCTCCTGTTGCCCCCACCTAGAAATGCTGACCAATACATCTTGTTATTGCCCACTTCATGCCCCCCAACCTGGACACCCATGATCGCAGGGGCTGTCTCCCTCAGCATGGACTTCCCCACCCAGAGCACCAGGCCTGGCCCAGGATGGGCGGGCTCAGGCAGAAGCCCTCCTGGCAGAAGGTGGTGTCCAGCCCTCCCTGGAAGCAGTGTGGCTTCACCTGAGGAAGCCAGGAAAGTCCTTTGGGGCTTGCTTACCCCAAAGGGAGGAGGCAGAGGAGAACCCCCAGCCAGGCCGGGTGGGTCCTCAGCTGGGCCTTGGACACTGGTGGTCATGAGTCTGGGAGAACTGCAGCCATCTAACAGGTATTCAGGTCTCCCCCTCAGCTCTGCCGGATGCCTCAGGGACCTTGGATGTGCTCTGGGTATACCAAAACCCCAACTCTGGGAGAGGATGCTACCTGATGGCTGGGAGTGGTGGAGAGACACAATTGATGGGTTCCCAATGCCAACAACAATGATGGCCAGTGCTAACTCTGTCAGAGCCAGGGCTCTTTTGCATACTTCAATCATCTCTTTTAACCCTATGAGACTCTATGATTACTATCATCTTACAGATGGGGAAACTGAGGAACAGAACAGTTACTTGACTTGCCAGGGTCACAGTCAGGGAACAGCAGAGGCAGATATGGGCTGTGGGACAACATGAAAGTTGGGTGGTTTCTAGGGTAATGCTTAGATTCATGGAAGCCAGGAGTAGAAATTTCACAGGCCTTTTCTTCCCTCCCTCTTCCCCACCTCCAAAACACACGCGCGCGCGCACACACACACACACACACACACTCCAGCCCCAAGTACAGAGCCTCACACACAGCAGCCACTCATAAAACACTAGTTCCCTTCATACCCAGAACCATCTCAAATGTGAGCCAAGTTTATTTCTGAGGTATTCTGTTTGCTTGTCCCAAGGAGCTTCAGTGGCCAACAGACACAGGCCCAATGCTCATACGGACTGCAGTCTGCACCCACTGGCCAGGGTCCTGACCATCCCCTTGTCCTGCCCTCACCCCCTGCCCCAGGCTGTAACCAAGCTGAGAGCAGTGCCTCTTCCCTTACCAGACATCCCCAAACTCAAATCCTTGTAGGAACTCTGGGACCAGCAGCCTTAGGATCACTCCTCTAACACTCCCAGGGACAACTGGGTGGCCAGAATCAGAGTTCAGGTCCTCAGTGCTTGGCCAGCAGGGAACAAATGTGGGTATGCCCCTGTTCCACAGCCATCCCAAGGGGAGCATGGTTCCTGCCCTGCCTACCTCAGGAGCCTGAGGCTCAGAGGACAGTGCCTCAGCCCTATGTCTAACACTCACAGCCAGAAGACAGGTCTGTAGAATGAAGGACTAAAAATCCACCTGTGGGTGGCCACTGCCAGCAACTCCCTGTAACAAGCCACGCCTGGCCTCGGCTGCAGTGGCAATAGCAGATGCCTTTGTGTCCAGGGCCAGCTCTGGGCCGGAAGTTGGCCCCTTCCCCCACCCCTGCTAGGACGTCCCAGGCACTGTCTCTAGGAGGCTGGACAGGGGAGAGGTGAAATGGGGAGGGCCCTCCTGCTGCAGGGCATGGCCTCTGCAGCCCCCAACATACCATGAATAGTGGGAATAGGCAGGACTTAGGCCAAAGCACAGCCCTACACCCTCTAGCCCATTCTGACTGCTGGCATCTTGGGAATGGTCCCCAGCCCCCTTAGAGCCCTCACCACTGCCATAGGCCCAGGGACTCGACCCAGGCTAGCAGACACCAGACCTATGCACTTGACACCCTGCTGCTCTCTTTCCCAGACCCTGGGGCCCTGATGGGAGGATTCACAGGTCTCTCAGCAGAGTGCTCAGTGTGAGGCTGACCTTTACTTCAGGGACAGCACCAGGCCCAGAACAGGGGTAACAACCCCCAGCCCAGATTTGTCATCAAGGAGGGCAGAGGCAGAAGAGACAGCCCAGAGGGGACAGCAGGGATTTCACTCCTTACAAGGTCCTGGCTTCTCCATTTTGACATCTAAAGCCCCGGGGAGCTCTGCCTACTTTCAGCAGCCCTTCAAGCAGCACCTCTGCCTGAGCTGAAATGGAGGGGACATGATGGCACAAAAAGTGTGGTACTATAGCTAAAAAAAAGTACCTGCCCTGGCCGGTTTGGCTCAGCGGTAGAGCGTCGGCCTGCAGACCAGAGTTGCAGGTTCGATTCTGGTCAAGGGCGTGTACCTCAGTTGCAGTTTGGTCCCGGCCCTGGTTGGGGTTATGCGGGAGGCAACTGGTTGATGTGACCCTCACCAATGTTTCTCTGTCCCTTTCTCTCCCTCCTACTCTATCTTAAGATAAATAGAAAATATCCTTAGGTAAGGATTAAAAAAAAAAAAAGTACCAATGTCCTGGCCAGTGTGGCTCAGTTGGCTGGGGGTCGTCCCATGCACCAAGAGGTCACCAGTTCAATTCCCAGTCAGGGCACATGTCTGGGTTGTGGGTTCAATCCCCGGTAGGGGGCGCCCAGGCACCAGCACTCTCCCATCCAGTTTTGCTCTCACAAAGATATTTCTCTCTCTCCCCACCTCTCCTTTCCTCTCCATTGAAAAATCAATAAACCATTCTTTAAAAAAATGTACCAAATGCCTGATTTCTGGGATGCACAGTAGAGATGGGTTGGGAGATGGAGCCCTGCCCCTCCACCCTCTGCACTCCTTCCACTCCAGGCCAGTACTTCACTGCTATTCTCACCTAAAGAGGGGAGATAGTTAGGGCAGCAAGACAGAGGTGGAGACAGGGCCCCCTCTAGTGCTGAGGACCCATCCCCATCTCCTTGAAGGGAGACGACCCTGCAGCCCCTTATTTGGGGGTCCTAAAGACCCAAAGGAGGAGGAGCTGACCCAGTGTCTTTGCTGGACCCCCACCCTCCATGTCTCACTCCAACACTGTCCCATACCCCTCCGAGAAGCCTCCTAGGTACACACCTGGCTGGTTCTGGCTGTAAGCTCCTAGGGGGTTGGAGTGGAAGTTCTCTAGGCCCAGGAGAAAAGGGTAGTGGGACCTCCTAAAAATAACTGGGTCCCAGGAAGGGGCCATAAAGGCACAGCCCTGTGGCCAGAAGGACCCCACCAAGTTGACAGCCCTAGTAGAGCATGGCAGCACCCCAAAGACCAGAGCACCCTCAATGAGGGGGACACGTAGGGCAGAGCAGAAGACTAAGTTCTGGATCCAATCCTGTGCCTCGGTCTTGCCACCTGTACCATCTGTATAACTGGTGGGGTAAGAGGCTGTCTCAGGGGCCTTTCCTGCTCAGACAGGGCACCCTAGTGGCACTGCCCTTACTTCAATCTCTTGCCCAGGCTTAGAGAGCTGGTGCCAGCCCATAATGCTCACACCGCGGCTCAGTACAAACAGCCATGGCCAGAGGCATCAGGTCTCCCTCCCAGAGTGGATCTGAGGGTGACTGTCCTGCCCCGCCACCACCCAGTTCCCTTGCCCAGGGCAAGCGGGTAGTGGCTGCCAGTGCCAGAAGGGCATGTCAGCAGCTCCTCCCAACCCTCCTCTTCCTACTCCTGTTCCTCCAGCACCCGGCACACACCTGCTCTTCTAGTTCTGTCATCCCTAACCCCCAAAATCAGTTCTCTACCCGGGAAAGGAAATGGGCACAGAGGGTATGCTCCCCAGCCCAGGGGGATGAGGAACATCTCCCCACCTGGCTGAAGTCTGCAGGGAAGTACGGAGAGTGCCTCCCAGCCTAGACCCTTCTCATTGGTAGGGGTGTGGGAAAGGAAACTCCGTGTCCTCAAGATGGATAAGGAAGCCCCAACCTCCAGTCTGGGACCTGAGACCCCAACATCTCCAGAGGCTCTAACCCACCCACTCTCTCTGCCCACCCCTGGCCCTCAGCAAATCTTAGCTTCTCGGACTCCTTCAGATGGCCCTGGACTCTGCCTAACACTGCTGCAACCAGGGGCTGGGAGCCCAGGCTAGGACACCTGAAAAGCAGTCCCCCTACCCTGGCCCCATGTGCACACTCCACCGTGAAGGCTGGGACCCCAGGGTCGCGGTGCAGCCCCAGATTCCCACCGCCAGGATCCGGCTTCTATCGCTGCTTTTGCAACCAGGGTAGGTAAAGGCCGAGAAGCGCACCAGTGCACCAGTGCCGTCCCGGAATCCAGCGCGGGGCGGGCGGGCCGGAGTGAATCATTAACCGGCCCCAGACTGGCGCTCTGGCCACACCGACATCACTGCGAACGCCACGCACTTGCCAGCCCAGCCCTCGACCCCTAACCTGGGGGCGGGGCACAGCTCCCACTCCAAAACACACAGATGGATTGAAGGATGGACCACCACAACCTAGCTCCCTGGAAGGCCAAGCCTCCTGAAAATCACTGTCTGAGGGACCTCGGACCCCTCCTCGTAACCGAGGAAACTGAAGTCAGGGTTCGAAGGCCCAAGGTCACACAGAAGGCGGCGGCCGGCAGGGGGAGAGCAGGCCTCCCGCCAGCAACTTTCCCGGATCCAGGAACTTTCCTGCCGGCCAGCAGCCCCTGAGTCCGGGCCAGGGCCCCTTCCAACCACCCCCGGGGCGCGCAGTCTCTGGGATCCTCCGTATTCTCTGCCTCCGGGTGATTGGGCCAGGACGCGAGGCGGGTCCGGGACCTCGGACCCCAGCCCGGTTGCGCCCCCACGGAGGCTCCAGAGGCCGCAGGACCCGCAGATCGGGCAGGAAATGCCACTCGCTTCACTCTTTCCCATCTGGGCCTGCCCCGGGTGCAGGCAGGGCAGTCTCCTCCAAGCCGGTACGCGGACCCCAGCCTGACGCTCCCGGGTGCGCGCTCCCCACCCCGGCCGCCGCACTCACCAGGTAATTCATCGTGTCCCTCAGGCCGACCTGGGACCCTGGCTCCCGCAGAGGCGCACACCGAACTGCCCACACCGCGCACTCTCCGGACTCCAAGCGCGCCGCAGCCGCCTGGGTCCAGGTCCTGCTGCCTCAGCCACCACGCCTGCCGCCGCCCAGAGCTGGGGGTCCCACCTCACTCCACACGCTCCACCCGCTGCCGGCCAGCCCAGCCCAGCCCAGCTCCCGGCATGCCCGGCCGGCCGCGCGCACCCATTGGCCGCTGTGGCTCCCCATGCAAATGAATCGCCAGCCCATAGGGAGCGGGAGAACGGGCACACACCGCCCAGTGAACCACCCCCCACCCCCTACCAGCACCACGCTCTAAGAGCCTGCCAAATGCCAGGCTTCAAGCATAGTATGTAGGATATCTTCTTTTCTCCAAATGCACATCCCCAACCTCTACCAACGCAGAGAATGCACCCCTCCTCAAAGGCCTAAGCAAACGCCTCCTCTTCTGGGCAGACTGCCGGGATTGCCCCCTCCCCCATACGCCGCTACTGTAGCTCTTGAGGCTCCAGCCTCAAGTTGACTTATGCCTTCCCGGCCTACCACCTCCAGGGCATTCTGCATGGGGCATTTCTCTCCTGTCCTTCAGGCCCGTAGGAGTCGGATCTGAACCTGGAGGGAATGGGGAAGGGGTGTGTCCCAGCTGGCAGAAACTAATAATAACAACCACTGCATGGAATCAGGTCAGGCCTACCATGTAAGAGCCTGAGGAAATGAAGACTCAAGGCAGAGAGTTTGGTAACCCAGAGGGCACAGAACCAGGGCTCATCTCATCCTGTTCTACCAGACTGCCAGAGACTACAGTCCATCCATGGACAAGGGACTCACCATCTCACACCTTCTCCACTTAATTGAATCTAGCCTCCCTGAAGTGTCCCCCCACTGTCTCCGTTCTGCCCTAAGAGCTCTGACCTCATTCCAATCCCTCAGTCAGCCCAGTCCAGGCCTAACACCCTATGCCACAACAGCTCATCTGTTTCAGCAACATGGTGAGGGATCTGCAGGGAATGGGAAGGAAGGAAGAACCACCACCACCACCAGGAAACTGAATGGAAAGTGCCTTGGTTTTCCTGAGTCCCCACTCCCTAGGCTGCAGGTCAGTGACTGTCACCTTACACAGCAGAACCAGGGTGCGTCAGCCCCTGAACTTGGTCCAAGCTTGCGCAGTGATCTACAAGGAGATCTAGGATGGAACCTACTCCAGAACCAGTTTGGTGCCTGATCTGTGGATCCTCAGATAGTCAACATCCTGGGCCACTTGCTGAGTGTGTGGACACCATCAGGCAACTCGCAATGCCAGGGAAGCAGTGGGGCAGACTCAGCTTTGCCCTGCTGAGAACCCTAAGACATGGCCTATAAAATACATATAAACCCAAGATGGATCCACAGCTGTCCCTCCACCTGACACACACCTGACACCCAGGCCAGGTGTACCACCTTGGGCAGGCCCCCTTCTATCTGTAAAATGAAGGGGCTGGGCTAAAGCAGCCTAAGTCTGGCTGGTCATAGGTCCCCTGGAAAGCTTTTCAGAAAACACATTCCGCCCTGGCCGGTTTGGCTTAGTGGTTGGAGCGTTGGCCCACGGACCAGAGTCCCAGGTTTGGTTCCTGCTAAGGGCACGTGCCTCGGTTGCAGTTTGTCCCCGGCCCCGGTTGGGGTCGTGTGAGTGGCAACCACTCGATGTGTCTCTCTCACATCGATGTCTCTCTCTCTCTTTCTTCCTCCCTCTCTTCCTCCCGATCTATCTGAAGATAAATGCAAAAGTGTCCTCGAGTGAGGATAAAAATAAATAAATAAACAAATAAAACACATTCCTAGGTACCCCCTCCAGAAAAACCATGTGGGGGAAACTGGACATCTGCATTTCCTCAAAGCTTCTCAGGGAACCACTAGACAGAATTCACAGTATAAGGGGTGGGTAAGAAGCAGTGGGATTAGACACAATGTGACCCTGAGTCCTCAAGGAGCAGAACAACAAGCTGCCACCCTATGCCCTCTTCAAGACTGGCCCCTTGCCACCCTCAAAACAGCCCAATTCCCCACAGAAGAGCCAGCTCTCAGAGAAACACTGCCTAGGGCATCCCCTCCTGCTTATTCCCAGCAGCTATGTCCCAAAGACAAGCAAGAAGCTGTGGGCCCCTCTAAACTCTAACCCTATCCCTCTGGCTGGCTGGCACCCAGGTTCCAAGGGGGCAGATCGGAACCAGCTGGGCCATGCGTAAGCATCAGTCTGTCTATGCTGGGGACTGGAGGGAGTCCTTAGGTTTTCCCCAGGTTACCACTCCTGTGGAGTGAGAGGTGGGGAGCAGGCCTCACAGCCAGGCAGTGTCCTGCAGGCAGGGCTCCAGACAGGGCTCCAAACAGGAGGTCTCTGCAGAGATGGGATGGGACACAAAAGTCCTGGCCTTCAACTCTGTCCTAGCTAGCTTAGGGAGAGAGGAGGTGGCTGGCTGGGAACAAGGGAACTGGAGAAAGAGACCCTCTAGCCTCCGGGGCTGGATTAAAGCAGCACTGGGGGCGCGGTTGCTGGTGTGGGGGAGCAGGCGGGGGAAGGGAACCCAGCTCAGGCACAGGCATTTCAAAAATTTGCTCCTTTTCCACTTAAACTCCCTCCCCCCAGCCTGTGCCTCCCAGAATGGCATTTCCGCTTTGGAATCAAAGCCCTAGGATCTGTGCCCCACTGTATTGGAAAGAGGGGAAGAGGAATGCCCTTTCCCAGGCCTACAGGGGACGGGCATGGAGGACACGACCCACTGGGCAGGCTATGGCTGGGGTGTATGGGGGAGCAGACCCTCCTGGGCTGACTGCCAAGGAGCTCAACAGTGACACAGGCCCCAGGACAGCCTCTGTGGGGCCCTGGGCCAAGGCTCCATGATCACATGCTCATTTCATGCCCACAGCAATTCTGCAAAACAGGCTTCACAATTAGCCCCATTTTCCAGATGAAGAAGTTAAAACCCAGTTTACGGCCCCTTTGCCCCATCCCACAGACTCCCAGCCACAGAGGGGATAGACTGGTAGCCAAGGGAAGGGATGGAGGGGCTGCCAGATGGCAGTCCACCCTGATTGCCCTGCATCACCTTCAGGACAGGCAGAAAAGGAATCAAGGGGCAGGGACACTCAGGCTCAGAAAGCCAAGGACCCTGTGGCACTCAGAGACCCCAAAGCACAGGCAGCTGAGAACTGGGGCCCAGCACTACCCCCACACACTGAGGTTCAATAGGAAGGAGTGGCCACTCTGATGAGGAGTGTGGGAAGGTGTGGGTGGAGATGCAGGAGCACTGCCCAGGCACCAGCACTCTCCCAGGCGGTTGTCAGTCACCCCAGGAGCAGCCTGGCACCCCCAGACAGGTTGAGGATGAACTCAGGCTGGAGGGGGATATCACCAACTCCTCCCATTGCGGCCTGGAGTAGAGCTAGCTGTACAGGGAACATGGTGGGCCCAGTGCATGGGGACACTGGTTCTCATCTGTCTATTCACGTGTCCACTGGGATGAGGGCTACTGATGATCCCAGACCCTAAGTGGGAAGAAAAGCTTGGGACCCAGCTCCCACTCTCTGGGCTTTCTGGGTCTAATTCTTCAGGTCAGACCCTCTGTACAATGAACAATTCTTGCTTCAGGCCCAACAATGTCTGCTGTAGCTGTAAACAAAGGGAGTGGGGTATCACCTAAATGACCAATACGGGGGACTGGTGAGGCAATCACAGCCTCTCAATGGAATATTGTGCAGCTATTAGGATAGCCACTTTCAAAGACTAAAATCATGCAAGACAATGCTTATGACAATGGGAAGGGAAAAGAGCAGGCTCAAATGGCTTGCACAGTGTCTGCAGGCAGCCCTTTCCCTTCCTAAAGGCCTTGGTGTTCCCAGCAGCACAGGAGGGTGGCTGGATGGGTCAGCGGATGGCCAGCTCTGGGAGCAACAGCAGGAAAGGATTTCCTGAGACCGGAGGTGAGTGCTGCCAGCCCCGGGGACAGGAAGAAATGATGCATCTGGAGGGCCACGGGGTGTTGAAGTCTTCTCCCTGGGCTGGCCACTCACCTTGGCAAGCTCAAAACCAGCCTTCAAGCAGGAGCTGGGGGTGCCAGGACCCCTGTTGATGGCCTGGAAAAGAGATGAGCCCAACTACATCAAGAACCGCTGTCTAACACAGACTGGACACGGTCCTCGCTGCCACCTTGGGGACCAAGACATAACTACCACTACCCAGAGGTTCAGAGAGGGGCAGGGCCTTGCCCAGGTCACAATGCCAGGAAGTGGCAGAGCTACACCCATAACCCAGCTATTCAGGTGTGTCCCCATGGAAAAGCACCCAGGGGACCCCAGACAGAGCATGCTCTCTTAGGGCGGGTGTCAGAACTGCCAGCCATAAAGAGCTTTCCTATCCTCCCCTGCTCTTCGAGGGTGGAGTGACCAATGGGACAGTTCATTTGTCATTATTACAGCGGTGACTCTGTGGGGAGGTGGGCGGGCCCCACAGCCTGGAGCCAAACCCCTTCCCAGTTACCTCCTCCAGGGGCACCTGGGCTCTAATCCTCAGCCTGCCATTCCCTTCTGCATCCTCTCAGGCCAGGGGCAGAGCCAGGAGGAAAGGTGTGGGGGCAGAGCGATCAGGTGCAGGGACATAGCCAAGGGAGGGGACCTGGGCTTGGGCAGAGGGCAGACTGGCCTCCCAGATCCAGGCCTGGATCCCAGCAAATCCAGTGCCCCCACCTTGCTGTACTTCCTTCCCTCCACACTCTGACTCTTTCAAGGAACTGGAAGGAGCAGCATTCTCTGCTAATTCTTTTAATTGCTTTTCTAATTTGAAAATTAAAGAGCAGCAGAGGCACTTGTAGGGAGGTGCCTGCTTCAGAAAGGGGCTCTGCTCACAGCAGGCCCAAGGCTGGAGTGGAGTGGGCAGGCTGGGCCCTGGGCACTTCCCAAGGGCTCTGCACCCAACTCAGCGTGCTGGCCCTGGTATCCTCAGTCCCCCTTTCTCTTCTGCAGCCCCCTCTTCCACTCTCCAGGTGGGGGACCTTCCTGGGTGCTATCAGGTAGGCAGGAGCCCCAAGTGTATAATGAGAAGGTTGGGGCCTGGGTGCACTTGCCCTCCCTCTGACACTGGGACACCACTCCTAGTGTCCTCAACACTCTCAACACTGCCTGGAGGGAGAATCGGGCTGGCAGAAGAAATGGGGGTAGGGGAAGAGAGGGGCTCCATGCTGGCTGGAGGGAAGGAGGGCAGGAGGAGGAGGGGCATAGAGACAAGTCCCTGTCCTCAATGAGAAAGCTTAGCTGCTGGTGGCCGCCCAGCTTAGGCTGACAGCCTGGGCAGGCAGGAACAAGGGTGTGGTCAAGAAGCCAGGCCCCAGCCCGCCATCTGCTCTTGCCTCTCCCCATAGCAACCAGCCCTAGCACATCAGGACAGTCAGAGGGGGGCGACTTCACATGCCATCTGCTTCCCCCCGCCCCAGCCTGCTTCAGTAGGAGTACAGGTGCCCACACCCACAGAGAGGTACAGAGGGGCAGAACAGTGCTGCCCAACCGCTCAGCTGGGAAAGGTGGGTCAGGGAGCCAGTGTTGTCACAGGAGGGGACGCTGGGGGCTCTAGGGGCAGTGGGGTGACAGTACTGGAAGGAATGGATACTGAGCTAAGGCAGCCACTGGGAAGGCACTAGTTCTCCCTCCTCAGGCCACACTGTGGAGCATCCCACCTGAGCCTGCTCCAACCCACAGAGAAAGGCTCCGTCTGCCCCGGGAGAGAATATTACAGATCCCAGCAGGCGTGGGACCCTCAGCCCGTCACTGCAGCTCTCAGAGCCTCGGTTTGCGCATTGGTTAGTGTAACCACCGCCAGTAGCCCTGTCCATCAGCAGGCCACCAGAGTGAAGGCACATGCAGGCTGCACAGTGCACAACGGCACGTGGTGTCAGCAGCACATCCCTGCCCCTCCCCATCAACCCTGGTGTCAGCAGCCCCACCCTGCCAGGCACAAGGGGGCAGGGGTGCTCTCCACACAGCCCTGCTTGCTGCTCCAGTGCCCTGAGCTTCCATCAGTCCCTGAACCACAAGAAGAACAAAACCTCAAGTGAGGCTCTGAGGTAAAATCTTTCTGTGGAGCCCTGTTGCCCCCAGATCCAAAGCCAGTGCAGGGGAGTGGGCAGGGTCTCCCCTGTGGGCATGTGCGGGGTGGGAGTGGCCGGTTGTGGGCTCTATCACATAATTAGTGTGCCGGTCATTCCTTCGGCACCTACTCAGTACTAGGGTACTGCTGCCTGGAAACATGGCCAGGTCTCTGGGAACTGACACTCCAGGGTGTGTTTGTGTGGGGTTGGGGCGAACATAAACACCCGTGGCTGTCAGAGATCTGGAGGAGCAGAGAGTAGAGGGATGGTAGCGAGGGCTATTTTATACAAGGTGCCTGGCGGTGGAGGACAGAGGTCTCTCTGAAGAGGCGGCATTTGGGCTGATATGTGAATCTTTTGCTAAGGCTTGTTATGCAGAAAAAGTAACAATAAAGATTTGTAAAAATAGCACAGGCGTGCCAATTCCCTCAATATGAAGTGCAGAACTTGAGATGCAGGGAGTAATCCCTCCACCCCCCACCTGGGCTTCTTGAGTGGTGGGGTCTCCACTGGGCTGGGTCAGCCTCCCAGAGTTGAAGCAGGAGAAGCCAGGAGTATCTACCCCCTGGGGTATCCTGGCAGGCAGCCAGGGACAAAGAGGTGGGAGCCCAAGAATCTGGGGAGTGTAGAGGGATTCGGTCAGCTCCCAGGACAGCCTCCATCCTCTCCTACCTCCTGCTCTCCTAGAAGCCTCTCCACACCAGGATCTCTCTGGAGTGGAAAGGGGCCCAGGAGAAACATAGGCGACTCAAAAACCTAAGATGCCCCCCACCCATCGCAGGCAACCTGGGAAGAGGGAGTTCAAACCATAGGTATCTGGGGAGGGCTATGAACAGAAAGGTGTTCACATCACTTTCTGAACAAGCACGGAACAGGGGATCCAGGATTTGGTGGCACAAGCTCCCTGGGCATGCCTCAAGGCACACATACTTGGATATCAGGTTTATAAAATATCGACAACACCAGTGTTCCAGGACCTAAATACACAGCATACAAAAACTAGAGACAGATACCCATCAGCAAGAGAATGGACAAATACATAAATTGATATTCATAAATGGAACACTACTGGGGTAGGTGCATCAGGGAGCCAACAAAAAAAAGAACAGCTATACACCACGTGGATGAAAATCTCAAAACCATTTTGCTGAATGAAAGAAGTCAGACCCCAAGCATATACATACTATATGCTTGCACTTATATAAAGTTCAAGAACAGGTGAATCTAAGCCATGGTGAGAGAAATCAAAATGTTGGCTACCTTACAGGGGGTGGGGGACACTTGACTCTAAAGGGATACTTGCAAACTTTCTGAGATGATGGAGACATTCATCATCTTGATTTGACTGATGGTTACATGGGGTCTATATTACTCAAAACTCATCCAACTGTACACCCAACATCTGTCCATTTCACTACATGGAAAATCTACCTTGATAGAGGAGTTTCAACTGGTAAAAATAAAACAAAGCACAAAGGAAAAAAATTCATGGCATTAAGAATACCAAAAATAGGTAATGCAATCCTAAACCCACTGTGTTACATACCCTATTTGCCCTGGCTGCTGGGGAGCTTCAAGTTAAATTTGTATGCTTACCTTCCTCATACACTACATAGTTCTGGATCTTTTGATGATCCCAGACTATTTGAGTCCTTCACTATAATCTGCTTCAAATCCTTCTTGGAACTTGGCAGGGTTTAAATAATATAAAATGACTGAAAAGCCCTCCCAGCCTCTAATTCCCCTTAGAAAAGGGATTAATCTTCAAGCCAAAACTTATGACCATCTCTCCTGCCAGAGTGAGTATCCATCACCTCCTCTCCTGAGGTCCCCAACGTGTCCCAGCTCTTTTCCCTTTTCTTGAAGAGAAGGAGACACTGGCCCAGCAAACAGTGACTAACAGTAAGCTGAAGAAACGATGGGTTTACGAGGATGAAGTCAAAGCGAACAGCTGTAATGAAGAGAGGGAAGGGGACAGGCGCAGATGCCGTGGGTCACAGGGGGCACAAACTCATGCCCGGGTGATGGGAAGTGGGGGTCAGCAGATGCCACCTACGTAGCCTTGCGGCCCACCTGCCTCACCTGCAGGCTTGAGCCCCTCCCTTAAGGTACTGGGACCCACCTCAAGGATGCTGCTCTCCTTCACACCAAGAGCCCTGCCCACCCTTTGCTGACCAGGCTGCTGCAGACCACACCGGAGGACAGGCCTGCACCGCCCCAGTGGCTTCCACTGCCTGCAACTCTGCCCACTCCTGGAGCACTCAGGGCAGGGCATCCATCTGGCCTGGGACACGGTGGACCAGCTGGTGGCCCCACTGGAGGTCACTCTGTCAGTGGCATGAGATCAAGGACTTGCCCTTACCCAAGGCTTATCTAAGGCTCAAAAGGCAGGGGTCCTGCAGGCAGGCTGGGGTAGGGGAGGGGCCAGGGTCATCCTACCACTAAGGCCTTGGTGGGAACTACATCGACCATAAAGAAAGGGGCAATGGAGGCCGACTGGGCAGGCCATGGAGAATCGTTGTGCTGGAGCCAGGAGTGGGTCTTAGACACTACACAGCCAGCGGTAGCAGGACAACCTCAACAACAGTAGCTGCTATGACTGATTGGCCTCTTACTAAGTAAGAGCTTTCTGCAACCCTTGCCAAGTGCTCACAAAACCCCAAGAGCTACTCAGTGCTGTTCACATCCCCATAATACAGATGAGGCAACAGGCTCAGAAAATCACTCAAGGTATATAGATGATCCAGCACCATTCATTCTAGAGCCCCTGCCCTCAAGGTACCAAACATCCTCCCACACAGAAGCTGCCTCTCTGGGAATCCCACTCAGCCTCCCCAACTAGGTTTCTGGGACAGTGGCTGAAATGCCAGGCTCTCTGCACAAGGACACAGCCACCTGTCCGTGGGCGCTCCTCAGTGCTCCCAGGGCCACATCCTTGGCAGGCAGTCAGGGCAAGCTAGAGCAATGAGGCAGAGAGAGAGGAGCCAAGCAGGCCTGGGTCCTACCCCGAGGAAGGCCACAGTCTGATGGGGGAGCCTGACAGCAGCCAAACAACCCCAACAATAAATGCACAATCACAGATGGGGGTCCCAAAGGGTTTCTCAGGGGAATGCCACCCTAAGCACTCCAGAGCGAGCAGGGGCGACCTGGTGAGCAAGGCAGGAGCTGGAGATCACTCCCTGCAGAGGGAGGGCCAGGCAGAACCAAGGTCAGGTGGGAGGACGGGATGTAGCAGGAGAGGCATGTCTTGCACTTTGGAGACTAAAGTGAGGACTTTGGACCTGGACACTGCCTCTTCCTACCGTCCTCTTCTGAGTCTGTCCTACCAGGCTCCAGCTGTCCACAGCCGGGCTGCAAGGCCAGTGCCTCCTCAATTCCTGGCCAGCTCTCCCACCACAGCACTGGCTGGCACAGAGCCCGGCACAAGAGGCCCCACGATCACTGGCGCAGGTTCAACCAGGTGCCACACCTGGTCCACTGATCTCCATTGACCACTGCTGGGGCCGCACAGGGCCAGACCCACTCTGCTGCACAGCCCTGGGCAAGCTGTCTCATCTCCCAGGGGTGCTGAAGGGGTTACACAAACTCATGCTTGGAAAGCCACAAGCAGAGGGTCGGTCTCTCAGCAGACTTGGCCTCTGTGGACAGCTCAACAAGCCACAACCCCCACAATTAGAGAGGCCACGCAGGATGACGCTCACTTTCTGGCTTTGGATCCTGCCAAACTTCGTTCCCACCCTGGCTCTGTCTCCCAGTGGCCATGCGACCCTGGCAAGATACAAGTCCTCCCTGAGCCTGTGAAGCCCTGAGCCCAGTACCTGGCACACAGGACACTGTCCACACACGTCAGCACCTTCATTCCTTGAAAGGACCCATCCGTCAATAAAGGAACAGAGGAGGGGCTGGAATGGCTGAGCCCATTTCACAGGCAGGAAACAAGAGGCAAGAACTTCTCTACAAGCCGGAAGCTGGCCTCTCGCCTGTGCCAGGGAGCAGCCAGCACCTTGTCACTCCTGAACACAGATCATGCCAGTGCCTGTCACAGGTCTGAGGTGAGTGGCACAGCCGTTTTCCTTTCAAATGCTTCCTGCCTACCCAGAGGCAAAAGACAAGCCTGGGGCCATGCCCAACAGGAAGACAGATGTCAGAGACCAGCCAGGAAGAGTAGCTCCAGGTGCAGCTTAGAGCCCAAGAAGGAGCAGTGCACAGGGAGTCAAAGGACTCCCTCTCTGGGAGTGCCTTCCCCTCTCTGGGACCCAGACTCTGTGTGGGTCAAATGACAGAGTGAAACCAGCTGATCCGTGGAGGGTCCTTCTGCTCTAACACTCAGGAAGTCACTCCTGGCTCAACCTAGCCCACCCCAACCTCTTCTCTCTCCACTATCACCTCCCATCCCATTCTGAAACATCTTATAATTTCTGTGGGCCAAAGTGCCTGCGTCAGCCCCATCCAGGAAAAGACTGTCCAAATGAACGGGTGTGCTTAAAACCCAAACGTGTCTGTGAATACCACAAGGGAAGTCACCATTTTGGGTTCCAAGAGCAGGGCTTGAGCAGGCAGCTTGGCCTGGAAGCCTGCAAGGGGCCTCACCACTTACCAGCACATGAAAGCAATTTTCTGAATGTTTCATGGCTGCTCCAAAAATGAACTTCTCCTCTCAGCCCCACCAGCTTACACACTGCCCAAGATCCCAGGAGAGAGCCAGGATGATCTGACAGCCCAGCCACATAGGGGACAGATGGTGAGACCCCTGCCAACCCCTGAAGAATCCCTAAGGGCTGTGGCTGCAGGCAGGAGGGTGGGAAGTGATTTGGAGCTGGCAACAGTACGGACAGACCAGACAGACTTTGGCTGCAGTCTCCACAGCAGGTGTACACAGCAGTGCCCAGACCCTGGCCCTCCTGCCGTCCCTCTCTCGTTACAGATGGGTCCACTGAGGTACACAGCCCAGGAAGGCTGCCCAAAGTCCTGTAAGGCAAGGGGTCTGGGTGCCATCCCAGACTCTCTGTGTCCAGACCTCTGCTGTAACTGTGGACAACCAAACCAAATCAAGAGCAGACCTCCCAAATTGAGGCCCATCCAGGCTCTGATGTGGCCTGAGTCACATTCCCTGTTCACTACTGCCCTAGAGACCCAGGCCCTCAAGCAGGCTCAGGTGGTCCACCTCGTCCCTCCAGCCAATGCCCACGGGGTGAGGGCAGCACCCCAGAAAAGATCCAGAGCTTTGCAGGAAAGCAGAGCAGGAGAGAAGGGCTTGGCAGGCATTTTCTGTCTTCTTTCTTTTGATGAGGCAATTATGCTATGAACCAGAATAAATTGAGGGGAGGGGGTGCTCACATCAGCACTGTCTGGAATCCCTAATTTTTCATCTGTAACTCTGCATTACGACTTCTGGAGGCGGGCAGGAGTTGAGATCTTTAATTCCATAATGACAATGCTTTGCACTGACACAGCATCCCTCCTCCAGTAATCTCTATGGTGGTTAATTAAGAGGCCACTTGCCCTGCCAGGAAGCCCCAACTGTCTGCTTTGCCATAAGGAGGGGTCCCCCCAGGTGAGGAGCAGCCCCAGAAACAAGGCCAGGTGGACAGGCATTCTGGCCCACTCCCCCATTCTGTCAGAGGAAAAGCCCTAACTCATCAGAGAAACAATGGCTGGAGGCCACAGCTTTGCAGTCTGCAGATAGCACTTCTTCTGTGAAGGGCTCTGGGTGTTGGCCCCCACCTCAGTCTGTCCATCTGTAAAGCAGGCTGGGGCCTGCACGAGGCCTGGCGACTGGAGGTAGCTAGGATCACTTGCCACCTTCAGGAGGGGGGCTCAAATGCCTCCAGATGCCACTGGCCTAAGTGTGGAGCCATGGCTAGAGGGCTGCCCAAGCTTGCCTGCTGGGCCAGGAAGAGAGCGTGTCAGCAGAGCAGAGAAGCCCCCAGGGCTGGGACGAAGGAAGGAAACTGGCCCTGCGCCCTTGGGGGTTCAGCAGCAGAGGAAAACTTCCCGGGAAAGTGAGTGCATCAGCCGTTCTGGGGGCTGGCACAGAATCCCACCCCGCCAAGCCGTCCCCCAGGACGTGGGTCTCAGGAGAGGGACAGACCCGGCGACAGGCCAAGCCATCCCAGTGAGGTCCCTGGAGCACAACAGGGCAGCTATCTCTGGGAGACATCGCAGACCTTCCCCATCACCCAGCCGAGCGGTCCTGGTGTGGGGCTCCCGGGGAGTGCCTGGGACCGCTCCCCGCTGGGCCTGGCCTCCCGGTGGGGGAGGGGAGTCCTGGGGGACAGCACGGACTCCTGCCTGACCCAGCTGTCTCAGGGGTTTCCCGGGGGCCAACAAAGACCTCTGCAAACCAAGCCGTCCTCGGGCTCTCCTGAGGGGACAGCACGGCCCCCCCGACCCGGCTCTCCGGGAGAGGATGGAAAGAAAGGCAGAAGCAGAGAGGCTGGCTGGGGGAAGATGCCCCCAAGCTGCCCCCACAGCCCGGCCCGAGAAGGCCCGCGGGGGGCGCAGCCCGGGAGCCCCCGCGGCGTTAGGCCCGGCCGGGGGCGGCCGACCGGGGTCCTGGCGGCGGCGGTACTCACCGGCACGGACATCTTGGCCGCCGCTCCCGGGGCCCGGGCGGGCAGCGGCGCCGGCACTGCGGGCTCCTGGCCCCGCGCGCTCAGAGCACCCGGCGCGGGGTCCCGGCGCTCTCCGGGCTCCCCGCGGGCTCCTGCGCGCTCCCGGCGGCCGGACGGTCCGGCGGCTCCAGCCCACGCAGCGCATGCGCCCCCCGTGCCACCCCTCCTCTCGTCTCCTCCGCTGGGCCGCGTTAAAGGCAAGGACCCCGGACCCAGACATTTTTCTGTCGGCCCAACGAGGCTCGGAGGCTCGGTCGTGACCACCCCTTACCCACACTTCAAGGGCCATTTCGAATCCCACCATCTCCTGTTGGCCCACACGGTTTTGGAGGGCAGAACCATCACCCCTCACGTTGCCAATCCCAGGGTGCTGGGCGCCTGCCCTGTGGTCTGGCCCGGCTCCCAGTTCTTGTATCTGAAGATGATTGCACGTCAGCAGAGCAGGGCTCCTAGAAACCCTTCTCACCGCCCCAGCTGAAAGCCCAGAGACCCCAGCTAACCCCCACGTGCCGCCCAGGGCTCTTCTGCCGGCCCTGCGCTCCCCACTGTCCCTCCCCCACGGATGGGAGGCTCGGCATTGTCGGGTCATCCTGACAGTTTGAGCTGGACTGGCTTTTAGGGAGGATCCTGCCTCCCTGTAACCTCCACTCGAGGGTGACCCACAGCCAGGTGTACCTGCACCAGGGGCCAGGCCTCAGACACTGGAAAACAAACATTTGCCGACTAAGCCTTCCTTTCCCCGGGTTAAATACCCCCAATTTCTTCAGCTGTTGCACATCTGACTTGGTGTACAAACATGGTACCTACAGGCCGTGGGCACATACATGTGCATCTCAATCCCTTCGACGTCAGGTAGGCCTTGCCTTTCCCATTGACACATTTAACAGACAGGCTCTGTGATCCTTCTGCTATCAGAAGGCAGAGCCAAGGGTCTGACCACTCTGTTCTGCTGCCCACCACATACAGCCTGTTCCTGCCACTTGGGGGCCCTTCCTGGGCAAAGCTTCTGGTTGGGGGGGTAGGGGGTTGCTACTGTGCGGGGAGGATGAGCCAGCACCAAGGCCAAGGTTCTGGTGGCCAGGGCAGTGCCTGGGAAGATCAGCACTGCAGTTCTATGAGGCTGGCAGCAGCCTTGGCTCATGGGGGCACCTGGGGCAAACAGAGAGCTCCAGCCCCCTAGGACTCCCTCTTTTGTCTGCCAGGTGTGCAGGGCCAGGAGGCCCAAGGTGATTGAACAGAGGGAGGGAGCAATGGCAGAGGGCTTTTCCAGAGACCCAGATCTGGCCCTCAGCTCCCAGACCTCAAAACCCTCCATTAGTAGCATCCAGTGGAGTTGAGGAGGCAGTCCAGCCTTCTTCCCCAAGAGGTGGGGCTGCCTTGACCTTTCTCCCAAGGGTCCTGGAGAGAGCCCTAACAGTGGCCACGAGCAACGAGAGGGGTACAAGAAAGTTGGGAAACTAAAGCCTGCCACAAGGCCCAGGGCCCAATTCTCAGATCGATGAGCCAGGGTCCCTTCCTGCTCCAACTGAGCAGGGTTGCCCCCACTTCACCCCTTGAGTGGAGGTTCCCAATTGTGCACCTCAGTTTCCCCAGCCCAGTGCTTGGCAAGGTAGTTGGAGGGGGCAGGCAGGGCCACAGGGAGCAGAGAGGACTCTGGGCTGACAGCTGCCACCTCTTCAAAGGGCACTCTGTGTGTGTCTGGCAGGCAGCCCTGCCCGTGCCCACCAGCCCATGTTCAGCTGGCATGGGGACTCCTGAGCTGGGAACAGCAGCTCGGCCTGGTGCCTGGGCTCCCAGCCACACGCACCCGCTGTTTCTGAGGCCACCCTGACCCCTCCCTTACTGAGCCTTCCTCATCTCCTTCTTTCTCTGCTACTCTGGCTGGATTCTTACACTCACTCTTTTTATCTCCTCTCCCATCGACCCCATTTCTAGGTGCCTGGGAAAGGGAAAGAACCTTTCACACCCCTAGGTACATGTAAATGGAAACACGGGAGGGGTGCAGCTGGGGCCAGGATCTTGAAACCATCTAGTCCTTGCTTCCAACTGACCCCCAATGATTGCTTACAGCTGCTTATTCCAGGAGGGCATCACTAACTTTTCTCTTAGAGTAGGAAGAGGGATCCCTGGCCAGACCCTCACTTATTCCAAGGCAAAGGACTTGGGTTTGGGGACAGGCAGAGGAGCCCCATCAGGGCACTCAGTGTCCTCCCCTGACACTACAAGGTGTCTGTGAAAGCAGGAATGCTCCTCTCTCACCCCCTGCCATCCCCTACCCCATCCCCAGCAGGCAAATGATCCTGGGTGACTCACTCAGTCCTGCAGACAACAGGCTCTGGGGCTTCACGAATAGCAGTTCACACCAGAGGCAACAGCTGGGCTGCGCCAGCAGGCGCCAACACCCTAAGAGGGTCCTTGAGGGCTTACCAGGGCCCCAGGGAGACAGGGGTTATTGTTGTTCCTGGCACTGGGAGGGAAGGGAATTTGGACACAGCCACCAAGTAAATCTGGATAGAGACAAGCTTCATATGTAGCTCTCTGGCCTCTGCTCCCTTGGGTCTTGCTGTGTCTAGAGGAGCTGAGGCTCGGGAGGTGACCCTAGGGACCTCTGTGGCAGAGGAGCCCCTGGCCAAGGAGAGTGCAGTGAGTCTGTGGAGGCACCTGTGGGCACTGTGTAATAATTCTAGTTAGCATGGTCAAGTGTCTGTCAACATTGATGCATCCTCATTAACTAAGGCCCACTCTGTGCAGGTTGCCTTAGTTATTCTTTACTGTCCTTTTCCTGTCCCAGGATCCCACACTACATGTACTCATCATGTCTCCTTAGGCTCCTCTGGCCTGTGACCATTTCTCAGAGTTTCCTTGTTTTGGATGACCTTGACAGCTTTGAGGAACACTGGTCAGGGACTTGACAGACTGTCGCTCAGTTGGGATTTGTCTGATGTTTTTCTCATGGTTAGACTGGGGTTATGGCTTTCTGGGAAGAAGAGCCCAGAGGTAAAATGCCATTCTCATCACATCATATCAAGGGTACATACTATCAGCAAGATTTACTGTTGTTGATGTTGACCCGGATCACCTGGCTGAGAGTGTTTGTCAGGCAGGTTTCTCCACTAGAAAGTGCCTCTTTGCCCCATACTGTACTCTTTGGAAGGAGTGAGGGGCTATGCTCCACCTTCTTGAGGACACAGTATCTACATAAATTATTTGGAATTACTCTGTAATGGAAATTTGTCTCGTCTTCATTTATGTATTTATACAATCTTTTATTTATATCAATGTGAACTCATGGATGTTTATTTTAGACTTCGGATTATAATCCCATACTATTTCATTTCCTTGCTCAAATCGTTCCGGCTCTGGCTATTGGGAGTTCTTTCAGTTGGTCAATCAGATTTTTCAAGAGAATCTAGAAATCCAGATTGTTTTAGAAAATCTCTGGATTTTGAAACGTTGGCTGGGTGAGCCAAACGACATGCTTTCGCAGGACAGTCCCAGGCAGCTCTGGGCTCTGGGGTTGTTGCCTGGCTGGAATCCTGCTCTGCGGCTTGCAGCTGGACGATGTTGTGCATGAGTTAACCCGCCTGGGGCTACTTCCTCCTCTGTGAAATGGGACAATAATGTTTTTTTTGGGTGGTTGAGGGGTGGTTGAATGACTCAGGTAAAGTGTGGGGCACTGGACCTGACACAGAATCCTTGCTTATTAAACACTATTGCCATGTGCATGAGCCAGGCATGGTTAAGCAACTCTCTATGGAGGGCAAGAACTGAGTTTGTTTTGGGGAGGCCTAGAGGGATACTTCAAGGTTAGGGGTGACCGATGGGACCCTGTGAGCTCTGGAGTGGATGAGAATGGGAACTACCTACCCCAACCCTGGTTTTCAACATGAGGGTTGAGTGCTACTACTCTGTAGCACCACATTGACAGGTGGGAGAGAACCCGGAACCAGATGTCCTGTTTTACTCATTCTAAAGTGTGAATGACTACCTCTCCCAGAGAGGCAAGTCAAACTAGCACAGAAAGAGAAGCTGAGCTTAGTGGAGTCGGTGGGGAACCCACTAGTCTGCCAGGGTACACCTTGGTTTGGTCGTGGCACCACCTCACACTTAAGCTCACGACCTTAAGCAAGTCCAGTTTCCAATATCTGTGAGGGTAATTTCACAGTCTGGTCAAGGGTGGGCCCTGGGGGCTGGGGCAGGGTACCTCTTTGTTCGTTCTCCATGCACAGAACCTTGGAGACATCTGGTTAAGGGGGGGTGATGTCAGGTCATCAGGCTGCTGGGTGCAGAGGGAGACCATTGTCCCTCAGACACTGGGGCTTCAGAACCTGGTGGCAGAGGGGAAGAGATATTAGTTTCTTTTCTTTTTTTTTTATCCTCACCCGAGGACATTTTTGCACTTATCTTCAGAGCCGGAGGGATAGGGGGAGGAAGAGAGAGAGAAACATGGATGTGAGAGAGACACAATGAGTGGTCGCCACCCACATGACCCCAACTGGGGCCGGGGACAAACTGCAACCGAGGTACGTGCCCTTGGTGGGAACCGAACCCAGGTGTCTTTGGTCCGTGGGTCGACGCTCTAACCGCTGAGCCAAACTGGCCAGGGCAAGATACTAGTTTCTTATTGCTGCTATAACAAATTACAATAAACTTAGGGACTTGAGACAAATGAATGTATCATCTTATAATTCTGGAGGTCAGAAGTCCAAAAAGGTTGGCTTTAGGGAAGAATCCATTTCCTTGCCTTTTTCAGCTTCCAGAGGCTGCCCACATCCTTGGCTTGTGGCCTTGCATCACTCCAACCCCTGCTCCCGTCCTCGCATCTCCTTTAACTCTGGCCTCCCTGACTCCCCCTTATAAGAGCCTGTGATTACATTGGGCCCACTTGGATAATCCAGAAAAATCTCCCCATCCTGAGTTTCTTAATTTAATCATACCCACAAAGCACGTTTTGCTTTGTTAGCTTTGTAAGTTAACCTAGTCATAGATTCCGGGGATTCAGGTGTGTATAGGGGGACCCCTGACCCCCCAAACTGCTCCCACACTGGGCACTCAGCCTGAACTGCCCCATGGCTGAGTTTGGCCAGCTCAGGAATCCTCTCTCTCAGTTCAAGCAGCATCTCCACAGCTCATGGGAATAGCTATGAATGTGTAGCTCCAGCATGCAGTCCGGCAAGACGAGGCAAAAACCCCTAATAGGCCTGCACCCTTTGACCCAAAAATTCCAGGAATTTGTCCTAAAACCTGCACTCACAAGTATCCAAGGATATACGTGCAAGAACAGAACTTGCAGTTTTCCTGTTGGTCAGGAAAACATGGGAACAACTTACGTTCAATTGTGGACACCAGTTAAAGGAACCACAGAACACTTACAGAATCTAACCCTAGCTGGCACCACAAATAACAGAATGACATAGAAATATATTACAATAGACTGCCAAGCGAAGAAAAATAGTCTTCCCAATAATAAGCACAGTTGGATCCTATTTTCATTAAAAATTCACATATTTATGTTTATGTCATATATTTGCACTGGGAAAAGTGTGGAAAGATAGATACCAAAATATCAGCTCTCATTATCATGGGGTGAGGGTAGGATTTTTTTTTTACCATTGTGTAATATTTAGGGCAGGCCTATTGGGTGCTTAGTACTTACTGTGCTAGTTAGTAAGTAGGGCTTTTTTTATTTTTATGGATTAGAATCTCACAGAAGACTGTTTTGTTTTTTGGAGAAGGGGAGGGGCTTTTAGTGTAAATAAAATTATTTTCTAATATTTCTCAAATGAACATTCATTGCTTGTGCAATATTTTGTTGTTGTTGTTGTTAATGCTCACCCGAGGATATTTTTCCACTGATTTTTAGATAGAATGGAAGGAAGAGAGAGAGAGATAAACATCGATGTGAGAGAGACACACCGATTGGTTGCCTCCTGCACAACCCCCACCGGGGCCAGGGATCCGTTCGGTCTGTGGGCCAACGGCCAACATTCTAACTGCTGAGCAAATCGGCCAGGGCTGCAATATTTTTTTACAGTAAACACTTTTTAAAATTGTGGTAAACGTACATAACATCAAATTTATCATTGTAAGCCTTTTTTTTTTTATCCTCACCCGAGGACATTTTTCCATTTTTTGTTCAGATAGAGTGGGAGGGAGAGAGAGGGCCAGAGAGAGAGAGAAAGAGAGAGAGAGAAACATTGATGTGAAAGGGACACATGGAGTGGCTGCCTCCTGCACGACCCAACCAGGGCCGGGGACAAACTGCAACTGAGGTACGTGCCCGCTAACCACTGAACCAAACCAGCCGGGCTTAACCATTTTTAAAAACTGATTTTTAGAGAAAGAGGAAGGGAGAGGGAGAGATAGAAACATTGATGAGAGAGAACATCAATTGGCCGCCTCCTGGGCATGTGCCCTGGCCGGGAATCAAACTGGTGGCCTCTTGGTGCATGGGTTGATGCTCAACCACTGAGCCACACCAGCTGGGCCATTTTAACCACTTTTAAGTGCACAATTCAGTGGCATAAAGCACATTCACCATGTTGTGCAACCATCACTACTATCCATTTCCAGAACTTTCTCATTATCCCAAACAGAAACTCTGCCCCCATTAATCGATAACTTCTATCTCCCCTGCCCCTCAGCCCCTGGCAACCACCATTCTACTTTGTGTCTCTATGAATTTGCCTATTCTAGGTATCTCATATAAGTGCAATCATACAATATTTATCCGTTTGTGTCTGGCTTATTGCACTTTGCAAAACGTTTTCAAAGTGTGATTTTTCTTTTTTAAAGAACACTTTTTGACAAGTTCAAGAAATGCAAGCCACCCTGGACAGGTTCCCACGGACCCTCTAGGGCCTGGTGCAGGGATCTTTCCCAGGGACTGACACCAAGTAAGGCTGGGGAAGGGATACAACTAAACATGAACAGAGAAAGGCTCTGGGTCACACACACTGATCCCCAAGCCCTGTCACTCCTGAGCAAGCAGGGGACAGAGAGGAAGGGACTTGCCAGAGGCCCCCAGCACGGGACAGCTGAGCTGGGCAGAACTGCAGGCTACCAACCTCGGCTCCCAGGGCCCTGGCCACTGACCTCCAGGTCTCCTAGGATGTTTGTAAACACCCAGGGACCAGAGCCCCTTCCAGGAACAGGCTTATTTTCCCGTGACTGTGACAAGTGGAATTTTACTCTTCACTGGAAACAATCCCCAAGGCATTGTGTTTCTGAATCCAGAGATGAAATTGCACGGCTGAATAGTATACATTCTCTAAATTATTAAAAAGCCTAAAAGAGGGGCTACCACATTGGGGTCACTGGTGCGAGTCCCCAGGGCAGCAGTTCAAGTTCTCAGCGAGGCAGGACTGACAGGCCACCCACCTCCCCCCAGTCAACTGCTCTGCTGCCTGGAGGCGAAGGGTCGGCCCCAGGGGCGCTGGGAAAGTCTCCCTGCTCCCAGGGTTGAAACTGACCCTCGTGAAAACAGGAAAGTACTCACTGTAGGGAGTGAGGTCTGCATTGGGGCAGGAACCAGGCTCCCTGTCACCTTTGACCTCCAGTGGCAGGGCGGGTGTGGTTTGGTCCTAAGGCTGGCCTAGGTCTCCTTGTGCTGTGTGCACTTCGGCTTGGTATTTATGCTCTAAGCATCTTTCCCCCCATCTGTCAAATGGGGCTTAATGAAGCAGCCAAACACCCACAGCTCCAGGGAGCCCATCCCTTTCTCATTCCACGTGGAGGCCGAGTGCGCAGTGCGGTGCCCTGGTTCAGTGTCCTGGAAAGACGGGGCAGAGGCACGTAAGGGCTGGTGGGGCGCTGACACGGAAGCATCAGTTAAATGCTGCTGCTGTCAGGATCACTGACTCAGTCTCTCCACCCTCCACCCACCAGCCTGCCTCTCCTGGTCCTGGGCTTTCTACTTCCCGTGCTCCTCCACGGCAGAAGACACCTGCTTCTCCTGAAGGACCCCCCTGTGCCCCCACCTTTATGGCAGGATAATAAAGATGCTGGAGGCTGGCCCAAGTTCTAGCCTTGAGGCTACTCACAGGCAAACTCTTCACGTGAGGCCCCTGGGCTCAATGTTTGACAGAAGAAATGGCTGGCAGAAGGTTCTAGAAAGACAAGGCTGTACATCGCTTGTCCAGATGACAGAGCCCCTCAAACACCAGGATAAGACCCAGAGACACTGCAACAGACCCAGATGGGGAAGCTGGACTTGGGCTCTGCCCTCCTGGCCTGCTTGGGGTGACAGAGCCTTCCCAGAGGAGGTGGCCCTGGAACAGGAGCTTGAAAGATGAGTGAGAGTTCAGGGGGCTGTGTGGGCAGTAAAGCGTGTGGAGGTTGCCCCCCAGCCCTCCCCACCGGCAGCCTCAGTCCCATGTGCTCCTGGGGAGAAACAAACCAAGGTTCCAGAAAGCAGAGCCCAGTGGGGAGGCTTTCGTTCAAACCCTGGCTCTGCCTTGCTCAGACCTGCGCCAGTCACCCCTCTCCAGACCCGGTTTCCTCTTCTGTGCAACGGGACAGTTGTGCAAGGTGCTCAGACAGGGTACTGGGAAGAGCTGGGTTCAGCCCTCCGGGGGTCCACTTCTGTTTCCTTAGAATGATGTGTGTGTCGTGTCCCCCCCCCCCCCCCCCGATAAACAAATCTCTCAGGCCCCGGCCGGTTTGGCTCAGCGGTTAGAGTGTCGGCCTACAGTCCAGAGAGACCCGGGTTCGGTTCCCACTAAGGGCACGTACCTCGGTTGCAGTTTGTCCCCGGCCCTGGTTGGTCGTGCGGGTGGCAGCCACTTGATGTGTCCCTTTCACATCGATGTTTCTCTCTCTCTCTCTCTCTCTCTCTCTCTCTCTCTCTTCCTCTCTCTCCCTCCCACTCTATCTGAACAAAAAATGAAAAAATGTCCTCAGGTGAGGATTAAAAAAACAAAACAAAACAAAAAAAACAAATCTCTCAGGGTATTTAAAGGCATCAGGACCAGACTCCTCTTGGGCACCTGTATCCTGGTGGAAACCCGGACCTGGGAAGTCCCAGGTGAGCAGACACCAGTACAAAGTATTGTGTACCTAATATCTGTAAGACATTGCAAGGGTTGTCATCTCCTGGAAGCAGAGCCTAAGATGGGAATTATTTGAAAGTACCTCTTTGAAAGTAGGGGAGTAAAGGGGCAGGGGAAGGTTGGAACAGGGAAGTGGTGTCCTGAGCTGTATTCCAGCTCCAGCCAGGAGCTCTGCTGTGTGGATTGCACCAACTGCACCACAGAATTTGTCCCTCGGGGCATGGGCTGGGCTGTTAGACTCCAGATCCACTGCCTGGCCTGGGGAGAGGGGTAACTTCTGGCCAGGCAGGTCCCACTCTGCCAAGGGCAATTTTCCAGTGACAGGGCAGCTGTGAGCAGTTAGCAGCCAAGTCCCCCAGCAGCTGGGGGATGGTGCCCTGAGAAAGGGGGTCTGGGCCGGCTGTGGCCGGTTACCTCTAGCACCCTACACAAAGGTGGATGAGTCAACAAGTCTGCTGTTCTACAAGTTCTTTTGCCCTTAAGGAGCCAATAGCTATTGACTGCCCTGGGCATATTCGGGGAGTTGCTTGCGGAAAGGCCCTAAATACAGGTGGGGATGGATTTCCAGACAACCTTTCCTGTCCGCCGCCTCCCCCCCCCCCCCCCATCCCTGTGCACTCCAATGTCCAGGGAGGGAAAATCTCAGCCCATACCCTCCCCTGCTCAGGAAGGAGCCCCAGGGGAGAATTAGGGACTTCACCAAGGCACCCCAGAGCTGCGGCTGGGACCCAGATCCTCTGACTTCCAGTTATTTCCCCGCCAGGGAGAAAGCCCATGACAGACTCCCCTGTAAGGAGGAGCAGGGTCTCCCTGTTGGGGGAGAGGGTAGGGAAAGCTCCCTTGACAAGCAGATGCAGGCTCCCTTCTTACTCGCTGAACAACCCAGCCCAGTGAGACTAGGGAACAAGGACACAGCGACCCCTGGGCCAGCCTGGAGGGAAACATAATGCCATGACTCAGCTTGGAGACAGGCCAGGGCAGCTGGAGGGCTCTGAACATCTAGGGATGCCATTGCTGCCAGTGTCTCAGGCTTCTTGAGAAGGATGTGACTTTTGGTTTTAAATGCTTTCCTCCGAGACAATCCCTTCATCCATTTATTATTACTATTTTTTTTATCCTCACCCGAGGACATTTTTGCATTTATCTTCAGATAGAGCGGGAGGGAGAGAGGAAGGAAGAGAGAGAGAAACATCGATGTGAGAGAGACACATCGACTGGTTGCCACCCACACGACCCCAACCGGGGCTGGGGACAAACTGCAATCGAGGTATGTGCCCTTAGTGGGAACTGAACCCAGGAGTCTCTGGTCCGCAGGCTGACGCTCTAACCACTGAGCCAAACCGGTCAGGGCCCTTCATCCATTTATAAGGAAGGAATATTCACCAGTTCTGACATCTGTGGTGGGCTAAGCCCCAGTTGTCCAGCAGCACAGACTAGTTGTCCATCTGCAAACACAGGAACCCAGGCCAGCCCGGCTGCAAGGGTGCTCCATCCTCATTGGCTCCCTCTTGTCCAAGGATGCACTGAATGGAGCAGTTGCCACAAGTCCAGTCTGTGCTGCTTCACAATTGTCCAGAGGCACCCTCATTTTACAGAGAGCAAAAGTGAGGCCGCACGAGGCCAGGCTTACAAAAGAAAGAATGGTGCCCGATCTGATGCTTGGGGTCTGAACCACAATTCTGGAATCCTGTGTGTGGTCTGATTGTCCCAGGTCAAGACCATATGGTAGACCTGGAGAACACACAAAGGGGCAACGGAAATGACAAAGGGGGCAGACAAGTCATCAAAGGAAGAGGAACCTCAGTTTGGGAGGATAAAGGCAGAGAAGGAATGAGATCGGAGGCTACACGGTTGTGAATAATAGTTGAACATGAAGGCAAACGTGGACCTGCTCACCAAACCTCAGAACCACTTGAGAACATGAGAGAAGTGAAGTGAAGCCCCCCTGCCTCTTCTCTGAACAAAACTCAGTTACCCTGAGAAGGGACGGGACACATGGATTCAGATGATTAGAGCAACTCATAAAGGAATGGGCCACAACACTAGGTTTGTGATGAATCAAGAGTCATCGGGGCATATTTCGGATGCATTAGTCAGGGGCCTCCTGAGAAGCAGAACCAATAGGATAGATATAGGCAGAAACCCCACCATCTGTCCTCTGCAAGTTGAAGACCCAGAGGAGCTGATGGCCTGACTCCCAGTCTAAGTCAGAAGGTCCTAGAACCAGAAGTGCCCATGGAAAGGAGGAGATGGACATCTGAGGTCAAGGAGAGAGCAAAGTCGCCCTTCTTTCCACCTTTTGTTCTATTCAGGCCCTCAATGGATGAGATGATGCCCATCCACATTGGTGACAATGGTCTTCTTTACTCAGTCTACCCATTCAAATGGTAATCTCTTCCAGAAAAACTCTTCCAGACATTATTTTACCAGCTACCTGGGCATCCCTTAGCCCAAATCAATACATGAAATTAACCATCATATCTGCCCTGTCCAAATGCCCCTTCCAGAGATAGAACCCAGGCTAGTACCACAGAGAGTTCTGGTACCCAGTCTTCTGCATGGGTGGCCATTCTCTTCCTAGTTCTTGGCACATTTCACTCAAAGCACTGGGCTCTGTGCTCAGAGACAGGCAGACAGGACTTCCTTGCTGAATCTTGTCTTCGTCGAGGGTTTTCATAGGGAGAGGGGCACAACCGCCCTGCTGGAGAGGGAGACCTTTCTAGGAGGTAACTGGGCACTGTATTTCAAGGTCTTGAAAACATGCGCCTTCTCTGACACAACTCCCCTTGTAGAAGTAATCAGGAATGCAGGTCAAGATCTAAGGACAAGGTAGTTCATCACAGTGTTATTCATAACGGAAAGTGAGTAACCTCAGTGGCCAGTGGTGAAAGATTAGTGAAATAAATTATGCTACAAACATATAACGGCGTATTACACAGTCATTAAAAATCATGTTCTCAGGGAATGTTTAAATAAATGAAGAAATGCTCATAGCATATACCATAGGTTAAAAAACTGTGCATACAGCACAATCCAAACGAATTCTGTGATGATGAGAACACTCAGTACCTGCCCTGTCCACTGCCGTAGCCCCGAGTCACATGTGACTGCCGAGCACTTGAAATCTTTGGCTAGTGTGACTAAGGAACTGAATTTTGAATTCTATGAGTTTAAAATTTAAGTGTAAATAGCCACACATGTGAAATATAAGTAGCTTCTGTGTTGAGCTGCATAAGTTCAGTATAAGTCCAACTGGATTAACAAAAAGTGTGTAAAAACGTATGAAAAAAGACGGAGAGAGAGTACCCTGTAATATGTATAGCAGTTTTCTCTGTGAGATTATGGGGGATTTAAATTTTAATTTTTCCGCTTCCCAATTTCCAACCAATGAACAGTTTCCTTCTATAATCAGAACAATCACGGAGACACATCACAACCGGGGAGAAGCCTGGCGCAGGCGGAGTTCGAGCTGGCAGGAAGGCCTGGGCGCTGGCCTGGGAACTGGAGCAATCTGCCCCAAGCCAGTGCAGCTTGTTGTGACAGGACTTGTGGCTTGGGTCATCTCCAGGCGGCAAGGCAACCTAGCGGACACACCACAACTGGGTCTAGCTGGTGTGAGCATGTGTGTGCACGTGGGTCAAGCCATCTGTTGCCAGCCTGGCAGTGAAGTGTTGCCTCTTCAGCTGTGGGTTGGGTCTTGGGGGGATTTTGTTGATGGAATTCTTCTCTTGCTTCCCAGGCCTGACTTCAGCTGCTTCTCCGAGTTACCCTTAACTTTAAGGAGCTTCCAGCTAAGTAGGCTTTTTGCTAGGCTTCCAAAGACTTGAAAGTAGGAGAAAGTTCCCGCAGGTGGGTGTCAGTAGGCGGCAGGGACGAAACCTGGGCTCACTGATGATAGTTTGCTAGGGCGTCAGGAATTTAAGAGTTTGAGTTACTTGAAGTGGCAAGAATAAAGGAAGATGGAATTTCCCTAAATATATAGCTGGAGGCTTTTACATTTTTTATAACTGGGGAGGTCAGAGGCAGTGGTTCCCCAGCTTCAGAGTGCACAGGAATCACCAGCTGCTTGTTAGGAATGCTGGATCCTGACACAAACCCCCGGGATTATTTAATCCTGCCTCATTTTACAGATGTAGATATGGGTCAGGGGAGGCAGAGGGCCAAGTGGGCACGAGCTGGCCAACAGAGCTGGGATGAGAATCCGGTGTCCTGACTGCTGTGTGCGTCTCTCACTGTGTCACCTGCTTGGCACTAAGGGAAGAGTTAGATAAAAGTGGTGTCCAACCAATTCTCTATACCAACTGGAGGTCCAACAATTCAATTCAGTTCTGTCACTAACTACTGAGTTGGTGCTACTCCACAGATGAAGGGCTCAGTCAGACAAGACTGCCCCTACATCAGATGCAGCCGCAAATGGGGTGCCCAGGTGCCCACACTTCTGCCCAGCCCATGGCCATCCCCATCAGGTTTGATATTTGCTAGAACAACTCACAGACTCAGAAGAGGGCTCTAATTACTAAGGCTACACATGAACGAGCGGATGGGAGTGATCCAGAGGGTCTCGTGCAGAGGAGCCTCTGGGCCTGTGGAGTTGGGGTGCGCACCACCCTCCCAGCACAGGGATATGGTAATCGACTTGGAAGCTCCCCAAATTTTGTTTAGGGCATTTTATGGAGGCTTCATTTTGTAGGCATGATTGATTACATCATTGGCCTTGGTGACTGAGCTCCATCTCCGGCCCACCTCTCCCCCGAGGTTGGGGGTGGGACTGAAAGTTATAACCCTCTAGACACAGGTGTGGTTTTGCTGGTGACCAGCCCTCATTCTGAAGCTATTTAGCGGTCCCCTAGGATTCAGCTCATTAGAGTACAAGGACAGTAAATTCCAGGAGTTTTAGGGGCTCTGTGCCAGGAACCACACAAAAACCAAGTATTTATTTTTTATTATACCACCTGGGGTATTTGCAATCATCTGGAAAATACCACTTGCCTTGCAAACACAAAACAGGCCTCTACAATGATGCTTATTCTCATCATTTCTAGCCCCCGTTGTCAACAGCGGTTTCAAGGGCACACACAGGTCACACCAGACACTGCAGGTGCAGGAGGGCAGAGGTGTGTGTGTGTGAGAGATTGGGGGATGGGCAGGTTCTCCTCCCTGTTCTCAGGAAACCCAATCTCAAATTCAAAGGCTCCATAATGGAGCTCAGTGGCAGAGCTATAACAGAACTGCAGGGTCCAGCTAGAGACAACAAAGATGAAGCAATGTGATGAGGTGTCAGGGACAGAGGGTCCACCTGATACCCTCAGGCACCCAGTAGAGTTGCTGTGTCACGGGCTATGCAGCTCGAGATTTATTAGATGTGTTGTGTTCTTCAAAGTTGTGCTAATTTATGTTCACATAAGCTTGGCTGTCTTAGGGAGCCGGGAGCCAGGTGCACAATTTAATTATAGTAACTTAACACGTGGATAGTGTATTTCATTTAATAAAATCCTGTGAGGTAGGCAGGGCAGGATTATTAACCATTCTCAGCAACCTTTTGAAGACAAGGAATCTGAGACTCAGGAGGACTCAACCTAGATCCCAGTGCTGATTTAAGGGTAGAGGCAGGAGGCCAACCCCAGTGTCTGACCCTGGGGAGTGGTCTCCTCATGTTGTTTCTCCTCCTCCCCCTCTCCAACATCAACACCTGTACTCTACTCGAGCATAGAGCAGTCTACCCACCAGCTTTCTGAGGTCACAACAATGAAAGCTTGCTGGCAAACCCTGGAGAGGAGACCCTGAAGGAGGGTCTCTGTGGTTGAGGCCATTCCAGGCAGGGAACCAGGGCAGAATCTTCTGGACTGTCACATCCCATTTTCCTTGTTGTTGTCAACTTGCCTGTGCACAAAGATAGCATCTGGTAGTATTTTTGAATCTAAGTTGCCCTAGGAGGGCACCAAAAGCAAAAAGCTGCAGGAAAAAAAGACTGCAGAAAAGTCCGAAGCAGGAACACTTGGGCACACCTGTAAGCCCAGGGAAGGAGGTGCAAAGGGAGTGGCATTTACAATACCTTGACATTTAGGATATCTTGGCAGTCATCTGGGCACCCGGTCCTTCCTCCCCTCACTCCCTGAAACCAGGCAGCATCCCAAAGAGGAGGGCACCACTGTCTACACTGCTTAGCACAGAAACCTGGCTCTGCAGCAAAGCTTATGCACGAGTGACACCTCACCAGGAGGCCTGTCTGAACAAGGACTGAGGGGTCTGGGTGAGGCCACACTCTCCACCCCCTGCACGGAGTGCCCCAGGGCACTGGCAGGTTGGGAAGCGAGCCGCTGTACCCAGCCTTGGTGTACTTCTGACACAAAGTTTGGCAGCAAGTGTGCCAGCCGCCATGCAACTGCAAGCATCTCATCTTTTCTCCTGCCCTCTTGCACTCAAGTCCTTTCTCTCCAATGTGAATCTTTCATCACAGAATCCCAAGGTGATGAGTATTTAATCTTGCCTGTCCCTGTTCCCGTCATGAGGTGTAGGTGTGACCTTTGGCTGTTTTGCAGTTTGACTTCAGGCAAGTTTCCTCTTCTCAAAAATGAGGATCTGATAACAGGTGAGGAAGCACCTGGTACATGGGACCAGGCCATCATTTGTTGATGAAGCTAACAGCTTCTGATCCTTCCCCAGGAGTCCACCATCTCATACTTTCACTTATTTTGGAGTAATTAAAAAAAAAAAATCATGAACTCCTACCCAACATGCCTGAGCAATTCCAGTTCTGAAGCCAAATGCCAGACTGCACTCCCAGGAGCCTGTTCTAGGTCCTTTCCACCCCACTGCGCCACCCACCCCATCTACACATCACACACCACCCCACTCTGTTCTGCTGGTGCCATGAGGCAGTACAGCACCTAGAGAGCCCTGTCACCTGGCCTTCCTGACCCCTGCCTGGGTAGCAGAAGTGCCATCACCCCATCTTCTCTAGGGAGGTTCTCCCGTTCTGTGGGGTCAGCCATCAGCTGGCCTCCTTCACCTGGACATGTCTCATGAGCTCGAGCACCAGGCTGTCTGCCAGTGCTCTTAGTCCAGTTCCTCCTCATCAGCTCTCTCAAGATTTAGTTTGTTTTTTAAAAAAATCCTCACCCGAGGATATTTTTCTATTTTTCTTCAGATAGAGTGGGAGGGAGGGAGAGAGAAATATCGACGTGAGAGGGACGCATGGACTGGATGCCTCCCGCACGACACCAACCAGGGCTGGGGACGAACCGCAACCGAGGTACGTGCCCTTGACCGGAATCAAACCGGAGACCCTTTGGGCTGCGGGCCAACGCTCTAACCGCAGAGCCAAACCAGCCAGGGCAAGATTTAGTTCTTAATGGGGCCCCTTCTCCCCTGGAGACCTTATGCAGAGTTCCTAATTAGAATGCTGTTCCTCAGGAAATAGGTGAGCAGAACACAAAGCAGCGTGTCTTATTCTTTGACCTCCTGCTGTTGTATGGCAGTTTTTTTGGTAATGGGAAGGTACCAGGTGCCCTGGAAATCCAACACACCCACCTGGGACAAGAAGACAAAATTGATGGCAAGAGCACGGGCAGGAAAACCAGCTCTCAGGGATCCTCTGGACTCGGCAGACCAGCCAAGACGTGTCCTCGGGCCATCCTCCTCCATCACTCATGCCACTGCAAGGGAGGTACACGGTGCCGGCAAAGGGCTGCCAAACTGCCTCTTAGCCCTGACTCAGCCTTTCCACGTCCCTCTTCCTGCAGACATTTTCCTTGACAATTCCAGGCTCTGGGATACAGGAACAGTATTTCCTTTGGGAGTTAGGCGGATTCCTTTTCACTAAATGTGGATGTGAAGAGCTAGATAAAATATTACCCATTTGCTCTGAAAAACTGGGATAGCCCGGACGGTGTGGCTCAGTGGTTGAGCATCAACCCATGCACCAAGAGGTCTCGGTTCGATTCCCAGTCAGGGCACATGCCCAGGTTGTGGGCCCAATCCCCAGTGGGGGTGGGGGGGCATGCAGGAGGCAGCCAATCGATGTTTCTATCTCTCTCTCCCTCTCCCTTCCTCTGCCTCTAAAATCAAAAAAGAAAAAAACAAAACACAAAAACTGTGGGATAGATAGTGTCTGCTGTGATTCAAACAGGACAGATGAAAAAGGTGATTCCTGATGAGCCCCACCACCCAGCCTGGCCTCAGTGGGTGCAATGAGAAAGGCCAGGCATTCGCTGAGGCAGCTGCCCTTTGAGAGTGAGGTAGGAAGAGGTCTGGACAGGTGGCAATGCTGCCTAAGAGGGTAAGTCCCACCAAGGGCACAGATGGGGCTCAGGCAGGCGCTCAGATGACCAAGAGGGAGGCCCAAGGCTGGACCATGCCTGCCTCTAGCCCACCTCGCCTTCTCCAGATTTCACCACTCGCTGAATCGTGCAGGCCTGCTCAGTGGCTGTGCTATTTCCTTCCTATTATCTTTTTTTTTTTTAAATCCTCACCCGAGGACATTTTTTCATTTTTTGTTCACATAGAGTGGGAGGGAGAGAGAAGAAGAGAGAGAGAAACATCGACGTGAAAGGGACACATCGAGTGGCTGCCACCCGCATGACCAACCAGGGCCAGGGACAAACTGCAACCGAGGTACATGCCCTTAGCAGGAACCAAACCCGGGTCTCTCTGGACTGCAGGCCGACGCTCTAACTGCTGAGCCAAACCAGGGCTCCTTCCTATCATCTTACACCTCAGTCTTCTGCTACTGCAGATGGTCAAGCAGGGCTGAGGAGACTCACATCTCCTAGGGCCTGGTTCACACCTATAAGAAATAGCCACTCATTTGGAGAGACCAGCTGTTCACGCCCAAGGGCCAGTCTTGCTGGCCAGTTCTACTGTCCCTCCGAGCTGGGCCACAACAGTAAGGAGTGAACATAAGGGTCAGAAAAGGTGCTTCAAAATCTGGGAGAGGAGACGACATAGAGACAAGCTCAGGATCATAGGAGGTGGGGAGCAACTCTTCCTGTACCAGGGTCCCCTCCAATCCATTCCTGGCTGCTGCCAGACCTGCAGGATGGGCAGCGGGGCTCTGGGAGGCCACCCATTCTGTCCTGGAATAGCCAGAGCACTTCAAAGTCTTTCCTGATACACAGCTCAGTTCTGCCTCTCTGGGACAGTTTAATAAAATGATTTATTATAAAATTTTTAAGTCTATATAAAGAACTTGTTGTATTCCTCACCCAGCTTCAATAGCTACCAACACATGGCCCATCTTGTTTCATCTTTAACTCCACCCACTTCTTTGGGACAATTTTAAAGACCAAATGCAGGAAAGCCTGTTAGTTTATTGCAAAGAACTGAGTGTACGGGGTGTCATCGGTTGGCTGAACTATCACCTAGTCCTAATCCTGCACTCCCCCGCCCACTTCCCGTCTTCCATGACAGAGGCTTTTCCAGCCTCCCCCACAGCCAGGGGCGGTCGGATGACCCAGCTATCACCAATGACACATAAATGAAAGCCTGCTCTGAGGCTGCTTTTAAGTCTCATTGCAAGAGGATATATGTGCATGTGTGCACACATGTATTAGCCAGAGGAAGCCGCTTCATCAGTAAGATGAACTTAGTTCAATACAGGTACTTTTAAAGTGAGTACACGTAGACCAAGAGGGAGGCAGCTGAAGTCAAGGCAAATGAAAGTTTTAAATGGGAAAGTCTGGGAATATCAAAGGATCTATGAAGTTGGGAGAGAGGGCATGTGTAACAAGAATGGTGCAAAGAGCTACCCATTCACATTCCTGACAAGCTGCCAGAGTCTGTCGGGAGACGGGACTAGGTTACAGGGCTTTCCAAAAGACTCATGGATGTGTAAAAAGCCACCAAGTGCAGAGCCGATGTGTGCAGCAAGCCTGCTGGGAAAACACACAGCAAATCAAGAGACAGCAAAAAGAAACCGACCTTTCTGCAGAGGTGTAACATTAATCTGATGCAGAGAACAGGAGAAACATGTGTGAGGCGTCTCATCTATATAGCTGACTTCTCTGTCCATGCCTGGGAGCAAAGCAAGAACAGCAAACCCACCTGTGCCAAGAACACTGCATGCTCTCACATTTGTCTTAATCTCACAGGCTTCAAAGGTGTGAAGATCTGCTGAAAAGAAAAACCTGAATTCACAATGATCTCAGCACCATTTATTCTATAGGATTACAATTCGCTCTTCAAACCAGGAGGAGCCACTTTATGTTGCTGATACAATGGCAGCTGAGATGAAGAACTGTGAAGGGGAGGGATGTGCTGGGGGCTCTCAGAACTCCAGAAGTTAGGGCAACAGTCGCCCACAGGGCGGTGAAAGCAGACAATGCACAGAGGATACCACGGGGCAGGACTTGCATCTGTTTCGGCTGGTGGCTCCTGTGGGTCTGGATGTCCTGCCCTCACCTAAATGCTCGCTGTTTTCAGGTTAAAGGACTTTCCAGTTGTTTCTGTGTCCCTGTGCAGGACCATACCTGAGGCCTCACAGGCCATCTGTTCTGATGCTGGCCTGCAAACGCTCTATCACTGCTAGAACAGACAAGATATTCATCACATGTAGCCAGTAAAATACTTTATTGAGAAATAAGGTCCATAATCATGTAGATTTGACGATCAGATCTTGGTTGCTGTGAGCTTCTGACTACATGTTAGAGGACTGGATGGGGAGATGGGTGCTTCTACTCCTCAGGTGTGTCATGAGCTCAGCCCTGTGAGGTACTGATGTTACTCATGCCATTGACAGAGCAGAAAATGGAAGTGCAGAAAGCTGAGCTGTGGTCAAGGTCACACAGCTGGTAGCCGTCCAGGCAGGCACTGGATGGATCCCAGTCTTCGGAACCCTACCTTCCCCTAGGGCACCCTCCACCCAGGCTGTGGGATTTACTGCTTTACTGATAAAAAGTTTGGGGCTTAAGTTCTCCTAAGGAGTACTAAAAAGAAATAGTCCTTCAGAGCCTTCTTTGACAAACCAAAAACTAAAGAATTATTGAGGTGGGAGCACATCTAGAGTCAACTTTAACTTTGGGAAGAGGAAAAAGAGAGAAGGTAAAGCCCTGGCTGGGTGGCTCAGTTGGTAGGAACGTCATCCCTACACTAAAAAGTTGTGGCTTCAATTCCTAGTCGGGGCACGTGCTTGGGTTACAGGTTCCATCCCCGTCCAGGGCATGTATGGGAGGCAGCCGGTCGATGTTTCTCACATAGATGCTTCTCTCTCTCTCTCTCTCTCTCTCCCTTCCTCTCTCTCTAGAATCAGTGGACACATCCTTGAGTGAGGATAAAAAAAAAAAAAAAAATCCTAATTCTTCAATAATATATCCTTATTTTCAGCCCTACTTTATACCAGTAATAGGAATCCCATTGAGAGAAGCACGGCTAGAAAGGGCGTTCCACCAACACCAAGGAGCCTCCTACCATCAGTGTCTGGGGCCAGACTGACCTCAGGAAAAGCCCCATGGCCCCCAAATTCACATCCTCACTGTGACCAGCCCAACAGGTCTGGAGTGTACTGGCTTGGCTGGTGGACTTTGCAGGAGAATAATGGAAAGGTGAGTGGTGTCATCATCTTCACCAGCCTCTTATAGGACCAACTTTTATTTTTTACTTTTATTTAAGGACAAACTTTTAAACGTAAAATGAATGAAACCACATGAAATGAAGATACAAAGACAGAAATTCAGTGTAGAAAAAAAGGCCTTGCTGGGAAACAGTTGAGGAGAAACACTGGAGACATTTCAGATGCACAAGAAGCTCACACTGTAAACAGGATTAAGCGGCTATTGATCCCCCCTCCCCCCATAACATTAGGGTTTCATTTTGCTCAGCCTGAGATCTCGCTCAATTTCAAACTGCCTGTGATCCACTCGGTCTAGAAAAGCTTTCCGTTCAATGTACCTAGAAGAAAATGAAAAAGATGTTTGTCAACAGAATCCAATAAGAAAAGTGTCTCCACTGCACTGTCCCATCCCCCCAGGTGTGAACAGGTCCATTTGGGCAGCGGGATCACCAGGTACACCGAAGGCAAACAGATGACCACAGTTGGTGCTCAGAGTGACCACCCACGACTCTCAGTAACACCACCCTCATGTTGGTCTAAACAAGAATGTTTCTGGTTCAGATGTGAATGAAAATAAGATGAAAAAAGAAAGCAACAACTTATCAAAGGGAAAATACACGAGAGGCTTGGTGGCAGGAAAATGTTGCAATTTTGTAACAAGACTTTAAGGAAAGAATACCCGCTGAGCCATGAACAGGTTCAGAGCCCAGCTCGTTTACACTCTGGTCAAGGATTGAATGTCTCTGAGACTCATTTCTCTCAAGAGCAAAATAGTGATGCCACATCTCCTGGCCTTAGTGGTGTGCTGAGTTGGTGGAGATCAAGTGCCTCTGCAGCCCACAGTCCACATACAGGGGCCCCTTAAAAGGTCAGTGTTTTAGTAAATAAGGCATCCCTGGGTCCTCCCAGGCAGGATGGGAAGGGAGCACAGGGCTGAAGCAGGCAGGCTTAATACAGCTTTTTAAATGCTCCTTCTTGCCATAAAGTGTGCTGTGATTTGCCTGAGGGAGGGGATTTCTGCTGCTAATTAATCTATTGAGAGAGCAAAATTGCCATTGAAAATGGGACACATAACTGAATCTCTGAACTAAATTTTATTTTGGTGCAGTGTGGAAAATGTGCACCTGTCTCTCATTACAAGGCCATTACGTTTATGGTGAGAACCTTATCAGGCTTAGGAATGTATGTTCTTTTGCTGAGTTCAGGTCCTCACTTTCCCTCTCACAGTACCCTATAAATATAGGCTGTCCTATATGCTTTCCAGCCAAGCCACCCTATGTCTTACTAGAGAGGGGATGGCTCTAAATTTGAATCCTGACTCTGCCATTTGCTGGCTGTTGACTAAGCCACCATAACCTAGACGATTTAGCTAGCAGAGTAGGTGCTCAATAAAATGGCAGTGACTGCTGTCACCATCATTTTGGGAAGCTAGTTTCCATCAGGGTCCTGAGGACAATCGATCCAAGAGGAGTAGTCAGTTCTCTAGATGTGTGTTATCAGCAACTAGTAGCCACGACCTGGTCTGGGATCAGGAACTAAGTGGCTATGTCAAAACTGCCAGCTAGAGGCCAGAATGGCTGGTAACACAAGGGCAGGGCCTGCTCCTAGGTTTGACAGAAGCACTCAGGGTCAGGTTGTCAGATTTCTCAAGTGAAATACAGGATGCCCGTTTAATTTGAATTTCAGATTCCCTGGTGGATGGGGAAGCCACAGACACTGGACCGCCCCCCCCCCCTTTTGTTAAAACTCACCTGAGGATATTTTTTCCATTAATTTTTAGAGAGTAGAGGGGAGGGGGAGAGAGGGAGAAGGGGGGGGGGAGAGAGAGAGAGAGAGAGAGAGAGAGAGAGAGATTTGAGAGAGACACATCGACTGGTTGCCTCCCACATGTGTCAGGACAGGGGCTGGGGATCAAACCTGCAACTCAGGTACGTGCCCTTGACTGGGAATCAAACCCGTAACCCTTCAGTGAGCAGGCTGACACTCTACACTGAGCCACACAGGCCAGGGCATATGGACACCTTTTTGATACAGAGAAAACAGGGGAGACTGATGGGGAGGTAGACACAAGACAGAACAAATTCCCTTTCCATCTGTCACCAAGGGACCCAGGATTCTCCAGTGGGGACTGTTAACCAAAATCAACGGAAGGGCTTTGTCACACTGCAGACATCATCTCTCCCCACTCCAGCCAACCAACTCTGGGGAAAGATCACGCTGAGGATCATCGTGCTGACAGGGGTGTGCTTTAAATGCCCCCCGAAGTTCCAGAAGAAAAAAGGGGTGAACTTTGCTCAAGAGGAATTAGGGCATGTTTCAAGAGAGCCATTACCCAGTGCTACCTGTCAAAGAGTGGGTCAGCGGTAAGGAAAAGGAAGTTTGGTATGCGGCTTTCAGCATTTGTGGTCTTTCTTCTTGACTTTCCTTTAAATAAGAGGAAGTGATACTTAAATTAGGATGTACGCTGAGCATGAATAACGGCCCTGAAGGTTCCCTAGAGCTGTGGTGGTCCAGTTGACCTTGGGACTATCAAGAGTGAAGCCAGGCTGGGTGTAAAGAGGCAGGTGCAGGCAGAGTTCAGGTTTGGGGAAGGCCTCAGGCAGCAAAGAGGGGCACATGTGCAGAATGCAACTGAATTCTCAAGGGCACTCCAGACAAAGGCCATCAAGACAGGTCTGGCGACTTCATTCCCTCATTCACAGCCATCTGCAGCTGCTAACGGAGTCCTTGTGATGGATTTGGTTTATTGCCAAGAGCTGACCAGAAACAAAATTTCTATTGGACATGGACACCCCCACCTCTGAGAGAGAGAAAAGATGCCAAGGATGATGATGGCTTTGACATTTACTATTTGTGTGCCTTTGGGCAAGAGACTTAATTTTCTGTGCCTTATTTTTCTTCTCTGTAAAACAGGAATGAAAATCACAGTGCCCCTCTGACGATACAATGAAACCCTGCAAACTACTTTGTAAATAACAAAACCCCAATCAGCTATGAGCACTGCAGGGTACTTGCTTCTCATTTCTGACTGATCACTGTAAGGCCTCAGAACCCAGGACAGCTGGAACAGGTACCAAGGGACCAAATGCTCTGGAAAGAGGAAGGACTCATGGGGAAAGCCCCTCCTCCAAGATGGCCTGAGTAATCGGCCTATTTAAACCGAGTCTCAGGACGTTTCCAGGCACCTTAAGCAGGTTACAGTCCCAGAAACTGCCAGCTAACAAGTGCAATGGTGCTTTTCTGGCCTGCACCCTCACTCCGGGGGACCCAGGCTGATTCAGCCCAGTCCACTGGGAAACGGGGTGGGGGAATCATCCCTTCCCTCTAGTATTGCGTTATGGGGCCCATTTAAGAGGCAGTAGTTCTTTACTTTCATCAATAAAATATGCTAATAGGATCAAAACCTAAGGGATTTTCTAGCTTTTCCTTTCAGAACCAGGTTAGACACAACAGGCTCTGACATCTTTTTGCTCTTTCAACCCAAATTACTTTTCTGCCACCAATTTTCTTGAGATCCAGGTCAATAAGGAGGAAAGGAAGAGGATAAGAGAAGGGTAGAAAATTCTTCCAGGGAGCATGCCAGCACCTACTTCTGGGAGCCCATGCCACAAATGAAAGGATAGCCACCCACCCTCCCAAGATGTTAGAGGTCTGTGAGGGTGGGAGGGTCCTCACCTCCAAATGGGTATGTTCACCTCCAAAAGCTCCCTTACATGACTGGTCACCCACCCACGAGAGGCCTCTTGCCCACTGGTCGGGAAAGGAAAGAGCACAGGGAGGTACAGGGACACCTGAAGCAGGGAGAGCACTGGGATGCTTCAGGGCTGTTACTCGTCGGCTGCGAGCAGGGCCAATGTGCATTCAGTGCCGCGCAAACACGAGAAGGAAAGGAGGAAACTTCAACGCCCAACACCAGAGCAATGGGCAGGGAGGCGCTCTGAACTAGGATAAAGCTCTGGGAGGGTGTAATGAGATAGGCTTTTTTTGCCCTGAGAAATGCAACTGAAAGAAGCAATCTGTCCAATACTGCACGAGCCTGTGTCATCTCCACCCCCATGGGAGAGCTGTGACTTGCAAACATCTTGAGGGCCAGAGTGACAGAGTGGTGATTTTAATTAAGTTTCTTCTCCACTGCTTTCCTCCCATCTCACCTCCATGTTGGGCTGGTTCTGAAAGAGTGAGTTGGGAGTCATAGCGACAGATTCTTTGGAGAAAGAAAATTACTTTCTCTGGTCTTTCCTTCATGCCTCTCCGAATCACAAACACACTTGGTTTCCAATCATTGAGCTCTGTGACCTTCAATTTGATTGCCAAGCAGCAGACCAAACCAAGCCTGTATATCCTTTTCTATGCATGATCCCTTCTCCGAAGCCTGCTGGCCTCCGCCTCAGCAGTACTGCAGAGCTGTGCTGCTGATGGAGAGCGCTGCCGAGGAACCTGTGGGATGGCTTACAGGTGAGAGGGAAGCAATGCTAGACGCCTCGAGTGCAGACTGCTAACACAGATCCCGAAATGGTGGACCAGCCCTGGGAGTCTGGGCTCAGAGGAAAAGTATCTTTAGTGAAGGCATTTTAACCAACTTTGCTGACTAAAAATGATAGCTGGGTGGGGATGTCAATAGCATGTATTCTGCCCTTCTTTTCTGGGTGGTTAATTCTAATCCTACTGGGCTCCAAATGAAAGCAATTGCTGTCTGTTAGCCAGAAGGATGAGCACTGAGACAGCGCAGTGGCCCAGCACCTGCTCTGGGTAGGTGCTCTTGTAGGTATTGGTGATAAAGTGATGAACCAGACCCCACCCTTGAGGACTTACTATTTAGGAAACCAAACACAACGACATGCATCAGTTGGTAATAAGTGTGACAGAGAAAATCAAACAGGGTGATATGACTGAGGATCGCTGGGGTGGGACCACTCTACAGAATGGCACCTGAGTTGAGTCCATCGTGGAAGAGGGTCTGGAGGAGCACTACAGAGGCTGGACTGCCATACACATGGGAAAAGAGGATGAGAGGTGGGCAGAGGACAGCTCAGGGAGGGCCTGGAATGCCACGGTAAAGAGGTGAACACTGATTTCAGCGGGGAAGAGAAAAAAAATGGTTTGTGTTTTTTAAAACATTATTTAGCTGCTATGTGGAGGAGAATGAGGAAAGGGGACAGATGTAGAAGCAGGGAGCACAGCAGGTGTCTGTGGCTTATACTGGAGTGCCGGCAGTGGGGCTGGACAAACGGGAGGAGGGAGCGTAATATTTTATGACAGAATTGTCTATTGGACAGTCAGGATATGAGTGGAAAGAGAGGAAATCAAGGATGACTCCTAGGTTTTTCTTTTAATTGGGTAGATGGCGACGGTGCCATTTTTTTTTTAGAAGTCTGAGGGAGGAGTCTGTTTAGAGAAAGAAAACAGGTGTGTAGTTTTGGATGTTAACTTTGAGTCTGGAGCTCAATGGAATGGTTGCTTTTTTGGGAGTCATCAGAAAACAGTACCTAATCAGTGGAACTAGGGAGCTTTGTTATGGGAGAGAATGTGAGCAGAGCTCAGCCCTGGGACTTCCCAAGTTTAAAAGCTCAGAGAAGGAAGAAAGGTGAGCCAGGGAGAGTAGGAGGAGATGGCCCCAAGCTGTATTTGCCAACATTGTGGAAAGTATTCCTAAACGGTTGGCAGGAATACACCAGCAAGGGGTTTAAAGGAATAAAGCACCTAGCTTTCCTGTAAGGCCCTAGACTTGGCGTGGTCAGTAAAGGCAAATGGGAGAAAGGAGTGAAGGAATGGTTGGTCGGGGAGGGATTCCTATTTACAAACATGTCAGACATTTCCCCTACTTATTTAATTCCCATGATAAACCTGAGAGGTATACTTTATAGAGGAAGAACTTGGGACTAGAGCACTTCGCAGGTTAGTAGTAAAGACAGGATCTGAATTCAGTTTCAATTCAGTTTATGGTAAAATATAACACAAACACATACAGAGAAAAGTGTATAAAACGGGCAAGGCAAATGAATCGAGATAAAACAAAAACACATGTGGCCATCAGCAGGTCAAGAAGTGGAATGCTGCCAGCCTCAAGGAGGCCCCTGTAAACTCTTACCCCAACATCCAGCCTGGCCAGGTGTGAGCTTGCCCACATTTCTTTACTCTCCTTTCAAGTTTCTGTTCCCTTGACATTACAGTCTATTTGTGCCTCATTTTGAACTTGACATAGACTTATACTGTGTATATTCTTTCGTGACTTTCTTCTTTCACAGACTAAACCTAATGGGCACATTGGTTTGCCTGTTTTTGACCTGCATAGAAATAAAGTCATACTGCATGACCATTTTTGTGTTACATTATTAAAATTTATTCACGTTCGCCCAGCTGGTGTGGCTCAGTGGTTGAGCGTCGACCCCTGCACCAAGAGGTCGCCCGTTCTATTCCCGGTCAGGGCACATGCCCAGGTTGTGGGCCTGATCCCCAGTGGGGGGCATGCAGGAGGTGGCCAATCGATGTTCTCTCTCATCGATGTTTCTCTCTCTCCCTTCCTCCTCTCTCTCTAATATCAATAAAGAAAAAAAATGTATTCAGTATGTTCATTCCCATTGCTGAAGAGTATCCCCGTGTGTGAACATATCACACTTTGCCTGTCACACTATTGATAGACATCTGAGTTATTTCCGGTTTGGGCACATTATGAAAAGTACTGTTATTTAAATTCTTATGTGTCTTTTGGGGAGCACATAACTGAATTTCTGTTGGGAATGTGGCTAGGAGTGAAATTGCTAAGTCACAGGGAATAACTACACTGAGCTTCAATAGATAATGTCAAATGGTACATTTGAATTTGAATTATTATATCTCCCAGATAAACTGAACATTTTTATCATGAGGAGACCACCCTCTTTATTTCTGGTAATGTATCTGCCTTAAAGTCTATTTTGTCTACAACATTTCTGAATCCCATTGTTTTAGATATGTTTCTTTTAAACAGAAAATAGTTGTTTTTTATTTAATTCAATGTGTCAATTTGTCTTTAAACTGGAGCATTTAGTTTACTGACATTTAATGAAAGGTCTGATAAATTAAGTTGTAAGGCTACCATCTTATTTTGTGCTTATTATTTGTCCTACCTGTTTTTTTCCCCCTTTTTTTGGTTAATCCTCAACCAAGGATAATTTTCCATTGATTTTTGGAGAAAGTGGAAGGGAAGGAGGAATGAGAAAGAGAAACATTGATGTGAGAGGGACACACTGACTGATTGCCTCCCAAATAACCTGGACCAGGGCCAGGGATCGAACTTGCAACCCAGGTACAATGTCCTTGACTGGAATCGAACCCATGACCCTTCGGTCCATGGGCCAACTAACTGCTGAGCCAAACTGGCCAGGGCTTTGCTTGGTTTCTTTAATTCTCTTTTTGTGGCTTCTTTCACAAATCATTTCATTATTCTCCCTCCATTACTTTGAAATTTATACAAATATGCACACTTAATCAACACCTTTACCCTCCTCCTGGATAATACAAGATCTTTGGAAAATAAACTCCACTTACCCCCTTCTAACTTTTATGTATTTGTTGCCAGGTGTTTTAATACTATCTTCCTTTAAGAAAAGAACCCAACAGTGTACAAGACATTAACATTATTGTTTTATATAGTCAGTGCTCGTTTAAATTCACCACATATATGCTTCTTTGTCTGCTGGGGGCAACTCTCTCAGCTTTCATTATTCTGAAAGTATCCATATTTGCCCTAATTCTTGAAGGAGACAGACAGATACACACACACACACAGTCTCTCTATCTTTATCCACACACACGTAACACAGAAGTCTAGGTGGGGGTTGTTTACTTTTGCACTTCGAATAGATCATTCCAGTGTCTGTGGCTGGAACTGATGCCGGTGAGAAGCCATCTGTCAATCTAATGCCCTTCCTTTCAGAGAAGTCTCTTTTTCCTGGCTGCTCTTTTTTTAATTTTTTTTTTTTTTTTTTTTGGTACGTGCCCCTAGCAGGAACCGAACCCGGGACTCTCTGGTCCACAGGTCGACACTCCAACCGCTGAGCCAAACCGGCCAGGGCTCCTGGCTGCTCTTAAGATTTTTCTCTTTCTCCTTGGTTTTCTGCAGTTTCACTCTGATATGTCTAAGTTTGAATTTCTATTATCTCAGGATTCTTGGATTTTAAAAAGTCTCTAAAAAGGTGTCTTTCATCTTTTCCTACTCTGTCCTCCCAGTTGCTTAACTTTCCCCTTCTATATTTTTTGTCTCTCTGAACTATATTCTGAATTAATTTCTTCTGTTTTCCAGTTCATGGATTTTCTTTTCAGTTGGTCCAACTATTGTTAAATCTAACCATTTAGTTTTTAATTATGGTCATTGTATTTTTTGGTTTCTAGAACTTCTGTTTGTGTCTTTTTCAAAACTGCGAGGCCTCTTTTTAATTTGTATCTGTTATTTCCATTGCCTAAAATTTCTTTGTGGATCTGATCCTGTGCCTGCTCTTTCTCAAGGTCCCTTGTTCCCTTATGTGAATATTTTAAGATAGCAAAATCACTCTTTAAAAAATTGGAAATAATAATGAATCTAGCTTCAAATTCTACCAAATCTTTACCAAGGACAAACACATGATAGCACTTACTAAACTGGAATTGCCATCAAAACACAAAAAGCACAATAATCTTTTAACTTCAATCATATCTTCTCATTATTTTTTTAATCCTCACCTGAGGACATTTTTCTATTTATATTCAGATAGAGTGGGAGGAAGAGAGAGAGAGAAACATTGATGTGAGAGACACATCAACTGGTTGCCTCCCGCGCGACCCCGACCAGGGCCAGGGACAAACCGCAACCGAGGTATGTGCCCTTGACCGGAATCGAACCCATGACTCTTTAGTCTGCAGGTCGACGCTCTAATGGCTGAGCCAAACCGGCCAGGGCAATCAAATCTTATTTTATTTTATTTATTTATTTTTTTTATCCTCACCCAAGGACATTTTTGCATTTTATCTTCAGATAGAGCGGGAGGGAGAGAGGGGGGAAGAGAGAGAGAGAGAAACATCGATGTGAGAGAGACACATCGACTGGTTGCCACCCACATGACCCCAACCGGGACCGGGGACAAACTGCAACCGAGGTACATGCCCCTAGCGGGAACCGAACCTGGGACTCTCTGGTCCGCAGGCTGACGCTCTAACTGCTGAGCCAAACCGGCCAGGGCTCAAATCTTATTTTAATGAGACTGCATAACAGGAGTATTTTTATCGCCAGTCATGACCTCAATCCTTTTTTTTTTTTAAATTATTTTAGAGAGAGAGGAAGAAAGAGGGAGAGATAGAACCATCAATGAGAGAACATCGATTGGCTGCCTCCTGCATGCCCCCCACTGGGGATCAGGCCCACAACCTGGGCACGTGCCCTGACGGGGAATTGAACCAGCGACCTCTTGGTGCATGGGTCGATGTTCAACCACTGAGCCACACCGGCTGGGCAGAATCCTTGTACATGAGATCAACTTAAATATGGTGCTTGTAAAAAGGTCATGATCTCATAATAAACATGGCAGAGGCCAATTATTACTCATAGGTAGCTTTTTTGAGAGTTTATCAAATGTGACCTTTCCCCCTTATTTGTTCAGTAAAGGGTTACACTTCTGGGGATTCTCCACATATTCATGCACAGGATCCTCTCCCCAGATAATGCCTTTGCTTTTGTTGGCATCTATGTAGGAGAATTGGGGGCCTGACCTGCCTCTGCCCAAACAAACTTTACAGGTTTGGTTTTTGTGCTTCCCTCCCTTCACTGCTGTGGCACTGGGTACACTTCTCAATAGTAGTCTTCTTGCCCTTCTTGATACCCCATTTTGAAGTTGGCTCTCTAGTTACCATGTGCTGGAAAGGCTCACCCAGCAGCTGGCTGTCTTGCTCTCATCTCTAGAATTCTGATGCTTTGTCTAAATGATTCTCAATGCTGGCTGTGCATCAGAAGCACCTAGAAGTGGTTTTAAAGATACAGATAATTATGACTCAGGATTTAGCAGCTCTGTACAGGGGTGACCTTGTCCCCTGATCTTTGGAAAAATCCCTAGAGGATTCTCATATTTAGCCAACGTGAGAACATAGCTCCAGTCCCTTCCCTGGATGTGGGATTGGGCCCTTTGATCTGCCCGCAGGAGCTAGGAAAGGCAAATGAGTGGAGGTGTTGGGGTGGATACTGGAGAGGGCAGGTGAAAACAGCCAAAGGCAAAGCACAGAAGTCATCAGATCCGCCTTGGAAAAACTTGATCAGACCCCTGGAATTATCTGTCCAGGGGAAAAGTCTCAGAGGAGGGAAAAGCAGAGCACTTAAAAGGTGCACACAATCAGTTGTTCCCTAACCCAGTTAGTCGACTTTCCATTGCCTGAAAATTGTTTTATCTTTCCGTCTTAATTTTATTTTATTTTTTTATTTCTTTTTATTATTATTTTTTTTGTTATCCTCACTGGAGGACATTTTTGCATTTATCATTTATCTTCAGATAGAGCGAGAAGGAGAGAGGGGGAAAGAGAGAGAGAGAGAGAAACATCGATGTGAGAGAGACACATCGACTGGCTGCCACCCACACAACCTCAACCAGGGCTGGGACAAACTGCAACCGAGGTATGTCCCCTTAGTGGGAACCGAACCCGGGACTCTCTGGTCCGCGGACCGACGCTCTAACCGCTGAGCCACACCAGCCAGGGCCCGTCTTAATTTTATTAACTCTCTCTTATCTTTATCAGCATTACTCCTTATTTTTATAAGACCTCTAGAAACTCAAGCAGAATGAACATTGTCTAACCCATATAATCAATATTCTGAGAAACAATAGAGTGTGGCACACACTGAGAGTTCCCCTGCTGCCTTAGATCACTAGGCAAATGTGGAGAAGAGGGGGGAGCTGTGATTTTCTAGAGCTGAGTCAAAGAGTGGGGAAGTTTGGGGTAAATGCCAGAAGCCTTCTCTAGATAACACTGACTCCTGCCTGAGTTTTACCTTGGGCCTTTCCCAGGTGGCTTTGGCAATTCCAGCTCTGTCCTGTGGCATTCCATCTTCGACAGACTGACTTAGAAGTCTGGTAGTTAAACAAGCTCATAAAGTCAGCAAAAATATTTTTTTAAAAATACTGATCAGCTTCCAAGTTCCCTCAAATAATTTGAAGCCTAATTTAAAATATATGACCCTTAAAATAAATCCCTCACCTGTTTTTATTATAGTTTAGTTTGTAAATAATCTAAATGCTTACCACTTAATGTACAACTTTAGGTGACAGGCACTCTGCACAGGGCTTTATGTACTTATATGTATTGTACATATATTATTTCATGAGATCCTCACTACTATTATAGGCAGTTAGACAGACATGAGCAGAGCAAGGACGATGGGCCAGATACAGAAACTCACTAGGGCAGAAAATCCTGATGCCTAGCAAGGGGAAAAACTGGGAAAATAAAAACTTTGCCCCCAGGGTAACCTTTCCTCCCTTAGCATATCGCTGGTCATGCAGTTTGGACCCCCTGACTTTTCATATCGCTAGTTATGCTGTTCAGACTCCCTGACCTTTTCCTCTCTAAAGATAACATCTAGGCCTTAGCTGTATTTCAGCTCCAGGCCCAGAAAAGCAGCAAAACCAGACAAGTGACGCTTGTGGCTGCCTCATGGCTACTGACCCCCCTGCCCTGACTCCAACCAATCTTTGGAGACCGACCCTGAAAGGACACACCTGGAAAGCTGATAAATATTCTATTGAGACCCTCACCTGAGACCTCCCCTAAGATTACCACCTGCAAGAGAGAGATAAATACCCTTAAGCACAAAGGACAGACCCAGTACATGCTCTCCCCCAGAGGAGCACACCCCGCCATTCCCTTGAAGGTACCCCGTAAGACTTGCAACCAGGGGAGCAATAGGCAGCAGTGGCTTGTCCCGAGCTAACCCCCTGAACCTATCTCCAAGGTCGCCTTTTCTCTGACTTCTCAATGAGCCAAAGCAGCCCAGCCTAGGCTCTCCTGTTGTTTCTTCTATGCCCTTCCTTGTTTCACTGTCCTAAGTGTGTTTTTGCTGCAGCAAATAAATTGTTTGCTTTGCTGCACTTTGTCTCTCTCTCTCTCTCTTTTTTTTTGTTAATCATCACCCAAGGATATTTTTCCATTGATTTTCAGACAGAGTAGAAGGGAGGGAGGGAAGGAGAGAGAAAGAGACATCGATGTGAGAGAGACACATCAACCAGTTGCCTCCCGCAAGACCCCGACCAGAGCCGGGGATCAAACCTGCAATGCATGTACATGCCCTTGACTGGCAATTGAACGTGCGACCCTTCGGTCCTTGAGCCAATGCTCTAACTGCTGAGACATACCAGCAAGGGCTGCACTTTGTCTCTTGACTGAAATCTTTCCTTCAAGCAGATGAGAACCGAGGTCTCGTTGTCTCGCCAGTAACACAACCACCGAGGGTCCTATCATCATTCCAATTTTATTGGTGCAGGAGCTGAGCTTCAGAGATGTGTCCAGTGTGCCACAGAGACAGCCAGCCCTTGCTGCTGAGGGGCAGGGTGATGAGCACCCAGGACTGTCGGATGGGCCATACAACACTTCCTTTCACTGTTAGGGGTGAGGAGTGTTGACCTTGAGCCATGGACCCACTTCTGTACTAGCTTCGTTCCTTAGCCTTCTGAGGTTTCCAAGTACTCACTGAATACTGTTTCTTTCTTGATACAGTGGAACCTTGGTTCTTGAACTTAATTCGTTCTGGAAGGTTGTTCAAGGGATTCATTCAAAAACTGAATCATTTTTCCCCCCATTAGAAACAATGTAAATTGAATTAATCTGTTTCAGACCCCCAAATGAATCTGTTTTGACTTTTCTCATATACAGTGCATGTCTAATGTACTGTTTAATCTTATAAACAAACATTTATTTTCTTAAATGTATCAAACCACCCCCTACTAATCTTAAGCGAATCAGAATCACTTTCAGCACTCATTCCAGGGGTGTTTTTTAGGAAGTCAGCATGCAGCATCTTTGCCTTTTCACATATCACTGATTGCCTCCAAAATGCTATCACTGACTAAGCTTTTCATTTATCTAAATCAACAAAACTTTTTCTACTTCTTCAATTGCCTGTGAACATTGTTTTGTGGAGCACTTTTACACCCTTAGCAACATCAGCACTCTTGATGGTCTCTTTATGTTTTGAAATTGTGCTAATTGCCCATTTTGCCAGCAACAAAAGCAAAAAAAGAAAAACCCACAAAAATATTCACAGCACAATTTCCTGAGATGTTAACAATGTGAAGTTTAGCTGTAAACTGACTCATATTTATGCATTCTCTCCTGTGTTTGTTGCCTGAAAGATGCTTTTTGTCATGCCAAGGTATTAGCATGAAAGGGCTGTTGGTAGAGATCTGAAGTTCGACAACTTCAGTTTGTTCAACAACTGAGACATTATTTCCATGATTAACTTGGTTGAGAATGGAACTGTTTGAGATGGGAGTCTTTTGAGAACTGGGGTTTGACTGTATTCCTAAATATATAGTTTATGCACATTTTCTTTATATTCCAAAGTGAAGAGGAAGGGGATGCAAGTGATGGCCAGGGTGCTGTTTGTGGGCTGGCATGTCATACAGGCTAAAGCCAAGGGTGAACCACCCTGGGTCATAATGACATGGATAAAAATAAATCCCATGATAATGAGACCTCTAGGTACTCTGTTGGCTGCTTTTGAAGCACTGAGCTAGTCTGGCTTCTCAGAAGGCCAAATAACACAGGTCAGGCCAAGACTGATACAGTGAGCCACAGCTGACCACGTGAATAAATGAGTTCACTTACAGTTCACAGGAGCTATAATTCAGCAAACTGAGATTGGCAGACGTGACCATCCCTGAGAGAAGTGCTGCTCACATGGCCCTCCCTTCCTGTCGCCCCCCTCCCCACCCCCAGTGTTTTTCTCACTGCCAGGACCTGCCCCACATTAGAACAGAGCTTCACTGACAAACCAAAGTACTCACATTTTTCATTTAAATTGGGTGGCCTGGCCCTGGCCGGTTTGGCTCAGTGGTTAGAGTGTCGGCCCACAGACCACAGAGTCGCTGGCTCGATTCCAGTTAAGAGCACATACCTTGGTTGTGGTTCATCCCCGGCCCTGGTCGAGGTTGTGTAGGAAGCAACCAGTTGATGTGTCTCTCTCACATCGATGTTTCTCTCTCTCTCTCGCTCTCCCTCCCTCCTTCCCTTCCACTCTCTCTAAAATTCAATGGAAAAATAACCTTGGGTGAGGATTAACAAACAAACAAATAAATGAATAAATTGGGTGGCCTGTCTACTATAAACTATTTCAGAGTTCTCAGGATTTTCCAGAGGAATAGCATTTATTCATTCTTACCCTTCCTTCCCTCGATTGTGGATGGCTAGTTCTTCACCAATGCCTTCTTCCTCCTTGAAGTTCTCCCAGTCCAATTTGGACTTCTCTAGGGTGCTCATCTTCTGCTTCTTGGCTCCAATTTTCCCCAAAAGGCTGCTCATGCCGCTTGATCTTTTTAATCTAGGAAAAGTGAAAACATGTAGCATATGAAAACTATAATCTCTCTCTCTCTCTTTTTAATCCTTATCTGAGGATATTTTTCCATTGATTTTTAGATAGCAGGGAAGGGAGGGAGAGAGTAGAGAGACAAACATCAATGTGAGAGAGACATATTGATCGGATGCCTCCTGCATGACCCTGACTGGGGCTGGGGATCAGATCTGCAATCCAGGTACGTGCCCTTAATTGGGAATCAAACCCATGACCCCTCAGTCCACGGGCTGATGCTCTAATCACTGAGCCCAACCGGCCAAGGTGAAAACTATATTTGATTAATGGTTTTTCTGATTGGCATGGGGCTCCCTGGATTTGAGCTACTTATCTTGATGGGACATGTTTGTATCTAGGGTACTTCCTGTCTGGTGTGGAGAACAAGTTAAATAGACCAGAATTCTAATACACTTTTCCTGCTTAACATCTCTGACCGCTCTAAGGACCTGGGGATAGAACATCCTGAAGACCTCTGTATGCTCTGACAGGTCTCTGCTTGCCAGGAGGGAGAAGCAGAGCATGATTCAGACACAGCTTTAGGATCACATGACTAGGTTCATATTCCAGCTCTGACTGACTTTAGGCTAGTTATTTAACCACATCTGCCTCGATTTCCTAATCTACAAAGTGAATAGCTACTCATGGGCTATAGAATATCTTATTCGTAAAGTGCTTAAAACAGCACTTGGCACAGAGTAAAGGTGCAATAAATGTTAGCCATACTGAACCACTGTCATCATTTGTGCACTGAAGCCCCAGGGAATTCTTTTAAGAGAAAGAGAACCAGATCCCAACACTGATGATCAAGAAGTCACAATATCTTAAAAGGATTCTGAGATCAGTTTCCTTTCAACTCCTGTGAGTCAAGGCCCTGGTTTTTCCCAGGAGGTGGAGAACATTCCTTACCCTAAAAGCAAGGAATGCACAGCCTGTGTTCTATTTGCTGATGTTGCTATCATGGACTGTGGGAGAAACCCCATATGCCCAAGTTCAAGTCTTAGCAGGTCAAATGTTTCCAGTCAATGTTATGAGATAAAATAAGAAAAACAGAATGCAGCTAGTTAGTAAGAAGGTGGTATTAAGGGGAAGGAATATGGTTTTGGTTTCTTTATGAAACTAAGACACGTTACATACCAGCATGCAGGAAACAGGAAGTTATTTTCTGCTGTACTGGGATATGCAAGGAGAGTTAAAAACATTTAGAAACCTCTACGAGCTAACAACATCACGAGGCCTACTGATAACATCAATACCTTTCACTTGTCCAGAATGTGATTCTCCAAGTGCCTTCATAGACATTTTCTTATCTTATTCCCACTATGGCTTATGAAAGAGGAGCACTGTGTCTCAGGGTTGGAGGAGGAGGCTTTGAGATGACCTAGTGTCACACTAACCATTCTGAAACCCCATCTCCCTGCAGCACAAAGTCAGTGAAGGATGGGTCACTGCCCCTGCCCTGGAGTGAGCTGACAGGCCAGTGTACACACTACACACAAGACTCTTGGGGCTGAAAATTTCCCTCCACACTCTCATTGTATTCATGTTGACTGAGAGGATGTTAACTTCCCTGTTGTGGTCATATCCTACTACATGCTGTTAATTTAAGATCAACTCAGAATAGGCTGGGTAGGCATCCTCATCCTCAAGGCTCAATGATAATAGTTTTCTTGAGTTGTATAAATAAACAAAGTTTAAAGAGGTTAAATGATACAACAAAGGTCAAACCAATAGAAAATGCAGATCCAGGATGAAGCAAGGTATTTCTGACACCCAGTGCCCACTGTGCTGTCTCATCTCTAAGGTGAGAATTTACTTGAAATATTTCCTGACAGCTGTTTTACTTCCCAATTTGGATAAGGATTTTCCGATGGCTCTTTATGAGTTCTCAATCACATTTCTAAAGATTTTTTCCCTACAACGACCTCTCCAGCAGCGCACGCGCGCACACACACACTATTTTACCAGGAACAGAGCATGATTGGGAATTTAGAAAGTCAGTATGTCAAATCTTTTTACTTCTCACCTGCCTCACTGCCACTACCTTGCTTCATATTGTTGTATTCTCTCACCTGAATAATTTAGCAGCCCCTTCACCTGTCTCCCCAACTTACTCTATCCTGGCATCTATTCTACATGCTGTCATTAGAGTGAATGTTTCTTTTTTTTTTTAATCCTCACCCGAGGACATTCCTCCATTTTTTGTTCAGATAGAGTAGGAGGGAGAGAGAGGAAGAGAGAGAGAGAGAAACATCGATGTGAAAGGGACACACTGAGTGGCTGCCTCCCGCATGACCCAACCAGGGCCGGGGACAAACTGCATCTGAGGTACGTGCCCTTAGCAGGAACCGAACCCAGGTCTCTCTGGACTGCAGGCTGACGCTCTAACCGCTGAGCCAAACCGGCCAGGGCTAGAGTGAATTTTTCTAAAACACAAAGCTTATGATGTTTTTCTGCTTAAATGTCTCTTCCTGGGCCCCTATTGCTCTCATAAACTCTTTAACTTGCAAAGTTCCTCTTGATCTTCTCTCACCACACCTACCCTTGCAATCTATGCTCCAACTATACAATCCTGAACCTGTACCTCACCTCTACCTGCCTCCCTCCCATTCATCCGGTCCTGTCTCAGCTTAGAAACTACTCCTTCCAGGAAGCCTTCCAGGACTCTTCCCTCAATCTCTAGGTTAGCTACTTCCTGGTGGTGTTTCTATTGCACCCCAGTTCTTTTCCTATTATCACATGAATCCCTTCCATAGCAGATGCTTAAGGACTCTTATTTCAGCTGTCCCCCACACGGGTCAATTCTGAGCAAGCTCAGAATCACTGCTGACAACATTCCACCGAAGCACACACCTGAAGGCTTTCCATTTCTGGCTGCAGGGCCTCCTTTGACCCTGCCTACATGTCACAAGCACTGCCTGGACATGTGATGGAATTCATGCCAATGAGGCCACCCTCATGGGGACAAGAGCTGGTGGCCAAATGGCCCAGCTTCCTGTCCTCACACAGGCAATTCTGGGAGGTATTCTGAATGCTTCTCAGCAGTTCTGGTGGCATTGAGCCCTCGTGACCTTGGAAATGCACGCTTGTATTGGCTTCTCCTACTTCCCTGTCTCACTCTTCCCACTCCCTCACTCCTGCTTCCTAGGATGACTTCCCAAGTAACCTCCCTGCACTTAAAGCCTTATCTAAAGTTCTTCTTTGAGAGGAATCTAACTAGGACGTACAAGAGAAACACAATTTTCCTTGTGTGGATAATCCAAATCTCTCTAGAGAACATGGATATGGTTCTGCAAATAGTGGACACTCGATAAACCCAACAATGTCACCTAGATCACAGAATCAACCAGTGGGAGAGAATCAGATCTTTGTAGAATAGAAAGTATTCAAGCTCCCCCAGCCGGTGTGGCTCAGTGGATTGAGTGTCGTCCTATGGACTGAGAGGTCCTGGTTCGATTCCCAGTCAGGGCACATGCCCCGGTTGTGGGTTCGATCCCCAGTGGTGAGCATGCAGGAGGTGGCCAATCAATGTTTCTCTCTCACACTGATGTTTCTCTCTCTCTCCTTTCCGCTCTCTAAAAAAATCCATAAAAAACATTTTAAAAATTAAAAACAAAAAATAACCAAAGTGTTCAAGCTCTGGCTGGTTTGGCTCAGTGGTTAGAGTGTCAGCCTGTGCACCAAAGGGTCTTGGGTTTGATTCTCGATCAAGGGCAAGTATCTGGGTTGCAGGTTCAATTCCCACCATCTGTCAGGGCATGTGCAGGAGGCAACCAATTGATATGTCTCTCTCACATCAATGTCTCTCTCTCTCTGCCCTTCCCTTCCACTCTCTCTAAAAATCAGTGGAAAAAATATCCTCAGGTGAGGATTAACAACAAAAAAAGTGTTCAAAACACTTTTAAATTGGGGAATTCTAAGGGGAACAATTTCCACTTGTATTCACCAATCAGCTCTAAATAACCAAGGGTTCCCCCCACTGTATTGGGGCAGCACCACAGGCTTTGGACACCATCTCTGCCCCTCAGCCTACAGCTCTGACGGTAGTGCCAGATTATACCACCTTTTCCACAAATCACTTTGACAAGCCTATGAGAAAATGATTTTTTTGCTGCATAGCAGTAAAGAGGCTTCTAGCAAAGCAAAAAGCCACAGTCCCACACCTTTGCCTTGTTCACTATTAAACATCAGCAAAATGTCACCTGTGCTATTATGCTTTAGGGGAAAGCTTCTAGATCCGCTTTCATTGGATCATTAACATGGTTCATAATTTCCTAATTTGATAGTCTTGAAAGCAAAATTACCTGTCTTTTATTTGAAGCTAAATCAAAGTGAATGACACATTTATAGTAGCAGCCAGAACACAGACAGGCTCATAACTGAGAGACCAGCACTTTCTTCCTGGAGCCTGGCATGTGGGGTCCCTGCAGGCCTTCAAGCTCTCACTCACTCTCCCACCTTGACAGGGAGCTTTAGTGGCATAATCCTGGCGTCATTCCATCGCAGCTTTCAGGAAGGCAGATTTACCAGGACCTTGGGCCTATCTCTGCTGTGAAGGTTCATCAATCAGACTTTCTGGAAAACTGGGGAAGGCAAGAAGGAATCAGCTTCTGGGCAGGGGCTGCTGGCTCTCTGTGCTATGAAAGGACAATGCAGAGGGCACTGCAGTCGCATGTCTCTGTCCCTGAGCACTGTGGGAGTTGAGGGGCAGTAAATAGCACTGGTTTCCCATAGGCATTTGGCAGCTGTGTAGACTGGAAAGCTGTGGAGAGGGAGGTCAGAATCGCCTTGGAGACCTCTCTGCTGTCAGCAGGAACCAATGCAGTTCCAGGCACCACTGATTTCTCTCTGTTCTGGATCCTAAGCCTGATGGTACTGCTAAAAGTTGGCTTTGACAGACCATCTCCACCCCCAGCCATGAACTCTGCAAGTCAGAGTCCAAGGAAATGCACCATGCCTTGTTCACTCACAGATGACATCCAGAATGTTATACTCAGACACATCCAGAGTATTGTTGCCAAGATGTTTGAATGTGACAATGACATTTCCACCACCTCCTCCTGAATGTCACACTACTCTATAGACCTTACTACCACAAGTTCAATGTAAAGACCAATCCTGTTTGAGGAGCATGGCCTTCACTCCAACCAGCCAGCTTCCCTGCCATAAGAGAGCATGGCTGAGGGCAGCAGGCATACTGGTGAAAGAGACTCTTACCAAGCTTTTCTTTATTGTGTGTTCTGTCCAGTTATCTATCAATCAGCAATTATATCTTCCATTCCCTTCCCACCCAGCCCTATGACCTCTACCAACACCAGACACCAGCCAAGACCTCACAGAAATTCAGAAACTCAGAAAAGAAAAAGGGACAAAAAAGGCAAAATGACAGTTGTCTTTTTCCTCTCTAAATTCAAACTTTACAACTATAATTTGCCAGAACTGTTTCGCTTTAGCTCCAGAAATGTAAGCTTAACAAAACTGAGTGCAACTAAATGATCAACTTCATCCTGCTGTGTCTTTCATAAAGATATTATAGTAACTGTTTGCTCTGCTCTAGCCCC